>OX940958.1:14618400-17018400 GCA_954870475.1 Euphrasia confusa
TTTTATTAATTGATTTTTATTAATACTAATACAAAAACTAAAAAAAAATAATTTATATTTTAAATATGTAATAATTTTGAACGCTTTATTTATCAATTGGCAAGTCTCGAGTCTTTTCAGCAGCAACGAACACAGGTAAATAGGGTTTCTTATCTCCCAACTTACATTGTAAGATGCTCTTCTTACTTGAGGACCCATCACCTAATGTTGCCTGAAAATAAGTCAAAGGAAAAAAAAAAAACAGAACTTATAATCACATATTTAAACATGATAATCTTGCAGACATCCATTTTTTTTTAAAACCTAAAATAAATAATAAAAAAAGGAGTTTCATCTTAACAAACAAACTTGGGATACGTGAAGCCGTCCTCCCTCATCATCCGAACGAAAAACAATGTGTCTGGTTTCACTTCAATACCGGAGCTCGGAAGAAAATAAATTACAGAAAGAAAAATCAACAGTTAAGAAAACATTTAGCATAAAATGAAGTAGGTGATCGTCAGAAAATAAGATTACCTCAGAACACCATTGTTATGGCTCGAGTGAAGTATTCACTGAAAGTTCTAAAACCAATATAAAATTTAAGTGAAAATTCAAGAATGCGACTAAAATTGAATGTCTAGAAACTATTCACATTATTGTAGATGACAGGTATATTTAACATTATGCTAATCACAGAGCATACCTGGAAAAAAAACATGTAACAATTTTCTTTAAATGAACAGAATTATCAAGGAAATGTGTTTGTAGACTCATGGAAATAATAAAATTTAATCAAATCATTTAATATAATGTAATGTTTTTTTTTTGTCTATGTCAGTTGCAGTGTCTTGAGATTCGAATCAAGGACCCCAAGTCCTCAATTCAAGTGCTCAACCAATTGAGTTAACAACCCTTGACATATAATGTAATGGTTTACTTGATTAGATTGAATGATATGCACATTGACACTGGTGGATATAGTCGGCACTACCTGAAACACGTCAAAGATTGATTATACTAACAACAATATAAAATAAGATGAAAATTTACAAATGAAATATCCGGGAATTAGAAATAAGTATGAACCTTGAGAAAATATTGATACATGGCATTTGCAGTTTGTTGTGTTCATTGTACACCACAAAAAAGAATAATGCAAATATACGTATTTAGAATATACTCATGGCAAACTATTAACAGAAGAGTTTCAGAGCATATAAATTAAATGAATGAAGGGAATGTATAATAGAATAAGGGGCGGAGGCATTTTAAGGCCAAAGCATAAGAGTATACAAGTTCTGAAGCCCCGTCCATAAAAATGGAAGTTAAGTAGGCAAATTTGAATGAAAAGACTTAAGTGCCCTCAAAAGTTATCTTTTCTCACAAAAAACAAATCGAATATTACAAAATAACAAAAAGAATATCAGAAAAATAAAGTTGCCCCACAAAATCAATTTTCGACTTTTGAAATTCACACGCACGACGAGCGCCGCCACGGTGAAACATCAGCCCCGACCGTTATCGAATCAACTATTCAACTCCGTCTCCGGCGATCATCATTATGGCAAGCAGTGACAACATGGACACCCTAGACAATCGCGCTCAACCTCCGGTAAGTCCATAACCCTAGCTTTCCAACTTTCGATTATTCGAGCTTTGATGCTTGTAAATCATTCGATTTGTAATTTGATACCGGTATATTCATTCAAGATAGGGTTTTTGTTTCCGACATTTTAAAATGGTTAATGGTTTATTGCTCTCTGCAATTTTTTCGCATGCGGTTGTGTGTCAGTTCTGGTAGACGACGGTTCAACCGTGAGTTTTATCACCTTGTATTATCACGGTAGTGTTTAAGACGGTGATATATCTCACGGGTGACTTACACCGTTTTTACTTACGGTCTTGTACGAGCACGATCCACGACTGTGATTTATCTCACGGTGTAATGTTACCGCGTGTACTTACGGTCGTGTATGATCACGATTCACGACAGTGTTTTATTTGACGGTGTATGTGTACTTACAGTCTTGTACGTGCTCGATCCACGGTGTATATACACCGTGTGTAATGTACACCGTGGAAAAACACCGTTTTGTATGTTCACGGTGAATTTGCACCGTGATATTCAATATTTTTTTCTTACGGTGTAATTCCGTCTTATGGTTATGCACGATCCCGGTGGTTGACATCACCGTATGTATCTTCACCGTGATATTCAATAGTTTTTGTACACCGTGGAAAAACACCATTTTGTATGTTCACGGTGAATGTACACCGTGATATTCAATAGTTTTTTTCTTACGGTGTAATTCCGTCTTATGGTTATGCACGATCCCAGTGGTTGACATCACCGTGTGTATCTTCACCGTATACCCTTGATAACTGTTGTATATGCTCGTCGTGGATTTAACATCTCCGTGTACACTACACCCTTAGATGTTCACCGTGTACATTTCACCCTTTGACGTGCCACGGTGTTAAGTAAACTCACCGTGAATCGTGAAATCTTCTCTAATTTGATTGATATTTTCAGGCTGGGTACGAATGGAAAAGACCAGTAGCTTTGCAGTCGATCACCCCAAGAATCAATTTGTATTACCGTTTCGACGTGATAAACTTGATAAAGCGTGTTATGGGTTCAATCGACGGCGGCGATGCAACATTGGCTGAATTCGCTCAGCATTCCTATATGAAGCATTTTCTGGAATTCGTAAAACCCAACGAAGGATTAGTTAAAGGACATGCTGCACACGCATCTCGTTATTTGCATCATTTCCTATGTAGAGAGTTGACTGGTCCGACAATACCGGCGATGGAACATTGGTTTTATGTCGGTGAGAAGATCGCGAAATTCACACCGGCTGCTTATGCCATGGTAACGGGACTCAATTTTGGGCACTACACAGGCTTTGATATTTTTGAGTCACGTGAGTTTCCTCCCGATAGCTTGTTTATTCGATTTTTCAAAGGAGATACAACCATTAGCTTATCGGAGCTACGCCAAAAGTTCGAGGATGTAAATCTCGGCAAAGAAGCGAAGGCGGAGGATTATATGAAAGTAGCCAAGCTCCTCATTTATTATTTCATATTGCTTTGCCGAGACCATAAGGTTAAAATCGATAAGTCGGCATGGTTGTTGGTCGAGGACCACGATTGTTGGGAGGAATTTCCCTGGGGCGCTTATTCCTATCAGAATTTATCCTACTACCTCAAAACGACGTCCATGCATGATGATGAATCTACTTACCATTTCTACGGGCCGGTTTGGGCTTTTCAGTTTTGGATGTACGAGTCCGTACCGTCGATCGGAGCATTATGCGCGAAACGTGCTCGGGTTACGAGAATTCCACGTTGCCTGATGTGGGACTCTACTGCATCGAAACAAGCTGCGTGCGATGTCACTAAATTCTTCAATGAGAAGGTACTTTATTGAATTTTCATTATTAAAAAGCACACGCGTTGACCTTTATTGTTGTTGTACGTTGATACAGAGTATATTTGTCTGTAGATGGAAGTTTTTGAATCGTTAATTCCTACACCGGAAGAGGCCAAATCATTATCTTATGTTACTGTAACTGAATCTATAGATGATTGTGAACTATTTTCTGTTGAATTCTGTCCACCTCGACGAAAAGGAGGTATTAAGAAGAAAGATCGAGCCAAGCCGTCTCACAAGCGTGCTGCACAAAAAGCTTCACGTGCTATAGAAAGGCCTATTTCTAAGCGACGTGTTTCCGGACCTGATCTGACTTCTGTGACGGACATTTGCTGTCGAAAAGCAGGTGTCTTCGGTCCTGAGGGGCCGGACAACGATGAGATCGATCGCCAGGTAGGTAGAATTTGGTCTGCCGAACTGAGGGCAGATATTGTTTCGTTCCTTGCTGATGATTCTGGCACTTGCTTTAAGGAAGCTGTTGCTAAAAAAGTCTTCGAACTCATGAAACGTTTCCATTCGCAATCTAGTGCGAACCAAAGCGGACTCGAATATGTGGAAACGTTGTTCAGAGAATGGATGAATTCCGGGTCTACCGACTTGATTTCGTGCAGTCGAGGCTCCATAGACCACAGAGTGGGTGCAGAATTGTTTGATAAAATTGAGGACTTCAATTGGGCCTTCGAATCTGAGGTGCTAGATCTCTATATTATTTATTTGAAGTGCAAAGGTCGTGATGTTAAAGGGAGTACAAACACAGTCTTATTGAGCACTCAATTTTGGGTAAGTTTTACAGTACTCTCATTTTGGACACCTTCGTTTTTACTAATAATATCTTTTTCCAGAGTACTATAGATGCTGCATATAAGATTCATCGTGGCTCTATTGATGATTGGGTAGTGCCTGATTCTCTTCGAGAAGCAGTGGATGACACATATGGTCCGATGTCAATGGAGTCCGACCAGCCTACTCACGTAAGTATTGAAAAGCATACATGCTTCATTTTAACTAGTGTGAAACTGAATTCTAACTCGCAAACCTTAAACATGGCATGTAAAGCTCGTGGCGATTTGTAATGTCCACCATCGTTGGGTCACCGTCCGAATATCCCCCTAAGATTGGACTATCGAATTGTATGACTCATTAATTCATACTCAACTGGCGACGTATCCTGAATACGGATTTCGGAAGGAGTAATTGAGGCCGTTAATGGAGTTTTTACCTCGTGTGTTGAGGAGATCAGATTACTGGGCAAAGAAGGGTCAACACCATGCGATTACGGAGGCCTTCGAGTTGAAAGTCATGCCGGACGCCGAACAATTCGTCCAGGATGTTACTGATAAACACTCTTGTGGGGTTTACTGTACCATGCAGCTTGACCGTTTGTTTGTCGACCCTCTTATGCATCGGAACGAAAACATCGATGAAGGGTACATTGAGGAGGTCAGGAAACAGATATGCCTGAAGATTTTTTGGCTGAGCTTGAATGATGTTGCTGATCCATTTTGATTGTCGTATTAGTATAAACATGTTTGTTGTTTTCACGTTGTGATTCATTAATACTGGTTTGTAATTGATGTTTTGTGCACGAATATTAAAACACGGTGCCTGAATGAATAGGTCCACGGTGTAATCACAGTACTGTGTTGTAGCCAATGGTAGACTCCTATGATTACCGTGTCACGGTGGATCAATAATTGTACATGGTTCCACTCTGTATCTTGAACCGTGACACGGTGCGGAAACGATTGCTAGCCCGTGTTACTGCGTGACAGCTGTGTCACACGTCTAACCAACTAACCATACGCAGTCCTCTTCCAACATAAGCAAACATTTGAATTCAAATTTGAATTCAAATCATCCAAAACACAAAAACTTATCACAACAATATGTCTACAGGCTCGGTGAACTCCGTGAGTACTGGTCAACCAAGCCGATTGAAGTACCAAGATAAAGTTTGTGGTAAATGTCGGAAGAAACTTCAGATTCGTGTGGTGTCCTCGAAATCTGAGAATTATCAGAAATTGATGTATTATTGTCAAGATCATACATTCGATTCCTGGTGTAACCCGTCAAATGAGGGAGAGATACAACATGAACAAATGTCAAGAGCGGAAGAGAAAGCCACAGAAGCTAAAATTAGGAAAGATCTGAAGAAGATGGAGACGTCATTGCACGACGTATCCATCCAGTTGAAGACTACTCTGTTTATTGTCTCCATAATTATGGTTCTTGTAATCATAATTATTGTTATGCTTAAGTGATTTTCAATGAACTAGTCATTGTGTTATTTTCGAAATATGAAATTTGAGGTCGTTTGCTTCATTCTCTCCATATACTACATTGTGAAAAATCTGTTGCAGGGTTAGAAATTAGTTTTCACGGTGTATACTATCGCGCACGGTGTGTACACGGTGTGTACACGGTGTGTACACGGTGAAATACACACGGTGGTAAGACCATGTGTACACCGTGAATCTTATATTAACCGTGAAAACAACGGTGCAATATTCCAGCGTATAATTTTGGAAACAAGGAAAAAGGAATACGGAGTAATTTTGGTGTACTAAATTAGGGGAATCCGAATTACAAAAGGCGCCGAATTACAAAAGAAAAACCTAACGCCGAAACCCTAAGATGGTTTACTCTTTTTCAGAGACGACCACGACGAAGGTACATCCTCGAATGCTCTCTTTCCTGGAGCAGGTCTCGGCAAGAATGACTTGAGTTCATCTCCATCCTCTTGAAATATCCGCACCAAGAACTCGTCTGGAAGTGGCCTATGCTCGAACAGGAGGGTCATGCCTTTCTTCAACTTGTGGATGTGTTTGAATTCAGTCCAATTACTGTAGAAATACGCCAAGCCATTTTTAAAGCCCATCAAGGTTGCCCACCTCTCACCGTGAACATCGCGGAGGTAGAAGAGCGGAGGCTCTGTACTGTATCTCACACGCAAACGGTAGAAACGTTCGGGAAGTCGAAACCGTCTAGATTCAATATGTTCATCAGTCAGCACAACAATGAAAGCATCAGCTATCTGAGGGGTATCCATTATTGGTATGAGGATTAAGGACCAAGAAATTATCAGAGTTTAATAGAGATTAGGCCTGCATAAATCACTATAAATAATGTTTCTCGCGGGATTCCAAAAGGTCGCGTTTAATTATAAATAATTGCGCCGTGATAGGCGCCGTTTCGGGTTTTACGCATCCCACTTATTATTAAAAGGCCCATTTATTAGTGGTCGTTGTATCATGTATGAGACCTAAAAAACACATCATCGCCGTGTCTATAATAAAATCACCGTGACACACGAAAACAAATTTCTAATTAGACACCGTGAGAGTTCAGCATGGCACGGTGTCAAACAACTCCGCGATGACCACACGGTCTCTTTGTCACACGGTATCAATTTATACCGTGACAGTAGACCGTGCGGTTTTAAAATCAATGTTAAAATTTGAAATTTAACTAGTCGTGTATTTTCGTGGAGAACCTGATGAGACGGTGGCGGGACAACCGATGCACGGTCTATTAAGTATTGACAGTACTCAAAAACTCAAAACAGCTTTTGCAGGCGCGAGTTAATTTTACCGATTTATATTTAAAATTCTAACTAAATTATCGAAAATAAAACTGAAGGGATGGAGGTTTCGCTAAATATCACGACCGTCGCACGACATAACACTTACGGTGTTACACGGTCATTTATAACATTCATCGTGAATTCGTGAAACACCAAAAAAACGAGTTCTCATGGTTTGTACACACTTTGAATTCTTTATTAACGTTCACTGTGATATGTTTCAATCATTGAGACGTATGGTATTTGATTTTAAACACGTATGATTCGATTTGGAGTATGCATGTCTCAAATTTAAGAGATGTCTAATTCATTTGTTACAAGTTATTCTCAAGTGTGATCATACATTGCACATGATATATCACATTCAATCGTTTCTTGCATAATTTTGGAGTTTTATCGATTTCATATAATCATCTAGATGGAAAATTAACTTTGGATTAGCATTTTAACCAAAATATTCACACAACCCGAGCAATAATCACCAAAAAACGTCATTGTTCATACTTACACGGTGATGTTGTGATATATCACCGTATCGGGTTACCGTGCTGACGACGACGCGTGTTTGTCGTGGAACAAACGCCGGTCAAAATAAATTTGTAAGTTTCCTAGACCTTTCACCAACAACGAGTATTAGTGGCAAGTATAGGGTCGATCCCACGAGGAGTTTA
Organism: Euphrasia confusa; assembly: GCA_954870475.1. Classification (NCBI taxonomy): domain Eukaryota; kingdom Viridiplantae; phylum Streptophyta; class Magnoliopsida; order Lamiales; family Orobanchaceae; genus Euphrasia; species Euphrasia confusa. Next base: position 14,626,073 of record OX940958.1, read on the forward strand.
TTGTTACTTTCCCCCGGCTTTGCCCAAAGGGTTGTCACGTTTAAAAAGGGTTTTGTGGTCGCTGTGGGCACAGCGGTTCCGTGATCTCCTTGCTACCTTGACTGAAATAAAACAAAAACAAAATAAAAACGAATTAAAAACATTTGGGCAAGTCGTTACCTTGATCACACTGGTCAAGTGTTTACTGTTCACTGGCACATATATCATTTTGCTAACAACTTCATCTTCCGGTTATAGGCCCAAAATATTAACGTCCCTATGATGTCACGCACGCCAATACCCCTGACCCTCATTCGCTCTTATGTTTAAAGTCCTATTAGATCTCTCTCAATAGGTCTCCTGACATTGACCAATTCGACACTATGTGACCGCATGAGTCTAAGTTGATCAAGCCGCTTTCATCCTCCAAGCAAACCCAGAATGGCCAATAGCATGCCTGGACAGACCCAAGTCATACGACCACATCTCCAGCAACATGTTGTACTTCGCGGACGCCCAGTCTCCCGGTCGCGTTGATCCACGTACTTGTGTGTTAGGCAAGTCGGGGTTCCCACTGGTCATTGTAGGATTGCCCAAGTCCCTAACATCCTCGATATACTACCCTGTTGAATCGGGAACAAAGCTAAGCTAGTTGCTGTCATCAAGAAGCCTCACAGTATTTTACACAGCAGCCTGATCAGGATCAGAACTTGACCAAACGATGTTAATTCAACAATACATAATTAAAATAAATAAAGAAAGCAAAAACGAAATTAAATAACTGAAACAAAAGGGAATTAAATTAAAGAAAAACATAATATACAATTTCGCCCAAACGGGCTGCCCAAAAGGGCGGTGTTCCTCCTCACTCGACTCTCAAAACAAATACATATAAACTCTCATGAATTTCGTGTGTTGTTTTGTGGTACTCGGGTTGTGTGTTGCTGCGTTCGGCTCTCTTTTTCGTTGTTTTATTTCGTGGCTTCTTTGTGTTCTTCACGTCCTCATATATTTATAGATGATAGGAGTCTTGGGTAGCAAGTAAAAATCGCTGATCTTGATTGGATAAGGATTCTCTTGAAGACTCCTAGATTTTCAGGATTCTGGACAGCTGCCTGCCCATGCTGACGTCTTGACAGACTCGTGTGTATATAGGACTCTGATTTGATAGAGACGTGTTGGACAATGACTCTAAGGTCGGATGAGAGTCCTTCTTTGATACTTCTCTGAATCTGGTCGCCTTTGAGGACTCCATGATTCCCAGGACTCTTTCGTACACTACTTGCTCAACGTCCGTCTCTGATCAATTGTCGCTCTTTCCCAATTGCTTTATCTTCGATAGCCTTCTTTACGAGGTAGCAGATCATGCGCAATACTTGGTCGTGCGTCAGTCTTGCTCCACTTTCTGACTCTGTCCCAACTTGCTCAACGGGACCTGGATGTTCCAGTCAGACCAGCTTGCTCAACCTGCACCCTTGACCACGAAGGTGATTTCCTTGCCTCTTTTACGCCTCGGTCTTTTCTTTGCCTTGGTTAAGTCGTGGATCACGTGTGAGACTTTGGAAGTTGGGAATCTCCGCAAAGTGCCTTCGCCCATAATGGTTGCTTGCCCAAGTAGGCCCAAGTGTTTGAGTCACTGTTGCTTTGATTCCTTGATTTTGGTCCAAGGGACTGGTTCCCTTCATGCATGCGGTGTATGCCCATAGTGGCTGCTTGCTCAACTGTCGATGATCAGTCGAAAGTGAGTGTTTTGCCCACAGTGGGTGATCAGGCCAATGTAGGTGTTATGCCCAAACCGCCAGCTTGTGATGTCTTTTTCCCAGATGGCAGGACTTCTTCAGCTTTCACGTAATTCACTCCTATTATGCCCAATGTGTCGCCTGCTATGCCCTGCATCACTCTTACTCCAAATGTGTCCTCCCAGACATAATAAAATAATAAAAAGAAAATAAAGACTCGATTACTTGACTCAAAAGAACTAAAAATGAGCCAAAAAATATGGCTCATCACACGCACACACTTTACTACGCTTGTCCTCAAGCGTGCGGTATGACTTGCCTGCTCAATTAGAAATCAAAGGGAGGTAGAGATAGAAAAAATAACAGAAGACTCAAGCATGCTTATCAAAATACAGAAGTTGATCAAGTGAACAGACAGTCAAAATCATAGTCAATGTAATGCATAAAAAACGGTCAAGAGTTTGCAACAGGATTTTGGGTATTCTCTCCAAGTGTTTCTCTCTATAGTGTATGGGAAGTATTTCGCTCAATGCTGTTTTATAAAGAAGCTTTGCTTTGGGCTTGACCAAGTTCTATCCTGTGAAATTTTCAGTTGAGTTGGGCAATATCTTTAGGGCTTTCTGGGGTTGACTGTATAGGCTATCTTGGGCAATGCCCAGAATTGATCTTAGGTAGGGCTGCATTTTACTTAGCAACTTTTCCTCCTAATCTCTTCTCTTTCTTACAGGCCTTATAGCACACCCTTTTATTCGTGGATCTTTTTTTTTTTTTTTTTTTTTTTTTTTTTTTTTTTTTTTTTTTTTTTTTTTGTAGAGAAGACTTTACGCTGACCTGCCCATTTTATGGACTTGGGCGTTTTTGCAGGTTGGCCAGGGCAGTGGGAGTTTTCCCCAGGTGATCAAGAAAATAAGCTCGGCTCAATGGGCTAACAAGGGTCTTCTTTTTATTATAACATAACAGAACAAAATGCCTAAGTCATCTACTACCTCAACTAAATTTCAAATAATCACAATGGTCAGAACATGGGCAAGCTTCAACATCACAAATTTTTAAACAGCTACTCTCAAGAAAGAAATATATCACACAAATGTAGGCTCAAATTCTCACAGCTTACCTAGATGCAATTCCATCGTCCCTAATATTTTTCATGCATAGACTATTAATTTTGAAAACTGTTCAAATTGACCAAGTATTTATCAAGCATGCGACTCGATCAGACTATGGGGTTGCTCTTGTCATTCCCCCACTCACACACTTTGCCTCTGGCAAAGTGTGCAAATAGTAATAAGATGGGCAAGCATCTCCCCAGACTCAATACTCCGACTCCAAACGATGTTGGCGCACCTTCCCACATACACACTTTGCCTTGGGCAAAGTGTGCAAATAAGGAGGTCGACCCCATCAATCAAGGTCTTCAGACTCAAATAAAAACATGTCAATGGGAGGAACGCATTCAAGAGGAGAGATCAGCAAGGTACCTTTACCCAGTGTGGGCATTGTGTGCAGGGAATACCTCTTGTCTCAGTCAAGGCCCTTCCCAAAATCTTTAATTGTTTGACCTCAGCTGGCTTGCCCATACGATTCTGTCTTTTCTGGTCATGGCACTTGCCCAAGGTCTCTGTTCTTGCTCAACGCGCATCTTCCTCCTTCTGCTCAGGCTCCTTGCCCATGATCTGCAACACAAAACACACTACCTTTCGAGGAGAACACTGCTCAAGGCTTATTTATTGAATAAAAATGAAAAGGAAAAAGATACTACCAGGTTGCCTCCTGGCCAGCGCCTTAGTTAGCGTCATGGGCATGACGTTTGTTTTTGGGTTGCACGTGCTGTTTGCCTTGCTCTCCCTGTTCTGCCCTCAATTGTCCTGTATGGTCAAGCTAAAGCAAAACAAAAATCACAAGTCAAATAGCACGGAGAAAGTAACTGGAATTTAAACTCCCCGGCAACGGCGCCAATTTTGACGACGACGCGTGTTTGTCGTGGAACAAACGCCGGTCAAAATAAATTTGTAAGTTTCCTAGACCTTTCACCAACAACGAGTATTAGTGGCAAGTATAGGGTCGATCCCACGAGGAGTTTATTGTTACTTTCCCCCGGCTTTGCCCAAAGGGTTGTCACGTTTAAAAAGGGTTTTGTGGTCGCTGTGGGCACAGCGGTTCCGTGATCTCCTTGCTACCTTGACTGAAATAAAACAAAAACAAAATAAAAACGAATTAAAAACATTTGGGCAAGTCGTTACCTTGATCACACTGGTCAAGTGTTTACTGTTCACTGGCACATATATCATTTTGCTAACAGCTTCATCTTCCGGTTATAGGCCCAAAATATTAACGTCCCTATGATGTCACGCACGCCAATACCCCTGACCCTCATTCGCTCTTATGTTTAAAGTCCTATTAGATCTCTCTCAATAGGTCTCCTGACATTGACCAATTCGACACTATGTGACCGCATGAGTCTAAGTTGATCAAGCCGCTTTCATCCTCCAAGCAAACCCAGAATGGCCAATAGCATGCCTGGACAGACCCAAGTCATACGACCACATCTCCAGCAACATGTTGTACTTCGCGGACGCCCAGTCTCCCGGTCGCGTTGATCCACGTACTTGTGTGTTAGGCAAGTCGGGGTTCCCACTGGTCATTGTAGGATTGCCCAAGTCCCTAACATCCTCGATATACTACCCTGTTGAATCGGGAACAAAGCTAAGCTAGTTGCTGTCATCAAGAAGCCTCACAGTATTTTACACAGCAGCCTGATCAGGATCAGAACTTGACCAAACGATGTTAATTCAACAATACATAATTAAAATAAATAAAGAAAGCAAAAACGAAATTAAATAACTGAAACAAAAGGGAATTAAATTAAAGAAAAACATAATATACAATTTCGCCCAAACGGGCTGCCCAAAAGGGCGGTGTTCCTCCTCACTCGACTCTCAAAACAAATACATATAAACTCTCATGAATTTCGTGTGTTGTTTTGTGGTACTCGGGTTGTGTGTTGCTGCGTTCGGCTCTCTTTTTCGTTGTTTTATTTCGTGGCTTCTTTGTGTTCTTCACGTCCTCATATATTTATAGATGATAGGAGTCTTGGGTAGCAAGTAAAAATCGCTGATCTTGATTGGATAAGGATTCTCTTGAAGACTCCTAGATTTTCAGGATTCTGGACAGCTGCCTGCCCATGCTGACGTCTTGACAGACTCGTGTGTATATAGGACTCTGATTTGATAGAGACGTGTTGGACAATGACTCTAAGGTCGGATGAGAGTCCTTCTTTGATACTTCTCTGAATCTGGTCGCCTTTGAGGACTTCATGATTCCCAGGACTCTTTCGTACACTACTTGCTCAACGTCCGTCTCTGATCAATTGTCGCTCTTGCCCAATTGCTTTATCTTCGATAGCCTTCTTTACGAGGTAGCAGATCATGCGCAATACTTGGTCGTGCGTCAGTCTTGCTCCACTTTCTGACTCTGTCCCAACTTGCTCAAGGGGACCTGGATGTTCCAGTCAGACCAGCTTGCTCAACCTGCACCCTTGACCACGAAGGTGATTTCCTTGCCTCTTTTACGCCTCGGTCTTTTCTTTGCCTTGGTTAAGTCGTGGATCACGTGTGAGACTTTGGAAGTTGGGAATCTCCGCAAAGTGCCTTCGCCCATAATGGTTGCTTGCCCAAGTAGGCCCAAGTGTTTGAGTCACTGTTGCTTTGATTCCTTGATTTTGGTCCAAGGGACTGGTTCCCTTCATGCATGCGGTGTATGCCCATAGTGGCTGCTTGCTCAACTGTCGGTGATCAGTCGAAAGTGAGTGTTTTGCCCACAGTGGGTGATCAGGCCAATGTAGGTGTTATGCCCAAACCGCCAGCTTGTGATGTCTTTTGCCCAGATGGCAGGACTTCTTCAGCTTTCACGTAATTCACTCCTATTATGCCCAATGTGTCGCCTGCTATGCCCTGCATCACTCTTACTCCAAATGTGTCCTCCCAGACATAATAAAATAATAAAAAGAAAATAAAGACTCGATTACTTGACTCAAAAGAACTAAAAATGAGCCAAAAAATATGGCTCATCACGTGCGGAGATCAGATCAATTTTTAAATTTGAAAATAAAACGAGAAAAGTACTGGTATAGTACTAGTTCCCAAGATGGTGGCGGGACAACCGATGCACTGTACTCAAAACAGCTTTTGCAGGCGCGAGTTAATTTTACCGATTTATATTTTAAATTCTAATTAAATTATCGAAAATAAAACTGAAGGGATGGAGTTTCGCAAGGTGTAAAATACTAAATATCACGACCGTCGCACGACATAACACTTACGGTGTTACACGGTCATTTATAACATTCATCGTGAATTCGTGAAACACCAAAAAAACGAGTTCTCATGGTTTGTACACACTTTGAATTCTTTATTAACGTTCACTGTGATATGTTTCAATCATTGAGACGTATGGTATTTGATTTTAAACACGTATGATTCGATTTGGAGTATGCATGTCTCAAATTTAAGAGATGTCTAATTCATTTGTTACAAGTTATTCTCAAGTGTGATCATACATTGCACATGATATATCACATTCAATCGTTTCTTGCATAATTTTGGAGTTTTATCGATTTCATATAATCATCTAGATGGAAAATTAACTTTGGATTAGCATTTTAACCAAAATATTCACACAACCCGAGCAATAATCACCAAAAAACGTCATTCACTACTACAAAATTTGGTTTTAGAGACGCTCAAAAGTGTCACAAAAAACTATTTTTGGTGACGCTTTTACTATAGTGACGCTTTGAGAAAGCGTCGCCTGATTTGGCGTTTCTATATGTATGGTATTGTGACGCTTGAAAAGTGTGACCATAAATGCTTTTTAGTGACACTTTGAAGCGTCGTATTAACATTATATTGTGACGCTTGAAAAGTGTGACAATACATGCTTTCTAGAGACACTTTGAAGCGTTATTAATAACGTTATATTGTGACGCTTCTCAATGTCATTATAACATTTTTTTGTGACATTTATATACGTTATTATAACAGTCTTTAGTAACGTTAACAAGTGTCATGGCAGTGAACTTTGGTGACGCTTTTTCGTCTTTTACGACACTCGCCTTGTCAAGAATTTTATAAAACCAAACTCATAACATTATAAAATAAAATTTCACAACAATTCCAAAACTAATAACAAATAATATAATAATAAAATGTCATCCTTCATATAGCTCGTAGCCTCCTCTCTACTATTGAAAAATTACAATGGAACAAACACAAAAAGACGAGTTTAACTAGGAGGAGCTCCTCCACCAAAGGTGCTTGAACCTCGGCCAAGACTAGGACGGGCACAACTGCTACCAGCACCCTGAAAATGTAAATGAAAAGCATGTGTTTATTTTTCTTATATGCCCATGTTATAAAATTTATTTGCATTTAATAAATTAGTAAATAAAATATTTAGGTATAAAAAAAATTAAAGAAACAATGTAACAATAGTGATTATGATAGTACACTCAAGTAAAGAAAAATAAATAAAATATATTACAAAACAAAGCATATAACTCGTAATAAAATATACTCATACTATCGTACACCTTTGCAATTGATATGAGATTAACCTATTTGAAAGGTGGAGAAGACTTGAAATATTTCTTATATTAGTAGCTCATTTAATAGGAAAAATGAGACGAAAACTATAAGCGTTATGTTAGAAAAAAAAATACATATGTACTATATAAACATATTATCCGATTAGAATTCAAATAGGGAAGCATAATTGTATAAAAGTCGGACATATAACAAGGAAATGACAGTAAAAAAAGGAGGAACTCTACAAATATAAAGTATAAAAAAACACGAAATTTACCCTGAAAGAAGGTTGGAAATCAGCTGGTGCTCCACCCTTCTCAGCTCCAATTTTGCCTGCTGTCCATCTCGGTCACCACCGAAATGTGGACAATATATCACCATTTCTTAGAGGGCCACTATAGAAACAAATGAAAACAAGCACAAGCACTGATCAGTGAAAATACAGATCTTCAAAGAAACGATACCACACATATAAACAAACACCCCTTCTAGTTCCTTTATGCAAGATCAACAATATAATTTTTTCAACATAAGCACAAATACACCGAAAAAGCAAGTGTCCGAGCATTTTACACAACAAATATCAAAAATACATCCATAAGAAACTGAAAACATATTCAATTAAACAACAAAATCATGACACATATAATCATGGATTTCATAGTAAAATGTATGGGCTCTGAGTGTATACCGAGGGCGCTTGCCACCGCCCTAGGGGTGGCCGAGTGGATTGGCGGACTTCTTCAAAGTTGAGGTATGTGGGGAGGAACTCAATGCCGTCGTTGGTGAGGTACCAATAGTAGTTCATCCAGGCGAAAGTCTCGCGCACATACTACTTTGATTTGAAGCTCTGCATCAGCTTAATCACCTGCACATTCGGCACATCGATCTCCGGGTGCTTCGGCAGGTTGAAATCTTTTTTTCTCAAAACACACACCCTCTGGTGAAAACACACACACACGAATCAGATTATTCCAAAAATGCACAAATTCAAAAACATAAGAAACCCATCAAAAAATACATAAAAATATGACCTTGGAAGAGCTGTTTTGAGATCATCCTCCTGTTCTTCTTTGAAATGATCTGGACAAAATACACGATTAATTAAAAAAGATAAAAAAAATTACGGTGATGAATTGACGAGTAGATAAATCCTCTTTGTTTATGATTCTTACTTTAGAGTTAGTGCTAGACAATATCTCACTTGCTTAACTAAATTTGAATAAAAAAAAATTATTACCCGTAGGATGAAGATCGATCAAAGACGGAGCGGTACGCCAAAGAAAATGAATTTGATAAGCATTTTTGAGCAAAATCCTTTTAGCGAAAATGAATCCTTGAGCAGCCAATTGACAATTGAAAGGATAATGTGTGGAAATTAATTTGAGGAAGAATTATTGGGGCGGGGATAATAATTTGTTTTGCTAGGGCACAAGAATTTCTGAGTTATTTAGAGGGAGTAGTGGAAATTTCGGAAGGAGTACGTGGTGGGAATGTTTCAAAGAGATAAATACTGAGAGTGGGGCAAATAATATGCTCTATTAGTATGAAAAATATTTAGTAAAAATAGAAATAGTAGGACTTGAACTTGCGACCTTTTAATTAAAAGAGTATACGGTGATTACATTAGTGTCACTAGAAGCGTAATGAAAACCAAAACGTCTTTAAATATATATTATAATGACGCTTACTAATAAGTGTTATTAAAAAAGTGTCATTATAGAGGGTATTTTGTAGTAGTGATTGTTCATACTTACACGGTGATGTTGTGATATATCACCGTATCGGGTTACCGTGCGGAGATCAGATCAATTTTAACGAGTATTGTACCAGTAGTACTAGTTTCCAAGATGGTGGCGGGACAACCGATGCACGGCGTAATATCACGGCCGCCACACGATGTACTAGAAATATAACACGGACGGTGGTACACGGTCATTTATAAGATTCACCGTGACACACAAAAAACGAATTCACAGAAACCATTCAAATCCCAACAACCCCAAATAATCCAAAAAACACACAATCGCAGAATATCATACAAAAAAAAAACCCATAATTAGTTGCAATACATAAATATCACAATTGTTCAGCATGGTCACATAACTTAACGTTAATCCCCCCGCACCGGACATGTCTGTATGTTATGGTCTGCACTCCGGCATACGCTACATTTTTTCTTTTGTCTTTTCTGTCGGATTGGTTCCACCGTGGGTTGAGAATTCTGATCATCTTCGAGCGTCTGGCTTTGGGTGGGTAAAACAACTTGGTCACATTTTCGCGCGTTGTGTGTGGTCGAATTACACTTACTACACTTCTGAGGCCGACTTCTTCTTCTGGGGGCATTACCCTCGACAGAAGACCGTGCACGGCTCATCCTCGGACGACCAGCCTGTCTCACCGCAACCGGAGGATGAATGACGTGATCAGTTATATACGCTGGAACGACCCACTCAGCAGGATGCGGAAGTCCTTTGATAGGAGTCGAATATGTCTCCATCAAATTGTGTTGTTTGTAATATCCACTGACGAAGTCATATATATGCAATCCTCTTTGTCTGAGAAATAGAAGTTGTGGTGGCAATGTGAAGTGATACGATCCTAACAAGTACGAACATATTGTCGAATTAATAAATTGAAAGTGTTTGTTTGATTAGTACATACCTAACAGCGGCTGCAGCGTGACTGCAGGGGATTTCATCAAGTTCGAAGCGTCGACATTCGCATGTCCGATTTTGAAGATCAACTTGAAAAGATAGCTTACCATCCTCCACTTTATACACGTCAGGTGTGGTTGTGTCTCGGACAACCATACGCATAGCGTGCTCCACCGCGCAAGTTAGTTTATTAAACGTCTCTTCAGTCAACTCATGTTCTCTTGACGCAGCTTTCTCGCTTCGCTCTTGAAACCATTGTTCCAAGACTGCGCGGAATGCCTCGACCAATGAACATACGGGTAGACGTCTTGCCCAGACCATACGAGAATTGAAGCACTCGGCAATATTGGAGGTCATGAAACCATATCGTCGTACTGGACACATTGCCCTCGACCACCTCTCGACCCCTATTTCTAACATTCTCTTGTAAGCCCCGTCAGGGCTCAGCCTCTCCAAATCAGCTAAATGTCTGTGCATTGTCTCAACACGGTAACTGTTTGATGCAGAGGTTATTACGGCCCTGACGCGACCGCCATAGCGAACTAGATTCTTCTTAATGTGGTAAATACAGAACCCATGCACTGCATTCGGGTATGCAGACGCAACGGCAGTTTGGATGCTCTTATGCTGATCGGATACGACAATCAAACCATCTTGTCTATTGAAGCACCTGCTCAGGTTATGAAGGAACCATGTCCACGACTCATCATTTTCTTTCGGACCAATCCCAATTGCAAGTGGGAAGGCGTTTTCATTCCCATCCTTCGTCATGGCGACAAACAATATCCCCTGGCTCTTTCCCTTGAGGTGAGTCCCGTCCACAACAATCACTGGCCTTAGATTACTATAGAATGCAGAAATAGACTGTCCGAGAGCAAGAAACATGTGTTGGAACACCCCCCCATTCCGTGTGGATTGTATTTCATAAAATGTGCCGGGATTCTGCTCTCTCAATATATACAAATACGAAGCGAGCCTATGATATGACTCAGCATATGAGCCATACGCCATCTCTATCGCTATGCTCCGCGCTCGGAGAGTGAAACTGTAATCCATCTCAACGCCATAACGCTCACGCAATTCTGTTATCATGTCCTTCGGCTTCAGAACGTCACCTTCTTTGACAAGTTTACGAGAAAAGTAACTAGCAGCAACTACAGATTTAATTCGTCGACAGCTAGTACGATGCAATATAGTCTGACAAGTGTGACTCAAGTTCAACTTTGTGATCATCCATAGTGTATCATCGCTCCCACTAGCACACAATCTAAACGTGCATACTTTCCTACCGTGCTTGCAAACGAATGCACAACGCTTTTTGTTTGAACGATCAGTGACATATTCTAAGCGAGTCTCCAAGTGATGCATTCCCAAAGATATTTCCAAGTCAGATTTCTTTCGAAACGTGGAACCAACTGCGAGTTCACCATCTTCGGGTTCACGTTCTTCGACCCAACGCATAGGTGGTGGCAAAATATCAAAATCGGGCATCGGGATCATCCAGTTGCTTAGTTTTCGCTGTAGTAGTAGATTATGTTCCATGACTGGTTCTTCGTGGATCGGTTGATGATCAGATGATAATTTACGGGATCCCACAATCCTCTCTTTTTTTTTCGGATGTTGAAGCCAATCACTAAACTCTTGAATTAGGCTATCGTTTAACTCTTTATCACGTTCCGCTCGTTCATCATCTGATGTAAATACTTCCTCGTCATCGGGTTCAGTACAAGATGGTGGTTGAGGTGGAGTAATGCTTACATTCTCTGCTTCAGAATATGTACCTCCAACATTAGCATTCTTAGACCGATATTGTCTTCTCTCAGTCAAAAAGAGCACGTGATTGGTAACTTTTCCTTGCACGATGAATCGCAATAGATCTGTATCGTTTTGCAAACTAACCTTACTTCTCTGCGCGTCTAAGTAGAAAATCACGTAATCTCTGTCCTCTGGAGCATTCAAAACAGATCTAATTTGATTGATTAGATCAACATAACTGATTTCTGAACACGTAATGTGTATGGCCACGCTATCTCCGCCTACGTATGCTGACTGTTCCCAGTGACCACCATGTCGTAAAGAAACACGCTGCCACGACATCTGTGATATAAAATTACAGATAATTAAAACAAACAGTTATTGAAAACCTAACGACCTGCATGCATGCATGGTCTAATAAGTATGCACGATGTAAACGAGATGTTTTTTATCACACGGTGTTATTACGATTAAGTATCAAACGGTGAACGAAGACAACGTGCTACGGTGACACCACCGCTATAAATAACACGGTAAAATCTCCGTGGTAATAATACGGTGATTTCGTAAACACGTCGGGGTTAAGGAAAACCTATTACACCTTCAGTGAACCGTGCAACGTGCTCTCTATCTCACGGTGAACGACGACATTCGGTGAAAAACACCTCAGTGTGCTTTAAAACAATTAAACAAAATGCGAAACGTGCTACCTCGTTGTTTTCGTACCTTTGATGTGCTTCAGAGACTCGACAACGAACTTGTTTTGAGCTTGTTGTGTAAATGAACTAGCAATATTCGAGAGAAATGCAACACAACAACTGCCCAATGGGTTTTGAGTTTGGTTTCAGACCATTATTCTTTTTTACTCTAAAATTCTCATATTGATTTTAGCAGCAACACAGCAACTGCCCAATGGGTTGTTGAAGTGTCATTAACGTCGAGGTGAAATGCAATTATTATTTGTGGTTGTTGGACCTGCTGAAATGCAATTAATGTAGAAGGTTCGAGGATGGAGAATGGGGATGCAGTGCTTTTGGACACGTTGAAACCCTAAATTTATTAATATATCACCTTTAACCGTGGACCGTGGTAGGTAAACGGTATAAGATTTCCGTGCCTTTCTTCACGGTGACGGGTTATCTTGGATGGTCTCACGGTGTAATATAACTGTAGATGGTCTCACGGCGTAACGATTATCGTGGATGGCTCAGGGTTTCCACTTTTCGTGTCTGGGTGCACGGTATTACAATACACCGTGGAATATCCACGGCGTCACATTAGGTTTTAGGGTTTTCTGCCTTCCTAATACCGTTGCACGGTGTTAGAATCCACCGAGGGAACCGCACGGCGACACAGTTCTAAGGTTTTACGTATTTATTTTCTTAATTAATTAATCTCAATGTGTTTAATGGGTGTGGTTGGGAGTTGATGAGTCGTTTCGTGCAACGATTGAAATCCGGCGGTGGGATGACTCAGAACAAATACGCATTGATTCCCTGAATTGAATGGTCATATCATATTAATGGATATGGAGCGTCGGATGGGGTGATTTACTATTAATTTTATTAATGCGAGTAATTAATAAGCGTAGTTGGCAGTTGAATCGTTTCGTGGAACGATTGAAATCCTGGTGGTGGGATGGATCAGAATATTAAGCCTATAAATACGAACGAATGAACTCTATTTTTCTACATCCATTAATTCTCCATTTTTCTGTTTTGTTCTGGTTTTTTCATGGAGCAGTTATCACCACACTTTTTCGAATTTCACAGCAGTTGCATTACTTTATCGAGATACTCGAGTTTCCAAAATTAAAGCATCATTTCCCTGAGTCATCTTGCACGAGATACGCGAGGTTCCAAACCCTCCCGTAGTATTCATCTGTCTCCTTATGACTCGGTTGCGATGATTCGGAGTGCATGTTAGCTTGTGCTCCTTGTCTCCGTCGAAATCACCAGGGAGGTCATCCTCCTTCGATTTACCAGGTTTATTCAAGGCTTAAAAATCTGTGCTGCAGATTTACTGGTGACTGGTGTGATGATGCTCTGTTATTTTTCTGTTTTGCTTAGTTTTTTAGTATACCGCTGACCGATAGTGTTTAGGGTTTAGAGTTTTGATCCATCAATTGTTCTCAAGTTTTGGGGATCTGCTTTTTGATCTTCTGTGTAATCGTTACTATAATGAATTATAAGATTTTAATTTATTTTAAATTTCTACATTTTTTAATATTCTCATTCAAATTTATCACACATTCGCTTTTAATTATCGTGTATCGTATTCGTACCACGTTGTCCATTTATCGTGACTCTAAAACTTATCGTGTATCGTATTCGTACCACGTTGTCCATTTATCGTGACTGGTCTCCCAGAGTCCACTAGTCGTGTATGTATCACGGTGTTATTAGTCTCACGGCGTTCGACTATCGTGGATTTTCTCACGGTGTCCAGTTATCGTGTATGCTATCACGGCGAGCGACTTTCGTGGATGATCTCACGGTGTCTACTGATCGTGTATGGTCTCACGGTGTACGATTATCGTGTATTGTCTCTGTTGGAGTTGTGTACTTAATGTCTAGATTTAAGTAACGGTAAACTCCCGATCATAGCATTTAATCTATTTTAGATAATAAACAATTATTTGCATTTAATTATATGCAAATCATGGTTCTGGATTTTATACGTTGTAGTTAGTATGGTGCTGCATGGGCGCACAGAAGATCATACTATCGGTTACTCGTATTTAATCGAACAGTTGCTCACGACCTAGATGGACACGAACTAATCCATCGGTATAGTCGTTGTGTGAGAGAGAAAATAATTTATCTTAATTATTTTATCACACTTGTACACTTGGTGTATTGGGCGGATCAATTGAGACTCATCAATTAGGATTGCTCGGCGATAATTGATTTGAGACTCGGAGTATTTTATTCTTAATCCCTGAAACAATTGCGGGTGTGTATATTTAATATAAGTGACTTTGATTTACCAAAGGAATTAACCGGTTTGATAATTGGGTTAATTACCGGTTAAGTTGGGTCACTATATTTTATATATGGCATGCCGTGAATTCTTGAAGGAGCAGTGTATCCCGGAAGGGTTGATAATATCCCCGAGATGAGTTCATAAGGAATTATTGTGTAAACCTCATGAGTGGATTCGTTCCGCACAATGATTAAGGTTGAATGGTACTAGTCTCGGATTCAAGAGATGAATATAATTTATTGGGCAATAAATAAATTTATTCATGGATATTTAAATCTTAAATACACGGAATAAATAATACTAAGATGGAGAAATATTATTTGATATAATATGGAATAATATTGGGAGTGAAATTTTATTTATATAGTGGAAAATAAATAAAATTAATATTGATAAGAATTAATAGATTTGGGTTGGACCCAATTTAATTTTCAATATTGGAGCCCAATATTTATTCTCCTTATGATCCCCTTCGTAGCCTATATAAGCACTACATGGTCTTCACTTTTCATAACACAAGAAAACCTACGGAATTCAAAAAGTCTTGAGAGTGAGGAAGATCCATAAAGTTCGATAGCTCGTCGCCCACCCGACGTTCGAACGGAAGTGCAAGGAATACGAGGGAAGATCACGAGGTCATCAACGATTCGTTTCTCCGTACAACGAATCAAGGTAATAATCGAGAATCCCCCTCTTTGATTATTTGTGCGTTGAATAATTGTGTGATATACATGAACGACGCGATCCGGGAAAACGACGATCATCGCGGACGGGGATTCGAGATCCCCGGCGAGGATCGAAGGAGGCGGTCGAACCCTAGGGTTCGGACCGCCCCACCGCGCGACAAGGGACGAGCCCCGGCTGGACGCCGGGGCGTGCGATCGACTTCGGTCGATCGCCGGGGATGCCGTGGGCTGGTGCCACGGCGGATCCCCAGCCCCCTCGTCGGAGGCGCGTGACGCGAAGCCCTCGGCTGGAGCCGAGGGGCGATCGAGCCCGTGAGCTCGATCGCGGGTCGCTGCGGGGATAACCCGCAGCCGTCTCGTGCGCGCTACGGGGATTCCCGTAGCGGATGCGCACGGGGCTGATCCCGTGCGAGCAGCGAGTCATCGCGACTCGCTGCGGGCTACTACGAGCAGCCCCGGGGATGCCTCGCGCATCCCCAGCGATCGTCCGTAGACGATCGCGAACCCCTCGTGGGGGTTCGGCTGGGCACACGGGGCCTTCGGGTCTCGATGGCGTTCGGTCGGGCCCCGGCTCGTGGTGTGGTTCGCGTTCGTGGATCCGACTCGTGGGAGAAAATCGGCTGGGGGCGGGCTGCGTGTCTTCGGGCATGTAGTCTCCAAAGGTCGGACTCCTGCGGATGAGTCGGGGATCCAATCTTCGGTGATCGAGGGTTTTGATCGGGTTATCGGTTCCGCAATTAATTTTTGATAGCCCGGGACATCGAACACCATCAAATGGTATCAGAGCGTTTGGTTTCGTGTTCATGTATATGTTCGATTATTGTTCTACCTTGCAGGATTTCCGGCTATCATGGTTGGATTTAATTAATTGTTTTTTAATTAATTATCATGATTATTAAACTCTCGGACATGTCGAGATTCGTTTTGTGTGGATGAATGTTTGTAATAGTAAAAATTCGGGGGTTGACCGAATTTAGGATTTATTATTACGCACTTTATTTTCCGGAAAATGTATAGGGTCGATTTCATGTATAGAATCGATACCGGAATTGTAATTTAAATTTTGTAATTTTAATTACGTTGGTTCGATGATGAGACGATCACCGGAAGATGAAGAAGTGACGAGAAGACAAGGGCTTGGGATCGATCACATGATGGTGATCGACCCATGGCCTAGCCGGCGATGGCTAGGCGGCGGCGGCGCTCCTCCCCGAGTGGCCGGCCGATCCATCTTCGTGGGGATGGCGTGGGATCTCCTAATCCCGTGCTATTCCTACAAAAATCTACTTTCCCAATTAATTCGGATTTTTCCTATTTGAGTACTTTTCTTTTGGAAACTCTCATGGATTAGGAAAAGAATTAATTTAAATTAATTTTATTCTCTATTGATTTATTTCCTTCATGGAAATATTCATAGATTAGAAATTTAATTAATTTAGTACTAAATTTATTTTTCCTATTTGATTATTCCTTCTCATGGGAATATTCATGGATTAGGAATAAAAATAAATTTAAAAAGTAGTAGTCCTAATTTATTTTATTTCCTTGTTCTATTATAGATATCTTCTAGAATATTCCAAATTTTATTTGGATAGATTATTCTAGAGATTTAATAGAACTAGATAGGAAAATAAATAAATAAAAATATTAATGATATTTAATTTTATTTTTGATATATTCGATTGACTTAATTTTCGAATTAAGTAACTTTTGGATTAATTGAAAATAAATAGATTTAAATATTAGAGATTAATATTCTCGTCACATGGAGCATTCAAGAAACGAAGACTGAAGACTAGAAGATGCATATGAAGATAAAGCCATGATAGTCGGAGAAAAATAATTTCTCTAGCATTATTTTTGACTATGTGCTATGTGTTTTATTGCCTTCATGCATGCTTATGTGTTTAATTATGCATTAGATAGCGTATCCCTTTGTTATAAAAAGCTAAGTGGGAGAGGGGATGGAAACATTCCCATGGTCTCCATTACTGTTCTCTTGGTGACTCTTATGGACTTTTGAAGTTCATATAGATGTGCATTAGAGGAGAATTCTTGTAATTCCTCTTACAAGAAACATTGATCAAGTTTATCAAACAATGCCTAATTTGTCTTTCTGAAACTGACTTCAAGTCGACTCATTCTCACCCCGGGGAGTGGAATGGAGCCAGAGCCACTTGGTCATGTAGAGGACACAAATTAGAGACTTCCGTGCCATTCTTTGATAGATGGGTCGCTTGTCTGCTCGGCTCCCTCATTTATGAGAGATAGGGTCGTTTGCATGGTGAATCACTGGTTAGAAACTTCGAGTTTCACTTATGATTCTCCACGTCTTGATTTACGAGATTAAATGGATCAAGTAATTGGGAGTCAATTATAAAAGTCTCTTAGTGAAGTAAACGTCCACACCACGTGGCTTGCTGCACTGACGGATTTTGGATTAATTGATGTAGACAGTTGTAAGGAATTGTGAAGAGTTGTGAAGTTGTCGTAAACGTCCACACCACGTGGCTTGCGGTAATGTAGCAATTCCAAGCGATTCACTTTGGTGCTGAGTAATGGTTTACACTTAGATACGCCTTGTAGTATTCCTCCCCACGAGGTTCCGCTATAAGCGATGTATGACCAAAGAAAATCTAATTGCTAAATCATTTGGGTGGGTAAACGTCCACACCACGTGGCTTGCCTTACCTGATGGGATTTTAGATGTGATTAGTAATTTAATGATATTATTTAAGGGAGATAATATCGGATATTAAATTAATTGTTTGTTTAAATGTGCTTATAGGTTTAGAGAATAGCTATGAACCCACTTTCTATGATACTCAAGGAGCATAAGCTCACTGGCACCAACTATATTGATTGGAAGAGAAATTTAGACATTGTCCTAACTTCGGAAGAGTACAAGTTTGTACTCCATGAAGTGTGCCCTGCCGAGCCCACGGCTGCCTCAACTGATGAGGAGAAACTGGCATATCGGAAGTGGAAAAAGGCTGATGAAATGGCTAGGTGTTATATTTTGGCTTCCATGTCAAATGTACTCCAAACCCAACATGAGCCAATGGACACTGCCTATGATATGATGTTTAACCTCAAGGAGATGTTTGGGGAGCAAGATCGTGCGGCTAGGCAAGAAGCCATGAGAGTCCTTATGTCGACTACTCAGTCTGAAGGAACGCCCGTTGGGGAGCACGTTCTTAAGATGATGAGTTTGTTGAATGAACTTGAGGTCCTAGGAGCTTCTATTGATGGTGAGACGCAAGTCGACATCATACTCCAGTCTCTGGCCCCTAGTTTTGAGCAGTTTCGTATGAGCTATAATATGGGTAAACTATCTTATACTCTTGCGCAACTCCTGACTGAACTGAAGGCGGCAGAGGGGATCTACAAGAAGGGCAAGTCTCAAGCGCTTGTAGCTACCAAGTCCAGAGGCTTTAAGCCTGATGGAGGTAGGGGCAGGAAAAGGAAGCAAGCCTGGAAACCCAGTGGTGTCAAGAGGACTGCACCACGAGTGGGGGCTGCAAAGCCAAAGGGTAAGTGCTTCCGATGCAACAAGATGGGACACTGGAAGTCTGAATGTCCTCTCAGAGGTACGAATCTTTCTTTAGTCGTAAAAACATAGTCAGCGGTATTATCTACCAGAATTCTGGTGTGTAGATATGGAACCACTGACGGTATGTGCATTTTTGAATGCAGGGGTTCCAGAAAACCCGGCGACTTAGAAAAGAAGAATTCGAGTCTACATGGGCAAAGCTGTTGGGGTAGCAGGGGTTGCAGTGGAAGACATTTATCTGTTTTAAGTTTTCATTTCAGTTATTGCTTATGTACCCCTTTTATTTTGAAAAAGAACTTCGTTCTGTTTTTCTTTATTAATGGATATTTTATTTCTTTAATCATTGGATGGTTTGGATAAGAAATAATGGTGATATTCATTATGGTACATTAGATAGCAATTTGTGAATGATGAATCCTTAGTCTACCACGATGCAACAAACCGTTATATATAACTTGTTTTACTTATTAGATATTTCTTTATCATTATACTTATGAAATCTTGTACTTAGTAGTATTTTCAAATAAAATTCATATGGTCGAAATTGATTTGATCAATTATAGTTGAAGGAATGGACCTTCCGACCTAAGGATTGAATTTGGAGGATAGTACGTCTAAGCAAACCTTTCTGGAAAAAGGATAGAATTCAGAAGAGTATTGGAAATGATTAGATATGCAGACATATGTGTATATTAGAGAGGTATGAGTAATTCCTTCAAAGAATACTCAGTGATGGATTAGAATGCTTGATGTGCCATAAAAGCAAAGTGTTTTGACTTGTCAATGGACACAAAGCTATTATGGGGAACCATCAAAGTATATCCATTAGAAGCCTGCGACTCGGTCGCGGAGGCCATCACCTATCTAGATAACACATAGCATAATCAAAGATTGGGATTAATTCCCAAAGAGACGCGCCGTGCACTTACGTGTAGAGATGGTGCGTTGCAAAGAAATAGAAATCTAATAGTAAGATAACAAGTTGTTCGGAACTACCTATGTTCTATGGATATTCCTGGAGACAACGACATATTCAATATGGTTGTAGGATATCCTAGATGAACGAAGTATTGTGTGTTCTATAGTACTATGAACCAGAGGGACGTCTCGTCCGGTTCATAGAGGAAAAACTATTAGATGAACTACAATGCCCTAATTGACAAAATACTTTAAAATGAGGAAAGAGAAAGACTGAGAACCAGCCTGACCGAGTAGTAGTACACCACTAACTGCACCTAATGTTGTTACTGTTATACACCGGGACGCCATTGCAGTGGGAGGTTGTTAAGCAACTAGAGATGTTCATAAGACTGGAGGAGTTTTGAACTCTGGATCCAGTATACATGAAATCGATCCCTAGGTCTGCATAGAAATTGGCGAAGAAGGTGTGTTAGAGACGTAATGGAAACAAAGGTGGTGTTTCTCGGAGATTTTATGTAGATAACATTTTATCATTGGCAACAATGTAAAAATGTTGTCAGACATAAAATAGAGGTTGTCTAAATAAATCGAGATATAAGATTGAGAAGAAGTTAGAGCATGTTCTTAAGATCTTATGATCTAGAGATAAGAACATTGTACTTCTCCTAGACATCTTGTACGATTAAGGTTTGTTTTAAACATGCATACTTCTGAGAAAGGTTATTGCCTTTCAGAGACAGAATATACATCTATCTAAAAGATGTGTGTTCGAACACATGAAGGAGATAGATGAAGACAAAGCAGTTTCCTATACTTCAAGTATGGAAAGCTTTATAGATGCAATGTTGTAAAACAAGAACCTGATATCAACTATGCGGTTTGCGTAGTGGGAGGATATCAAAGTAATCTGGATAAGGGATGTTCGAATGCTGCAAGAGTACTTTCATAGTACTGGCTTGAGCAAGACGAAATCTTCTTAGATTACAGATTCTCAGATCCAAAAATCAGAGAAGGACCAGTGAAAGTCGATATCAGGCTATGTGTTCAGTTTTAGAAAGAGGTGGAACCATGAAGTGAAAGAGTGATAAGCGGGACGCTTCTCAGACTCTCTCATAACCGAATAGCAGCCTCAGAGGCAGCGGAAGTTTTGGTTAGGTTCCGGGATAACCTCTTGACTTGGATATGACTCTTAGTTTACCAAAGGCTATTAGATAGCGGTGCACGGTGAACTAGAAGAGGTGATAAGTCAAAAAGTGATGTTAACACATAGAGCAAGTACCACCTGATACGAGTCATCGTCAGGGAGACGACGTAGTAGTCACCAAGATAACTTCAGAGCGGCAACCTAGATTGCTCACTCACATAGTACTTCTCGGAAGTACACTTTAAAGCACGTGATGAGTATGGGAACCGGGAGTTTGGAGGAAATGACTAGACCTTAGTACAAGTGGGAGATTGTTGGAGTTGTGTACTTAATGTCTATATTTAAGTAACGGTAAACTCCCGATCATAGCATTTAATCTATTTTAGATAATAAACAATTATTTGCATTTAATTATATGCAAATCATGGTTCTGGATTTTATACGTTGTAGTTAGTATGGTGCTGCATGGGCGCACAGAAGATCATACTATCGGTTACTCGTATTTAATCGAACAGTTGCTCACGACCTAGATGGACACGAACTAATCCATCGGTATAGTCGTTGTGTGAGAGAGAAAATAATTTATCTTAATTATTTTATCACACTTGTACACTTGGTGTATTGGGCGGATCAATTGAGACTCATCAATTAGGATTGCTCGGCGATAATTGATTTGAGACTCGGAGTATTTTATTCTTAATCCCTGAAACAATTGCGGGTGTGTATATTTAATATAAGTGACTTTGATTTACCAAAGGAATTAACCGGTTTGATAATTGGGTTAATTACCGGTTAAGTTGGGTCACTATATTTTATATATGGCATGCCGTGAATTCTTGAAGGAGCAGTGTATCCCGGAAGGGTTGATAATATCCCCGAGATGAGTTCATAAGGAATTATTGTGTAAACCTCATGAGTGGATTCGTTCCGCACAATGATTAAGGTTGAATGGTACTAGTCTCGGATTCAAGAGATGAATATAATTTATTGGGCAATAAATAAATTTATTCATGGATATTTAAATCTTAAATACACGGAATAAATAATACTAAGATGGAGAAATATTATTTGATATAATATGGAATAATATTGGGAGTGAAATTTTATTTATATAGTGGAAAATAAATAAAATTAATATTGATAAGAATTAATAGATTTGGGTTGGACCCAATTTAATTTTCAATATTGGAGCCCAATATTTATTCTCCTTATGATCCCCTTCGTAGCCTATATAAGCACTACATGGTCTTCACTTTTCATAACACAAGAAAACCTACGGAATTCAAAAAGTCTTGAGAGTGAGGAAGATCCATAAAGTTCGATAGCTCGTCGCCCACCCGACGTTCGAACGGAAGTGCAAGGAATACGCGGGAAGATCACGAGGTCATCAACGATTCGTTTCTCCGTACAACGAATCAAGGTAATAATCGAGAATCCCCCTCTTTGATTATTTGTTCGTTGAATAATTGTGATGTATACATGAACGACGCGATCCGGGAAAACGACGATCATCGCGGACGGGGATTCGAGATCCCCGGCGAGCATCGAAGGAGGCGGTCGAACCCTAGGGTTCGGACCGCCCCACCGCGCGACAAGGGACGAGCCCCGGCTGGACGCCGGGGCGTGCGATCGACTTCGGTCGATCGCCGGGGATGCCGTGGGCTGGTGCCACGGCGGATCCCCAGCCCCCTCGTCGGAGGCGCGTGACGCGAAGCCCTCGGCTGGAGCCGAGGGGCGATCGAGCCCGTGAGCTCGATCGCGGGTCGCTGCGGGGATAACCCGCAGCCGTCTCGTGCGCGCTACGGGGATTCCCGTAGCGGATGCGCACGGGGCTGATCCCGTGCGAGCAGCGAGTCATCGCGACTCGCTGCGGGCTGCTACGAGCAGCCCCGGGGATGCCTCGCGCATCCCCAGCGATCGTCCGTAGACGATCGCGAACCCCTCGTGGGGGTTCGGCTGGGCACACGGGGCCTTCGGGTCTCGATGGCGTTCGGTCGGGCCCCGGCTCGTGGTGTGGTTCGCGTTCGTGGATCCGACTCGTGGGAGAAAATCGGCTGGGGGCGGGCTGCGTGTCTTCGGGCATGTAGTCTCCAAAGGTCGGACTCCTGCGGATGAGTCGGGGATCCAATCTTCGGTGATCGAGGGTTTTGATCGGGTTATCGGTTCCGCAATTAATTTTTGATAGCCCGGGACATCGAACACCATCAGTCTCACGGTGTCCATTTATCGTGTATTCTTTCACGGCGAGCGACTTTCGTGGATGTTCTCACGGTGTCTACTTATCGTGTATGGTCTCACGGTTTACTATTATCGTGTATGGTCTCACGGTGTCCATTTATCGTTGTTGGTCGCACGGTGTCTATTCATCGTGGATGAACTCACGGCGTACAATTATCGTGATTGGGCTCACGGTGTCTTATTATCGTGCATAGTCTATTGGAGTTTTATTATTAATTTTTAAAAGAGAAATTCTATTTTAAATTACCTATTCAGTTTATACTTCATTTATTAAACAGCGAGGGTAGTGTAGACTTTTCTTACCCAATTGCCTAATAAACTTCTACTTTTATGGACAGGGCCTCAGAACTTATTTATTTTATGAGGTGGTCCTGAATCCGGTATTCCCACATAGAATAAATACCAATCAAGAGGATTCACGACACCAGGAAAGTACTCTCCAAACGTTAATCTATTGATCCTGTAACTCATCTGATGCACAAATTTCATACTTTAGCTCCCACCATTATAACGCACAAATTTCATACTTTAGCTCCAACCATTATAACTATATAGTATAATAAAAAGAATTATTTTGAAAAAAGGATATTGCGATATATATATTTAGAATTTATACCCCACTAAAACCACACCCGCAAAGCTTATTTAAAAGTCTTTTTAGCTATTTTGGTTTCTCCATCTCCTAGTGCTCCCTTCTATTTATAAGCTCACTTAACACACCTAAAAAAACAAATCTTTTATAATTAGGTAGATTTTGGATATCAAAAATGAGTGTTAGAAATAGACTAAATAAGATATAAAAATAGCAAAAAAATAGTAATTTGTAAACAAAAAATTGATAATGGACAGGCAAATAATGAAAAAAAATGAACAAAATATATTAGTCAAAAGATATATGAGATAGATCGAGTAATTAGTTCGGTAAAAAAGATGTTACTTAATTAATAAATTCATTTTCTCACTATTTGAATTTTAAAATATTAGGTACAACACAGAAGCGAATCAACCCAACTACTCTTGCCACAACATTTCTGCAAACTCATATGAATGGTACATTAATCAATACTTAGAAAAATAAATGTTGATTAGAAAGAGAATGTTACATTAATCAACAGAAGTATATTTAATTAAATATACAACTACTTTATTCAATATCGGTTTTGATATTTATACAATTTTTCCAATCTTTTATTTTTTTGAAATTAGGATTGAAATTTTTTCAATTTTTAAAAAATAATTAAAAGATTTTATATTATGTATCATTAAAAGGTAAAATTAATATTAAAATATTCATGTATAAAGTATTTTGTATCATTTATATCGAATATATAACTAATTGTATTCAACTAATTTATTAAATTTATTATAAAAACCCAAAAAAAAATATATTATTAAAAAAGGGTTTTCTTTTTATTTTAATTTAATATTTAGAGTTGTATTTTTATATTCAAAGTAAATATTTAAATATAATTATATTATCAACTGTATTTTCATGTTTAAATGTTTAAATATAAATTTAGTATAACTATAAATAATTTTTCAAATATAGCATTTTGATTAGAATATATTCTTTAATTTGATTTATATATTAATTTCTTTATTTATGTTGTTAATAGAGAAATATAATAGATAAATAAATAAATATAAAGAATTTACTATAATTATTAAATGAGAATAAGTATGATAAATTTGAATTTCATAATTTTTGATAAATTTAAAATTATTATAATTAATAAATAAAATAAAATATAAGGAGTATTGATTGTTTTTAATAAATTTTGGTGATTAAGAAAATTATTGACATATTTAACTAAAGATAAACAATTGAAAGAGTTAGATATTAAGTTGTGAAGATTTAAAATTTTACATAAGAAAAGCTTCTGTGTAAAAATTTAGATATGGAAGCTTCTTGTGTAAGTTTGACTAATATATAAAGTGAGGATTTTTTTTAATTGAGATTTGTTTCCAATCCGTGCAATTATTGTTAGATTGTTAATGATTTGCTTAGTTGCATAATAACATTATTAAGGTAATTGAAATTTTACTATAATTTATAAGAAGTATTTCACTGTGTAAATTCATTAAAAGTATAATCTAGATAACAATTCAATTCAGAGATATAAAAAATAAAAGTATATTGCAACCAAGTCACAAAATCATGAACTCTTTTGTTTTCGGGTCACTTCAATTTTACATACAGCAGGACCCTTGTAAACAACCGTATCGGGGACCTAGCCTACCTTACCCAAACTGATTTTGATCTTTAAAAAAGATCATAGCAGTCTAGCAGAACAATCCAAAAGTTTATGCAAGTACTTTTCATAATGAGATTCCTTATCAACAACAAATCCAAAGAAATCCAATCGGTGCAGAAGAACATAAGAGATCATGCATACTGTTCAATGCCTCGGAAGTCATTCCCAACCTCGCATCTGTTCAGTTTAATTGGTTGGTACACATGCTGCAAGAAACTATTTGATTTTCGAATATCATTGTATCCAATCAACATATGAATTAAAGTTAGAAATGGAAATACATAGAGTACAATATAGGGCATTTGAGGTACATTTCATTACCATTGTATATAATATAGACAACTAATAACTGATTTATATATATGACCATGTTTGATGGAGTATTTCGGATGAATGCAAAAATCGATTCTTTATCTAGATGATCCATAATGAATAAATCATTGTTCAGGCACACAAAGGTACTAATGATGACAGAACCTCATACACACACCTGAATTTTCAAACAAAATTATCTAAATTTAGACAGATGAACAGTCAAATTAACTATAAGTATGTTCGTCCCCATCGTAAGACGGTCTCGTGTGAGTTAGTCTCTTTGTAACACTAATTACATTTCGGAAATAGAAAAAAAATGAAATCTTTAACATCTGAAACCGAAACTGTTTTCATCACACAATAAAATAAGTATGAATCAATTACCAGAAAAATGACGACGCCACCAACTATAAATAAATTCCAGAAAAATCCACCAAGAAACGCTGCAGAAGTGTCTGAAAATTCAACTGAAAAAGATAAAAAAAAACATAAAATACAATCTGCATCAATTCATTAATGTTTTGGGCGGAATTACAAATGTAGAAATCATACCACGCTTTCAGGCACGCCTTGAGGAGGTAGTTACAGATTTCTTGGGGGAGGGCCACGAAGGTGAGATCTTTTGTCGAATCTCCATTCTCCAATCTTACCATAAGTTAAGGACTTGAATTTCTATTACACCATGAGTTTGACACGATTTTGTTGAATCACAGAAGAACCGTCTGTACATATTGAAAGAGTGCTCCTGTCACATAGACATTTCCTACCTACAACAACAAAAATGTAAATTATATTCATTCCTCCTTACCAACACGTTATCATGAGATTTGCGTTAGTGAAAATAATATTTCTATTGTTTTAAATAATTACAAAATAAAATTTTAAAACCTGCTAAAAAATATATATTGAAAAATAAACCATCAAAGGATAATTATGGACAAAACTCTAAATACAAAGAGAATTTCAATTATAATTATTCAAACCTGATGTGAGATCTACTTTCAGTGATTTTTTTTTTTATTAGCAACCTCCAGATGGATTTGGACAATGTGTTATACATCTTGAGTGAATAATGACCTGAAACACGAAACACATAGCTGTCAAAATATACAAATCATCCGTACAGAATAAAGAACAGGGATGAATATAAAGGCGAGTCGATTACGAAGCCGCCCTTAAAGAAGGACCAGCAGTCGTTTTTGGCAGGAACATTACAGGTGCAGTTGAACGTGGAATTGTCGCTAGTGATTAGGGCCTTGATTAGAGAAACGTCGACCCCTCTTATCTTTACACAACCTAGAGTCAAGTTTGTAATTAGACTACTACTAATATATTTTAGAATAAAATATACACGCGGATGATCGGAGGACATAACTGGAAAACGCGTAGATCGTATCCATTGTCAAGTTCCGCAAGGCGAAGGCAGTTGAGTTGATATTCGTCTCGGATGTTTGATTGGGGCTGAATATGCCTCCATCGTAGAGTGCACGATCAAGTACTGATTTGCACTGTAAACAAAAAAAAAATGGTTAGTTGATTACACAATGATGAGATTGAATTAATTAGTTATTTTAATTATTACCTCTGTAGTAGCTGCATAATCGTACTTGATGGATGACGCGTCGTCGGAAGGAATAAATGAGCCTATTCCCACAAGAAGGAGAACAAAGAATGCTCCGCCGTTGTTCATGTTATATATAGTAGCTGCTGCTGCAAACAAACAACAAACAAATTAAAAAAGTATTAGGAGCACGCTATGTACAGTATATAATTCATTTTGGTCATTGGTTTTGAAGATAAAAGCTTGGTAATCCAAATCAGAAATTCGGCAAAGGAACCAAAAAATCGTCGAAAAAGAAGATAATCGTCGAAAAAAAAAAACTTTTGTCTTCCTAAATGATAGTAGCACCAATAATTCTGGCGATTATGACATCATCAACAGACTGATTCCTCTACCTTCAGTGATAAATTTTAGTTAGCATACATATTAATTAGCAACCTCCGTATGGATTTGGACGATTGTTATCCAGACGATACAACCTTCAAAGAAATCAAACACATACCTTCGTCCCAATATTGTGTGTAGTAACACAAAAATAACTTTCCACAAACTCAAATATTACAGTAGCACAACTGATGATGACAACAAAGAAAATCAAAAAATATTTTTATTTGAAAACTAATAACAATTAACCAAAGAAGGAAAACCTTAATTCCCCCAAATTCGCTTAATTCATTGTATCAGTTAACAAATAAAACCATTATTACGAATTTTCACCCCGATACCAAATTTTCACCCCGAATTTATGCGTATAGGAATAGAGTGAAAGAATATACGTGAAGCTTCCCGCAGAGCTCCCGATTGTGGCGGAGTTTGACGTAGATGCGCTCGTTGAGGCTGAGCCGAATCAGATTCACTGAATTGAAACCCACCTTCATAGTTATAACAGACTTCAGCGAGCCCGAGAAGCGTCTCGGGGAGGACTCCCTGGAGTAGTGACCGACGGAGGAGTTTGGAGCACGGAGAGGAGCCCATCGAGCTGCCCATGACTGGCGTCAAGTGAAACTGATAAAAAACAAACAAAATTTGAAAGAAATATTTAGTTTCAGAGATAAAAAATTATATATATGAATCTGAAAAAAAAAAAAAGGGATACCTCAGGGATTTGAAGAAGAATTTTGTGTGAAGCGCTAATAATTATTAACTTAATTTTAGATAAATGAACACAAAAAATAGCATTCCTCTCATACCCAGAAAATTTACTCAAGAATCGGTAGAAGGGCTACCAAATAAAAAAGAGTAAAATTAGCTTCTAAAAAGCGCAAGATTTTTTTTAAGATTCACGGCACCCATATTTTCTCTGAAAAAAATATAACAAATACGGAGTATTACGTAATTCATTTGTCTGAAGAAGGATAATCGTTAACCGAGATTCGTATCGGAACGAATTGAATAATTTTGGGGATGAAAATAATATTTACCTGGCGGAGATTAAATTGATGCGCATTGAAGAAGAAATTCTGGAAGGGATGAAGGCAATGTCTGAATACTTCACGTAAACTTGAATCTCCTCTGAATCCATGTCCGTCAATGCCACCGTCGCGAATCTAGAAACGTCTCTCGCCGATTTGTACCGCTGCAGATGCAATCGATAAAATCGCCGAATCAATTTAATATCCACTGGGAAAAGAAAATTGAATAAATCGATTGAAAAAATGAGGAGGATATATGAGAACCCTAATTCGGGAAGAGCAGGAGATGAAGATTTCTGTGATATGGAATATGAGAAGGAGAAGCGGAATGAATGGAATAGAGGGAATGAAATCGAGGGCTGATCATTTACGTTTCATTTACTAAATATAAATTGAAAAGAAAAAAAAAATAGAAGAAAAGATTGAGAATGGGTGTGAACGCAAATGAAATTGAGCATTTCTATTGGACAATTGAAATTTAATTTTATTTTAGTTGGCAAAATTCGATGTTTCTATTGGCTAATTGGAATTACTAGTTTTTTCTGCCCGTGCGTTGCACTGGGATTACAACTCAAAATTTTTACCGGATTTATTTAAATCTTAATTTAAGTATGTATGCATAATTTTTTGTACAATAATTTTTTTTGTATACATATTTTGATTAAAAAAAAAAAAACTCAAACTTTTAGAGTTCCAAAACATAGAAAAAAAAATATAAGTACAATTTAAATTTACTGCAAATTTCTATAAACCTACCTGTACACAACATTTCTAGTTTTATTTGTCAAGTTTCCATCTTCGTCACATATTAAGAATTTCAAACCTGCTCTGTTAGTGACCCTTGAAACTGCGACATACAATTGTCCGTGTGTGAAAACAGGCTTTCTCAATAGAATCCCCACTTTTGACAACGATTGTCCTTAACTTTTGTTTATGGTCATAGCATATAAAATCATAATTGAGAATTTGCGACGTTGAAAGTGAAAAGGCAATTTTGAATCTGAAGAAAAAAGTGGCAACCTTGGAATGTAAACGATCTCATATTTGTTTTCGCCTCCTAATATCGTCGCTTCAATAACGTAGGTTCCCAATGTTGTCACAACCAATCGAGTTCAGTTACATAATCTGACCGTGTGGTCGATATTTCCTAACAACATAATTCACACCACAACCTACAAAATATGACGTATATTAGTTTCAACAAAAAACTAAAATTACAAATGTATAATAACCTTAATAAGTAACATTATATATTAATTATTTAAGTATAAACTTAATTTTATTTCCAACTGCATAGTTTTCAAAGTGTGGTATCATTAATATTATTTGTGTAATATTATTTGGTATCATTAATATTCACATTTATAAATAATTTTTTCAATTAATCTATTAATAATCAAGTATTTTCCAATAATAAATTTCATTTCACCCATAGAATCCTTGAAAATATAAGTTTTTATAAGTTTTTCAAAAAATAAATACATTAGCTCTAAATTATAGGAGACTCCCAAATATTCAAAAAATGACTCAATTTTCGCAACTATAAAACTTAAATAGTAATTAAAACTTCATTGGTGACCAAATAAATTAAGTTTCCAAGTCTACCTAGGCATTGAATGCTTCCAAATCATGAATGTAGCGAGTAGCCCAAAACAATTTTCCGGCAACGTTTCCATTAATTGCGGCTCAATCAGAATATCGACAACTTGGAATGACAAAGAATGGATTTAAGATTTACAGCCGAGTCAAATTCTTCTTCGCCGCTGCAACTATACAGCTCGTCGACATTATTACTCCGTGTGAAGGTTGCCATCAAACACCTACAGCGTATATTAACAATTAATAAATCGTTAATGATAATTAATCAAATTAATCATATTGACATTTATAAAGATACAAAACATAAAAAAAAATTGTAAAGTTTTTAATTTATAATTATCACTGTTTTGATTGGATTATTTACTTTTAAAACATATAATCTGTGTGAATTTTTATATTAACATTATATTATAATTGTGAAATCTATTACACTTTCAATATTTTCTGTATATAAATTATTTTGAGAAAAAAGAAAAAATAACATATAATTTATTTATTGCAACATAAAAAATTTAAAAACAATTAATAAAGTATAATAAATTTAAAAAAATAAGTCTTAAACCGTTAATATGGTATATAGTTATATTAGAAATTTCAAATAATAATTATATATTTTTTATAGTAATTACCTCCCAGCATCAGAAGAGTCTCCTGAAGGATTCGTATCCGTCGACCCTAAAACACCCATAAAATGTAATAAAACTAATAGCCACTAACTACAACACACATAAATATTAATATAAAAATATAAAGAAAAAGATTGGATGGCAACATAAATGGGTCTAAATTATCAGAAAACAATTGAAAAAAAAATGAAATATAGTATATGAATGGAGATGCTTACATTGATACCTATAAAAAATACCGAATAAACAAAAAAAGTTTAATTTAAATAATTAGATATATGACAACAAATTAAACTAAATACATAAAATGTGCCCTTGGTGGAGAGCATGATGACCAGTTCGGAGAGGTAGGCATCAGCTGACTTGACTATTTTGACGAAGAAGGTAGTTGATTCAGGATCAATATATCAATTTTGTTTTAAATGTCGATTTCTATAAAAAAAAAAAAAAAAATCAATACTTTATTTGAAAATAAAAGTAGACATAAATTTGAATACTCGTTGATCGAAAACAAATTATTTAATTTATGGAAAAAAATAGGGCATTAACCTGTAATTGATCTCCAAGTTCATATTGATATAATAGGAAAAAAAATTAAATAAACATAACATACACGAAACTTACTCTGATCTCTGAAAAAACACATTTTACAAATAATTTATTGTAAATCATTAACAACAAAATGCAGTAATAAGGGAGAAATGCAGTAATAGGTTTACGAATTGATGAATGATTACAATAATCGATTCATATAAAAAAAACATATTTAAAATTTGTAGAAAATAATACAAACCTAAAACCGCAAAAAACCACTAACAAAAAATTAACAGAGCGAAGAATGAACTACAATTTAAATATTTAATTAGAAGATAGCATTTTCAATCACTTCTCTCAATTAGGGATCCTCGACTTGTATTTTTTCCACCATCAGCTATAATTTTCTCTCTAGATAAACGCAATGCACGATATGTACAAATAACTGAAATCCATTACAATCACAATATTTACGGAATATAAATTATTCTGAGAAAAAAGAAAAAAACAATTATTTCTTTATTGCAACATAAAAAAATTAAAAATAATTAATAAAATATAATTAATTAAAAAAATAAGTTTTATACTATTAATATGATATCTGAAATATTAGAAATTTCAAGTAATAATTATATAATTTTCATAGTAATTACCTCCCCTGGATCAGAAGAGTTTCTTGAGGATTAGTGACGGTCGACACTACAACACCTATAAAATGTAATAAATCTAATAGTCACTAACTACAACACACATAAATATTAATATAAAAATACAAAGAAAAAGATATGATGACAACATAAATGGCTCTAAATTATAAAAAACAATTGAAATAAAAAATGAAATATAGTAAATGAATGGAGATGCTTACATTGATACCTATAAAAAATACCGAATAAACAAAAAAAGTTTAATTTAAATAGTTAGATACATGACAACAAATTAAACTAAATACATAAAGTGTGCCATTGGTGGAGAGCATGATGACCTGTTCGGAGAGGTAGGCATCAACTGATTTCACTATTTCGACGAAAAATGTAGTTGATTCAGGATCAATATATCAATTTTGTGTAAGATGACGATTTATGGAAATAATTAAATTCAATTACTATTTTTAATATTATTTACTTTACAATAATTATGGAATTAATTATAAAGAATATAAAAATAAAATAAAAAGTTTATATAAACTGTGAATTATATAATTTATTAGTTGTATATTTAATAAAATAAAATTGTTAAATAATTAGTTTGTTTTATATTTAACTATCTCAAATAAAAGTTTAAATGGTTATATATTTTATAACTTATATTATATGTTTTATTATTCATTAATATAAATTGATATAAACAAATATATGACTTTTTGTATGCATAAATAAAAATAAATAAATAAATATAAATGTCAAAATTATTAATACAAATATTTAATATTTTAAACATTTCTTGTACGTTTCGTTATTCTTATTATTTTAAAACCATTTAAATATTATTTTTAGTCGAAAAATTAATTATAAAATAATATTAAATGGAAAAAAAATCATTGAATGATGGAGTTGGAGAATGTAAAATTGTGCATTAAGTGATTAGATTTCTTTCTTAATAATGAAAGAACTTTTTATTAAAATATTTAATAAACAAAATAAATTTTACGTTTATTTAAAAATAATTGGTTAGTTACCATGGAAGTTAGAGCATATATTGAGTATAGTCATGAAAAAATATTCGGTTGAGTGGGTATCGGTGACAGGGGAGACTGGAATTTCAGTTTGTTGAGTTTAGCTTCTCTTTTTTATTGAGACGAATAATTTTCAAATCTTATTCGGCAAAACAAATCTATACACATGTAAAAAAAATAGGAATTTGCTTTTCAGAAATCGAATAAGTTAACCACAATATAAATCAGGATAAAAAAACTCTAGTGTTGGAATCAGAAAAACAATTGTAAAAGACATATATGGTCTGGATGATTGAAAGAGACAAATAGTTTAGGAAAAAGTGATAGACAGTAAATGTAATGGAAAATAAATGTAATTCTTAAAATTATTGATATTTACGTGAGAAAAATCTACAAAAACATACTACCTATGTCCCATATTAATAGTCACACTTCCTTTATTACTTATGAAGGAAGTGTGACTATTGATTTGGGACAGAGATAATATTTAAAAAACAGTAAAAATTTGTATTTATAATTTGATAAGTCGTGCTTAAATATTCATAAAAAATGAATGATTGTATAATTAATAAAAATAAATGATTGAATAATTGTTTTTGTTTTGAATTCAATTATCTTACTTTACAGTTTTGTTATTGAGTTATTTGGGTTAATAATTATAAAAAAAAAATTAAAAGTGTAAAGTAAACAGCAAATTATATAATATTTAGTACTTATATTTAATAAAATAAAATTGTTGAAATAAAACACAAATAAAAAAAAATATTAGTTGAAATATTAGTACTCTTTTTTGTCCCAGGAAAGTTGACGTGAAAAAATGCAATTTTTTTACTTTGAATCGAATTGAATTTAATATCTTTCACATACTTAAAACTAAATAGGATACATAATCACACCAAATATAGAGATAAGAAATAAGATGTGTGTCTCTCAAATAAAACACATCATGTTTTAATATATACATATACACAATTATTTAAAATATGTACGTCTAAATCATTCTCCATTATAGGATTAGAAAAAAAAAGGCATCTATTAGAAATGAGAATACATTATATACCTAATAAGACTCTAAAATCACTGCCATCCTTTGTGCTATTTAGTTTTGTTATTGTACACAAAGATGTTCCTTAATGCACCTGATGATCGAATATTTTTAAAATGAAGATCAAAGTTAGTACATGTTTATTTGTTTAATCCAACAGCCTTCCTGATGAAACTACAACATTAAACATTAACCAATAAACAGATTGCAAGTTAAAAAATAAATCATCTACTAATCAAAGAGAGACCAGGGAGAGACCAGGTATCGTTCAATAAGCACAACCCAAAAAAAAAAAAAAGATTAAAAAATGCCTCTTGCTGGCATTGGATATATAATATACACCCAATGCAACTGATAAATAGTGAATATATTGTTTCTGTACAAAAATAAATGGAATAAATGATGACTCGTCAACGCTGCGCCTAATACATAATCTGGCGGTACTCATAACAACATAAATAATCTACTTATCTCTCATTCTTAATTCATTTTAATAATTTACTTGTATTAGTAATGATAAATAAATATAAAAAAATATTGAAAGTATATATATTTTTATTCATAAAGTAATATTTTATTTTATTTTAGTTTCATACGATTGATTTAAATGAAGAAAAAATATAAATTTAATAGTAGATAAAAAAATATAAATTTTATATATTAATTTTTTTTATTAACATTATTCAATTGGATATCAAAAAAAATTTAAATATATTTTTATAGTATATAAAAAAAGTATTGAAGTTAAAATATGCGCGGATCATTTCGCCAATACCAATGGTTCCCAATTTTAAGTTTGAAACTGAAATCTGAGAGGAAAAATTGAAATAGCCTGACAATCAGAACTACAAAACCCAGAGGAATTAAACTTTCATGGTGAATTTTCTCAAGGGGAAGTACATTTCCCTCTTTGTCAGCTACTCTGTCTTCAAAGATGCCTCTTCAAAGATGCCTGAAGAAAGAATAGCAAAAACAAATAAAATCGAAGTACATAAACATTAGATGCAGCAATTAAATATTTAATCATCTAATGTTAAAAGAACACGGTTAGGGAAATGAGGATAACTTAAGCTGAAAAATATGTTTGTGGTTTATAAAAAGGATACACGAATTTTTTCAACAAACTTATATCATAGATCACAATTAAAAGATACATGTAGAAAATCAGCAATACCAACTTATAGAGATCATCCCAAATGAACGATGCTTGAGCCAAACTAAAAAGGTTATTCATGTGCATGCATCTAACACTTAACATCTAACTAAAAGTCTTAACATCTAACTAAAAGTCTTAAGATGAAGAATTTGTAAATTGAAAGAAGTTGTTCATGTCACCTATATTGTGAAAAGAACTGAGAATCAACATCTCAAGACACAAAAGAATATACAGTATAAAGCATATAAACCCAAGCATAATATAATTAGATTTCTCAGTTAAAAACAATATAAATTAGAATCCCGCATATACACTAACAACAAAAACATACAATCAAATTCATAGAGCAAGCTACTGATTTTTTTTGGCTTCATTAGCACCAAATTCAAGTTATGAAGAAATCATAGAGCAAGTTATGAAGAAAATATTTGTTTCACAAAAGTTTTACAGTACCTGTGATGCCATTTTGAACATCTTCAGATACATTACCACCATTCAAACAAAGAGATTAATCACATGTACTAAATACCAAATAAATAAACAAATGAAGTTGTATACTTACATTTTTTCAGTGCGAAATTGCATTTCGGCATCATTAAAGCAATCAGCAATCCACACTTCAGATGTTGGATCCAAGCGTTCATCGTTGGAAGCAGACGCGTCCTCTGTAATTCAAATAAAATTTATCACTAATAATCCATAATCAAATTAATTTCCATGTATTTAAAAATGGAACCTGTGAATCCAGCGACCAACTGAGACATTTCAGATATAGCATCTTCAAGAGAATCATGCGTTTCCTAAAAACAAAAACAGACAATCATAAAATTAAAAAAATAAAAATTACATATCAATATCATACCTTGTGTTTGGTGAGGCGGCTACGGATGGCTCGCGTCTTCTTCGGGCGGAGATCGAGGGGCAAATACTTCTTCTTCGCGTACGCTTCTCTCAGAGAGGACTTCTGCTTCTGCCCTTGTAATTCTCAGACTGCAAAAAAAAAAAAAAATTGTTAATCATAAAAGAAGTTATTTCAAAAGCAAACACAATGAGTTACACATTTTTTAGAATAATTACAAAAACTACCCCTGGCATTTAGCATAAATACAGAAGTAATGTCATTTGATAGAAAATGACTAACCTATTCGTTACAACAACTCGTTTCTTCATTGGACAATTTGACCTGTGTTAAAGCAACAATTAGTAAGAGCATTCATCTTGCGCAATAGAAAAAAGGAGGGAAAAGACCTACAATAATGCATCAAGATGGAACATATCGCAGTGTCTGTAAACAAATGCCACGGCATTTCCTTGTCTCTCAGCAAGTCGAATACCATCGATTATTGATGCATGATTCAGGGCATCAGAAAATATAGCAACCCTATTTTCATCATTTGGAGTTTTCTTGTCACCGGCAATGAGCAAACCAATATTTGCGACGGCAGTCATAAAGGCCATGTTGGCTGAAAAGCCTGTTGGACAAAGAAGGCAATCCTAATATTTGAGATTAGGACAATGACTTATCAAACAACAGAATGAATATAGAAACAAATTTTAACTCCCTCCAGAATGTAAAATTAATAATCAATTGATCAATTTAGCCTAAATGTGTTGTACTGTGTAGGTCGTATGATTAAAATCATAGAGAAAATGAAATTCAAGCAAGTATCTTATATCAAGAAAAATCATGGATGTGGTTCTGACTTCTGATACATATCATTTAAAGAGAAATTGCCACTTACTTAGTCCACCCTCGTAAAAATATTTTAAAGTGCGAAAATGTTCATTGGATCATTTACCCATATTTTTTTCCTAGGACTTTTTGTTCTACATAACTTAAATTCGAACTTTTTTACCGAGAACCCCAGTCAAATGCTGATGTTTTACTTCAGTTAAAGTAATAAAAGATTATCTTAAAGACTTAATCTCAATTACTAACATACTCACAGTACCTGTGCACACAACTTAAAACATTCATTTGCCAATATATGTAAAATATATTGATGCATATATGAACATACAAAGTATCTTAAACATGTGCACTTGCACACTTAAAATGTCTCCTTGATGTAAATTTTTATTAAAAAATTCTAGCAGATTCTTTGGGAAATAATTATAAGCTAATTTTTTAGTATTTGAAACGCTACTTTCTATTTTAATTAAATTTGAGAGGATAGAAGAGATACCTCTTTTCTTTTTAGGTCCGCGAGAGATGCTTCAAGTAGTCTGTGGTAATTAGTGTACCCACATATCAAAGCAGAACCCCTTGGACCCATCCCGTGTTCTTGAGCTGCCTGCAAAAGAAAATTCGAAATTGGATTAAAAAAAAAATCAATAGCTGCGCACTAAGTTTCAGTTAAAGTTGAGTGTCGGGTCAAACATGCCTTGCTAGCTGCATGGCTAACCATTGGATGCGAACTCAATCCCAAGTAATCATTTCCGGAGAAGACAATTAACTTCCTAAGCTTTTCGTCGTTTGCCTCTGATTTAAACCCGAACACTGTATTACGATACGTTATATCATTGTCATCACCTACATTCCAATAATTCAAAATAAAGTAAGCATACTTTTATGTGAAATGCATCGAAAGGTAATAGGCGAAAAGTGGTTGCAAATACTCCGTTGCGATTGCTTGTAATTTCAAAAACGAAAAAACTGAGAAAATTATTTCTCAGTGCAATCAGGAACTACACAAATCATATCCAAACAGAATTTCACTATGAATAAAATTTTGCATCACAAATATATTATTCAGTATTTCTTACTTTCCCAATTACTACTATTTTACTTTTAAAAAAAACCGAAAATGCCATAGCACACAGCCCTCTAATTCTCAGGTAAAAGCCCAACAATCAGTCAAGAAAAAATCTATCGGCCTCAACAGAACCAAGTGGTAAATGACGAATTGAAAAAGTAAAAATAAAAATTGAATATTTACAGTAAAAAAAGAGAGGAATTAATTGTACCGGAGCTGGGAACATCGTGCAGCCATTTTCGGAATGTGGATTCAGAAATGTTGACTTCGACGGAGGCTCTATCGCATTGGCGTGGACCGTCGAAAAATGAAATTGGGTTCGATGGGGCGGAGATTGTGAGGAGCTGAATCGGTCTGAGGGAACGCAGAACTTTGAGAGATTCGAGTTTCGAGAGGGCTTCGTCTAGCCACGTGTCCCAAGAAGGGCTACTACCCTCACTTGATCCAATCCTTCTACTTTCTCTGGTTTATTCCAGGTATCTCTAACTCAAGTTGAAAAATAAAAACACATAAATCTGACCGAAAATTTCAAAACTAATAGCAATAAATCAAGTTTCATAAGAACAGGGCGATATTCTCAACATCAGAAACGCAAATTACGAATTTTAATTTGAAATTGAAATTGCGGAAAACGAAAAACAAAAACCTAGGAGAGTGGCGGGCGCGGCCGAGCTGCGATTCGGAATTACGGCCCCATGCCCATACGTGTCCCTGAGAAGTGAAGGCGAGGGAATTGTAGAGACCGGCCGAAACGCCGCGAAAAACAGAGGAGGCTAAGAGTGAAACTATCGCACTCCCAAAGTCGCATAGCTTAAGCTGGTGTGTGTGAGGATTAACCTGAAGGATATATCTTTTAAAAAGTATCACGCTCGCCTCAGTAAACCCTAAACCACAAAAATCGAGAAACGAAAAATTTACACATACATCAAACTGGGAAATTGAGGGATCCGTAAGAATTAAGGCATCAAGATTTAACCATGAGAAAGTAGGATACTTCGGCGAAGTTCGAAGGAGATGAGAACCGACATATATGCTTCTGCATATATATTAACTTGTGATTACACGGAAAATACGGATGAATTAGAAATAGCTCCAAATTAAAATCGAAAAAGCCCAATATAAACATAAGAAGATACAAAAAAATTGAAAAATTGATTCGCAATTTTGGATAAAAAACCTGATTGATCCAAGTACACGGAAGAAAGGAAGAAGGAGAGGAGCTTCAAATCTGTAAATGAAAAGTCAGTTTAGGAAGATAAGAAAGAGAAACGTAATAGTCGGAAGAGTTAATACAGAATTTATGTATCAATTAATAGATTTAATATATTTTATATTATATTAAATAATAAAATTGAGAAATCAATTTCAATCGATTGAAATTGAGCATTCCTATTGGCCAATAGAATTTGAAATTGAATGAAAAATGTTTGGCTATAGGGGAAATTGAGCATTCCTATTGGTCAATAAAAATCAATTTAATCTATGTGGCAAAATTGACTGTTTTGATTGGCTAATTGGAATTAAGTGATTCAGGATTTATATATTAATAGATTAGTATTTAGGATTTATATATTATTAAGATTTTCTTTGTAATTGTAATCATATTGCATTTGGATTGATAATTAATTGTTTCATGATGTATAGATCTTATTCACAAAATCTATACTTTTTTCCAAACAAATTATCCCTATTTTTAATATTCATATATGAAAAACAAATTAAAAAAAAAATTACTCGTATTGCTAAAGCAAAACGGAGCGTTGATAAGAATTTTTAAAAAAAATTCTCGGATAATATGAACAATTTTTTTTTTATTTTGATTTAAAAATATATATTTTTTGACTTAAAAATAAGATAATTTTAAATAAAATTAAAAAATAAATAAAAATAGTGATAAAATTAGGGATTTTTTTAAAACATATATTGATATTGTAACGCCCTAAAAAATTCAAAGGCTTAAAAGGATTGAATATGCTACTCATACCAACAGATGCATCTACTTTTCTGGGCATCCTCTTATAAGAACTCTAAAGTTAAGTGTGTTGGCTCTGGAGTAGTTTTAGGATGGGTGACCCCCTGGGAAGTTTTCCGGGTGCGCACGAGTGAGGACAAAGTGCGCTGGAAAAGACAAGTGTTGGTACAGTAGGGCCAGGATGCCGAGCCGACCCATTAGGGTCGGGCTTCGACCCCTCAATGGGCCGGGGCGTTACAGATATAATGAATCTCTTTTTTGCACATCAATTTAATAAAATACTTTTTTACACACATTAATCCAAATGTACCTCAAATGCCCTTTCAATTGGTAAAAAGTTATGGAGACCGAATAATTTTTCCAGGACCGAATGTTTTTCAAGGACTGAAAGTCTGAAATGAGTAATCTAGGACCGAAGTAATTCTTGGGGACTGAGTATTAACTTAACAATATTCTATCTTCACTTTAACAAAGTGCTCTATCAACCTGTGTTGATTTTCATGATCCGCCCACACCTACACCAATTTATCTCGTTCACTCTATTTTTTTCATTCGACTTCTATATCTTTTTTTCATTCTATTTATATCTATCTTTTATACTACTTATATATTTCAAATGTAATTTACTTCTGTTTCATTTTTGTTATTTTTTAGTTTATTTTGGTTAATATGATTTTTTTTTCTTATTTTTATAATTTTTAATATTTTACTGATATTTATGATTGTATTTTTGAAAAAAAAATTGCTCCATATATACATTTCAATGTGAAAGACCTGAGTAAGCCTCAGTATGCAAAAAAAAAAATAGTATTTAAGCTCACCCAATAGAATACTCCACCTATTAACCATATGTATTTTAAAAAACTCGAGAATAATAATGAGATTGGTGCAACACGATAGGTAAACGACGGACTAATGGCTTCAAACTCTCGAAACGCACGTCTCATGCGATCGTAAGAATCGCTTGAATGATCACCATTGTTGAAGTTGGTATACGGATCAACGATGATAGAAGAGGGAGCTGTAGCACGACCCAACCCAGCAGTGAACAGATTCTGAGCAGCCACAGTGGTGAGGATCTGATACGGAGGACTAGATAGATCACTTGATGACTTGATCAACCTTATTGTGATGGGTGCGAGTGAAGAGGGTCGTTGCACTAACCGGGGTACTAAACAGGATCGACGTAGGTGCGAGTGCGAAAGGTCTCTCGTGATGACCAGTTGGTGAACTAATTGGAGTAGTTAGTGGAATCGATGGAAGAGGTCTCTCGTGAGGATCAATCACTGTCCTAGATCTCGAAACAACTGGGTGTAAGTACGAATGAGCGAGATTAACTGGTCTCGTAAGGTACTGTCAATCGAACGAGAAATACATGACTCTAGTTGTACAACTCGTATGTCAACTACAACCTGCACGAGCTGAGGAACATCTCTACATAGATAGTCAATCCTCATAAAAGTACTCAACTCCAGCAATCAAATGCATTATGAACTAGGAGAGGTTTGGAAACCTCTCCTCTTTAGATCGTCAATCCGCCCAAAAATACTCGTCGAAGCAACAACCTCAATGTATCATCTCCCTTCTAACGTCGGTCGACACTCGCACTCTGATGGACGATCGGGCTCTAGGGTAGCCTCGGACTCCGGTTGACACTTGGGATGAAAAGGGACGTCCCTCGGAAGATTCGAGCTGAGCACCGGTCGACTAACAAGCTTAGTATCCTGTTCTAAGCCACCCGATTCTTCGCGTACAATCAACCGCTCTAACTTCTCGGTTTCCATTGCAGCGTTTTTAAATTAAATGTGAACAAATAACAATAAATTTCATTGCAGCGTTTTCAAATTAACAAAAATATAAATAAAAAAGAGAAATGAATTACTCAGAACCAAATTTAAAAATTCTATATGATTAATCCAAACTAATTTCTTCTTCAATAAAAATACACAAACCATAGGCTCAGGGTCATTATAAAAAACATAGCAGAAATGTGTGTTGGGCTTAAAAGGTTGTCCCCTCAAATTAGGGTTTTTACAGTCGAATATTAGGGTACCTGAGAATGTTGAACTTCGCCACTGTTAACGCCTTGTCCATCCCATTCTCCTTCGCGACCGTATGTGTCTGGTATCTCCGTTGAAGAAACTATTTTCTTCGTTGCCCGAATTCGAAATGTTGAAAGATGAGTCTTTTCTGATTTACACAAAATTATGTGATTATAGCCTTGAGACCGAAGCACTCGCGTAAGGGAGCGAAGTAGTGGATAGTGGAGACCGAAAGGACTTGCTTCCGTAGTGGACCAAAAATTGTTTAGTCGAAAAGTGTGCATCATTGTTGTACCCGAATGTCGTCTCACGAGTAATAATACTATCGGCGGTGTAGTAAGATTGAATTGATTATCGAAAAC
Source organism: Euphrasia confusa (assembly GCA_954870475.1). Lineage (NCBI taxonomy): Eukaryota > Viridiplantae > Streptophyta > Magnoliopsida > Lamiales > Orobanchaceae > Euphrasia > Euphrasia confusa. The sequence goes on from OX940958.1 coordinate 14,668,622, forward strand.
AATTAAAATAAACAAGTTGTCACGTAGTAACCATTTTTTTTTGTGGGGGTTGCAATTTTGAGAATTAATTAACTAAAAACGAGAATGAAAACAATTAGACAAGTAAACGAGATGTGATATCAAATGAGAAAGGGTTAGGGGGCTAGAGTCCTTCGCTTTTTAGAACCGAGTCGATCCTTTAAAAACCTAGATTTTGATGAAGACGAGGTCGTTCAGGTACGACCCATCGTCCACTAGTGATACACCTCGGAGAGGTCCTCAACACGAGACGACCTTGAGTCGCACGTAAACATCACTCGAATCGAGTGCGTGGCCCACTAGTGATGTTCCTCGTAGAGGATATTCAACACGAGACCCCACGACTCGAACCGAATGACTCCTCGATTCATTGAAAATCCTCGAAACATTATCGACTCAAGTCTCTAAGCCAAGTACTCTAGCACCCTAACAAGAGACCTAGCTACTCATGATAACACAAACAAACAAGCATACAATAGATAAATAACTTATGATCGAAATAAGCTCACAAAGATGTTGGGGAGGCGAGGCGAGAACGAGTCGTGCTTCCGGAATCGAGCCGAACTTCAACGTGTCACCCGAAGAAATGGCTCCGATAGAAACGACGGGCTCGGAGAGACGATCGATGTTCGTGAATGATGTTTTGTGAGGCGATAAATCGATTAAGAGAAATCTAAATATTTGGGATTAAAAATTAAGAACAAAATATTTCTCTCAAAAACAATATCAAGAGAACAAAATTTCAAAAACAAGTAGAATGAGAAGTGTGTACAAATCCACCACCTAACAAAGTTGTCTTATAGTGCAACATGCACAAAGTCTTGCCAAAAATCCTACTAGAAAAGACTAAAATGCCCCTAAAAAACACTCCCAAACGGTCAGTCAAAGCTGGCCCAAAAAGTCAACATAAATTGCGAAATGTCGCCCGCCGGAAGATTCCTGTCGCCCGATATTGAAATGTCGGCCGACGTCTCTTCAGTGTATTCTTGATGTCGGCCGACATTTGTTCTTCGCCCGCAGGAAATGTCTTCGAGCGCAGTTCAATCCGTCTGCCTCGACGCCCATTTTACAAAGATGTCGGCCGCCATGGGTTTCCTTCTTCGCGTATATCGCCCGACATTCGAATGTCCGCCGACATTTCATCAGTGCAATCTCACTGTCGGCCGACGCATGGTATAATTTTCACCCGAAAAGCCAATTTGCTCCGTTTTCACCCGTTTCACCTACAAAACACGGAAGAAGCCTCGATCAAACCGTTTAATGCAAATAACAACACAGGATCCCATAACGGGAGAAACGAGCATAGGAGAGGAGTCGAAATGAACCAAAATAGACCCGAGATATACACCAAAAACGGGCCAATCAACCGGCAGAATTTGCATAGCCACTTATTAAATAAGGGTATTTGAGGCGTATTTAGATTTATATGTGTAGAAAAGATTTTTATTAAATTAATGTGTAAATAAGATTAATCGTTATGTCAATAAGTCTATATGGCCATATTTTCACGATAAAATTATATCATAAATTAAAAAAATATATTATTTTAAAAATGTAATATATACTATTATTACGTGACAAAAAAATTATGTAGTACAATATATTATTATGAGATGTAATACAAAGAAACTATAAAATTTTGAAAACATAATTATTACTCTCCCCCACACAAGAGACGTGACAATTGGCAAGGCTGAGAGTGACTATCATGTTTTCATTAATATATTAGTCTCACTAAATCACAAGAGTTTGCACATTTTTCCTTGCGGGAATAGCGGATTCAGGATCAAGTCATAAAATAAACAAGTTATAAACCCCGTCCATAAAACTATATGTTTTCGCTTTTTAATAAATAAATTATAAACTGAAAATGTAATTTAAAAAAGAAGTGCAATTTAAAAAATATTAATAATAAAACTCTAATACAATTTAATACAATCCACGGTGATAGTGCGCCGTTAGCCCATACACGATAATAAGATGCCATATCATCCACGATAATCGTACGTCGTGAGTTCATCCACGATAAATATACACCGTGTGACCATCCACAGTAAATGGACACTATGGGACCATCTACGATAAGTGGACACCGTGAGAACATCCACGATAATCGTACGCCGTGTGACCATACACGATAAGTAGACACCGTGAGCTCATCCACGAAAGTCGAACGCCGTGAGACCACACACGATAAATGAACACCGCGAGCTCATCCATGATAGTCGCACGCCGTGAGACTAATCACGATAATCGGATACCGTGATACATACATGATAAGTGGACTCCGGGAGACCATCCACGATAAATGAATACCGTAAGACTACAAGATAATCATACGTCGTGAAACCAGGCACGATAAATGGACAGTGTGTTATCATACACATTAATTAAAAGCGACTGTGTGATAAATTTGAATGAGAATATGAAAAATAAACAAATTTAAAATAAATTAAAATCTTATAATTCATTATAGTAATGATTACACCGAAGATAAAAACGCAAAACCCTAAAACTTGAGAACAATTGATGAATCAAATCTCTAAACCCTAAACACTATCGATCAGCGCTATACAAAAAAGCTTAGCAAACAAGAAAAATAATAAAGCATCACACCAGTGAATCTTCTCTTTGGACATCTGGTCAGTAGCACAGGTTTTTGAGCCTCAACCAGAACTAGTGAATCGGCGGATGAAGACCTAACTGGTGATTTCGACGGAGATAAGGATCTCAGGCTACATGCACTCTGAATCTTCGCCACCGATACCCCGAATCATAAGGCGAAGGACAAATACTATGCGAGGTTTTGGAACCTCGCGTATCTCGCGCAAGATGACCAAGGGAAATTATGCTTTAATTTTGGAAACTCGAGTATCTCAATACAGTAATTCAACTGTGAAATTTAAAAAAAGTGTGGTGATAACTGCTCCATAAAAAAACCAGAACAAAAAAGAAAAATGGAGTATTAATGAGTATGGAAAAATAGAGTTCTTTCGTTCGTATTTATAGACTTAATATTCTGATCTAATTTAAGTCATCAAACCACCCGGATTTCAATCGTTCCACGAAATGATTCAACTGCCAACTTCACTTATTAATTACTCGTATTAATAAAATTAATAGAAAATCAAACACTCAATCCATTAATATGATATGACCATTCAATTCAGGGAATAGATGCATCTCTGTTCTGAGTCATCCCACCGCCGGATTTCAATCCTTGCACGAAACGACTCATCAACTCGCAACTACACCCATTAAACACATTGCGATTAATTAATTAAGAAAATAAATAAAACTCAAAATTGTGTCGCCGTGGGGTTCCCTTGGTAGATTGTGAAGGTATCGGTATACCGATCCGATCGATACACCGTGTGTGCGGAAGCGTGTAAAGCAATAGATCTACTATGCCATGATCTTAGTGCACACTTAATGTGTATAAGAACACATATAAACATATATATATATACACATCCAATATATATATATATAAGGTTCAACGATTACTTACTTATGGTGACGAAGTGATTCGTTGATGTCGTTGAGGTGGTGTTGAGTCGATTGAACCACCTCAAATGGATCAGCCTCTCGAAGCTCTCCTTGTGAATGACCTCGTCACTTCTCTTGTCTAGATCTCCCGGATGTTGAAGCCGCACAAATGGCCCGACCTCTACGTGTTGCACACGAACCCGGATGATTACTTGCTTGCTTGATCGAGTTGATTCTCCAAGAACAACCTCTTTTCTCTCTTTCACTTGTGAATTTCGTGGGTGGTGATTAAGTGATTGTGAAAATCAGATTTTCACTACTTAATACCTTCATTTCCATCTACATTACCCTCTTGTAACCCCCATAATGAATATGCACCATTATATCACATAATGGGTGGGTAATGGGGAGATGAAAGGTCAAGTACACATCACTATGCCACAATGGCATAAGATGTGGTCTCTCTTGCTTGTGTGGCATGCCATGTCACACTATGTGACATGCATCCATGCAAGCCATGCAATGCATCCCATGCATGCATATAAATTCACGTAAATATTGATTCTAAATCAATATAATTAACAAGCATCGTACATCATCTTTGAGTCCGTGTGTGACCCTGTAGGTATGATTTATTGATCAATATTATATTGTTCCCAACAATTTAATATTATCAAATAATCATTTAACATCCATAGACGACCTTATGACTTTATCGATTGCACACGTAGGATCGAAGGACATATCCCAACAATCTCCCACTTGGCCTTCAGAGCCAGTGTGCTGCCAACTTCCTTTTGTCACTTTATGTCTAAGTTTGAACTTGAGGCAAGACTCGAGTCATCCTCAATCGGTTCAAACCTTTCTTGGACTTTGAGACAGACTGTAAAACCAGATTTATCACTATGATAAGAATCTGGACGTGGCCACGTATTTTCTACAGTCTCGACTCTCCAAGTGGCCGGTAAGACATGTATCCCATTATAAAATGGAGGACAATCCCATCTTGTCAATCCAAGCTCTCCCACTTGCTTCCTGATATACCCAATAACAAGTTTTATAACCTCCTTTTACGAAAGGCGTTTACTTGTATCAAAGTACACCATTTCACAATGGAATCACTCTGGACTACTCAGGTCAGAGGAAATTGCTCGACAGTCAATGAAATAGTATTATGACTCGAAATCTTAAATACTATTCCAGTCGGGTCTGTTCGATCATTAACTCCCAGCTAATATCTATGCAATTGTACTCGATGTCCCACATCACTAGCCCATGAAGCGGCGCTATAGTACACATTACAATCTAGTTCTTTGTAATATCGGTTTGTCCGTACTCGATTATACGAACTAGGAACAAGCATATGATTCAAGTATATGAGTTCAACCATTGAGACTTCATTATGCGGTAAGTCGACCTCATAACCCAATCGATATTACTTAATCATTTGGACAATTCATATAAATTAAACCATATTTATATGAAGAAATATGTATTATACATATGAGTGAATGTCTACCAAATCTCCAAAAGTATCTAATACAGTAATAGAAATCACAACCCATCTCTAAGATGTCTGATCTCTATTGCAGTCGTGAAAGCCTCAAGCTTAAACTGCTGGAGAGGTTTAGAAAGCGGGTTTGCAACCTTACCAAAAGTTGCAACTTTATTATCTCGATGTCTCCACAAAACTATCTCCCAGATAATGTGGAACTTCCTGAGCACCAGTTTTAGACTTGTGGTGCTTCCTAGCTCATTGGCTTGCGCGATAACTCTACTATAAATAGAGAACTATCGGATGGGCTGAGCTAGTTACGCCACCTAGTTTCAAGAACTTTCAAATCTTAACTGCCAACATTACAGCATCCAATGCAATACTATGCTCAGCTTCTGTAGTTTAATCAGCTATATTGCATTGCATGGAACTATTCCAGCAAATTTCACCTCTAACTAGACAAAAGATATAACCAGATTAAAATCGGAAATTATCTTAGTCTGTTTTGAAGTTAGCATTCAAACAGCTTGTTAATATCAACTCTTTTTGTCTTCCAAAGACAACAAAATATTCTTTAGTCCATCTAAGGTACATAAGAATATTCTTGGCCGCAGTCTAATGCGCCTCACCTGGGTTTCCTTGAATCCGAATCGTCATGCTCAAAGCATACGATACATCCGGTCGTGTACATATCATAGCGTACATTATAGACCCTATTGCCGAAGCATAAGGAATGTTTTCCATCTTCCTTTGCTCATCAGGTCCCGAAGGGCACTGCCTCTTGCTCAGAGATGTACCATGAGTCATTGGAATGAGACCCTTCTTGGCGTCTTTCATTCTGAACCTGTCAAGCACCTTATCAATATAGGTGGCTTGACTAAGTCCAAACATCCTTTTCGATCTGTTCCGACAGATCTTGATGCCCAATATGTACTGTGCTTCTCCAAGATCCTTTATTGAAAACAATTTCCAAGCCATTCTTTAATAGAATTAAGCATAGAAACATTGTTTCCAATAAGGAGTATGTCACCGACATACAACACAATTAATACAACGTAACTCCCACTGATCTTCTTGTAAAACAAGACTCTTCCGAGTTCCTCTGAAATCCAAAACCCAGTATGGATTCATTGAACTGAAGATTGCTACTCTGATATGCATTCTTTATTCCATAAATAGAACTATAAGCTTGCATAATTTCTCAGCCTTATTATGATCGATAAAACTCTTTGGTTGTGTTAAAACACAGCCTCTTCTAGAATCCAATTCAAGAAGTTAGTTTTAACATCCAATATTACCATAACTCATTATCAAGATGAGTAGTAATGGCTAAGATAATCTGAATGATCTAATCAAAGCAATTGGTGAAAGTTTTTCCATAATCCACCTCGTGAATAAAACTTTTACCATCAACCTTGCTTTGAAAACCCTAGGTTTTCCATCTGTCTGTTTAGATCTTTAAAGATCTATTAGCATTCATTGGGTCTAACCCCGTGATGCAAATATATCAAGTTCCAAACTTGATTATCAGATATTGATATCATCTCAGATTTCATGGCACCATGCCAATTTTAAGTAGCTGGACTCGTCATAGCTTGAATATAGGTCGAAGGTTCATCGCTTTCCAAAAGCATGAATTCATATCTCTCATTGATCACAATATCTAAGTATTTGAATAATAGAGATCTATGCATTCTTGGACCTACGAGGGCTGGTATGGTTTCCAAAACCATAAGAATACTCTCAACCCAGTCTTGAAATTCATCATTAGTTGTTCCACTTGAACCTCGTTCAAGACAACCGAGCTCCCACTGACTTTCTAGGAAAGATAACTCTTTTCAAGAAAATCACTATCTCGAGCAACAAAATATTGTTCTCAGATAGATCGTAGAAGTTGTACCCTCGAGTTTCTTATTAATACCATAACGAAACTTTTATCCCATTTGAGTTCAAGCTCTATAGAGATAAATCTCGTCAGAGAAGCTTTTAGAACCTCAAATTTTGATGAAAACAATTTAGGGACCCTCCCTTTCCATACCTAGTATGGTGTCTTATCAACAGCTTTTGACAGTGTCCTATTTAGTGTATAAGTTGAAGTCAAGAATTGTGTGTTCCCAAAAGAGACCAGTAGTTCATTTAGACCTCTCATCGAATGGTCGAACTATATCTAATATAGTTTGTTTTCTCTTTTCCGAAACATAACCTTCACGTGCTTGTGAACTAATAGGTTCCACATACATCAGTATGTATCATCCCTAATTACTCACATGTTCTCCTTTCTCCAAGAAAGATGACATTGTTATCTTTTCAATCACACATCATTCACATGTATCAAATGACTCCAAGTCAAATGATTCTAAAATTCCTTCTAAAAGAAGCTTCGTTACATGTTTAGATTTTGATTTGATCTAATCAACAATGTTTCAGTTATGTTTCATCGATACTTATTCGATTTGGCCTTTGGTCTTAATGATATATATGATTTGTCAAGTTTAAAGTATACATAAACAATATAATAATCGTACCAAAACAAAGAATAATTCACAATTAAAATAGTTACCAAACTATTTAATAGTGAAAAACTAATCCATCAGTATCTAATACTGAACCAATATTCATTGTTTATTGAAGGTACGAAATTACATAGTTATAATACTAAAACAGGGCCCTAAGGCAAAACAACATCATATGATCATACGGCTAATGCAGCGACCTTCGCTCCATTTCTTGCCCGTAGATCGACATCTCTATTCACCAAACTTATACTTCTATGTATTTCCTCCACATAAAATGTGAGAACCACATTTGGCATCAAATACCCAAGAAGTAGAATTTGTGAAGTTTAATGTCTATATCATTAATACTTGAAGATGAAGCAACCCCGTTCTTCACATCTTCTTTGAACTTTGGGCAAATTCAATTATTCCCAATAATTGAATCTCATTCAAATTTCCATTCAAAATTATCTCAATGTCAAAACGTGATAAATCGTAAGTGAAAAATTGAAGTTTTCTAACCAGCGATATTATCATGCAATTGAAGCCCTATCTCTCATAAAATAATCTCTCATAAAATATGAGGGAGCAAACCAGACAATCGATTCACGCCATCCAATGGCTCGAAAGTCTCTAATTTGTGTCATTGATGAACTTATGTGTTTTGGATTAAATCACTCCCCGAGGTGTAAATAATCCTAACCTTATAATCCATCAAATGAAAGACAAATTAGGCATTTGTTTTGAAATTGAATAAAATATGAACTTTTATATGTTTGCAAGTAGTGTCCAACACTTTTGCAGTAGACGCATTGAGATTCCCTAGGAACCCTAGTAGCCTTCTTGCCCATGCTCTTTTGAATACCCTATCCCATATCATAAGAATTTCCCTCTTAGGGTCCTTCTCTATCGCCGGCTCAGGAGCCTTGAGCATCCCGTGGAGCTCACGAAGCGATTTCTTCAAACCATTCATATGGAAATTTTAGCCTAAAGGCATTATAACCATCATGAAATTGAAGTATGAAATCGGTTGCCAAATAATCATCATAGGAAAAATCTAGGCGGTCACTTGAAGCAAATAATCCAATCATTTGTTGCACATGTGATTCTATAGATTTCCATTTTTCCAGCCTAGCTGAAGCAATGACCCTGGTCATACCGAACCGCTCAATCTTAGCATATTCCCCGAACATGCTATTGAGGTTTTCAATGATATCTTAGGATGTGGTTATCTAACACAATTTCATTGTCTTCGTATTTGAGGACCATCCTCGAATTACGTTGTGAATCAAGAAAATTTATGTTGTTCAATTTTTCATAATCAAGAATTGAACCAAACTTGAATCGAGTTGAAATTAACATAATAAACTACAAAAGAAAGATAAATAAAGTATGTAAACATTCACAAAGCGGTAAACAAATAAGGTTGTCTAACAAGCTACTTATTTATTCTATTTTGTTCAATCGATATCTAATATCTTTGTTCCCTTGAACAAAACAATCCCAAGACCCTCATCTTGCAAATTCTTAAGCCGACTGAGTCCGCACTTAAGAAGTCCAAGATAGGTAGACATCCCATGTCAATGACATCTAATGTCACTCTCGGTCGATGAGAATCTAATTCTCATCTCATGTCTCGATAGCCACACCTGCAGTGGATCTATCGATGAGAAAACCAAACTCACGTGTAAGGGTCTAACCTTTACTCCCACTAATCCCAAGATAACAAGTAGTACCCCGCTGAGGCGGACCTACCAACTTATGATCGAGGGCTTTATGGGTGTGATGTTTTGGACAAGACATTATACTCATTATTTTGGGAATTTGCATGCATAGGTTCGTTTATATGTAAGTTGAACATTTATAACATAAAACAACCTATAACTAGCAAAGCAAATAAATACGTATTTAAAGGCCCCTAGAACCTCACAACCCTCAAACAAAATGAAATAAAGCATTAAAACCGGTTGGAGACACTTCATGGAAGATCCGCGCCCGCTGCCACCTTTCCGCGCCCGTCGTTTAGGTCAAATATCATTTTGTGCCCAAAAACCACGAACAGCGGTCGCTGTTACTATAACAGCGCCCGCTGAACACACCCCAGCGGTCGCGGATTCCAAAACCGCGCTCGCTGGAAAGGCACAAAACATGGGACAACATTCTGCCCCAAAAAGACCCAAACGGCGACCGCTGTTTTGAAACGGCGGTCGCCGAACATATACTAGCGGCCGCTGGTGCCACAACAGCGCCCGCTGTTTGGCTCCAGTGGCCCCGGTTTCGTCCGTTTGGCTCCGTTTTGCTTCGTTTCTTCTCGTTTTCGCTTGGGCTTCGAAATCCAACTCCGATACATGGATAAATCCATAGCTTACATATTGAACAATACATTTTTGAATAGAAAAACCTATCTATTACAAAAGATTCCAAGGGACGCAGCCCTCCAAAACTATGGCCATTCAACACGTAAAAAACACGATTCATCCACCCGACCACTATCAGTGGCCGGCCTTACATCTAATCACATAGATTCAAATAAACAAGTAATCCAATTATGTTGATTTAACCTTCGTGTCCAACACAAAAGTGTGCACGAGCCCTAGGCTCTGATACCAATTGAAGGTATCGGTATACCGATCCGATCGATACACCGTGTGTGCGGAAGCGTGTAAAGCAATAGATCTACTATGCCATGATCTTAGTGCACACTTAATGTGTATAATAACACATATAAACATATATATATACACATCCAATATATATATATATAAGGTTCAACGATTACTTACTTATGGTGACGAAGTGATTCGTTGATGTCGTTGAGGTGGTGTTGAGTCGATTGAACCACCTCAAATGGATCAGCCTCTCGAAGCTCTCCTTGTGAATGACCTCGTCACTTCTCTTGTCTAGATCTCCCGGATGTTGAAGCCGCACAAATGGCCCGGCCTCTACGTGTTGCACACGAACCCGGATGATTACTTGCTTGCTTGATCGAGTTGATTCTCCAAGAACAACCTCTTTTCTCTCTTTCACTTGTGAATTTCGTGGGTGGTGATTAAGTGATTGTGAAAATCAGATTTTCACTACTTAATACCTTCATTTCCATCTATATTACCCTCTTGTAACCCCCATAATGAATATGCACCATTATATCACATAATGGGTGGGTAATGGGGAGATGAAAGGTCAAGTACACATCACTATGCCACAATGGCATAAGATGTGGTCTCTCTTGCTTGTGTGGCATGCCATGTCACACTATGTGACATGCATCCATGCAAGCCATGCAATGCATCCCATGCATGCATATAAATTCACGTAAATATTGATTCTAAATCAATATAATTAACAAGCATCGTACATCATCTTTGAGTCCGTGTGTGACCCTGTAGGTATGATTTATTGATCAATATTATATTGTTCCCAACAATTTAATATTATCAAATAATCATTTAACATCCATAGACGACCTTATGACTTTATCGATTGCACACGTAGGATCGAAGGACATATCCCAACAGATTGTAAAACCGTGCAACACCCATTAAACACATTGCGATTAATTTATCAAGAAAAAAAATAAAACCCAAAACTGTGTCACCGTGGGGTTCCCTTGGTGGATTGTAAAACCGTGATACCATCCACAATTATCTTACACCGTGAGACCATCCAAGATAATCTTTCACCGTGAAGAAAGGCACGGAATTTTTATACCGTTTACATAAAACGCTCCACGGTTATTTATTAATAAATTTAGGGTTTCAATATGTCCAAAAGCACTGCATCCCCATTCTTCCATCCTCAAACCTTCGACATTAATGACATTTCAGCAGGTTCAAAAATCACAAATAATAATTGCATTTCGCCTCGACGTTAATGACACTTCAACAAGCCATTGGGTAGTTGTTGCTACTAAAATCAATATGAGAATTTTAGATCCAAAAAGAATAATGTTCTGAAACCAAACTCCTACGTACGAGCGAAAAATTCTCTCGAATATTGCTTGTTCATTTACACAACAAGCTCAAAACACGTTCGATGTCGAGTTTATGAGGCACATCAAAGGTACGAAAACACCAAGGTAGCACGTTTCGCATTTTATTTAATTTTTTTAAAGCACACTGAGGTATGTAGTCGTTCACCGTGAGATAGAGCACGTTGCACGGTTCATTGATGGTGTGTTGTTGTTACAGACCGAGGTGATAATGTGTTTGAACAAATGCATTCGGTTGAATTTCTAAATACTGTCAAGTGTTCTGGATTGTCAAATCATCAATTGAAATTTAAGGTTAGATGCTCTTAAATTTTCAGTAGTATCTTAAGTTATTAATGTTTAGCATATTTATCTTTGACTACAAAATTATTGTGATTTACAATGTTTACTGTTTAAGATAAATGTGGTGTCTCGTTTTATAATATCAATGCCCGTGTGTCGTTCTCAAGAGGAGTAATACGATCGGAGAGTGTAATTAGTGTTGATTGTTTGTCAAAAGCATAAAGAGAAAGCAAATAGATCATGTAGTAACCATTGGGGGGTTTTGTAAAATTGGGTTTTAAAATGAGTAAACTAAATTAAGAAAGCAATAAAGAGCAATCAAACGAGTTTTTAGCAAGAGAGAACGAGGTTAGGGGAAGGGGTCGTATTAGTTGAAGTTAAGGCCGATTTTCTCCACATGAAAGGGTTGTTAAGTTAAATGTGTCGTCTCTCGTGTCGACCTCGGTTATACCCAATCCGAGATTCAAACTTTGGTCCCCACGAGATTCCCCACGATTTAACTAACAACGGGCTTATTGACCGCAAAGTGCAAGTCAATCGAGCCGACCACGCACAACCGTGATTAGGCCTCGGGGAAGTCGGGAAGGTCAAACTCTTGCTAAAGCAACAAGTCTACCACTTAGGGAGGACTTGGTCCGTCTCTCCCTCGATAAAAATACCGACTACCCCGGTTTTCATGCTAGAACCCGAGCCTACACAACAAATAATACTAACCCACCCCTAACAAAAGATTTAGCCAAGCAACATCATCATATCCATGAAAATATCAAACAACAAACTCATAGACAAGCAAAGCATAAACATATATTTCATAAATAGTCGAAACCGAAAATAAGTTATACCATAACGATCCTCGGATGACCACGAATATTGTTTACACTTGAGTCGAATGATGAATCCCAATGGATGATGAAGAACAAAAGCTACAATATTCAAAAACCTTGCTAAATCCTAGAGAGAGAGAAAAAAATGGTGTGTGTTGTGTGTGTTAGGTGAGGATGATGGAGAGAGTGTGTGTTGTCTTCTTGTGCAAGCCTCCAAATAGCCTTCAAAATCCCCACTTGAAATGACCAAAACGCCCTCCAAAAAGTCTTCAATTGGGTGGTCAAAAGCAAGTCAAACCAAGTCAACATTCTGTGGCGCAAATGCGCCACGCTCCCAGCCGCTTGACACAAATGCGCCACACTCTCAGCCGCTTGACGCAAATGCGCCAGGATGGCGCAAACACGCCAGTCTTTGACTGGTTTTTACTTCTTCCGTTTTCGCTCGATATCTCTTGCCTTAAACTTAATCTCGTCGATCCCTTCGGTCAAAATATAGATCAAGGAGTCCTTGTCATGCCGTGAAAATTTGAGGCCGATCCGACGGTAGACGAAGCCGTAATGACTGTTTTCCCGCAGCTGCGCGATGCTGGAAATAAAGCGAAAACCTTCTTCGTACGTTGCTCATTTCTTGGACGTTTTCCCACGTTTTCTCTCCCTGTCTCGTCTACACCTGTCTGGGCGATAAAACAACAAAACGAAGTGAAAAATATACATAACGACAAACACTTAAATACATAAATAACGGAAAAGCACAAAAACAAACGTAACAAAAACGGGTGAAACATTTACTAATTTTAATTTATATTTTTCCTATAGGTTGGTGTCCCCATTGTACTTTTGCGAAATATGGATTCTTCTGCCGGTCTATGCAATGGTACCCGATTGGTAATAACAAGACTTGCTAATTATGTGATCGGAGCGAAAATTTTGGGAGGAAAGAATTCGGGTGAGTTGGTATACATTCCTTGAATCAGTCTATCTCCGTCGGATACAAAAATACCCTTTAGTTTTCAAAGAAGACAATTTCCGGTGATGATACTGTACGCTATGTCGATTAATAAAAGTAAAGGTCAGTCTTTGTCAAGCGTGAGAATATTCTTGAGGAAACCAGTTTTCACGCATGGTCAATTGTATGTTGCTCTTTCTAAAGTTACCAATAAGGCCAGGTTGAAGCTTTTACTTTGCGATGAGAGTGAAAAACTTACTACTAGAACATCAAATGTAGTCTATAAGGAGGTGTTCCAAAATTTATAATTTTTGTACTATATAATTTAATAATAATACAAATTTTCATCACTACCAAACATCCCGCTAAATAAATAATGTATTTCATAGAACAAACATGTCATCATACAATATATAAAACGGCAAGCAGATTCCTACGTGGATTATTCTCCATCCTCAGATTAACAGCGTGTTCACACTATGAAAATTAAATCCTAATCGTCCGTTTTATTTTTTAATTACAAGTTAATACATTTTAATTAATTAAAATGATTTTTGGTTTTTAGGAGGCGGAATATTCAAATATATATATTTATAAAATTCCATATATACTATGCGGCTATAATTAAGGTATTTTTACATTATATAATTAATTTAAAATCATTCCTTAATCCCGGATATTTAAATTAAGTAAGCGTTATTTAATTAAAAACAATTCTTTGCTTACGCTAATTAATTAAAATCATTTCCTCTTAATTATAGGTGGTACGCAATTTAAGGAATAGAATCTGTATATTATATTATTATTTAATCGAATTTTTATATAAACATAATTATCCTTATTATTTGTTCCTATAATTAAGCATTATTTGAATTTAATTGCCATATTTCGGTTATCACTAAATAATTGACTAAATAATAAAATACCAAAATTACCGATTTTATATCAACCCTATTTCAAATCTACTCCTATAGAAGGCTCTCCATCTTCACTCATCTCAACTTTATACGCATCGTTTTTTTATTTTCTTATACTATTATTATAATTATTATTGTGAATGTTTTTTCTTTTGTAGGTTGACAAGGTACGTTTTCAAACACTCTTTTTGCATTTCTAATTTATTTGTCGTTTTTTTATGCGTGTCTATATTTTTTCGGTTTTTTGTTTTGCAGTTACAAAGGTACGTAACTTCTATTATGCATTTCTATTTTTTTGTTTTGCGTCTAATATTTTGGTTTTTCTTTTTACTATTATGCATTTCTATTTTTTGTTTTGCGTATAATATTTTGGGTTTTCGGTACACATCTTTATATTTATTTCCTTTATAATTTTTTTTACTTTCGTGTGTATCACATCTTTATATTTATTTCCTTTATAATTTTTTTTACTTTAGTATTCGATTTTGGATTACTAATAAGAATTGTTTATTTTTGCAGGTTATCAAAGTTTCTATTTTTTTAATTCGATTATTGTTTTGAATATTTTTCATGGATTTAAAACTAATTGCAGTACTCATTGTAAGTATTTCGATTTATTCATTTATAGTATTTCGATTTATTCATTTTATAAATGATTGATCGTATTCTACTTTTGGTTTCCTTTGTAGGTTTCGTGATAAATTTAGAAGATGATGGAGAAAGTATTGAACTGTAAAGTGAAGAAGTATTATTATCCTCTTAGATTAGTTTGTTTGTATTATAGTATTATTATTTTCTTAGATTAGTTTGTTTGTATTATAATGATATTAGTTTTTTTTGTATCTTCTTCTATATTAATTAATAAAGTATCAACTCTTTTCCGCAATCATTTTTTTTTTCTTTTTTTCTCTTAGAAAGTTCAATAATTCTCTTTTACTTAATTAAAAATTAAATAATAATAAAACATTATTGACTTAATTTTTTTTCTAATTTTTTTTAACTTAATATTTATTAAATGAACTAATTTAACAATCATCCTCACAAATTATTGGTAAATATAGATCAAATTAAATTAAAATCATTCCTTAATTGCGCTAATTAATTAAAATCTATTCCTTAATTACGCTAATACTCGATTAAAAATAATTCCCTTAATTATAGGTCAACGCGTACGCAATTCATGGAAAATAATTTGTATAATATATTATTTAATCGAATTTTTAACTATGTTTATTTCTATAAATGCGGATTCTAATTGAATTAAAATTTGAAAAACAATTATTATACGAATTTTAAAATTATACAAACCCTTACAATTTCTCCCTATAAAAGTATACTACATCTTCCCTCACTACTCATTACCTCTCACGTATTTTTTTTTACGCATTATTTTTTTCTTCTTCATATTTTAATTATAATCTCTATATTTTTTGCAGGTATCATTGTAAGTATATTTACTAATCGATTGTTTGTTTATTCCTATTCAATTAATATGTATATTATATTTTATGGTTTTTTTTGCAGTTGTAAG
Organism: Euphrasia confusa; assembly: GCA_954870475.1. Classification (NCBI taxonomy): domain Eukaryota; kingdom Viridiplantae; phylum Streptophyta; class Magnoliopsida; order Lamiales; family Orobanchaceae; genus Euphrasia; species Euphrasia confusa. The sequence goes on from OX940958.1 coordinate 14,684,607, forward strand.
TATTTTTTTTCTTATTAATTGTTAATATTTTTTTATGTCATCTTCTATCGTTTCAATTTTTTATGTTGAGGCTTCTCCTATTGCTCTTCATATTAATTGGATTATGATACCTCAATGTTTGTGTTGAGGCTTCTCCTATTGCTCTTCATATTGCACTCTTCAAAGCTTGATAACTTAAAAAGATGAACAAGATTTAAATAATTTTTGTATTTGTATAGTCCAAATTTGTAATTAATAAAGTATTATTTATTGCGCTACCAACACTTTTATTTCTTTATATGAAGTTGAATTTTTGCACATTATAATTTTTGAGATTTAATTGATATCATTTTTTTTATTTATTAAAAAGTAATAATATTAAACTTATTAAAAGTTAATAACACCTTATCAATTTTATAAAGAGTTTAAAAGCAATTAAAAGATAATAACACCTTATCAATTTTTTTTATAATGCAGTTTTATAATTAATCGAATTTAAATAATCAACCGAATTTAAATTTATTAATATAGTTTAATTACTTAATTAGTTACTTAATTATAGGAACCAATTAATTTTGATATTAACTCCTATTCTAATTTTTATAATTACGTCTATGATATTCAATTAATTAATTTAGTATATATAACTTGCCATTAATGTATATTATATAATTCCTTAATTATAGATATTGTACCTCTATGCAATAAAGGGCGAGAATTAATTCAAAAATAATTTTGTAATTTTTCCTTAATTATAGATATTCTACACATACCAATTAAATGAGAGAATTTGCATAACATGTTTTAGAAAGAGAATTTGCATAATATATTTTAACGATTATTTATGTAATATATAAATATTAATTCAATTTATAGTAAATTAATTCTAACCAAATAAACTTGATATTATTTCCTATTAAATATTACTCAATTTGAATTAATTTCAATTAACCAAATTTATAGATGTATAAATAATAATATTAATTCAATTATTAATCCGTCATCTCTTTCTTTTAAGAAACCAAATAAAATTGATAAATAAACTAACGTAATTTGATTGAATCATTAACATAAAAAATATTTAAACTAGAGATCACGATTAAAGTCTTTCCATTAACATATTACAAATATATTTAAACTAGAGATAAAAATGAAAGTATTTTACTTAAAAAGATTTAAACTAGAAATGACGATGAAAATCTTTTGTTCTACGGGAGTTTTTTGATTGAGTATCTGCACGGAAGAAACCTGTTTTAGTTCCGGCACAATAACGAGAGAAGCTTATATGCTAGAGAGTTTTTTATTATGTATCTGATGTTAATAATATGAAGCTGCAAAAAATATTGACGGATTACCTTATGCTACTATAGTTTTTTTGATAAATTAGAGTTGAACATAAAAAAACATTTAAAAATATATAATTATCAAGAGTTTTATTGATAAACTAGAGTTGACCATAAAAAATTAATTAATTAAAATAAATGAAAAATATATAACGATATTTTTTTTAAATTTATAATATAATTGAAAAATATTTTAACAATTAAAACATAATTGAAAGATTTTTGCTTAACATAATAAAAAAATATTCAAACTAAAGATAACCATGAAAATCTTTTGTTTAGCATAATGGGAGAAACATATATGTTACGGGAGTTTTTTGATTGAGTATCTGCACGAGAGAATACTATTTTTTTTAATGAACAGCGAATGGAGAAGCTTATATGATACAAAGTTTTTTGATTGAGTAGGATTACTTTATGCTACTATAGTTTTTTTGATAAACTAGAGTTGAATATAAAAAATGATTTAAAAATATATAATTCCCTTATGCATAGAGTTTTTTTGATAAACTAGAATTGACGATAAAAAATAAATTACTTAAAATAAATGAAAAATATATAACGATAAAAGTCTTTTAATTAATAATATAATTGAAAAATATTTTAACAATTAAAGTATTTCGATTAACATAATTGAAATATATTAAAATTAAAGATAAATATTAAAATCTTTTGCTTAACATACGTTCCAACACAGGCAGATATAAATTCGATATAAGCAATTTCAAAAATGCATTATCATTTCATTGACTTTCAAAAGTAAGAAAATTCTAAAGGAAATGTCAGAGGCAATTTCTGATCCACAGTTGACCTTTTTATTTTTGAAATTTTCAAAATAAAAAGTTGCATTTCTTAGATTGGGCAAGAACACTCTAAATTCAACCTTCTGCAATCGAAATAGGCATCGTAATTCAAGCTTCGTCTTGATTGAAAAATATTTAAACATAATGAAAGTCTTTTGATTAACATTATTGAAGAATATTTAGACTAGAGATAAAGATGAAATTCTTCTCCTTTACGTAATATAAAAATATATAAACCATAAATGAAGATAGAAGTCTGTTGTTTAACATAATTAAAGAATATTTAAACTAGAGATCACGATAAAAGTCTTTCATTAACATAGTAGAGAATATGAAAATCTTTTACTTAAGATAATTGAAAAATATTTACATTATAGATAACGATTAAAGATTTTTTATTAACATAATAAAAAGATATTGGAACTACAGAAATCTTTTGTTTACCCTAACGGGAGAGATGACCATTAAAATCTTTTGTTTAGTATAACGGGAGAAACCTATATGCTACAGAGTGTTTTGATTGAGTATCTGCATTGGAGAAACCTATTTTTGTTCATACACAACGACGGGAGAATCTTATATGCTACGAGAGTTTTTTGACTGATTATCTGCTGTTACGAATATGAAGCTGCAAAAAATATTGACAATTGAAATGATTAACTTATGCTACTATAGTCTTTTTGATAAATTAGAGTTGAAGATTAAAAATCATTTAAAAATATATAATAACCTTTGCATCGGGGAGTTTTTTTGATAAACTAGAGTTGACGATAAAAAATTAATTACTTAAAATAAATGAAAATAATATAACCATAAAAGACTTTTAATTAATAATATAATTGAAAAATATTTTAAAACAATTAAAGTATTTCAATTAACATAATTGAAATATGATGAAGATTAAAATCTTTTACTTAATATAATTGAAAAATATTTAAACTAAAGTGTTTTGAAGAATATTTAGACTAGAGATAAAGATAAAATTCTTTTGCTTTACATAATAGAAAACTATATAAACCAGAAATAAAGATAGAAGTCTGTTGCTTAACATAATTAAAAAATATTTAAACTAGAGATCACGATAAAAGTCTTTCATTAACATAATAGAGAATATGAAAATCTTTTACTTAACATAATTGAAAAATATTTAAATTATAGATAACGATGAAAGATTTTTGTTAATAAAAAAATATTCAAAACTATGAAAATCTTTTGTTTAGCATGGAAGAAGCCTATTTTTGTTCATTCACAGCGACGGGAGAAGTTTATATGCTACGAGAGTTTTTTGACTGAGTATCTGCTGTTAAAAATATGAGGCTTGCACAATTAAAATGATTAGATAAACTAAAGTTTAAAATAAAAAATCATTAAAAATATATGATTACCTTATGCTACGAGAATTTTTTGATAAACTAGAGTTGACAATAAAAAAAATCATTCACCTAACATAAATAAAAAATATATGACCCGATAAAAGTCTTTTTATTAATAATATAATTGAAAAATATTTTAAATAGAGATGACAATTAAAGTATTTCGATATAATAATTGAAATATATTTAAAATAGAGATGAAGATGAAAATCTTTTACTTTACATAATATAAAAATATATAAACAAAAAATGAAGATAGAAGTCCGTTGCTTAATTTGATTAAAATAATTGAAAAATGTTTAAATTAGAGATTACGATGAAAGTCTTTCAATTAAAATAGTAGACACATATTTAAACTAGCAATGAATATGAAAATCTTTTACTTAACATAATTAAAAAAATATTTAAATTATAGACGACGATAATAGATTTTTGCTTAACAGAATAAAAAAATATTTAAACTAGAGACAACCATGAAAATCTTTTGTTTAGGGGAGAAACCTATATGCTACAAGAGTTTTTTTATTGAATATTTGCACATTTTTGTTTATGCAAAACCACTGGAGAAGCTTATATGCTGAGAGTTTTTTGATAAACTAGAGTTGAAGATAAAAAATCATTTACTTAATAAAAAAAATATATGACGATAAAAGTCTTTTAAATAATATTATAATTGAAAAATATTTTAATTAGAAATGACGATTTTTGCTTAACAAAATAAAAAAATATTTAAAATAGAGATGACGATGAAAATCTTTTGTTTAGCAAGAAACTTATATGATACGATAGTTTTTTGATTGAGTATCTGCACGGGAGAAAGCCTATTTTTGTTGTACAGACGGGAGAAGTTTATATGATACGACCGTTTTTTTATTGAATATCTGCTTCAAAATATTGACAATTGAAATAATTACTTTATTTTATGAGAGTTTTTTGAAAAACTAGAGTTGAAATAAAATCATTTATTTAACATAAATGAAAAATATATGACGATAAAAGTCTTTTAATTAATAATATAATTGAAAAATATTTTAATATTTGGATTAACAAAATTGAAATATATTTAAAGATGAAAATTAAAATATTTTGCTTAATATAATTGAAAAATATTTAAACTAGCGTATTAAAGTCTTTTGATTAATATTGTTGAAAAATATTTATACTAGAGATAAAGATGACAATTTTTTGCTTTATAAAAAAATATATAATCGATAGAAATCTTTTGCTTAACGTAATTAAAATATATTTAAACTAATGTAACGATAAGAGTCTTTTGATTAACATAATTGAAAAATATTTAAACCAAAACTCAGATTAAAGTCTTTCGATTAACATAGTAGTTAAATATTTAAACTAGAGATGAAAATAAAATTCTTTTTCTTAACATAATAGACATATATTTAAATTAGAGATGAAGATGAAAGTCATTTAACATAATTGATAAATATTTAAACTATAGATAACGATTAAAGATTTTTGCTTAATATAATAAAAATATATTTAAACTAGAGATGACAATGAAATTTTTTTGTTTAGCATAACGACGGGAGAACCCTATATGCTACGAGAGTTTTTTGATTGAGTTATCTGCACGGGAGAAGTTTATTTTTGTTCATGCACTATGACGGGAGAAGTTTATATGCTATGAGAGTGATTGAATATCTGCTGTTAAGAATATGAGGCTGCAATATAATGACAATTGAAATAATTACGTTATGCTACGAGAGTTTTTTAATAAACTAGATTTGAAGATAAAAAATCATTTACTTAACCTAAATAAAAAATATATGACGATAAAAGTCTTTTAATTAATAATATAATTGCAAAATATTTTAACATGACCATTAAAGTATTTCGATTAATATAATTGAAATATATTTAAACTAAAAATATTTAAACTATAGATAAAGATAAAAATCTTTTGCTTTAAATAATACAAGAATATATAAACCAGACATGAAATGAAAGACTTTTGATAAACATAATTAAAAAATATTTAAATTAATGTAACGATCAGAGTCTTTTGATTAACATAATTGAAAAATATTTAAACTAAGGATTACGATGAAATTATTTCGATTAATATGATTGAAAAATATTTAAAGTAAAGATAACGATAAAAGCCTTTTACTTAACATAGTAGACACATATTTAAACTAGAGATTAATATGAAAATATTTTACTTAACATAATTGAAAAATATGCTTAACATAATAAAAAAATATTCAAACTAGAGATGACCATGAAAATCTTTTGTTTAGCATAACGAAGGGAGAAACCTATATGCTACGAGAGTTTTTTGATTGATTATCTGCACGGGAGAATCCTATTTTTGTTAATGATCGGGAGAAACTTATATGCTACGAGAGTTTTTTGACTGAGTATCTGCTGTTAAGAATATAAGGCTGCGAAATATTGACAATTGAAATGATTACCTACGAGAGTTTTTTGATAAACTAGAGTTGAAGATAAAAAATTATTTTACTTAACAAAAATTAAAAATATATGACTATAAGTCTTTTAATTAATAATATAATCACGTTGGATATTTTAACTAGAGATGACAATTAAAATATTTCGATTAACATAATTGAAATATATTTAAACTAGAGATAAAGATAAAAATCTTTTGTTTAAAATGATTGAAAAATGTTTAAAAAAGTATTTTGATTAACATTGAAGAATATTTAAATCAGAGATAAAGATGAAAATCTTTTGCTTTACATAAACATATAAACCAAACAAAAAGATTGAAGTATTTTTATTAACATAATTAAAAAATATTTAAACTAATTTATCGATAAGAGTCTTTTGATTAACATAATTGAAAAATATTTAAACTAGAGATCACGATAAAAGTTTTTTGATTAACATAGTAGACACATATTTTAACTAGAGATGAAGATAAAAGTTTATTTCTTAACATAGTAGACAAATATTTAAACTAGAGATTAAGATAAAAGTCTTTTACTTAACATAATTGAAAATTATTTAAACTATAGACGACGATTAAAGATTTTTGCTTAATATAATAAAAAAATATTTAAATTATAAATGAGGATGAAAATGTTTTGTTTAGCATAACGAAGGGAAAAGCCTATATGCTACGAAAGTTTTTTAATTGAGTATCTGCACGGGAGAAGCCTATTTTTGTTCATGCACAACGACGGTAGAAGCTTATATGTTACGAGAGTTTTTTTTTTGACCGAGTATCTGCAGTTAAAAATATGTGTCTCCAAAATATTGACAATTGAAATAATTACTTTATGCTACGAGAGTTATTTGATAAACTAGAGTTGAAGATAAAAAAATCATTTACTTATATGACGATAAGTCTTTTAATTAATAATATAATTGAAAAATATTTTAACTAGAGATGACGATTAAAGTGAAGATTAAAATCTTTTCCTTCACTTAATTTAAAAATATTTAAACTAATATATGAAAGTCTTTTGATTAACATTATTGAATAATATTTAAATTAGAGATAAAGATGAAAATCTTTTGCTTTACATAATAGAAAAATATATAAACCAACAAGAAGATGGTGCTTAACATAATTAAAAAATATTTAAACTAACGTATCGATTAAAGTCTTTCGATTAACATAGTAAAAAAATATTTAAATTAGAGATGAAGATAAAAGTTTTTTTCTTAACATAGTAGACACATATTTAAATAAGAGATCAAGATGAAAGTCTTTTACTTAACATAAATGAAAAAATATTTAAACTATAGATTACGATAAAAGATTTTTTGCTTAACATAATAAAAAAATATTTAAATTAGAAATGACGATGAAAATCTTTTGTTTAGCATAATGACGGGAGAAGCCTATATAATATGAGAGTTTTTTGATTGATTATATGCACGGGAGAAGCTTATTTTTATTCATGCACAACGACGGGAGAAATTTATATGCTACGAGAGTTTTTTGATTGAGTATCTATGAGGCTTCAAAATATTGACAATTGAAATGGGTCATCTTTCAAATTGATCACGTCTGTCAAATTAGTCATAATCTTATAAATAAAACGTTTTTTAATATTTTATTCTTAATTAATTCTTTGTTTGTAAGGTTAATTGGTGTCACGATAATACTTTTGAGGAATATCGATTTTTACAAGTGTCTGTGTAATTGAGCGCGATTACTTATAACAAAACTTGGTAATTATGTCATCAATGCGAAAGTATTGTGGTAAAAAATCTGTGGCGACAAGATTTATATATTCTTCGAATGTCACGAGATCTAAGATTTCCATGAGGTTTTCAACGAAGTCACTTTTTGTCCAACGTTGGTATATATTTTTGAAGAGATCGTCATTTATACACAAACAATTGTATGTTGCTGTTTTGATATTGACCAACAGAGTCGGGTAGAAGTTCTTACTCTGCGATGAGTAGGGTGAGAATTAGACGGGACGAGACATGATGGGACGAGACGAGACGGGACGGTACGTGACGAGACAGGACGAGACGAGACGAGACGGAATGAGACAGGACGAGACGAGTCAAGACGGGACGGGGCGGGACGAGACGAGACGCGATGCGACGGGACTTTACAAGAGGAGACGGGACGAGGCAAGACGAGACGAGACGGGACGGGACGGGTTGGGATTTGGAGGGGATTTGGAGAATCCCGTCACGTCCTTAATTTCACACAATATACATGAGTCAATGGCAGTCTTTGTCCAGGGAGGGTTGTTATATTTTTAAGGAAGCCATTATTTTCGCATGAACAACTGTATGTTGTTTTGTCCAGAGTCACATCCAGAGTCGGGTTGAAGATTTTTACTATGTGATGATAGTGGAAAGATTACTAATAGAACAAAAAAATGTAGTGTATAAAGAAGTGTTTCAAAATTTTTAATGGAGAATTACATGTTACCATTATCAGTGTTTCGACAACATTTTTTTTTTCTTTAATTGTTTCCAATTAACATGACACTCTTTAGCGCCAAAACATAGGTTTGAAAATTATACAAATATTTGAAAAAATACAAAGCCTAATAGTGTAGTACAAATTTTACTAAATACTTCAAAAATCCATCAACCTACTCATTTATAATACTAACCCTCATTTCGAACTTTTAAATAAAAAGTACCCTCTGATAATGAAATGTTGCGTGAATTCTCAAATTGGATGTCGGCTATTGGAGATGGTACGTTGGGCGATGATAACGATGGGGAAGCGATTATCGAATTTCCAGATGAGTATTTGATAACTCGATCGGACAATTTTATAGAATCGTTGGTCGAAGCAACGTATCCTTCTTTCCATGAACGCATCGGTGATCCGGAATTTTTACAAGGGAGAGCTATTCTGGCGCCAACGCTGGATGAAGTGTATGCGATCAATGATTATATGGTGTCGCTGCATAATACCGACGAAAGAGTTTACTTGAGTTCTGATTCTATTGCGCCTACAGACCGTGGAAACACTATGTTTGAACAAATGCATTCCGTCGAATTTTTAAACACCATCAAATGTTCTGGACTTCCAAACCATCAGTTGAAGTTGAAGGTAATTATGCATTTCGTTCCCTGTTAAGCTTTTAATTTATTCAATATGTATTTCTATTATTGAATAATTAAGGACGAGTAATATTGTTCTCTAAATTCTTATGTTTTTTATTATTCGCAAGGTTGGTGTACCAATAATGCTATTGCGTAATATGGATCCTTCCAATGGACTGTGCAATGGTACGAGATTGGTTGTAACAAGGCTCGGTAATTATGTGATCAAGGCCAAAGTGTTAGGAGGAAAAAATTCAGGAGAAATGTTATGTATTCCTCGGATCACTTTGACGCCGTCCGATGTAAAATTACCGTTTACTTTCCAAAGAAGACAATTTCCAATAATGGTATCGTATGCCATGACAATTAACAAGAGCCAAGGTCAGTCGTTGTCCAGCGTTGGTATATTTTTAAGAAAACCTGTATTTTCGCATGGCCAACTTTATGTTGCTGTTTCACGAGTTACTTCCAGAGCCGGGTTGAAGCTTTTACTTTGTGATGATAGTGGTAACCTTACTAATAGAACAACAAATGTGGTGTATAAAGAAGTGTTTCAAATTTTGTAATAGGGAATTACGTGTTATCATTATCAGTGTTTTCGTCAATAATATTTATCTTTTATTGTTTCAATAGGCATGACACTCATTTGCGTAAAAACATAGGTTTAAAAATTATACTAATAGTTGAAACAATAAAACGTCAATAGTGTAGCTCAGAGGTCTATCAAAAACTTTAAAATCCATCAAACTTCGACGTGTACGGTACAAACACTCATTTTAAAGTTTTAAATAAAAATCACCCACTGAAAAATTCATTTTGAAAACATCCACGTGCATCGCACGGGTGAATGTTACTAGTTCTTTTAAAATAACAAATACGAAATAAGCTTTCGTGCATCGAATCTTTTACTAGTATTATTAATAATCCTTCCTTATAATATATAATTCAGCTAGCAATTGTCCGAGTTGTCGTATGTTTTTACCGTTTAATTTTTTTGTGTTCACACTTATTAATAAACAAACACCGTTAGATTAAATTTGTGTTCACACTGGTCATTATCAATTATTAATTAGCGTAATTTTTAGCGTAATTAATTGAAATAATTATTTTTAATTAATTAGCGTAATTATTTATTTTTTTATATAATATAATTTACATTTATAATTTCCTTAATATAATCTATAGTCAATATTATTTTTAGCGTAATTAATTAGCGTAATTATTTTTAATTAATTAGAAAATTATTTATAATTAATTATTATTTTTAGCGTGATTAATTAGATAATTATTTTTAATTAATTAGCGCAATTATTTTTAATTAATTAGCGTAATTATTTATTTTTTTCTTTATATACTATAATTTACATTTATAATATTTGTAGCGTAGTAATTATTTTTAATTAATTAGTGTAATTATTTATTTCTTTATATAATATAATTTACATTTATAATCTCGTAAATATTAACTTGAAATATTTACCATATCACCTTTATTCCTTATTTATCTACTTTAATTAGTTCCTTATTTATCTCCTTTAATTAGGTTTATTTTTTATACTACTAAAATTAATATACTATAATATAAAATTAATTATCATAATTAAGGAATGATGAGAGAAAATCTACATTTGTTATTAATATATTTAATCGATTAATTAATTAATTTTTATTAGACAAACAATAATATCGAAATTTAAGGTAATTCAAATTAATTATATTTAAAAATAATAATTATTATCAAACCCTACTTCAAATCTGTGTCTATATAAAAACGTCATCTTCACTCAATCTCTACCTTTCACTTACCTTTCACTTCTCATTTAGATATTTTTGTTATTTGTTCATTACTCACATTTATTTATTCACTTTTTATTTCAGCTATTTTTTTTTATTTGTTTATACTCACATTTATTTATTTTTGTGCAGAACTCTATGTAACTTTCACTTCTCATTTAGCTATTTTTTTTATTTGTTCATTGCTCACATTTATTTATTCACTTTTTATTTAGGTATTTTTTATTTGTTTATACTCACATTTATTTATTCAATTTTCATTTCAGCTATTTTTTTTATTTGTTCATGCTTACATTTATTTATTTTTGTGCTGAGCTCTATGTAAGTTTTGTTGTTTTTTTTGTTTTTTTTAGTTTTTGGATTACCTCTCACTTTTAATTTCAACTATTTTTTTTATTTGTTCATGCTTACATTTATTTATATAATTTTCTTTTTATTTGTTAATGCTCATATATATTTATTTTTGTGCAACTCTATGTAGTTTTTTTGTTTTTTTTGTAGTTTTTGGATTACCTTTCACTTTTAATTTCAACTATTTTTTTTATTTGTTCATCCTTACATTTGTTTATTCAATTTTCATTTCAGTTATTTTTTTTATTTATTCATGCTCACATTTATTTATTTTTGTACATAGCTCTATGTAAGTTTTGTTGTTTTTTTTTTTTTTTTAGCCTTTTTTATTTAGCTATTTTTTTTATTTGTTTATTCTCACGTTTTTTTTTTTTTTTGCAGAACTCTATGTATGTTTTGTTGTTTTTTTGTTGTTTTTTGTATTTTTTGCAGCTAAGTATTCTTTTATTAATTCGATTTTAATAACTTTTGCAGGTAAGTCATTTTTTTGCAGAACTTTTGAAATTTTTGCTCATTTTTTGTTTATTTTGTAGGTTTATTTATAACTATTTATTTTGTAGGTTTCATTATAAGTAAAATACTCTGCTACCGAAGTCATGAAAAAGGATCGAAACATTGGATTGCACAAATTTTAAATGGATTCCAAGCTTTTGTTTATGTTTCCTAATAAAATTAGAGTAGTTTTTGTTAATTTTATTTATGATGTAATTTACTCAATTTACTGTAATTTTAAAGTAGTTTGTTTTTATTTTATTTATGATATATTTTATCTATTTAATGTAATTAATGAAATTTACGTAATTTACAATAATTCTATTTAATTTTATTCTAATTTTGTTTATGTTGTAACTTTTGCAACAATATTTTTATTTGTATTTTAGTTCGATCTTTTTTTATATATAAATAATAATAATAATAATAATAATTGTGATTTAATTAATTTATGTATTTTAATTATAGAAATCCTTAATATTGTTGTGTTCACACTTTGATTAAATTTGTGTTCACACTGATAATTAATTATCGTAATTATTTTTAATTAATTATCAGTAATTATTTATTTCTTTATATAATATAATTTATATTTTATAATCTTCTTAATTATAATAAATATATTCAAAATATCACCTTTATTCCTTATTTATCTCTTTTAATTACGTTTACTTTTTATTTTATTTATAGTAATTAAATTAGCTAATTAAGGGATGAAGAGAGAGAATCTGAATTTTTTTTATTAATATATTTAAATGGTTAATTAATTAATTTATATTATATAAACAATAATACGAGAATTTAAGGTAAATATAATCTTTATTTTAATCAACTAAATAAATTTGATATTATCTAATAATATCTACTATTTATATATGAATAATTCAAATTCGTGTCTATATAAAGGAAATCATCTTCACTCACTCTTACATCTCACTATTCTATTTTTTTTATTTGTTCATACTCACTCTTTTTTTGGAAAGCTCTATATAAGTTTTGTTGTTGTTTTCTTAAGCATTCTTTAATTGGATTTTAATTTAAATATTATTGTTTGATAATTAATGTTTTTTTTTTTGTCTTTATGTTTTACTAATTCGAATTTTAATTTTAATATTATCGTTTAATCATTAATATTTTTATTTTTTGCAGCCTTAGCCTTTAATGTGTAAGTATTCTTTTCGATTTTAATTTAAATATTATTGTTTGATACTTAATGTTTTTATTTTTTGCAGCTTTTAATATAAGTATTTTTTAGTAATTTGAATTTTAGGTTTAATATTATTTTTTATCATTAATATTTTTATTTTTTGCAACCTTAAATGTAGGGAAAAATGGCAATAAGACCAATTTTCAACATTTTTTGACCAATAAAGCCAAGTTCCAATTTATGTGTCAATTAAGCATTTTTGTTCCAATAAGCCAAAAAAATGTATGTAGAAGGACGAAAATACCCTTACTCTATTTCTACTCAACCCACCTCACACCTACCCCACCCCACCCCTGCCCAGACACTGAATACCATGAAAAAACACTGAACTTCAGATTTTTTTTTCTACTGAACCCACCTCACCCCACCACAGACACTGAATGTCAGACACTGAATGATGTCGGTGATTTTGTGTCGGTTTTCTATGTCCATTTGAGTGTGAGTCGTTTCATCTTAGTTGTTTCTTGGTTTATTTCTCGTGGCTTTGGTACGTTGATGCGCTTGTTGAGTTTGCAGGTACGTGAGCTTGCGAATGTCGAAAAGGACGAAGAAAGGAGCTAGAACGAGTCGAGTCGAAGCGAAGTCGGTGCAGCCAGAAGCAGGCGACCGCCCATGCTCCCCCAAGCGATCGCATGGCCAGAATTCCAGGGAGTCTGCAATTGACACCAGGCGACCGCCCCCCCTGCCAAGCGATCGCCTGCTCCGATTCCAGGAAATCTGTTTTTCCTGGCAGGCGATCGCACACCATACCAGGCGCTCGCTTGCCCACTGACGCGGGCGATCGCCTGCTGTCCCAGGCGGTCGCCTGCCCCTCCTCTTCAGCGTTGACCCGCGTTTTGACCCCGTTTTCGATACTACTTATTGGGATTTGAACCTAGGGTTTTGGACACACTTTTTGAGACTTTAGTTTTCTGACTTGAGAGAGAACGTTGGAAACTCGTAGCTCTTAGGTTTTAAATTCACGCTTTGCATCTTGGATTTTGCTTGTAATCGAATCTCGGCAAAAGTTGGATTAGCCTCCGACGGGTGCCTATGCTTGTTCTTGGATATTAATCGTAGTAAGATTTCTTTACTTTTCATTGCTTGTTCTTCAGTTTCTTTTTCGGTTAATTGTTTGGTTATTTTCATTTTTATTTTCCGGAAATCGATTTTATGAATTCATCTTTTCAACACTTTAATTGTTCTTCATTTAAAATCATGAATAGCTAAATTCCTTGCCTAGGGTTAGGGTTGATCGATTCTTCCTACTAGGATTTGAATTCAAATTTCGATATTGAATTGGTGCCAACCGGCGACGGACGTATTCGTTCTATTTGATAAAATCGAATTCATAACCGAAGTATAGAATTGAAATTCCCGAAACCCTAGTTCATCTTCCTTTGATTTAAAAATACTATTTCTCGCTTTCGTTCTTACTTTCTCGTCTTTTCAAATTCCCTAGGTAATTTTAGATTAAAACAAAAACCAAATCAACTCACGCATTATGCTATTTCTTTTCTTTACTTAGTTGCAAACGAATAAACGCTTTTACGCCGATAGTAGTGTTCCTCGAGAGATCGACTCGGGCGAGTTGCTTTAGCAACTAGTTCGATTATTTTATTTGATTTGTGACGCTACAAAACGACTTTAATCAAATTGGCGCCGTTGCCGGGGAACACTTTAGGCACTAGTATTAGTGTTTAGGTGTTTGCAACATTTTTTTTTTTTTTATTTTTCTTTTTATTTATTTTACTTGAGCAGGTGCGTTTGATTGTTTGTTTGTCTTTGTTGGTGCATGGTAGGTACACGAAGAGCGAATACCGAGCTTGCACCCGTGATAGAAAACATCAATAGACGCAAGAGCATCAGTCGGTGCACGAAGTTAGGCGAAGACTCCTCGTCTGACTCTACCACTACCGATTCCGAACCCGAGACCGAAACCTTAACCATGAACGAAGAAGAACTTCGTGACGCCGCAAACCGTAACGGGAACAACGGGAACAACGGCAATAACGGGAACGACGGGAATAACGGAAACAACGGGAACAACGGAAACCGTGTCCAGCCACCCCTCTTTGGAGATCTGACTCATCCGCATATCAACGGAGCTAGCTCATGCATCGTCCTGAGTGACGCCGCCCGGAGATACGACCTCAAGGCACACCATCTTGCTCAGCTTCCTCAGTTCTCCGGAACCACTAACGAGGATGCCCTCAACTTCATCAGGGAGTTCTACACAGCATTGCAGGCCTTCCCCATCGGAGCACTAGATGATGATCAGCTCCGGTTGAAATGTGTTCCGTATGCCTTGAGAGATAGGGCGAAGAACTGGCTGCTATCCTTGGAGCCAGACTCGATCACTACCTGGACGGACATGTACCGGGAGTTTATTACTCGGTTCTATCCTCAGCAGAAGACCTTCGACTTGAGAGGTCAGATATGCGCCTTCGAGCAGGAACTGGGGGAGTACTTTCATGAGGCTTGGGAGCGATTCCGGAGCCTATTAAGGCAATGCCCACACCACGACCTCACGCCCACCTCGGTCATCCAATTCTTCTACAAGGGTTTGAGCAGAGAGGACCAGAGAGAGGTGAAAACCGCAGCTGGCGGAAATATCAGTGGTCGGAACAGTGACGAGGTGACGGAGATCTTCAAGTCACTATCAGCTGAGTCGAGACAAACGAGCTCAAGGGGAAGCAGTAGCTACGCTAGACCCGAGGGGAATGTGAATGCCCAGTTGGCGAAACAGGTTGCCGACCTGACAAAGAAAGTCCAGATGTTGGAGACTACTGAGGAGCAACCTAAGAGGCAGATCTATCACGTGGAGCCGTGTAGCTTATGTGGGGAGATTGGCCATTTCTCCAGCACTTGTGGACAGAGCATGCCGTCTCCACCCCAAATGATGGACCCGAACTACGGTCCAGAGGTGCAGGTGAACGCGATGCAGGGGTACAATCAGCAGGGCAACCAGAGGAATGACCCCTACTCTAACACTTACAACCCGGGCTGGAGGAACCATCCTAACTTCTCGTGGAAGCAAGATCAGCCACAGACTCAGGGGCAAGGTTCTCAGACGAACTTCAATAACCAGAACCGACCTCAGAATCAGGGATACCAGAATGCCGGGAACCAGAATTGGCATAATAATCAAAATTATCAGCGGCCCCAGTACCAGCAGCAACATCAGTCATACCACCCACCTCCACCTCAGCCACAACACGTGCCACCAAAGACTTCAGACTTAGACGAGAAGTTCGCATCCTTCATGGCCGCGACTCAGGCCATCTTGAATAATAACCAGCAAAAGATAGATGGGGTGGAGAGCAACATGACTAACCAGAATGCGGCGATCAAGAGAATCGAGACGCAGGTTGGGCAGATGGCTAGCCGAATGAATGAGATGGCACAGGCTAATCAGAAGGATCGGATTCCGAGCCAACCGTATCAGGCTAAGGCGGTCACAGTGCTTAGGAGCGGACGTGTCATTGACAATCACGTCGAAATGCCAACCGAGGAAGTAGAAGAGGACATTCCGGCTCCGGAAGAAGCCGAGGAGAGAGTTCCGATCGAGGAACCGTTGGCGAAGCCGGTGGAGAAACCGGTAGAAAATACGATACCAGCACCCGAGACGAGTCGGGCAGCCTTACACAAGGCCGATAATCCTTATAGACCTCCCGTGCCACCGTACCCGCATCGGTTGAGGAACGAGAAGCAAGATCAGCAGTTCTCGGAGATTTATAAGCTCTAATCTAAGGTGAATGTGAATCTCCCTCTCCTCGACATCATTCGAAACATCCCGTCCTATGTCAAATTCTTCAAGGACCTCGCTTCGAGGAAGAGAAAGTTCATCGACAACGAGAAGGTTGTAGTTTCCGAGGTGGCGAGTGCGATACTTCAGCACCAGCTCCCCGAGAAACAAAGAGACCCCGGGAGTTTCAACATAATGATTGCCGTTGGGAATGGCAAGGAAGTGTCCGGGATGCTCGACTTGGGAGCGGGTATAAATCTGATGCCGTACGCCGTGTACGAGAAATTGGAGTTGGGCGATCTCAAGCCCACTCGTATGTGCCTTCAGCTCGCCGACCGATCGATTCGATACCCCAAGGGGATTGTGGAAGACATATTGGTACAGGTCGGAGGATTGATAGTACCCGTGGATTTCGTGGTACTCGACGTTGGAGAAGTTCCCGAGAATGGGCGAGATCACGCCATTCTTTTGGGAAGACCATTCATGGCCACCACTAATACTGTGATCGATGTGAAGAACGGTGCGCTTGAGATGACCGTTCTTGGTGAGAAAGTCTCGTTCTCCGTCCGAACGGGGAAAGCCATTCCCGCTGCCCTTTACGTGGAGAATTGCTCATTCGTCGACCACGTTGATGACGAAGTGGAAGCCGCTTTCGTAGAGGAGAGCAGCCCCGAGATCCTTGACGGTGAAGAGGAAAAATTAACGGACCCCACCTTTGTGCGACCTAGCTCACAAGAAGCCGAGATCGAGGCTCCGAAAAATAAGGTGGAGTTGAAACCGTTACCAAGCCACCTCAAATATGTTTTCTTGGAAGACGGGGAACAAAAACCCGTGATCATCTCAGCCACTTTGAGAGCCGAGGACGAAGAAGCGCTCGTGGCGATACTTAAGCAGAACAAGAAGGCTTTTGGATGGAGTCTAGGAGATATCCGTGGCATCGACCCCTCGGTGTGCATGCACCGGATCATTTTAGAGGAGGGATCGATCCCTAAGAGAGATGGGCAGAGGCGACTCAACCCGGTTCTGATGGAAGTCGTGAGGACGGAGATCTACAAGCTCCTGGACGAGGGGCTGATCTATGCCGTTGCCGATAGCCGATGGGTGAGTCCGGTCCACGTGGTTCCGAAGAAAGGAGGCATCACCGTGGTGGAGAACCAGAAAGGAGAGCTCCTTCCGACTCGTATTACTACGGGGTGGCGGATGTGCATTGACTATCGGAAGTTAAATGCCGCCACCCGAAAGGACCATTTCCCTCTTCCCTTTATTGATCAATTACTTGATAAACTATCGGGACATGCATTTTATTGTTTTCTTGATGGCTTGTCAGGTTATTATCAGGTGGCGATAGCACCGGAGGACCAGGAGATGACGACCTTCATGTGCCCCATTGGTACCTATGCGTGGAGAAGGATGCCTTTCGGCTTATGCAATGCACCGGGAACATTCCAGCGGTGTATGATGTCCATTTTCTCCGAGATGATAGGTAACTTCATGGAAGTTTTTATGGACGATTTTTCTGTTTTTGGCTCTTCGTTTAATGATTGCTTAGGTAAGCTTGATAGGGTTCTTAAGAGGTGCATTGAGAGTAGCCTTACCTTGAGTTGGGAGAAGAGTCATTTCATGGTGACTAGTGGGATAGTACTAGGACATATGGTGTCTAGTCGGGGGATAGAGGTTGATAGAGCTAAGATAGAGGTTATTGAGCGACTACCCCCTCCCATTAACGTTAAGGGCATCCGTAGCTTCCTTGGTCACGCCGGGTTCTATAGGAGGTTCATTAAGGATTTCTCTAAGATTAGCCAACCTTTGTGTCATTTACTAGGGCAAGATGTTGAATTTAAGTTCGACGAGTCGTGTCTAGTAGCTTTTAATACACTTAAGGAGAAGCTTACCTCAGCCCCGGTTGTCGTAGCACCTAATTGGGAGTTGCCCTTTGAGATTATGTGTGATGCGTCTAACTCAGCGGTAGGAGCGGTTCTTGGCCAGAAAGTGGATAAGTTGCTTCGGGTTATTTATTATGCTAGCGTGACGTTAAATAGCGCCCAAACCAACTATACCACCACCGAGAAAGAGTTGTTAGCCGTAGTGTTTTCCTTGGATAAGTTTAGGTCCTATATCATAGGTTCTAAAGTCATCGTCCATAGTGATCACCAAGCCCTACGACACTTGCTAGCCAAAGCTCAAGCCAAACCGAGGTTGATTAGGTGGATCCTATTACTTCAAGAGTTCGATGTAGAGATTAAGGATAAGAAGGGGTGTGAGAACGTAGTAGCCGACCACTTATCGAGGCTAGAGCCACCCAACGAGATTCTATGAGATAACATTGATGGTTCGATTCCCGACTCTTTCCCTTATGAGCTTGCTATGGCTATGACTCCGGTACCTTGATACGCGGATATTGTGAACTTTTTGGTTGCAGGGGCTTTAAGAGAAGGGATGACCTCTCAAGAAAAGGCGAGGTTCGAGCATTTGTCCCGGGAGTACTTCTGGTCGGACCCCTACCTCTACAAGTTCGGAAAAGATGAGGTGATTCGCCGTTGCCTCCCGGAGGAAGAACAAGCTGACGTGCTCAAGTGTTGCCACCATGACGAGAGTGGAGGACACTTTGGGGGCCATAAAACAGCCCACAAGGTGCTTCAATCAGGTTTGTATTGGCCTACTCTTTTCAAAGATGCAATCGATTATTGCAAAGCTTGTGATCGGTGCCAACGCATGGGTAATATTGGTAAGCGAGATGAAATGCCTTTAAATATCAACTTAGCGGTTGAAATTTTTGATGTTTGGGGTATTGACTTTATGGGACCTTTCCCCGTGTCTTGTGGTTTTGAGTACATATTGCTAGGTGTTGATTATTTGTCCAAGTGGGTTGAAGCAATCCCCACTAGGACTTGTGACGCTAAAGTGGTGCTTAAGTTTGTGCAGGAGAATAACCTTTCTAGGTTCGGTTTCCCGAAGGCCATCATCAGCGATGGCGGAAAGCACTTTTGCAACAAGCTCTTCGAGAAATTGATGGTCAAGAACGGCATCAATCACAAAATTGCAACCGCATATCACCCACAAACTTCCGGGCAAGCCGAGACTAGTAACCGTCAAGTGAAGGAGATACTCGAAAAGACCGTGAAACCGTCCCGCAAGGATTGGTCGGAGAGACTCAACTCGGCTTTATGGGCCTATCGGACCGCATACAAGACGGTGCTCGGAATGAGTCCTTACCGCCTCGTGTTCGGGAAGCATTGCCACTTGCCGGTGGAAATCGAGCACCGAGCTTATTGGGCAATCAAGGCTACCAATATGGATCTAATGGAGGGCGGAAGTGCCCGAGCCTTAGAGTTGTCCGAGCTTGCCGAGATGCGCCATGAAGCCTACGAGAATGCGCGTCTTTATAAAGAAAAGGTGAAGGTGACTCATGATAGGAGGATTAAGAACAAGGAGCTAAAGGCCGGGATGAAGGTACTCTTATTCAACTCGAGGCTCCGGTTGTTCCCCGGGAAACTCAAATCGAGGTGGAGTGGACCGTATGAGATTTTAGAGGTGTTTCCGTATGGAGTTGTTAAACTCTATAATCCGAAGACGAAGGAGGCATTTCAAGTCAATGGCCATCGAGTTAAACCGTACATCGAGGGAGAACCGCAATCCATTGGAGTAGAGTCGATTCTACTCGGGGACGTCTCTTATGAATAGAGCACGTTAGTCGGGCTCGTGACTATAAACGAGCGTCGCGTGGAGACTAGTCCACGGACCGTATTGCTCTATCGGTTTTAAACATGAGTGCCACGTGGGGGCCTACCCACGGACGTCAAGCTCACGACGTAAACCGAGCTTATTTGTGTCTTGACATGACAGGAGAACGAGATTGAGAAGATCACACGGCAAAAGAAGGGAAGGATCGACTTCAGCCCGGAGCAGGAGGCCACCCAGCCACGAGGCGATCGCCTGCCAAGGACGCGATTGCCTCGTCCAAATTCCAGGAATCTGGAATCCCAAGCAAGCGATCGCCTCCTCCTCGAGCGATCGCTTGGGAGCCGTCGCGGGCGATCGCCCTCCATGGCTGCGATCGCCTGGTGCAATTCCAGGGAGGGCATTTTTTTGAGCAGGCGAACGCCTGGTGTGGGGGAGCGCTCGCTTCCCCCTGAAATAATAAAAAAAATATATTTTTTTTAATTAATTAAAATTTTTATTTTTGAATTTGATTAAACGAGGGAGAAGCCCTAATCTTCGTCCGCCTCCATCACAAACTTTTCTTTTCTCTTACTTGAAGGAACATCAATCAAGACCCCGATCTCCGGCCACCCGAAGTCCTCGCCGCCGTTCAGACCGCCCAGCCACCACATCTTCGCCGCTCAGCCGTCCAACCACCGCCGGCGAACTCTCCGCTCGGCCTACCACCACTCACGGCAATCCCGTGAAACCACCCCCTCCCCCCTCCGGCCGAGCCCCCTGCCCCAAATCTCAGCCCGCTCAGCCGCCGCCTCCAAGTCTCCGGCCGAACCCACTGCACCGGTCTTCAACCCCGCCGCCGTCCGACAGCTACCTCAGCCGCCCAGACCCGTCACCGCCGGCCGTACACCCTCGGCAGCTCAGACCTCGAAGTCGACTCCCGGCTTCGATTCGATTCACGGCAGTCCCGTGAACACTTCACGTCTCGGTTCTCGACTCGCTCCGATAGCCCCATTCCCGGCCTCGATTCGATTCACGGAAATCCCGTGAACGTCCGGTTAGTTCGATTTCTCCCGTTTCAATTCCGAAGTTCGGCAATCCCGATCCTCGACCATTTCACGGCAGTCCCGTGAACACCGTTTGACTCGGCAGCTAGCCCTCTCACTCGACTATTTCACGGCAATCCCGTGAACGATTCATCTCTATCCTCGATTCTCGGCAGCCCCGTTCCGCTTCTCGGCTTAGTCCACGGCAGACCCGTGAACTCTTTCGATATGCCAAACACTCGAAGCAAGAGGAAGGCTCCAGCTTCAAAGAAGGCTCGGACCGACGAAGGACCATCCACCGTGGCTTCCGACTCCGCCAATGAACAGCCAGCCCCTCCTCGGGCACCACAGCAGCCCCCGGCTAATCGCCGGACCGACCTCCGGGATACTTACGGTGCCGACTTCCCCATCTATAGCCACAAGGAAGGTGAACGGCTTCTCGCCTTTCGCAAACACGAATTTGAGTATCCCCGCCCCTTTGATTGGTCTCTAGTTAGGAAGGTGGACTATCGCACAAGAAGACTTCGGATATTCGACGTCCCTTGGCCTAGAGATGCTATGCACTTTTGAGAAGCACTCGAATGGGCGTATCTACACGTGTCGGCTTTTAGGCAAGGAAGCTCGGATCAACGCAGAATCTTTTGAGGTGTGCTTCGAATTCCCCATTGATGATGCTCAGAGGGCAATCCCCGACAAAATAGACAAGAATGCGGCATGGCAGGCCATTACCTCGGTCCCCACTTATACCGGAAAGAGTATCCAAATTGCCGACCCGGCCCTGCTTCTCGTGCATCGCTTCATCGCTTACAACATCTCCGGAAAAGATGAAGCTAACAAAGTGAACAAATCGGAGCTTTTCCTTCTCGAGCGCGCCTACAAGGGATACCCTTCTTCTCCCACCGACTACTTGTTAGGGCAGATGAAGAGGACAGTCGAGCGAGGAGCCCATCATGCATCCTTCTTCTACATTGCGACTGCCTTGGCCCATTCCTTTACTTGGATTGACTTGGACGACCCCGACACACTTCCGGATGACTACAACTCGATACCCCGACCGATTGATTTGCAGGAGCTTCACGGTTCTCACCTCCTCGACCAGGACGGCCAGTTTCGCCCTCATTCTGCACGTATCGCGCAAGGGGCTCCGAGGAATGCCGCCTCGACTAGCACCGTACCTCCGGGTCAGCCCCCGCCTCAGCTACCGCAGCCAGGATATGCCTCGGGGTTTGGAGATCCGATTCCCTACCCGCGGTACCCGTCATATACCGCCGGTTTCCATGACATGATCAACCAATTTCAGGATATGCGCACTAGTTTCGAGGACGCGGAGACTAGTAGGAGGGAGATCGAGTATGATATGCGGGAGGACTTTCGGACGACCTCGGGAGCTACTCGGACCTATATTGATGAGCGGTTCAACCGAATGGAGGCCCAAGCCACTCTTTAGTACGACCATTTCAATGGTCGGCTCGACCGGATCGAGGCCCAGCAGTCCACTCACTACGACTACTATGTGGCCGAGAACGCCCGTCGGCAGGCCCGTGAGGACACCGAGCACGCCTATCACGTCTCTCAGTACGCTCAGATGATGGCCATGTTCCGAGGGCCACAGTATCCACCACCCGAGCCTTGAGGATCGACCGTACCTTCGTACGGTCGCGGTATGTATATAGTTTTTCTTTGTTTTTCAGTTTCGTGAGTCGCGTCTTCTTTCTTGTTTCCTTTTTATTACTTGGTTTGCTTTTGTGGTTTTCTTTTAGTTTTGGTGTGTAGGTTGTTTACTCCTCACTTGTGGACATCCCGAGGTCGACTTTCTTTGGACGCGTGCTTTCCTAGGAGGGTGCTTCATCCACGAGGACATGGATTAGCCCAAGTGTGGGGGGGTTTGCCTCTTGTTTCTCCTTTCTTTGCTCTTTCTATGTGATTTCTTGTGTTTTGTCATTTTTCTTTTACGTGATTGTGTTGGCATGTGATAGCTCCCCCTTTGTGAGATATGATTTTCATAAAAGTGTAGTTGTTGTGTCCCCCGTGCATGTTAGTTGCTTTATTTCGATTCTTGGAGTACGATAGATTTTTGATGCTAGAGGTCGGTTTATGAATAATTGTTGATTCCGTGATTAGACACCGTAAAGTATCCTTGAGATAATTGCATGTCATCGTTTCACTTTCCAAATGACCTTGTGAGAATTTGAGCCATTATAGCTTTCTTCGTTGTGTGACACTTCTCGTTGATTTCTTGAGCTTCTCAGTTTCTTTGATCTACATCTTATGCACCCGTATGGACTAGAGATAGCTAAAGCATGTTTAGGTTGTTACTTGAGACTTGTACGTCATAAATTACTTGATTTTGAATATGATTGGGTATTGATCGACTAGGATTGCCATTTTTAGCCGCTTTTCGATGTTTTGACCCCGAGCCCGTCGTGGGACACCCTAGTAGCCCCGTTGAGCCTACATTTAGCCTTTTCTTGTTGTCCTATATTTCGCGAAGGAGAGAAGGGAGATCTTGTATTTGGGGATATAAGGTGTCGATACGATTTGTTTTGTAATTTGTCGAGACATGTTATAAGTCTCCAAAAAAAAAAAAAAAAAATGAGAAAAGAAAAAAAATGAGACAAGTTTAGTCTCCCAAAAAAATAGAAAAGAGTCGAGACATGTTATAAGTCTCTAAATAAAAAAAAAAAAGAGGAATAATAAAAAGAGTCGAATGATGGTATTAATTAATTGCTCGGATGTTTGATGTGGCTTTGATGAGTTCGTTTGTTGCATTTGTTGTGGAAGGGGGTGTTGTGCGTTAGACGGATATTCGATTGTGTTGGAGGTACGTTCTTGTACGAGTTAGTCCACTCTTTCCCAAATATTCCCGAATACCTTTAGCCGAGCCCCGTTACACCTATTTTTGTCGATCACCCATGATTCTTAAGATAGTAGACCTTGATTAGTGGAGAGTGCAATTTGAGCATGTATTTAGTTGGTGTCCTTAGGTGCATTTGATGTTATTTGAAGCTCGTCGTTGATTCTTTCGTGCTTTCCTTGGTTTAATACACAAGTTTACTTCGTGTTCTTTCGCTTGTGTATGCTTATGAGTGACCTATTCTTGAGAGTTAAAGAAGAAAGAGTGAATCTTTGCGAGGGAACTTGATATTGTGACATGTGATGATGCTTAGGTGATCTTTATTATGTCTAATTCATTGTGGGTCGATGGTTGTTCACTTTACCTTTTCCGTACGCATCGAGGATTTATTTGTGGTTTTGAGAATTCGAGTGAGTAATTGGCATGTATGTGTTTGGGACGTATTTCTCGCTTTTATGATCGCTTGCTTGAGGACAAGCAAGAAGCTAAGTGTGGGGGAGTTGATGTCGGTGATTTTGTGTCGGTTTTCTATGTCCATTTGAGTGTGAGTCGTTTCATCTTAGTTGTTTCTTGGTTTATTTCTCGTGGCTTTGGTACGTTGATGCGCTTGTTGAGTTTGCAGGTACGTGAGCTTGCGAATGTCGAAAAGGACGAAGAAAGGAGCTAGAACGAGTCGATTCGAAGCGAAGTCGGTGCAGCCAGAAGCAGGCGACCGCCCATGCTCCCCCAAGCGATCGCATGGCCAGAATTCCAGGGAGTCTGCAATTGACACCAGGCGACCGCCCCCCCTGCCAAGCGATCGCCTGCTCCGATTCCAGGAAATCTGTTTTTCCTGGCAG
The DNA here is from genome assembly GCA_954870475.1 of Euphrasia confusa. Taxonomy (NCBI): domain Eukaryota; kingdom Viridiplantae; phylum Streptophyta; class Magnoliopsida; order Lamiales; family Orobanchaceae; genus Euphrasia; species Euphrasia confusa. The sequence goes on from OX940958.1 coordinate 14,709,589, forward strand.
GCGATCGCACACCATACCAGGCGCTCGCTTGCCCACTGACGCGGGCGATCGCCTGCTGTCCCAGGCGGTCGCCTGCCCCTCCTCTTCAGCGTTGACCCGCGTTTTGACCCCGTTTTCGATACTACTTATTGGGATTTGAACCTAGGGTTTTGGACACACTTTTTGAGACTTTAGTTTTCTGACTTGAGAGAGAACGTTGGGAACTCGTAGCTCTTAGGTTTTAAATTCACGCTTTGCATCTTGGATTTTGCTTGTAATCGAATCTCGGCAAAAGTTGGATTAGCCTCCGACGGGTGCCTATGCTTGTTCTTGGATATTAATCGTAGTAAGATTTCTTTACTTTTCATTGCTTGTTCTTCAGTTTCTTTTTCGGTTAATTGTTTGGTTATTTTCATTTTTATTTTCCGGAAATCGATTTTATGAATTCATCTTTTCAACACTTTAATTGTTCTTCATTTAAAATCATGAATAGCTAAATTCCTTGCCTAGGGTTAGGGTTGATCGATTCTTCCTACTAGGATTTGAATTCAAATTTCGATATTGAATTTGTGCCAACCGGCGACGGACGTATTCGTTCTATTTGATAAAATCGAATTCATAACCGAAGTATAGAATTGAAATTCCCGAAACCCTAGTTCATCTTCCTTTGATTTAAAAATACTATTTCTCGCTTTCGTTCTTACTTTCTCGTCTTTTCAAATTCCCTAGGTAATTTTAGATTAAAACAAAAACCAAATCAACTCACGCATTATGCTATTTCTTTTCTTTACTTAGTTGCAAACGAATAAACGCTTTTACGCCGATAGTAGTGTTCCTCGAGAATCGACTCGGGCGAGTTGCTTTAGCAACTAGTTCGATTATTTTATTTGATTTGTGACGCTACAAAACGACTTTAATCACTGAATACCATGAAAAGACACTGAATAACATTAAAAGACACTGAATAACACTAAATAACACTGAAAGACACTGAATAACACTAAATAACACTGAATAACATTAAAAGACACTGAATAATATTAAAAGACGCTGAATAACACTGAATAACACTGAATAACATTAAAAGACACTGAATAACACTAAATAACATTAAAAGACACTAAATAACACTGAATAACATTGAATAACATTAAAAGACACTGAATAATACTGAAAGACACTGAATAACACTGAATAACATTAAAAGACACTGAATAACACTGAAAGACACTGAATAACATTAAAAGACACTGAATAACACTGAATAACATTAAAAGACACTGAATAACACTGAATAACACTGAAAGACACTGAATAACACTGAATAACATTAAAAGACACTGAATAACACTGAATAACATTAAAAGACACTGAATAAAATTAAAAGACACTGAATACCATTAAAAGACACTGAATAAAATTAAAAGACACTGAAGGACACTGAATAAAATTAAAAGACACTGAATAACATTAAAAGACACTGAACGTCACCTCAGACACTGAATACCATTAAAAGACACTGAATGTCATTAAAAAACACTGAATGTCAGATTTTTACACTGAATATTATATGAACACTGAATACCATGAAAATACACTGAACGTCAGATTTTTTCTTCTACTCAACTCACCCCACCCCATCAGACACTGAATACCATAAAAAGACACTGAACGTCAGATTTTTACACTGAATATTATAAGAACACTGAATGACATTAAAAAATACTAAATGTCAAATTTTTACACTGAATATCATCCCAAACACTGAATGTAATTAAAAAATACCGAATGTCAGATTTTTTACATAGAATATTATAAAAACACTGAATGTCATTACAAACACTGAATCTCATAAAAAAACACTGAATGTCATTAAAACACTTAATTTCATAAAAAAACACTGAATGTCGTAAAAAAAACATCGTAAAAACACTGAAAATAAAATAAATATCTCAAAAATAAAAATAAAAATAAAAATAAAAAAATACAATGAATCCTTCCAATAAAAATCCTGGTCACTCTCTTTGATGATGTTCTCATATCCTCCTGTGAAAAAAAAAAAAAAAAGAATAAATGTTCTAAGTACATAACAAAACAGAAAAACGTTACCTTGATTGTAGTTGTTTCCGACTTCACAACTTGGCGATTGAACATATGCACAGAAAGCCCAACCAGCTTGATACTTATTCATAGCTTAATTCATAAATTTTTCGGGAAATGGTCGTAAATAATCGTACAAAAACTAGCAGAAAGTGATTACTAATGTGCAGAATTTGAAATTTTTATAAAGTGATTGAGCTAATGTGCATTATTAATTAGAACACATGTTAGAACAGAGAACATTACCTTGTATATCTTGTGATAGAAAATCCCAAGTAACCTAAGCTCGGCGTTTGAATGAGACAACTCCGCCTATTATAATAAGCACAAACATGTGAGACATTATCTGTTATGCCTGCTCTTATCTAATTATCACATAAACTTTCTTAAAATCGTTAACCGAACTCTGAGAGACGGGACCTTGATTTGGCACAGCTCCCCGAACTCTCTCCACTTCATTGTCGGCCTGTTTTGATTTTCCTTTCGCCACTCGGATAATATATCCACGATATCATTGCAAAGCTGATAAACCCGAGGGACTCTTTCGAGGATCGTTTTGCTTGTCCTCCGGATGTGATGGCTGAGGCTACACACCGATGCCGATGAACTTGCGTCAACTGTGAATACGGTCGGGTAGAAGTCGATGAATCCCGCACACCTAACAGAAACACTTAACCATTGGCAAGAATCAAGAAAACCTCACCAACAATGGATTTGTAAATCAAATACTACAAACCATAAGCGAGTAAAAACAAATCAACCGGGAATACACAGGGATAGATCAAGGACGGGCAATAAGTTAAATACACAAATTCATATTATATTCAGCAATGTCACCAATTAACAGTCAGGGCGAATCATCGGTAATGTACAATCACATATTATGATGAAACTTATAAACAACACGCATCATACACATTCATCAAGTATGATCAATTAAAGAGTAATATTAGTAATGAATATGAGCATTAGAAAGACAACAACAATAATTCTGGGAATAAATTGCATTACATTATTTAAGAGCCCCAAACAAAATTAGTGCCGACCTCCAATGTGGGCGTGGGCAGTACCCAAGTCGCGAAATCCAAGCTTTTGAGACCATGAGCATTGCCTGCCGAATACTCCCCGTCGATAGAACGATACTCCGGCATCACCCAAAGAGTAAAACACCGGAACGTCGTCACGAAACAAAGGAAAACAAACAGTGTTCTCCATAGCTTTCGTCGGAGCTTTATACCCGAAACAAGACTTGTAGCTGACGTACAACACTTTGTCCCCTATCCCCTGTTGGAGTAGTATACTTAATGTCTAGATTTGAGTATTCTGAACTCCTTGTACACTATCATTTATCTATTGAAATAAACATTCATTTGCTTTTAATTAATTGTTAATTAAATATATGCAAATTATAGTCCTAGATTATATACGTTGTAGTTAGTATGGTGTGCGCCGTCACACAGAAGATCATACTATCGGTTACTCGTATTTAATCGAACAGTTGCTCACGACCTAGATGGACACGGACCAAACCATCGGTATAGTCGTTGTGTGAGAGAGAAAATAATTTGTCTTGATTATTTTATCACACTTGTACACTTGGTGTATTGGGCGGATCGCTTGAGACTTATCAATTAGGATTGCTCTGTGATAATTGATTTAAGTCTCTGAGTATTTTATTCTTAATCCCTGAAACAATTGCGGGTGTGTATATTTAATATAAGTGACTTTGATTTTCCAAAGGAATTAACCGATTTAATTATTGGGTTAATTACCGGTTGTGTTGGGTCACTATATTTTATATATGGCATGCCGTGAATTCTTGACGGGACAGTATATCCCGGAAGGGTTGATAATATCCCCGAGATGAGCTCATAAGGATTTATTATGTAAACCTCGCGAGTGGATTTGTTCCCGCATAATAATAAGGTTGAGTGGTACTATTCTCGGATATAAGAGATGAATAAATTTATTAAGCAATAAATAAATTTTATTCATGGATATTTAAATCTTAAATACACGGAATAAATAATACTAACCGGAGAAATATTATTTGATATAATATGGTTTAATATTGGGAGTGCAATTAATTTATATAGTGGAAAATAATTAATTAATATTGATAAGGATTAATATATTTGGGCTGGACTCAATTTAATCATCAATATTGGAAGCCCAATATTCCACCTCCTTTAGATCCCCTACGTAGCCTATAAAAGCACTGCATGGCCTTCATAAATCATAAGACAAGGATATCAATACTTGATAGTTCTAGAGAGTTGAAGGAGATCCATAGGAGTTCGATAGATCGTCGCCCACCCGACGTTCGAACGGAGTGCAAGGAATACGTGGGAAGATTCAAAGGTTTTTTATTTCGTTTCTCCGAACAACGAATCGAAGTTATAATATCTAAACATCCTTGATATTATTTGATTTGGATTTATCGAGAATACCGTAGAACGAAGATCCGAAGATCGAACCCGGAATAGACGGACGATCGCGTGGTGGTGGCGAAGCCACCGGACCACGCCAATCGCCCGCTAGGGTTTCGGCGGGGCGAGAGGGTCGAACCCTCGGCTGGGCCGAGGGCATGCGATCGATCTTATGGATCGATCGCGGAGGGCACGGGCTGGTGCCGTCCCTCCCCACCGTGAAGGTGGTTCACCTCCAGGCGGCGGCGAGTCGCCGGACTCGCTGCGAGGGCTGCTGGGAGCAGCCCCACCCATCGATCGCGACAACGCGATCGGGATCGCGTGAACCCCGCGACGCGGGGGTTCGGCTGGGGGCGATCGCGTGCCTTCGGGTGCGTGGTCTCCTCGGCTGGACTCCGGCGCGTGAGTCGGCGTTCATGTGATCTCCGGCGAAGGCTTTCGTTCGGGTTATTAGTTTCCGCAAATTTTAATAGCCCGGGATATCGAATTCCAACAACTGGTATCAGAGCGTGGTTTACGTTCGCGGTATTTTCGATAAATATTGTTCTACCTTGCAGGGTTCCGACTATTATGGCTTGATTTATTATTCGTTTAATTTATTTTGTCATGATTGTTGGTTTTATTAAACTCTCAGACTTGTCGAGATTTGTTTTTGGTGGTGAATGTTTGTAATAGTAAAAATTCGGGGGTTGACCGAATTTAGGTTTATTATTATTGTTGTTCGTTTTTCCGGAAAATGTATAGGGTCGATTTCATGTATCGAATCGATACCGGAATTGTAATTTAGATTATTGTAATTTATTTTGCGATTGGATCGATGAATCGAAGACCGCCGGAGAAGACGAAGGACCGGGGATCGATCAATCCCCATGATCGATCCCATGAGGATCGATCGACCCTCGACCCAAGAGGGGCTGTCCGTGGGAGTCCTGGCCACGCCGGCCACCAGTGGTGGTGGCGCGTGGGCTAGGCGGCGGCGGCGTGCCCTAGGCGGCGGCCGATTGAGGTGGGGGTGGCGTGGGGTCTCCCAACCCATGCTACTCCTACCGGAAATTTACTTTCCTAATTTAATCCGGTTTTCCTATTTGATTATTTCTTTTATGGAATATTCATGGAATAGGAAAAGAATTAATTTAGTATTAAATTTATTTTCCTATTTGATTATTCCTACTCATGGGAATATTAATGGATTAGGAATAAAATAAATTTGGAAAGTATAAGAGTCCTAAGTTATTTTATTTCCTTATTTCATTATGGATATCATCTAGAATATTCCAAGTGAATCTTGGATAGATTATTCTAGAGATTTAATGGAGTTGAAAAGGAAAATAAAATAAATAAAAATATTAATAATATTTAATTTTATTTTTGATATATTCAATTGACTTAATTTTCGAATTAAGTAACTTTTGGATTAATTGAAAATGAATAGATTTAAATATTGGAAATTAATATTCTCGTCACATGGAGCATTCAAGAAACGAAGACTGAAGACTAGAAGATGCGTACGGAGATGTGATAAAGCCATAATAGTCGGAAAATAATATTCTAGTATTATTTTGATTATGTGATAATACTATGTGCTTTATTACATGTATGCATGCTATATGTGTTTACTTTATGCACTAGATAGCGTATCCCTTTGTTGTAAAAAACTAAGTGGGAGAGGGTATGGAAACATACCCATGGTCTCCATTGCTGCTCTCTTGGTGACTTTTATAAACTTTTGAAGTTTATATAGATAAGTTATTGGAGGAGAGTTCTTGTAATTCCTCTTACGAGAAACATTGATTAAGTTTATCAAACAATGCCTAATTTGTCTTTCCAAAGCTGATTTCAAGTCTACTCATTCTCACCCCGGGGAGTGGAATGGAGCCAAAACCACTTGGTCATGTAGAGGACACAAATTAGAGACCTTCGTACCATTCTTTGATAGATGGATCGATTGTCTGCTCGGCTCGCTCATTTATGAGAGATAGGGTTGTTCGCATGGTGAATCACTGGTAAGAAACTTCGAGTTTCACTTATGATTCTCCACGTCTTGGTTTACAAGATTGAATGGATCAAGTAACTGGGAGTCAATTGTAAAAGTCTTTTGGTGTAGTAAACGTCCACACTATCTTGGTTTGCTGCACTGAATGAAATTTTGGATCGATTGATGTAGACAGTTATAGAAGGGAGTAAAGGATCCGTGTGTCAACGTAAACGTCCACACTATCGTGGCTTGCGGTGATGTGCGAGTCCCAAACGAACTTCTTAGTACTGAGTAATGGTTTACACTTAGGTACGCTTCATAGTATCCTTCCCGTCGATCAGCTGGCTTAGGGTTCTGACCAAATGAGGGGATTAGTTTCGATCGAATGAGCTTCGTGATGGGGAGAAGTGGAATTTAGGGAGGGGTAATGATGTCTTTGCACATTTTAGGCGACCTAATTGGCACGCGTAATTTCTCGAAAGCCTTATTGCCGAAAAAATGTTGAAAAATGGCCTTATTGCCATTTTTCCATTAAATGTAAGTATTTTAGTTTTAATATTATTATTTGTTGATTAAAATTGTATTGTACATATAACAATTTATTTAGTAATGATTTTTGTATATTTTTTTTAGGCTTTTTGAATATTTTACTCTTTTTGATTATTATTTTTTTGCAGGCCTTTTTATTTCTTACTTTTATTTTTTATTTTTTAGGTTTATTTATAAGTAAAGCAAATCGAACCATCACAACTTGAAGAATGATCGAAATATTGGATTGCAAAAGTTTTAAATGGAACCAAACTTTTGTTTTAGAGTATTTTACGTTAATAATTTATTTATATTTTATTTTATGATATAATTTACGTAATTTACTGTAATTTATAATATTGTATGTAACTCACAATTATTATTTTAATAAAATTTATAATATTTCTATTTAATTTTATTCTAATTTTAAGTTACGCAACAGTATTTGTATTTAATCTTTATAATATATAATTCAGCTACCGTTTGATTTATTTGTGTTTATTTAAAAATAATAATCGTTAGATTAAGAATTTTGTTCACACTAATATTTATTAATATTTAATTTTAATCAATTTATTAAGTAAATATTAAATATGTAATTAATACATTAATAATAATATTTATATATTTCTTATTTTATGTGTAATTTGATTTTATATAATTAATATTTATAAACTCTCTAATTATAGTAAAGATTGACTTGAAAAATTCAAATTATTAAATAAATCATTTTTTAATATCTTCTACTAATATCTTCACTTTATTTCTTATTTATCACATATTATTTATTTATTTACCTTATCATATAAATTTTAAAAAATAATAGTATGAATATTAATTTGTATTAATCATTATATCATATTATTATTAAGTAAATTAGGTTGGATTTAATTTAATTTACCCTATTCTATTTTCATTAATTAACTAAATTATAAATTTTCAACCAAAATATCCTGATTTGATTTTATAAAACAGTGTTATTGAGAAATATATTTAAAATAAAAATAATAAAACTATTCATTAATAATTTAATATTAATATAAAAATTCATACCGATTATATATTTTAAAAGATTAATAAAAAATGATAATTATGATTGGAAAAAATTTCTAAGTTTTATTTTATTTTATTTTTTGTATCATTATAAAAATTAATAAAACAAATTAAGAAATAAGATAGATAAAATAAAAACAAAATTATGAAAACTAATTTTATTAATTATACCATTTAACATTTATAATTTACAAGTTATATGTTTAAGTGACAAAGATTGCAATTATTTAAAATATTTAGATCGAAAATATTTGAAATACAAACAAACATAATTATTCACCAATTTAATTTTATTAAAAAGCAATTATACAACTGTTATAATTTTACGGGTAATATATTTTCAGGTTGAGATTTTCTTCAAATTTGACAGGTTATTCCTAAATGTTATTTTTAAGAAATCTTATTTATGTAAGTTGCTTTGAATAGAACAAATGTAGTTTATAAAAAAGTATATTTTGTAATATAAATGTAATTTTCTTTATTGTAGTATGTCAATTAGATCATTCACTTAATATTTATTTGTCTATTATCCATGTCTACATCTAATATTAAGCAGAAAAAGCAAAATTACGAGTAACAAAAAATTGAATTAAATACACGTGCATCGCACGGGTAGGATCGCTAGTATTTTAAAAGTGTGAACACAAAACTCTGGAATTATATATTAATAGATTAATAGATAGATAAAACAATGTAATTGAAATATATATAAAACTTATATTGTACTCCTATTTCCATGGGAATTGGGATCCCTCAATTATATTTTTTTTTATCTAATTGCCTTTTGGAAACCTATCGAATGACTCGGTTTATTTACACCTCCGTTATTATTCTTCTCACCTCCTAGATTAATTTACCTCTATAATTTTATTAGTTTTATTAGTACACCATCCTTAAATTACCAATAATACCCTTCTTAATTAAAAAAAATGATTTACTCTTCACACCCCTACTCTCTCTTTTACATAAGAACCGGTTTTTTCTCTTTCAACAGCTTTCTCTTTCAACAGCGGAAACGTCTTGGCGGTGACGCAGCAGAAAGTACGGGATGCTCCAGATCTTGTTGAATCCGAAAAAATCACCACTCCCGTCGACCTTCATCCCACAAAAGTCCATCATCCTCCGGTCAAGCTACCCCTAATGTCGTTTCTCCGAGACTGCCTTTCGTCAACGCCGCTAGAAACGCAACCTGAAGACCCCTATATCTCCGGTCGCCGCAAAGCTTTGCAAGACCAGTCTCCGAATCCCGCCGGAACAACCTTCCGCCGCCGTCAATATCTCTCCCTCGTGATCAATCAAAGCAGAAGATTAATAATAGAAATTAGGGTTCGATCGGATAATTTTTTCCTTCTTTTAATTGTAAAAAAAAGTTAATTATTTTGTAAAACCTTAATTTTCATTTTTGAACGTCCAAAGAAGAAAGGAGAAAGGAGGAAGAGCCCGTTTGGGTGAGCTTATTTAAAAGAGCTTATAAGATGTTACGTCTTATAAGTTGTTTTAAGAGCTGATAAGTTGTTATGTCTTATTTAATAAATAAGTTGTTAAACCGTTTGGATAAAATAGAAATATAAACTTATAAGTTGTTAATTTGTTTGACAATTTAATATCTTATATAAATAAAATTACCAAAAATAAATTGTTATATATGAAAAAAATAATTAAAAATATTTATATTAACTAAATAATAAATTTGGAATTTTTGTATATATATAAAAGGTAATAATTATAAGGGTAGTTTGGTCTTTTATTGTATAAGTTACGAGAGCTTATAAGCTGTTGAAAAAAAAGTACCTCCCCCCTTACTTTTTTTTAAACAGCTTATAAGCTGTTAAACAGCTTATTTTTAAGTTTTTTAAGATCTTTTTCGAAAATTTTACCAAACAAATTTTAAGAGCTTATAAGCTCTTAAACAGCTTATAAGCTATTTTAAAGAGCTTATAAGAAGAAAGTATAGAAAAGTGAGATAAGAGAAAAAAATAAATAAATTAAAATTAATACTCTTTCCAGGTAGATACACGAGCGAAAGAGAGCGGTTATAGAATTATAGTAATGTTATTAATAGAAGGGGTAATATAGATCTTTTACAAGTTTATAAAAAATTAAAATTTGCGAGAGAGAGGGGTGGGAAGAGTAATAAGAGAAGTGTAAATATGTGCGGCCCAGTCTATATCGGCCCATCCAAGTCAAACAAGCTCATAATAAATGAAACGAAGCCCAAATTCAGTTTGAAAGCCCACTTTTTCCCATATTCTTCACATTATAAACCTAGTTTTACTGATTTTAGGCTAAAGGGGTTTTGGAGTTGCTCGCATATTTTCATCATCAGAAAAACAATACTTTCAACACCGAATTCCAGAGATGGTAAGTGTTTCTTGGTTTCAATACATATGCTCTTTGTTTTTGCCGTTTGATTTCGTTGTTTACGTTTTTATTCGATATTCAAGCTCGCCGCATTCTGTAAAATCGTTATTTATTGTTAATTGAAATTAAAAATGAAAGGTAAACGATCAGAGTAAGCTGGGTTAATCGGTAAAATCATTATGCTTAGATTGGTTGTTTAATACGGTTAATAATACGGTTAATTTCCGGGGTTGGCATACATTGCAGGCCTCTGCCAAGACCAGGCCAAATGCCAAGAAAGCTGCAGCTGCCGCAGAAGATGAGGGCATGGATCCGACGGTAAGTTCTATTGTGTTGTGTTCTTGTGTTATTAAATTTATTTTATTTTGTGATGATCTGTGGTTTTGGATCTGAACTATCAATTGTTTTACTGACTTGATTATCTTTTCCTGCAGCAATATTTTGAAAATAGGCTGAGAGCACTTGAAGCTCAGAAATCGGATGGGATTAATCCGTACCCCCACAAATTCGAAGCCAAGTCGTCTATTCCTGAGTATGTGAAGAGATATGAAAGTTTGAATAGTGGAGACCATCTTGAAGATGTCGAAGAGAGAATAGCTGGTAAAAATATATTATAGGAGTCATTACATGTTATTAATTAAATGTTACCTTTTTGGTTAATCACATTATATTTGGAAGGCCGACTTATGAACAAACGTTCATCATCATCGAAGTTGTTCTTTTACGATCTACATGGAGGTGGTGCTAAAGTTCAGGTTATGACTGATGCAAGGTAATTGCTTATGATATTATTTATGCATTGGACTCTTTTGTTATGTATACTAATATGTTGATTTTTATGCATTGGACTGTTATGATATTACCATGGTTTACCTTTTTTTAATGTGTAAACTCATTTTGGATTCGTGCAGAAAATCGGATTTGGATGAAGAAGAGTTTACCAGATTTCATTCTTCCGTGAAAAGAGGAGATATTGTTGGGATCGTTGGCTTCCCTGGTTCGTGACTTTCTTACTTCATTTTTTTTTTTATCTTAGAACTTGCTCCCATGACAGTTGACACCTCATTTTTTGCAGGTAAAAGCAAAAGGGGAGAGCTCAGTATTTTTCCAAAAACATTTACCGTGCTTTCTCACTGTCTCCACATGATGCCCCGACAAAAATCTGCTCCAGGGTCTGAAAATGCTAAGGTTGCTTTTATTTTCGTTTATGACTTGTAATGATATTGTTTTTTATTTTTGCTGACATTTTAGCACTTTGGACAGGTAACCGATGTCTGGGTTCCAGGAAGCGGCCGAAATCCTGAGGCTTATATATTGAAGGATCAGGTACTTAAGTATCTATTTACTTTTACGGGGGAATCACAAAAAATGCCTCTGAAATTTGGTGTAACTACAAAATACTCTATAAATTTACAAAAATCACCCCCGAGGTTTGATATATTATTACACATGTTTGAAATGATTTTCCTGATTAAGTGTTACTGTTTTATACACAATCAAACTTCTAGTTTCTTTTCATCAATTAGGTCAAACGTCAGGGTAACATTTCTAATACTCTATTAATTCAAAATCTAGGAAACAAGGTATCGACAACGTTATTTGGACCTGATGCTGAATATGGAGGTCCGGGAAATATTCAGAACCCGAGCCAAAGTTATTTCCTACATCAGACGGTATCTCGATGACCGAGATTTTCTGGAGGTAAATTATTCCAGTAGGTCTGTAGGTGTAATTATGTGTGTACTCTCAATTTTAGCTCTTATACTAAATGTCTAAACATCCCTTTCTAAAAGGTTGAAACTCCCATGATGAACATGATTGCCGGGGGAGCCGCTGCCAAGCCATTTGTCACCCACCACAATGATCTCAATATGAGACTTTTTATGCGAATTGCACCTGAGCTATATCTCAAGGAACTAGTTGTTGGTGGCTTAGACCGTGTGTACGAAATCGGAAAGCAATTTAGGAATGAAGGAATTGACCTAACTCATAATCCCGAGTTCACGACTTGCGAGTTCTACATGGCGTTTGCTGATTACAATGACCTGATGAAGCTTACCGAGGATATGCTTAGTGGTAAGTTGTGAATCTTGTTATTATAATTAAACTGATAAAATCTAGGGATGGTTAAAAAAATTGTTATTGAAAATTACAGACTCCCCATGAAATTTGATTTACCTGAACTTTAAGGAGGTCTCCCGGTCCAAAATGTGAACCATATTATGAATGTGAAATGCAAAATGGAATCATATATCTCAGACATTTTATTTTGTAAATTTTAGAAACACCTAGGTCTTCTTGTAATATCAGTAAACTCACTGGTGATTTTGTGAGTACCCCTAGAAAGTAATATAGTATTAGAAAATTGTAACTAATAAATTTATATGTTATTAGGGATGGTTAAGGAACTCACTGGTGGTTATAAAATAAAATTCCATGCCAATGGGCTGGACAATGCTCCTATTGAGATCGACTTTACTCCTCCTTTCAGGTACTTGATCTTGTTGCATTTACACATTGGTCATATAATTATGTGATAACAGCATATTACCGTCTACATCTTTTTGTTCATATTTCAGGCGGATTGATATGATAGAAGAGTTGGAGAAGGTGGCAAATTTGAGCATACCCAAGGACCTGTCAAGCGAGGAAGCCAACAAATATCTGGCAGATGCGTGTTTCAAGTTTGATATTAAATGCCCCCCTCCTCAAACAACTACTAGACTCTTGGATAAAGTAAGATATATGCCCTGTTTTGTATTTTGTTTCTTCTGATATCACTCAGTTCAGTTGCTATGTTCCAAGTATCTCGGTATGGGGTTGCAGATCATTGACTTGTAGCTTCTAGTTTACTATTTTGATATTGAGATATTTTATGAAAAGTTGAGGGTCTTATAATAAGAACCGCATTAATTTCAAAATTGCAAAAAAACACCTCGGATTTTAGTTTTGGATCAAGTTTAAAGTGGTAACTTTATTTTTTGAGGATGTAAGAGGCCTTTTTGAATTTTTCTGTACTTTGTACTTGTGAATGGAAAAAATATTACGGGGAATCAAACATCGTTTTGTATTTTTGAGTGTTATTTGGAAACTATTTTTTTTCAAACCCCAAACCTCAGGGTTGGCAGATGTAACTATCTTTTATTTTATTTTATTTATTTATTTGTTTGTTTTCTGTGCATCTACTCACAATATCTGTGTGATTATGCTCATAGTTTACTCTTATGTTTTAAACAATTATGTTTGCTTTGTATAGCTTGTCGGGCACTTTCTCGAGGAGACATGTGTAAACCCTACATTCATTATCAACCACCCAGAGATCATGAGTCCATTGGCAAAGTGGCATAGGTCAAAACCTGGCTTAACTGAACGATTTGAGTTGTTCATCAACAAGCACGAAGTATGTATTTTTATGATGCGTTATATTCATTTTTTTTCTTTCTATATTTTTTGCTAACACCTTCAATTTTTGTTCTGTTGGCAGCTCTGCAATGCATACACAGAGTTGAATGACCCTGTTGTGCAACGTCAACGCTTCTCTGATCAACTCAAGGTATTTATGAAACAATAGAACCAAGTATAAAATTTTATCCTGTCGAGGGTGCAAGTTGTAAAAAAATTAACAAGGGCGTCTTTGTAATTTTGAAAGATAGCTGTTTGTTTAAATAAATATCCATTGATTTTGACCCATATGTTAAAGATGTTTTTTCTGTACTGGTTGAAAATAGGACCGACAATCAGGGGATGATGAAGCTATGGCCCTAGACGAAACATTCTGTACTGCTCTTGAATACGGACTGCCACCAACTGGCGGTTGGGGACTGGGTATTGACCGTTTCGCAATGTTGTTGACTGATTCACAGAACATCAAGGTAAAAATATGGTTTTTGCGTTGAAACATTTCATCTAACTCGGTGGTTCTATTTTTTTGTTTCTACATGTGGACTTTATAAATCTTTTAAAAAAATTATATTTCTTATTTCTCTAATGTGTAATATGTTTTCTTCTTTTGCGTCCAGGAAGTGTTGCTTTTTCCAGCTATGAAACCCCAAGATGAACCATCCAACAAAGAAAGGTAAAAAATAAGTGATTGTAAAAGATTATTGGATTATTTTGCAGTTTGACTACCTACCCCGTACATCCATAGTTTTTTCCAATAATCTCCATTAAAATATAGTTTTCCGAATAATTATCACTAAGCTGCCTGTAATATCAATTTCAGCAACAAGAAATCACAGGATGAAACTCCATCTCAAGGTAGATGATCTTTTATAGTAAATGTTTTAAATTTTATTTTTATTTTTTGTTAAACTTGTTTTTTTTGCTGATACTTCTGTCTGCACTCTGCAGAGGTTGCGAAGTTGTCATTGTCATCTGAAGGAACTAAGATACCAGAGACCAAATGAAGTAACCATTTTGATTCTTGGCAACTGCCATTTTAACAAACTGTATTTTGAGATTATTATGATTGAACAATACTGTTATATTCACTGAATTTTATGTTTGATGATCAAGTGGAATACTTTTGAGTTAATTACATAACTGCCCTCAGGCTTTATCCAAATCACAAATGCACCTCACATATAAACACATCTTTGCCAAAATATCTTATAGAAAGCAATACACTACTCTACATAGATAGGGAGGTGGTAGAAAAATCTAGTTCCATTCTTGGTGGTGAAGAAATGTATGGTTTTTATGGTACTGGCAAAGATTCAAGTTTTCCCTCCAACGTTTCTACCACCTTACTCATTAAGGGTAGGTCTTTCGGGTCGGTTTGAATGCACCATAATCCAACTGTCGTCAGTTTTCTCTTTGCTAATTTACTTTCATCTTCATTCATGATCAGCATCTCATCAAGCTTACTCTCCATTTCCATGTCCGACTCGAGTTTTCTGTAGATATATTCTGAGAAATAAGTTTCGCTGGTACGATCAACATCTCCACGGTCGATTCTTCTCTTCTCTCCGGCTATTTCCAAAATCATCATTCCGTAGCTATAAACATCTGATTTGTAAGACACTGTTCCAAAGTTCTGGCAAAACACTTCCGGAGCAATGTACCCTATCGTCTCTCTCGCCACCAATATCGACACTATGCTCGATCTATTCAGACACAACTTAGCAAGCCCGAAATCCGAGATCTTCGGATTGAAGTCCTTGTCCAGAAGAATATTATGAGGCTTTATGTCAAAGTGCAAAATACGCGTGTTGCAACTTCGGTGCAAGTAGTCCAACCCTCGAGCAATGCCGAGCGAGATCTCAAATAGGGTTTCCCATCCCAATCCACACCTTGAAGTATTTTGCAGGTATTTTTCAAGGGAGCCGTTGGGCATGAAATCGTAAATGAGAGCTCTTTTAGAACCTTCAAAGCAAAATCCGACTAGAGTAACGATGTTAACGTGGGAAGTTCGACTGATGCTTGCGACTTCATTCATGAACTCTTCTCCATTTCCTTTGGATTCGTTCAAGATTTTCACTGCGACTGGATGACCGTTGGATAATATACCTTTGTAGACGCTGCCGTAGCCTCCGATCCCTTTCCCAATTTGGTAATTTTGAATTTGGGATTGAAAAAAAGTGTTTCTTGAATTCTGGGTTTGCTGCTATCTTCTAATTTGTAAATGGCCTTTCCTATACTGTCCTCTTCAATTTTCTAGATTGTTTTGTCTATTGTTCTAGAGTTTTTATGTGGTTGCAAGTATCATCTGGATTTCTATCTATGGTTGTGTCTATGGAAAATTCAAGTTCGGGTATTATTAGTATTAGTGCTCGGGCAAGTGGGACTTGAGACAACCATTATTCCATTAAGGTCAAGTGGAAATTCTCAAAGGTTGTAGACGAACCTGAATTTGGACCCGGAAGTCCATGTAAAACCGTGTATATGATCGGGAAACTGAAAACTCACGACGGGAATTTAAAAGGTTTGTTTCATTCTTATTGTTTCTCTTAGCGTGCCTAGAGCTTTTGGAGAAATTGAGTTATCTAATCTTTATATGATGCTTGGGAAAAATAATTATACTTCATACGCCCCGAATTATGATTCTGAATTTGGTTTGGGGTTTGGAAGTATAACATTTGTTTCGAAGCTCTTCATTTTTACAAAGCTATACTGCCGTAATGTTTTGAATTCGGAGAGAAAATTGATGCTTGCTAATACTAATAGTGTATTAAAATGCAGAAAAGGAAAGAGTTAAAGTAAAATAGAACTCGGCTATGATGTATTTTTTATTCTTGTTTACAACTTTTTTGCAGGATTATTTTAAGACAACATACACGTTTATGGAGCTCTCCCTCACGTACTCATTCCGATGCATGGTAGAGTTAATATGTGGCCAAAGCACATGCTATGTGGATATCTCAAGTAAGATAGATTATACGTATACTTATCTACTTGCTCATTTTAATTTCATGTCATAATTTTAGCATATTTATCGTGTTTTTTTTTTTTCTTTTTGGACTTTTAGAAATCGGAGAAATAGAGAATCTACCATCTTAAAAGTAATAGAAGATGGCGCCAAGACATTGTTCGACATAGTTTCACGTACATATGCTAATGTGGACCGCAATCTATGGATTCACGCGGCATCAAATGTGTTTTCTTATTTACCTTCATTTTACAAATTTTATTCAGTCATGAATGAACCGTATATTTTCAAATCCAAGTTTCACAAGTGAGTACCGTGCAGGATTTCTCTCTAGAAAACTTCAACAACAGTATTGCTGAATTCGCCCAAAAGCTTGTGAACTAAAATACTAACACGTTGAAAGCTACCCATTTTATGAAATTACCGAGCAACATCTTATCTTAGGTTGGAAAGTTTCCGCGTTACAAATAATTAGACTATTACATGCCACTCCGTATTTATAATGTTTACTTGCAAACTTGTACGGTCTTTAGTCTGATTCCTTGTGACCACTATAGCCTATTGCCTGTCGGTCACATTCCTCGTCCTAGTCCTAGGTATGATCATCAACGACCACTTCAAGAAATTCGTGTTTTACGAAGATCTATCTTCCTCTACCTTCAACGCTTTTCCTCCTCTGTTTTTCTCAACCTCATCGTCACAATGCGACACGAAGTTTGACCGAATGGGTTTCGCCCGATGATCTCTGGCATGCCATGAGCGACGACTGGCGGAAAGGGTCCCAGTGGTTCGAGGCCCTGGCCGTGGTGTCGGACGTGAAGTACTACCCTGTGTTTAGAGAGGTTTGCTTGCCACCTTGTTACATGGATGAGCATTACTTGGCAACCTTGGTGAACAAAGTTTGCCCTAATTTGACATCAAATAGGACCATAACTTGGACTGATTGGTCTGGGGGTGGGTCCTATCCTAGGATGTTTAAGGGGAGTGATGTCACAGTAGGGTTTTTGGAGAGCATAAGGTTTGGGTTCAATTGCACTTACAATGGTGGGATGAGCTCAGTTTGCCATCTTTTTTGCAAGAACATAGTTTACAACATTTGCTTGGGATTGCACCAAAATTATTTGTATTTGAGTAGAACTTCACAAAAATGATAGTTTTATTTTGATTAAAAAGTTTTTTTTTTCTATTTTATTTTACATTTTTTCTCTATTTTATGTTTATAATTTTCTTTTTTTGCTATTTTATCTAACTATTCTTTTTTGAATTTTTTGAAATGAAATTATTGAAAAATAATTTTATACTGTATTTAATTTGAATGGATAATAAAATTAGGGAGTTGCTATTTGCGTCCCAAAAAATGAGAAGTACACAAACTTAATTATATTTATAATTATATTATTTAGTTAAAAGTCAATTATATCCTTATTAACCTAATTATATATTTAATTCTCATACACCCTCTTCCTCTTTTTTTACCTCACGCGACTTTAAAGATTCTTATTTTTCAATCTTTCTTCTCTCACCTAAGCTCTGCAAATTTCAAGATTCTTATTTTTCAATCTTTCTTCTCTCACCTAAGCTCTGCAAATTTCATACGCAAGAGTTTTTTTTTTCACTTCTATGCATATGTGGACAAGAAGGATTTTCTAGAGAATAATAATGCAAATGTCGTACACTTTAATTTATACTATTTTTTATGTTGTTGATATTGATTTTTTCCCCATATGATTTGCTTTAATTTTAATTTTAATTTTGATGACTTGATTGATTGTGGTGTAATTCACTTTCGTATGTGATTTTAATTGGTAGTTAATGGACTAGGAAGAATCAAATAGTTACTTAAATTAGAAGTGTTATGTCCCCACCATCATCTGGGGAGAAAGCCAAAAAACACCCGTTCTTCTAATTAGATGGGTTGGAGGAAATATATATATAATATGTATAGTGATTTATATACTTAGATTCTCAGATTGATATAACAGGGGAGAAGCCAAAAGCAACCGAATTACCATTGCTTAAATTGTTATTAAAAGAATTATGATGAACTCTCAAATTAATTTATGGTGCTTTTAGTGGAAATTTTAAATAATTGTTTTGTAAGGGTTTTTAATAATTTATTCTAATTGATCATTTGTTTCTTTTTATAACATGAATCATGTAAAGATGATTCTGAATTTTCGTAGGATGAAATTGTTCAGTGAAGATTTGGTAATGAACTACGTATGTGTTCTGTTGTAGAATCGAGACGATGTATAGTATGAGAATAACGAAATACCGAAGAAAAGAAATCAACAATAAAATAGAGAAGACAAGAACTTACGTGGAAACCCAAATCGAGAAAAATCACGGGAGGGACGACGAAATTTCAATATGAGAAAATAATGAAAGAATTACAAAGATTATCTATCACTTTCAATTCTTCCTCACAAATTCGTTGCTCAAAGATGGTGTAAAAATAATGTGTCTAGGAGATTGTAATTTATAGATGTAAGAGATCCATAAATTAGGTAAAGAATAGGATTAGGAATAAGAATCTTTTTCCAAATATAACTCCATATCTCCTAACAAAGAAAATATATTATGACTTGATCTTCAGCCCAAAAAACTGCACATGGAGTCCAAAAACGGAACCAACGCCAAAAACTGATCGAGCTGGGTTAAAAAACGCCGACGGGCTCGAGCGAGCCGAGCTTCAGAGAGTTCGGGATCGGGCGAGCCGAATTTTAGAAAGTTCGGGATCGGGCGAGCCAGGCTTTTGAAACGTAACTTCGTTTCCTTTCGTTCGTAAACCATCAACTCCCATCAAAAAGCAGTTTTGAGTCATATTTCAACATGTTCACAACACATGAATTCTTTTTGTCGTGAAATAAATTATTAGATTGGGTGCGTGAAAAAGGGAAGGAACATAACATGGTGATAATTATTGGCAGGTCGTCGTTGATTTGCGAACATAGTGGTTATTATCGTGAATATGCAGGGAAATCAACTCCGAAAGATAATTTGGAGATAGATGAAGAAAAAGATGTGTGCAAATTGAGAACGTCTTTAAAGAGGGAAACTGGAACAAAAAAATGTGGTTGTCCAATTCTTTTGAAGGGACGAGAAGTATCAGATTAAGGAGAATGGGCATTAGATGTCATATTTGGCTTGCATAATCATCCTATTGCAAAAATATTTGGAAGATCACTCATATACCGGTCGATTAACGAGAAATAAGTTTGAATAATATTGAAAAATTATATGATCTTTTTTAAATATTAATGAACAGATCATAAAACTCTGTTTTTTTTAAGTTAACGTAGTAAGATTTTGATTAATAGTGTTATTTTTAAGTTAATATATAATTTAATAATGTTATCCTTTATAAAAGATTAAGAGGTGTATTGTTATTTTTTTAAAGGGTATTATTGATAGTTTGGGGTTCATTAAGTAAAATTCATAAAAAAAAATTATAATTTAAATAGGTGTATGGAGTAAGTGGTGTACTTATCATTTTTTGAGGTCCAAATAGCAACTCCCATAAAATTAATTAAAAAACACTCTCACTCACTCTTTTAATTTATCATACACTGTTTTTCTTATATGTTTTTAACTAATATATTATTTTCACTAAATACAAGAGTTTTCACATTTTTTCTTTTTGCTTGTCTCTTAAAAGTTTGTACGCTCATAAATGAAAAGTTTTTTTTTTATAACTTTATCCTTCTAATACCTATTTATTTACATTAATACCGTTACTTTTTCACCTCTTATTCATTGCTTAAACAACAGTACTTATTATACCCCTACTTTTTATTATTTAACATATATAAACTACTTTCTTCATCCCTTAAAACAATACACACTTTCATTTTTGGTATGTATATAATGTTTTTTCCAAGGTTCTAAAAGGCGCTAAGCGAGCGGTGACTAGGGCCTAGGGCCTACAGAGATTAATTGGGGACTATGCGAGAATTAATCGTTTTACATTTTTATATTTAATTAATTAATATTATATTTTAAAAATAATTTTTTTATATATTTTTTGAAAAAATAACAAGTTTTTTACTTTAATTATAATAATTAGTTATATAATCTTTGTTTATAGGTTTAAAAAAACTAAAATATTATAAAAAAAATCATCATATTTCACAACTCATATCAAATATCATTTTTTTAATCTCTTTTACACAAAAAATATCATTTTTTTAAATTTTGTAACCAATAAAAACGTTAAATTCGCAACAAGAAGAAAACAACATTATTTTAAGTTAAATTCGCAACAATCCGCATGGACCGCCTAGAATGGAAAATCCATGCGGTTGACCTCCGCCTAGGCCCAATTTTTAGAACATTGGTTTTTTCACAACTTTATCATCCCAGAACACATTTATTTACTTTTATACCATTATTTTTATAACTAACTATTTTATTACTTACACATCAATACTTATTATACCTTATTTTATAATATTAAACACACAAAAAATTATTTTTCCTTAATCCACGTGCAATTTTCTTTATGCAGTTCATTGAGAAATAGAGAGATTACTTTTTCTTAATTTACGTGAAAATTTCTCAATTTTTTCTATGTATTCAATTCAGGGATAGAGAAAATACTTTTTCTTAATTTACGTGAAAATTTCTTTATACAAACTCTTAAGATACGAAAAGAGTAATATATTACTAATATTTTACCGTTATTTTTCAAATAAGTAAATAAAATTGAATATTTCTCTTAAAATTAATTTTCTTTTCTTCAGTGGGCAAAGAGTAATATATTACTAATATGTTACCGTTATTTTTCAAATGGATAAATAAAATTGAATATTTCCCCTAAAATTAATTTTCTTTTCTTCGGTGGGCAAAGAGTAATATATTACTGATATGTTACCGTTATTTTTCAAATCGGTAAATAAAATTGAATATTTTCCCTAAAATTAATTTTCTTTTTTTCGGTGGGCTCACCAACAAATAAAATGAATATCTTTTCACCTGTTATTCTTTAATGAAATACATAATATGTTTTCATAATTGAAAATTTATTTGAATATTCTTTGCAACAGACTGGTTTGGAGCTTATGGATATGATGACTGTCTACCAAGAGGGAGCCTATAAGATACACATTAATGTGCCATTATGCATTAAGAGAATTTTTTACAATCATCACCAGTCATTTTCCTCTAAGATGGAAAACATGGAAAGAAAATTGAGTAATTAGCGCATATCAATTTTATGCAGACATCAAAATTTTATTTTTGTGTTTTGTTATGATAAACGCCTTAGGAGTTATGACTGCGTTGTTTCTTCTTGTAGGTGGGTACAAGTTGTGTGTATGAAACTCGGGGATTTTGAAATTCCCGATGTTAGTGAGCTCCTAAGAACTGATGTTGGATGCCTTAAAGCAAGACCAATCCTATTCAAGTACTTTGCAGAAGAGGTATTCATGCAAATTATTTACGGATTACGGAAGAATGCATTTCCTTCAATTTTCTTCCTTTCTTTTTTCACATTATTTTTTTCCAACACATGTTGACGATCGGACGATGTATAATATGATGAAAACGAGAATACCGAAGAAAAGAAATCAACAAGAAAATAGAGAAGACAAGAATTTACGTGGAAACCCAATTGGGAAAAACCACGGGAGGAACGACGAACAATTCACTATAATATTGTTTCACGATTACAAGGATGATATACGCTCTAAACCCTCAAATCTCACGCAATAGCTATAGAATTATAATTGATCTACTTATGCCTATGGAGTAGCTCTCTTTATATAGGGGAGAGTCCTAATTAATGTATGGAAACATTAATTCTCGCCCATAGTATGCCTTGTAGGAGAAGGAAACCTAAACGGACCAAAAATAGGACTTTCCAAAAATTCCTCGCGCTGGAGAAAATGGCGACCGCTGTTTGCAACCCAGCGGTCGCTGGTCCCATTTGGCGGGCGCTGAAAAGCCTTCGGCGGTCGCCGAAACCCCCAAAATCATGCAGTCCCGTTTACGTCGATTTTGCTCAAAACGGCGACCGCTGTTTCCAAAACAGCGGTCGCTGAACCCACTTCAGCGGGCGCTGTTCTCCTAACAGCGGGCGCCGGAAAAAGTCGAAGCCTCGAGCTTCAGGTGTCGTTGATCGGCGGGCGCTGCCGCCGTTTCAGCGGTCGCTGAACGACCACCGGCGACCGCTGTTTGAGACCAGCGGTCGCTGCTTCTTCCGACGCGTCTTCTCCTCTCGGTTTCGTGGCATACTCAACAAATCTCCACCTTGACACTAAACCGCGAACATCCTTCGCCTTCCGTCTTCCTCCAAAAGCCCCTAAGGGCTTAATCTCTCGATCGAAGTCCAACCAAGCTAGAGCAAAGCTCAAACTTGGTTGCGGGTAAACTCTTCGTCAACATGTCCGCCGGATTGTCGTGAGTACTAATCTTACTCACCTTAATGTCGCCTCGGGCGATCACCTCACGAACAAAATGATAACGAATGTCTATGTGCTTTGTTCTCTCATGGAACACTTGATCTTTTGTGAGACAAATAGCACTTTGACTATCACAAAAGATTGACGTCGTCTTAGAACTCTTCGAGAGTTCTCTAAACCAACCTCTCAACCATAGAGCCTCCTTGCAAGCCTCGGTAACTGCCATATACTCCGCCTCGGTAGTCGATAAGGCCACCGTACTTTGCAAGATAGCTTTCCAACTTATAGCACACCCACCAATGGTAAACACATACCCGGTAAGAGATCTTCTTTTATCAAGATCACCGCCATAGTCTGAATCCACGAACCCTCGAACATCTTCTTGATTCCTCCCGAACACTAGCTTCTTGTTAGACGTACCTCTCAAGTAGCGCAACACCCACTGCACCGCCTTCCAATGCTCTCTTCCGGGATTCGCCATATACCGACTCACGGCACTCACGGCGTGGGCCAAATCCGGACGAGTACACACCATTGCATACATCAAGGACCCAACGGCATTGGAATAAGGGACTCGAGCCATATCCTCGATGTCCTTCTCCGTTGTCGGAGAGTAAGCAGAGGTAAGTCTAAATTGTGTTCCAAGGGGAGTACTTACCGGATTCGCATTCTCAAGGTTGAATCGACGTAGCACCTTCTCTATATACCCCTTTTGGCCAAGATACAACTTGCCATCTCTTCGATCTCTCGTGATTTCCATTCCTAGGATCTTCTTTGCCGCACCTAGATCCTTCATCTCGAACTCCTTACTAAGTTGTGCCTTGACTCTCTCCACCTCCGACTTATCCTTAGCCGCTATCAACATATCGTCGACGTAGAGGAGAAGATATACTAAAGACCCATCACGGCCTTTCCGAAAATACACACAACTATCGTATGAGCTCCTCCGGAAACCATTCTTGATTATAAACGTGTCGAAACGTTTATACCATTGTCTAGGAGACTGTTTCAAACCGTATAAGGACTTCTTGAGAAAACACACCTTGTTTTCTTGGTTTGAACCCTCGAACCCCTCGGGTTGGACCATGTAGATATCTTCCTCGAGCTCCCCATGTAGAAAGGCCGTCTTCACATCCATTTGCTCAAGCTCCAAGTCATGCATTGCCACAATGCCTAAAATTGCTCGAATCGAGCTATGCTTGACCACTGGTGAAAACACATCATTAAAGTCTACTCCGGGAATTTGGCTAAAACCTTTAGCCACCAATCTCGCCTTGTATCTCTCGTCCTCAACCCCAGGGATGCCCTCCTTCTTTTTGAAGATCCATTTGCACTTGATGGCCTTCTTGCCTTTAGGGAGATCAACCAACTCCCAAGTGCCATTCTTATGAAGAGACTCCATCTCTTCTTGCATAGCTAGCATCCACTTGCCCGAGTCATCACAAGTAACCGCCTCTTCATATGAGGAAGGCTCCTCATACGAATCAACATCATCGGCTACACTCAGGGCATAAGCGACCAACTCATACTCGGCTAACCTTCTAGGTGGTCGAGTCTCTCGCCTTGGCCTATCTCTAGCTATGCATTGCGGCTCCACCTCTTTTGGATCTTCCGGAGTAGTCGAACTACTCGTCTCATTGGTCGGGGAACTTGACCCATCATCTTCCTCTTGCACCTTGTCCGGCTCCACCTCAATAGGAGTACTTGGAACCTCGAGATTCCCTTTAGACGCCCGATCACCAATCATAGAAGCCTCATCGAAGACTACATCACGGCTTAGAATGATCTTCTTCGTCTCTGGACACCAAAGCTTGTATCCTTTAACTCCTTCCTTAAAGCTAACGAATATGCACTTCTTAGAACGTGCACTCAATTTCCCGTCGTTGACATGCATGTAGGCCGGACACCCAAACACCCTCAAGTCCTCATAATTCGCCGGAGATCCCTTCCACAATTCTTGTGGGGTCTTCTTATTAATCGCCATAGACGGGGATCGGTTGATAAGGTAACATGCTAAAGAAGCCGCTTCAGCCCAAAAACCTTTACTCAACCCAGAAGTTGCTAACAAGCAACGTACCTTGTCCATAATCGTGCGATTCATCCTCTCGGCTACTCCATTTTGCTGAGGCGTGTATCTCACAGTGTGGTGCCTCACAATCCCCGAACCCTTACAAAATTGGTTGAATTCTTCGGACACAAATTCTAGGCCGTTGTCCGTACGTAGGTTCTTCACGACTTTCCCGGTTTGTTTCTCTATCATCACCTTCCAATCTCTGAAGGTAGAAAACACGTCGCTCTTGTTCTTTAGGAAGAACGACCAAACCTTTCGGGAATAGTCATCGATGATGGTAAGCATGTAGGAAGAACCTCCAGTGGAGGGGACCGGGGATGGTCCCCATAAATCGGAATGGACATACCCGAGTATCTCTTTTGTCGTGTGAGCGCCAGTGGTGAACTTCACCCTCGTTTGCTTCCCAAAGACGCACTGCTCACAAAACTCCAACTTCGACAAGCCCTTATCCCCAAGAAGCCCTTGTCTACTTAACTCGGCCATTCCGGAATCACTCATATGCCCTAGACGCATATGCCAAAGTCTCGTCGTATCGATATCCTGGACCTTGGAATCACCCACGGCTACTTCGCCTTTCACCGTGGTACCTTCAAGAACATAAAGCCTATTCGACTTACGTTCACCTCTCATAACGACCAACGAACCGCTGGCCACCTTCACGACTCCACCTTCTCCGGTGAATGAGTAACCCTTGAGCTCCAAAGTACTAAGCGAAATCAAATTCCGCTTTAAGCCGGGGACGAATCTAACCTCGCTTAGGGTGCGGATTGCGCCGTCAAACATCTTGATCCGGATGCTTCCTATCCCTTCGATCTTGCATGACGCGTTGTTGCCCATAGTCACCGCACCTTGCTCCACCTTTTCAAAAGTGTCGAACCAATCACGATTCGGGCACATGTGGAACGTACATCCCGAGTCTAGAATCCACTCCTCGCTTGATTTGGAGACCTCACCCAAAGCCATTAGGAGATCACAATAATTCTCGGCTACACCAACTTCACCGGAACTCTTCCCGGAATTATTGTTGTTGTTGTTGCCGCCCTCTTTCTCCAACCTATTTTTCAAGGCGTAGCAATCGGCTTTGATGTGACCCTTCTTCTTGCAGTAGTTGCAAACCTTGTTACTATGTCGTGACTTCGATCGAGACCTCTGGCTCGATTTCTAAGTTGTCCGCCCACGGACATTCAACCCTTCGCTTGGCGTCTCTCCCGAATTAGGATTCTCCATCATCATAATATTATTTCTAGATGAGAGAGCCGAGATAACGTCTTTAAACGCGAGACTCTCTCGAGCGGAATATAGGAGAGTATCACGGAAGGTCGCCATAGAAGGGGGTAGAGAAATTAGGAGCCAAAACGCAAGATCATCATCTTCGATCTTCACGCCAATGTTGCCGAGGTCGGCAACCTTCTCCTTGAACTTCGCTACGTGCGCTTGGATCGAGGATCCCTCCGCCATCTTGAGGAAATAAAGACTCCTCTTCAAATTGTGCTTACTTGACACCGTCTTGGTGATGCACATCTCTTCAAGCTTCTCCCACAATTCTTTCGCTGTCTTCATCTCCATGATGTCCTCCGCCAATGCGTTCGATACATGGAGCCCTATGGTCGCCATAGCCATCTGATCGAGCGACACACGCTCGTCATGCTCCATATGAACCGGCATGTTGTCAATACCGTTGAGGGCGATCTCTTGCTTCAGGGATCGTAGAACTAACCTCATCTTGTATTGCCAAATTGGGAACCTTGTGTTGAGATCCAGCATCGGTATGTCATACTTCACGCTCGTCATAGATCCTTAGCTCTGATACCACTTGTTGACGATCGGACGATGTATAGTATGATGAAAACGAGAATACCGAAGAAAAGAAATCAACAAGAAAATAGAGAAGACAAGAATTTACGTGGAAACCCAATTGGGAAAAACCACGGGAGGAACGACGAACAATTCACTATAATATTGCTTCACGATTACAAGGATGATATACGCTCTAAACCCTCAAATCTCACGCAATAGCTATAGAATTATAATTGATCTACTTATGCCTATGGAGTAGCTCTCTTTATATAGGGGAGAGTCCTAATTAATGTATGGAAACATTAATTCTCGCCCATAGTATGCCTTGTAGGAGAAGGAAACCTAAACGGACCAAAAATAGGACTTTCCAAAAATTCCTCGCGCTGGAGAAAATGGCGACCGCTGTTTGCAACCCAGCGGTCGCTGGTCCCATTTGGCGGGCGCTGAAAAGCCTTCGGCGGTCGCCGAAACCCCCAAAATCATGCAGTCCCGTTTACGTCGATTTTGCTCAAAACGGCGACCGCTGTTTCCAAAACAGCGGTCGCTGAACCCACTTCAGCGGGCGCTGTTCTCCTAACAGCGGGCGCCGGAAAAAGTCGAAGCCTCGAGCTTCAGGTGTCGTTGATCGGCGGGCGCTGCCGCCGTTTCAGCGGTCGCTGAACGACCACCGGCGACCGCTGTTTGAGACCAGCGGTCGCTGCTTCTTCCGACGCGTCTTCTCCTCTCGGTTTCGTGGCATACTCAACAACATAGGTTGCAATTTTGAGACATAATGTGTTGTTCAGAAGATTTATTAGCGCCCTAACACGTGGAGGACTTGATGGACTACCTAGGCCAATCGAGGTTCATGCTCATGAGTCATGACCCTTTAAGATATGTAGGTGACATGCTAGGTTGGCTACATCAGGTATTTTCCAAAATCTTGGAGAGTGATGCCGAAAAGTGAGAATCGGATTAACTACCATAACGACTATCTAACAAACCTCATGGCCGCTATAAAGTAAAAACAAGCTCATCATATATTGCTATGATTCATTACGAAATCACCCCTGAGGTTTGCTTATTTACAAAAAATAACCTCCGGGGCAGTTTTACTTATACATTTTTTTTTTGTGAACAAAGAAGACGATTGCAATGTGAAATGTTATTTTGTGTGGTCTTTGCTCGATAACTGGGAATGGGGAGCTGGTTTCTGCTCAAGGTTTGGGTTGTACTTTGTGGATTATGATGACAAGATGAAGAAATATGCAAAGGACTCTATCAAGTGGTTCATCAATTTCTTGGCTTCTAAAGTTAGTCAAATCATGTTGTGGCTGAGCTCACAAGTAGAAAATTGATGAAAATATTACTATTAACCAACAAAAACATTTACTCCCTTATTTTTACATCTGTAAATCACTATGTTTTTTAAGACTTCGGTTTGTCAATCTTTTTGTTAGCTTTTCGACAAAGCTCTTGATGTCACTCGATACCACTTGTTGTAGATTCGACGATGTATAGTACGATAATAACAAGAACCGAAAATAAACTTAACAATAAAAGAAGAAGACAAGTAATTTACGTGGAAATCTATTTGAGAAAAACCACGGGAGGGATGACGATAACTTTAACTATAATAACTCTCTATAATCTCTCTCAATATGTGATATAGCTCTCTAATATGCTGGTGTTCTTCGTGTTACACACATCTAATTGTGTCTATGAAAATCTCTATTTATAGGTGTAGAAAATCCATAAAACTAGGTAATAAATAGGAATAAGAAAAAATTCCTAAGCCTAATATAACTCTAAAATCCCAATAAATAAGGAATAAAATTATATCTAATATAATTCTAATTTTCCTAAATAAGGAAACAAAATTCCTACGAATTCGAGTCATATTTTAACAATCTCAACCTTGACGAGAAACCGCGAAATCTCATCGTACATGTGAAATCCCATCACATATCACACAAAGCCGCGAAATCCCATCGCATATGCGAAATTACATCGCACATCAAACCATAAAGCGAAATCACATCGTTCATGAGAAATCACATCGCACTCCTAGTCTCGTCCCTCGTCTTCCTCCAAACGCCCCAAACGGGCCTAGTTTCTAGAAGTTTGGACCTTCAAAGGTCCCCATGAATTGGAACGTACATACCCAAGTGTCTTCTTCGAGTTGTGAGCCCAATTCGAGATATACCCTCTCGACCTCTTTCCAAGCGCACATGGCTCACCAGATTTAGAAACACTACCAAATCCTCTTCGGTAGCCTCAGAAACTCCACCTTCACTGGTGTAGCTAGTATTAACCTCGGTTACTTCTTTCGTCGAGCTTCAATCGAGGACATAAAGACGACTCGCCTATCTATATCCCCGCAATATTACAAAACCACCTTTGGTAACTCTTAAAACTCCACATTTACAAGTGAGTTTATAGCCCTTCATGTCAAGGGTACTCAAGGAAATCAAATTCTTCTTCAAGTCAGGGACATGTCTTATCTCACCTAACGTGCGCACCGTGCCATCGAACATCTTCAAGTGGATATTCCCAATCTCTTCGATCTTGCACGACGTGTTATTAGACATAAATACCGCACCACGCTCCAAAGATTCATAAGTCTCGAACAACGTTCGGTCCGGACACATATGAAACGAGCAACCCGAGTCTAAGATCCAATCACCACAAAAGTTGGAGTTCTTATCGAGAGACATTAGTAGATCCCCATCTACTAATCCAACGTCACCGAAATTCCGATTACCGGAATTATTGTTGTTTTTCTCCTTGTTCTTCAAAACGTAGCACTCCGACTTTATGTGTCCCTTCTTCCTGCTATAGTAACACATCTTATTCCCGTGTCGCGACTTCGAATTCCCCGAGCCGCTACCTTTCTCATGGTATATATTTTGGACGTTAAGTCCATTTCCCGAATTCACATCGGGCACACCAGTATCGTTGGACTTCATCCTTAGTACGTTGTCTCTTGAAGAAAGAGCCGAAGTTACGTCAATAAACGTGAGACTATCTCGTCCATAGAGAAGCGTGTCCCGAAAAGCCGCCATCGAAGGGGGTAGCGAGCATAGCATCCAAAATGCAAGATCATTATCTTCGATCTTCATGCCAATTTTCCCAAGGTCAGCTACACGCTCCTTGAATCTCGCTACATGAACTTGAATCGACAACCCCTCCGCCATCTTGAGAAAGTAGAGACTTCTCTTCAAGTGATGCTTGTTGGACACCGCTTTCTCCACGCACATCGATTCCAACAACTTCCATAATTCCTTTGCGGTCTTCGCCTCCGTCGTTTCCTCGGTCAAAGAATCTGAAACATGAAGCGTTATGGTCGCCCAGTGTTCTAAAAAACGGCCTATACGGTCGCCTAGGCGGTTACACACCTAGCAGATTAACCTCTAGGCGGACTGTACTATGCGGAAGAATGGCTGGACGGGTTGAAGACGGGTCTGGACGGGCTAGGCAGGTCAAGACGGGTGCTAGGCGGATTTTTTTTCCGATTCGGGCTAAGCGGTCCAATTAGGTGTTTTATTGGGCCAGACGGGTGTGAAATAAAAAAACGGGTCCAGTGAAATTAATTTCACTGTAAAAACCCTAGATCTTAAATTAGCGGTAAAAAAAAGTTGAAACTAAAAGATTATTGAAAAGTTCAGAAACCTCTAAGCACCACCACCACACGCCCCTGCCGCTGCCCCTCCCTCTCTTACTGTTGGAGTTGTGTACTTAATGTCTAGATTTAAGTATCGGTAAACTCCCGGTCATAGCATTTAACCTATTTAATTAATAAACAATTATTTGCAATTAATTATTTATGCAAAATATAGTCCTGGATTTTATACGTTGTAGTTAGTATGGTGTGTCGGGCCCACACAGAAGATCATACTATCGGTCACTCGTATTTAATCGAACAGTTGCTCACGACCTAGATGGATACGGACTAATCCATCGGTATAGTCGTTGTGTGAGAGAAAAAATAATTTGTCTTAATTATTTTATCACACTTGTACACTTGGTGTATTGGGCGGATCACTTGAGATTTATTGATTAGGATTGCCTTGGATAATTGATTTAAATCTCAGAGTATTTTATTCTTAATCCCCGATAATATTGCGGGTGTGTATATTTAATATAAGTGACTTTGATTTTCCAAAGGAATTAACCGATTTAATTATTGGGTTAATTACCGGTTGAGTTGGGTCACTATATTTTATATACGACATGCCGTGAATACTTGACGGGAAAGTGTATCCCGTAAGGGTTGATAATATCCCCGAGATGAGTTCATAAGGAATTATTATGTAAACCCTGCAGGTGGATTTAATCCGCATAATAATTAAGGTTGAATGGTACTATTCTCGGATATAAGAGATGAATAATATTTATTGAGCAATAAATAAATTTATTCATGGATATTTAAATCTTAAATACACGGAATAAATAATACTAATTGGAGAAATATTATTTGATATAATATGGATTAATATTGGGAGTGCAATTTTATTTATATTGATAAGGATTAATGGATTTGGGTTGGACCCAATTTAATCTTCAATATTTAGAAGCCCAATATTTAGTCTCCTTATGATCCCCTACGTAGCCTATAAAAGCACTACATGGTCTTCACTTTTCATAACACAAGATAACCTACGCCAATCTTAAAGTCTTGGAGAGTGAAGGAGATCCATAGGAGTTCGATAGATCGTCGCCCACACGACGTTCGGACAAGGTGCAAGGAATACGTGGGAAGATCGCAAGGTCATCAACGCGTTAATTCGTTTCTCCGTACAACGAATCGAAGGTAATAAATCATAAACCCTCTTTTATGATTTGATTGTAGCGTATACATGAACACACGATCCGGGTAAACGTACGAACTTCGGGGACGGGGATTCGAGATCCCCGGCGAAGGTCGAGAAAACCCTCGATGGGATCGAGGGTGGCGGCCGAACCCTAAGGTTCGACCGCCGGCGCGCGGACGAAGAGGATGAGCCCCGGCTGGACGCCGGGGCGTGGGTCGACCTCGGGTCGACCACCGGGGTTCGCCGTGGGCTGGTGCCACGGCGGATGAACCCCAGCCCTCATCGACCGGCGGGGTCGCGGGCTGAAGCCCTCGGCTGGAGCCGAGGGGGCGATCGAACCCTAGGTTCGATCGCCGGGTGAGCTGCGGGTTTACCCGCAGCGCCTCGTATCAAGCTGCGGGGTTTCCCGCAGTGGCGATGCGGGGAGGATCGAACCCCCCCGCGAGCAGCGAGTCGTGGACTCGCTGCGGGGCTGCTACGAGCAGCCCCGGGGATGCCTCGTGCATCCCCAGCGATCATCATGGAGATGATCGCGAGCCCCGTGCGGGGGCTCGGCTGGATGCTCGCGGCCTTCGGGCCTCGCTGGGTGTTCGGTCGGGCCCCGGCTCGTGCGGTGGTTCGCGTTCGGATCTCCGGCGATGAAGGATTTCGTTCGGGTTATTATTTTCCGCAAATTTTAATAGCCCGGGATATCGATTTCCAACACTTACCTCGCCGGCTCGCCGCTCCTCCTGTTCTCGTAAGTTATTTCTCATCTTCTTTTTCTTTTCCTTTTTTTAGCCGCTGACGAGTGCCGTTGTGCGTATAATACATACGCAACGACTATGCGTATGTATATATAAGTTTATATTTTTTTTTCTTTCTTTTTCTTTTAAAGTTTGTGTTTAAAGTTTTTTTTTTTAAATATATTTTTCTTTCTCTCCGCTAGACGAGCGTTAAATAAAAATTCAAATAATATATATAAAATATTAATAAATTACTTAATGCTATATAGAATATTAAAAATCCAGTGCGCTTTCTCTCCACTGTATTCTTTAATTATTATTTTTTTGCTTCCTGGACCTACTGTAATGAACTAGTATTTAATTTGTTTTGTAGTAAAAAATGTCTCAAAATCCAAATGCCGAATCAAGTGCTCCAAATGTTTCATTGAAAAGAAATAGCAATGATATTGGATGGGAGTTTGGAATGCTATGCAATGCCACAAATCAAGACAAATGGAAATGTTTGAAGTGTGGAAAAGAATATAGTGGAGGTGTGTATAGAATCAAGCTTCACATTGCCGGAATTAAAGGGAATATTACTTCTTGTCCGTTGGCATCTATTGAAGATAAGAGACGATGTAAAAAGGCACTTGAAGAAGTGAAAAAGAAGAAAACTAAAAAGATAGAAGATAATGAAGAAATACGAAAAGAAGTTGAAATTGAAGATTTGATTGAAGTTGAAGCTATGGAAGGAGGAAGAGGTTCGAAAAAGGCTCGTACTCTTGGTCCTATGGATAGACACGTGTCTCAAATCAACCCCGATGAAGAGATTAAAAGTCGACAAACTAGACAACAAAACATACACGATGCACTCTTCAAAGAAAGAACTCATAAAGTTCATCAATATTTGGCTCGGTGGGTGTATGAGTCCGGCATCCCTTTCAATGCGTTGGACAACGATAGTTTCAAGAAGTTTGTTGAGGCGGTTGGACAATTTGGTCCCGGTTATCAACCTCCTAGTCATACCAACTTGGAGGGCCACTTTTGAAAGAAGAATGGGAGAAGAATGGATATTCAATAATGACCGATGCTTGGAGTGATAGAAAGAGAAGAAGTATTGTGAATTTGTGCGTCAATTCTCGAATTGGGACGACTTTCCTTTCATCGAAAGAAGCTTCCGAAGATGCCCATACCGGTGAATACATATTCGAATATGTCGATGAATGTATTAAAGAGGTTGGCAAAAATAACGTGGTCCAAGTTGTGACCGATAATGCTTCCAACAATATTGCGGCTTCAACGATGAATCTTGGAAAAAGGCCAAAACAATTTTGGACTCCATGTGCAACTCATTCCATCAATCTCATGCTAGAAGCCATTGGTAAGCTCTCTCCATTCAAAAATGCAATTACTAAGGCTAAGACTTTCACCATATTCATCTACTCTCACCATAAGACATTATCTATGATGAGAAAGTGCGCAAAAAGAGAGATAATAAGGCCCGGAGTTACTCGATTTGCCACAGCTTTCTTAACGTTGCAAAGTTTAATGGAGAAAAAAGAGGCGTTTGAGACAAATGGTTAACTCAGATGCATGGAAAAAAACAAAATTGTCTAAGACCAACAAGGGAAAAGCGGCTTATGCTATCATAGTGCAACCGACCTTTTGGAGTGGTGTTGCTCTTGCACTTAAGGTGTTTGCACCTTTGGTAAAAGTCCTTAGGCTTGTTGATGGAGATGTCAAGCCGGCTATGAGCTTTGTGTATGGGGAGCTTAAAAAAGCCAAAAGTGAGATTAAAGAAGCTTTGAAAAATAAGGAAGAGAGGTATAAGTCTATACTTGATATAGTGGAGAGCAAAGGAAAGGGTCGTATTGACACGCCAGTACACTTGACGGCTTATTTGTTGAATCCTTATTATTTCTACAAACACTCTTCTTCATGGTCATCACAAGAACATTCTTTTATTATGGATGGGCTTTCGATTGTATTGAGCGACTATTTCCGAACTTTGACATTCAAAACACGGTGATAAATAATGAGTTGGAAAGTACAAGAACCGAGAAGGTGCATTTGGTAGAGTTTTGGCAAAGAGAGGATGTGAAGAATATACATACGATCCGGGTATGAAATATGATTATTTATCGTTATTTATTATTTTTAATATTTTCAATTATAATGATATATTTTTTAATTTATAGTTTTGTAGTGGTCTAACTATGGAAATGATGTACCAAACCTTCAAAAGATGGCAATGAGAATTCTTTCTTTGACAACAAGCTCATCCGGTTGTGAAAGAAATTGGAGTGTTTTTGAAGGAGTATTTTTTTGAACTTATTTCTTTTAAATTGTTATGTTAGTGTATTTTATTCTAAATATATATTTTCTTGATATTTGTATGTAGATACATACAAAGAAGAGAAATGGACTAGATACCGATCGTATGAACAAACTAGTCTATGTGCAATTCAATGCAAGATTAACGAACAAGAAGAAGAGAAGAAGTGACAAAGTTGATGTAATTCTAGCTAGCACCGCTCATAATGCTCAAGCTTGGATAGTTGATGGAGTAGAAGATGAGGAGGTCATTCCCGGTTCGGGCCTTACATGGGGAACATTGAGTGAAGCAACGTGTGCTAATCAAGAATTGCAACCAAGAAGAAGTGCTCGCAATATGGAAGAAGTGAGAGAGCCCGACGAAGATGATTTTGTATCTGATGACACGGAGGATGATGGAGACGATGTTGATGAAGACTTTGACCTTGAGTCGGACAAAGAGCGTGAAATAGAAATTACGCATGAACAAGATTTTGAGAATGATGAATTGAGGATTGGATGATTCAATGTCCATTTATTAGTTATTTGAACATGTTTTTAGACTTATTAAAAAATGAGACTTATTAGTTATTTTAAGATGTTTTTAGACTTATTATTTAAGTTATTTTAACAATAGACTTTTTAATAAATATTTTTATTGAAAATATATATATATATTTATATTAAAATAATCAAATCCGCCTATATCCGTTTAGGCTCCCGCCTAGCCGTCTAGGCGCTAGGCCCCAGGTCACCGTCCTATTAGCGTCTAGCGTTTTTTAGAACATTGTGGTCGCCATAGTCATCTATCGAGCATCTCCCACTCGTAACGCTTCATGTCTTTCGGCATGTTGTCAACACCAAGTAGACAAATATCTTGCTTAAGAGATCTGAGGACTAACCTCATCTTGTGTTGCCAAATAGGAAACCTCGTGTTGAGACTTAAGTTCGGTAGATCGTACCTCACGCTCGCCATCTAAACCTTGCTCCGGAAGGTCGTAGGATCGTAGTCTGGCTCTGATACCACTTGTTAGCTTTTCGACAAAGCTCTTGATGCCACTCGATACCACTTGTTGTAGATTCGACGATGTATAGTACGATAATAACCGAAAATAAACTCAACAATAAAAGAAGAAAACAAGGAATTTACGTGAAAATCCAATTGGAAAAAACCACGAGAGGAACGACGATAACTTTCACTATAATAACCCTCTATAATCTCTCTCAATATGTGATATAGCTCTCTAATATGTTGGTGTTCTTCGTGTTACACACATCTAATTGTGTCTATGAAGATCACTATTATAGGTGTAGAAAACCTATAAACTAGGTAACAAGTAGGAATAAGAAATAAATTTTAAGCTTAATATAACTACATAATTGTAATAAATATGAAATAAAATTATATCTAATATAATTATAATTTTCTTAAATAAAGAAACAAAATTCCTACTCATATTTTAACACTTTTCTTGGAACATCCCCACGCCAGCAGTTAAAAAACACTGCACCTTGACTGTGTTTTGATTGGCGGGTGCGACACCTGAATAAGAAAGGCGATCAAATACGTTTACGTTTGTTGGGTTCATGAATTGTTATCCTCAAGTACATAATTACGATCGTAAAAAATAATCACAAACTTAAGACTGCGAAGTCAATCCAGTAATTTGTAGCAGTAAATTTGTTTTGGTCAATTATGGAAGTTATGAGAGTCTTAGACATGAATACAGAGAAAATTAAGAAAAAGAAGTATTTAGGATAATTTTATTTTTACTTTTTTTTTAATTAGGGTATTATTAATTTTATAATTATAAAAAAGAGTAAAAAATTACAAAAATACTCTTGACGATTATTAAATAACCATCCTCCTATGTATAATAAGAAAAAATATTTTTGACAAACTACTCTAATTTATAATTAAGAAAAAGTGATAAATTTAATTATAAACAATTTATTAAATTTACTTATTCCAAAATCTCCCTAAGAAAAAAGCATTAGAGATATAAAGCATATTGATGATAACAATTAACTACACTTTTGCATGAGATAATTATTTCAAATAAAATGGAAAATCATCAAAAAAAAATTAAATGAACTTTAGACCGTAGTTAATAATCGTCATCATGCATGCCTAGTCGAGCAACTCGAATTTGATGCAAAATTTGATGAATCAAATAAATTAGACAGTATTATTATAAATTTTGAGTATAATACCAAAATTGAAAAAATATTAAAAACATAATAAAAATAATATTAAATTTTAAATTTATAAGCTATTTAAGATAAAACTTACTTTAATAACTTAGAGTCTTCTAATTCTTTTTCATACAATTTTCCCAACTAAAATTTATTCACTAAATTTTTTTAAAAATATCTTATACAACTTAAAAATAAATTGTTTAACAGTTTATAATCTATTTAAAAATAAATAAAGAGAAGTGTACTTATATATTAAAAAAAATGTATTTTTTTAAATAGCTTATAAACTCTTATAACTTAAACAATAAAAAAACCAAAATTAAAATTATTACCATATATACCCTACTCAAATTTCAATACATCTTTTCTTAACTCTATTTTTAAGAAATCATTTATTGAGTGCAAAAGTGCATTTATTAGTTTTTAGCCTAATAACACTAATCTACTCGTTCGTTTCATGATTTACACTTCAATATCTTAGATCAACTGTAAGCTCTGCTTATCTTTACAAGAAACAACATACCAGTCGAGCTAAAAGGAAAACTAACAATTATGTCCGTCTCTTTGCAGAAGGCCTATGCTGGCGATAAGGTGAAACCCAAATTGCTACCAGTGCCAGCGTCTCTCACCAACAGATTCAACACACATTCTTTATTACAAGGCACCGGGCCCACCAAACGGATTGTTCGTTTGTGAGGGAGCAGCAGGGGACGTTGCCATGAACCTCACATCGCCAAAAGGGTTCTGACTACTCACCATAGTATGTTGCTGCTGTTGGGTCTGTGGGTAAATAGGTTGAAACGAATCAAACGGATTGTTTTGGTGGACCATGTTAAATGGAGCTGCTGCTGCTGTCTGAGGCCTAGGAGTGATGTTAGGAACTGCAAATGGATCCCTGACTTCAAAAGGGTTTGGAGCAGGCCGGCCGTAAACGGGCTGCTGGTTCGATCGATAAGCGCTTTCATCGTATAAACTGTTTAGGGTAAGTGAATCCAAGCCACCTACCTGCAATTTGAAAGACCACAGAGCAGAAAACTGTAACTTCCTAAAATTGTAGATGTAATTTTACAGTTCTTTGGTTTTGTAGAGTTTTTTCAATTTTACAAATTTAATAGGCATTGCTTTAATCAAT
This sequence comes from Euphrasia confusa, assembly GCA_954870475.1. NCBI lineage: Eukaryota > Viridiplantae > Streptophyta > Magnoliopsida > Lamiales > Orobanchaceae > Euphrasia > Euphrasia confusa. The sequence goes on from OX940958.1 coordinate 14,747,791, forward strand.
ATTGTTCACAAATATTAACAATCAAGAAAATAAAACAAAACGGACATACCAATTGCCTCTCCTGATCCGATGAAAAGCTGGTGGTGCTGGGTGTAGTAACCAGCGCAAGTTCCCAACCATTGGGGTCGAAATCATTTGCTTGGTAAGGCTCAGAGTTTAAGGGAACTATGGCTAAATCCAACCCATTGTAATTTCCAGATGCATCTTCCGTAATTGCATTCAACCCCTTAAATAAGTTATCCATGATAGCATACCAATGAATTAAACAGGGAAAAGACTCATCATAGTAAGAGCATACAAGATCGTAATATATAATCGGATTTGTATGTAATGAAAAACTACCTTCGTGAGAGTGCAATTTGTAAAAAACTGTTTTTTGGTAATTAACCCCATATAAAGTATTAAGAAAATTGTTACCATAAGATCATCCATGGCCAAGTTTGTTGGAGTAACAGATGCCTTAGCCGTAGGGGTCAAAACTTCATCAGAAGGTGGAGGCCCGAATTCCTCCAAGGGAACTTTCGTCTCATCATAAGGTGTAGGGACGTCCTCTTCCTTGTACGTCAGCATTAGCCTTTCTGGGTATTCCTAACATAGTCAAAATAAACATAATTGTGTAATAAGTTTATCTGAGTATAATACTAATACAGTAATTGTTATTATTATAAAAAAAGAAAAGCCCTTGAATAAAGCTACTAACCAAGGCCACACTTGGTACAGAAAACATCCTTGGTGCTTCTTTTATATATTCTTCCATGGTCACCAGAAATGACTGTGGAGGCTGTAAAATCATAAAACAAATAACAAAATTGAGAAAAATAATAAATACGGAGTATATATAAAAATTAAAATTTGATCAGTCTTCAGGAGATATGAACCGGTCAAAACAATAAATTCTCTGACAATTGCATACCTCTTTTAGAACTGGAAATTGGAAGTTTCTAGCAAGTTCAAGTCCTTTACAAATTTCATAAAAATCAGAAAGACTAATGGCCTGCAATACAGTATTAATGTAATGGACGCACCACAAGGCAATGAGTTTCCAGAAATTTAAGAGACAATTTTTTATTAATTGAGTTCTCCAAAGTCCAAAGCAAGGGCGGCTTACCTGCTGGCCAGCTCTTCTATAGATATCGAGGGCTTTAATGGCTTCATGTCTCGGCATCTCAAAAAACTGAAAGAGTGAAATAAACAGAGACTGGTTTTGCAATTAGCACATACAAATAACTATTCAATTTATATATTTCACTCGGAACTATAATTCACTCGCCTTGTCAACAAGATTGATTATGCCATCATTTATGGCACAGTATATTTTAAAGCTCTCTTTTAGAACCTGAGATAACAAAAATTTGGAAAAAGGAATTATAGGCCATTATAAGATTATTCTAACCCCTGCTACATTACAGTGAAATTGAAATCAGACATCTAAAATACATACAATCATACATAAATAAATATTGGGAGGGTGAAGAGAGACAGGACACATACAAAGGAGAGGGCGTACTGAATTACATAGTTGCCCGCAGCTGCTGCACCTTCAGGCTGTAAATAAAAAGGTTGGTAAGAAACAGACCATTTACAACCAAAAGAATGAATTAGTCATAAAGATCTGGAGAGTACTCGACATCCAATAAGACGAAAGAGCAGCTGCTGCAAAGCAGGTACATGCTCCAAAAGTTTTTCACTGTCCAGGTCCCTAGTTTTACTATAACCCTGAGAACAAAAAAATATTAATGTTATGTACCACAGACCAAAAAATGATTACAACTGAGGTGTACCACTGGTGGGTTAAAAAAAACATTAACTATTCTTAAATAAAAAGCGATACAAAAACACCTTATCTTGGGCTAGTGCACCTAGACGCTCAGACTCAATGTCATAGTTAAGTATCCTAAAACATTCGAGTCTTTCTTCCAAGAAGAGTGCATATGTCCTTACCCAGGCTGAGCAATCCCACGCTGGAGAAAGATAAATACACATCATAACTAATTTGAAATGGGTCATTATATGTATTTTCTATTTTTTAATCCTTAATCTAATATGTACACAAGAGCCAGAAATTTCGCAAGAAAATAACATAAAATATAGGGATGATTACTAGAATACTCCTGAGGTTACATTTTGTTTTGGTTCTTGACTGTTAGTTGACCTAACGATGTGCAAAATGTATGGTGAGTGTAAACAAACCTCAAGTGTAGTTTTTGTAATCACCCCTAGAATATATAAATCATAAACAACTTGCCAATAGGGCCAGAGTCATCCTTGAAATTGGACATTTGGAGAAAACGCCCTCTCTGTTGGAAGTTCAAGACTTCCTCTCTAAAAGTTGGGTCACCTTCTCTCAAGGTCCTATGGATAACTATAAGAGTTTTCAGCGCAACCTGTTGAAAAAACGGAAGAGAGAGAAACATAAACAAACATAATAAATTGGTGAAATATAAAATTACAACTACACATCTAGATAAGGAAGTAAAGAAGTCAAAGTTATCATCTCAAAAAAAAAAAAATACAGTCAGTACAGAAAGATCGAATCATAAAGAGGTCTGAAAATTTACTCAGATTAGCAACCGATATATATTGTTAATCATATTGCCAGTGATGGACCCGAATATACATGACCATAGAAATGATAGAATATTACTAACTATTATGATTCTGGTATATGCAAGCAACACTTTGCACCACCTCCGCGTTTCTTACTAATTAGTAATTACCCAAATGAAATTAACCCAAGCATGTCACATCACTACAAACCATATCAAGGTCTTTCATTCATCAAAACAAATATAGAAATGACTATATATACAATCTGCCACCGCAATAATCAAGTGAGACAACTAATTAGAAAAACAGTGTACTTGGACGAAGTCCTAGTAGCATCAGAATAAAAAGACACACGTAATTCAATGAAGCAGAATACAGTGGAATTCCTATGTACCGTCCAATTATGCGTCTTCGCCAATCGTCTAGAAAGTGTGTGGATGCAATAGGCGACATCAGCACGCGGGCGGACTGCTGATGTGGCAGCAAGAATTTCTGCAAGAAGCATCCGAACACTGGTAACATAATCACAAGTAAACTCGTATTTTCACTACATGACAACCACATCTCTAGATTAGGAAGCACGTAAGTTCGTTCACTCTCGAGGAAAAAAAAAAACAGAAAAATACACCTCCTCCTTCATTTTTCCTTTTCTTAACCATAAATACAGACGATTGAAGAACGGTTTTCATCTGAGAACATAAGATCAAACCGACAGCAAAAGAAGGCAGAGAGAAACTCACTCCTGATGTGCCTCTCTTTGGGTGGGCGCTCCACATGATTTGTAGCCTTCGCGATCGCCACATCCACATCCTTATGTTTTTAAGACACCAAAAATACAACCTCGATTTCACACGCAGTTTTCGCAGAAGAGGAAACTACAAAACCCTATATCGAGAATTTTCAAGCCGAAGGAGAAAGAGAGAGATACCTTGAAATCGGAATTGACATGGGCGAGGCCAAGTTTAGTCTGGTCTTTAAGAGCACCGTAGGCTTTTCTCCATGTCTGAAGAGTTCCCATCAGATCGCCACCGGTTATCTTCTTCCTTCACTTCTAACTCTCCACTGTAATCGGTTTTTCTTTAAAATTCTCTGTTTCCCTTCCTCTTACTTTTTTAGACTACTCGAATTAATATATTTGTATTTGTTTGGAACATTATATATAAATATAATGATGACTAATAATTAAAGTATAGTATTCGTTTCACATTTTTTTATCAATTGAGTGTACAACCTGGGTTGATAAATTTTTTTATTTTTTTCATTAGTTAGTTGAAGTGATTATTTTAATGTGCAGTTATACTTAGATTTTGTTTGACCTAATTTGAATTATTAATTTATTAAAATATGAAGAGCAACAAATATTTGATTGGTCTTTCAACATTATAAAGAGTTTTGCCACCAATTTTAAATTATACTCTCTCTAACTCTTTAAACATGCAATATATTTTTTTTATGAAAATTAAGAAAAATATTGTTTTTTAAAATTTTTTTTATCAAAAAATAAAAGTTAAAAATGTATTTTTAAATTAAAAAATAAAATAGTTGTAAATAAAGTTTATAAAGTAGTTGGATAAAGTAAGGTAAAATTGTATTTTAAAGTGAAAAAAGTAGGAATATTTATTCCCTCTTTTGAAGTGTATCAACTATTATGAAATATCCAAAAAGAAAAATAATGCATCTATTATAAAAGGGAATGAGTAGTATTATATACATACAATTTATTATATATTACCTTTCATCATTTATCTTGTAGTACTTTAATTCATTGATATTGTGTGATTTGCATTTATTAAAAAATTAAAATATATATATATATATATATATATATGTGGTGAAAAAAAATTACACTTGACATCATAAATAGTATGGAGTATAATGTTAGGAGTCGATTTTTAGATAGCAGTCAAAATATTTGGTCACGAAATAAACAAACAATCCATTTTTGGCAAAAAAAAAACAAAACAAATACTAAAAAATAAAGAGTAAAAAATATTTTTGAAGTTAAAAAATAAATAAGTTGTAAATAAAATTTAAAAATTAAGTTAAAAAAATATGGCTACAATTGTATTTTAATGAAAGAGAGTAATTGTATTATGAGACATTCAAATAAATAAAATGTACTTATTTCTTATTAATTATTTGACAATTAAAATATATTTTATGTTAAAATAAAAAATGAAAAGTCATTAACAATTAATGAAAGAAGTTTTTAAAGAAAATACTAGTATTTTGTTTTCTTAATTTATATTTAAAATCTCATAAAATAAACTTTTAAATTAAAAATAAATTTTATGTTTTTATTAATCAAGCTATTATTAATTTTATAATTCTAAAAATGTCACATTTTGAAAATATTAATTAATGTAATACCCTTAAAAGTTAATAAATAATCACTTATAATAAAAAAGGATAATTTCAAAATACTACACTAATTTATAATTTAAAAAAAACTAATTTATTTAATTATAAACAATAATTTAAATGCGCTCTTTTTCCGAAATTCCCTTTAAAAAATTAAAAATTAAAAATATTAAAATTGATTCCTATAATAATAAAATATTGAAAAAGTGCTTAATTTCAATATATATATATATATATATATTAATATAAATTTATAAAATTCAACATTATTTTTTAACATAAATATCATAAATATAGAGGTTATTAGGAAAAAAGAAAATTTTGTTTTGAAATTATAAAACACTAGTATTTTTCAGCCCGTGCAATACAACAGGAGTAAAACAAATTGTGAAGTTATTATGATAATTTTATAAATAGGTAAGTAACTATAGTGTAATTATAAAGATAACCAGTGGTGTAACTATATATATAATTATCTTTTTGTTTTTCAAAATATCTCTAAATATTACTACATTTATCTCAATTAATTATGTAAATTTTTCTTTTTTTGGGATACTACAAATAATAATGTACACTTTTAAAAAAAACTTTAATTTTTCACTTTAAAATAATATTGTTAGAATAAATTATTTGTGGAAATATATACGTATATAAATAATCTTATTCTAACAATAAATTATTAAATAAATTACAAGATCTCTTAAAGTAAAATTTAAACTTAAAAAATATGAAAAGTTCAAACACACAAATCATGACATATGACACACACAGATGAAACATGATGAAACATGACAAATCATGACACGTGGACACGTATATATACAATACAATACAAAGATACGGCCCCAATAATATAATTCGAGCCTCAAAAGCAGGCTCGATGAGAGGATTAAATACACTCTTATGACTAGCTAGGGTCCAAATTACTTTGACAAATAACATCTTCATATACGTTGTTACTTGTACTATCAATTGTTTGTAGTCAAATTTTACAAGTTGGTCTCACCTACTTGAAAACTTATTTCAGCGTGTTGACTTACATTAGGCTTATAGATCGATTTAATGTCACGTGACTTTAAGAATAAATGAATGACATTCAACTTATTTATGTTTGCTTTCGTCCTCCTCTTTCTACTGGATTGACAAGCTTAAAAAGAGTCTCATTCTTATCACTATTTTAAACGTCACACAAGCCAAATTGTTTGATTGTGTTGTAACATTACTAACATAGACCTCAATTCGACCAAAACTTGATTAAAAAACGTCAAAATGTTTTGTATCTCGACCCAAACGTTTTTAGGATGTATTGAAATATGACTCGAATCGGAATAAAAAGGAACGAAAACAAAATGTCGCTTGAAATCTTTTCCACGATCGAAGCTAATTAATTTGGTGGTGATGTCATTATGACATCACCGATGGAATTAATTAGGTGGAGTGGGCTGCCCATGTGTTTGGGTAATGATGATGGTCAACAGCGGTCTACGGCGTGAGGTGGTGAAGTCGTGTGTTACGACTTAGTTCTCATGCGGACTCGCGTCGCGCCGATGTGTGTTTTTGTTGGGTTTTATTTGCGTGAATTTATTTGTTTTAATTATGGAATTAGAATTATATTGAATATAATTCTATTTTTTATTAATTTAGGAGTCATAAATTAGGAAAAAGATTTATTCCTAATTCTAATAGTTTCCAATTTGATAGGTTTGCTACACCTATAAATTGGGGTTCTCCGGTAGACGAAAATCATAGAGTGCAATAGAGTGAATTATTGTAATCCTCAACGATGTAGTGGATTTCTTTCTTCCCGTGGTTTTTTCCCGTGTTTTGGGTTTCCACGTGTGTTCGTTCTTTTCGTTTATCTTTTTTCTTCGCATCTCATATATATTTCGAGAGCCGTGAGGGATTTAGTTTCAATATTCGCAACAAGTGGTGTCACAACATCGTAAAAGAGCACAACAAGTGGTATCAGAGCTAGGTTACGATCATGTGACCTGTTATCAAGAGCTTTCGTTGGGGATCCCGGACGCGGAATCCATACGAGGCGGGCGTTGCGAATATTGGTGTTTCTAGATCCAGGTGGAGCTCGAGAATATTTTGGGAGATGGCGACGATGGTTGATATTCGGTGTTAGATCGGAACACGTGGTTCTCTTCATGTCGATTCAAGGTGGAGTTGGTTCAGTGGTTCCAACCAACATGTATCTTGATGATGCGTTGCTGGGGCATGGTCAAGATGTCAAGCGCGATGGAGCCAGAAGAGAAGGTATGGAAGAATAGAAAGGTAAGAGGTATAATTGCACTCTATCCCTCCGGTGATTTGTTTCATGCGGTCGCGGTTTTGCGATCGAGGGAGACGATGAAGGAGGTTTTGAGTAGTGAAAACCCGGGGGAATATCTTGGTGTCCAGGGTTGGACAAAGATGATGAAATTCCAGGGGGTTTGTCATTACTACAAGGAAAAAGGGAGTTGTGAAAATCTAGGTGAATTTCTTAATGGCCAAGGTGGAGCATGGAAGAAATTCTAGGAGGTTTGTCACTACTGCAAGGAAAAGAGCCACGTGAAGGGGGACTGTCAGACCCTGAAGAATCGGAGAAAGGAATCGAAGGTGGTCGATTCCGGAGGAGGTTTCATCGATGGGGAACTCCTGGTTGTCTCTGATTTGGGAAACGAGTGAGGGGTGAATCTTGGATTCTAGATGTTCGATGGTGTCGGTGGAACGGTGGTCATGGGGCATGACACATCGTGTGAGATACGCGGCACGGGAACTGTGAGAATCAAAATGGTCGATGGGCATAATCGAACCCTCGGTACTGCAAGGTACGTTCCGGTCCTGAATGGTAATCTTATCTCTCTCAGACCTTAGATTCGAATGGGTACCAACTTCGGTAAAGGTGGAGTGTTGAAAGTAAGTCGGGGCGACTTATTTTGCGAGGCGAGAGAAAGATTTGGTGGATTGTATGAGCTATGCGGCAACACAATTACCAAGTGGGCAACTGCCTCTGCCCAAAGAAGTCATTCGCTGGAAGGTGAGTCGGGATCACCTTGGTTTTAAAAGTCATGCGCATGTGTGTTGGTTTCGAGGACACCGGGAATACTAACCCGAATAGTATTCAAATTTGGAGAATCGACCCTAGGCGTACTATGGATAGCACTGGAGGATTAGCGAATGCAGGTGGTGCTGATAGTAGTGGGAAGACGAGATTTGAGAATGGAGATTGCGTGGAGGTCATAGAGCTTGGTGGTACCCAAGGGATGATCGGTGCAACTTCGCATTCTTGTACTAAGTTTGGTTCGGTTCAAACTTAGGTTGCTCATGTTTTGAGTGAGTCTTGCGGGGCTGGGTGGAAGAAGAAAAATAGGTCTACGATCGTTGCAGGTTGGGCGGCTTGGAGTCGCGAGGATTCTCGTCAAAGTGGAGATTTGTTGAAATATGACTCGAATCGAAATAAAAAGGAACGAAAACAAAATGTCGCTTAAAATCTTTTCCACAATCGAAGCTAATTAATTTGGTGGTGATGTCATTATGACATCACCAATGGAATTAATTAGGTGGAGTGGGCTGCCCATGTGTTTGGGTAATGATGATGGTCAATGGCGGTCTATGGCGTGAGGTGGTGAAGTCGTGTGTTACGACTTAGTTCTCACGCGGACTCGCGTCGCGCGATGTGTGTTTTTGTTGGGTTTTATTTGCGTGAATTTATTTGTTTTAATTAGGAAATTAGAAATATATTGAATATAATTCTATTCCTTATTAATTTAGGAATCATAAATTAAGAAAAAAAAATTATTCCTAATTCTAATAGTTTCCAATTTGATAGATTTGCTACACCTATAAATTAGGGTTCTCCGGTAGACAAAAATCATAGAGTGCAATAGAGTGCAATAGAGTGAATTATTGTAATCCTCAACGATGTAGTGGATTGCTGGAAATCGATATCCCGGGCTATTAAAATTGCGGAAATAATAAACCGACCGAAATCCCATCGCCGGAATCTACGCGAACCACCACACGGAACCGGGTCCGACGAGAGAATCACTGCCGCGGGAAAAACCCGCGGCTAGAAACCCTAGCCGAGCCCCCGCTGGGGCTCGCGATCGCGTGCATGCGATCGCCGGGGATGCGGGGTGCATCCCCACGGGGCTGTTCCGATAAGCCCCCGCCGGCGGTGAGTCCGGCGACTCACCGCCACCACATCACGGGGAGGAGGGCCCCCAGCCGCGGCACCAGCCCGCGACTGCCCTCCGCGATCGAGCCCAGCTCGATCGCTCGCTCCGGCCGAAGCCGGAGTTTCCCGCGCGCACGTCGCCGGTCGAGGGGGCTGGGGGGAACCACCTGCCGTGGCTCCAGCCCACGGCGAACCCCCAGCGATCGACGGTGTCGATCGCATGCCCCAGCCGAAGCTGGGGCTCCCCTTCGTCCGCGCGCCGGCGGTCGAACCCTAGGGTTCGGCCGCCACCCTCGACGCATGTCGAGGGTTCTTCGAACTTCGTCGGGGATCTCGAATCCCCGTCCCCGATGTTCGTACGTTTCCCGGATCGTGTGTTCATGTATATATTACAATTAAATTAATGCACATAAAATCATAGAAGGGGTTTATGATTTTATACCTCGATTCGTTGTGCGGAGAAACGAAATCAAAATGTTGAAGACCTTCGAATCTTCCTACGTATTCCTTGCACCTCGTCCGAACGTCGTGTGGGCGACGATCTATCAAACTCATATGGATCTCCTTCAACTCTCTAGAACTATCAACGATTGATATTCTTGTCTTATGATTTATGAAGGCCATGTAGTGTTTTATAGGCTACGTAGGGGATCAAAAGGAGGTGGAATATTGGGCTTCTAATATTGATGATTAAATTGAGCCCAGCCCAAATCTATTAATCCTTATCAATATTAATTAATTTATTTTCCACTATATAAATTAATTGCACTCCCAATATTAAACCATATTATATCAAATAATATTTCTCCGGTAGTATTATTTATTCCGTGTATTTAAGATTTAAATATCCATGAATAAAATTAATTTATTGCTAATTAATTTATTCATCTCTTATATCCGAGAATAGTACCATTCAACCTTAATTATTATGCGGATTAAATCCACCTGCAGGGTTTACATAATAATTCCTTATGAACTCATCTCGGGGATATTATCAACCCTTACGGGATAGACTTTCCCGTCAAGTATTCACGGCATGTCATATATAAAATATAGTGACCCAACTTAACTGGTAATTGACCCAATAATTAAATCGGTTAATTCCTTTGGAAAAATCAAAGTCACTTATATTAAATATACACACCCGCAATAGTATCGGGGATTAAGAATAAAATACTCTGAGATTTAAATCAATTATCAAAGGCAATCCTAATTGATAAATCTCAAGCGATTCGCCCAATACACCAAGTGTACAAGTGTGATAAAATAATTAAGATAAATTATTTTCTCTTTCACACAACGACTATACCGATGGATTGGTCCGTGTCCATCTAGGTCGTGAGCAACCGTCTGATTAAATACGAGTAACCGATAGTATGATCTTCTGTGTGGGCCCGACACACCATACTAACTACAACGTATAAAATCCAGGACTATATTTTGCATAATTTAATTAATAATAATTAAATGCAAATAATTGTTTATTATTTAACTAGGTTAAATGCTATGACCGGGAGTTTACCGATACTTAAATCTAGACATTAAGTACACAACTCCAACAATCTCCCACTTGTACTAAGGTCTAGTCATTTCCTCCAAACTCCCGACTCCCATACTCATCACGTGCTTAAGTTATACTTCCCAGAAGTACTATGTGAATGAGCAATCTAGGTTGCCGCTCTGAAGTTATCTTGGTGACTACTGCCTCGTCTCCCTAGACGATGACTCGAATCAGGTGGTACTTGCTCTATGTGTTATCATCACCTTTTGACTTATGACTTCTTTCAGTTTACCATGCACCGCTATACAATAGCCTTTGGTAAACTAAGAGTCATGTCCAAGTCCAGAGGTTATCCCGGAACCTAACCAAAACTTCCGCTGCCTCTGAGGCTGCTATTCGGTTATGGTTCCACCTCTTTCTAAAAGTGAACACATAGCCTGATATCGACTTACACTGGTCCTTCTTTGATTTGAAATCTAAGAATATGTAATCCAAGAAGATTTCGTCTTGCCTAGTAATCCGGTACTTCGCAAGTACTATTACAGCATCCGAAAATCTCTTGTCCAGATTGATATCCTCCCACTACGCAAACCGCATAGTTGATATCAGGTTCTTGTTTTTCAACATTTGCATTCATTAAGCTTTCCACACAAGGTGTAGGAAAACGCTTTGTATCATCTATCTCATTTATGTGTTCGAAACACATACCTTTAGACAGATGTGTTCTGTTTCTGAAAGGCAATAACCTTTCTCAGAATTATGCATGTTTAAAACAAACCATAATCGTATAAGATATCTAGGAGAAGTACAATGTTCTTACTTTTAGATCAAAAGATCTTAATAACATGCTCTAACTTCTACTCAATCTTATATCCCGATTCATTTAGACAACCTCTATTTTATGTCTGACAATACTTTTACATTGTTGCCAATGATGAAGTGTTATCTACATAAAATTGCGAGAAACACCACTTTGTTTCCATTACGTTTCTAATACTCCTTCCTCGTCTATGCCCTTTGATGAATCCATCTAATGGACTATCTCATCAATTCGCAAGTTCCACGATTTATAGCTTTGTAACAATCCATAAGTGGATCTACTAAGCTTTGTACTCTAAATGATCTTGCCTCTTAACAATAAACATATTGCTTTCCAAGTAGGCACATTTAGATTTGTACCACCCTTATGCAGAGCTAGGGATCGATTTCATCTCTACTAGATCCAGAGTTCAAAACTCCTCTAGTCTTATGAAAATCTCTGGTTGCTTAACAACCTCCCACTGCAATGGCGTTCCGGTGTATAACAGTAATAACATTAGGTGCAGTTAGTGGTGTACTACTACTCGGTTAGGCTGGCTCTCAGCCTTTTCTTTTCCACAATTTTAAAGTACCTCGTCAGTTAGGGCATTGCAGTTCATCTAACAGTCTTCTTCTAAGAATCGGGCGATGACGTCCTTCCGGTTCATAGTACTATTGAACATACAATCACTTGCTCTTTCAGGATATCCTACAACCACAGTGGCGTTGTATCCATAAATATCCATAGAACATAGGTGGTTCCGAATAAACTTGTCCTTTTACTATTAGAACTCCATTTCTTATTGCCGACACACCATGTCTACACGAGAGTGTATGGTGTAGTCTTTGAGACTTAATCACAATCTTTGATATATGCCATGTGTTATTTAGATAGGTGATAGCCTCCGCGAACAAGTCGCATGCTTTCAATGGATATACTTTGAAGGTTCCCCATAATTGCTTTGTGTCCATTGACTAGTCAAAACACTTTGCTTTTATGGCACATCAAGTATTATAATCCATCTTTGAGTATTCTTAAAAGAACTTCTCATACCTTTCTAATTGCACATATGTCTTCATATATCATCGTTGATCATTCTTAATACTTGTCTGAATTCCACCCTTTAGAAGGTCCACTTAGTTGTATTATCTTTCAAATTTAGTTCTTAGGTCGGAAGGTCCATTCCTTCAACTATAATTGATCAAATCAATTTCGACCTTTGAACCTTGTTTGAATAAATATTACTAAGTACAAGAATTCACAAGTATAATGATTTTAACAAAGAAATACATCTAATCAGTAAAATAAGTTGTAACGGTTTGTTGCATCGTGGTAGACTAAGGATTCATCATTCATATATTGCTATGTAATGTACCAGAATAGATATTACCATTATTTCTTATCCAAATCATTAAATGATTAAAGAAATAAAATATCCATTCATTAATATTAGAAAACTAGAACAAAAGTTCTTTCTAAAATTAAAGGGGTACATAAAGCAATAAACTTGAAATGAAATCCTATAACTACCAAAGTAGATAAATGTCTTCCACTGCAACCGCTGCTTCCTCAACAGCTTCGCCCATGTGGACTCGAACTCTTCTTCTCTAAGTCGCCGGGTTTTCTGGAACCCCTGCATTTCAAATGCACATACCGTCAGTGGTTCCATATCTACACACCAGAATTCTGGTAGATAATACCGCTGACTATGTTTTACGACTGAAGAAAAATTCGTACCTTTGAGAGGACAAGATATAGACCCCCAGTACTCAGACTGCTTTCCTTGGGGATATTTGCCAGAAGGCTTCTTTATCCCACCCTTTGGTCCAAGTCCTTGAGGACTACTGGATCCCCTTGCCTTCTTCTCCTTTTCCTTATGTATGCCCTTAGGTTCGAAACCTTTGGCCTTGGCTATAAGAGCTTGCGACTGTCTCAACTCGTCTAAAAGATCTAGCATCTCAAAAACGTGTTCAAGCGTTTCCTCGAAGCAACTGACCTTTATGAGTATCCTCATCGCCTCTTTTCTAGCCTTTACATCATGTCTAAACATCAACTTGAGTTTAAGCATGACATCATGATTAGTGGCTAATGCAAGAGCACTATCCCACTTCTCAAAGTCAACTATTTCCTCATCAGTTGAGTTAATGGTAGGTCTAGGAGGACAAGTTTCGCTGAGTACATCTTTGTACTCCTTTACAGTCTGAGTAATGTCTAACTCTTTATTCCATCCAACACAGAATGGAACCAGTGCGTTGAATTCCTTAAGTATCAACGAAAGTGGATTCATAGCAATTCTCTAAACCTATAAGCACATTTAAACAAACAATCAATTTAATATCCGATATTATCTCCCTTAAATAATATCATTAAATTACTAATTACATCTAAAATCCCATCAGGTAAGGCAAGCCACGTGGTGTGGACGTTTACCCACCCAAATGATTTAGCAATTAGATTTTCTTTGGTCATACATCACTTATAGCGTAACCTCGTGGGGAGGAATACTATAATGCGTATCTAAGTGTAAACCATTACTCAGCACCAAAGTAAATTGTTTGGAATTGCTACATCACCGCAAGCCACGTGGTGTGGATGTTTACGACAACTTCACAACTCTTCACAATTCCTTATAACTGTCTACATCAATTAATCCAAAATCCGTTAGTATAGCAAGCCACGTGGTGTGGACGTTTACTACACAAAGAGACTTTTATAATTGACTCCCAATTACAAGATCCATTCGATTTTGTAAATCAAGACGCGGAGAATCATAAGTGAAACTCGAAGTTTCTAACCAGTGATTCACCATGCGAACAACCCTATCTCTCATAAATGAGGGAGCCGAGCAGACAATCGATCCATCTATCGAAGAATGGTACGAAGGTCTCTAATTTGTGTCATCCACATGACCAAGTGGCTTTGGATCCATTCCACTCCCCGGGGTGAGAATGAGTCGACTTGAAGTCAGCTTCAGAAGGGCAAATTAGGCATTGTTTGATAAACTTGATCAATGTTCCTTGTAAAAGGAATTACAAGAATTCTCCTCCAATGACTCGTCTATACGAACTTCGAAAGTCCATAAGAGTCACCAAGAGAACAGCAATGGAGACCATGGGAATGTTTCCATCCCCTCTCCCACTTAGCTTTTTATAACAAAGGGATACGCTATCTAGTGCATAAAGTAAACACATATAGCATGCATACAAGCAATAAAGCACATAGTATCACATAGTCAAAATAATGCTAGAAAATTATTTTCCCGACTATCATGGCTTTATTCCATCTTCATATGCATCTTCTAGTCTTCAGTCTTCGTTCTTGAATGCTCCATGTGACGAGAATATTAATCCCAATATTTAAATCTATTTATTTTTAATTAATCCAAAAGTTACTTAATTCGAAAATTAAGTCAATCGAATATATCAAAAATAAAATTAAATATCATTAATATTTTATTTATTTATTTTCCTATCTAATTCCATTAAATCTCTAGAATCCTATCCAAGTAAAAACTTGAATATTCTAGAAGACTTCTATAATAGAATAAGGAAATAAAATAAATTAGGACTCTTCTACTTTCCATAATTAATTAATTTCCATCTAATGAAAATTCTGAGATAGGAATAATCAAATAGGAAATAAATTAATTCCTAATTAATTGTTTTCCTAATCCATGAGAGTTCCCATAAAAGAGAATACTCAATAAGGAATAAAATTAATTCCAATTAATTCTTTTCCTAATCCATGAGAGTTCCTAAAAATAAGAACACTCAAATAGGAAAACCGAATTAATTTAGGAAAGTGAATCTTGGTAGGAGTAGCATGGGATTGGGAGACCCCACGCCACCCCCACCGTCGACCACCAAGAGGAGGGCCGCCGCCGCGACCACCCCAGCTGGCCAGCCACCACCCACCGGCGGCAGCCCACGGCCAAGGGAGGCGTCGCCCCCTCCCACCTTGATTGATGCAAGGGTCGATCATGGGGATGATCGGCCCTTCGGTCCTTCGTCTTCTTCGTCACATCTTCGTCTTTCGGTGATCGTCTCAACATCGATCCAACGTAAATAAATTACAAGAAATAAATTTACAATTCCGGTATCGATTCTATACATGAAATCGACCCTATACATTTTCCGGAAAACATAGAACGTAATAATAAATCCTAAATTCGGTCAACCCCCGAATTTTTACTATTACAAACATTCATCCACACAAAACGAATCTCGACATGTCCGAGAGTTTAATAAACGAATAATCATGATAATTAATTAACACAATAATTAAATCCAACCATGATAGCCGGAAATCCCTACAAGGTAGAACAATGATAGAACATATACATGAACACGAAACCAAACGCTCTGATACCAATTGCTGGAAATCGATATCCCGGGCTATTAAAATTGTGGAAATAATAACCCGACCGAAATTCCATCGCCGGAATCTACGCGAACCACCACACGGAACCGGGCCCGACGAGAGAATCACTACCGCGGGAAAAACCCGCAGCTAGAAACCCTAGCCGAGCCCCCGCTGGGGCTCGCGATCGCGTGCATGCGATCGCCGGGGATGCGGGGTGCATCCCCACGGGGCTGTTCCGATAAGCCCCCGCCGGCGGTGAGTCCGGTGACTCACCGCCACCACTTCACGGGGAGGAGGGCCCCCAGCCGCGGCACCAGCCCGCGACTGCCCTCCGCGATCGAGCCCAGCTCGATCGCTCGCTCCGGCCGAAGCCGGAGTTTCCCGCGCGCACGCCGCCGGTCGAGGGGGCTGGGGGGAACCACCTGCCGTGGCTCCAGCCCACGGCGAACCCCCAGCTATCGACGGTGTCGATCGCATGCCCCAGCCGAAGCTGGGGCTCCCCTTCGTCCGCGCGCCGGCGGTCGAACCATAGGGTTCGGCCGCCACCCTCGACGCATGTCGAGGGTTCTTCGAACTTCGCCGGGGATCTCGAATCCCCGTCCCCGATGTTCGTACGTTTCCCGGATCGTGTGTTCATGTATATATTACAATTAAATGCACATAAAATCATAGAAGGGGTTTATGATTTTATACCTCGATTCGTTGTGCGGAGAAACGAAATCAAAACGTTGAAGACCTTCGAATCTTCCTACGTATTCCTTGCACCTCGTCCGAACGTCGTGTGGGCGACGATCTATCAAACTCCTATGGATCTCCTTCAACTCTCTAGAACTATCAACGATTGATATTCTTGTCTTATGATTTATGAAGGCCATGTAGTGCTT
Organism: Euphrasia confusa; assembly: GCA_954870475.1. Taxonomy (NCBI): domain Eukaryota; kingdom Viridiplantae; phylum Streptophyta; class Magnoliopsida; order Lamiales; family Orobanchaceae; genus Euphrasia; species Euphrasia confusa. The sequence goes on from OX940958.1 coordinate 14,764,410, forward strand.
TTATAGGCTACGTAGGGGATCAAAAGGAGGTGGAATATTGGGCTTCTAATATTGATGATTAAATTGAGCCCAGCCCAAATCTATTAATCCTTATAATTATTAATTAATTTATTTTCCACTATATAAATTAATTGCACTCCCAATATTAAACCATATTATATCAAATAATATTTCTCCGGTAGTATTATTTATTCCGTGTATTTAAGATTTAAATATCCATGAATAAAATTAATTTATTGCTAATTAATTTATTCATCTCTTATATCCGAGAATAGTACCATTCAACCTTAATTATTATGCGGATTAAATCCACCTGCAGGGTTTACATAATAATTCCTTATGAACTCATCTCGGGGATATTATCAACCCTTACGGGATACACTTTCCCGTCAAGTATTCACGGCATGTCATATATAAAATATAGTGACCCAACTTAACCGGTAATTGACCCAATAATTAAATCGGTTAATTCCTTTGGAAAAATCAAAGTCACTTATATTAAATATACACACCCGCAATAGTATCGGGGATTAAGAATAAAATACTCTGAGATTTAAATCAATTATCAAAGGCAATCCTAATTGATAAATCTCAAGCGATCCGCCCAATACACCAAGTGTACAAGTGTGATAAAATAATTAAGATAAATTATTTTCTCTTTCACACAACGACTATACCGATGGATTGGTCCGTGTCCATCTAGGTCGTGAGCAACCGTCTGATTAAATACGAGTAACCGATAGTATGATCTTCTGTGTGGGCCCGACACACCATACTAACTACAACGTATAAAATCCAGGACTATATTTTGCATAATTTAATTAATAATAATTAAATGCAAATAATTGTTTATTATTTAACTAGGTTAAATGCTATGACCGGGAGTTTACCGATACTTAAATCTAGACATTAAGTACACAACTCCAACATGGTTTCTTTCTTCCCGTGGTTTTTTCCCGTGTTTTGGGTTTCCACGTGTGTTCGTTCTTTTCGTTTATCTTTTTTCTTCGCATCTCATATATATTTCGAGAGCCGTGAAGGATTTGTTGGAAATCGATATCCCGGAATTAAATAAATTTAATTAAATAAATTATCTAATTAATTCTGATCGAAATCCTTTGGAGATCGAATATCCGGAGTTGTCAAGTTGCGGAACAACAACTCCAATCGACTCCCGGTTGCCGAAAACCCCCACACGAACCTCCACGGGGAAGACGCCCCATCGATTATCATCTACGGGCGAACCCGAGATGATCGATCATGTCTCGTATGTAGCGTGAAGGGCTGCCCAATACAGCCCGCTAGACGTGCCTTGAACCCTCGCCGAACAGCCGAAGCCATCCCGAAGGAACCACCCGATCGAACCCTAGCCGCGGTTGGAGCCGCCGCTGTCCGATCGAGGTGTGCGCTCGCATCCATGCGAGCGCTAGGGTTGCAGCCCGTGCGACCCCGCACGTTCCCAGCGAAGCCCCCGCGTGCGATCCGCATGGCCACGCGGATCCGCTGCGGGAAAAACCCGCAGCCCGCTGCCAGCCACACGAGGCGAGCGCCTGGCTCGCCGGCGGTAGCTCGCGACATGGACCAGGCGGGCGCCTGGTCCTCAGGCGGGCGCTTGCCCTCCCAGTGAACTGCTGGAAATCGATATCCCGGGGTATCAAAAATTGCGGAACCGATAACCCCGACCGAAATCCCATCGCCGGAAACCGATCACGAGCTCCACGATGTCCGGAGCTCAACCGGAGAATCGCCGCGGGATGAACCCGCGGCCGAAACCCTAGCCGAGCCCACCGCGGGCTCGCGATCGCGTGCGATCGCATGGGGCTGCTCCGGCAGCCCCGGGCGGCGGTGAGTCCGGCGACTTCACCGCCGTCGCCGCCGTGAGGAGGGGCGCCAGCCGAGGCACCAGCCCTCGGCAGCCCCGCGATCGACCTCACGGTCGATCGCTCGCCCCGGGTCCAGCCGGGGCTTCCCTCTCGCGCACGCCGCGATCGAACCCTAGGTTCGATCGCACCCCTCGGCTCCCAGCCGAGGGTCCTTCAAACGTTCGCCGAGGATCTCGAATCCCCGTCCCCGAAGTTCGTCGTTTTCCCGGATCGTGTGTTCATGCATGTATCACAATTTAATTCACATAAATTCACACGAAGGAGTTTATGATCATACCTTTGATTCGTTGTGCGGAGAAACGAAATCAAGTTGAATACCTTTTGGATCTTCCCACGTATTCCCTGCACTCCGTTCGAACGTCGGGTGGGCGACGATCTATCGAACTCCTATGGATCTCCTTCAACTCTCTTGAATATCAAGTATGATAATCTTGTCTTATTGATTTATGAAAGCCATGTAGTGCTTTTATAGGCTACGTAGGGGATCTAAAGGAGGTGGAATATTCGGCTTCCAATATTGAAGATTAAATTGAGCCCACTGCCCAAGTCCATTAATCCTTATCAATATTAATTAATTTATTTTCCACTATATAAATTAATTGCACTCCCAATATTAAACCATATTATATCAAATAATATTTCTCCGGTAGTATTATTTATTCCGTGTATTTAAGATTTAAATATCCATGAATAAAATTAATTTATTGCTAATTAATTTATTCATCTCTTTAATCCGAGACTAGTACCATTCAACCTTAATTATTGTGCGGAACGAATCCACTCATGAGGTTTACACAATAATTCCTTATGAACTCATCTCGGGGATATTATCAACCCTTCCGGGATACACTGTCCGGTCAATTATTCACGGCATGCCATATATGAAATATAGTGACCCAATTTAACCGGTAATTAACCCAATAATTAAATCGGTTAATTCCTTTGGTAAATCAAAGTCACTTATATTAAATATACACACCCGCAATAATATCGGGGATTAAGAATAAAATACACTGAGACTCGAATCGATTATCGCCGGCAATCCTAATCGATGAATCTCAACGATCCGCTCAATACACCAAGTGTACAAGTGTGATAAAATAATTAAGACAAATTATTTTCTCTCTCACACAACGACTATACCGATGGATTGGTCCGTGTCCATCTAGGTCGTGAGCAACTGTTTGATTAAATACGAGTAACCGATAGTACGATCTTCTGTGTGGGCCCGACACACCATACTAACTACAACGTATAAAATCTAGGACTATGGTTTGCATATATTTAATTAATAATTAAAAGCAAACAATTGTTTATTAATTTAATAGATTAAATGCTATGACCGGGAGTTTACCGTTACTTAAATCTAGACATTAAGTACACAACTCCAACAATCTCCCACTTGTACTAAGGTCTAGTCATTTCCTCCAAACTCCCGGTTCCCATACTCATCACGTGCTTTAAAGTGTACTTCCGAGAAGTACTATGTGAGTGAGCAATCTAGGTTGCCGCTCTGAAGTTATCTTGGTGACTACTACGTCGTCTCCCTCGACGATGACTCGTATCAGGTGGTACTTGCACTATGTGTTATCATCACTTTTAGACTTATGACTTCTTCCGGTTTACCATGCACCGCTATGTAATAGCCTTTGATAAACCAAGAGTCATATCCAAGTCTTAGAGGTTATCCCGGAACCTAACCAAAACTTCCGCTGCCTCTGAGGCTGCTATTCGGTTATGAGAGAGTCTGAGAAGCGTCCTGCTTATCACTCTTTCATTTCATGGTTCCACCTCTTTCTAAAAGTGAACACATAGCCTGATATCGACTTACACTGGTCCTTCTTTGATTTTTGGATCTGAGAAACTGTAATCTAAGAAGATTTCGTCTTGCTCCGTAAGCCAGCACTATGAAAGTACTCTTACAGCATTCGAACATCCCTTATCCAGATTACTTTGATATCCTCCCACTACGCAAACGGCATAGTTGATATCAGGTTGTCTTTTTACAACATTGCATCTATAAGGATTTCCACACAAAGTGTAGGAAACTGCTTTGTCTTCATCTATCTCCTTCATGTGTTCGAAACACATATCCTTTAGATAGATGAATATTCTGTCTCTGAAAGGCAATAACCTTTCTCAGAAGTATGCATGTTTAAAACAAACCATAATCTTATAAGGTATCTAGGAGAAGTACAATGTTCTTATCGTTAGAACAAACGATCTTAAGAACATGCTCTAACTTCTACTCAATCTTATATCTCGATTTATTTAGACAACCATTATTTTATGTCTGACAACATTTTTACATTGTTGCCAATGATAAAATGTTATCTACATAAAATCTCCGAGAAACACCACCTTGTTTCCATTACGTCTTCAATACACCTTTCGTCTATGCCTTTTGATGAATCCATCAAATGGATTTTCTCATCAATTCGCAAGTTCCACGATTTATAGCTTTGTTACTATCCATAAATGGATTTACTAAGCTTGTACTCTAAATGATCTAGCCTCTTAACAATAAACCTTATTGTTCCAAGCAGGCACATTTAGATCTAGTACCACCCTTATGCAGAGCTAGGGGTCGATTTCATCTCTACTAGATCCAGAGTCCGAACTCCTCTAGTCTTATGAATATCTCTGGTTGTCCGACAACCTCCCACTGCAATGGCGTCCCGGTGTATAACAGTAATAACAATAGGTGCAGTATGTGGTGTACTTCTACTCGGTTTGGCTGGTTCCCAGTCTTTTGTCCTTCTTCTCATTCCAAGGTATTACGTCAATTTTAGGCTTTGTGGTTCATCTGATAGTCTTCCTCTATGAACCGGACGATAGACGTCCCTCTGGTCCATAGTACTATAGAACACACAACACTTTGTTCATCTAGGATATCCTACAACCATATTAAATATGCCGTTGTCTCTAGGAATATCCATAGAACATTGGTAGTTCCGAACAACTTGTTCGTTTACTATTAGATTTCCATTTCTTATTTACAACGCACCATCTCTACACGTAAGTGTATGGCGCGGCCCTTTGGGATTGAATCCCAATCTTTGATTACGCTATGTGTTATTCAGATAGGTGATGGCCTTCGCGACCGAGTCGCAGGCTCCTAATGGATATACTTTGATGGTTCCCCATAACAGCTTTGTGTCCATTGACTAGTCAAAACACTTTGCTTTTATGGCACATTAAGTATTCTAATCCATCACCGAGTATTCTTGAAAGAATTACTCGTACCTTTCTAACCTACACATATGTCTGCATATCTAATCATTTCCAATACTTGTCTGAATTCTATCCTTTATCCAGAAAGATTTGCTTAGACGTATTATCCTCCAAATTCAATCCTTAGGTCGGAAGGTCCATTCCTTCAACTATAATTGATCAAATCAATTTCGACCATTTGAATCTTATTTGAAAAATACTACTAAGTATAAGAATTCACAAGTATAATGATTAATAAAGAAATATCTAACAAGTAAAACAAGTTATAGAACGGTTCGTTGCATCGTGGTAGACTTAGGATCTATCATTCATATATTGCTATCTAATGTACCAGAATAGATAACGCCATTGTTTCTTATCAAAATCATCCAATGATTAAAGAAATAAAATATCCATTCATAAATAATAGAAATCCAGAACAAAACGTTCTTTCTAAAATAAAGGGTACATAATGCAATAATCTTGAAATGAAATCCTATTTAACTACTAAAGCAGATAAATGTCTTCCACCGCAACAGCTGCCTCCTCTACAGCTTTTGCCCGTGTAGACTCGAACTCTTCTTCTCTAAGTCGCCGGGTTTTCTGGAACCCCTGCATTAAAAAATGCACATACCGTCAGTGGTTCCATATCTACACACCAGAATTTCTGGTAGATAATACCGCTGACTATGTTTTTACGACTAAAGAAAAATTCGTACCTCTGAGAGGACATTCAGACTTCCAGTGTCCAGACTTGTTGCATCGGAAGCACTTGCCCTTTGGCTTTGCAGCCCCCACTCGTGGTATAGTCTTCTTGACACCACTGGGTTTCCAGGCTTGCTTCCTCCTCTTGCCCCTACCTCCGACAGGCTTCAAGCCTTTGGACTTGGTAGCTACAAGCGCTAGAGACTTGCCCTTCTTGTAGATCCCCTCTGCCGCCTTCAGTTCAGTCAGGAGTTGTGCAAGAGAATAAGACAGTTTACCCATATTATAGCTCATGCGAAACTGCTCAAAACTAGGGGTCAGAGACTGGAGTATGATGTCGACTTGCGTCTCAGCATCAATTTGAGCTCCTAGGATCTCAAGCTCATTCAACAGACCCATCATCTTAAGAACGTGCTCCCCTACGGGCGTTCCTTCAGACTGAGTAGTTGTCATGAGGACTCTCATGGCTTCTTGCCTTGCCGCACGATCTTGCTCCCCAAACATCTCCTTGAGGTTAAACATCATATCATAGGCAGTGTCCATCGACTCATGTTGGGTTTGGAGTACATTTGACATGGAAGCCAAAATATAACACCTAGCCATTTCATCAGCCTTTTTCCACTTCCGATATGCCAGTTTTTCCTAATCAGTTGAGGCAGCCGTGGGCTCAGCAGGGCATACTTCATGGAGTACAAACTTGTACTCCTCCGAAGTCAGGACAATGTCTAAATTTCTCTTCCAATCAATATAGTTGGGGCCAGTGAGCTTATGCTCCTTGAGTATCATAGAAAGTGGGTTCATAGCTATTCTCTAAACCTATAAGCACATTTAAACAAACAATCAATTTAATATCCGATATTATCTCCCTCAAATAATATCATTAAATTACTAATTACATCTAAAATCCCATCAGGTAAGGCAAGCCACGTTCGTGTGGACGTTTACCCACCCAAATGATTTAGCAATTAGATTTGCTTCGGTCGTACATCATTATAGCGTTACTTCGTTGGGAAGAATACTATAAAGCGTACCTAAGTGTAAACCATTACTCAGTACCAAGGTGAATCATTTGGAATTGCTATGTCACCGCAAGCCACGTTAGTGTGGACGTTTACGATAACTCACAATCCTTCACAATTCCCTATAACTGCCTACACCAACTATTTCCAAAATCCCATTCAGCATAGCAAGCCACGTTTGTGTGGACGTTTACTACACCAAAAGACTTTTATAGTTGACTCCCAATTACTTGAACCATTCGATTTTGTAAATCAAGACGCGGAGAATCATAAGTGAAACTCGAAGTTTCTAACCAGTGATTCACCATGCGAACAACCCTATCTCTCATTTGATGAGGGAGCCGAGCAGACAAACGATCCATCTTTAAAAGAATGGTACGAATGTCTCTAATTTGTGTCATCCACATGACCAAGTGGCTTTGGCTCCATTCCACTCCCCGGGGTGAGAATGAGTCGACTTGAAGTCAGTTTCAGAAAGACAAATTAGGCATTGTTTGATAAACTTAATCAATGTTTCTCGTAAAAGGAATTACAAGAATTCTCCTCCAATGACATATCTATATGAACTTCGAAAGCTCATAAATGTCACCAAGAGAACAGTAATGGAGATCATGGGAATGTTTCCATCCCCTCTCCCACTTAGCTTTTTATAACAAAGGGATACGCTATCTAATGCATAATTAAACACATAAGCATGCATACAAGCAATAAAGCACATAGCACATAGTCAAAATAATGCTAGAAAAAATTATTTTTCCGACAATCATGGCTTTATTCCATCTCCGTATGCGTCTTCTAGTCTTCAGTCTTCGTTCTTGAATGCTCCATGTGACGAGAATATTAATCCCAATATTTAAATCTATTTATTTTTAATAAATCCAAAAGATACTTAATTCGAAAATTAAGTCAATCGAATAAATCAAAAATAAAATTAAATATTATTAATATTTTTTATTTATTTATTTTCCTATCTAATTCTATTAAATCTCTAGAATAATCTATCCAAGTCAAACTTGGAATATTCTAGAAGACTTCTATAATAGAATAAGGAAATAAAATAAATTAGGACTCTTCTACTTTCCAAGATTAATTAATTTCCATTACTATGAAAATTCCCATAAAATAGGAATAATCAATTAGGAATAAATCAATCCTAAATTAATTTTTATTCCTTTCCAATTCTATTAAATCTCTAGGATCCTATTCCAAGTAGAACTCGGAATACTCTAGAAGACTTCCATAATAGAATAAGGAATTAAATTAATTCTAATTAATTCTTTTCCTAATCCATGAGAATTCCCAAAAATAGGAAAACTCAATTAGGAAAACCGAATCAATTAGGTAAGTAGAATCTAGGTAGGAGTAGCATGAGATCGGGAGACCCCACGCCACCCCCACCTTCGACCGCCCACCCCCGGAGGAGCACCGCCGCCCAGCCCAGCCGCCACCGTCGCCGGCGGCAGCCCTGGCCGAGGACGATCGGCCCCCTCCCCTTGGGTCGATCGATTGGGGTCGATCAAGGGGTTTGATAGATCCCGGTTCTTCGTCCTCTTCGTCTTCTTCGTCACACGAGTTCTCCGGCGGTCGTCTCGGCATCGATCCAACGTAAATAAATTACAAGAAATAAATTTACAATTCTGGTATCGATTCTATACATGAAATCGACCCTATACACTTTCCGGAAAACATAGAACAATAATAATAAATCTAAATTCGGTCAACCCCCGAATTTTTACTATTACAAGCATTCATCCACACAAAACGAATCTCGACATGTCCGAGAGTTTAATAACGAATAATCATGGCAAAATTAAATAGCAATTAATTAAACGAATAATTAACAATTAATTTAAACCATGATAGTCGGAATCCCTGCAAGGTAGAACACAATTGAACACATACATGAACACGAAACCAAACGCTCTGATACCAATTGTTGGAAATCGATATCCCGGGGTATCAAAAATTGCGGAACCGATAACCCCGACCGAAATCCCATCGCCGGAAACCGATCACGAGCTCCAAGATGTCCGGAGCTCAACCGGAGAATCGCCGCGGGATGAACCCGCGGCCGAAACCCTAGCCGAGCCCCACCGCGGGCTCGCGATCGCATGGGGCTGCTCCGGCAGCCCCGGGCGGCGGTGAGTCCGGCGTGAGGAGGGGCGCCAGCCGAGGCACCAGCCCTCGGCAGCCCCGCGATCGACCTCACGGTCGATCGCTCGCCCCGGCTCTAGCCGGGGCTTCCCTCTCGCGCACGCCGCGATCGAACCCTAGGTTCGATCGCACCCCTCGGCTCCCAGCCGAGGGTCCTTCAAACGTTCGCCGAGGATCTCGAATCTCCGTCCCCGAAGTTCGTCGTTTTCCCGGATCGTGTGTTCATGCATGTATCACAATTTAATTCACATAAATTCACACGAAGGAGTTTATGATCATACCTTTGATTCGTTGTGCGGAGAAACGAAATCAAGTTGAAGACCTTTTGGATCTTCCCACGTATTCCTTGCACTCCGTTCGAACGTCGGGTGGGCGACGATCTATCGAACTCCTATGGATCTCCTTCAACTCTCTAGAATATCAAGTATGATAATCTTGTCTTATTGATTTATGAAAGCCATGTAGTGCTTTTATAGGCTACGTAGGGGATCTAAAGGAGGTGGAATATTCGGCTTCCAATATTGAAGATTAAATTGAGCCCACTGCCCAAGTCCATTAATCCTTATCAATATTAATTAATTTATTTTCCACTATATAAATTAATTGCACTCCCAATATTAAACCATATTATATCAAATAATATTTCTCCGGTAGTATTATTTATTCCGTGTATTTAAGATTTAAATATCCATGAATAAAATTAATTTATTGCTAATTAATTTATTCATCTCTTTAATCCGAGACTAGTACCATTCAACCTTAATTATTGTGCGGAACGAATCCACTCATGAGGTTTACACAATAATTCCTTATGAACTCATCTCGGGGATATTATCAACCCTTCCGGGATACACTGTCCGGTCAATTATTCACGGCATGCCGTATATGAAATATAGTGACCCAACTTAACCGGTAATTAACCCAATAATTAAATCGGTTAATTCCTTTGGTAAATCAAAGTCACTTATATTAAATATACACACCCGCAATAATATCGGGGATTAAGAATAAAATACACTGAGACTCGAATCGATTATCGCCGGCAATCCTAATCGATGAATCTCAACGATCCGCTCAATACACCAAGTGTACAAGTGTGATAAAATAATTAAGACAAATTATTTTCTCTCTCACACAACGACTATACCGATGGATTGGTCCGTGTCCATCTAGGTCGTGAGCAACTGTTTGATTAAATACGAGTAACCGATAGTATGATCTTCTGTGTGGGCCCGACACACCATACTAACTACAACGTATAAAATCTAGGACTATGATTTGCATATATTTAATTAATAATTAAAAGCAAACAATTGTTTATTAATTTAATAGATTAAATGCTATGACCGGGAGTTTACCGTTACTTAAATCTAGACATTAAGTACACAACTCCAACATGAACTTGGTTCGCGCGATCCTTGCCGCCGGATCGCTCCAGCCGCGGCGGTCCGGTGATCCTCGATCACCACCGCCCGGCTCGACCCCGGTGAGGATCCCAAACCTCGGATCTTGTTCTACGGTATTTTCACGATAAATAAAACGATTAAAATCATAAAAGGGTTTTACAATTTATACCTCGTTCTCGTTGTTCGGTAAAACGAAGAACTTAATTGAAGACCTTGAGATCTTCACTCGTATTCCTTGCACTAGCTTGAACGTCGGGGTGGGCGACGATCTATCAAGCTTCCATGGATCACCTTCTCTCTCTACTTTTCTCTCTCTAGAATTGTGATCTTCAAGTTATGAGAATAGAGAAGACCATGTAGTGCTTTTATAGGCTACGTAGGGGACCTTAAGGAGGTGGAATATTGGGCTTCCAATATTAATGATTAAATTGAGCCCAAGCCCAAATCTATTAATCCATTAATATTAATTATATGATTACTTCTACTATATAAATATAATTGCACTCCCAATATTTACCATATTATATCAAATAATATTCTACGGTAGTATTATTTATTCCTCATGTTTAAGATATAAATGTCCATAAATAAATTATATTTATTGCTAATATTATTTATTCATCTCTTATAATTCCGAGAATAGTAACACTCAACTTTATTATCATGCGGATCATAATCCACTTGCAAGGTTTACATGATAATCCTTATGAGCTCATCTCGGGGATATTATCAACCCTTTCGAGGACATGCTTTCCCTTCAAGAATTCACAACATGTCATACATAAAATACAGTGACCAAACTTTACCGGTAATTGACCGGTTATTCTAATCAGTCAATTCCTTTGGAAAATCAAAGTCACTAATATTATATGCACACACCCGCAGTAATATCAGGGATTAAGAATAGAATACTCAGAGATTTAAATCGATTATCAACGGCAATCCTAATCGATAAATCTCAAGCAGATCCGCTCAATACACCAAGTGTACAAGTAAGATATAATAATCAAGACCAATTATTTTCTCACTCATACAACGACTATACCGATGGATTGGTCCTTGTCCATCTAGGCCGTGAGCAACTATTCGATTATATACGAGTAACCTATAGTATGATCTTCCGTGTGACGACGCACACCATACTAACTACAACGTATAAAATCTAGGACTATGGTTTGCATATAAATGCAAATGATTATTTATTATTAAATAGGATAAATGATTTTAGACGGAGTTCAGATGTTACTTAAATCTAGACATTAAGTATATAACTCCATCAATCTCCCACTTATACTAAGGTCTAGTCGCTGTCTCCCAAACATCTGACGCCCATATCATCCACGTGCCTACTGAACGCTTTCGCTTGCAGGGCCTTAGTGAACGAGTACTCTAGGGTTTCCCCGATGCCATCTAGGTAACGACTATATCGCCTCGCTGACGATACCTCGAATCAGGTGGTACTTGCTTTATGTGTTTATCTTCATACAATGGACTCGTGGTTCCTTTGTTTGTCACTGCACCGCTATTGTCATAATAGCATTGGGCAAACAAGGTACCACATCTAAGTCCTGGAGAAACCTCCGGAGTCACACCGATCCTTTAGCTGCCTCAAAGGCCGCTACCTATTCGGTTTCCGTGGTAGAGTCCGTAATGCAATGCATTACACTCTTCCATTCGAGATCTCCATTTCTTAGCGTGAACACATAGCCTGACTTCGACTTTCAACTTTCCCTCTGCGATTAGAAATCTGAATCTGTGTAACCCACAGGAATTTGCTCGACTGATCACAGCAGTCCAATGTTCCTTTCCAGGGTTACTCTGATATCTCGCCACTATGCTTCCGGCATAGCAGATATCAGGTCTCGTACATGACGCTACCGTCGTGGAGTAGCGCAAAATAATATTTATAAGTCCTAAACTATTCACTAGCACAAGTACTAGTAGAAGTATAGGGTCGATCCCACGAGGAGGCGATTTAGCTTATAGTTTTCCCGGCTTTTATTGCTCAATTGGGTTGTCACATTTGAAAAGGTTTTGTTTTGGAAAGCAGTTGGGCACTGCCGAACCGTGGTCACCGTGTTTACTTGACTCGAAAATAACAAATAACTTAAACAGAAATAAACTAGCATGCAACTTAACTAACAGACTGAGCAATTAACAGACTTGACTAATCAAATAAGAAGAAACAAATAAAGAATAAAGTATCCAGGCATTGACTCCCCTGACTTCCCCCTTGACCTATGTGGTGCCGATCATTGGTACGTATATCATTTTGCTAACAGTTTTGTCTTCCAGTTATAGACCCCAAGTATTAACATCCCTATAGTGTCACGCATATTAATACCCAGACCCCTCATTCGCTCTAATGTTTAAGTCCTATTAGATCTCTCTCAATAGGTCTCCTGACGTTGACCAATTCGACACTATGTGACCGTATGAGTCTAAGTTGATCAAGTCGCCTTCATCCTCCAAGCAAACCCGGAATGGCCAATAGCATGCCTGAACAGACCCAAGTCACACGACCACATCTCCAGCAACATGTTGTACTTCGCGGACGCCCAGTCTCCCGGTCGCGTTGATCCACGTACTCCTGTGTTAGGCAAGTCGGGGTTCCCACTGGTCACTGTAGGATTGCCCAAGTCCCTAACATGCTTAAGTTACTACCCTGTTGAATAGGGAACAAAACTCAGTTAGTTGATGTCCTCACTAAGCCTCCCGTCTCGATCACGTCTTAGGGTTGGTCAGGTTCTGTCTTTGCCCAGATACAAACAGATTAGCTACTTGACATAATTAAATCAGAAAATAAAACAAAGAAAATAAGACGAACTAAATTATGCATTGAAAACGGGAGATTGTTCAACAAAGAAATAAAACTAAGTACGGAAATCAAAAGCATAAAACATAAAGATTGTTTTTGGCCCGAGGGCTTAACAAGAAATAAACGCCGGCGAGTCGATGTGCTCACGCGGCTGCCTTCTTCGCTGCTGGTCAGGTAGGGTTCCGATCCTTCTTTCTCGCTCATGTGTTCTCGTTCTTCATCAGTCACTTCTTCTTAAATAGACGGGCTTCAGATGATGAGAGACGTGTGGGGGAAAATACCTCCAAGTGCGGACGAGAGTCCTACTTGGGTTGGAGTTTGAATCTGGCCGCCTTTGAAGACTCCGCAAAATTCAGGACTCCTGGTACACCGCGTGCCCAACGTTCCGTCACCGTCAATGTTAGTGCTTGCCCATGTACTTCCTTCTCTGACTGATTGAGGTAGCGGACCATGTGCGGTACTTGGTCGGACTCAAGTCTTGCTCCACATGCTGACGTCCTGGTTGCTTGATCAACTCTACTGGACCCTTTTAGTCAGTCTGGCTTGCTCAACGAGTGCTCTTGACCATGGAAGGTGATTTCCTTGCCTCATTCACACAGTGCGCTCCTCTTTCCACTCCTTTGCCTGCCCACCTGCAAAACTTGCCCAAGTACCCAAACGTGCCCTCCCAGACACAAATAAAGTAAAAACAAACTAAGGACTCGATTTACTTGACTCTAAAAACCTAAAAATGAGCCAAAAAATATGGCTCATCACACGCACACACTTTACTTCGCTTGTCCTCAAGCGTGTACGGTGACTTCCCTGCTCAAGCAGAAAACAAACAGGGGGGTAGATATAGAAAGAAAATAGAAGACTCAAGGACAGCATGCTTATCAAAATACAGAGAGTTGATCAAGTGAACAGATAGTCAAAATCATAGTCAATGGAATGCATAAAAAACGGTCAAGAGTTTGCAACCGGATTTTGGGATTCTCACTAAGTGTTTCTCTCTATGTAGTGGATGGGTAGTGTTTCGCTCAATACTGTTTTAAAAGAAGTTCTGCTTTGGGCTTGACCAAGTTCTATCCTGTGACATTTTCAATTGAGTAGGGCAATATCATTAGGGCTTTCTAGGGTGACTGTATAGGCTAGCTTGGGCAATGCCCAGAATTGATCTTAGGTAGGACATGCATTTTACTTAGCAAATTTCCTCCTAGTCTCTTCTCTTTCTTACGGGCCCTAGCACACCCTTTTATTCATAGATCTATTTTTTTTTCTTTTTCTTTGTTTTTTTCTTTTTTTTTCTCTTTTTTTTTTCTTTTTTTTTTCCAGAGAAGACTTTGCCCTTACTTGCTCTTTCTATGAACTTGAGCATATATGCAGGTTGGGTCAGGGCAGTGGGAGTTTTCCCCCAGGTGATCAAGAAATATTGGCTCGACTCAAGGGGCTAACAAGGGTCTTCTTTTATTTATGGTACAGAACAAAATGCCTAAATCATTTACTACCTCAACTCAATTTTCAAATAAACACAATGGTAAGAACTTGGGCAAGCTTCAGCATCACAAACTTTTTAAACAGCTACTCTCAAGAAAGAAATATCACACACAATGTAGGCTCAAATCCTCACAGCTTACCTAGTTGCAATTCCACCGTCCCTAATATTTTTCATGCATGGACTATTAATTTTGAAAACTATTCAAATTGATTAGGGTATTTATCAAGCATGCGACTCGATCAAACTATGGGGTTGCTCTTGCCGTTCCCCCACTCACACACTTTGCCTCCGGCAAAGTGTGCAAACAGTAATAAGTTGGGCAAGCATCTCCCCTGACTCCGACTCCAACGATGTTGGCGCACCTTCCCACATACACACTTTGCCTTGGGCAAAGTGTGCAAATAGAGAGATCGACCCCATCAGACATGAGTTGGGCAGACTCAAGACCAAAATAAAAATAAAAATAAAAACCTAATCTACTAAAAACAAAGGGAGGGTACATTTAGGGTTTGGGTTCAGGTGGGTACCTGAAACCAATGTGGGCGAAGTAGGCAAGTAGGGCAGCGTGCATCTCTTCCTGCTTCTCTCCAATCAGGTCCTGCTTCTCCTCGAGGACATCCAATTGCTCAAGGATCTCCTCCTTCTGCGACTCGACCCTCGCACTTGGTCGACTCACAGGCTCGGTCTTCACTTTCGCCTTGGCTGCCAGTGCCAAGGCCTTCACTTCCTCTGGGTTTGTGAACACCCACTCCTCTCCATCAATTCTGATATCAGCCATCCTATTCAGACATGCGTGGTCAAACTTCTCCTCGGGCATCATCTGCTAGAATTCGATATCCCGGGCTATTAAAAATTGCGGAAAATAATAACCCGACCGAAATCCTCGATCGTCGGAGAACCAACCGCGAACCACCGCATGACTCGAGGCTCGACCGAGCACCGCACGGGCGAACCCGCGCGCCCAGCCGAGCCCCCGCACGGGGCTCGCGATCATCTCACGATGATCGCTGGGATGCCTCACGGCATCCCCGGGGCTGCTCGTAGCAGCCCCCGCAGCGAGTCGCTGACTCGCTTCCCCTGCGAGGGCGTCGCCCTCGCACGACCGCTGCGGGCGAACCCGTAGCTCATGCGAGGCGGCTACGGGTGACCCCGCAGCACCCCGCGATCGATCCTCGTGATCGATCGCACCCCTCGGCTCCAGCCGAGGGTTCCTCGCGTTCCGGCGGTCCGAACCCTAGGGTTCGGCCGCCCCTCTCGATCCCGACGGGGATCTCGAATCCTCGTATCCCGGTCTCGACGTTTTCCCGGATCGTGTGTTCATGTATGTATTACAATTTAATTCACATAAATTCACACAAAGGAGTTTATGATTTTACCTTTCGATTCGTTGTGCGGAGAAATGAAATCAAGATGATGACCTTACGATCTTCCCATGTATTCCTTGCACTAGCTTGAACGTCGGGTGGGCGACGATCCTCCAAGCTTATGGATCCTCTTCTCTCTCTCTCTACTTTCTTTCTCTAGAAGAATTATGATCTTCAAGTTATGATTTTGTATAGAAAAGAGAAGACCATGTAGTGCTTTTATAGGCTACGTAGGGGATCTAAAGGAGGTGGAATATTGGACTTCCAATATTAATGATTAAATTGAGCCCAAGCCCAAATCTATTAATCTCCCATTAATATTAATTAATTTATTTTCCACTATATAAATTAATTGCACTCCCAATATTAAACCATATTATATCAAATAATATTTCTCCGGTAGTATTGTTTATTCCGTGTATTTAAGATTTAAATATCCATGAATAAAATTAATTTATTGCTAATTAATTTATTCATCTCTTGAATCCGAGACTAGTACTATTCAACCTTAATTATTGTGCGGAACGAATCCACTCATGAGGTTTACACAATAATTCCTTATGAACTCATCTCGGGGATATTATCAACCCTTCCGGGATACACTTTCCCGTCAAGTATTCACGGCATGCCATATATAAAATATAGTGACCCAACTTAACCGGTAATTAACCCAATAATTAAATCGGTTAATTCCTTTGGAAAATCAAAGTCACACATATTAAATATACACACCCGCAATAGTATCGGGGATTAAGAATAAAATACTCTGAGACTTGAATCGATTATCTCATGGCAATCCTAATCGATAAATCTCAAGCGATCCGCTCAATACACCAAGTGTACAAGTTTGATAAAATAATTAAGACAAATTATTTTCTCTCTCACACAACGACTATACCGATGGATTGGTCCGTGTCCATCTAGGTCGTGAGCAACTGTTCGATTAAATACGAGTAACCGATAGTATGATCTTCTGTGTGGGGCCCGACACACCATACTAACTACAACGTATAAAATCCAGGACTATATTTTGCATATATTTAATTATCAATAATTAAAAGCAAACAATTGTTTATTAATTAAATAGATTAAATGCTATGATCGGGAGTTTACCGTTACTTAAATCTAGACATTAAGTACACAACTCCAACAATCTCCCACTTGTACTAAGGTCTAGTCATTTCCTCCAAACTCCCGACTCCCATACTCATCACGTGCTTAAAAATTGTACTTCCAGGAAGTACTATGTGAATGAGCACTCTAGGTTGCCGCTCTGAAGTTATCTTGGTGACTACTGCGTCGTCTCCCTCGACGATGACTCGTATCAGGTGGTACTTGCTCTATGTGTTAACATCACTTTTGACTTATGACTTCTTTTAGTTTACCGTGCACCGCTATCCAATAGCCTTTGGTAAACTAAGAGTCATATCCAAGTCAAGAGGTTATCCCGGAACCTAACCAAAACTTCCGCTGCCTCTAAGGCTGCTATTCGGTTATGAGAGAGTCTGAAAAGCGTCCTGCTTATCACTCTTTCATTTCATGGTTCCACCTCTTTCTAAAAGTGAACACATAGCCTGATATCGACTTACACTGGTCCTTCTCTGATTTGAGATCTGAGAACATGTAATCCAAGAAGATTTCGTCTTGCTTAGTAATCCAGTACTTCGCAAGTACTATTACAGCATCCGATAATCTCTTGTCTAGATTACCTTGATATCCTCCCACTACGCAAACCGCATAGTTGATATCAGGTTCTCGTTTTACAACATTGCATCTATAAAGCTTTCCACACTTGAAGTGTAGGAAACTGCTTTGTCCTCATCTATCTCCTTCATGTGTTCGAAACACATACCCTTTAGATAGATGTATATTCTGTCTCTGAAAGGCAATAACCTTTCTCAGAAGTATGCATGTTTAAAACAAACCATAATCGTATAAGATATCTAGGAGAAGTACAATGTTCTTATCCTTAGATCGAAAGATCTCAAGAACATGCTCTAACTTCTACTCAATTTTATATCTCGATTCATTTAGACAACCATCATCTTATGTCTGACAATATCTTTACATTGTTGCCAATGATAAAATGTTATCTACATAAAATCTCCGAGAAAAACCACCTTGTTTCTATTACGTCTCCAATACACCTTTCGTCTATGCCTTTTGATGAATCCATCAAATGGACTATCCCATCAATTCGCAAGTTCCACGATTTATAGCTTTGTTTCAATCCATAAATGGATTTACTAAGCTTGTACTCTAAATGATCTTGCCTCTTAACAATAATCCTTATTGTTTTTCTAAGCAGGCACATTTAGATCTAGTACTGCCCTTATGCAGAGCTAGGGATCGATTTCATCTTTACCAGATCCAGAGTTCAAAACTCTTCTAGTCTTATGAATATCTCCGGTTGTCTTAACAACCTCCCACTGCAATGGCGTCCCGGTGTATAACAGTAATAACAGTAGGTGCAGTGTGTGGTGTACTTGTACTCGGTTTGGCTGGTTCCTAGTCTTTGTCCTTTTTCTCATTCCAAGGTATTACGTCAGTTAGGGCTTTGTAGTTCATCCAATAGTCTTCCTCTAAGAACCGGGCGATATACGTCCATCTGGTTCATAGTACTATAGAACACACAATATCTTGTTCATCTAGGATATCCTACAACCACAATGAATGTGCCGTTGTCTCTAGAAATATCCATAGAACATAGGTAGTTCCGAACAACTTGTTCTTTTACTATTAGAATCTTATTTCTTATTGACTCACCATCTCTACACGTAAGTGTATAGTGCAGTCATTTGAGACTTAATCTCATTCTTTGATTATGCTATGTGTTACTCAGATAGGTGATAGCCTCCGCGATTTTAGTCGCAGGCTTCCAATGGATATACTTAGAAGGTTCCCCATAATTGCTTTGTGACTAAAACACTTTGCTTTTATGTCACATCAAGCATCCTAATCCATTATTCGAGTATTCTTAAAAGAACTACTCACACCTTTCTAATTACACATATGTCTGCATTGATCATTCTCAATACTTGTCTGAATTCTATCCTTTACCGAAAGGTATGCTTAGTTGTATTATGTTCCAAATTCGATTCTTAGGTCGGAAGGCCCATTCCTTCAACTATAATTGATTAAATCAATTTCGACCTTTTGAATCTCATTTGAATAAATACTACTAAGTATAAGAATTCACAAGTATAATGATTTAACAAGAAATATATCTAACAAGTAAAACAAGTTATAGAACGGTTTGTTGCATCGTGGTAGACTAAGGATTCATCATTTACATTATTGCTATCTAATGTACCAGAATAGATAATACCCATTATTTCTTATCAAAATCATCACCATGATTAAAGAAATAAAATATCCATTCATAAATAATAGAAATCCAGAACAAAATGTTCTTTCTAAAATAAAGGGTACATAATGCAATAAACTTGAAATGAAATCCTATTTAACTACTAAAGCAGATAAATGTCTTCCACTGCAACAGCTGCCTCCTCTACAGCTTTTGCCCGTGTAGACTCGAACTCTTCTTCTCTAAGTCGCCGGGTTTTCTGGAACCCCTGCATTTAAAATGCACATACCGTCAGTGGTTCCATATCTACACACCAGATTTCTGGTAGATAATACCGCTGACTATGTTTTTACGACTAAAGAAAAATTCGTACCTTTGAGAGGACATTCAGACTTCCAGTGTCCAGACTTATTGCATCGGAAGCATTTGCCTCTTGGCTTTGCAGCCCCCACTCGTGGTCCACTCCTCTTGGCACCACTGGGTTTACAGGCTTGCTTCCTTTTCTTGCCCCTACCTCCAACAGGCTTCAAGCCTTTGGACTTGGTAGCTACACGCGGTTGAGACTTGCCCTTCTTGTAGATCCCCTCTGCCGCCTTCAGTTCAGTCAGGAGTTGTGCAAGAGTATAAGATAGTTTACCCATATTATAACTCATGCGAAACTGCTCAAAACTTGGGGTCAGAGACTGGAGTATGATGTCGACTTGCGTCTCAGCATCAATTTGAGCTCCTAGGATCTCAAGCTCATTCAACAAACTCATCATCTTAAGAACGTGCTCCCCTACGGGCGTTCCTTCAGACTGAGTAGTTGTCATGAGGACTCTCATGGCTTCTTGCCTTGCCGCACGATCTTGCTCTCGAAACATTTCTTTGAGGTTAAATAACATATCATAGGCAGTCTCCATCGACTGATGTTGGGTTTGGAGTACATTTGACATTGAAGCCAAAATATAACACCTAGCCATTTCATCAGCCTTTTTCCACTTCCTAAATGCTTCTTTTTCCTCATTAGTTGAGGCATCAGTGGGCTCAGCGGGGCATACTTCATGGAGTACAAACTTGTACTCTTCAAAAGTCAGGACAATGTCCAAATTTCTCCTCCAATCAATATAATTGGGGCCAGTGAGTTTATGCTCCTTGAGTATCACAGAAAGTGGGTTCATAGCTATTCTCTAAACCTATAAGCACATTTAAACAAACAATCAATTTAATATCCGATATTATCTCCCTCAAATAATATCATTAAATTACTAATTACATCTAAAATCCCATCAGATATGGCAAGCCACGTTAGTGTGGACGTTTACCTATCCAAATGATTTCGTAATTAGATTTGTTTCGGTCGTACATCACTATAGCGTTACTTCGATGGGAAGAATACTATAGAGCGTACCTAAGTGTAAACCATTACTCAGTACTAAGAAGTTTGTTTAAGATCCGCATGTTACCGCAAGCCACGATAGTGTGGACGTTTACGTTAACCTACGTTTCCTTCACTCCCTCCTATAACTGTCTACATCAATCGTTCCAAAATCCCATTCAATGCAGCAAGCCACGATAGTGTGGACGTTTACTACACCAAAAGACTTTTACAATTGACATCCAATTACTTGAAGCATTTGATTTTGTAAATCAAGACGCGGAGAACCATAAGTGAAACTCGAAGTTTCTAACCAGTGATTCACCATGCGAACAACCCTATCTCTCATTAGATGAGGGAGCCGAGCAGACAATCGATCCATCTTCAAAACAATGGTACGAATGTCTCTAATTTGTGTCATCCACATGACCAAGTGGCTTTGGCTCCATTCCACTCCCCGGGGTGAGAATGAGTCGACTTGAAGTCAGTTTCAGAAAGACAAATTAGGCATTGTTTGATATACTTAATCAATGTTTCTTGTAAAAGGAATTACAAGAATTCTCCTCCAATGACATATCTATATGAACTTCGAAAGCTCATAAATGTCACCAAGAGAACAGTAATGGAGACCATGGGAATGTTTCCATCCCCTCTCCCACTTAGCTTTTTATAACAAAGGGATACGCTATCTAATGCATAATTAAACACATAAGCATGCATACAAGTAATAAAGCACATATCACATAGTCAAAATAATGCTAGAAAATTATTTTCCGACTATCATGGCTTTATTCCATCTCCGTATGCGTCTTCTAGTCTTCAGTCTTCGTTCTTGAATGCTCCATGTGACGAGAATATTAATCCCTATATTTAAATCTATTTATTTTTAATAAATCCAAAAGATACTTAATTCGAAAATTAAGTCAATCGAATAAATCAAAAATAAAATTAAATATTATTAATATTTTTATTTATTTATTTTCCTTTCTAATTCTATTAAATCTCTAGAATAATCTATCCAAGTTAAACTTGGAATATTCTAGAAGACTTCTATAATAGAATAAGGAAATAATATAAATTAGGACTCTTCTTCTTTCCAAAATTAATTAATTTCCATGTCCATGAAAATTCCCATAAAATAGGAATAATCAAATAGGAAATAAATCAATTTATATTAATTATTTTCCCATCTAATTCTATTAAATCTCTAGATTCCTATTCCAAGTAGGACTTGGAATATTCTAGAAGACTTCCATAATAGAATAAGGAAATAAATAATATTAATTAATTCTTTTCCTATCTCCATGAGAGTTCCCAAACTTAGGAATACTCAAAATAGGAAAACCGAATTAATTAGGAAAGTGAATCTAGGTAGGAGTAGCATGGGTTGGGGATCCCCACACCACCCCCACCGTCGACCACCACCATCGCCGGGCACCACCGCCGCCGCCCCCTAGCCACGCGCCACCACCACCGGTGGCCGGCATGGCCGGAAACCCTAGGGGGCAGCCCCTTGGCGTGGGGTCGATCGATCCTCATGGGGATCGATCATGGGGATGATCGACCCCCCGGTTTTTCGTCCTCTTCGTCTTCTTCGTCACACGAGTTCTCCGGCGGTCGTCTCGGCATCGATCCAACGTAAATAAATTACAAGAAATAAATTTACAATTCCGGTATCGTTTCTATACATGAAATCGACCCTATACACTTTCCGGAAAACATAGAACAATAATAATAAATCTAAATTCGGTCAACCCCCGAATTTTTACTATTACAAGCATTCATCCACACAAAACGAATCTCGACATGTCCGAGAGTTTAATAATCATGGTAAAATTAAATAACAATTAATTAAACAATTAATCAATTAATTAACCATGATAGTCGGAATCCCTGCAAGGTAGAACGATAATTGAACACATACATGAACACGAAACCAAACGCTCTGATACCAATTGCTGGAATTCGATATCCCGGGCTATTAAAATTTGCGGAAAATAATAACCCGACCGAAATCCTCGATCGCCGGAGAACCAACCGCGAACCACCGTACGACCCGAGGCTCGACCGAGCACCGCACGGGCGAACCCGCGCGCCCAGCCTAGCCCCCGCACGGGGCTCGCGATCATCTCACGATGATCGCTGGGATGCCTCACGGCATCCCCGGGGCTGCTCGTAGCAGCCCCCGCAGCGAGTCGCTGACTCGCTGCCCCAGCGAGGGCGTCGCCCTCGCACGACCGCTGCGGGCGAACCCGTAGCTCATGCGAGGCGGCTACGGGTGACCCCGCAGCACCCCGCGATCGATCCTCGTGATCGATCGCACCCCTCGGCTCCAGCCGAGGGTTCCTCGCGTTCCGGCGGTCCGAACCCTAGGGTTCGGCCGCCCCTCTCGATCCCGACGGGGATCTCGAATCCCCGTATCCCGGTCTCGACGTTTTCCCGGATCGTGTGTTCATGTATGTATTACAATTTAATTCACATAAATTCACACAAAGGATTTTATGATTTTACCTTCCGATTCGTTGTGCAGAGAAACGAAATCAAGATGATGACCTTACGATCTTCCCACGTATTCCTTGCACTAGCTTGAACGTCGGGTGGGCGACGATCCTCCAAGCTTATGGATCCTCTTCTCTCTCTCTCTCTACTTTCTTTCTCTAGAAGAATTATGATCTTCAAGTTATGATTTTGTATAGAAAAGAGAAGACCATGTAGTGCTTTTATAGGCTACGTAGGGAATCTAAAGGAGGTGGAATATTGGGCTTCCAATATTAATGATTAAATTGAGCCCAAGCCCAAATCTATTAATCTCCCATTAATATTAATTAATTTATTTTCCACTATATAAATTAATTGCACTCCCAATATTAAACCATATTATATCAAATAATATTTCTCCGGTAGTATTATTTATTCCGTGTATTTAAGATTTAAATATCCATGAATAAAATTAATTTATTGCTAATTAATTTATTCATCTCTTGAATCCGAGACTAGTACCATTCAACCTTAATTATTGTGCGGAACGAATCCACTCATGAGGTTTACACAATAATTCCCTATGAACTCATCTCGGGGATATTATCAACCCTTCCGGGATACACTTTCCCGTCAAGTATTCACGGCATGCCATATATAAAATATAGTGACCCAACTTAACCGGTAATTAACCCAATAATTAAATCGGTTAATTCCTTTGGAAAATCAAAGTCACACATATTAAATATACACACCCGCAATAGTATCGGGGATTAAGAATAAAATACTCTGAGACTTGAATCGATTATCTCATGGCAATCCTAATCGATAAATCTCAAGCGATCCGCTCAATACACCAAGTGTACAACTGTGATAAAATAATTAAGACAAATTATTTTCTCTCTCACACAACGACTATACCGATGGATTGGTCCGTGTCCATCTAGGTCGTGAGCAAATGTTCGATTAAATACGAGTAACCGATAGTATGATCTTCTGTGTGGGGCCCGACACACCATACTAACTACAACGTATAAAATCCAGGACTATATTTTGCATATATTTAATTATCAATAATTAAAAGCAAACAATTGTTTATTAATTAAATAGATTAAATGCTATGATCGGGAGTTTACCGTTACTTAAATCTAGACATTAAGTACACAACTCCAACATCATCTCCATCAACTCAAAGTCAAGCTTCAACTCCATCCTCTGGGCATAGACTCCTGGAAAGTGGGCAAGGGACAACCTCTGTGCTGGCTTGCTCAAGATGTTCTTCAGTTGTGCGCACAGGAAAGCTCCAAAGTTGACCTTGATCTTCTTGGTCATGCACCACAGCAGATCAAGCTCGGTAAGGGAGACTGTGTTGCTGTTCTCCTTATTCCCATAAAAATTGTAGGCCAGGATACGGTGGCAGATGCGCAAGGCGTCGTCTTTGAGCTGGAAGTTTTTGGCCTCCTGTGATTTCAATACTTTCTCCTTGCTCAAGGCCTTCCAGATCTCGTTCCTTTCCTTCTGTGTGCGCTCTGGTGGCGTGGTCAACCTGTCCTTGTACTCCTTAGAAAACTTGTCTTTAAAACTGGCCGCTCCAATGGCCATGTTGATCTCGAAGATGCTTGCCTCATTGTACGATCCCATCATCTTGAATGAAATGCCCAACGGCCCGCCTTCTTTGGTTGTCCTCACCTCCAAGTCCTCATAGAACTCCTTGACCAATTTCTCAGAGACTTGCCCTGGCCAGGTCAAGAAGTCCTCCCATCCTATAGCTTCAAAATAACCCTTAACCTTAGCATCAATATTCAAATCTTTAAGGGTTTCAAAACATACCGTCTTGGGCACGACAACTGCCATTTTTTGGATGTTGGATGGGGTGGGTGCTGATTGCTTGCCCTTGCCACGGGTGACTCGGGTCGACGCCGGGGTCTTCTTCTCAGGCGTGTTGGCCGGAATCGACTCCGATTCTTCCTTAATTTCCGTCTCCTCTTCACCGTCTTTTTCATCCTCCTCGCCGCCGGCAATGGACATATCGTCGGGCTTCTCGTCGGACGATGATTCCATGGTAGCGACCGACGTGTTTTCTCGTGGCTTCTTAAACTTACCCTTTTCCTCCGCCGTGAACTTCCTCTTCTTCACGAGGTCTTCGCTCGGCTCGCCGCTCTGACTTGCCGGGGCTGAATCGTTGGACGGTTTGGGGGTCTCATCAAGGTCGGCGAGGCTAGGTGCGTCGATTTCCTTGCCCAGCTGCTCCACCAGCACGATGTTGATGGGGGCTGGACTGTTCTCGCTGTTGGAAATCGACTACCCGGGATGCGTTCGTTCGATCGCTCGAACATCCGAACGATCCCAGTCGACATCCGAAGTCGCTACTTCGTTCACTTTCCCAACCCATGCCCCGATTCACGCCCAGCCATTGCCCCGAAGGACAACCGCGCGAGCCGGAGCGGGCTGCCAGAAAAAGAGCAAAACGGCGGTCGCCGTTTAGAAACGGCGGTCGCCGTTTGTCCTTCAGCAGCGCGACCTGCTGTTCCGGGTGTTGGATTTCGACTCTCCGGGATGTGTTCGTTCGATCGCTCGAACTTCCGAACACTCCCAGTCGACCTCCGATGTCGCTACTTTGTTCACCCGACAAGCCTTGACCCGATTCACGCCCAGCCATCGCCCCGAAGGACAACCGCGCGAAACGGGACTGGACTGCATCAATTCGGCGACCGCCGAAAGCAGTCCAGCGGTCGCTGAAAGGGACTGCAAACGGCGACCGCCGTTTGCCCTTTGGCGACCGCCGTTTGTCCGCGAACAGCAACGCGATGTTGCTGTTCCGGGCTCGTTTCCGGGTCGTTTTTCCTCATCCGACTACCGTTCCGGAGGTCCTAGAACCCCCAGTAGTCGAGGAACACGATCCACGACCCCGGAACCTGATCTACGTTCATGTATGATCAACGAGAAAATTGAGATCGAATAAATGCGGAAATTAGAGATCCGATCTCATACCTTATCGGTCGATTGTTGAGACCTTAGAGCTTCTAACGTATTCTCTTCCCGACTCCAGACGTTGTGTGGGCAACGATCTACTGGGTTCGTCCTTTTCTGCTCCTCTCCTTTCTCAAACCACCGTATGAATTATTCTCTGGTGAGAAAATAATTTAATTGCGTTAACTTTTTATTTTCACAGAGAAAAACTTTTATTTGCGCTAAGCAAATAATTTTTTCTCAGAAAAATAATAGTTGCGGCGTTCTGTAGGTTTTAGGAGAGGGCAAGGGGGGGTTTAAATAGAGCTACGTTAGGGACCTAAGGGAAATTAATTAAGGGCTAAATTGAAATATTAATTAACTTGGAATACGTAAACGCAATTCCTTAATTAATCGATTTCAATTTTAATTATTATTAATTCCACTATAAAATAATAATTGAATTCCCGAAATTAATTTTAATATTATTTCAACAATAATAAATCCGCCGAAATTACATATACGACTTTCCCCGTGTTTAAGATATCGAACGTCCACGAATTTATTTATTTACTAATAATTAAATTAATTCGTTTCTTATTATCCGAGACTAGTACCACTCATCCTTATTATCATGTGGAACAAATCCACCTGCAGGGTTTACATGATAAACTTTATGAGCTCATCTCGGGGACGTTATCAACCCGATAAACGGGACACGGTTTCCTGTCTATAATCTATAGCATGCCGTGAGTACAATTACGATTCCCAATTTACCGAGTATCTCGACTAATCAAATAGTCTCACTCATTGGCAAGTTAAAGAACCGAGAATTGGACACACGCACCTATAATTATATAGGGATTAAGAATTCGTATATCCGTAATTCTGAGGTCTAGTTCGATTACGTTGATTAGTATAAATCGAACGCCCTCCCGTGGTCCTGCTCAATACACCAAGTGTACAAGTGTAACATAATAGTCAAGACCAACTATTACCCAGTCACACTACGACGTACCGATGGATTGTCCCTGTCCATCTAAGTCGTGAGCTTCTGTTTGATAGTATACGAGTAACCGACAGTATGATCTTCCGCGTGTCTCCTCACGCCATACTGTCTACAACGTATATATCTAGGACTATTGCATTCAAGTACAGATAGACAAAAAATGCCGACAGTTTGATTATTAGATAATGTAAAACACAGATAAGGAGTTCCATATTGTCACTAAACTAGACATTTAGAATATAACTCCATCAATCTCCCACTTATACTAAATCTCTAGTTGCCCTCTACCATACATCCGATACCCATCCCCTTCACGTGTCTCTTGAACGCTTCCGCTGGAAGTGCCTTCGTAAAGGGGTCAGCCAGGTTATCCGCTGATGCAATCTTGGTGACAACCGCATCGCCTCTCCTGACGATGTCTCTAATCAGGTGGTACTTGCGATCTATGTGTTTACTCGCATTGTGGGCTCGTGGTTCCTTTGCATTTCCCACTGCACCGCTATTGTCACAATAAATTGTGATAGCTCTAGGCATTTTAGGAACCACATCCAAGTCCATAAGGAAGTTCCGGAGCCACACCGATTCTTTAGCTGCCTCAGAGGCTGCTACATATTCGGCTTCCATGGTAGAGTCCGAAATGCATTTCTGCTTAACACTCTTCCATGAGACTGCTCCACCTCCCAATGTGAACACATAGCCTGATGTAGACTTTCGCTGATCCTTATCAGATTGGAAATCCGAGTCTGTGTAACCAATAGGAATCAACTCGGACGCTTTGTAACTCAGAACATAATTCCTAGTCCTTCGCAGGTACTTAAGTATGTTCTTTACAGCAGTCCAGTGACCCTGTCCAGGGTTACTCTGATATCTAGCTACCATGCCCACGGCATAGCAGATATCAGGTCTCGTGCACAACATGGCATACATTAGACTTCCTACTGCCGAAGCATAAGGAACCTTCTTCATGTAATCTATCTCCTTTTGTGTTTTAGGACACATGTCTTTAGATAGATGAATTCCATGGCAGAAAGGTTGAGCACCTCTCTTGGAATTCTGCATGTTGAAACGAGCCAGAATCGTATCAATATATGAAGCCTGGGACAAGCTTAACCCGGCGATCCCTTATAACCTTGATCCCAAGAACATGCCCAACTTGTCCTAAGTCTTTCATATCGAATTGCTTGGACAACCATCCTTTTATGTCCGACAACATCTTCACATTGTTGCCAATTAGAAGGATGTCGTCTACATAAAGCACGAGAAACGCCACACTGTTTCCGTCACTTCTCCGGTATACACACGACTCGTCCATGCTTTGAATGAATCCATAAGACTGGATAACCTCATCAAACCGCATGTTCCAAGATCTAGAAGCTTGCTTCAATCCATAAATGGATCGGTTTAGCTTACACACTAGATGCTCTTGGCCTTTCTTAATGAAACCTTCTGGCTGTCTCATGTAAATGGTCTCGTCAAGATTCCCATTCAAGAATGCTGTCTTGACGTCCATTTGCCACACCTCATAATCCATATGAGCTGCTATAGACAAAAGAATCCGGATCGACTTTAGCATAGCTACCGGCGAAAAGGTTTCCTCATAATCGATCCCTTCTTTCTGAGTATACCCTTTCGCAACAAGCCTAGCCTTGAAGGTTTCCACCTTCCCGTCAGACCCTCTTTTTCTCTTGTACACCCACTTGCAACCAATGGCTTTTACACCTTTGGGCGGTGCTACAAGATTCCAGACCTGATTTGAATCCATTGATTCAATCTCAGATTTCATCGCCTTTTGCCAAGACTGAGCATCTTGATCTTTAAGCGCCTCGCCATAGGTCCAGGGATCGGCTTCATGTTCTCCAGGTATCAAGTCCGAAGACTCACCTATAAACATGAACCTATCGGGTTGTCGAACAACCCTCCCACTACGACGAGGCTCCGGTGTAACCTCAGTAACTACAGGTGCAGACTGTGGTGGCGTATCACCCGGTTCGGTTGGATCTAAGCCTTGATCGTCCCCTCTCAGTTCGTTAAGTATTATCTCACTCTTGGGCTTGTGGTCCATTATATAATCCTCTTCCAAGAACCGAGCGTTGGTGCTAACAACGATCTTCTGGTCCTTAGGACTATAAAATAGACCACCTTTCGTTCCTCTAGGATATCCTATAAACAACCGAATATCTGAACGAGATTCCAATTTATCAGCCCCATGCTTCAGCACATGTGCTGGACAACCCCAGATCCGAATGTGTTTCAAGTTCGGCTTTCGCCCGGTCCACAATTCCGAGGGCGTCTTAGGGACTGATTTAGAAGGAACTAAGTTCAGGATATACGCCGCTGTTTCCAAGGCATATCCCCAGAACGAAACTGGTAGGTCTGAATAACTCATCATAGATCTTACCATTTCCATAAGAGTCCTATTCCTTCTTTCTGCTACACCATTCTGCTGGGGCGTGTATGGTGCATTCATCTGGGAGTCAATCCCATTCTCTAATAAGTACGCCTTAAACTCTCCCGAGAGGTACTCTCCTCCACGATCAGATCGTAGAGTCTTTATGGTTTTACCATGAAGGTTCTCCACAAGAGCTTTGTACTCCTTGAACTTGTCAAAGCACTCGCTCTTGCGGCGCATCAGGTATATAAAACCATACCTTGAGTAATCATCAGTGAAGGTTACGAAATATTCATAACCTCCTCTCGCTTGGACAGATAAAGGCCCGCACAAATCAGAGTGAATCAATTCCAGTACTTCCTTGGATCTATACCCCTTATCACTAAAGGGTCGCTTGGTCATTTTTCCTTCCAGGCATGATTCGCAGGTTGGAAAGTCCTCATCTTTCACACCACTGAGTATTCCATCAGTTATCAACCTTTGAATCCTACCCAAGTTAATATGACCTAGCCTAAGATGCCATAAGTACTTTTGATTCATCCTAGAAGGCTCCTTTCTCTTATTGGTACTAGATGTGTTATTTGACTCTACTCGTTGCATCGTGGAATAATCAGGATTCAGTATATATAAGTTGCCTATCAATGTACCAGAACAGATATATTCACCATTCTTTTTGATAATAACAGAACTATCAAAAGAAACAGAATATTTATTCAAAACCAATTTAGAAACCGAAACAAGGTTCTTTCTAAAATTCGGTACATAAAGACAATTATTCAATACTAAAACTTTATTATTAAAATATAAAAGAACATCTCCCACTGCAACCGCCGCCACTTTCGTAGCGTTGCCCATGTAGATAGTGATCTCTCCCTCTCTAAGCCGCCGGGTTTCCTGGAACCCCTGCAAAGAATTGCAGACATGATCAGTGGCTCCCGTATCCACACACCAGGTACCGGTGGATAACACCGCTAAACATGTTTCAGTGACTAAGGAAAAGTTCATACCTCCTTGTCTGAGAGGACAATTAGACTTCCAATGTCCAGACTGCTTGCAACGGAAACACTTGCCCTTGGGCTTGTTCACTCCATTCCGTGGTCCACCATTGCTGGGTCCACTGGGTTTCCGTCCTTGCTTCTTCTTCCTCTTAGTCCCCGGAGGGCCAGGAAGTTTCACAGCCACAAGTGCCTGAGATTTCTTAAAGATTCCCTCTGCCGCCTGGAGTTCAGTCAGGAGCTCCGCCAACGAATATAACCTCTTGTTCATGTTATAGTTCAGGCGGAACTGCTCAAAACTCCTAGGCAGAGACTGGAGCACTATATCGATCTGGGTTTCCCCATCGATAGCTCCTCCCATAATCTCTATCTCATTCAGATAGCCTATCATCCTAAGAACGTGATCCCTTACGGGCGTTCCTTCGGACATAGTGGCCGTCATGAGTTTTCTCATGGCATCTTGCCTGGCTGCCCTATCCTGACTACCAAACATCTCCTTGAGGTTAAGCATCATATCATAGGCAGTGGTCATGGCCTCATGCTGATGTTGCAGCACATTTGACATAGAAGCCAAAATGTAGCACCGCGCCATCTGATCAGCCTTGACCCACTTCCGATGAGCTTCCTTTTCCTCAGGAGTGGAGGTGTCAATAGGTTCATCAGGACAAACCTCATGGAGTACATATTTGTACTCCTCAGCAGTTAGGACAATGTCCAAGTTTCGTTTCCAATCAACATAGTTCGGACCAGTGAGTTTGTTTTCTTTTAGTATAATGGACAGCGGGTTGAGTGCCATATCTATAAAAGAGACAAATCAAACTGTCAAATTTAATTCGATATTAACTCCCTTAATTAATATCATTAAATTTACCAATTAATCCTAAAATCCCATCAGACTAGCATGCCACGTTCATGTGGACGTATACTAGTCCAAACGATTTTATAACTGGACTTTTACTTTGGTCGTACATCATTACAGCAGTGACTCCGATGGGGAGGATACTGTAAAGCGTACCTAAGTGTATACCATTTCTCAGTACTAAGTTAACCGCTCGGAAACTACACGCCCACCGCAAGCCACGTTAGTGTGGACGTTTACGTTGACATGCGGTCCCTTTACGATTTCCTATAACTGTCGAGCCTCAATTAACCCAAAGTTCCGTTTCCGTCTAGTAAGCCACGATAGTGTGGACGTTTACTAAACAAACAACTTTGTTAATTGAATTCCATTTAATAAATTTCACAATTTCGTTAATCAAAGCTTGATATCTCGTAAGTGAAACTCGAAGTTTCTAACCAGCGATCAATCATGCAATTGAGCCCTATCTCTCACAAAATGAGGGAGCCAACCAGACAATCGATCTAGTCATCAAATGACTCGAATGTCTCTAATCTGTGTCATCGACATAACCAAGCGCTTTGGCTCCATTCCACTCCCCGGGGTGAGAATGAGTCGAGTTGAAATTAGTCTTTGAAAGACAGATTAGGCATTGCTTTGAAAAACTTAAGTGTTCAATTTTAAAATTGGAATTTCATTCGAATTTCGATCAAAATGATTTCCGTGTATCGACTTTATCCGATAGGGAGGATGACACTAAAGCCAACTCGTAAGTCAATACACATCACTCTCGAAACAGAGAATGGAGACCGCGGGATTGTTTCCAATCCCTCTCCCACTTAGTATTTTACGAAAGGGATTAACGAGCATGCATATGAATTTAAAGCACAATAAAAACGCACGTAAACACACAAAAAGCATTTAACGTGGCCCGATTATTATGGCCTTCAAATCTTCGATGCACGTCTTCTCGGATCTTCGTCTCGTTGCTCGCCTCGGTCTCGGTCCATCACCGACTCGTCTAAGGACCAAGAGACGAACCCCTCCCACTGGAGTATCATCCCGGGCCCTCGACAAGCGATCCGTGATGTCCGTCGAACCCCCGCAAGCTGCTGCCCGAAGTACAGCGAAACGGCGACCGCCGTTTGCCCTTCAGCAGCCGCGGGTTCGACTTCTCGACCCTCGTTCGTCCGTCCTTCGATCTCTTCTCGATCCACCAAGTAGCAGCAACATTACATAAGTAACCTAGCTACTTCCGGCATCGATCCTATACAGAATGATCGATCCTATACACCCGGATAAACGAAAACGAAAAACCGAAATAGAAAATCTAAACGACTCAACCCGTCGTTTTAACTATTACAAGCAAGCAACGATTCAAAACAAAATCTCGACAACCCCGAGAGTTTAACAAACCACAACATACAGTACATAAACATATGACCATAATAATCGGGTTACCTGCAAAACAAACTCGCAAACAATACAAGAACGCATAACCGGCTCTGATACCAATTGTTGGATTTCGACTCTCCGGGATGTGTTCGTTCGATCGCTCGAACTTCCGAACACTCCCAGTCGACCTCCGATGTCGCTACTTTGTTCACCCGACAAGCCTTGACCCGATTCACGCCCAGCCATCGCCCCGAAGGACAACCGCGCGAAACGGGACTGGACTGCATCAATTCGGCGACCGCCGAAAGCAGTCCAGCGGTCGCTGAAAGGGACTGCAAACGGCGACCGCCGTTTGCCCTTTGGCGACCGCCGTTTGTCCGCGAACAGCAACGCGATGTTGCTGTTCCGGGCTCGTTTCCGGGTCGTTTTTCCTCATCCGACTACCGTTCCGGAGGTCCTAGAACCCCCAGTAGTCGAGGAACACGATCCACGACCCCGGAACCCGATCTACGTTCATGTATGATCAACGAGAAAATTGAGATCGAATAAATGCGGAAATTAGAGATCCGATCTCATACCTTATCGGTCGATTGTTGAGACCTTAGAGCTTCTAACGTATTCTCTTCCCGACTCCAGACGTTGTGTGGGCAACGATCTACTGGGTTCGTCCTTTTCTGCTCCTCTCCTTTCTCAAACCACCGTATGAATTATTCTCTGGTGAGAAAATAATTTAATTGCGTTAACTTTTTATTTTCACAGAGAAAAACTTTTATTTGCGCTAAGCAAATAATTTTTTCTCAGAAAAATAATAGTTGCGGCGTTCTGTAGGTTTTAGGAGAGGGCAAGGGGGGGGGTTTAAATAGAGCTACGTTAGGGACCTAAGGGAAATTAATTAAGGGCTAAATTGAAATATTAATTAACTTGGAATACGTAAACGCAATTCCTTAATTAATCGATTTCAATTTTAATTATTATTAATTCCACTATAAAATAATAATTGAATTCCCGAAATTAATTTTAATATTATTTCAACAATAATAAATCCGCCGAAATTACATATACGACTTTCCCCGTGTTTAAGATATCGAACGTCCACGAATTTATTTAATTACTAATAATTAAATTAATTCGTTTCTTATTATCCGAGACTAGTACCACTCATCCTTATTATCATGTGGAACAAATCCACCTGCAGGGTTTACATGATAAACTTTATGAGCTCATCTCGGGGACGTTATCAACCCGATAAACGGGACACGGTTTCCTGTCTATAATCTATAGCATGCCGTGAGTACAATTACGATTCCCAATTTACCGAGTATCTCGACTAATCAAATAGTCTCACTCATTGGCAAGTTAAAGAACCGAGAATTGGACACACGCACCTATAATTATATAGGGATTAAGAATTCGTATATCCGTAATTCTGAGGTCTAGTTCGATTACGTTGATTAGTATAAATCGAACGCCCTCCCGTGGTCCTGCTCAATACACTAAGTGTACAAGTGTAACATAATAGTCAAGACCAACTATTACCCAGTCACACTACGACGTACCGATGGATTGTCCCTGTCCATCTAAGTCGTGAGCTTCTGTTTGATAGTATACGATTAACCGACAGTATGATCTTCCGCGTGTCTCCTCACGCCATACTGTCTACAACGTATATATCTAGGACTATTGCATTCAAGTACAGATAGACAAAAAATGCCGACAGTTTGATTATTAGATAATGTAAAACACAGATAAGGAGTTCCATATTGTCACTAAACTAGACATTTAGAATATAACTCCATCACCGGGCTCGTTTCCGGGTCGTTTTTCCTCTTCCGACTACCGATCCGAAGGTCCTAGAACCCCCAGTAGTCGAGGAATGCGATCCACGATACCCGGAACCCGATCGTAGGTTCGTTGGATTATTACGTACAATAAGAATCGAAAAAGATGCGGAAAAGGGTTTTCGATTCTTTACCTTTGATGCGTGATTCGGAGAAGCCGAATAGGCGAACACCTCTGATCTTCTAGTGTGTATCCTAGCCCTCGACTCCAGACGTTGTGTGGGCAACGATCCACCGGAAGTCTCCTCTTCTTCTTCTCTCTTAAACTCTCTCTCACGTTTTATTTTCTCAAGTGAAGAAAAATAAAAGCTGCGTAAGTTAGGTCTAGAGAAGAGAGGGGGAGGGGTTTAAATAGGCCACACTAGGGACCTTAGGTTAATTAATTAATTAGGCTAAATTGCAATTTAATTAAACCGGTGTCCTTAAAAGAAAACCTTTAATTAAATCCAATTTTAATTATAATTAATTCCACTATAAAATTATAATTGAATTCCCAATCAATTAATTCATATTATTTTACCAATAATATTTTCTGCCGAAATTACATATACGACTTTCCCCGTGTTTAAGATATCGAACGTCCACGAATTTATTTAATTACTAATAATTAAATTAACTCGTTTCTTATTATCCGAGACTAGTACCACTCATCCACTACAAGAAAAAACTATTTTAACGACAAACTCATTTTGTCTCTAATTCTATATATTTCGTCACTTGTTAAAATGAAAGACAAATTTATTTTGTCACCGAGTTTGTCGCCTAATGTGTGTTACAAATAATTTTAAGTGACAAAATGTAAATTATGTCGCTAAATAATAAAAGAGAGAATATATTTTTGTCACTTATACAATTATATTTTGACACAAAACAAAATTGTTGACTAACAAAAATATTATATTTTATCATTTTTATATTTTAATCACAATTTTTAAAAATTATTGACAAAACAATTTTGCCACTAAATATTTGAAAGCTTTTAAAATTAAATATCAAAAAATTCTTTTAGAAAATCAATATTTTAAATTATAAAATCAGGGAATCAATTAATATATGTAGTAACTGAAATTAATTAATTAAATTAAAAATTACAGTAACTCTTTAAAACTGAAACGCGAAAATATAGACTCAAATCAAAGTATTACACCATGATTACTAGCTACCCAAGTATAACTGTATGACATTGAAATTAAATTACAAAAAATAATAAAGCACTGCTTATTTTATTTATGAC
The DNA here is from genome assembly GCA_954870475.1 of Euphrasia confusa. Classification (NCBI taxonomy): domain Eukaryota; kingdom Viridiplantae; phylum Streptophyta; class Magnoliopsida; order Lamiales; family Orobanchaceae; genus Euphrasia; species Euphrasia confusa. Next base: position 14,800,238 of record OX940958.1, read on the forward strand.
TTTGGTGAATGTAAATCATCGACTGCAAAATGCTCCATGACTTCAAATTTTGCAATTAACGTTGGTCGTGATGAACAATTCCACAAAGGTGCATTCTTGCCACGACGGCTTGCCGGCTTGCTGAGAACCGATCTACGAATATTGGAGAGGTCGCCCCTGCATCGGAAGAGGCTGCCGCCAATGGCAGAGTAGCCGGAGCCAACGACGGTCTTGAAGAAAAATGAATTTCAATGACAGGTAGATTAGGGTTCTGAATAGGAATGGAAAGTGTTTGCGAATATGCCTCAGTGAGATCTGATTAGAAGGACTTCAGACTTTGTTGATGATGGTGATGACGTCTGGAGTGCAGTAGGAATGTTGGCTTTCAATTTAATTTCTATAACTTGAAAAATTGTGAAAAAAAATTAACGGGTGATTATGATTTATGAATATGTTTGGAGGAGTGGAGAGATTGGGCATAAGTGGATGATTTTAGTTAAGACGTGGTTTCTCCCCACTAAATAAAAAGATAAGTTCAAACAAATTTAAAATAATAGAGTTAAATTACTTGCTTCACAATTTCGATTTTATTGTATATAAATAATGTATTATTGAAAAAAAATAATGTATTCGTGACTAAATTTTATTTCTATACAAAAAAGATTGAGTGACAAAATTATTTTTGTCATTTATTAATATAGTTTGTCACTTAAACAAATCACAAATTAATGTAAATAGCAAAAAAATTAATGACAAAATTATTTTAAATTTTGTCACAAATAATAGTTATTAGATACAAAATTGAAATTGTCACTTATAGTTTTGTCTCTAAATTAATATTTTCTTGTAGTGATCCTTATTATCATGTGGAACAAATCCACCTGCAGGGTTTACATGATAAACTTTATGAGCTCATCTCGGGGACGCAATCAACCCGATAAACGGGACACGGTTTCCTGTCTATAATCTATAGCATGCCGTGTGTACAATTCCGATTCCCAATTTACCGAGTATCTCGACTAATCAAATAGTCTCACTCATTGGCAAGTTAAAGAACCGAGAATTGGACACACGCACCTATAATTATATAGGGATTAGGAATTCGTATATCCGTAATCTCTGAGGTCTAGTTCGATTACGTCGATTAGTATAAATCGAACGCCCTCCCGTGGTCCTGCTCAATACACCAAGTGTACGAGTGTGACATAATAGTCAAGACCAACTATTACCCAGTCACACTACGACGTACCGATGGATTGTCCCTGTCCATCTAAGTCGTGAGCTTCTGTTCGATAGTATACGAGTAACCGACAGTATGATCTTCCGCGTGTCTCCTCACGCCATACTGTCTACAACGTATATATCTAGGACTATTGCATTCAAGTACATGATAGATTAAATGCCGACAGTTTGATTAATAGATTATGTAAAACACAGATAAGGAGTTCCATATTGTCACTAAACTAGACATTTAGAATATAACTCCATCACTCGCGTGTTGGGCTTGGCGACAGCGTGCCTCTTTTTTGTGGCGACGGGGTTTTCTCAGGTGGTGGTGGCGTTTTCTCCTTCGCGGGTACAACAGCGGCGGCGGCGGCTTTGGATGCTTTTCCTCCGACCATCTTCTTCGGTGGTTGCGATTGTGGGCTTGTGAGATCGATTTTGGTACCGTGGGGTATTTTGTTTAACTTGGTATTTTTGGGACTGGTAGATACCATGATTGAGGGAGTTAGGGTTTTGGGGTAGTGGTGGTAGTGGGGGAGTTGAGGAGTTGTGCGGTTTTTTTAAGTAGAGGAGTAGTGGTAGAGGTGAATTAGGATTTTAAATTTTTTGGACTCTGCAAATTCAGAGTCGATGGGACTCTTATGCGGATTCCCGAGAATTTCGCAATCATCACAACTGCCCTCCTCTGTCCATTGCTCAGTCTCCGCACTTGCTCGCTCAAATTTCCTGTTTCCTGAAGACAAAGACAGACCAAACCCCTTTCCTGCCCAAGGCTACTCCTTGGCGTGGTGAATTTATTAACAAAATAAAATAAAGGGAAAAGCATAGTATACATACCGAGTTCGCCTTCGGTATTTGCCTCTATTTATTGTCATGGGCCTGACTTATTTACTCGCTTCACTTGGTCAAGTGGCTGGCTCAGGGGTATCATCCCCTTGAGGTCCTCATTCCCATAGTAAGCCTTAACTCTCTGCCCGTTCACTTTGAAGATCTGATCATCACCTGGCTTAAATAGCTCAACCGAACCATTTGGGCAAACAGTATGGACTATGAATGGTCCTGCCCATTTGGTGGATAGCTTTTTTGCTTTGAATTTGAACTTGGTTTGGTAAACTAGAACCACTTGACCAGGTTCGATCTTTTTTTTCTTGATGATTTTGTCGTGGGCTCTCTTTTTTCGCTCCTTGTAGTTGACCGCGTTGTCATACGCTTCAATCCTTATCTCCTCCAGCTCAGTTAGGTCAAGTTTACGCCCTTCGCTGGCCGCATCCCAGTCGAAATTGACCTAGTTCACTGCCCAATGCGCCTTGTGTTCGATTTCCACGGGCAAGTGGCATGACTTGCCAAACACCATGCGGTAGGGAGAGATCCCTGAAGGTGTTTTGTAGGCGGTTCTGTAGGCCCAAAGTGCGTCATCGAGCTTGTCACTCCAATCTTTTCCTTCCGGCTTGACTGTCTTCCTCAAGATAGTTTTGATGATACGATTGGATAGCTCGGCTTGCCCATTGGCCTGGGGATGATATGATGTGGAGATCCTATGGTGCACTCCATATTTCCTGAGCAACCTCTCAATTATATAATTGCAAAAATGTGTACCTTGGTCGCTGATCAATGCGCGGGGTACACCAAATCTGCTGAATATGTCGCCTTTGAGGAAGGTGGCTACCACTCTCGAATCATTAGTTGATGTCGCCTTGGCCTCGACCCATTTGGATACATAGTCAACTGCCAAGAGTATGTACTCCTTTCCTCTGGAGTTGGGCAATGGTCCCATGAAGTCGATGCCCCATACGTCGAAGACTTCCACGGGCATGATGGGCATCATGGGCATCTCATCTCTCTTGGTCACGTTTCCCTCTCTCTGGCACTTGTCACAGCTCCTTCACCACTCAAAACAATCTCTCAAGAGAGTTGTCCAATAAAAACCACAGTCAAGTACCTTTCTTGCTGTACGTCGGTGGCCGAAATGTCCTCCGCAGGCTTGCTCATGGCAGTGCTTCAGAATGTCTGCTTGCTCAACTTCAGGAATGCAACGTCTCAGTACTTGGTCTTCTCCCCTCTTCCACATGTAGGGATCGTCCCAAATGTACTTCTTGCTCTCCCGCTTGAGTTTGTTCTTACCGTAGAGGGTCATGTCTTCCCTTATATATCCTGTGACTATGTAGTTGGACAAGTCTGCATACCATGGCTCCCCCGAGTGGCTTGAAATTTGATATAAGTACTCATCTGGGAAAGTCTCTGTGATGGGCATGCCTTCTTCTCGCTGGATTATCCTGCTCAAGTGGTCAGCCACTAAGTTTTGGTTACCTGACTTGTCTCTGATTTCGATGTCGAACTCTTGTAGCAACAAGATCCATCTTATCAGCCATGGCTTGGTCTCCTTCTTGGCCATTAAGTACTTCAGCGCGGCATGGTCAGTGTAGACTATGGTTTTGCTCCCGAGCAAGTAAGATCTGAACTTCTCGAACGCAAACACCACAACTAGTAGTTCTTTTTCCGTGGTTGCGTAGTTGCATTGAGCAGGGTTCAATGTCTTGGATGCATAGTAGATTACATGTCGTTCCTTTCCTTTCATCTGCCCAAGTAAAACACCCACGGCATACCCGCTCGCGTCGCACATAAGCTCAAATGGCATTCCCCATTCTGGTGGTTGGATGATGGGGGCAGTGACTAACCTTTCCTTGAGGTGGTTGAAGGCAGCTTGACAATCATCATCAAAGTTCCAGTCAACCTCATTTTGCAACAGTCTAGTCAGAGGTTGGGCAATCTTGGCAAAATCTCTCACGAACCTTCTGTAGAAACCTGCGTGCCCAAGGAAGCCTCTGACTTGTTTGACATTCCTTGGATAAGGCAGCTTTGATATGGTCTGTATTTTGGCTCGGTCAACTTCAATTCCCTTGGCAGAGACTACGTGCCCAAGGACTATCCCTTCCTCGACCATAAAGTGACATTTTTCGTAGTTAAGTACCAAACTTTTCTCCACACATCTGCTGAGGGCCAATTCCAGGTTGTTCAAGCATGCTTCGAATGAGTTGCCGTAGACCGTGAAGTCATCCATGAAGACTTCTATTCCTTGCTCAAGTAGATCAGCAAAAATGCTCATCATGCATCTCTGGAAAGTCCCAGGGGCGTTGCATAGACCAAAGGGCATGCGTCTATATGCGAAGGTACCGTATGGGCAAGTAAAAGTAGTCTTGTCCTGGTCTTCCGGGGCCACCCAAATTTGCATGTAGTCGGAGTATCCGTCAAGGAAGCAAAAATGTGTTTTCCCAGCTAGTCTCTCGAGCATCTCGTCAATGAAAGGCAGTGGGAAATGATCTTTCTTTGTTACCTTGTTCAACTTCCTGTAGTCTATGCACACTCTCCACCCGGTTTGAAGTCGAGTGGCTATTTGCTCCTTTTTTTCGTTCTCGATCACTTGAATTCCTGACTTCTTGGGTACCACATGAACTGGACTTACCCATTTGCTGTCTGAAACAGGGTAGATAATGCCCAAGTTGAGTAACTTGAGTATCTCCTTGAGCACTACCTCCTTCATGGCAGGGTTCAGTTTCCGCTGTGGGTCGCGCACTGGATTTGACTCTTCCTCGAGCAATATGTGGTGTTGGCATATGGTGGGACTGATTCCCCTTATATCTGCTAAGGTCCATCCTATTGCTTGCTTGTACTGGTCAAGGATGTTCCTCAGCCTGTTCTCTTCCTCTTTCTTTAATTTCGAACTTATGATCACGGGCAATGTATCATTTTGCCCAAGAAACATATACTTGAGATGTGCAGGGAGTTTCTTCAATTCTAATTCTGGTGGTTTCTCCAGGGATGGCACCATGATCGTGACTTCATGGGGTGGCAGTTTGCTCATGCCCACGGGGTGATTCTCCAGAGCTTCCAGTTGCTCGACTATCTGTTGAACTTCAAGTTGCTCATCCTCTGCATCTTCTCTGGTTAGTCCCTTTTGTATCACCTGATCTACCTTGTCAGCGACTCCATATCCCAGAGCTTGCTCCTCGATCATTTCATCAATCTGGTCAACATAATGTACTTGCTCAGTGTCCTCTGGGTGCTTCATTGATTTGAACAAGTCAAATGTGACCGTTTCTCCTTCAAACTTGCAGGTTAGCTTCCCAGTCTCGCAGTCAATGTGTGTCCTCGCCGTCTTCAAGAATGGTCTACCCAAGATCATCACTGGTTGCTTGCTTGATCTCCCCATGTCCAAAACATAGAAATCGGCAGGGAAAATGAGCTCCTCTACCTTGACCAATACATCCTCCAGAATTCCCTCGGGGTATACATTTGATCTATCTGCTAACTGGATTACTACCCTTGTTGGCTTCATTAGCCGTATGCCCAAATTCTCATACATTGACTTAGGCATGACATTGATCGATGCTCCCAAGTCGAGCATGGCCTTCTCTATGTTCATGTTGCCTATTATGCAGGGAATATAGAACATTCCAGGGTCTGCACATTTCCTCGGTACATTCCTCTGGAGCACCGCTGAAACATTCTCTCCCACTTCGAACTTGGCATCGTCCTGGTATTTTACTTTTTTGGTGCACAGCTCCTTGAGGAATTTGGCGCACCTGGGCATGGATTTTAGGATGGTCAGCAGAGGCATGTTTATTTCCACCTTTTTAAACATTTGGAACATCTCATTTGTATCCTCCTTCACTTTCTTCTTGTTCAATCTACCTGGGAAAGGAGGGTAGATTTTTGGTGGTGTTCCTGCTTGGGCAGGTACTGATGTTTCCTTCTGTTTGGGTGGTATCAGCTCAAGTTCTTCTTCTGACTCTTCTTCCTCGTTGACCTCTTCAACAATCCCTTCCATTTGAGATGGTGAAGTGGGCTTCTTGGGCACTTCAGCCAGGACCTTTCCACTCTTGAGGTGGATTGCATTCAGTTGGGCGTTGTTGAGTTCAATTTGGGGAGGTAGACCGTTGGTCTTCTTTTTCATTTCGGTCATAGCCTGGGTCAAGTGCGCTAGTTGGGCATTAATGTTCTGGAATTGCCCGCGCGACTCAAGCATTTGAGCATTGATATTCTGAAGTTGACCTCGAGTCTCGACCTTGTACTTCTCATTATCCTGTTTGTATCGGTCATTTTCCTGTTGGGCTTTGATGTTTTCAGTGACCAAGGTCTGCATCATGTCTGCCAAAGTCGGGCCATTGCTCTGGTTCTGCTGGTTGCCCTGATTTTGGTAGTTGTTCCTCTGATGGTTGTTTTGGCCATGATATTGCTGGCCTTGATTTCCTTGGTTTCCTCCGCCTTGGTAGTTGTTATTTCCATACCGGTTGTTGTCATGATTTTTCCAGTTGTTTGAGTTGTACGTGGGTCTCTGTCCGTTCCCATTGTTCTGCATTATCACCTTGACCTCCTCATCAAATAGCTCAGGGCACTCGTCAGTGGCATGGTTACTTTCCTTGCAGATTTGGCATGCCTTGACTCCTCTCTTTTGCCCTGGGTTTTGGTTGAGTACCAGTTGCTCAACTATGTTGCAGAGTTTGTCCAGCTTGACTTCAGTTGCAGATGGTACGGGCAGGTTATTCCTGGGTAGGTCACTCCCATCCTCCCTTGTCTCTTCAGCCATTTCCTTGAAAATCTTGAATGCTTCGTTGGCCATTTTGTTCAAGATGGATCCTCCACAGGCTGCATTGATCCATGTCCTCTCTGTTTCTCTCAATCCGGAGACAAAGTACTGGACCAGATCATGGTCAAGGATCTGATGCTGTGGGCACTTGGCCAACATCTGTTTGAACCTGACCCAGTAGTCGTGGAAGTTCTCTCCTCCTCCCATCTTGATGCTGTTGATCTTCTTCCTCATCTGCTGGATGCGTGCAGCTGGGAAGTACTTCTTTAGGAACTTTTGTTGGAGTTGACTCCAAGTGGACACTTCTCCAGGTGGTAGAGTGTAGAGCCACTCTGGGGCACCTTCAGCTAGTGAGAAAGGAAAGGCTAGGAGTCTGATGTATTCCCCTAGCCCTTCACTTGCTCGAATGGTGCCACATGCCAATTCAAAGTCTTGGAGGTGTCTCTGTGGGTCCTCCAACGGCATGTCACTAAACTTGGGCAAGATCTGGATGAAGCCATGTTTCATCTCCCAATTATTGTTCTCCACCGTGGGCAAGGTGATGCCCAGTGGCTTCAGATTCAAGTTCTCAGGGAACATCGTGTCCCTCAACGTTTTGGTTCCTTCTTCTACCATCCTCGATCGCGTAGGTGACCTGGATGCGTTCGGTGAGTCTTCTCTCGATGTGTCCGAGATCGGCTCTCCTCTCTCAGTTATGGTCAACTGAGTTAATTGAGCGGCACGTGCTAGTGCTTGCTTATGTCTTGCTGCTTTTCGATTCTTCCTTGCGGTTCGCTCGATTTCAGGATCAAATAGTAGCCCTGTATCCTTGCTTCTCGATGAGTCAGAATCCTGCATACAAAAATAGGTCAAGCGTTAGCACGGAAAACTATTGGCTTGGAATATTGCCTCCCCGGCATCGGCGCCAATTTTGACGCTATCGTCGTGGAGTAGCGCAAAATAATATTTATAAGTCCTAAACTATTCACTAGCACAAGTACTAGTAGCAAGTATAGGGTCGATCCCACGAGGAGGCGATTTAGCTTATAGTTTTCCCGGCTTTTATTGCTCAATTGGGTTGTCACGTTTGAAAAGGTTTTGTTTTGGAAAGCAGTTGGGCACTGCCGAACCGTGGTCACCGTGTTTACTTGACTCGAAAATAACAAATAACTTAAACAGAAATAAACTAGCATGCAACTTAACTAACAGACTGAGCAATTAACAGACTTTACTAATCAAATAAGAAGAAACAAATAAAGAATAAAGTATCCAGGCATTGACTCCCCTGACTTCCCCCTTGACCTATGTGGTGCCGATCATTGGTACGTATATCATTTTGCTAACAGTTTTGTCTTCCAGTTATAGACCCCAAGTATTAACATCCCTATAGTGTCACGCATATTAATACCCAGACCCCTCATTCGCTCTTATGTTTAAGTCCTATTAGATCTCTCTCAATAGGTCTCCTGACGTTAACCAATTCGACACTATGTGACCGCATGAGTCTAAGTTGATCAAGTCGCCTTCATCCTCCAAGCAAACCCGGAATGGCCAATAGCATGCCTGAACAGACCCAAGTCATACGACCACATCTCCAGCAACATGTTGTACTTCGCGGACGCCCAGTCTCCCGGTCGCGTTGATCCACGTACTCCTGTGTTAGGCAAGTCGGGGTTCCCACTGGTCACTGTAGGATTGCCCAAGTCCCTAACATGCTTAAGTTACTACCCTGTTGAATCGGGAACAAAACTCAGTTAGTTGATGTCCTCACTAAGCCTCCCGTCTCGATCACGTCTTAGGGTTGGTCAGGTTCTGTCTTTGCCCAGATACAAACAGATTAGCTACTTGACATAATTAAATCAGAAAATAAAACAAAGAAAATAAGACGAACTAAATTATGCATTGAAAACGGGAGATTGTTCAACAAAGAAATAAAACTAAGTACGGAAATCAAAAGCATAAAACATAAAGATTGTTTTTGGCCCGAGGGCTTAACAAGAAATAAACGCCGGCGAGTCGATGTGCTCACGCGGCTGCCTTCTTCGCTGCTGGTCAGGTAGGGTTCCGATCCTTCTTTCTCGCTCATGTGTTCTCGTTCTTCATCAGTCACTTCTTCTTAAATAGACGGGCTTCAGATGATGAGAGACGTGTGGGGGAAAATACCTCCAAGTGCGGACGAGAGTCCTACTTGGGTTGGAGTTTGAATCTGGCCGCCTTTGAAGACTCCACAAAATTCAGGACTCCTGGTACACCACGTGCCCAACGTTCCGTCTTCGTCAATGTTAGTGCTTGCCCATGTACTTCCTTCTCTGACTGATTGAGGTAGCGGATCATGTGCGGTACTTGGTCGGACTCAAGTCTTGCTCCACCTGCTGACGTCCTGGTTGCTTGATCAACTCTACTGGACCCTTTTAGTCAGTCTGGCTTGCTCAACGAGTGCTCTTGACCATGGAAGGTGATTTCCTTGCCTCATTCACACAGTGCGCTCCTCTTTCCACTCCTTTGCCTGCCCACCTGCAAAACTTGCCCAAGTACCCAAACGTGCCCTCCCAGACACAAATAAAGTAAAAACAAACTAAGGACTCGATTTACTTGACTCTAAAAACCTAAAAATGAGCCAAAAAATATGGCTCATCAGTACATAACATACATTAAGCTTCCATAGCCAAGGCGTAGGGAACTGCTTTCATTTCTTCTATCTCCTTTTGTGTTTGACACACATCCTTAGATAGATAGATTCCAAGTCTGAAGGGTGAAAACCTTTCTTGGGAATCTTGTATGTTACACGAGTCAGAATCGTGTCTATGTATGAAGCTTGGGATAGGTACAATGTTCTTCTCTTGTGATCCATCACAACTTTTATCACAAGAACATGTCCAACCTCTCCTAAGTCCTTCATATCGAATTGTCTAGAACAACCATCCCTTTATGCCCTACAACATTTTCACATTATTGCCAATTAGAAAATATCGTCTACATAAAGCACGAGAAACCACTTTGTTTCCATCACGTTTCCAATACACATACAATTCGTCCATGCTTTGAATAAATCCACAACGGATTATCAAATCGCATGTTCCATGATCTTGTAGCTTGCTTCGATCCATAAATGGATCTACTGAGCTTGCACACTAAATGCTCTCGCCCCTTAGCAATGAATCCTTCTGGTTATTTCATACGAATAGTTCCGTCAATACTTCCATTCAGGAAAGCTGTATTGACAACCATTGTACCACACCTTATAATCCATATAAGATGCTAAGAGAATCTGGATTGACTTTAGCATTGCTACCGGCGAAAGGTCATCCTTTCGCTACAAGCATCGCTTTGAAGGTTTCAACCTTTCCGTCATATCCTCTCTTTGTCTTGCAGAGCCATTTACACCCGATTGGCTTCACGCCTTTCGGTGGTTCTACATGATCCCAGACATTATTAGAATCCTCAGATTCTATTTCGGATTTCATCGCCTTACCCAAGAAGGCGCATTTAGATCTTGTACTGCCTCATCATAGGTCCAGGGGTCGATTTCATGTACTCCAGGTGCCGAGTCCGAAGACTCACCCAGTCCCATGAATCTTTCCGGTTGTCTCACAACCCTCCCACTATGACGGCGTTCCGGTGTATTAACAGTGATAACAGGGTGCAGGTTCAAGTGGTGCACTACTCGGTTCGGCTAGTTCTAAGTCTCGATTATTCTCTCTCATTCCATCAAGTATCACATCACTTTTGGGCTTGTGGTTCATCACATAACCTTTCTCTAAGAACCGGGCGTTAGAACTTATAACGACCATCTGGTCCTTAGGACTATAGAACACACAACTTTTGTTCTTCTAGAATATCCTATAAACAACCGCATTTCCGTACGAGGTTCTAAGAACCAAGTTTAGGATGTGCGCCGATGTTTCCAAGTCATATCCCTAGAACATAAAGGTAAGTCCGAATAACTCATTATTGTTCTCACCATTCCTATAAGAGTCCTTTTCCTTCTTTCTGACACACCATTCCTTAGAGGAGTAAATGGTACAGTCAGTTGGGAGTCAATCCTATTCTCTGATCAGTATGCCTTGAATTCTCCAGACAGGTATATGCCTCCACGATCAGATCGTAGGCATTTAATGGATTTACCATGAAGGTTCTCCACAAGAGCTTTGTACTCCTTGAACTAGTCAAAGTACTTGTTCTCGCGGTACATCAGGTATCTAAATCCATATTTCGAGTAATCGTCAAAGATGAAATACTCGTACCCTCCTCATGTCTGAGTAGACATAGGTCCGCATACATCAGAGTGAATCAAATCCAATACTTATCCAGATCTATAGCTTTTAACCTTAAAAGGTTACTTGGTCATTTACCATCCAAAATCGATTCATAGGTAGGAAGGTCCTCTCCTTCAACACCACTGATTAAATCATCAGTTGTTCAACCTTGGAATCCCATTTGGATTAATATGACCTAGCTTAAGATACCACAAGTATAATTGATTCATCCTAGAAAGTTCCTTTCTCTTATTGGTGTTAGATAATGTGTTACTAGTTTCGGTTTGTTGCATCGTGGTAGACTCAGGATTTAACATATACAAATTTTCAACCAATGTGCCAAAACAGATATTATCATCTATTCTTCTTAGAATCATCGAATGATCAGAAGAAATAGAATATCCATTTCTTTTAGAAACTGAAATCAAATTCTTTCTAAATTCAAGCACATAAAGACAATATATAAAATCCTTTCATTACTCAAAAGTAAATGAATCTCTCCCACTGCAACAGCCGCCATCTTCGCAGCATTGTCCATGTAGATGGTGATCTTTTCCTTTCTAAATCTCCGGGTTTCCTGGAACTCTTGCATCGAAATGCAAAACATTATCAATGGCCTCCGTATCTACACACCAGGTGTTGGTAGATATCACCATTAAAAATGTATCAATGACTAAGGAAAAATTCACTCCTTGTTTTTATGAGAGGACAATCAGACTTCCAGTGCCCAGACTGCTTGCAGCGGAAGTACTTGCCTTGCGGCATACTTACCCATTCTCGTGGTTTAAAACTAGGACCACTGGGTTTCTGTATCTTGCTTCTTCTTTTCCTTCTACCCGTTCATAGGTTCAAAACCATTTCTTGACACGGTAGGACAAAGAACACGAAGTACATACTTGTACTTCTCAGCAGTTAGGACATTGTCCAGATTTTGATTCCAATCAACACTCTAAGGGTCATTGAGTATAAAATGCCTTATCGTATATCACATAGTAGGGCAAAGTCATTTCTAACCTATAAGCACATAATACAAACAATCGATTTAATCTCCGATATTATCTCCCTCAAATAATATCATTAAATCACTAATCACATCTAAAATCCCATCAGATATGGCAAGCCACGTTGTGTGGACGTTTACCTACCCAAACGATTTCGCAATTAGATTTGCTTCGGTCGTACATCAATTATAGCGTAACTTCGTTGGGAAGGATACTATAAAGCGTACCTAAGTGTAAACCATTACTCAGTACTAAGGTGAGTCGTTTGGAACCGCAACATCACCGCAAGCCACGTTGTGTGGACGTTTACGATAACTCACAATCCTTCACAACTCCCTATAACTGTCTACATCAATTAATCCAAAATCCGTCGATATAGCAAGCCACGTTTTGTGGACGTTTACTACACCAAGAGATTTTTACAATTGACTCCCAATTACTTGATCCATTCAATCTTGTAAATCAAGACGCGGAGAATCATAAGTGAAACTTGAAGTTTCTTACCAGTGATTCACCATGCGAACAACCCTATCTCTCATAGAATGAGGGAGCCGAGCAGACAATCGATCCATTCATACAAATGGTACGAAAGTCTCTAATTTGTGTCCTCGACATGACCAAGTGGCTTTGGCTCCATTTCATTCCTCGGGGTGAGAATGAGTCGACTTGAAATCTGTTTTGGAAAGACAAATTAGGCATTGTTTGATAAACTTAATCAATGTTTCTCGTAAAAGGAATTACAAGAATTCTCCTCCAATGGCTTATCTATATGAACTTCAAAAGTCCATAAAAGTCACCAAGAGAACAGCAATGGAGACCATGGCATTGTTTCCAATCCCTCTCCCACTTAGCTTTTTACAATAAAGGGATACGCTATCTAATGCATAAATAAATACACATAAGCATGCATACATGAAATAAAGCACATATTATTATCACATAATCAAAATAATACTAGAATATTATTTTCCGACTATTATGGTTTTATCACATCCCCGTATGCGTCTTCTAGTCTTTAGTCTTCGTTCTTGAATGCTCCATGTGACGGGAATATTAATTCCAATATTTAAATCCATTTATTTTTAATAAATCCAAATCGAATAAATCAAAAATAAAATTAAATATTAATTAATATTTTTTATTATTTTTATTTTCCTTTTCTATTCCATTAAATCTCTCGAATCCTATCCAAGACCCACTTGAAATATTCTAGTAGATTTCCATAATGAAATAAGGAAATAAAATAATTTAGGACTCCTAGTCCTTCCAAATTAATTCCTTTCCTAATCCATTAAAAAATCCATAAAGGAATAATTAAATAAGAAAAAATTAATTTAGGACTCCTAAACTTTCCAAATTAACTATTTTCCTAATCCATTAAAAATTCCATAAATGAATAATCAAATAAGGAAAATAAATTAATTCCAAATTAATTCTTTTTCTATTCCATGAGAATTCCCAAAAATAGGAATACTCAAAATAGGAAAACCGAACTAACTTAGGAAAGTGGATCTCCGGAGAAGCACGGGGTGGGGATCCCCGCGCCCCCTATCGAACCAAACCCTAGAGGGAGCCGCCCACCATCGAAGGTGAGCACCCTCATGGGTCGATCGATCCCATGGATCGACCATGGGGTTGGTCGATCCGAGCCCTCCCTCTCTTCGTCTCCTCCGTCACAATTTTCCGGTCGTCGTTTCGTCCTCAATCCAACGTAAAATAAATTACAAATTTATTACTACGCTATCCGGTATCGATTTTCTACATGAAATCGACCTCATACAATTTCCGGAAAAATAAAACAAACATCCACCACACAAAAACAAATCTCGACATCACCGAGAGTTTAATAATCAAGAGTAATATTATGACATTAATTAACAAAATTAAATCTAGCCATAATAATCGGAAACCCTGCAAGGTAGAACAATTTATCGGAAAATACCGTGAACTAAAACCAACGCTCTGATACCAATTGTTGGAAATCGATATCCCGGAATTCATAAATTTAATTAAATAAATTATCTAATTAATTCCGACCGAAATCCTTTTGAGATCGAATATCCGGAGTTGTCAAAGTTGCGGAACAACAACTCCAATCGACTCCCGGTTTTGCCGGAAACCCCCACACGAACCTCCACGGGGAAGACGCCCAATCGATCATCATCTACGGGCGAACCCGAGATGATCGATCATGTCTCGTATGTAGCGTGAAGGGCTGCCCAATACAGCCCGCTAGACGTGCCTTGAACCCTCGCCAAACAGCCGATGCCATCCCGAAGGAACCACCCGATCGAACCCTAGCCGCGGTTGGAGCCGCCGCTGTCCGATCGAGGTGTGCGCTCGCATCCATGCGAGCGCTAAGGTTGCAGCCCGTGCGACCCTGCACGTTCCCAGCGAAGCCCCCGCGTGCGATCCGCATGGCCACGCGGATCCGCTGCGGGAAAAACCCGCAGCCCGCTGCTAGCCACACGAGGCCAGCGCCTGGCTCGCCGGCGGTCGCTCGCGACATGGACCAGGCGGGCGCCTGGTCCTCAGGCGGGCGCCTGGTCCTCAGGCGGGCGCTTGCACCTCCCAGCGAACTTGGTTCGCGCGATCCTTGCCGCCGGATCGCTCCAGCCGCGGCGGTCCGGTGATCCTCGATCACCACCGCCCGGCTCGACCCCGGTGAGGATCCCAAACCTCGGATCTTGTTCTACGGTATTTTCACGATAAATAAAACGATTAAAATCATAAAAGGGTTTTACGATTTATACCTCGTTCTCGTTGTTCGGTAAAACGAAAAACTTAATTGAAGACCTTGAGATCTTCCCACGTATTCCTTGCACTAGCTTGAACGTCGGGGTGGGCGACGATCTATCAAGCTTCCATGGATCACCTTCTCTCTCTACTTTTCTCTCTCTAGAATTGTGATCTTCAAGTTATGAGAATAGAGAAGACCATGTAGTGCTTTTATAGGCTACGTAGGGGACCTTAAGGAGGTGGAATATTGAGCTTCCAATATTAATGATTAAATTGAGCTCAAGCTCAAATCTACTAATCCATTAATATTAATTATATGATTACTTCTACAATATAAATATAATTGCACTCCCAATATTTACCATATTATATCAAATAATATTCTCCGGTAGTATTATTTATTCCGCATGTTTAAGATATAAATGTCCATGAATAAATTATATTTATTGCTAATATGAACTTTAGTTGCGTAATATTTTTTAATATTATTCATAAAACTAATTATAATTTCTTTCATAATTTATTGTAAATTATAGTTCATCTATCCAAAACTTCACCTTTTGGTTTAAATTGCGAGAAATGTACGATTGTATCCTACAATAAAAGAATACAAAACTTGAATGAAGTCTAACAATTGATCACGAGATACCAACTTTCATTTAGGTTGGCATCGTATTTACCATTATTCATTATATAAAATATCAATGTAGGAGTTTTTTATACAGAAAATTCTGTACATTTGCGTATCCACCAAAGAAAATAGAAAATCATTTTTTTAAATAATTTTCCAACAAGTAAAACAAACAAGGAAACTAAACAAACCAACAAAAAACATCAAAAAAATGTGCTTTTCCCAAACGGATCTTCTTAATTAAATCTCAACCCATGTATAAAACATTCATTCCACCCTCTATGTTCGCTCATTTTGCAAAACTATAACAATTCATTACATAAAAAAAAAAGTAAATCCGAATCTCCTCTTACATGCAGATATACTTAATGGAGTAAACTCACTCCAATTATGCTCCCCTTCCACTCCACTTCACTTTCGGGGATTTCAATCAATATGATTGCTGGAGATTTAACAAAACAGACAGCTTACTCCAATCCCACTCATCAAGATTAGGGGACATGGCAACGGCACCCACAGCTAGTAGTGCTGCCGTAAAGAAAACAGTCTTCACACAAGATAATCCACTGGAAAGCCTTCCGGATATTGCCTTGCAGTATTTATCTGCATCCTTGAAGAAAGACTGGCGAGCGGCATCTACTCCACCGCTACTTAAAGCTTCCTCATTCTGTAAAGTGCACCATTTGAAATATAAGTTAAATTTATTGTAACTGTATTACACTGAATCCTAAAGAATTGTGGTTGTCAACGCAGTTGCAAAGTTGCATGTACTCATGGTGATGCACAGAAAATAAATAGTACAAGGTTAGTGACGAAAAAAAATGTCCCAAGGCTTTACCTAACTACAAAGACTTGAAAAAAATTCAAATACTTCCCATAGACATTAGTTTCAAGATTTCAAACAACCCCCAAAGGGTTTTTAACAAGAACTGGGTGTGATATGAGACGGTCTCACTATATAAATATAAAGTTAAACTTTTAAGGTAAAAAAACATCCCTTTCAAGTGAGCTAAACTAGATTGTCATCAGTTTTTACTGAGTTTGTCGGACAATCTTACAACAGTTTGTGTTTCAAAAAGTTGCACCTTCAAGAGTGTTTGTATTTGTTAGATAGAATTTATTTTGCTTTTGTAATT
Organism: Euphrasia confusa; assembly: GCA_954870475.1. Taxonomy (NCBI): domain Eukaryota; kingdom Viridiplantae; phylum Streptophyta; class Magnoliopsida; order Lamiales; family Orobanchaceae; genus Euphrasia; species Euphrasia confusa. The sequence continues at coordinate 14,816,767 of OX940958.1, forward strand.
AGGTTAAACTCTTAAGCATTGTTTTTGTAATTATCCATAAATATAATGCGGACCTTTTTCCTGAAACTCTTCAGAGTCTCCCCAAGCGCTTGGAGAGAAGACTGTTTCTCAGAAAGCTCCTTCCAATGCTCGGCAAGCTTCTTCAAGACAGCGACACTAGCCTCTATGTTATCCGAATAAATCCTTTCCTGTACAAAATTAATTTCACAGCATTGGTCATTACCTTGCAACCAAAAGAATAAGTAGAAAATAAAGAAATTCAATGGAAAAGGAAACTGCAATCAATATTAAAAACTATGCGTTCAATATTTCCATAGTTCTTAATAACTATTAAAGCACTACAAAGCATAATGTCAACTAAATCTTAGCTTACCCACTGCTTGTAGCAATCGGGATTCTGAGTCAAACACCAAATAAAAATACCAGCTGCTTCCTGAGATAATGCCGAGATCTCTGCAAGCCACCACTTTCATCAGCAAAATGCTATTTCTAAGCCTCTAAACTACTTCCAAAGCAATACAAAAAAAAAGACATCGACAGAAAAATCAAAATTACCTTCTCCAGCTGATTTTATTGTCAAAGACTGTATCTGCAGTGACACTTGCTTCATTGCTTTGCTTCCGACAGAGCCAGCAAGAGCAACGTCTTTTAGAACCGGGTAGATCACCTCAAATCTTTCGGTAGCCTATTATACATACATAATTTGCCACTGTAAAATTTGGTAGAGAAGAACTTTTTGAATCTTTCGGCAATATTGCACAGACTTCTTAAATGACTCATACCTTAACTCTTGCAGAAGATGCAGGAAATGTGACACGCAACAACAGGTCAAGTGCTGCAGGTGGTACCAAGCGCTCTCCTTTCCTAATTGCATTACTTACTAATATGCTACGAGCTTTTGGTGTTGCCACAATTCTAATAAACGGATACAAAGCTTAGAATCACTATAAGAAATACATTACGGCAATTAAAAGCATCTAACCGCAGAAATTTTTAGAGAATCCAACCTTTCCACTAACTGCAAAACAAGATCCCTGGACTGTGGATTAGATCCCGATTTCCCTCCAAGGATGGGCAAAATATGGTGTGCCCATAAATATAGTCCTACTGCTAAATCTCCTTGGCATGCCTACATAATAAGGTTAGGCTTAAAAAAGGAATCTTTCTCAGAAATGATGTTGAATTGAAATTTGAAGTGTGATGTGCCAACTCACCTGAGCTATCATCCATACAAGAACTGAAAGCTTGTCTTGTCCTTGATACTTTGGGTTTTCGCTCAAATTTGGCAATAGATGAATTAGGACATCAGGTTTGCGGCGTACTACCATTGCTAAAACTAAAAATATAGCGACCTGTGAATTGATAAAAGAAATATTTACCAATAAATTAGTAAATTGATAAAAGAAGAATACAAAAAATATTTTTTTCAGAGAGATCAACTAAAATTTCAGTATGGTTAAATAGTTAGCATTAAAAAGCAAGTAAATTTCAAAAAAAGAAGAAAGGTAAAATGATTAATGGAAATCAGGATTAGGAATGTATCTTATCCTGGAAATCGTAGGCAACTTCACAATTCTAAAATAATAAAAAAAACCTTTATACCTTAAGAAAGAAACCTCTAGAAAGAGGTAAGAATGCATACATTCTATATATCCATTCCATTACTATAATCCTTCAGAATAAAACTGATTTTATCATACAAAAGATTAAAAAAGATGAATCAATAATATACTAAATTTCATAAGCATTAGCAAAAAAATCAACCAAAGAAAGAATGTGACAGGAAAACAGACTGCATTTCAAGACAATGCAGAGAAACTGCCTGATAGGTTAATTGATAATTATACACTTAAGGCATATGTTGCATACTTACTTGAGACTTTGAAGATGCTGGCTGCCCTCCTTTCTTTGAACCTTTAGCTGGTTGTTGAGATGCCAAGTCAGCAAAAATGCTATCCAATAACCAGACAACAAACGTTCCTAATGCTTCAGAAGAACGGTGATTGATCCAGTCAACTGAAGTTTTGTACACAGGCTCAGCAATATAAGAGACAGGGACCTGCTTGACAGGAGAAAAAATGGACAACACACACAACAATTAGTTAGCTTGAAATGTTTTCTCAATCCTAAAATGTCCAAAAAACTTGATCAAAATCCACCACAACATATTAAGAATGTGTAGAAGAAAACAACATAAAAACCTCAAGCACTCAAAAGAAGGCTATAGCCAGAATAATGATGGCTGTAAGAAGCCACATAAAGGTGACAAAACTAATTGTTAGAAAAATTACAGGAAGCAAGACCTCACATCTTAAATCAGCCTCGAGGAAAACACAGTTATCAAACAAAAATTAACTTTAGCAGGTAAAATATAGCATCACAACACAGATTGTTAAAAATATTTAATAATCAAAAGCATGTCAAAACAACGTGATGTATATCTTAAGCAACACTAATCTAAGTACTAGAAAAACTCACATCTGCAATTTTCGACACTACAGACTCCCTGAACAACTTCAGCCATGGAAACTGCGACCCATTCACGGCAGCAAACGCACGCCCGAAATAGTCCGCAAATCTCATCAGCTGTATATCTTGCTGCCCTTCATACGACTCCTATCACCATGATATTTATTCATAAGAAAACTCATTCCACAACAAACAAATATATGTGCAGTATAAGATCCAAATTCAATGATAGAAAAATACCGAAATATTAGCGAGAAAAGCGGCGAGATCATCAGCGTCGATCTTCGCGGCAGCTTCCGCCACGGTCACTTTAGGCTTCTTAACCTTCTTCGGCTTCTCCTTCTTATTCACCTCCGCCGCATTACTCTTAAGATCGGCATCGCTGCTGAGATCATCGTCTTCGTAGTCTTCATCGTCTCTTCCACGATTCCTCCTCGGCCTCCGAATTTCATCTTCGTCGTCATAAATCGCGGAGGCTCGCTGCGCCTCAAGAATCCGGCGCCTTTCCTCTGAGTGCTTCTCCAATCCCTTGAAAACGCCGTCATTGTCGTACGGAATCACGGATCCGTTCGGTAAAATCCTGGTCAGATCCGACGGCGTTTTCTTGTTCTGATTATTGCGATGCTTTTTGGCGTAGGTGACCGTCTGCCAGCCGTGGCTGTTATCGCCGCCGTGGTTGATTGTCTCCGACGTGAGCGCGATTGATTTATCCTCTTCCATTTGCGTTAAGGGATAATGCGAATTGAAGGGAGACCGAATTTAGCTGTTCGCAGAGTGAAATCAGGGTGAAATTGGATCGGGAGAGAGAACTGTATAAGTTTGGTCACTGACAGAATATAAAAATAGAATTGGGACTGAAGAGGAACTGGGCTCGAGATTGGGTTTAATTACGAGAATGCCATGATTGAAAATCCAAACGTGGTCACCGCTCAGTCACTCACGGCCACACGTAGAGCTGAGTCTTTGGGGTCGGGCTGGCCAGAATATTTCTATTCTGGCCCGAAACTAATCGGACTTTTTGTGTTTATATTTCTATAATCACTTCAGTTAATGTAAGATAAGATTTTTATTCCAACTAATACAGTAATACTGTATATATGATATATTTATAGTAGTATTTATAAAAGCCAAATTCAATATTTTGTTATTTTATGTTAAACACGTTATTATAAAAAAATAAAAAATCATCATGTTATTATAAGATTTAAAAATAAATATTTAATCAAAATATTGTGTGCATTTGTATTTTATACTACTTCAAATATTTTGTGCATTTGTATTTTTTGTATATATATAGTACTGTATATATAGTATATAGTACTAATATAATCCAAACTCAACGTTTTGTTATTTTATGTTAAACGCATTATTATAAAAAAATTAAATAAATATTTCATCATGTTATTATAAGATATAAATAAATATTTACTCAAAATATTGTGTGCATTTGTATTTTATACTATTTTTGTTCCGACTAACCATACATTATAATTACAAATTAAAGAATGTATAATTAATTTAGACGAATGTTTTAACGCCCCGACTCGTTGAGGGGTCGAAGCCCGACTCTAATGGGCTGACTCGGTTACCAATGATTGTCGTTGGGAGTGATATTCTGGCCCCACTGTGATGTAGTTGTATACTTAATGTCTAGATTTAAGTAACATAAACTCCCGATATTTATAATTAAACATATGCAAATTATAGTCCTAAATTATATACGTTGTAGTTAGTATGGTGTGCGTCGTCACACGGAAGATCATACTATCGGTTACTTGTATGAGTGAGAAAATAATTGGTATTGATTATTTTATCATACTTGTACACTTGGTGTATTGGGCGGATCGCTTGAGATTTATCAATTAGGATTGCCTTTGATAATTGATTTAAATCTCAGTGTATTTTATTCTTAATCCCCGATACTATTGCGGGTGTGTATATCTAATATGAGTGACTTTGATTTTCCAAAGAAATTGACCGATTTGAACATTGGGTCAATTGTCGGTAAAGTTGGGTCACTATATTTTATATATGACATGCCGTGAATTCTTGACGGGAAAGTGTGTCCCGATAAGGGTTGATAATGTCCCCGAGATGAGTTCATAAGGAATTATTATGTAAACCTGCAGATGGATTTGTTCCGCATAATAATTAAAGTTGAATGGTACTAGTCTCGCATACAAGAGATGAATAAATTAATTAGCAATAAATTTAATTTATTCATGGACATTTCTATCTTAAACGCACGAAATAAATAATACTAGATAATATTATTTGATATAATATGGTTTAATATTGGGAGTGCAATTATATTTATATAGTGGAGGTAATTATATAATTCATGAATTAATTAATAGACTTGGGCTTGGGCTCAATTTAATTAATTCATGGGAAGCCCAATATTCACCTCCTTTAGATCCCCTACGTAGCCTGCACTACATGGTCTTCTCTATTCTCATAACTTGAAGATCACAATTCTAGAGAGAGAAAGTAGAGAAGGAGATCCATAGAGTTCGGAGGATCGTCGCTCACCCGACGTTCGAAAGAGTGCAAGGAATACGTGGGAAGGTCTCAAGGTCTTCAATAAGATCTCGTTTCTCCGCACAACGAATCTAAAGGTAAATTAAATATTTCCGCTATTTAATTCATGTTTATTGAAATATTATCGAAAAACAAGATCCGATAAACGGGGATCCAAACCGGGACGAGTCGGGAGGTGGCGGTCTTGGACCGCCGGACCGCCGGCGACTCGAGACCCGGCTGGACGGATCACCGGGAGGAAACCCCGCCTTGGCGGCGACGATCGCTCGCGGTTGGAGTGATCGGGCAGTCGCGGTTTCGGCCGCGGCTAGGGCTCGATCGGCTGCTCCTCCGCGACGACTCCGGGCTGTTCGGTCGTGGTTTCCGGGACGTCGATCGGAGTCGGTTTTACGACGACTCCGGGTGATCGATTTCCAACACACTGTACCAACACGTGTCTTTTCTAGCGCACTTTGTCCTCACTCGTGCGCACTCGGGACACTTCCCAGGGAGTCACCCATCCTAGAATTACCCCAGAGCTAGCACGCTTAACTTTGGAGTTCTTATAGAATGATGCCCAGAAAAGAAGATGTATCTGTTGGTATGAGTAGCATATTCAATTCCTTTAAGCCTGTGAATTTTCTGGGGCGTTACAAATGTAATATTAATTAATTTTAATAAATAAATATTTGAATAAAAAAATTCTGATACATTATATCAAGACAAAGTAATAGAACAAAATTAAATAAAAATAAAAAAATTCTCGCCGCCGATGGGCCGTCCGCCGAGCAACGGAGGCCCCTCCCTCCGCTTTAACCCCGTCGAGGTTGGGGAGATGGAGGCTATTCTTCTCGCGCACGATCTCACGGTCTCGGACCGAGAAATTATTGATGCACTCGCTCAGAGATTCAGTGCTGGAGCTGAAAAAGCAGGAAAAGTGGAAATTACATTCAAACAAGTACTGAACTGGTTCCATAATAAGCGATACGCACTCCGAGCACGAGCAGCTAATCCCGTGCATGTGTTCAAGTTCAACAATTCTCAAATTATGTCATCATCGTCCGTTTCCTGTGGATCGTCGTCTTCGTCGGGGTCGGTTCCGTTGAACATCCCGCAGCTGCAACCATCCTTACAACATGTTTCGGCCGATCTGGTGGATTCAATCACCACACGATTTCCAGGTTTTAATTTTAATACTACTAATTTTAATAATCTGTCCGATGCGGTAGAAGGAAGGGGAACGATAGATTCTGTTGATGGTATTCGAAGTATGAATTGGGTTGAGGGGAAAGGTCAGGGAGATACGGGTAATGATAATCAAGGAATGAAGAAGAAGGTTATTGGGGAAGAGGGAGATGATATGAATGAACAACGAGTTCAAGCTGCGCCGAAAGATTCTAACCTGGCCACAGCTCAAAATAATCATGAGAATGTTCTTCAAATGTCTGGGATCGATGATAGTGTTAATCCAACTTTGGAAAATTCGGTGTTAGTCACGAAACAAACAGAGCCCTATTCCTTGAATTCAAATTTGAATTCAAATAATCTAGCGGATTTTCATAATAATATGCGTGAAATAGGGAAGGGAGTTGGAAATAATCCCTTATCTCATGGCTGCGATAGATACGTAAATAATAGCATGCACGTGGACGGTATTGAGGGAAAGATTGTTGAAGAGAGTTTGGAAGGAAATAAATGTTGGAAAATGAGCGTCTCGTAGAGAGCTTCGGTTTTATATCTCATACACTCAATTTCGATTAGTATGAATGAGAAATTAATTTTCAAAATTGTAACTTATTGGAAGAGAATTCCAAAGAGAATTATGTACTAAGTGAAAAAGAAAATACAAATTGTAGTAGAAAATATTGGGGAGTACCCTATTATACACATTTTGTTATTTTATTTTCATAAGTATTATTTATCAATTATTGATAAAAAATAATATTGTATTATTATTATTATTATTATTATTATTATTATTATTATTATTATTATTATTATTATTATTATTATTATTATTATTATTATTATTATTATTATTATTATTATTATTATTATTATTATTATTATTATTATTATTATTATTATTATTATTATTATTATTATTATTATTATTATTATTGTGATAAGTTGCAATTTGAATTTTAAATTGAATTAATTGTATTAATTCATACTTATTAGGTGAATTGAATGATGAACGTTACGTTTCGTGGTCAAACGGTCAAAGTTCAATGAACCTTCGACTCCCACTATCTCTATATAAGAGCAGTCGATCAGTGGGCTGCAAAAAGACATGAGAAAACACGACTTGAAACGTCGAGAATAATCGAAGATGAACAAGAGAATATACAGACATCTTCTGAGCAATCGCTTTCGTCTTTCTTTTTCTTAGCCCGTTTCTTGACCCTCCGGTGATATTATACAGGCAACATCTCAGTTCGCCGTAAGCATATGTTTGCTTAATAATCGTTGTATCCTGGGAAAAAATCGTACCCGTAGAGGACGAATTTATTTTAAGGAAATCGTGTTGAACACGAGCCTCGATTATTCGTTTTTTTTTCATTTCTTCCATCTTCCTCTAATGGATACACACAACCCCAAACACAAAAGATACTACAAACTTAAAACAAATTAGTTTGATGGTTGAAATGATTATTTGTGCTCGTACGACCGGAGATGGTTCATCATCGTTTGAATGAACGAACATGTATCCTTCGGAATCTAGTGGTGGTGCGCCACACTAGATGATATTTTGGTTAATCATTGTCATAAATCAAGAAAAAATTCATTGACTTTGTTGAAGTCGAGATGAGAAAAAAAATTGTTGTTGTCACATGTAGTGATATACAATTTTTTTGATGAAAAAAAAAATTAGTTCGAGCTAATTAACATTATTGAGAATGTTGTGTAATGGCTTGATCTAATTGTGTAATCACTATATATTGATGTAAATATCTTTTGAAATAATTAAATAATAACAATTTGCATTTTATGCATTATTATTATTTTATGTGAAAAAATAATAATATAGTGATTATTATTATTTATGTGATAATGATGTAATCAATATATGATAATTATGGTATAACTTATCAATACCATTAAAATATAATAAATAGTGAAATTTATTATATTATTATTATTAGTTGAAAATAATGAAAAATGAAATTTATTATTGGTTGAATATAATAAATAGTGAAATTTATTATGTTATTATTTTTTGAAATAAAACCTTTGAAATTCATAAAGAGTTATGGATGTGATATAAAGATTTATTGAAGAGAAATAAATAAATTATTGAAATTCATATAATGATATGAATGAAGTAATAATAATTAATTCTTAGAATTAATATTATTTACTTAATGAGAAGTAAATAAAAGAGAAAAGTCAAAATTATTATTGGTTGATTTTTATCAATAAAATTTTATAAAAATAATATTTACTTAATGAGAAGTAAATATTAGACTTTTGAAATTAATATTGAAATATGAATTATTTGTACAATAAAAATTTGGAAGTTAAAAAGAACATCCGAAGTAGACGAAACATGTGTATCCAATTAATATTAATTGTGTTGTCAATTTACAATTGGAAGAACACAATGTATGACAACTACTCTCAACTGGAGTTATCTCAATAGACTATATAAAATCTAAAGATAATATCACAGTCAATTAACCAAAGAAATGGTTAAATCGGGAGTTAGTATTGTCTTCATCTAACAGATTGGACTTAAAACCTTAAAAAAAATGAGTTGAGACGAAGGAAAACATTACTTATATGACTGGAGATCCCAAGAACTAGGTTCAAAAGGACAACCTAATTGTCTAACTCCGTTACAGTGTTATGTGGGGGAATTTAATTTCCATGAAAGTTCATTGCCTAAGAGATGTTACAGTGATATGTTATGAGGATTAGCATATGACTATTAATGATTCAAAGGAAATCACCGATGTAAGAGAGAAGTGGAGCCGCTTCGAAGAGAATATAGTAAGGCATATTCTTAAACACTCTTACAGAACCAGGCAGATGTTCAGGGCAAAAATGAACATAACTATGAGAACCGAGAGTTGTTAGAAAGAACGTGAGTGGAGTATACCATTGTTTACACAAATGGTAAATAGTTCAAAGACATCGTGTCTGTTGGAGTTGTATACTTAATGTCTAGATTTAAGTGACGTAAACTCCCGGTCATAGCATTTAATCTATTTAATTAAATAAACAATTGTTTGCTTTTAATTATTGATAATTAAATATATGCAAATATAGTCCTAGATTATATATGTTGTAGTTAGTATGGTGTGCGTCTTCACACGGAAGATCATACTATCGGTTACTCGTATTTAATCGAACAGTAGCTCACGAGCTAGATGGACAGAGACCAAGCCATCGGTATAGTCGTTGTGTGAAGGAGAAAATAATTTGTCTTAATTATTTTATCACACTTGTACACTCAGTGTATTGGGCGGATCGCTTGAGATTTATCGATTAGGATTGCCTTAGATAATTTAAATCTCAGTGTATTTTATTCTTAATCCCCGATATTATTGCGGGTGTGTATATTTAATATTAGTGACTTTGATTTTCCAAAGGAATTGATTGATTAGTATAACCAGTCAATTACCGGTAAAGTTGGGTCACGGTATTTTATATATGACACGCCGTGAATTCTTGACGGGAAAGTGTATCCCGATAAGGGTTGATAATATCCTCGAGATGAGTTCATAAGGAATTATTATGTAAACCCTGCAGGTGGATTTGTTCCGCATAATAATTAAAGTTGAATGGTACTAGTCTCGGATATAAGAGATGAATAAATTAATTAGCAATAAATTAATTTTATTCATGGATATTTATATCTTAAATACACGGAATAAATAATACTACCGGAGATAATATTATTTGATATAATATGGTTTAATATTGAGAGTGCAATTATATTTATATAGTGGAAAATAAATATAATTAATAATAGTAAGGATTAATAGATTTGGGTTTGGGCTCAATTTAATCACTATTATTAGAAACTCAATATTCCACCTCCTTTAGATCCCCTACGTAGCCTATAAAAGTTACGTAGCCTATAAAAGTACTACATGGCCTTCACAATTTCATAAGGAAAGAATATCATACTTGATAGTTGTTGGATTTGTGTACTTAATGTCTAGATTTAAGTAAAGGAAACTCACGATCCATTGCCACTAATCTATTTAATTAAATAAACAATTATTTGCATTTAATTATTTATAATTAAATATATGCAAATTATAGTCCTTGATTCTATACGTTGTAGTTAGTATGGTGTGTCGGGCCCACACAGAAGATCATACTATCGGTTACTCGTATTTAATCAAACAGTTGCTCACGACCTAGATGGACACGGACCAATCCATCGGTATTGTCGTTGTGTGAGAGAGAAAATAATATGTCTTGATTATTTTATCACACTTGTACACTTGATGTATTGAGCGGATCGTTGTGATTCATCGATTAGGATTGCCGGCGATAATCGATTCGAGTCTCAGTGTATTTTATTCTTAATCCCCGATACTATTACGGGTGTGTATATTTAATATAAGTGACTTTGATTTACCAAAGGAATTAACCGATTTAATGATTGGGTTAATTACCGGTTAAGTTGGGTCACTATATTTTATATATGACATGCCGTGAATACTTGATGGGAAAGTGTATCCCGGAAGGGTTGATAATATCCCCGAGATGAGTTCATAAGGAATTATTATGTAAACCCTGCAGGTGGATTCGTTCCGCATAATAATTAAGGTTGAATGGTACTAATCTCGGATATAAGAGATGAATAAATTAATTAGCAATAAATTAATTTTATTCATGGATATTTATATCTTAAATACACGGAATAAATAATACTACCGGAGAAATATTATTTGATATAATATGGTTTAATATTGGGAGTGCAATTAATTTATATAGTGGAAAATAAATTAATTAATAATAGTAAGGATTAATAGATTTGGGCTTGGGCTCAATTTAATCACTATTATTGGAAGCCCAATATTCCACCTCCTTAAGATCCCCTACGTAGCCTATAAAAGCACTACATGGTCTTCTCTATTCTCATAAGTTCATAACTTGAAGATCACAATTCTAGAGAGAGAAAGTAGAGAGGGAGATCCATGAAGTTCGGTAGATCGTCGCCCACACGACGTCCGAGCTAGTGCAAGGAATACGTGGGAAGATCTCAAGGTCGTCAAATTGAGTTCTACGTTTTTCCGAACAACGAGAACGAGGTAAATCGTAAAACCCTCTTTATGATTTTATCGTTTAATTATCGTGAGAATATCATGAACCAAGATCCGAGAACGAGACCCAAGACGAGGACGAACCAAGCGGTGGTGGTCGAAGACCACCGGACCGCCGGCGGATCGTCGGCTCGCCTAGGAGGGGTCGAAGGGCGTGAGCCTCGGCTGGACGCCGAGACTCGATCGAGCACGAGCTCGATCGCCCGTGCACATCCAGCGGGCTGCTGGAGCAGCCCCGCTCACGCGGCTGGACCGCCGCTCGAGCGGCGGTGGCTGGTGGTGATCGCAAGCCACGGTTCGCCGTGGCTGGTCGTGCGATCACCGGGGGCGGCTGGGCGTGCATAAGGGGCTGCCAAGGGCAGCCCTAGGCGGCTGCCATGTACAGCCGCGAGTCCCACGAGGGGACTCGACCGAACAGCCGCGGCTTTGCCGCGGTTAGGGTTTTGGTTGAGTCCGGCGCTTCGTGGTGGTTCGTGGCGGATTGTTCCGGCAACCGGGAGTCGATTGGAGTTGTCGTTCCGCAATTTTGACAATCCGGATATTCGATCTCCGAAGGATTTCGGTCGGAATTAATTAGATAATTTATTTATTTAAATTTATTAATTCCGGGATATCGATTTCCAACAATAGTTCTAGAGAGTTGAAGGAGATCCATAGAGTTCGGAGGATCGTCGCCCACCCGACGTTCGGACGAGTGCGAGGAATACGTGGGAAGATTCAAAGATCATCGAATTGATCTCGTTTCTCCGAACAACGAATCGAAGGTATAAAATCGTAAACACCCTTTATGATTTTAATCGATTATTTATCGTAGAACATACATGAAGAAAAATCCGGGAAACGTCGATTCCGCGGATGGGGATGGACCGCGAGGTCGACATCCCCGCGGAGGATCGAACCCTCGGCTGGGAGCCGAGGGGTGGCGATCGAACTTAGGGTTCGATCACCGGGCGCACATCGAGGAGCCCCGGCTGGACGCCGGGGCATGCGATCGACCGCGGGGTCGATCGCCGGGCGGCCGCGGCTGGAGCCTCGGCGGGTTCGCCGCTGGGCAAACCGCCCTACTCGGGCGGTGGCGGTGAGTCGCCGGACTCACCGCCCGGGGCTGCCGGAGCAGCCCCATGCGATGGCTCGTGCGCGATCGCGAGCCCCGCGATGGGGCTCGGCTAGGGTTTAGCCGCGGGTTCATCCCGCGGCGACGCTCCGGTTGAGATCCGGTTTCGCGTTGTGTTCGTGATCGGTTTCCGGAGACGGGATTTCGGTCGGGTTGTCGGTTCCGTAATTTTTGATAGCCCAGGATATCGATTTCCAACAATTGGTATCATAGCAAGGTTCTAGTTCATGTATGTTTTCGATATATTGTTCTACCTTGCAGGGATTTCCGACTATTATGGCTACTTTAATTATTTGTTAATTATTTGTCATAATTGTTGGTTTATTAAACTCTCGGACATGTCGAGATTCGTTTTGTGTGGATGAATGCTTGTAATAGTAAAAATTCGGGGGTTGACCGAATTTAGGATTTATTATTATTGTTTAATGTTTTCCGGAAATTGTATAGGGTCAATTTCATGTATAGAATCGATACCGGAATTCTAATTTAAATTTTTGTAATTTATTTACGTTGGATCGATGCCGAAACGACCGCCGGAGAAGACGTGTGACGAAGAAGACGATGAGAGGGAAGGACCGGGGATCGATCATCCCCATGATCGATCCCGTGCGATCGACCGCGAGGAGGGGCCGATCGCCCCTCGGCTGGGGCTGCCGCCGGCATGGTGGTGGCCGGCCGGCTGGGTGGTGGCGGCGGTTGCCCTCTCCGGTGGCCGGTCGATCGGTAGGGGTGGTGCGGGGATCCCCACCCGTGCTACTCCTACCGAGATTCACTTTCCTACTTTAATTCGGTTTTTCCTATTTTGAGTGTTCTTATTTTTGGGAACTCTCATGGAATAGGAAAAGAATTAATTTGGAATTAATTTATTTCCTTATTGAGTGTTCTTATTTTAGCAACTCTCATGGATAAGGAAAAGAATTAATTTGAAATTAATTTATTTCCTAATTGATTATTCCTATTTTATTGGAATCTTCATGGACATGGAAATTAATTAATTTGGAAAGTAGAAGAGTCCTAATTTATTTTATTTCCTTATTTTATTATAGAAGTCTTCTAGAATATTCCAAGTTTAACTTAGATAGGATTCTAGAGATTTAATAGAATTAGAAAGGAAAATAAATAAATAAAAATATTAATAATATTTAATTTTATTTTGATTTATTCGATTGACTTAATTTTCGAATTAAGTATCTTTTGGATTTATTAAAAATAAATAAATTTAAATATTGGAATTAATATTCTTGTCACATGGAGCATTCAAGAACGAAGACTGAAGACTAGAAGATGCGTACGGGGATGGAATAAAGCCATAATAGTCAGAAAATAATATTATAGTATTATTTTGACTATGTGATATTATTTATGTTCTTTAATTTCATGTATGCATGCTTATGTGTTTAATTATGCATCAGATAGCGTATCCCTTGTGGTAAAAAACTAAGTGGGAGAGGATTGGAAACAATCCCATGGTCTCCATTGCTGTTCTCTTGGTGACTCTTATGAGCTTTCGAAGTTCGTATAGACGAGTCATTGGATGAGAATTCTTGTAATTCCTCTTACAAGAAACATTGATTAAGTTTATCAAACAATGCCTAATTTGTCTTTCTGAAACTGATTTTAAGTCGACTCATTCTCACCCCGTGGAGTGGAATGGAGCCAAAGCCACTTGGTCATGTGGATGACACAAATTAGAGACCTTCTTACCATTTCTTGAAATGGATCGATTGTCTGCTCGGCTCCCTCATTTTATGAGAGATAGGGTTGTTCCCATGGTGAATCACTGGTTAGAAACTTCGAGTTTCACTTATGATTCTCTGCGTCTTGATTTACAAGATCGAATGGATCAAGTAATTGGGATTCAATTATAAAAATCTTTTGGTGTAGTAAACGTCCACACCACGTGGCTTGCTATATTGAATAGGATTTTGGAATAATTGATGTAGACAGTTATAGGAAAATTGTGAAGAATTGTGAGTTGTCGTAAACGTCCACACCACGTGGCTTGCGGTGATATTGCAATTCCAAACGATTTACCTTAGTACTGAGTAATGGTTTACACATAGATACGCATTATAGTATCCTTCCCCACGAAGTAACGCTATAAGTGATGTATGACCAAAGCAAATCTAATTGCTAAATCATTTGGGTGGGTAAACGTCCACACCACGTGGCTTGCCATACCTGATGGGATTTTAGATGTAATTAGTAATTTAATGATATTATTTGAGGGAGATAATATCGGTATTAAATAGATTGTTTGTTTATATGTGCTTATAGGTTTAGAGAATAGTTATGAATCCACTTTCTGTGATACTCAAGGAGAATAAACTCACTGGCCCCAATTATATTGATTGGAGGAGAAATTTGGACATTGTCCTGACTGCAGAGAAGTACAAGTTTGTACTTTATGATCCATGCCCTGTCGAACCCACGGATGCCTCAACTGTTGGAGTTGTGTACTTAATGTCTAGATTTAAGTAACGGTAAACTCCCGGTCATAGCATTTAATCTATTAAATTAATAAACAATTGTTTGCTTTTAATTATTTATTAAATATATGCAAATCATAGTCCTATATTTTATACGTTGTAGTTAGTATGGTGTGTCGGGCCCACACAGAAGATCATACTATCGGTTACTCGAATTTAATCAAACAGTTGCTCACGACCTAGATGGACACGGACCAATCCATCGGTATAGTCGTTGTGTGAGAGAGAAAATAATTTGTCTTAATTATTTTATCACACTTGTACACTTGGTGTATTGAGCGGATCGTTGAGATTCATCGATTAGGATTGCCGGCGATAATCGATTCGAGTCTCAGTGTATTTTATTCTTAGTCCCCGATATTATTGCGGGTGTGTATATTTAATATAAGTGACTTTGATTTACCAAAGGAATTAACCGATTTAATTATTGGGTTAATTACCGGTTAAGTTGGGTCACTATATTTCATATATGGCATGCCGTGAATAATTGACCGGACAGTGTATCCCGGAAGGGTTGATAATATCCCCGAGATGAGTTCATAAGGAATTATTGTGTAAACCTCATGAGTGGATTCGTTCCGCACAATAATTAAGGTTGAATGGTACTAGTCTCGGATTAAAGAGATGAATAAATTAATTAGCAATAAATTAATTTTATTCATGGATATTTAAATCTTAAATACACGGAATAAATAATACTACCGGAGAAATATTATTTGATATAATATGGTTTAATATTGGGAGTGCAATTAATTTATATAGTGGAAAATAAATTAATTAATATTGATAAGGATTAATGGACTTAGGCAGTGGGCTCAATTTAATCTTCAATATTGGAAGCCCAATATTCCACCTCCTTTAGATCCCCTACGTAGCCTATAAAAGCACTACATGGCCTTCATAAATCAATAAGACAAGATTATCATACTTGATATTCTAGAGAGTTGAAGGAGATCCATAGGAGTTCGATAGATCGTCGCCCACCCGACGTTCGAACGGAGTGCAAGGAATACGTGGGAAGATCCAAAAGGTCTTCAACTTGATTTCGTTTCTCCGCACAACGAATCAAAGGTATGATCATAAACTCCTTCGTGTGAATTTATGTGAATTAAATTGTGATACATGCATGAACACACGATCCGGGAAAACGAGGATCTTCGGGGACGGGGATTCGAGATCCCCGGCGAAGGATCGAGAGGACCCTCGGCTTGGAGCCGAGGGGTGGCGGTCGAGCCCTAGGGCTTCGACCGCCGGCGCGCATCGAAGGAAAGCCGCGGCTGGACGCCGCGGCTGGGGCGATCGAACCCTAGTTCGATCGCCGGGGACCGTTGCGGCTTCGCGCCGCGGCTGGTGGTCCCCCCTCCTGTCGGTGGTGGCGGTGAGTCGCCGGACTCACCGCCCGGGGCTGCCGGAGCAGCCCCAGCGATCGGCGCACGATCGCGAGCCCCGGCGGGGGCTCAGCTAGGGTTTCGGCCGCGGGTTCATCCCGCGGCGATGCTCGGGTCGAGCCTGGTTCCGTCCGGTGGTTCGCGTGTTTCCGGCGAGGGGATTTCGGTCGGGGTTATCGGTTCCGCAATTTTTTGATACCCTGGGATATCGATTTCCAGCAGTTGGTATCAGAGCGTTTGGTTTCGTGTTCATGTATGTGTTCAATTGTGTTCTACCTTGCAGGGATTCCGACTATCATGGTTTAAATTAATTGTTAATTATTCGTTTAATTAATTGCTATTTAATTTTGCCATGATTATTCGTTATTAAACTCTCGGACATGTCGAGATTCGTTTTGTGTGGATGAATGCTTGTAATAGTAAAAATTCGGGAGTTGACCGAATTTAGATTTATTATTATTGTTCTATGTTTTCCGGAAAGTGTATAGGGTCGATTTCATGTATAGAATCGATACCGGAATTGTAAATTTATTTCTTGTAATTTATTTACGTTGGATCGATGCCGAGACGACCGCCGGAGAACTCGTCTGACGAAGAGGACGAAGAACCGGGATCGATCAAACCCCTTGATCGACCCCAATCGATCGACCCAAGGGGAGGGGGCCGATCGTCCTCGGCTAGGGCTGCCGCCGGCGACGGTGGCGGCTGGGCTGGGCGGCGGTGCTCCTCCGGGGGTGGGCGGTGTTGGAATTCGATATCCCGGGCTATTTAAATTTGCGGAAACCAATAACCCGATCAAAACCATCCGCCGGAGATCACGCGAGCACCACGTACGAGCCGGAGCACGAGCCGAACGCACGACGAGGCCGAAGCCTCGCGCACGCCCAGCTGACGACGCGAAAACTTTGTCGTGGAAGCTAACGCGGCCAAAATAAATTTATATTCTGCCAAACTAAACACTAAGGAGTATAGTGATAAGTGTGGGGTCGGTCCCACGAGGAAGCAATTGCAATAAGTGATCTCGGCTAGCCCAAACTGTTGTCACGGTTTTTAAAAAGGTTTTTAAAGGTTGCTGTGGTCACAGCGGTTTAATCAAACTACTAACTAACGCAAACACTTTGACCAAACTAAGCTAACAGAAAACAGTAAATCAAACTGGACTCAATAAAAGGAAAACAGACTTCTGGGCTCACGGCTTCTCTCTGGGTTCTCTGGGCAAACTACCGATCCCTGGCACTTATGGTTTTAACTGATGGTTTGTCAATCGGTTATAGGATGTCTAACAAAGTGAAAGCAGTCCTATTAAGTCACGCCTACAGTCACCCCACCCCAATCCGTCCTTACTGGGTAAAGAAAAGGCAAGGTATACTTATGCCTAATCCCCTGAACCTAGACAATTCGATAACCTATGTGGTCGCATGGATCTAGTTTGCCCAAACTCGCATTACTCTCTCGACGAACCCAATTCGGCCAATAGCATGTCCGGAAATCCGAATCATACGACCGCAACTCCAACACGTTCTAACGCTATGCCCGAGCACATCTAACGCGGAATACTCGGTTGATCAATCGCTGGTATCTCAAAGTGTAAGGGTTTCCTAACGACCAAATTAGTCCGCCCAAACCTGCAAGAATAAAGTTAAACCTCAACTATGTATCGGGAACAAACCCCAGGCAGCTAACTAAGCCCTATCAACCTCACGGTTCTATCTTAGCCCAGAGTTCCCTTCGATCTGCCTTTGCCCAGAAGCAGTAAACTAGCTACGCATAATCAAACTGAAAATAAATAAAATAAAAACGAAAGTAAACATGCTGGAATTAAATTGAAAATTAAACTAACAATTGTTTAGAACATTCAGAAATTAAAAGACGAAATAAAAAACATGAAATCGAAACGAATTCGCCGCGCTTTGCCCGAAGGCAGAAAGCCGGCGAGAACTCGACTCCGTCTTCTTCAACCCATCAATGGCGTCTCTATATATTTTCTGGTGTTTAATTTCGTCCTCTCTCTCCTGGTGTGCTGATTGTAGGGTTTCATGTGTTGTTTTATAGGTGTAAGAAGTCTTGGACACCAAGGAAAATCGCGGTCAAGATTTTGTCTTTGAGATAAGGAAAGAAAAGATTCTTTCCTTATTATTTTCTTGGTAATAGAATCCTGATTTGTCTTTGCCATTAGTCCACCATAGTCCGTCTCTGGTCAACCCTTGTCTCTAGTGTGCCCGATACTCGATGTTTGCCCAAAGTGGTGCCTTTGCCCAAAGTCTTGACTTTGCCCAAAGTGAAACTTCAATTTCTGTGTCAGGTTCTTCTGCATCGTGACTTTGCCCAAAGTGGTGACTTTGCCTCCTTGGGTCAAACTGCTCAAGTCACTTTGCCTCGAATCCGCGCGTTTGCCCAAAGTGGAACATTTCTTTGCCTTTTCTGCACAATCTCCACTTCTGACCTGCAACCTGCATACTTTGCCCAAACACTCCAATGTGCCCTCCCAGACACACAAAACGACTCAAACTGACTCAACAATGACTCAAAAAGAGCTCCAAGATGAGCAAATAAAATGGCTCATCAAACCGCACACACTTGAAGTACGCTTGTCCTCAAGCGTAGGGTATGACTTACCGGACTCAAGACCAAAGTGAAAAAGAAATCAAGGCTTGGGGGGGAACAAAGTAAACAGAGACTCAAAGGACTTTAGCATGACTAGAGAATATAAAGTAGGCAAAGCGAATGCAAACAAATCAAAATTCAACTTAGAAGCATAAAAAAATTCGGTCAAGATTCTGTACCAGGACTTTGGGTCACTCCCTCACAAGTGTATCTCTCTTTTCAGTGTATGGGTATAATGTCACTCATTTTCTGCTGTGAATCTACTTTGCCCAAATTTGACAGTTTGCTGATCAAGTTATTCTGACTAAATGGGGGTCTCATCATAGGGGCTTTTATTGGGTTGTAATGTAGGCTCTTTGGGTGGATTTTGAGGAGTAGGCTCTGTTTGGGCAGAGGGCTATATATTTTGGGTTTAGCCTTTCTCTACCACTTTGCCCCTTTCTTACGGGCCTTAGCACACAACCAACTTATTACTTCTTTTTTTTCTCTTTTTTTTTTCGTTTTTCGTTTTTTTTTTTTTTTTTTTTTTTTTTTTTTTTTTTTTGCTGAACATCAATCTCTCTACCCTCATATATTTCTAGGTGCCTATGGGCATAGCACCAGACTGGTATACAAGAAAATCAATCAGGCTCAAAGGGCTAGCAAGGGATTAATGTTATTTATTTGGTCAAACTAGAAAGAAATGCCCTAATCATATAATAACCCACTTAACAAAACTACTTATCACAGCAAATAGGCAAAGTCAGGCATCATAAATATCACAACAGACTCTCAAGAAAGAAACTTCAATTCAATGTATGGCTCAAATCTCACAGTTTGCCTAGTACAGTTCCATCGTCCCTATTTCATGCCTTTAACTACAAATTTGGAGTTGCTGTAAAAATTTCATGCTCTAAGTTAGCCCAAAGTATTCACACAATCATGCTGACAACGACCAGACACAGAGGTTTGCCCTTTCCCTTTCCCCCCTCACACACTTTGCCTTGGCAAAGTGGGTGAAAGTAATTAGATTAGTAGAGGCTGCCTCGACCAAAAATCAAACAACAACGAACATACTGAGTATGGTGAACCTCCTCACACACTTTGCCTAGGCAAAGTGTGTCAATGAAAAGATCACCCCATGACTCGAAGTGACTCAAAGAAAAGAAAAGAGACTATAGGGAGGACAACTAAGGAGGAGGTAGATGCAAGGTAGAACCTGAATTAGGCACGGGCTAAGTGGCACATTAATGTTCAGCAGCTATACGAGGCCTTTGTCTTGTCGCCTCAGGACTTTGCCCGGAATCAGTAGCGTGAGCACGACTGCCCAGACCTTGACTTCGTTCCAGGGGTCATCCTTGCAACTTTAGGGAGCTCATCCATCTTCTAGCGTAGTCTGCAGTTTGACCAAGTACCCGGTATGCCCACACCGCTGCCCTTTCGCCCTCCTTGACCTGCACCTCAAAAACAAACAAACCCTTTCCCCTTATGGGATCAAACAAGTCAAAGTCCTCCGTTCGATTTCTTCAAAATAAAATAAAATAAAATAATGGAAAAAAGATACCAGGTTGCCTCCTGGTCAGCGCCTTAGTTATCGTCATGGGCATGACGTGATGTATGCTCACCATTCTTCATGGTGCGAGGTTTAAGCTTCTCCTCGTTGTGCCCATAAGAGGCCTTCAGACACTTGAGTAAATCTGAAGAGCTGCTCATCATCCATCCTTGTAAAGTATCAGGAGCTTTGCCCAAACCAAATGGTATTCGCATGTTGGTGGTGGGCGTCTTCCTCTTGTCTTCTGGATGTTGGGCAAACGACTCATGGGCTTTCCTTTCTGAACTTTCGCTTGACTCATCACTGCTGATCTCGGAGATTTTATTCACTTGTCCTAGGTAGAGATATTTGATAAGTTTGTGCAACTTCTTCAACTCTTGCTCGGGTGCTTGCTCAAAGGGCGGCACCAATCTCTCCTCTGGGACAAAGTTATAAGTTGGGCTCGTGGGGATGAAAGTACTAGATGGTTCTAGGATTCCAATATGTAGTACCGCCTCCATTTTCTCTTCCATTACGTCATCTTTGGCAAACTGTTCAACATTCGCCACTTTGCCCAAACCGGTTGGTACGTTTAGACCTGCTTCTCTGCCCAGACTATCAGGTGAGCCCAAATGTGTGTTTTCTGATCTATTGACCTTTGCTAACCTTCCTGGAAATGGAGGTTTGATCACTATAGTCTGTGGTTTGGGCTTTGACTCCTTGATTTGGGCAGACTTGTCTTCACGTTTGAAAAGTCTCTTCAGGGCTTCAAATTCTACCATGTCTCGGTTTGGTCTCTTTCTCTTCTCTGGAAGTATGTCTTTACTCTTCATTTGGACGGTACTTTGTTGCGCCTCTAGGGCAGATTGCTCCTCTTGGGCAGACTGCTCCTCAAATTTCTCTTCCAATCTTGCCACAGTTTGGGCAAGCTGTGATATGTGGGCGTTAAGATTCTGAATTCCTTCCACCATCTCCTTCTTAAAATTTTCGTTCTCTTGTTGAGCTTTAATGCTCTCTTGTTGAGCTTTCATGGTCTCCATCATTACACGGTTCACAAGCTCGGATAGAGACGATTTTCTATTTTCATCAAATTGTTGGGGTTCAAAGTATTGTTGATCGTGCTCTTGGCTTCCCTCTTGATAGTTGTCTTGCCCATACCCAAAATTTTCATGATATCTCCGTTCTGGTATGCTGGTATGGGCATACGGATCATAGTAATCCATTCTGCTTTGCCCAAAGCTATTAAGTTCATATCTATTGACTGCCTTGAGTGGTTCTGCAGCCATATGCTCCATGAATCTCTCAATGGTGCTGCAAAGCTGATCGATTTTATTTTCGGTTGCTGTGGGCATAGCAACTGTCTGTTTGGGCAAATCGTATTCATCTTCATGGGATTCTTCAGCCAACTCTTTGAATATTTTGAACGCCTCACTTGCACTTTTATTCAGAATAGAACCCCCACATGCTGCACGAATTATCATTCTCTCTTGTCCCCTTAGCCCAGATACGAAGTATTGGACCAATTCGTGATCTGGAATCTGGTGGTATGGGCAAAGCGCTAGAATTTCTTTGAATCGAACCCAATAGTCATGGAACGATTCTTCGGTGCCCATTTTGATGTTATAAATTCTCTTCTTCATTTGCAAGACTCGAGACATGGGGAAGTACTTCTTCAAGAATTGACGTTGCAATTCTTGCCATGTTGTAATTTCGCCTCTGGGCAAACTGTAAATCCATTCTCTTGCCCCATCAGCAAGGGAGAAAGGAAAGGCTAACAATCGAATGTATTCTGCCAGTTTGCCCATAGCGTGTATAGTACCACAAGTCATCTCAAAATCCTTCAAATGTCGTTGAGGATCCTCCCAGGGCATATCGCTGAATTTGGGTAAGATCTGAATAAAACTGTGCTTCATCTCCCAATCTGCAGTGATTCTGGGCAAAGTGATGCCCAGAGGTCCGAAGCTCAAATCGGTGGGGAACATCCTTTCCCTCAAGGTCTGGACTACTGGTGGGTCATACTGGTCACCCATCTCTCTTCTCTAGTCAAAACGGTACTGCTCTCTTGCTCTTCACTTGGACTGCACGTGCTCTTTGCCCTGCTCCTCTCGTTCTGCCCCCCTTTGCCCTGTACGGTCAAACTGGAGCAAAAACAAAAAAAACAAGTCAAATAGCACAGAAGACTTATTGCTGGAATATTGCCTCCCCGGCAACGGCGCCAATTTTGACGACGCGAAAACTTTGTCGTGGAAGCTAACGCGGCCAAAATAAATTTATATTCTGCCAAACTAAACACTAAGGAGTATAGTGATAAGTGTGGGGTCGGTCCCACGAGGAAGCAATTGCAATAAGTGATCTCGGCTAGCCCAAACTGTTGTCACGGTTTTTAAAAAGGTTTTTAAAGGTTGCTGTGGTCACATCGGTTTAATCAAACTACTAACTAACGCAAACACTTTGACCAAACTAAGCTAACAGAAAACAGTAAATCAAACTGGACTCAATAAAAGGAAAACAGACTTCTGGGCTCACGGCTTCTCTCTGGGTTCTCTGGGCAAACTACCGATCCCTGGCACTTATGGTTTTAACTGATGGTTTGTCAATCGGTTATAGGATGTCTAACAAAGTGAAAGCAGTCCTATTAAGTCACGCCTACAGTCACCCCACCCCAATCCGTCCTTACTGGGTAAAGAAAAGGCAAGGTATACTTATGCCTAATCCCCTGAACCTAGACAATTCGATAACCTATGTGGTCGCATGGATCTAGTTTGCCCAAACTCGCATTACTCTCTCGACGAACACAATTCGGCCAATAGCATGTCCGGAAATCCGAATCATACGACCGCAACTCCAACACGTTCTAACGCTATGCCCGAGCACATCTAACGCGGAATACTCGGTTGATCAATCGCTGGTATCTCAAAGTGTAAGGGTTTCCTAACGACCAAATTAGTCCGCCCAAACCTGCAAGAATAAAGTTAAACCTCAACTATGTATCGGGAACAAACCCCAGGCAGCTAACTAAGCCCTATCAACCTCACGGTTCTATCTTAGCCCAGAGTTCCCTTCGATCTGCCTTTGCCCAGAAGCAGTAAACTAGCTACGCATAATCAAACTGAAAATAAATAAAATAAAAACGAAAGTAAACATGCTGGAATTAAATTGAAAATTAAACTAACAATTGTTTAGAACATTCAGAAATTAAAAGACGAAATAAAAAACATGAAATCGAAACGAATTCACCGCGCTTTGCCCGAAGGCAGAAAGCCGGCGAGAACTCGACTCCGTCTTCTTCAACCCATCAATGGCGTCTCTATATATTTTCTGGTGTTTAATTTCGTCCTCTCTCTCCTGGTGTGCTGATTGTAGGGTTTCATGTGTTGTTTTATAGGTGTAAGAAGTCTTGGACACCAAGGAAAATCGCGGTCAAGATTTTGTCTTTGAGATAAGGAAAGAAAAGATTCTTTCCTTATTCTTTTCTTGGTAATAGAATCCTGATTTGTCTTTGCCATTAGTCCACCATAGTCCGTCTCTGGTCAACCCTTGTCTCTAGTGTGCCCGATACTCGATGTTTGCCCAAAGTGGTGCCTTTGCCCAAAGTCTTGACTTTGCCCAAAGTGAAACTTCAATTTCTGTGTCAGGTTCTTCTGCATCGTGACTTTGCCCAAAGTGGTGACTTTGCCTCCTTGGGTCAAACTGCTCAAGTCACTTTGCCTCGAATCCGCGCGTTTGCCCAAAGTGGAACATTTCTTTGCCTTTTCTGCACAATCTCCACTTCTGACCTGCAACCTGCATACTTTGCCCAAACACTCCAATGTGCCCTCCCAGACACACAAAACGACTCAAACTGACTCAACAATGACTCAAAAAGAGCTCCAAGATGAGCAAATAAAATGGCTCATCACCAGCCCGAGCCCCCGCACGCGGGGCTCGATGCGATCACCGATCGCACGCCGGCGATCGGTTGGGGTGGGGCTGCTCCGGCAGCCCCCGCGGCGAGTCCGGCGACTCGCCGCCACCTGGAGGCCCCCGCCTTCACGGCGGGGTTGGGCACGGCACCAGCCCGTGCCCAGCGATCGACCCTTCGCGGTCGATCGCACGCCCTCGGCCAAGCCGAGGGTTCGGCCCCCGTTGCCCCACCGAAACCCTAGGGGCGATCGCCCGTGGTCCGGTGGCTTCGCCACCACCACGCGATCGTCCTCTAATCCGGGTTCGATTTTCGGATCTTGTTCTACGATATTCTCGATAAATCAAAACCGAATAAATCAAGGGTGTTTAGATTTATACCTTTCGATTCGTTGTTCGGAGAAACGAATTCAAGATGACCTTTGAATCTTCCCACGTATTCCTTGCACTAGCTTGAACGTCGGGTGGGCGACGATCCTCCAAGCTCTATGGATCTACTTCTCTCTCTACTTTCTCTCTCTAGAAGAATTATGATCTTCAACTTATATGAGAATAGAGAAGACCATGTAGTGCTTTTATAGGCTACGTAGGGGATCTAAAGGAGGTGGAATATTGGGCTTCCAATATTAATGATTAAATTGAGCCCAAGCCCAAATCTATTAATCTCCCATTAATATTAATTAATTTATTTTCCACTATATAAATTAATTGCACTCCCAATATTAAACCATATTATATCCAAATAATATTTCTCCGGTAGTATTATTTATTCCGTGTATTTAAGATATAAATATCCATGAATAAAATTTATTTATTGCTTAGTAAATTTATTCATCTCTTTTATCCGAGACTAGTACCACTCAACCTTATTTATTATGCGGAATTAAATCCACTCGCGAGGTTTACATAATAAATCCTTATGAGCTCATCTCGGGAATATTATCAACCCTTCCGGGATACACTGTCCGGTCAATCATTCACGGCATGCCATATATAAAATATAGTGACCCAACTTAACCGGTAATTAACCCAATAATTAAATCGGTTAATTCCTTTGGTAAATCAAAGTCACTTATATTGAATATACACACCCGCAACAATATCGGGGATTAAGAATAAAATACACTGAGTCTCAAATCAATTATCGCCGAGCAATCCTAATTGATGAGTCTCAATCGATCCGCTCAATACACCAAGCGTACAAGTGTGATAAAATAATTAAGATATATTATTTTCTCTCTCACACAACGACTATACCGATGGATTGGTCCGTGTCCATCTAGGTCGTGAGCATCTGTTCGATTAAATACGAGTAACCGATAGTATGATTTTCTGTGTGCCCATGCAACACCATACTAACTACAACGTATAAAATCCAGGACTATAATTTGCATATATTTAATTAACAATAATTAAAAGCAAATGAATGTTTGTATTTAATAAGTAAATGAAAGTGTACAAGGAGTTCACAATACTCAAATCTAGACATTAAGTATACTACTCCAACAATCTCCCACTTATACTAAGGTCTAGTCTTATCCTCCAAACTTCTGACTCCCAAACCCTCCAAGTGCTTGAAATATACTTCCTTAGGAAGTATCTTGGTGAAAGGGTCCGCTAGGTTGTCTTCCGAAGCTATCTTGGTGACTATCGCATCGCCCCTCTTGACGATGACTCGAATCAGGTGGTACTTGCGCTCTATGTGTTTCGTAGCACTATGGGACCGTGGTTCCTTACTGTTTGCCACTGCACCGCTATTATCACAATAAATTGTCATAGCCTTGGGCAAACTCGGAATCACATCTAAGTCCTGGAGGAAATTAAGGAACCAAACTGATTCTTTCGCTGCCTCTGAGGCTGCAACATATTCAGCTTCCATGGTAGAGTCTGAAATGCACTTTTGCTTAACACTCCTCCATGATACGGCTCCACCTCCCAAAGTGTACACATAGCCTGATGTCGACTTTCGCCGGTCCTTATCAGCTTGGAAATCCGAATCCGTATAACCCAAAGGAATCAGATTGTCTGCCCCGTAACTTAGAACATAATCCCTAGTATTTCGCAAATACTTGAAAATGCTCTTTACGGCAGTCCAATGAGCCTTTCCAGGGTTACTCTGATATCTCGCTACTACGCCAACTGCATAGCAGATATCAGGCCTCGTGCATAACATTGCATACATCAAGCTTCCCACAGCCGAAGCGTAGGGAACTGCTTTCATTTCATCTTTCTCCTTTTGTGTCTGAGGACACATCTCCTTAGAAAGATAAGTTCCTTTACTGAAGGGCAGCTCACCCTTCTTGGAATTTTGCACGTTAAAACGAGCCAGAATCGTGTCTATGTAAGATTGCTGGGATAGGTACAATGTTCTATTCCGGCGATCCCTTATAACCTTGATCCCTAGAACATGCCCGACTTCTCCCAAATCTTTCATATCGAATTGTCTAGACAACCATCCCTTTATGTCTGACAACATTCTCACACTGTTGCCAATGAGAAGAATGTCGTCTACATAAAGCACGAGAAACACCACCTTCTTCCCATCACGTTTCCAATACACACACGATTCGTCCATGCTTTGACTGAATCCAAAAGATTGGACTACCTCGTCAAACCGCAGGTTCCATGATCTCGAGGCTTGTTTCAATCCATAAATGGATCGATTAAGCTTGCACACTAGATGATCTTGCCCCTTAGCAATGAATCCTTCTGGTTGTTTCATGTAAATCGTCTCGTCAAGACTTCCATTTAGGAAAGCTGTCTTGACATCCATTTGCCACACCTCATAATCCATATGAGCTGCTATGGATAAGAGAATCCGGATTGACTTTATCTTGGCTACCGGCGAGAAGGTCTCCACATAATCGATTCCCTCTTTCTGAGTATATCCTTTCGCAACAAGCCTAGCTTTAAAGGTTTCAACCTTTCCGTCAGATCCTCTCTTTCTATTGTAGACCCATTTACACCCAATTGGCTTTACGCCGTTTGGTGGTTCTACAAGATCCCAGACTTTATTAGAATCCATGGACTCAATTTCGGATTTCATCGCTTTCTTCCAAGAAGGCGCATCTATATCTTGTACCGCCTCGTCATAGGTCCAGGGATCGATTTCATGAACTCCAGGTCCAGAGTCCGAAGACTCACCCAGTCCAATCCATCGGTCTGGTTGTTTAACAACCCTCCCACTACGACGGCGCTCCGGTGTATTAACAGTGACAGTGTCAGGTGCAGATTCTAGTGGTGTATCTATACTCGGTTCGGCTGTGTCTAAGTCTTCCTTGTCACCTCTCAATTCATCAAGAATTACGTCACTTTTGGGCTTGTGGTCCATGATATAGTCTTCCTCTAAGAACCGAGCGTTAGTACTTATAACGATCTTCTGGTCCTTAGGACTATAGAACATGCCACCTTTAGTTCCTTTCGGGTATCCTACAAACAGCCGTAATTCTGATCTAGGTTCTAACTTATCGGCACCTTGTCGCAACACATGTGCTGGACAACCCCAGATCCGAATGTGTTTTAAGTTAGGCTTGCGCCCACTCCACAATTCCATGGGTGTGGTGGGTACCGTTTTGGTTGGAACCCTATTCAAGATATACGCCGCTGTTTCCAAGGCAAGTCCCCAGAACATAATAGGTAAGTCCGAGTAACTCATCATTGATCTCACCATTTCCATAAGAGTCCTATTCCTTCTTTCTGACACACCATTCTGCTGAGGAGTATATGGTGATGTCATTTGGGATTCAATCCCATTCTCTGCCAAGTATGCCTTGAATTCTCCAGATAGGTACTCGCCTCCGCGATCAGATCGCAGGCATTTAATAGATTTATTCTGAAGGTTCTCCACAAAAGCCTTGAACTCTTTGAACTTGTCAAAGGATTCGCTCTTGCGGCGCATCAAATAAATAAATCCATACCTTGAGTAATCATCAGTGAAAGTGATGAAGTACTCGTACCCTCCCCTTGCCTGAGTAGACATAGGTCCGCATACATCAGAGTGAATCAAATCCAATACTTGTTCAGCTCTCCGTCCTTTACCAGGAAAAGAACGCTTGGTCATTTTGCCCTCTAAACAGAATTCGCAGGTCGGAAGGTCCTCTCCTTCAACATCGCTGATTAAACCATCAGCTTTCAACCTTTGAAGCCTATTTGAGTTTATATGACCTAGCCTTAGATGCCACAAGTATAATTGATTCATTTTAGAAGGTTCCTTTCTCTTATTGGTGTTCGTAGATGTGTTATTACTCTCGGTTAGTTGCATCGTGTTAGACTCAGGATTTAGTATATACAAATCGTCCACCAATGTACCAGAACAGATAATGTCACTGTTTCTTCTTATGATCACAGAGTGGTCAAAAGAAACAGAATATCCATTCAAAATAAGTTTAGAAACCGAAATTAAATTCTTTCTAAAGTTGGGTACATAAAGACAATTTTGTAAAACTAAAACCCTATCACTACTAAAGCGTAAGTGAACGTCTCCCACTGCAAAAGCCGCCACCTTCGCGGCATTGCCCATGTAGACCACGATCTCTCCCTCTCTAAGTCTCCGGGTTTCCTGGAACCCCTGCAATGAATTGCAGACATGATCAGTGGCCCCCGTATCTACACACCAGGTGCTGGTAGATAACACCACTGATAATGTTTCAGTGACTAAGGAAAATTTCGTACCTTTGATGAGAGGACAATCAGACCTCCAGTGTCCAAACTGTTTGCATCGAAAGCATCTGCGAAACCGCTTGCTTTCCCCAATCCGTGGCTTTAAACCACTGGGTCTCTTTGCACGCTTTTCTTTTAGCCTAGCCACAAGAGCTCGTGTTTCTCTTAACTTACGCACAAAAATCGCCTTCGCCGAGCCATTTTTAAGGGACTCTTTGAGGAACAATTCCGTGGGTATGTTAAACACCTCTTGCCTAGCTTCCACTCCATGTCTCAACGTAGTTGGAACAACAGTGGATTCAGAAAGCTCGACAGTTTGAACAATGTCTAGATTTCTTTTCCAATCAGTACTATATGGAACCAGTGAGTTTTCATCTTTAAGTATATCACAAAGTGGGGTCACAGTCATTCTTAACCTATAAGCACATAAAACAAACAAACAATTTAATATCCGATATTATCTCCCTTTAATAATATCATTAAATCACTAATCACATCTAAAATCCCATCAGGTAAGGCAAGCCACGGTGTGTGGACGTTTACCCACCCAAACGATTTAGCAATTAGATGTCCTTCGGTCATACATCGCTTATAGCGGAACCTCGGTGTGAGGAATACTATAAGGCGTATCTAAATGTAAACCATTACTCAGCACCAAAGTAAATCGTTTGGAATTGCTACGTCACCGCAAGCCACGTTGTGTGGACGTTTACGATAACTTCACAACTCTTCACAATTTCTTACAACTGTCTACATCAATTAATCCAAAATCCGTCAGTACAGCAAGCCACGTTGTGTGGACGTTTACCGCACTAAGAGATCTTTATAATTGACTCCCAATTACTTGATCCATTCGATCTTGTAAATCAAGACGCGGAGAACCATAAGTGAAACTCAAAGTTTCTAACCAGTGATTCACCATGCGAACAACCCTATCTCTCATAAATGAGGGAGCCGAGCAGACAATCGATCCATCTATCAAATAATGGTACGACTGCCTCTAATTTGTGTCCTCGACATGACCAAGTGGCTTTGGCTCCATTCCACTCCCCGGGGTGAGAATGAGTCGACTTGAAATCAGCTTTGGAAAGACAAATTAGGCATTGTTTGACAAACTTAATCAATGTTTCTCGTAAGAGGAATTACAAGAACTCTCCTCCAATGACCTATCTATATAAACTTCAAAAGTTTATAAAAGTCACCAAGAGAGCAGCAATGGAGACCATGGGTATGTTTCTATACCCTCTCCCACTTAGCTTTTTACAATAAAGGGATACGCTATCTAGTGCATAAAAGTAAACACATATAGCATGCATACATGTAATAAAGCACATAGTATTATCACATAGTCAAAATAATTACTAGAATATTATTTTCCGACTATTATGGCTTTACTCCATCTCCGTACGCATCTTCTAGTCTTCAGTCTTCGTTCTTGAATGCTCCATGTGACGAGAATATTAATTTCCAATATTTAAATCCATTTATTTTTAATAAATCCAAAAGATACTTAATTAATAATAATTAAGTCAATCGAATAAATCAAAAATAAAATTAAATATTATTAATATTTTTATTTATTTTATTTTCCCTTTCTACTTCATTAAATCTCTAGAATAATCTATCCAAGTCCCACTTGGAATATTCTAGATGATTTCTATAATGAAATAAGGAAATAAAATAATTTAGGACTCTTCTACTTTCCATATTAATTAGATTCCTAATCCATGAATATTTCCATAAAATAGAAATAATCAATTAGGAATCCTAATTAATTCCAAATTGATTCTTTTCCTAATCCATGAGAGTTCCCAAAAAAAGGAATACTCAAATAGGAAAAATCCGAATCAATTAGGAAAGTGAATTTACCGGGAGAGCACGAAGATCACGAGGACCCCCGCGCCCCCACCGGACCGCCACCACCGGCCGAGGACCACCGCCGCCGCCACCTAGCCGGCGCACCACCACCGCCGGTGGTTTCGCCGCCGGGAGGCGCGAATTCGGCGCCTCTCCTTCGATGGTTCGATCCTTCATGGATCGACCATGTTGGTCGATCCGAGTCCTATCCCTCACGATCATCTCCTTCGTCACGCGTCTTCTCCGGCGGTCGTTTCGGCATCGATCCAACGCAAAATAAATTACAAAATAAATTTTACACTATCCGGTATCGATTTTATACATGAAATCGACCCTATACATTTTCCGGAAAAAGTAGAACGTAATAATAAATCCTAAATTCGGTCAACCCCCGAATTTTTACTATTACAAGCATTCACCACCAAAAACGAATCTCGACATGTCCGAGAGTTTAATCAAACCAACATACATGACAAAATAAATTAAACGAATAATAAATTAAGCCATAATAGTCGGAACCCTGCAAGGTAGAACAATTTTATCGAAAATACCGCGAACGTAAACCACGCTCTGATACCAATTGTTGGAATTCGATATCCCGGGCTATTTAAATTTGCGGAAACCAATAACCCGATCAAAACCATCCGCCGGAGATCACGCGAGCACCACGTACGAGCCGGAGCACGAGCCGAACGCACGACGAGGCCGAAGCCTCGCGCACGCCGGCGATCGGTTGGGGTGGGGCTGCTCCGGCAGCCCCCGCGGCGAGTCCGGCGACTCCCCGCCACCTGGAGGCCCCCGCCTTCACGGCGGGGTTGGGCACGGCACCAGCCCGTGCCCAGCGATCGACCCTTCGCGGTCGATCGCACGCCCTCGGCCAAGCCGAGGGTTCGACCCCCGTTGCCCCACCGAAACCCTAGGGGCGATCGCCCGTGGTCCGGTGGCTTCGCCACCACCACGCGATCGTCCTCTAATCCGGGTTCGATTTTCGGATCTTGTTCTACGATATTCTCGATAAATCAAAACCGAATAAATCAAGGGTGTTTAGATTTTTACCTTTCGATTCGTTGTTCGGAGAAACGAATTCAAGATGACCTTTGAATCTTCCCACGTATTCCTTGCACTAGCTTGAACGTCGGGTGGGCGACGATCCTCCAAGCTCTATGGATCTACTTCTCTCTCTACTTTCTCTCTCTAGAAGAATTATGATCTTCAACTTATATGAGAATAGAGAAGACCATGTAGTGCTTTTATAGGCTACGTAGGGGATCTAAAGGAGGTGGAATATTGGACTTCCAATATTAATGATTAAATTGAGCCCAAGCCCAAATCTATTAATCTCCCATTAATATTAATTAATTTATTTTCCACTATATAAATTAATTGCACTCCCAATATTAAACCATATTATATCCAAATAATATTTCTCCGGTAGTATTATTTATTCCGTGTATTTAAGATATAAATATCCATGAATAAAATTTATTTATTGCTTAATAAATTTATTCATCTCTTTTATCCGAGACTAGTACCACTCAACCTTATTTATTATGCGGAATTAAATCCACTCGCGAGGTTTACATAATAAATCCTTATGAGCTCATCTCGGGGATATTATCAACCCTTCCGGGATACACTGTCCGGTCAATCATTCACGGCATGCCATATATAAAATATAGTAACCCAACTTAACCGGTAATTAACCCAATAATTAAATCGGTTAATTTCTTTGGTAAATCAAAGTCACTTATATTGAATATACACACCCGCAACAATATCGGGGATTAAGAATAAAATACACTGAGTCTCAAATCAATTATCGCCGAGCAATCCTAATTGATGAGTCTCAATCGATCCGCTCAATACACCAAGCGTACAAGTGTGATAAAATAATTAAGATAAATTATTTTCTCTCTCACACAACGACTATACCGATGGATTGGTCCGTGTCCATCTAGGTCGTGAGCATCTGTTCGATTAAATACGAGTAACCGATAGTATGATCTTCTGTGTGCCCATGCAACACCATACTAACTACAACGTATAAAATCCAGGACTATAATTTGCATATATTTAATTAACAATAATTAAAAGCAAATGAATGTTTGTATTTAATAAGTAAATGAAAGTGTACAAGGAGTTCACAATACTCAAATCTAGACATTAAGTATACTACTCCAACAGGCGGTCGAAGGTGGGGGTGGCGTGGGGTCTCCCGATCTCATGCTACTCCTACCTAGATTCTACTTACCTAATTGATTCGGTTTTCCTAATTGAGTTTTCCTTTTTTTGGGAATTCTCATGGATTAGGAAAAGAATTAATTGGAATTAATTTTATTCCTTATTCTATTATGGAAGTCTTCTAGAGTATTCCGAGTTCTACTTGGAATAAGATCCTAGAGATTTAATAGAATTGGAAAGGAATAAAAAAATAATTTAGGATTGATTTATTTCCTAATTGATTATTCCTATTTTCTGGGAATTTTCATAGTAATGGAAATTAATTAATCTTGGAAAGTAGAAGAGTCCTAATTTATTTTATTTCCTTATTCTATTATAGAAGTCTTCTAGAATATTCCAAGTTTGACTTGGATAGATTATTCTAGAGATTTAATAGAATTAGATAGGAAAATAAATTTAAAAAAAAATATTAATAATATTTAATTTTATTTTTGATTTATTCGATTGACTTAATTTTCGAATTAAGTATCTTTTGGATTTATTAAAAATAAATAGATTTAAATATTGGGATTAATATTCTCGTCACATGGAGCATTCAAGAACGAAGACTGAAGACTAGAAGACGCATACGGAGATGGAATAAAGCCATGATAGTCGGAAAATAATTTTTCTAGCATTATTTTGACTATGTGCTATGTGCTTTATTGCTTGTATGCATGCTTATGTGTTTAATTATGCATTAGATAGCGTATCCCTTTGTTATAAAAAGCTAAGTGGGAGAGGGGATGGAAACATTCCCATGGTCTCCATTACTGTTCTCTTGGTGACATTTATGAGCTTTCGAAGTTCATATAGATATGTCATTGGAGGAGAGTTCTTGTAATTCCTTTTACGAGAAACATTGATTAAGTTTATCAAACAATGCCTAATTTGTCTTTCTGAAACTGACTTCAAGTCGACTCATTCTCACCCCGGGGAGTGGAATGGAGCCAAAGCCACTTGGTCATGTGGATGACACAAATTAGAGACATTCGTACCATTCTTTTAAAGATGGATCGTTTGTCTGCTCGGCTCCCTCATCTAATGAGAGATAGGGTTGTTCGCATGGTGAATCTGTTGGGATATGTCCTTCGATCCTACGTGTGCAATCGATAAAGTCATAAGGTCGTCTATGGATGTTAAATGATTATTCGATAATATTAATTGTTGGGAACAATATAATATTGATCGATAAAATCATACCTACAGGGTCACACACGAGCTGGAATTACGTTGCTTGCTATATTGATTTAGAATCAATACATATGGAATTTCACATGCATGGGATGCATGGCATGCATGGGATGCATGGATTGCATGGATGCATGTCACATGGTATGACATGGCATGCCACACAAGCAAGGGGACCACATCCATGCCAATTGGCATGGTGATGTGGAAATGACCCTTTACCTCCCCATTATCCACCATTACTTGTGCATTATGATGCACATTATGGTGGGGGTTACAAGGGAGGTTAATGGTGATCAATATAGTGATGAAAACATGTGTTTCACATCACTTTTTGATCAGCCACGAAATTCCATAAGACAAGAGAGAAAAGAGTGAGAGAATCACTCAAGAACAAGCAAGCAAGTTCAATTCCGGGTTCGTGTGCAACACGTAGAGGCCGGGCCATTTGTGCGGCTTCAACATCCGGGCGATCTAGACAAGAGGAGTGACGAGGTCATTCACAAAGAGAGCTTCAAGAGGCTGATCCATTTGAGGTGGTTCAATCGACTCAACACCACCTCAACGACATCAACGAATCACTTCTTCACAAAAGTAAGTAATCGTTGAACCTTATATATATATATATATTGGATGTGTATATATATATATGTTTATATGTGTTCTTATACACATTAAGTGTGCACTAAGATCATGGCATAGTAGATCTATTGCTTTACACGCTTCCGCACACACGGTATATCGATTGGATCGGTATACCGGTACCTTCAGAATCACTGGTTAGAAACTTCGAGTTTCACTTATGATTCTCCGCGTCTTGATTTACAAAATCGAATGGTTCAAGTAATTGGGAGTCAACTATAAAAGTCTTTTGGTGTAGTAAACGTCCACACAAACGTGGCTTGCTATGCTGAATGGGATTTTGGAAATAGTTGGTGTAGACAGTTATAGGGAATTGTGAAGGATTGTGAGTTATCGTAAACGTCCACACTAACGTGGCTTGCGGTGACATAGCAATTCCAAATGATTCACCTTGGTACTGAGTAATGGTTTACACTTAGGTACGCTTTATAGTATTCTTCCCAATGAAGTAACGCTATAATGATGTACGACCGAAGCAAATCTAATTGCTAAATCATTTGGGTGGGTAAACGTCCACACGAACGTGGCTTGCCTTACCTGATGGGATTTTAGATGTAATTAGTAATTTAATGATATTATTTGAGGGAGATAATATCGGATATTAAATTGATTGTTTGTTTAAATGTGCTTATAGGTTTAGAGAATAGCTATGAACCCACTTTCTATGATACTCAAGGAGCATAAGCTCACTGGCCCCAACTATATTGATTGGAAGAGAAATTTAGACATTGTCCTGACTTCGGAGGAGTACAAGTTTGTACTCCATGAAGTATGCCCTGATGAGCCCACGGCTGCCTCAACTGATGAGGAAAAACTGGCATATCGGAAGTGGAAAAAGGCTGATGAAATGGCTAGGTGTTATAATTTGGGTTCCATGTCAAATGTACTCCAAACCCAACATGAGTCGATGGACACTGCCTATGATATGATGTTTAACCTCAAGGAGATGTTTGGGGAGCAAGATCGTGCGGCAAGGCAAGAAGCCATGAGAGTCCTCATGACAACTACTCAGTCTGAAGGAACGCCCGTAGGGGAGCACGTTCTTAAGATGATGGGTCTGTTGAATGAGCTTGAGATCCTAGGAGCTCAAATTGATGCTGAGATGCAAGTCGACATCATACTCCAGTCTCTGACCCCTAGTTTTGAGCAGTTTCGCATGAGCTATAATATGGGTAAACTGTCTTATTCTATTGCACAACTCCTGACTGAACTGAAGGCGGCAGAGGGGATCTACAAGAAGGGCAAGTCTCTAGCGCTTGTAGCTACCAAGTCCAAAGGCTTGAAGCCTGTCGGAGGTAGGGGCAAGAGGAGGAAGCAAGCCTGGAAACCCAGTGGTGTCAAGAAGACTATACCACGAGTGGGGGCTGCAAAGCCAAAGGGCAAGTGCTTCCGATGCAACAAGTCTGGACACTGGAAGTCTGAATGTCCTCTCAGAGGTACGAATTTTTCTTTAGTCGTAAAAACATAGTCAGCGGTATTATCTACCAGAAATTCTGGTGTGTAGATATGGAACCACTGACGGTATGTGCATTTTTGAATGCAGGGGTTCCAGAAAACCCGACGACTTAGAGAAGAAGAGTTCGAGTCTACACGGGCAAAAGCTGTAGAGGAGGCAGCTGTTGCGGTGGAAGACATTTATCTGCTTTAGTAGTTAAATAGGATTTCATTTCAAGATTATTGCATTATGAACCCTTTATTTTAGAAAGAACGTTTTGTTCTGGATTTCTATTATTTATGAATGGATATTTTATTTCTTTAATCATTGGATGATTTTGATAAGAAATAATGGCGTTATCTATTCTGGTACATTAGATAGCAATATATGAATGATAGATCCTAAGTCTACCACGATGCAACGAACCGTTCTATAACTTGTTTTACTTGTTAGATATTTCTTTATTAATCATTATACTTGTGAATTCTTATACTTAGTAGTATTTTTCAAATAAGATTCAAATGGTCGAAATTGATTTGATCAATTATAGTTGAAGGAATGGACCTTCCGACCTAAGGATTGAATTTGGAGGATAATACGTCTAAGCAAACCTTTCTGGATAAAGCATAGAATTCAGACAAGTATTGGAAATGATTAGATATGCAGACATATGTGTAGGTTAGAAAGGTACGAGTAATTCTTTCAAGAATACTCGGTGATGGATTAGAATACTTAATGTGCCATAAAAGCAAAGTGTTTTGACTAGTCAATGGACACAAAGCTGTTATGGGGAACCATCAAAGTATATCCATTAGGAGCCTGCGACTCGGTCGCGAAGGCCATCACCTATCTGAATAACACATAGCGTAATCAAAGATTGGGATTCAATCCCAAAGGGCCGCGCCATACACTTACGTGTAGAGATGGTGCGTTGTAAATAAGAAATGGAAATCTAATAGTAAAAGAACAAGTTGTTCGGAACTACCAATGTTCTATGGATATTCCTAGAGACAACGGCATATTTAATATGGTTGTAGGATATCCTAGATGAACAAAGTGTTGTGTGTTCTATAGTACTATGGACCAGAGGGACGTCTATCGTCCAGTTCATAGAGGAAGACTATCAGATGAACCACAAAGCCTAAAATTGACGTAATACCTTGGAATGAGAAGAAGGACAAAAGACTGGGAACCAGCCAAACCGAGTAGAAGTACACCACATACTGCACCTATTGTTATTACTGTTATACACCGGGACGCCATTGCAGTGGGAGGTTGTCGGACAACCAGAGATATTCATAAGACTAGAGGAGTTCGGACTCTGGATCTAGTAGAGATGAAATCGACCCCTAGCTCTGCATAAGGGTGGTACTAGATCTAAATGTGCCTGCTTGGAACAATAAGGTTTATTGTTAAGAGGCTAGATCATTTAGAGTACAAGCTTAGTAAATCCATTTATGGATAGTAACAAAGCTATAAATCGTGGAACTTGCGAATTGATGAGAAAATCCATTTGATGGATTCATCAAAAGGCATAGACGAAAGGTGTATTGAAGACGTAATGGAAACAAGGTGGTGTTTCTCGGAGATTTTATGTAGATAACATTTTATCATTGGCAACAATGTAAAAATGTTGTCAGACATAAAATAATGGTTGTCTAAATAAATCGAGATATAAGATTGAGTAGAAGTAAGAGCATGTTCTTAAGATCGTTCGTTCTAACGATAAGAACATTGTACTTCTCCTAGATACCTTATACGATTATGGTTTGTTTTAAACATGCATACTTCTGAGAAAGGTTATTGCCTTTCAGAGACAGAATATTCATCTATCTAAAGGATATGTGTTTCGAACACATGAAGGAGATAGATGAAGACAAAGCAGTTTCCTACACTTTGTGTGGAAATCCTTATAGATGCAATGTTGTAAAAAGACAACCTGATATCAACTATGCCGTTTGCGTAGTGGGAGGATATCAAAGTAATCTGGATAAGGGATGTTCGAATGCTGTAAGAGTACTTTCATAGTGCTGGCTTACGGAGCAAGACGAAATCTTCTTAGATTACAGTTTCTCAGATCCAAAAATCAAAGAAGGACCAGTGTAAGTCGATATCAGGCTATGTGTTCACTTTTAGAAAGAGGTGGAACCATGAAATGAAAGAGTGATAAGCAGGACGCTTCTCAGACTCTCTCATAACCGAATAGCAGCCTCAGAGGCAGCGGAAGTTTTGGTTAGGTTCCGGGATAACCTCTAAGACTTGGATATGACTCTTGGTTTATCAAAGGCTATTACATAGCGGCGCATGGTAAACCGGAAGAAGTCATAAGTCTAAAAGTGATGATAACACATAGTGCAAGTACCACCTGATACGAGTCATCGTCGAGGGAGACGACGTAGTAGTCACCAAGATAACTTCAGAGCGGCAACCTAGATTGCTCACTCACATAGTACTTCTCGGAAGTACACTTTAAAGCACGTGATGAGTATGGGAACCGGGAGTTTGGAGGAAATGACTAGACCTTAGTACAAGTGGGAGATTGTTGGAGTTGTGTACTTAATGTCTAGATTTAAGTAACGGTAAACTCCCGGTCATAGCATTTAATCTATTAAATTAATAAACAATTGTTTGCTTTTAATTATTAATTAAATATATGCAAATCATAGTCCTAGATTTTATACGTTGTAGTTAGTATGGTGTGTCGGGCCCACACAGAAGATCATACTATCGGTTACTCGTATTTAATCAAACAATTGCTCACGACCTAGATGGACACGGACCAATCCATCGGTATAGTCGTTGTGTGAGAGAGAAAATAATTTGTCTTAATTATTTTATCACACTTGTACACTTGGTGTATTGAGCGGATCGTTGAGATTCATCGATTAGGATTGCCGGCGATAATCGATTCGAGTCTCAGTGTATTTTATTCTTAATCCCCGATATTATTGCGGGTGTGTATATTTAATATAAGTGACTTTGATTTACCAAAGGAATTAACCGATTTAATTATTGGGTTAATTACCGGTTAAGTTGGGTCACTATATTTCATATATGGCATGCCGTGAATAATTGACCGGACAGTGTATCCCGGAAGGGTTGATAATATCCCCGAGATGAGTTTATAAGGAATTATTGTGTAAACCTCATGAGTGGATTCGTTCCGCACAATAATTAAGGTTGAATGGTACTAGTCTCGGATTAAAGAGATGAATAAATTAATTAGCAATAAATTAATTTTATTCATGGATATTTAAATCTTAAATACACGGAATAAATAATACTACCGGAGAAATATTATTTGATATAATATGGTTTAATATTGGGAGTGCAATTAATTTATATAGTGGAAAATAAATTAATTAATATTGATAAGGATTAATGGACTTGGGCAGTGGGCTCAATTTAATCTTCAATATTGGAAGCCCAATATTCCACCTCCTTTAGATCCCCTACGTAGCCTATAAAAGCACTACATGGCCTTCATAAATCAATAAGACAAGATTATCATACTTGATATTCTAGAGAGTTGAAGGAGATCCATAGGAGTTCGATAGATCGTCGCCCACCCGACGTTCGAACGGAGTGCAAGGAATACGTGGGAAGATCCAAAAGGTCTTCAACTTGATTTCGTTTCTCCGCACAACGAATCAAAGGTATGATCATAAACTCCTTCGTGTGAATTTATGTGAATTAAATTGTGATACATGCATGAACACACGATCCGGGAAAACGAGGATCTTCGGGGACGGGGATTCGAGATCCCCGGCGAAGGATCGAGAGGACCCTCGGCTTGGAGCCAAGGGGTGGCGGTCGAGCCCTAGGGCTTCGACCGCCGGCGCGCATCGAAGGAAAGCCACGGCTGGACGCCGCGGCTGGGGCGATCGAACCCTAGTTCGATCGCCGGGGACCGTCGCGGCTTCGCGCCGCGGCTGGTGGTCCCCCCTCCTGTCGGTGGTGGCGGTGAGTCGCCGGACTCACCGCCCGGGGCTGCCGGAGCAGCCCCAGCGATCGGCGCACGAACGCGAGCCCCGGCGGGGGATCGGCTAGGGTTTCGGCCGCGGGTTGATCCCGCGGCGATGCTCGGGTCGAGCCCGGTTCCGTCCGGTGGTTCGCGTGTTTCCGGCGAGGGGATTTCGGTCGGGGTTATCGGTTCCGCAATTTTTTGATACCCCGGGATATCGATTTCCAGCATCAACTGATGAGGAAAAGGCGGCATATAGGAGGTGGACAAAGGATGATGAAATGGCTAGGTGCTATATTTTGGCTTCCATGTCAAATGTACTCCAAACCCAACATGATTCGATGGCCACCGCCGATGACATGCTGTACAACCTCAAGGAGATGTTTGGGCATCAAGATCGTGCGGCTAGGCAAGAAGCCATGAGAGTCTTATGTCAACTACTCAGTCAGAAGGAACGCCCGTTGGGGAGCACGTTCTTAAGATGATGAGTTTGTTAAATGAACTTGAGATCCTAGGAGCTCAGATTGATGCTGAGACGCAAGTCGACATCATACTCCAGTCTGTGACCCATAATTTTGAGCAGTTCCGTATGAGTTATAATATGGGTAAACTATCTTATACTCTTGCGCAACTCCTGACTGAACTTAAGGCGGCAGAGGGGATCTACAAGAAGGGAAAGTCTCAAGCGCTTGTAGCTACCAAGTCCAAAGGCTCGAAGCCTGTTGGAGGTAGGGGCAAGAAAAGGAAGCAAGCCTGGAAACCCAGTGGTGCCAAGAGGAATGGACCACGAGAAGGGGCTGGCAAGCCTAAGGGCAAATGCTTCTGATGCAAGAAGTCTGGACACTGGAAGTTTGATTGTCCTCTCAGAGGTACGAATTTTTCTTTAGTCGTGAAAACATAGTCAGCGATTTTATCTACCAAGTATTCTGGTGTGTAGATATGGAACCACTGACGGTATGTGCATTTTTAATGCAGAGGTTCCAGAAAACCCGGCGGCTTAGAGAAGAAGAGTTCAAGTCTACATGGGCAAAGCTGTAGAGGAGGCAGTTGTTGCAGTGGAAGACATTTATCTGCTTTGATTAGTTATAGGATTTCATTCCAAGTTTATTGCTTTATGTACCCTTTATTTTAGAAAAGAACTTTGTTTTGGTTTTCTATCATTAATGAATGGATATTTTATTTCTTTAATCATTTGATGGTTTTGATAAGAAATAATGGTATTATCTATTCTGGTACATTAGATAGCAATATATGAATGATGAATCCTAAGTCTACCACGATGCAAAAAACCGTTCTATAACTTGTTTTACTTATTAGATGTATTTCTTTATTGAATCATTATACTTGTGAATTCTTGTGCTCAGTAGTATTTATTCAAATAAGATTCAAAGGTTGAAATTGATTTGATCAATTATAGGTTAAAGAATGGACCTTCCGACCAAAGAATTGAATTTGGAAGATAATACAACTAAGCAGACCTTTATGGATAAAGGATAGAATCCGGCCAAGTATTGAAATTGATTAAATACTGATATGTGCAGACGTATGTGTACTTAGAAAGATGCGAGTAATTCTTTCATAGAATACTCGAAGATGGATTATAGTACTTGATGTGCCATAAAAGCAAAGTGTTTTGACAAGTCAAATAGACACAAAGTTATTATGGGGAGCCTTCAAAGTATATCCATTAGGAGCCTGCGATCTGATCGCGGAGGTAAGCACCTATCTAAGTAACGCATAGCATAATCAAAGAATGGGATTGAATCCCAAATGACTACATCATACACTCTCGTGTAGAAATGGTGTATCGGGAATAAGAAATGGAATTTTAATAGTAAAAGGATAAGTTATTCGGAACTACCTATATTCTATGGATATTTCTGGAAAAACAACGGCACATTCAAATGTGGTTGTAGGATATCCTAGAAGAAAAAAAGATTGTGTGTTCAATAGTACTATGAACCAGAAGGACGTTATCGCCCGGTTCTTAGAGGAAGACTATTAGATGAACCACAAAGCCCGAAGTGACGTAATACTTTGGAATGAGAGAGAGAAAAATAAAGACTAGGAACCAGCTATACCGAGTAGTGTTACACCACTAACTGCACCTACTGTTATTACTGTTTGTACACCGGAACGCCGTTGTAGTGGGAGGTTGTGGACAACCGGAGATGTTCATAAGACTAGAAGAGTTTTGAACTCTGGATCTAGTAGACATGAAATCGATCCCTGGATCTACATGGAGGCAGTACTAGATCTAAATGTGTCTTCTTGGAAAGCAATAAGGATTATTGCTAAGAGGCGAGATCATTTAGAGTACAAGCATAGTCGATCTATTTATAGATTGAAACAAAGCTGTGAATCGTGGAACTTGCGAATTGATGAGATCACTACTAAAAAAATAGCCATAGAAATCGGGTATTACCCGATATAAATGAGTTATGCGACCGATGTGTATGGAGCCGATGTCTATACTCGCCATATTTTAGACATCGGTTATTAACCGATATCAGTACTAATATTTAAATCGGTTTTAATTGGGAAAATCGATATAATTGGGAACATAAGAAATCGAGTATTAACCGATTTCGTTGTGAGTTCACAAACCCGATGTCTGAAATATGCCTAGTATAGATATCGCGTCCCATACACATCGGTCTAGTATAACAGTTAAATCGGGTATTACCCGATTTAAAATCTTGTATAACAGTTAAATCAGGTATTACCCGATTTCTATAATAATTGTAATTTTAATTTAATTAAAAAAAAGTGATGTCTTTTACAGGTAGATACATTATTTTACTCTTTTACAAACGATATCCTTAACACTAAAATCACACCAAACATAGAAAATATTATATTAATAAAAATATTAATACCATAATATTTGCTTCAATAACATCCTAAACATTGTCAATATTAACCAATATTCAAGACATTCGAACAAACACCTAAACATTGTCAATATTAACCAATATTCAAGACATTCGAACAAACACCGATAACCGATAGAAAAACCAAAACATGATCGAAAAACAACGTTATAATAGTCGATAAATATCCAAAACTTGTTCAGAATTATAAGAGTGCCCCAATTGCAGTTCCAATAGCCGCTTGAAGTATGGATAGCTGCGTACACAACGGAATATCTGGAATATCTGCTGCATTAAGTGGACATACATTAAGTACGGCTGGAAATGGTCATTTGCAACAAAACACAAGCTACTATACTCTGTTAACATATGTATTTTACTGAACATATAACAAGATACTCATCGAAAACACATGAAAAAACGAAATTAACCAAGCACTCTATATATAGAACATATGTACTGCGAAATGGTCATTTGCAACAAAACACAACAAGTACCCTATAAAACATATATAACAAGATACTCAGGCACAACATATAACAAGATACTCAGCGAAAATACATAAATAAACTAAAATTAACTAAGTACTCTATATATAGAACATATGTACTGCTGGAAATTTGGTCATCTGCAACAAAAAACAACCTATATAACAATATAAATATACTGATCAACCAGGATACTCAGCCACAACACAACATAAAACAATATATGATGGAATTGATCATGCTCAGTCAAAAAATAGTGGAGTTATAAAATTACCAGTCACAACACAACCTACGCCATCTCCTGTAGGTACACAATCAGTTCACTACGGACTTCATCGAGTTCCTGCTGAGAATACTCCAAACTTGGCCTTGACTTTACAGCCCACTACAATAACAAGAAAGCAAACATGATTAAATCATTAAAGCTACGTTTCATTAGCAATCTAATTATATACAGACATTAACACGGAGCCATTACTCAGCACCTGCATCCTCCACAGATTTCTTGTACTCTGGTTTGAGCTCATAAGTGCCTTTGTTAGTTCCCCTTTTATTGTATACACAAAGATCATTCATTATCTCTTTTAAAAATTGTTGCAGGAAG
Organism: Euphrasia confusa; assembly: GCA_954870475.1. Classification (NCBI taxonomy): domain Eukaryota; kingdom Viridiplantae; phylum Streptophyta; class Magnoliopsida; order Lamiales; family Orobanchaceae; genus Euphrasia; species Euphrasia confusa. The sequence continues at coordinate 14,860,978 of OX940958.1, forward strand.
ATATACAAAATATTATTAGATATTATAGGCATCGTAAAAGTTAGAAACTAAAGTAAAATTGCCATCCAACATATGTATCATATACATACAAAACGAGTTTCTCCAATAACACTTATTGATAGTCGCAGCATTATGCTGTAAAAATATTAGTTTCGACTTCTAGTTCTGATTCTTCGTAATTTTATCATCTTAATGCAGGGGGGAGAGTGCTTGAGATGTCTGATTATGAAAAAATTATTCATCAAGTGATCTCATCTTAATTATTTAACTTCTAGCTTCTTTTTGAAAGCACTATTAACGTCTAATTTTCAACTGATTTTCGATGCAAAACCACTAGTCCCTCAGTACACCAGCAGGATATTCTATGACTTTTAGATGTAAAAGCACTAGTCCCTTCCAATTTAACAATATATAGGATTATGAGAAAATACGTACAACAGGTTGCTCAGTCTCTTGAACCAGTTGCGTCAGCGTCCAATTAGGTTTCCTGTCAAAAGTTTAAACATGATCTCTTCCATATCACCACGGTCCCTTCTGGTCCTTTTCAAATAGGATGCCTTAACAGGAGGAGCTACTTTCTTCTTATCCTGTACCAATACATGTAATTTGATAATATGTATACATGCTTAAATCAAACAATAGAGTAATATAAAAAGTGAATTCGGGAAAGACTATAAAAGTAATAAAACACAAGTGCAACAATAAAACAAAAAAATGGAGATAATAATCAGGGCATCACATTCAAGAGGAAATCAAATGTCTCTAAATAATTACAAGCTATGCATAAGTAACATGAATTCGGGTAAATATTCCATAATATATACAATGTGAATTAAAAATCAAAACAGAAGAAAAGATCACTACCTTTGAAGTGGACAACGTATTGAAGCCCATCATCCCAGGCATGGACCTCATATGCACACCATGATCATTATTGAGCACCTGATAAACAACAAAACAAAGGCAGAGAAGATATTATCAGACTAAGCACATCACATATGAACAACAACTCAGGAAAGCAGAGAGATCAAGCAAAGTGAGAGTGCATGACCTGAGTTTGTCTGTTTTTGACCATGGATTTTTTAGTCCTTTCCCGACACACATCTTTCCATAACCAAGCTTTCGACTTGGGGCTTTGCAAAAATTCACGGATTAATGTATTCATCATTGAAATCCTAAAAAAAATCACACAGTAAAATTGAAAATTACACAACAAAATAAATAAGCTGTAAACCCTAGCACCCTAAAAAAACTAAATACATGAAGTCACGTTCAGATATAGTCGATGAAATATCTAGCACGCAGGATTTGCGACATACCTTAAGAAATATCTTCAATGGAGTCGAAGCCAACAACCCACCCTACTGTCGAACCCAACAACCTTGCTCCCAACGGTTGAAGCCAACTTCAATGGAGTCGATGGAGTCTGAGCCAACTTTTAAACCTCCGCGAACGCGTGCTGCACGAACTGTGGGCAAAACAAGAAAATTAGGGTTTAGGGCAACACGAAAAGAATTTGGTAATGGATCGATTTCATGAAATTAGAGCTAGAGAATTAACGGAGAAGAAGGGAATACACATAGAGAGAAGGGTTTGGGGTGATGAGTTTTGAGAGATGGTGAGCGGAGAGAGACGGAAGCTTACCTGAGTTGAGAGAATGTAAGTGTGAATACTTTCAGCGTGATGAGATGAGAGGAAATATAACTTAGACAAATTTTAATTTTTTTATTACGCTTAAATCGGTTTTACGTTAACAACAGATCTTATAGAGTGAGGAGTTTTTAAATATATCAATTAAATCGCTTACAGTATAAAAGTGATGTAATTGTTTTTTAAAATGAACTCATTTAAATCAATTTTATTTTAAACTGATATTCTTATTCACGTTTAAATCAGTTTTTTATAATCCGATTAAAAAATATATATTTACATCGGGCGCATTTGGAGATGATTTAAATGACGTGATGTCTATGACTCTGTTTTTAGTAGTGGATAGTCCATCTAATGGATTCATCAAGGGCATAGTGTTGGGTTGTGTCCTTCAAATCCTACGTGTGCAATCGATTAATTCATATGGTCATCTCCGGATGTTAAATGATGTATCAATAATATTATATATTACATAGATTAATATTATATTGATTGATAATCATACCTACAGGGTCACACACGAACGAGAAGCTGAATGAGATAATTGCTGAATATTTATATTGATTTTAGAAATCAATAAATATATAAACTTGGTTTATATATATGTGTAATTAAAGAAATTGACATGTCACATGGTGTGACATGTCATGCCACATGGAATAATGACTTGGAGTCATTAGTGCACATTTGGCAATGATGTGGCATGGAGTTAGTGGGTGGGAGTTACATTTTGACCATTAACTATCACCATAATCACACCTTAGTGGGGAGGTTATTTTGACATAATGACGGTGCATTATTGTGAAGATAAAGAAGTGAAAATCTGATTTTCTCTCATTCGAACACTTGAATTTCGAGATTACACCAAGAGAGAAAGAGAGAACATAGTGTTCTTCCCATTTTTCTAAAGAACAATCAACAATTTTCAGCACTCGTCTTCCGTTCGTGTGCAACACGTAGAGGCCGGGCCATTTGTGCGGCTACACATCCGAGAAGACCAGAAGCAAGACAAGAGGCTTGGGAAGATTTTCTCTTCAAGGTTCGCTGCGAGAAGATCGGATCTTCATCAACGAACAGCCATCGACATCAACGAGGCACGCGTCAACCAATGTAAGATTCGTTGACCTTTATATATACACTACAAAAAATTATACTTTTCTTGACGATTTTTTTGCGACGACATTAAATTCGTTACAAATTCTCCCTTAAATGTGACAAAATTTATTTTTCGTCACTTAATATATTGATTTAATGACAATTTTTTATTTTGTCACAAAACATATTGTTTTTCCTGACAAATTTTTATTTTGTCAATAAAAATATAATTATTCGTCATTATTTAAAATTTATCTGGACAAAAATAAAAAATTTGTCACGTAAATATTTGGTGACGACATTTATAGTAATTAGAGACAATATTCAAAGTCATTAAAGAAAATACTTTTATGACAAAATTATATTTCGTCATTAATTCTTTAAAATTAAAAGTGACAAAATTATTCGTCAAAATATTTGTTGAGACGAAAATAATTTTTAATAATGACAATTATATGTGTCATATATTATAATATTTTAATGACGATGTTAGTTTAGGTCATTAATTAATACAACTAATTTACAACATTTTTTTTTGTCATCAATACTTAAATTTTGGCAACTGTCAAATTATTTGTCACTTTTAATTGTAAAAGTTCACTACATTCTACTAAAAAAATCGTTGTTATAAATAAGATTAAAAAAATACAAAAGAGTGATAAAATTAATTAATTCCTTAATTTCTTCCAATCTTTCTATTCGCAATCGAAGCAACAAACATACCCAATATACCGTCTCTCCGATCGCCTTTCGAGTACCGCCTACGTCTCCCTGTCGCCATCATCCATCACTCCTCTCCTCCTCTCCACTCGGTGCTGTCAGTCGTTAGTATTCCTCTCCTCCTCTCCACTCGATCCCGTCATCGTGAACAAGAAATTACCGAAGTAGCCCCAATTAACCATCCCTACTATTTCTTCGGTGATTATACTTTCTACCAATCGCTTGGGTAAATTTAATTTTAATTGGCCGAAACAAGCTTATATGTTTTTATTACATTTTTCTTGATAGTCGTTGTTGATATTCTGGAGTAGAAAGAAGAGTAAGCACTCTTCTCTTTTATGTTCAATTGCAAAAAATGTTGATTTGGAATTAAAAATATTGTCATTAGTATTTTATTTTAATAATTGGCTATAAGTGCTTTTTGGTTTGTGTGTTTCTTATCATGGTGTTTTATTTTCTTCCAATTTCATCAATCCATTTCCAGCGACTAGTGTTTTGTGATAACAGGGGTGATAACAATTTGGGGAATTCCATTGTTTATTGGTTTCTGTATTTTTTTTCACGTAATCCTGTTTTTAATATTGTCGTTTGTCGATTTATCTCTATTCGATCGTAACGAAGAGCATTCACGATCAATACAATCGAGACTCGATGACAAACGAGATCTCTCTTCGCTTATGGAAATGAGATTGCTTCAACATGTATTCTTATCACTATAGACAAAATATTTCTAAAATCTATTGATGATTGTTCTGGCTTTTGCAATTTTTTCGGTTCCTAAATTGTTTAGGAGAATTCCACAGTTTCGCTTCCGGTTTACCGAAATTTCAGTTCAATCAACCCGAAACAAAACCGTTATCCACCCCTATTTCTGTGTATATCGATAGGTTAGTTAAGAACTTTTGCTTTGAACCTTTCTGTGTATGTGTTGTTAATATCTTGTCTATGAACCTTTGTACTTGGTTCATAACCTTGTTGTGTATATCTTGTTAATATCTATCTTTATGTTCTACTAAATACTTTAGTTCGTGGACCAAAGTGCAATACCTAATAACTGTAAATGATAACAATGTCTTTGAGTTTGTTCACAACCAGTAGATGCCTTTTGTGTTTATATTATTTTAGAGATCCAATTAAGATATAAAATAGTTGCAAAATAGTTATAAACAATTTTTTTTACGTATAACAAAATGTACAAAAGAATAGAGAAAAAAGAAGTAGATGAAGTATAACAAAATGTACAAAAGAATAGAGAAAAAAGAAGTAGAGGAAAATGATCGTAGTTTTTAAGAACAGTCATTAGTTAAATTATTTTATGCCCACACTCAAGTGAAAATTCCACCAGCAATTTGTATAAGAAAGATTTGCTTTTTATTTTATTAGATTGTTGTTATTGTTTATTCGATTGTTCTTAATTTTTATCTTCATATCCTCATATTAATTGCCAGACTTTTTTAGAAACATTTATTTATTGACATACTTTCGAAATTTACCCTTGACTTTTTTAATGTTTCTTTCTAAGTCACATTGTTTATATTCTTAACTACATAGTTTATTAACTCATCGTCTTTTGAATATTTTACAGTTCATAATGGATAAAAGTTGGATGCGTGGAACAAAGTGGTCTGACATCTATGTAGACGGAGTAAATTGTTTTATGCAATTCGTTAGAACTCATTTGGGTCAAGATTGTGATGTTCGATGCCCGTGTAAGAATTGCATGAACTTAAGCTTTAAGGATCAGAAAACAGTTAAACGTCATGTATTGGAGAATGGGATAGATCCAGGGTACGTTACATGGTTTTATCATGGTGAACCTAGATTGGATAATGAGAATATAAGTAATGGTGATTCGACAGAAGATAGCAACAACGAAGAAGATGATGGAATTAGGGAGATGTTGTTTGACCTTGGTGAAGAATACGCTCAACAAAATTGTGATGATATGCCAAGGTATGATAACAATTCTAGTGGTATCCCTGATTATCTTGAGACACTCGTGAAAGATACTCAAACCGAATTATATCCCGGATGTAAGAAGATTTCAAGGATATCATTTATTATTAAGTTGCTTCACTTAAAAGTATACAACAAGTTGAGTAACAGAGCTATAGATATGATGTTGAGCTTGATGAAGTCGGCTTTTCCAGATGGTGAAACTATACCATCCTCTTGCTATGAAGCTAAAAAATATTTGCGCGAACTTGGATTAGGATATGAATGTATCCATGCATGCAAGTATGATTGTGTCCTATTTTGGAATCAGAATAAAAACTTGGAAGTTTGCCCTACTTGTGGGACATCTCGTTGGAAAATTAACAACGGCACCAGTAAAAAGATACCTCATAAAATCTTGAGGTATTTTCCTGTGACACCTAGACTACAACGTCTTTTCATGTCTTCAAAAACCTCTAAGAAAATGGTATGGCATAAAGAAAAACGTATAGACGATGATTATATGAGACATCCTGCAGACTCTATTGCGTGGAAAAGCTTTGACAGTAAGTATCAGTGGTTTTCTAATGATTCAAGAAATGTCAGACTTGCTTTGGCAGCCGATGGTTTTAATCCATTTGGAAACATGAGTTCCACTTATAGTATGTGGCCTGTGATTCTAGCACCATTAAATCTCCCTCCTTGGGATTGCATGAAACAATCGTTTCTTATGCTGTCGTTGCTAATTCCAGGGAAAAAGTCACCAGGGAAAGATATTGATGTGTATCTACAGCCTTTGGTCAAAGAATTAACTGAATTATGGGTTGAAGGTTCAGAAACTTTTGACGTCTCTTCCAAACAAAAGTTTAAAATGCATGCTGCTATCTTATGGACAATAAACGACTTCCCAGCATACGGTGACCTGTCTGGATGGACTACTAAAGGATACATGGCTTGCCCAAAATGTAATGAGCAAACTTGCGCTCAAAGGTTACGCAACAAGCTGTGTTATATGGGACATCGTCGAGATTTACCAAGAGATCATGCTTGGAGGAGAAGTAAGAAGTTCAATGGCAAAATGGAAAACAGAGAGCGGCCGAGAGAACTGAGCGGAGATGATGTGTTGTTACAATTGGAGAGAATTCAGGAGCAAACACCAGGTAAATATTGTAACAAGAAGAGAAAACGGATGCCGGAGGAGTTAAACTGGTCAAAACGTAGCATTTTCTTTAATTTGCCTTATTGGAGTAAGTTGAAGTTAAGACATAATTTAGACGTAATGCATATTGAAAAGAACATATGTGAGAGTATATTAGGAACTTTAATGAGTATTGATGGGAAGACAAAAGATACAATCAAAGCAAGACAAGATTTAGAGGACATGAAAATTCGCAAAGAGTTGCATTTGATTAAGAAAAGTAATGGGAAGTTTTTTATGCCAGAAGCATGTTATGTTTTCAACAAGAAAGAGAGACATGAATTTTGTGAGTTTCTAAAGTCCATTAAATTTCCAGATGGATATGCTTCTAACATATCTCGTTGTGTTGGTACAAATGATAAGAAGATATCAGGATTGAAAAGTCATGATTGTCATATACTATTACAACGTATACTTCCAGTTGGCGTACGCGGGTCCCTAAATAAGAATGTATCTGACGTACTTGCTGAGTTGGGTTATTTCTTTCAGCGTTTGTGTTGTAAGAAGTTGAAGAGATCTGAATTGTTGAAAATGGGAGAAGACATCGTTTTAATTTTGTGTAAGTTAGAGCAGATTTATCCTCCAGCATTTTTTGACATAATGATACATTTAGCTATCCATTTACCAAAAGAGGCATTGCTTGGAGGTCCTGTTCAATTTAGATGGATGTATCCAATTGAAAGGTATATAGTCTTTAATTATTTATCAAGGATATGATTTTCAATCTCATAATTCAGAACATGCTAATCTTTTTTATTTTACAGGTCATTGTGTGTATTAAAACAAAGTGTGCGTAATAAAGCTCATCCAGAAGGGTCGATTGCTGAAGCATACATTGCAAATGAGTGCTTAACTTTTTGCTCAATGTACTTGAATGGTATTGAGACTAGATTTAATAGAGAGGAACGAAATAATGATATAGGAATTGATGATAGTTTGAGGATCTTTAGTCAAAGGTGCCGTCACTTTGGGGCAACAAAATATGTTCCATTATCAGAGGATGAGTTTGAAGAGATCCAATGGTTTGTTTACCAAAATTGCGACGAGATTGAATCATTTCTTGAGTAAGTTGTTTAAGTAACTTTTAATTTGTTGAAATTCTGTAAAGTAATATTCCAATTCCATATATGCCTTGACATTTAAAATTGTAGGAGGCACATGCACAAGCTTCTGGTGGAGGGTTGTACAAACATAAATCAGTCTCATAAAGAACGATTTCCAGAATGGTTCAAACATCAGGTAAGATAGCTACACGTGCAAATATTTTGTTTCCAGTTAGATATTATTTTTACCTTTGATTAATTAATTTTTCATTTTTTCTAGATGACTGAATTGTATAATGCAGAAGTTGAACCATCAAACGTAAACGAGTCTCTCTATTCTCTTGCATGTGCACCTAATAAGTGTGTAAGGAAGTACACTGGATGCATAGTGAATGGAGTGAGATTTCTTACAAAAGAACGTGATAGTAATCGTAAGAGTCAAAATAGTGGAATTGTAGTAGAAGGAAATCATGATGAGGATAAGATTGAATTTTTTGGTATTCTGACTGATATAATTAGGCTAGACTATGTGAACGATAGACATATTACTATGTTCAAGTGTGAATGGTTTGATCTAGGGACGAAAAAGAAGACGGGAATTCGGAAAGAAGGTAATATAACAAGTATCAAGGTGACTGGAAAATGGTATGAGAATGATCCTTACATATTTGCTGATCAGGCGAATCAGGTGTTCTACATTAATGATCCCAAATTAGGAGTTGATTGGCGAGTAGTGCAACCATTCAAACATAGACATATATATGATGTTGATGAGATGCAAGATGAACTGAATGGTGATGAGATGCAAGATGAACTGAATGCTTCTGAAATACACGTAGAAGAGGAAGTATATCAAGAGAATCGTATTGATGATACATTTGAAGTCGGTGTTAGTGAAATACAGTCACTTCATAGAGAGGGCTTGGATTTAGAAGACAATGAGCATACCTTAGTTTCAGGAACACATGAAGTTCAGGACGAAGTGAATATAGATAATTCTGACGATGATGATCTAGATGACACCTTAGCTGAGTACTATAGCAGTGATGAAAACTCTCAACAAAATTGCATTTCCGACGAAGATAGTGATGATGACAATTGAACAGGTTGGAGATTAGTATACTATAATAATAAGTTGTTCTTTTTTTTTTTCTGCAATTGTTTTTTGATGGGATGTATATTTTATCTACCATGCATTTATAGTGCATTTATTTATCATGTATTTTTATATTGAAACTTTTTTCAGGAATTTTAAAATCTTAGCGAGTCTGATGAAAGTTTTAAGTTGAGAAATGAATTTCACTGGACTGTAACCAATGATAGGTAAAATGCAAATTGTTTGGATTGTTGTTGGATCACTAAACATTCTATTAGTGTATGTGTTTCTTGAAAATGTTTCTCACTTTTCGAAGCAGAAATATGACGGTAATTCTTTATTGAATTTCTTTGTGGTTTTTCAATTATTGATATTTTATTTTTGCTTTTTGTAGGAAACAACGAGGATGAGATGATTAATTTGGTTGTATTTGTTCAGTTCAAATATGATGAGACCATTGTAAGAGATATTTTTTTAAGGTTTATTTATTATTAATTTGGTTGTATTTGTTCAGTTCAAATATGATGAGACCATTGTAAGAGATATTTTTTTTAATGTTTATTTATTTTGGATTTTTCTTTATAGTTAGTTTCAATATAAATTCTATGGTGTATACAAATTTAGATTTGGAAAACTATTTTATGTAAATATTATCTGCATTTAAAGTAGGGGCGCACTATCTCGACTATTTCAGGTATTTAATTTAAATTTTGAATTTGTAATAATAAATTATAATGTCATTTTTATTTTGATTTAATTTTGTAAAATATAAATTTAATTCATATTTTTAAAGTAAATAAATAAATTATAGGTTAAATTATTAATAACAATAATTAAATTATAATTTAATAAAATAAAAATGTAATATATATATATTTAATATATAATTTTATTTAATTTTTCATTTTTTGGAATTAAATAGATTTTTATTGAAGAATTTAATATTTTAAACAATCATATAATACTTTAACAATTACTATAACTTATTAGAATCTTATTTTATATCCTCAAACAACCAAATAATAATTTTAATATACAATTATAAATAAATAAAGCAAGATTCATATTTTTCACAAAACATTGAGAAGTCTCTAATTATTTCAATATTAATTTGAACACTCATATAATTTTGTCTAATTATTTATTTATTAAAATATATTCAAATAATTATAAACAAGCTCAAGTTCATGTTATACTCAATTTTTGTTTAACCAACTTAAGGACTTGTTATTTTGATTTGAAACTAGTCGAACTGAATCGCATAGATTTGAAGTCAATTGAATGATTCTGAAACGAATTTGAATCTGGCCGAAGTGAACTAAATTGATATATTTACAATAATAAGTTAATAGTTGTTATGAATTCTTAAATAGGTTTTTTCAAATTACATGAATTAACAATATTATGACCTTAACAAAAATTTACAACTAAAATTATTGATTAGAATTATTTTTCATTTATTTTAATTTAATTTATTTTGAAAAAAATTTATTCGAAATGAACTGAGTGAATTTAAACTGAAATAAAATTATGTTCAAAAGAACCGGTTCATTTGGACTCAAATCGGGTGAATTGAATCGAACTGAATGAATTTGAACTAAACTGAACTGAAGTAAAAACTAAATTGCTTTTTTATAAAAATAATAATAAATTTGGTAAATTGTTAAGTATTTTTAAAAAATATTAATAATAGTATATGATAAATTAAATTATATACTTAAAAGTATTTATTCAAATTATATTTTATTTATTTTATTTTAATTTATTTTGAAACGGATTCTATCGAGCTGAACTGAACTGAAACGATCTGAACTGAAGTAAAACGATCTGAACTGAACTGAAGTTATGTCCAAAAGAACAGGTCCAAATTCCATTTTTCAAGCAATTTCGGTTAAAGTTGGTTTGGGTTGATTTGTTTGTCTTGAAAAGTAGTAGCTCTAATCCTATCAGGTTTGTCGAGCTAGCACGTGGGTTTTCGGACTCTTTCGATTCGAGCTAGTTTTTTCCAATTTGAAAAATATTCAACCTTAATTTCACTTTTTTTAAGCTGGCTCCTTCATCTTATATGTTTCGAATTGCATTGGCATCTCTACCTTTGACTCTGAATATGTCAATCTCAATTTTTTTTTTTTGCAATTTTTCTATAAAATTATTTCACTTTTTCACTTTTGTTTACTTATTAGTATAAATAAAAAAATATACAAACATAAATTCAATGCACAATATTTCTTAATAAAATTACACATTTTAAAGGAGACTAATAGTAATTAATTACACAAATCTGGTATTTTAATATATATGATATTAATTGATGTAATATCAAAAATAATATTTAAACAATCACAATGAATTAAAACTTATTTAAAAACAATTATTTTTTAAAAAATAACAATTAATTATTACGTAGTATTTAGGAAAAAAATGAAAAAGAAATAGTATTGGCGGTAATCACATTTTAGAATATTAAACAATACTTCTAAAACAAAATTGATTGAAAATGCATAAAATTTTCATTCTTCCCGCGATAACAATTAAAAGCATACGCCTCTTCCAACTCCCACCTCTCCACTATTCCACTTCTACTTCCACTTCCAATTCCTCCCTAAAATTCATAGGTAAATTGCTTCAGACTTTCATTTCCCTCCTGCCCTAAATTCCTCAAGGTAAATTGATTCAATCATTGCGTATTTTTCAAGGTAAATTTCTTTACACTCTGTGTTTCATGTAATGCCCTAAATTTCATCAAGATAAATTGCAAATATATACTACTATGAATTATTACTCCATATCGTTTCCTTTGTCAAATTTTTTTAGTTAATTCGAATTTGTTTTATAGATAACCATTATTGCAGATGGTTTTCATTTAGGGTTTTTATTGGGGTTGGTAATCTATATATGGTGGTTTGATTCATGTTAGTCATGATTAAATTGTTTGTTTTACTCCAGAAGTTGCTGTAATTTTCAAATATGTCTGATAAGGTCATTTATGTTAATGTATCACGAAGTTGAACTCAAAATTCTGGTGTGTTATGTTAATGTTTCTAATTATATATTCTTTATATTGGATACTAACAAATTCTATGTTTGTTTTGTGCCTAATGACTGTCTTCTAAGGTTTTTTCCATATGGCTTCCGAAAATTCAAAGAATTTGAAGGCTTCCGAAATTTTAAAGAATTTGAAACAAAGACGTACCTTTATTCCTAGAACGGGCATCAAAAATCTTTTTAATAAAGATAGTTTTGGTGTAGAAAGCCAACACGACAAAGGAACTCAACAATCGAAAGGAGCCGCGTGTCCTACCAAAAATTTAGTTGTTCAAACCTCTCAAACGGCATCTCACGCATCTGAAACAGTCGAAAATGCACCATTGAATATTCCACCTCCAGAGAGTGTTTCACATACTTCTAGTGAACATGTTGTTGCCCCAGCAGGTAGGTGACTTTATTCTTTTTCATTGTTTTGCATGTTAAAATTTTGGACTCCGTATAGTTATGAAATTATGTGTTATTTTTTCGCGTGTAGCTGCTATTTCCAAGAAAAAGAGTCGGGGTAAAACAATTGGAAAGGGACTCTTGAAGTATTTTGATACTAACAAAAGTAAATTGAAGATTAATGTGGATCCTTTAATCGGTCGCCCGATAAATGGTGATGAATCTGCCAAACTAGCTAGCCAAATTGGTGTAATAACACGAGACGTTCTCCCTATACCGAAAAAATGGAAAGAAGTAGACGAGGAAACCGGATTGGGGTCAGGATTTGACCATCTACAGGTATAAATTACTTAATTAATTAAATGTGCTCAACATATTTAAGTTAACGATCTTGCAAATGTGCATGCTTGTTTGTGAGTTGCAGATGCATCTTGATGTGAATATCAATGCCCCTGGTGTGAGACATTGCTTGGTCAACAGGATGAAAATAAGTACTCGACAAAAGCGTCACCAGTTGCATAAGCACTTCCTGCAATTTTCAACTCCAGAAGAGGCTAAGATTAATAAGCCACCTGCATGCCCAAGACAGGACAATTGGGAAATTTTATGTGATTATTTTGCATCCGACGAGTTCAAGGTAATTTTGCGACTAATCACACAAATGGTTGACTAACTGATCATACATTTCAACAATATTTTTATTATTTTAGTCATAACAACATGAACCTCATTCTTAAATTGAAACAACTTAATTCATTTTTTAGAGATTCGCTTCACTTACTCCAAATTTTAATTTTCATGATCATACAGCATAAAAGTCAGGTCAATCGGAACAATAGACAAAAATTGCGATGCAAACATATATCCGGAAGAAAGGCTTTTACAGTTCGCAGTAATGAAATTGTTAGTATAACATATTTCTTATTTTTATTTTATGTGTTCAACTTTTGACCAACTATGGTTTTATATTTTTTGTAGTCTGAACGTGAGTTGGGTGGAGTGCCGTGTGATCGAATTGACTTGTATGAGCGTACACATAGCTCAGAGAAAGATGGTTGGAAATCTAAAGAGGCAAAGGAAAATTGGGTAAGTCATATTTATCATTTGGTTTCAAAAATAGCTTTTAAAATAAACATTGTTTTCCCTTCAACTTAATGTGGTCAACTGTCCTGAAATTTTTAGAGGATAAATTTTTATTTCTCAAAATTTATCCTTGGTTTTTCATATATTTGATGTAGTTGTGTTTAGTACAGATTATGTTTAAGATTATGTTAAACAGACAGTTAGCGTAATTGGTCAGATCTTGACCACACTATGGCGCTACTTAAATTTCCATTAATACATGAACCAAAAATATGTGATTGTGTGGGCTAAAAACAAGAAAAAGAAATCAGAATTTTCTTGTGTATGCATATAAACCAGTTTTTAAACCAGAAACATGTGGATGTTTTTTTAAAATAAATAGGTTTTTCCATTTATTAGAAAAAATAATTGTGTGTTTTAATTTTTGTTTGCTATTTATTGATAAGTAACTCTTTCTTCTTCATTTACTTTTGGTAAATATTCAATATTTATTTTATTACTAATATCATTGACTATTAATATATATTGTTTCATCATTTTCAGGAGAAGATGAAACATAAACGGGAAGAATATAATAACCTCGGAATTGACAAAGGTGGCGATGAGATTGTATTGGAGGTGTTAGGTCATGGAACAGGGTATGTAAAAGGGCTTGGATATGGTCCAAAGGCTCCAAGCAAACGGAATACGATGTACAATTCTTCTAATGAATTGCAGAATGAACTAGACCACACCAAAGAAAAGTTGCAAGAGTCTGAATCTCAAGTGCAAGAACTCAAATCCCAAGTGAATCTTCTGAATGCAACTATGACTTCTCAAGGTGCAAGTATTGAGAAATTAATGGCTTTTATGTCTGACAAGGGGATAGAATTATAATTTTATATGCTTGCTCGATTTCATGATCAGTGTTGAATATTTTTATTTTGTTCTTAATTTGCTTGACATTTTATTTCATTAATGCAATTATTTTATTACCGCAAGATTATTTTTATATCATGTATTAATTTAATTATTATTTTATATATTTGACACATTTCAAATTTAGTATTTAAATATTATTTTTTAGATAATTGTGTAATTTGTAAATATAAATTATTTGTGAAAAATAATCCAAAGCTTAATGATATTAATTAAAATTGAAAATAATGTTAATTAATTTGTGACGAATCATTATTGTTATAATTGTTTTTTTGTTATGACAAAAATATTTTGTTACCATTTTTTTTTGACAACTTGTATTGTTGTCATATTATATATTATGACAATCGAATTTAAGTCACAAATTGAATGTTTTTCATGACAAAAGAGTTAAAACATGACAAATAAATATTGTTACCATTACTACACTTATAATGATGATCCTAAGTTTCGTCGTAACATATTATATATTAATGACAACATAATTTGTCATCATACAACATCATATCATGACAATACATTTTTTTGTCTCTATATTCTTCTTATTATTGACAATTTGTTTTGTCATTATATATATATATCAATAACAACAAATATTATTTTGTCAGGAAAATCTAGTTTTTTTGTGACGAAATTTACATAATATGACAAAATAATAATCTTATTACAACAAAAAAATATGTCATTAAATTTTTTTTAATTTAGTAATTGATTAAAATTCGTCATAAAATTAGAATTTTAATGACGATTAAATAAATTGTCTTGAAAAAACTACCATTTAATGACGAATTATCATATTAAGTGACGAATGGTTTAGGTCATACATGACGATTTCAATGTCACTATAGACGAAAAAATATAGTGACGATAACCTTTATTGTCACCAAATAGTGTCTTGTTATGACGAAATAAATTAGCGTCACATTTATCTAATACGACGCACATAAGGTGACAAAGCTTGCGACGACAGAAATGCGTCATCAAAAAGATTTCGCGACAAAAAATGAGCTTTTAATGACAAAATAATTCGTCGCGAAATCTCAAATTTCTTGTAGTGATATATATTGGATATGTGTATATATATAAATATAAATGTGTTTATACACTCTTGTGTGCACTAAGATCCAAGCATGTTAGATCTATATGTTTTACACACTTCCGCACACACGGTATATCGATCGGATCGGTATACCGATACCTTCACATAGACGAGAAAGGTGTATTAGAAACATAATGGAAACAAAGTGGCGTTTCTCGGAATTTTATGTAGATGATATTTTATCATTGGCAACAATGTAAAGATATTGTCAGACATAAAAATGATAGTTGTCTAAATAAATCGAGATATAAGATTGAGTAGAAGTTGGAACATGTTCTTGAGATCTTTGATCTCAAGATAAGAACATTGTACTTCTCCTAGATATCTTATACGATTATGGTTCGTTTTAAACATGCAGAATTCCGAGAAAGGTCGTCACCTTTCAGACACGCAATGCATCTATCTAAAGGTATGTGTTTTGAACACTTAAAAGAGATAAACGCAGAGAAAGCAGTTTCCTACACTTTGAGTGTGGAAAGCTCAATAAATGCAATGTTGAAAAACGAGAACCTGATATCAAACTACGCGGTTTGCGTAGTGGGAGGATATCAAAGTAATCTTATCAAAAGATATTCGGATGCTGTAAAAGTACTTTCGAAGTACTGGATCACAAAGCAACACGAATTCTTCTTGGATTACATTTTCTCAGATCTCAAATCAGATTAGGACCAGTGTAAGTCGATATCAGGCTATGTGTTCACTTTTGAAAGAGGTGGAACCTTAAGATGAGAGAGTGATAAGCACGATGCTTTTCGGACTCTGTCATAACCGAATAGCAGCCTCAGAGGAAGCGGAAATTTTGGTTGGGCTCCAAGATAACCTCTAGACTTGGATATGATTCTTAGTTCACCTAAGGCTATGTATAGCGGTGCATGGTAAACTGGAATAAGTCATAAGTCCAAAGTGAAGAAAACACATAGAGCGCATGTACCACCTGATACGAGTCATCGTCTAGTGAGACGACGCTGTAGTCACCAAGATAACTTCAGGACGACAACCTAGACTGCTCATTCACATGGTACTTCTTCGAAGTACAGTTTAAGCACGTGATGAGTATGGGAGTCGGGAGTTTGGAAGAAATGACTAGACCTTAGTATAAGTGGGAGATTGTTGGAGTTGTATACTTAATGTCTATATTTAAGTGACGTAAACTCCCGGTCATAGCATTTAATCTATTTAATTAAATATTATTGATAATTAAATATATGCAAATATAGTCCTAGATTATATACGTTGTAGTTAGTATGGTGTGCGTCGTCACACGGAAGATCATACTATCGGTTACTCGTATTTAATCGAACAGTAGCTCACGACCTAGATGGACAGGGACCAAGCCATCGGTATAGTCGTTGTGTGAAGGAGAAAATAATTTGTCTTAATTATTTTATCGCACTCGTACACTCAGTGTATTGGGCGGATCGCTTGAGATTTATCGATTAGGATTGCCTTAGATAATCGATTTAAATCTCAGTGTATTTTATTCTTAATCCCCAAATTATTGCGGGTGTTTATATTTAATATTAGTGACTTTGATTTTCCAAAAGAATTGATTGATTAGTATAACCAGTCAATTACCGGTAAAGTTGGGTCACGGTATTTTATATATGACACACCGTGAATTCTTGACGGGAAAGTGTATCCCGATAAGGGTTGATAATATCCCCGAGATGAGTTTATAAGGAATTATTATGTAAACCCTGCAGGTGGATTTGTTCCGCATAATAATTAAAGTTGAATGGTACTATTCTCGGATATAAGAGATGAATAAATTAATTAGCAATAAATTAATTTTATTCATGGATATTTATATCTTAAATACACGGAATAAATAGTACTACCGGAGATAATATTATTTGATATAATATGGTTTAATATTGGGAGTGCAATTATATTTATATAGTGAAAAATAAATATAATTAATAATAGTAAGGATTAATAGATTTGGGCTTGGGCTCAATTTAATCACTATTATTAGAAGCATAATATTCCACCTCCTTTAGATCCCCTACGTAGCCTATAAAAGCACTACATGGCCTTCTGATACGTACCTCGTTGATGGATTGAGCGGAAGAAGAAGAACGATAGAAATTGGATACCTGGCGGATGATCCCAAACCTCTGGATCTGAAATCGAGAAATCAATTAAGGACGGAACCCTAACCCCCAACTCGAGATCGACGCAGCAACTCGGTAATCGATGTATGACACACGAACGAAGTATGTATGCTTCGTTGATTCGTCGGGTTGAACTCTTTTGGCACAATCGAAAGAGAACGAAAAGAAGGGAGAATAATCTCACGAATTAAATTAATGAATATCAAAGTTGTGTTCTATAAAGTCTCCACAGCCTTTATATATATAGGCAAACCTAAAAACATGAGGAAAAGGAATAAAAACGCTGAAGTCCAAAAGTCACGTCCGCGACTCAAAATTCGGGACTTTGTCGGCCGACAATATGGGGTGTCGGCCGACATTCATTCTGCGTCCGCGGGAAACTCTTCGATCGCGGTCTGAACCTGCTGTATCGCCAACCCCTTTTGTGAAGGTGTCGGCCGACAGGCCTTGGTGTCGGCCGACACCAAGCCAATTTCTGACTCGAACTTCGCGGCGCGTCCTCGGCACTCGTCTGAACTCCGTTCCAGCTTCGTCTTCACGGTTCCAGCTTGAAACTCATCACCTTCAGTTGGTTCGGCCTCCTCGTACGTAATAAGGTTGATAAGGCTTGGCTTCTCCACATCACCGATGGGTTTCTTCAATAGCTCTTGCGCCCAGACTTCTTGGATCATCACCATTAAGCTTGCCTTGAACTTCTTGGCTCTCGAGCGCGTCACTGGTCCAGCTGGAACATGCACCGGGTCTTGTATCATGGACGACTCTGGGGCTGCATCACCTTCACAATTTCATAAGACAAGAATATCATACTTGATAGTTCTAGAGAGTTGAAGGAGATCCATAGAGTTCGGAGGATCGTCGCCCACCCGACGTTCGAACGAATGCGAGGAATACGTGGGAAGATTCAAAGGTCATCGAATTGATCTCGTTTCTCCGAATAGCGAATCGAAGGTATAAAATCGTAAACACCCTTTATGATTTTAATCGATTTTTTATCGTAGAACATACATGAACAAAGATCCGGGAAACGTCGATTCCGCGGATGGGGATGGACCGCGAGGTCGACATCCCCGCGGAGGATCAAACCCTCGGCTGGGAGCCGAGGGGTGGCGATCGAACCTAGGGTTCGATCGCCGGGCGCACATCGAGGAGCCCCGGCGACGAGATTTCGGTCGGGTTGTCGGTTCCGTAATTTTTGATAGCCCGGGATATCGATTTCCAACAGTGTCTACTATTTAACTAGTAAAATAAGTATGCTTTTACAAGGAAAGGTTCAAAGGGTAACACCTACCTATTCTATGCACGTTTCTAACGTTGAGTTATATCACCAAACCTTTCTTTTTGGAGTCTGTATAATTTTCATTCATGTGGGGGATTGTTGGAAAATGAGCGTCTCGTAGAGAGCTTTGGTTTGATATCTCACACGCTCAATTTCGAGTAGTATGAATGAGAAATTAATTTTCAAAATTGTAACTAATTGGAAGAGAATTCCAAAGAGAATTATGTACTAAGTGAAAAAGAAAATACAAATTGTAGTAGAAAATATTTGGGAGTAAACTATAATACACATTTTGTTATTTTATTTTCATAAGTATTATTTATCAATTATTGATAAAAAATAATATAATAATATTGTATTATTATTATTATTGTGATAAGTTACAATTTGAATTTTAAATTGAATTAATTGTATTAATTCATACTTATTAGGTGAATTGAATGATGGACGTTACGTTTCGTGGTCAAACGGTCCAAGTTCAATGAACCTTCGACTCCAACTATCTCTATATAAGAGCAGTCGAGTGGGCTGCAAAAAGACACGAGAAAACACGACTTGAAACGTCGAGAATAATCGAAGATGAACAAGAGAATATACAGACATCTTCCGAGCAATCGATCTCGTCTTTCTTTTTCTTAGCCCGTTTCTTGACCCTCCGGTGATATTATTCAGGCAACATCTCAGTTCGTCGTAAGCATATGTTTGCTTAATAATCGTTGTATCCTGAGAGACAATCGTACCCGTATAGGACGAATTTGTTTTAAGGAAATCGTGTTGAACACGAGCCTCGATTATTCGTTTTTTTATCATTTCTTCCATCTTCCTCTAATGGATACACACAACCCCAAACACAAAAGATACTACAATAAAAACAATTTATCTATTATTGGAGAAAAATTAGAAATTACGCTTTTTGGTGAATATGGGTGTAATGCGACCAACGCAAATGGGTCGAACCCTAATATGGGATCCGGTAGAGCTCAGGGCCGGAGCATGCATGGATCGTACGTGGGCCCTGAAAATTAGATGATCCAGTACAACCATGGGCCAGTTTTGGCAACCAATCCGACTGAACTACAGAGCCCACCACATAATTCACAGATTCTTATTAACTTGAACAAGGAAATTGACGAGGTGCTGAAGGACCCGCTGACGTCGACTTTGATTTTAAAATCATAATTGAATTCTTTAATTTCAGAGGATGGTGTGAACAGAATTCAATCGGGGCCGAGCCCTAGTTCAGAGGCACAACCACTTGAGACAACTGAGTGTTGGGATATGTCCTTCGATCCTACGTGTGCAATCGATAAAGTCATAAGGTCGTCTATGGATGTTTAAATAATTATTAGATAATATTAATTGCTGGGAGCAATATAATATTGATCGATAATTATACCTACAGGGTCACACACGAACCGAAAATACGAGCTATAAGTGTTTGCTAAATGAGTCGATTTGGAATCGATAAATATATAAACTAGGTTTATATTCGATGTGATTTACGTACATGCATGGGATGCATGGCTTACATGGAATGCATGTCACATTGTGTGACATGGCATGCCACGCAAGCGAATGGGACCACATCCAATGCAATGTGGCATGAGGATGTGGACATGACCATTCAAATTCACCATTAACACACCTTAATGTGTGATAATGATTCTACATCAATATCACCATTATGGGGGGGGGGGGGGGGGGGGGGGGGGGTTACAAAGGTGTTATTTCATGGTTTAATAGGTGAGAAAATGCTGATTTTCTCACCACAATATTCAGCCACGAAAATCACACACAAAAGAGAGAGAGAAGAGAGTTCTTGGAGAACCACTTAAAGCAAGCAAGCAAGTTCTTTTTCCGGGTTCGTGTGCAACACGTAGAGGCCGGGCCATTTGTGCGGCTTCCACATCCGGACGATCTAAAGGAGTGACGAGGTCATTCACAAGGAGAGCTTCGAGTTGCTGATCCATCAAGGTGGTTCAATCGACTGAACACCACCTTCAACAACAACAACGAGGCACGCATCACCAAATGTAAGAATTCGGTGATATATATCTATATCTATATCTATATATATATATATATATATATATATATATATATATTGGATGTATATATATATAAATATATGTGTGTCTATATATATTTGTGTGCACTAAGATCATGGCATAGTAGATCTATCGCTTTACACGCTTCCGCACACACGGTATATCGATCAGATCGGTATACCGGTACCTTCAATTGGTATCAGAGCCTAGGGCTCGTGCACATGATTTGTGTTGGACACAATGATTTAAATCAACATAATTGGCTTAATTGATTTATGTGAGTATGTGATTAGATGTAAGGCTGGCCAGCGTCAGTGGTCGGGTGAATGAAATTGTCGTTTTTACGTAAGATTGGCCATTGTCTTTTGAGGGCTGCGTCCCTTGGAATCATTTGTAATAGATAGGTTTTCTATTTCGAAATGTATTGTTCAATGTGTAAGCAATGGATTGAATCCATGGATCGACATTGAATATCGGCTCTCCAGCGAAAACGAGAAGAAACGAAGCAAAACGAAGCAAAACGGGCGAAACCGGGGATGCTGGAGCAAAACGGCGGGCGCCGTTTGTGCTCTGGCGGGCGCCGTTTTGGAAACGGCGACCGCCGAAAGGCTGATTTTAGGTCAGCCAGTATCTATACCCTTTTGGCGACCGCTGTTTTCGAAACGGCGACCGCCGTTTTCGAAACGGCGACCGCCAGTGGTGTTCGGCGACCGCCGTTTGTGAAACGGCGGGCGCTGTTCGTGGTTTTCTGGGTATGGAATAGGATTGACCAAAATCGGCGGGCGCGGAACTGAAACGGCGGGCGCGGACCAGTCCAGAAGATGTTCAAGGCCTTTATTGTTGCTTTATTTCATTTTGTTTGAGAGTTGTGAGGTTCTAGGGGCCTTTCGATTACGTATTTAATTGCTTTGCTAGTTATATGATGTTTTATGTTATAAATGTTCAACTTACATATAAACACCTATGCATGCAAGTTCACAAAATAATGAGTATAAATGTCTTGTCCAAAACATCACATCTATGAAGCCCTAGATCATAAGTTGGTAGGTCCGCCTCAGCGGGGTACTACTTGTTATCTTGGGATAGTGGGATTAAGGGTTAGACCCTTACATGTGAGTTTGGTTTTCTCATCAATAGATCCACATCAGGCGTGGCTATCGAGACATGAGATGAGAATGAGATTCTCGTCGACCGAGAGTGACATTAGATGTCATTGACATGGGATGTCTACCTATCTTGGTGTTCTTAAGTGCGGACTCAGTCGGCTTAAGGATTCGCAAGATGAGGGTCTTGGGATCGTTTTGTTCAAGGGAACATAGATATTGGATATCGATTTAACAAAATGGAACAAATAAATAGTTTTGATAGACAACCTTATTTGTTTACCGCTTTGTGGATGTTTACATACTTTAGTTATCTTTTGTTTAGTTTATCATGTCAAATATCAACTCAATTCAAGTTTGGTTCAATTCTTGATTGTGAAAAATTGAACAACATAAATTTTCTTGATTCACAACGTAATTTGAGGATGTCCTCAAATACGAAGACAAGGAAAATGTGTTTGATAACCACATCCTATGATATCATTGAACAACTCAATAGCATGTTCGGGGAATATGCTAAGATTGAGCAGTTCTGAATGACCAGGGTCATCGCTTCAGCTAGGCTGAAAAAGAGAAACATATAGGGACCACATGTGCAGCAAATGATTGGATTATTTACTTTAAGTGATCTCCTAAAATTTTCTCAGATGATGAGTCGTCAATTAAAAAAAAAAATGACCCTGAGAGGGATATTCTTATGATAAGGGATGAGGTATTCAAAAGAGCATGGGCAAAAAGGCTACTAGGGTTCCTAGGGAATCTGAATATGTCTACTGCAAAGGTGTCGGACACTAATTGCATACATGTAGAAGTTCATATTTATATATTTCAAAACAAATGCCTAATTTGTCTTTCATATGATGGATTCTAAAGTTAGGATTATTTTCACCTCGGGGGGTGACTTAATCCAAAACACTTAGTTCATCAATGACACAAATTAGAGACTTTCGAGCCATGGGATGACATTAGTCGATTGTCTGGTTGGCTCCCTCATATTTTATGAGAGATAGGGCTTCAATTTCATGATAATATCGCTGGTTAGAAAAGTTCGACTTTTCACTTACGATTATCACGTTTTGATATTGGGATAATTTTGAATGGGAAGTCGAATATAGATCAATTATTGGAATAATTGATCTTGCCCAAAGTTTAAAGAAGATGTGAAGAACGGTGTTGCTTCATCTTCAGGTATTAATGTTATAGACATTAAATTTCGCAAATTTTACTTCTTGGGTATTGGATTCCATTTCTGGTTCTCACAATTGTAAGTGAAGGAACTACACAGAAGTAGGAGTTTGGAAAGTAGAAATGTCGATCTACGGGCTGAAAAAGGAGCGAAGGTCGCTGCACTAGCCATATGATCATATGATGTTGTTATGTCTTAGGGCCTTGTTTTAAGTATTATAACTATGTATTTTTTGTACTTTCAATAAAATTTGAATATTGGTTCAGTATTGGATACTGATGGATTAGTTTTTTCACTATTTAAATAGTTTGATAACTATTTTAATTGTGAACTATTCTTTGTTTTGGTACGATTATTACATTATTTATGTATACTTTAAACTCAACAAATTATATATAACATTAACACCAAAGGCCGAATCGAATAAGTCTCAATGAGACATAACTGTAACATTGTTGATTAGATCAAAATCTAAACATGTAACGAATCTTATTTTAGAAGGCATTCTAGAATCATTTGACTTGGAGTCATTTGATACATGTGAATGATGCTTGATGGACAAAGATAACAATGTCACCTTTCTTGGAGAAAAGAGAACATGTGAGTGATTAATTAGGGATGATTCATACTGATGTATGTGGAACCTATCAGTTCACAAGCACATGAAGGTTATGTTTAGGAAAAGAGAAAACAAACTATATTAGATATAGTTCGACCATTCGATGAGAGGTCTAAATGAACTACTGGTCTCTTTTGGGAACACACATATCTTGACTTCAACTTATACACTGAATAGGACACCGTCAAAAGCTGTTGATAAGACACCATACGAGGTATGGAAAGGGAAGGTCCCTAACTTGTCTTATATCAAGATTTGGGGATGTGAAGCTTATGTGAAGAGAAATATCTCTACAAAGCTTGAACCCAAATCGGATAAATGTTTCTTTGTGGGTTATCCAAAAGAAACACGAGGGTACCACTTTTTCAACCAATCCGAGAACAAAGTCATTGTTGCTCGAGATGGTGTATTTCTTGAAAAGGAATATCTTTCCAAGAAAGTAAGTGGGAGCTCAGTTGAATTGAACGAAGTTCAAGAAGACTTGAATGAGGTTCAAGAAGAACAAACTGAGATGGAGACTCAAGACTTGGTCGAGAGTACTCCAGTGGTTTTGGAAACCACACTTAACCCTCGAAGGTCTGGAAGGGTTAGAACTCAACCTGACAGATACTTAGGTATTTTGACAAATGAGAGCTATGAAGTCATGCTTTTAGAAAGCAATGAACCTACGACCTATACCCAATCTATGACGAGTCCAGATTCCGAGAAATGGCAGGGTGCCATGAAATCCGAAATGAAATTGATGTCTGAAAATCAAGTTTGGAACTTGGTTGATTTGCTTAAAGGGGTTAGGCCCATTGGAAGCAAATGAATTTACAAGATAAAAACAGACATGGATGGAAAACCTAGTGTTTTCAAAGCAAGGTTGGTGGGAAAAGGATTTAATCAAATACACGAAGTGGATTATGATGAAACCTTTTCACCAGTTGCTATGATTAAATCCATTCGGATTCTCTTAGCCATTGCTGCTCATTATGATTATGAGATATGGCAAATGGATGTTAAAACCGCCTTCTTGAATGGGATTCTAGAAGAGGATGTGTTTATGACACAACCAGAGGGTTTTATCGATCCTAATCAGGCTGAGAGAGTATGCAAGCTTAATAGAACTTAATGGATAAAAGCAAGCATCTCGGAGTTGGAATCTTCAGTTCAATGAATCCATATTGGGATTTGGATTTCAGAGGAACTCGAGGAGTTACGTTGTCTTCATTGTATTGTATGTCGATGACATACGCCTTATTGGAAACAATATTTCTGTGCTTAATTCTGTTAAAGAATGGCTTGGAAGATATTTTTTAATGAAGGATCTTGGAGAAGCACAGTACATATTGGGCATCAAGATCTGTCGGAACAGATCGAAAAGGATGTTTGAACTTAGTCAAGTGACCTATATTGATAAGGCGGTTGATAAGTTCAGAATGAAAGACGCCAAAAGGGGTCTCATTCCAATGAGTCATGGCACATCACTTAGCAAGATGCAAGGCCCTACGGTACTTGATGAGCAAAAGAGGATGTAAAACATTCCTTATGCTTCGGCAATAGGGTCTATAATGTACGTCATGATATGTACACGATTGGACGTATCGTATGCTTTGAGTATGACGATTCGGTTTCAAGGAAACCCAGGTGATGAACCATATTTTTTGGCTCATTTTTAGGTTTTTAGAGTCAAGTAAATCGATTCTTTAGTTTGTTTTTACTTTATTTGTGTCTGGGAGGGCACGTTTGGGTACTTGGGCAAGTTTTGCAGGTGGGCAGGTAAAGGAGTGAAAAGAGGAGCGCACTGTGTGAAAGAGGCAAGGAAATCACCTTCCATGGTCAAGAGCACTCGTTGAGCAAGCCAGATTGTTGGAAATCGACTACCCGGGATGTGTTCGTTCGATCGCTCTGTTGGAGTTGTGTACTTAATGTCTAGATTTAAGTAACGGTAAACTCCCGGTCATAGCATTTAATCTATTTAATTAAATAAACAATTATTTGCATATTAATTATTATTAATTAATTATGCAAAATATAGTCCTGGATTTTATACGTTGTAGTTAGTATGGTGTGCATGGGCGCACAGAAGATCATACTATCGGTTACTCGTATTTAATCGAACAGTTGCTCACGACCTAGATGGACATGGACCAATCCATCGGTATAGTCGTTGTGTGAGAGAGAAAATAATTTATCTTAATTATTTTATCACACTTGTACACTTGGTGTATTGGGCGGATCGCTTGAGATTTATCGATTAGGATTGCCTTAAGATAATCGATTCAAGTCTCAGAGTATTTTATTCTTAATCCCCGATACTATTGCGGGTGTGTATATTTAATATATGTGGCTTTGATTTTCCAAAGGAATTAACCGATTTAATTATTGGGTTAATTACCGGTTAAGTTGGGTCACTATATTTTATATATGGCATGCCGTGAATACTTGACGGGAAAGTGTATCCCGGAAGGGTTGATAATATCCCCGAGATGAGTTCATAAGGAATTATTGTGTAAACCTCATGAGTGGATTCGTTCCGCACAATAATTAAGGATGAATGGCACTAGTCTCGGATTCAAGAGATGAATAAATTAATTAGCAATAAATTAATTTTATTCATGGATATTTAAATCTTAAATACACGGAATAAATAATACTACCGGAGAAATATTATTTGATATAATATGGTTTAATATTGGGAGTGCAATTAATTTATATAGTGGAAAATAAATTAATTAATATTAATGGGAGATTAATAGATTTGGGCTTGGGCTCAATTTAATCATTAATATTGGAAGCCCAATATTCCACCTCCTTTAGATCCCCTACGTAGCCTATAAAAGCACTACATGGTCTTCACTTTTTCATAAGACAAGACAAGATTATCATACTTGATATTCTAGAGAGTTGAAGAGGATCCATAAGCTTGGAGGATCGTCGCCCACCCGACGTTCAAGCTAGTGCAAGGAATACGTAGGAAGATCGTAAGGTCATCAACTTAAATTCGTTTCTCCGCACAACGAATTAAAAGGTAAAATCATATACTCTCTTCTATGATTTTATGTGAATTGATTGTGATACATACATGAACGCACGATCCGGGAAAACGACGAACCTCGGGGACGGGGATTCGAGATCCCCGGCGAGGATCGAAGGTGGCGGTCGAACCCTAGGGTTCGGACCGCCGCGACGCGCGACAAGGGGAAGCCCCGGCTGGACGCCGGGGCATGCGATCGACTTCGGTCGATCGCCGGGGATGCCGCGGGCTGGCGCCGCGGCGGATCCCCCCGGCCACCTCGTCGGCGGCGCGTCGCAAGGGAGCCCTCGGCTGGAGCCGAGGGGCGATCGAGCCCGTGAGCTCGATCGCGGGGTTGCTACGAGCAGCCCCGGGGATGCCGTGAGGCATCCCAGCGATCATCGCGAGATGATCGCGAGCCCCGTGCGGGGGCTCGGTTGGGCACCACGGGCGGACCGTGGTGGTGCTCGGTTGAGCTCCGGCTCGTACGGTGGTTAGTGGTCGGATCTCCGGCGATCGAGGATTTCGGTCGGGTTATTATTTTCCGCAAATTTTAATAGCCCGGGATATCGATTTCCATCAATTGGTATCAGAGCGTTTGGTTTCGTGTTCATGTATGTGTTCAATTGTGTTCTACCTTGCAGGGATTCCGACTATCATGGTTAATTAATTGATTAATTGTTTAATTAATTGTTTTTTAATTTTACCATTATTATTAAACTCTCGGACATGTCGAGATTCGTTTTGTGTGGATGAATGCTATTAATAGTAAAAATTCGGGGGTTGACCGAATTTAGATTTATTATTATTGTTCTATGTTTTCCGGAAAGTGTATAGGGTCGATTTCATGTATAGAATTGATACCGGAATTGTAAATTTATTTCTTGTAATTTATTTACGTTGGATCGATGTCGAGACGACCGCCGGAGAACTTGTGTGACGAAGAAGACGAAGAGGACGAAAAACCGGGGGGGTCGATCATCCCCATGAGGATCGATCGACCCCACATCAAGGGGCTGCCCGCTAGGGTTTCCGGCCACGCCGGCCACCGGTGGTGGTGGCGCGTGGCTAGGGGGCGGCGGCGGTGGTGCCCGGCGATGGTGGTGGTCGACGGTGGGGGTGGTGCGGGGATCCCCAACCCGTGCTACTCCTACTCCTACCTAGATTCACTTTCCTAATTGATTCAAGTTTTCCTATTTTGAGTATTCCTAAGTTTGGGAACTCTCATGGAGATAGGAAAAGAATTAATTAATTTATTATTTCCTTATTCTATTATGGAAGTCTTCTAGAATATTCCAAGTTCTACTTGGAATAGGAATCTAGAGATTTAATAGAATTAGATAGGAAAATAATTAATTGGTGAATTAATTTATTTCTATTTGATTATTCCTATTTTATGGGAATTTTCATAGACATGGAAATTAATTAATCTTGGAAAGTAGAAGAGTCCTAATTTATTTTATTTCCTTATTCTATTATAGAAGTCTTCTAGAATATTCCAAGTTTAACTTGGATAGATTATTCTAGAGATTTAATCGAATTAGATGGGAAAATAAATAAATAAAAATATTAATTAATTTTATTTTTGATTTATTCGATTGACTTAATTTTCGAATTAAGTATCTTTTGGATTTATTAAAAATAAATAGATTTAAATATTGGGATTAATATTCTCGTCACATGGAGCATTCAAGAACGAAGACTGAAGACTAGAAGACGCATACGGAGATGGAATAAAGCCATGATAGTCGGAAAATAATTTTTCTAGCATTATTTTGACTATGTGATATGTGCTTTATTACTTGTATGCATGCTTATGTGTTTAATTATGCATTAGATAGCGTATCCCTTTGTTATAAAAAGCTAAGTGGGAGCGGGGATGGAAACATTCCCATGGTCTCCATTACTGTTCTCTTGGTGACATTTATGAGCTTTCGAAGTTCATATAGATATGTCATTGGAGGAGAATTCTTGTAATTCCTTTTACAAGAAACATTGATTAAGTTTATCAAACAATGCCTAATTTGTCTTTCTGAAACTGACTTCAAGTCGACTCATTCTCACCCCGGGGAGTGGAATGGAGCCAAAGCCACTTGGTCATGTGGATGACACAAATTAGAGACATTCGTACCATTCTTTTGAAGATGGATCGTTTGTCTGCTCGGCTCCCTCATCTAATGAGAGATAGGGTTGTTCGCATGGTGAATCACTGGTTAGAAACTTCGAGTTTCACTTATGATTCTCCGCGTCTTGATTTACAAAATCGAATGGTTCAAGTAATTGGGAGTCAACTACAAAAGTCTTTTGGTGTAGTAAACGTCCACACGAACGTGGCTTGCTATGCTGAATGGGATTTCTGGAAATAGTTGATGTAGACAGTTATAGGGAATTGTGAAGGATTGTGAGTTATCGTAAACGTCCACACTAACGTGGCTTGCGGTGACATAGCAATTCCAAATGATTCACCTTAGTGCTGAGTAATGGTTTACACTTAGGTACGCTTTATAGTATTCTTCCCAACGAAGTAACGCTATAATGATGTACGACCGAAGAAAATCTAATTGCTAAATCATTTGGGTGGGTAAACGTCCACACGAACGTGGCTTGCCTTACCTGATGGGATTTTAGATGTAATTAGTAATTTAATGATATTATTTGAGTTAGATAATATCGGATATTAAATTGATTGTTTGTTTAAATGTGCTTATAGGTTTAGAGAATAGCTATGAACCCACTTTCTGTGATACTCAAGGAGCATAAGCTCATTGGTCCCAATTACATTGATTGGAAGAGAAATTTAGACATTGTCCTGACTTCTGAGGAGTACAAGTTTGTACTCCATGAAGTGTGCCCTGCCGAGCCCACGGCTACCTCAACTGATGAGGAAAAACTGACATATCGGAAGTGGAAAAAGGCTGATGAAATGGCTAGGTGTTATATTTTGGCTTCCATGTCGAATGTACTCCAAACCCAACATCAGTCAATGGACACTGCCTATGATATGATTTTTAACCTCAAGGAGATGTTTGGGGAGCAAGATCGTGCGGCTAGGCAAGAAGCCATGAGAGTCCTCATGTCGACTACTCAGTCTGAAGGAACGCCCGTTGGGGAGCACGTTCTTAAGATGATGAGTTTGTTGAATGAACTTGAGGTCCTAGGAGCTTCTATTGATGCTGAGACGCAAGTCGACATCATACTCCAGTCTCTGACCCCTAGTTTTGAGCAGTTTCGTATGAGCTATAATATGGGTAAACTATCTTATACTCTTGCGCAACTCCTGACTGAACTAAAGGCGGCAGAGGGGATCTACAAGAAGGGCAAGTCTCAAGCGCTTGTAGCTACCAAGTCCAAGGGCTTGAAGCCTGTTGGAGGTAGGGGCAAGAAAAGGAAGCAAGCCTGGAAACCCAGTGGTGCCAAGAGGAGTGGACCACGAGTGGGGGCTGCAAAGCCAAAGGGCAAGTGCTTCCGATGCAATAAGACTGGACACTGGAAGTCTGAATGTCCTCTCAAAGGTACGAATTTTTCTTTAGTCGTAAAAACATAGTCAGCGGTATTATCTACCAAAAATATGGTGTGTAGATATGGAACCACTGACGGTATGTGCATTTTAAATGCAGGGGTTCCAGAAAACCCGGCGACTTAGAGAAGAAGAGTTCGAGTCTACACGGGCGAAAGCTGTAGAGGAGGCAGCTGTTGCAGTGGAAGACATTTATCTACTTTAGTAGTTAAATAGGATTTCATTTCAAGATTATTGCATTATGTACCCTTTATTTTAGAAAGAACTTTTGTTCTGGATTTCTATTATTTATGAATGGATATTTTATTTCTTTAATCATGGTGATGATTTTGATAAGAAATAATGGGTATTATCTATTCTGGTACATTAGATAGCAATATGTGAATGATAAATCCTTAGTCTACCACGATGCAACAAACCGTTCTATAACTTGTTTTACTATTTAGATATATTTCTTGTTAAATCATTATACTTGTGAATTCTTATACTTAGTAGTATTTATTCAAATAAGATTCAAAAGGTCGAAATTGATTTGATCAATTATAGTTGAAGGAATGGACCTTCCGACCTAAGGATTGAATTTGGAGGATAATACATCTAAGTAAACCTTTCTGGATAAAGGATAGAATTCGGACAAGTATTAGGAATGATTTATATATGCAGACATATGTATTTATAAGAAAGGTACGAGTAGTTCTTCCAAAAATACTCGCTGATGGATTAGAATACTTAATGTGCCATAAAAGCAAAAGTGTTTTGACTAGTCAATGGACACAAAGCTATTATGGGGAACCATTAAAGTATATTCATTAAGGTGCCTGCGACTGGGTCGCGGAGGCCATCACCTATCTAAATAACACATAGCATATATCGAAGATTGGGATTAAATCCTAATAAATGACTTCACCATGCACTTACGTGTAGAAATGGTAAGTCAGTAAGAAATAGAATTCTAATAGTGAAAGAACAAGTTGTTCGTAACTACCTATGTTCTATGGATATTCCTGGAGACAACGGCATATTCAATATGGTTGTAGGAAATCCTAGATGAACAAAGTATTGTGTGTTCTATAGTACTATGAACCAGAGGGACGTGTTTCGTCCGGTTCTTAGAGGAAGACTATTAGATGGACTACAAAGCCCTAACTGACGTAGTACTTTGGAGTGAGAAAAGGGACAAAGACTAAGAACCAGCCAAACCGAGTAGAAGTACACCACACACTGCACCTACTGTTATTACTGTTGTACACCGGGACGCCGTTGCAGTGGGAGGTTGTTGAACAACCAGAGATGTTCATAAGACTAGAAGAGTTTCGGACTCTGGATCTAGTAAAGATGAAATCGATCCCTAGCTCTGCACGAGGGCGGTACTAAATCTAAATGTGCCTGCTTGGAAAACGATAAGGATTATTGTTAAGAGGCAAGATCATTTAGAGTACAAG
This sequence comes from Euphrasia confusa, assembly GCA_954870475.1. Taxonomy (NCBI): domain Eukaryota; kingdom Viridiplantae; phylum Streptophyta; class Magnoliopsida; order Lamiales; family Orobanchaceae; genus Euphrasia; species Euphrasia confusa. The sequence goes on from OX940958.1 coordinate 14,892,550, forward strand.
CTTAGTAAATCCATTTATGGATTGAAACAAAGCTATAAATCGTGGAACTTGCGAATTGATGGGATAGTCCATTTGATGGATTCATCAAAAGGCATAGACGAAAGGTGTATTGGAGATGTAATAGAAACAAGGTGGTGTTTCTCGGAGATTTTATGTAGATAACAATTTCATCATTGGCAACAATGTAGAAAATGTTGTCAGACATAAGATAATGGTTGTCTAAATGAATCGAGATATGAGATTGAGTAGAAGTTAGAACGTGTTCTTGAGATCTTTCGATCTAAGGATAAGAACATTGTACTTCTCCTAGATATCTTATACGATTATGGTTTGTTTTAAACATGCATACTTCTGAGAAAGGTTATTGCCTTTCAGAGACAGAATATACATCTATCTAAAGGGTATGTGTTCGAACACATGAAGGAGATAGATGAGGACAAAGCAGTTTCCTATACTTCAAGTTTGGAAAGCTTTATAGATGCAATGTTGTAAAACAAGAACCTGATATCAACTATGCGGTTTGCGTAGTGGGAGGATATCAAGGTAATCTAGACAAAAGATTTTCGGATGCTGTAATAGTACTTGCAAAGTACTGGATTATTAAGCAAGACGAAATCTTCTTTGATTACAAATTCTTAGATCCTAAATCAGAGGAGGACCAGTGTAAGTCGATATCAGGGTATGTGTTCACTTTTAGAAAGAGGTGGAACCATAAAATGAAAGAGTGATAAGCAAGACGCTTCTCAGACTCTCTCATAACCGAATAAGCAGCCTCAGAGGCAGCGGAAGTTTTGGTTAGGTTCCGGGATAACCTCTTGGCTTGCATATGACTCTTAGTTTACCAAAGGCTATTGGATAGCGGTGCACGGTAAACTGCAAGAAGTCATAAGTCAAAAAGTGATGTTAACACATAGAGCAAGTACCACCTGATACGAGTCATCGTCAAGGGAGACGATGCAGTAGTCACCAAGATAACTTCAGAGCGGCAACCTAGAGTGCTCATTCACACAGTACTTCTTGGAAGTACATCCCTAAGCACGTGATGGGTATGGGAGTCGGGAGTTTGGAGGAAATGACTAGACCTTAGTACAAGTGGGAGATTGTTGGAGTTGTGTACTTAATGTCTAGATTTAAGTAACGGTAAACTCCCGGTCATAGCATTTAATCTATTTAATTAAATAAACAATTATTTGCATATTAATTATTATTAATTAATTATGCGAAATATAGTCCTGGATTTTATACGTTGTAGTTAGTATGGTGTGCATGTGTGCACAGAAGATCATACTATCGGTTACTCGTATTTAATCGAACAGTTGCTCACGACCTAGATAGACATGGACCAATCCATCGGTATAGTCGTTGTGTGAGAGAGAAAATAATTTATCTTAATTATTTTATCACACTTGTACACTTGGTGTATTGGGCGGATCGCTTGAGATTTATCGATTAGGATTGCCTTAAGATAATCGATTCAAGTCTCAGAATATTTTATTCTTAATCCCCGATACTATTGAGGGTGTGTATATTTAATATATGTGGCTTTGATTTTCCAAAGGAATTAACCGATTTAATTATTGGGTTAGTTACCGGTTAAGTTGGGTCACTATATTTTATATATGGCATGCCGTGAATACTTGACGGGAAAGTGTATCCCGGAAGGGTTGATAATATCCCCGAGATGAGTTCATAAGGAATTATTGTGTAAACCTCATGAGTGGATTCGTTCCGCACAATAATTAAGGATGAATGGTACTAGTCTCGGATTCAAGAGATGAATAAATTAATTAGCAATAAATTAATTTTATTCATGGATATTTAAATCTTAAATACACGGAATAAATAATACTACCGGAGAAATATTATTTGATATAATATGGTTTAATATTGGGAGTGCAATTAATTTATATAGTGGAAAATAAATTAATTAATATTAATGGGAGATTAATAGATTTGGGCTTGGGCTCAATTTAATCATTAATATTGGAAGCCCAATATTCCACCTCCTTTAGATCCCCTACGTAGCCTATAAAAGCACTACATGGTCTTCACTTTTTCATAAGACAAGACAAGATTATCATACTTGATATTCTAGAGAGTTGAAGAGGATCCATAAGCTTGGAGGATCGTCGCCCACCTGACGTTCAAGCTAGTGCAAGGAATACGTAGGAAGATCGTAAGGTCATCAACTTAAATTCGTTTCTCCGCACAACGAATTAAAAGGTAAAATCATATACTCTCTTCTATGATTTTATGTGAATTGATTGTGATACATACATGAACGCACGATCCGGGAAAACGACGAACCTCGGGGACGGGGATTCGAGATCCCCGACGAGGATCGAAGGTGGCGGTCGAACCCTAGGGTTCGGACCGCCGCGACGCGCGACAAGGGGAAGCCCCGGCTGGACGCCGGGGCATGCGATCGACTTCGGTCGATCGCCGGGGATGCCGCGGGCTGGCGCCGCGGCGGATCCCCCCGGCCACCTCGTCGGCGGCGCGTCGCAAGGGAGCCCACGGCTGGAGCCGAGGTGCGATCGAGCCCGTGAGCTCGATCGCGGGGGCTGCTACGAGCAGCCCCGGGGATGCCGTGAGGTATCCCAGCGATCATCGCGAGATGATCGCGAGCCCCGTGCAGGGGCTCGGCTGGGCACCACGGGCGGACCGTGGTGGTGCTCGGTTGAGCTCCGGCTCGTACGGTGGTTCGTGGTCGGATCTCCGGCGATCGAGGATTTCGGTCAGGTTATTATTTTCCGCAAATTTTAATAGCCCGGGATATCGATTTCCATCACGCTCGAACATCCGAACACTCCCAGTCGACCTCCGGAAGCGTTGCTCCGTTCACGTAACAGCCTGTGTGCCAAATCACGCCCAACCATTGCCCCGGAGGACAACCGCGTGACAAGACCGCTGGTCTGTCTCGGGCAGTGGGCGCTGCCCACAAAACAGCGGTCGCTGATTAGGCCTAAAACGGCGGTCGCCGTTTGCCTTTCAGCGGGCGCTGTTCGTCCGCGAACAGCAGCGCGTTCTGCGGTTCCGGGCTCGTTTCCGGTCCGTTTTTCCTCTTCCGACTACCGATCCGAAGGTCCTAGAACCCCCAGTAGTCGAGGAACACGATCCACGACACCCGAAACCCGATCTTAGATCCGATGTATTTTCAACGAGAAAGAAATCGAATAAAAGCGGAATTAGGGTTCGATTTCTTATACCTTTGTCGCGTGATTCGGAGAAGCCGAATTGTTGAGACCACGAAGCCTTCCGGTGTATGTCTCTATCCCCGACGTTCAACCGTTGAGTGGGCAACGATCCGCTGAACCTTCCTCTTCTCCTTTCTCTCTTGAACCCACCGTGAGAATTTTATTCTGTCTCCAGAAATATATTTGCGCTAGCAAATTAATTTCTACAGAATAAGTTATTGCGCAAACTAAATTAATTAAGTAGAGAAAAAGAATTAATTGCGCTAACCATTATTTTCTCTCCACAGAATTAATTATTGCGGCGAAACTTAGGTTTAGAGAAAGAGAGGGTGAGGTATTTATAGAGCTACACCAGGGACCTTATGGAAATTAATAATTAGGCTAAATTGCAATTTAATTAACTCGGCGTACCAAAAGGCAAACCTTAATTAAATTCCACAATTTTAATTATAATTAATTTCACTATAAAATTATAATTGAATTCCCAATAATTAATTTATATTATTTCAACAATAATAATTCCGCCGAATTACATATACGACTTTCCCCGTGTTTAAGATATCGTATGTCCACGAATTAATTTCAATTACTAATAATTAAATTAATTCGTTTCTTGTTATCCGTGCTGGAAATCGATATCCCGGGCCATTAAAATTTGCGGAAAATAATAACCCGACCGAAATCCCGTCGCCGGAGATGAAACCGCGAACCACCGTACGAGCCGGAGCTCGACCGAGCACCGCACGGGCGAACCCGCGCGCCCAGCCGAGCCCCCGCACGGGGCTCGCGATCGCTAGCCCTAGGGATCGCCGGGGATGCACGCGCATCCCCGTGGGGCTGTTCCGAACAGCCCCCGGCGGTGAGTCCGGCGACTCACCGCCGCCGCCGAGGAGGGCGGTGCGCCCAGCGCACCCGCCGCGGCCCAGCCGCGGCTCGCCCGGCGATCGACCCTACGGTCGATCGCATGCCCCGGCGTCCAGCCGGGGCGTCCTCGTGTGGGCCCCGCGATCGACGCCCCTAGGGCTCGATCGCACCCCTCGGCTCCCAGCCGAGGGTCCTTCGAACCTTCGCCGAGGATCTCGAATCCCCGTCCCCGAAGTTCGTCGTTTTACCCGGATCGTGCGTTCATGTATGTATCACAATCAATTCACATAAAATCATAGAAGAGAGTATATGATTTTACCTTTTAATTCGTTGTGCGTAGAAACGAATTTAAGTTGATGACCTTACGATCTTCCCACGTATTCCTTGCACTAGCTTGAACGTCGGGTGGGCGACGATCCTCCAAGCTTATGGTCCTCTTCTCTCTCTTTCTACTTTCTCTCTCTAGAAGAATTATGATCTTCAAGTTATGAAGTGTTAGTAGAATAGAGAAGACCATGTAGTGCTTTTATAGGCTACGTAGGGGATCTAAAGGAGGTGGAATATTGGGCTTCCAATATTAATGATTAAATTGAGCCCAAGCCCAAATCTATTAATCTCCCATTAATATTAATTAATTTATTTTCCACTATATAAATTAATTGCACTCCCAATATTAAACCATATTATATCAAATAATATTTCTCCGGTAGTATTATTTATTCCGTGTATTTAAGATTTAAATATCCATGAATAAAATTAATTTATTACTAATTAATTTATTCATCTCTTGAATCCGAGACTAGTACCATTCATCCTTAATTATTGTGCGGAACGAATCCACTCATGAGGTTTACACAATAATTCCTTATGAACTCATCTCGGGGATATTATCAACCCTTCCGGGATACACTTTCCCGTCAAGTATTCACGGCATGCCATATATAAAATATAGTGACCCAACTTAACCGGTAATTAACCCAATAATTAAATCGGTTAATTCCTTTGGAAAATCAAAGTCACATATATTAAATATACACACCCGTAATAGTATCGGCTCTGAGACTTGAATCGATTATCGCCGGCAATCCTAATCGATAAATCTCAAGCGATCCGCCCAATACACCAAGTGTACAAGTGTGATAAAATAATTAAGACAAATTATTTTCTCTCTCACACAACGACTATACCGATGGATTGGTCCGTGTCCATCTAGGTCGTGAGCAACCGTTTGATTAAATACGAGTAACCGATAGTATGATCTTCTGTGTGACGTCGCACACCATACTAACTACAACGTATATAATCCAGGACTATATCTTGCATATATTAAATGCAAACAATTGTTTATTAATTTAATAGATTAAATGCTATGACCGGGAGTTTACAGTTACTTAAATCTAGACATTAAGTACACAACTCCAACAGATCAAACCCTAGTTCGATCGCCGGGGACCGTCGCGGCTTCGCGCCGCGGCTGGTGGTCCCCCCTCCTGTCGGTGGTGGCGGTGAGTCGCCGGACTCACCGCCCGGGGCTGCCGGAGCAGTCCCAGCGATCGGCGCACGATCGCGATCCCCGACGGGGGCTCGGCTAGGGTTTCGGCCGCGGGTTCATCCCGCGGCGATGCTCGGGTCGAGCCCGGTTCCGTCCGGTGGTTCGCGTGTTTCCGGCGAGGGGATTTCGGTCGGGGTTATCGGTTCCGCAATTTTTGATACCCCGGGATATCGATTTCCAGCATATACCGGTACCTTCACTGAGAAGAATGTAACAGAATTATTTGTTGGTTCCGTTAAACTTAATACTGGTCTGCCCCCTCACCAGGCAGCAAATTGGAAACCAATTAAACCCTCAAGGGTTTCACTTCATTATTTCGAACCGGAGGTCAATAATGGTCAGGTTTATGCACGGCCGACGTGGGAAATTGCACAGGAGGGCTGTCGGAAATGGGAGCGGACCCTTGTAGGGTATTTTTTGGGTGACTCCGTTGGGTTTCAAGCGACGAAATGGTTCGTACTTTCGGTTTGGAAGGGGTTGATTGACGTCAAAGCAACGTAGACTGGTTTCTTTTTCTTTATGTTCAAAACCGAGGAGGATATGCGGGTTGTTATTGAGGGTGGACCTTGGCTCTTTGCGGGACAACCCTTGTTCTTACAAGTTTGGCGGGATGGTATGTCCTTCGAAAAGCAACTTCACCGTGATGTTCCGGTTTGGATCAAACTCCGAAACCTACCGATGGAATACTGGACACTGAATGGGCTAAGTACGGTAGCCAGAGTGGTATGGAAACCCTTATACCTGGATACTATCACTTCTTCGATGTCACAGCTGGATTACGCACGGGTATGCGTTATTATGGACATCGACACTAAATTTAGAGATCATGTGATATTGCTAAAACCTACTAAGGAGAAGGAATGATACAAGGGGAGTTGTAAAGTTAGTGTGGAGTATGAATGGCGTCCTAAGAAGTGCTCTTCCTGCGAGTCCTTTGGACATTGTTCTTCTACTTGCCCGAAGAATCAACAGCTGAAGGCTCCTCGACCCATTATTCATTACGAGCCTAAAGTCCGTCCACAACCCACTTCTATGTCGGGGGCTGATCGAGGTAAGGGGCAGCATCTCGTGAGAAAGGAAGCGGAGTGCACAACTATCGGGGCTAAAAAAATCGAAAGGCGGGACAAGGTAGGCACTATGACGAAAAACAATGGTCGTGACCCACGCGCCCTACGCAACAGACTTCTAAGCTCCGCATACGGGGGTCACATGGAACTTCAGAAGCTCAGGCCACCGGAGCAACCGACCAAAACTTCCGCTGCCTCTGAGGCTGCTATTCGGTTATGAGAGAGTCTGAGAAGCGTCCTGCTTATCACTCTTTCATTTCATGGTTCCACCTCTTTCTAAAAGTGAACACATAGCCTGATATCGACTTACACTGATCCTCCTCTGATTTAGGATCTGAGAATTTGTAATCAAAGAAGATTTCGTCTTGCTTAATAATCCAGTACTTCGCAAGTACTATTACAGCATCCGAAAATCTCTTGTCTAGATTACCTTGATATCCTCCCACTACACAAACCGCGTAGTTGATATCAGGTTCTTGTTTTACAACATTGCATTTATAAAGCTTTCCATACTTGAAGTATAGGAAACTTCTTTGTCCTCATCTATCTCCTTCATGTGTTCGAACACATACCCTTTAGATAGATGTATATTCTGTTTCTGAAAGGCAATAACCTTTCTCAGAAGTATGCATGTTTAAAACAAACCATAATCGTATAAGATATCTAGGAGAAGTACAATGTTCTTATCCTTAGATCGAAAGATCTCAAGAACATGCTCTAACTTCTACTCAATCTTATATCTCGATTCATTTAGACAACCATTACTTTTATGTCTGACAACATTTTCTACATTGTTGCCAATGATGAAATTGTCATCTACATAAAATCTCCGAGAAACACCACCTTGTTTCTATTACCTCTCCAATACACCTAAGTCTATGCCTTTTGATGAATCCATCAAATGGATTATCCCATCAATTTGCAAGTTCCACGATTTATAGCTTTGTTTCAATCCATAAGGATTTACTAAGCTTGTACTCTAAATGATCTTGCCTCTTAACAATAATCCTTATTGTTTTCCAAGCAGGCACATTTAGATCTAGTACCGCCCTCGTGCAGAACTAGGGATCGATTTCATCTTTACTAGATCCAGAGTCCGAAACTCTTCTAGTCTTATGAACATCTCTGGTTGTTCAACAACCTCCCACTGCAACGGCGTCCCGGTGTACAACAGTAATAACAGTAGGTGCAGTGTGTGGTGTACTTCTACTCGGTTTGGCTGGTTCCTAGTCTTTGTCCCTTTTCTCATTCCAAGATATTGCGTCAGTTTAGGCTTTGTGGTTCTTCTAATAGTCTTCCTCTAAGAACCGGGCGTTACACGTCCTTCTGGTTCATAGTACTATAGAACACACAATACTTTGTTCATCTAGGATACCCTACAACCAGTCGTTGTCTCCAGGAATATCCATAGAACATAGGTAGTTCCGAACAACTTGTTCTTTTACTATTAGAATTTTATTTCTTACTGACTTACCATCTCTACACGTAAGTGTATGGTGTAGTCTTTTGAGACTTAATCTCAATCTTTTGATTATGCTATGTGTTACGTGGTAGCCTCCGCGACTAAGTCGCAGGTTTCAAATGGATATACTTTGAAGGTTCTTCATAATTGCTTTGTGACTAAAACACTTTGCTTTTATGGCACATCAAGCATTCTAATCCATTTCCGAGTATTCTTAAAAGAATCACTCACACATATGTCTGCATATATCATTGATCATTCTCAATACTTGTCCGAATTCTATCTTTTACCAAAAAGGTATGCTTAGTTGTATTATCTTCCAAATTTGATTCTTCGGTCGGAAGGTCCATTCCTTCAACCATAATTGATCAAATCAATTTCAACCTTTTGAATCTTATTTGAATAAATACTACTAAGTATAAGAATTCATAAGTATAATGATTTAATAAAGAAATATATCTAACAAGTAACACAAGTATAGAACGGTTTGTTGCATCGTGGTAGACTAAGGATTCATCATTCATATATTGCTATCTAATGTACCAGAAAAGATAATACCCATTATTTTCTTATCAAAATCATCACCATGATTAAAGAAATAAAATTATCCATTCATAAATAATAGAAATCCAGAACTAAAGTTCTTTCTAAAATAAAGGGTACATAATGCAATAAACTTGAAATGAAATCCTATTTAACTACTAAAGCAGATAAATGTCTTCCACTGCAACAGCTGCCTCCTCTACAGCTTTCGCCTGTGTAGACTCGAACTCTTCTTCTCTAAGTCGCCGGGTTTTCTGCAACCCCCGCATTTAAAATGCACATACCGTTAGTGGTTCCATATCTACACACCAGATTTCTGGTAGATAATACCGCTGACTATGTTTTTACGACTAAAGAAAAATTCGTACCTTTGAGAGGACATTCAGACTTCCAGTGTCCAGTCTTATTGCATCGAAAGCACTTGCCTCTTGGCTTTGCAGCCCCCACTCGTGGTCCATTCCTCTTGGCACCACTGGGTTTCCAGGCTTGCTTCCTTTTCTTACCCCTACCTCCAACAGGCTTCCAGCCTTTGGACTTGGTAGCTACAAGCGCTTGAGACTTGCCCTTCTTGTAGATCCCCTCTGCCACCTTTAGTTCAGTCAGGAGTTGCGCAAGAGTATAAGATAGTTTACCCATATTATAGCTCATACGAAACTGCTCAAAACTAGGGGTCAGAGACTGGAGTATGATGTCGACTTGCGTCTCAGCATCAATAGAAGCTCCTAGGACCTCAAGTTCATTCAACAAACTCATCATCTTAAGAACGTGCTCCCCAACGGGCGTTCCTTCAGACTGAGTAGTCGACATGAGGACTCTCATGGCTTCTTGCCTAGCCGCACGATCTTGCTCCCCAAACATCTCCTTGAGGTTAAACATCATATCATAGGCAGTGTCCATCGGCTCATGTTGGGTTTGGAGTACATTTGACATGGAAGCCAAAATATAACACCTAGCCATTTCATCAGCCTTTTTCCACTTCCGATATGTCAGTTTTTCCTCATCAGTTGAGGCAGCCGTGGGCTCGGCAGGGCACACTTCATGGAGTACAAACTTGTACTCCTCAGAAGTCAGGACAATGTCTAAATTTCCCTTCCAATCAATGTAATTGGGACCAGTGAGCTTATGCTCCTTGAGTATCACAGAAAGTGGGTTCATAGCTATTCTCTAAACCTATAAGCACATTTAAACAAACAATCAATTTAATATCCGATATTATCTCCCTCAAATAATATCATTAAATTACTAATCACATCTAAAATCCCATCAGATATGGCAAGCCACGATAGTGTGGACGTTTACCTATCCAAATGATTTAGTAATTAGATTTGCTTCGGTCGTACATCACTATAGCGTTACTTCGATGGGAAGAATACTATAGAGCGTACCTAAGTGTAAACCATTACTCAGTACTAAGAAGTTTGTTTAAGATTCGTATGTCACCGCAAGCCACGATAGTGTGGACGTTTACGTTAACGTACGTTTCCTTCACTCCCTTCTATAACTGTCTACATCAATCGTTCCAAAATCCCATTCAATGCAGCAAGCCACGATAGTGTGGACGTTTACTACACCAAAAGACTTTTACAATTGACATCCAATTACTTGAATAATTCGATTTTGTAAATCAAGACGCGGAGAATCATAAGTGAAACTCGAAGTTTCTAACCAGTGATTCACCATGCGAACAACCCTATCTCTCATTAGATGAGGGAGCCGAGCAGACAAACGATCCATCTTTAAAAGAATGGTACGAATGTCTCAAATTTGTGTCATCCACATGACCAAGTGGCTTTGGCTCCATTCCACTCCCCGGGGTGAGAATGAGTCGACTTGAAGTCAGTTTCAGAAAGACAAATTAGGCATTGTTTGATGAACTTAATCAATGTTTCTCGTAAAAGGAATTACAAGAATTCTCCTCCAATGACATATCTATATGAACTTCGAAAGCTCATAAATGTCACCAAGAGAACAGTAATGGAGACCATGGGAATGTTTCCATCCCCGCTCCCACTTAGCTTTTTATAACAAAGGGATACGCTATCTAATGCATAATTAAACACATAAGCATGCATACAAGTAATAAAGCACATATCACATAGTCAAAATAATGCTAGAAAATTATTTTTCCGACTATCATGGCTTCATCCCATCTCCGTATGCGTCTTCTAGTCTTCAGTCTTCGTTCTTGAATGCTCCATGTGACGAGAATATTAATCCCAATATTTAAATCTATTTATTTTTAATGAATCCAAAAGATACTTAATTCGAAAATTAAGTCAATCGAATAAATCAAAAATAAAATTAAATATTATTAATATTTTTTTATTTATTTATTTTCCCTTCCAATTCTATTAAATCTCTAGAATAATCTATCCAAGTTAAACTTGGAATATTCTAGAAGACTTCTATAATAGAATAAGGAAATAAAATAAATTAGGACTCTTCTACTTTCCAAGATTAATTAATTTCCATTACTATGAAAATTCCCATAAAATAGGAATAATCAATTAGGAAATAAATCAATCCTTAATTAACTTTTATTCCTTTCCAATTCTATTAAATCTCTAGGATCCTATTCCAAGTTGAACTCGGAATACTCTAGAAGACTTCCATAATAGAATAAGGAAATAAAATTAATTCTAATTAATTCTTTTCCTAATCCATGAAAGTTTCCAAAAGGAAGAATACTCAAATAGGAAAAACCGAATTAATTTAGGAAAGTGAATCTTGGTAGGAGTAGGAGTAGCACGGGTTGGGGATCCCCGCACCACCACCACCACCACCGATCGACCATCGGGAGGGAGCACCCGCCGCCGCCACTCCAGCCGGCCAGCCGCCACCGTTGCCGGCGACAACCCACGGCCGAAGGGGGCGACGCCCCTCTCCCCTTTGATCGATCATGGGGTCGATCATGGGGTGATCGACCCCTTCGGTCCTTTCTCCCTCTCATCTTCTTCTTCGTCACACGAGTTCTCCGGCGGTCGTCTCGGCATCGATCCAACGTAAATAAATTACAAGAAATAAATTTACAATTCCGGTATCGATTCTATACATGAAATCGACCCTATACACTTTCCGGAAAACATAGAACAATAATAATAAATCTAAATTCGGTCAACCCCCGAATTTTTACTATTACAAGCATTCATCCACACAAAACGAATCTCGACATGTCCGAGAGTTTAATAACGAATAATCATGGCAAAATTAAATAGCAATTAATTAAACGAATAATTAACAATTAATTTCAACCATGATAGTTGGAATCCCTGCAAGGTAGAACACAATTGAACACATACATGAACACGAAACCAAACGCTTTGATACCAATTGCTGGAAATCGATATCCCGGGCCATTAAAATTTGCGGAAAATAATAACCCGACCGAAATCCCGTCGCCGGAGATGAAACCGCGAACCACCGTACGAGTCGGAGCTCGACCGAGCACCGCACGGGCGAACCCGCGCGCCCAGCCGAGCCCCCGCACGGGGCTCGCGATCGCTAGCCCTAGCGATCGCCGGGGATGCACGCGCATCCCCGTGGGGCTGTTCCGAACAGCCCCCGGCGGTGAGTCCGGCGACTCACCGCCGCCGCCGAGGAGGGCGGTGCGCCCAGCGCACCCGCCGCGGCCCAGCCGCGGCTCGCCCGGCGATCGACCCTACGGTCGATCGCATGCCCCGGCGTCCAGCCGGGGCGTCCTCGTGTGGGCCCCGCGATCGACGCCCCTAGGGCTCGATCGCACCCCTCGGCTCCCAGCCGAGGGTCCTTCGAACCTTCGCCGAGGATCTCGAATCCCCGTCCCCGAAGTTCGTCGTTTTACCCGGATCGTGCGTTCATGTATGTATCACAATCAATTCACATAAAATCATAGAAGAGAGTATATGATTTTACCTTTTAATTCGTTGTGCGGAGAAACGAATTTAAGTTGATGACCTTACGATCTTCCCACGTATTCCTTGCACTAGCTTGGACGTCGGGTGGGCAACGATCCTCCAAGCTTATGGATCCTCTTCTCTCTCTTTCTACTTTCTCTCTCTAGAAGAATTATGATCCTCAAGTTATGAAGTGTTAGTAGAATAGAGAAGACCATGTAGTGCTTTTATAGGCTACGTAGGGGATCTAAAGGAGGTGGAATATTGGGCTTCCAATATTAATGATTAAATTGAGCCCAAGCCCAAATCTATTAATCTCCCATTAATATTAATTAATTTATTTTCCACTATATAAATTAATTGCACTCCCAATATTAAACCATATTATATCAAATAATATTTCTCCGGTAGTATTATTTATTCCGTGTATTTAAGATTTAAATATCCATGAATAAAATTAATTTATTGCTAATTAATTTATTAATCTCTTGAATCCGAGACTAGTACCATTCATCCTTAATTATTGTGCGGAACGAATCCACTCATGAGGTTTACACAATAATTCCTTATGAACTCATCTCGGGGATATTATCAACCCTTCCGGGATACACTTTCCCGTCAAGTATTCACGGCATGCCATATATAAAATATAGTGACCCAACTTAACCGGTAATTAACCCAATAATTAAATCGGTTAATTCCTTTGGAAAATCAAAGTCACATATATTAAATATACACACCCGTAATAGTATCGGGGATTAAGAATAAAATACTCTGAGACTTGAATCGATTATCGCCGGCAATCCTAATCGATAAATCTCAAGCGATCCGCCCAATACACCAAGTGTACAAGTGTGATAAAATAATTAAGACAAATTATTTTCTCTCTCACACAACGACTATACCGATGGATTGGTCCGTGTCCATCTAGGTCGTGAGCAACCGTTTGATTAAATACGAGTAACCGATAGTATGATCTTCTGTGTGACGTCGCACACCATACTAACTACAACGTATATAATCCAGGACTATATCTTGCATATATTAAATGCAAACAATTGTTTATTAATTTAATAGATTAAATGCTATGACCGGGAGTTTACAGTTACTTAAATCTAGACATTAAGTACACAACTCCAACAATCCGAGACTAGTACCACTCATCCTTATTATCATGTGGAACGAATCCACCTGCAGGGTTTACATGATAAACTTTATGAGCTCATCTCGGGGACATCATCAACCCGATAAACAAGACACGGTTTCCTGTCTATAATCTATAGCATGCCGTGTGTACAATTCCGATTCCCAATTTACCGAGAATATTGACTAATCAATTAGTCTCACTCACTAGTAAGTCAAAGAATCGAGAACTGGACACACGCACCTATAATTATATAGGGATTAGGAATTCGTATATCCGTAATATCTGAGGTCTAGTTCGATTACTGCGATTAGTATAAATCGAACGCCCTCCCGTGGTCCTGCTCAATACACCATGTGTACGAGTGTAACATGATAGTCAAGACCGACTATCTACCAGTCACACTACGACGTACCGATGGATTGTCCCTGTCCATCTAAGTCGTGAGCTACTGTTCGATAGTATACGAGTAACCGACAGTATGATCTTCCGCGTGTCCCCTCACGCCATACTGTCTACAACGTATACATCAAGGACTATTGCATTAAATGCAATCATGCTTGAATCATATCTCGAATTAAGGTATAGATAAGGAGTTCCGTATTTGCACTAAACTAGATATTTAGAATACAACTCCATCAATCTCCCACTTATACTAAAAGTCTAGTCGCCCTCTCCCAAACATCAGATTCCCATAACCTTATCACGCCTACCCAACGCTTCCGCTGGAAGAGCTTCTGTGAATGGTTTTACCAGGCAATCCTCTCGATGCTATCTAGGTGACAACTAAATCGTCTTACTAGACGATCTCTCGAATCAGGTGGTACTTGCGCTCTACGTGTTATCTGCCACTGTGGACTCGTGGCATTTCAAGTTTGCCAATACCGCTATTCAAAATAGCTTTGGGTGAACTAGAAACCACATCTAAGTCCCTTAGGAAGTTCTGGAGCCACACTGACCTTTTAACTGCCTCAGAGGCCGTTATCCTTTCAGTTTCCATGGTAGAGTCCGTAATGCATCGCTGCTTTACATTCTTCCATGTGACTGCTCCACTTCACAGTGAGAACACATAGCCTGACTTCGACTTTCGACTGTCCCTGTTTGATTTGGAAATCCAATTCTATGTAATCCAAAGGAAACAACTTGACTGCTTTGTAACTCAGAACATAATTCCTGGTCCTCTGCAGGAGCCTAAACATGTTCTTTACATCAGTCGAGTGATCCTTTCTAGGATTACTATGATATCTCACCACCATGCCCACGACATAGTAGATATCAGTCTCGTGCATAGCATTACATACATTAATCTTCCCACCATTAAGGTGCAGGGAACTGCTTAATCTTCATCTATCTCCTTTATTGTGTCGGACACAAAACTTTAGATAGATGAATTCCACATCTAAAAGGTGAAGACCTTTCTTGGAATTCTGTATGCTGCAACGAGTAAGAATTGTATTTATGTATGAGGCTCGAGATAAGTTCTATGTTCTTTTCTGGCGATCATTTACTACTTTGATCCCAAGAACATTCCCGACTTCTCCTAAGTCTCTTACATTTAATTACTCGGACAACCATCCCTTTATGTCCGATAACATCTTTCATATTGTTGCCAATTTAGAAGGATGTCGTCTACATAAAGAATGAGAAAACACCACATCTTTTCTGTCACTCCTTTATTACACTCAGGACCTAAACATGCCTTGAATGAATCCATGAAATGGATTTTCTCATAGGTCCGCATGTGTCCAAGATCTTGAAGCTTCCTTCAATCCTAAGATTGATTAAGCTTGCTTACCGAATGCTCTTGGCTCTTTTCGATGAATCCCTCTGGCTGTCCCACACATATGGTCCCGTCAAGGCTTGGATTTAGAAATCCGTCTTGACTTCCATCTTTCATGTGAAGACAAAAGAATCCGGATCGACTTTAGCATAGCTACCGGCGAAAAAGTTTACTCATAATCGATCCCTTTCTTTCTGAGTGCACCCTTTCGCAACAAGCCTAGCCTTAAGGTTCACACCTTCCCGTCAGACCCTCTTTTCATCTTGTACACCCACTTGCAACCAATGGCTTTTACACCTTTGGGCGGTGCTACAAGATCCCATACAAGATTTGAATCCAAAGATTTAATCTCATATTTCATCGTCTTTTACCAAGACTGAGCATCTTGATCTTTTAGCGTCTCGTCATAGATCCAGGGGTCGGCATCATGTTCTCTAGGTGACAAGTCCGAAGACTCTCCTATAAACATGAACCTGTCGGGTTGTCTAACAACCCTCCCACTACGACGACGCTCTGGTGTGTCTTTAGTGACTAAAGATTACAGTAGTGAACTACTCAATTAGGCTGGTTCTAAGTCTTGATCAGTCCCTCTAAGCACATTAAGTATTACTCTACTCTTGGGCTTGTGATCTTGTGTATATATGGTCCATGTCTAAGAACCGAACGTTGATTCAATCAACGAACATCTGGTCCTTTGGACTATATTACATATCTCAATTCGTTTTCTTAGGGTATCTTATAAACAGCCAAATATCAGTACAAGTTTCCAATGAAATCAAGTTCAGGATAAATGCCGCTGTTTCCAAGCCATATCCCAAAAACGAATTAGGTAACTCCAAATAACTCATTTTCTACTTTCCCATATCTATAAGAGTCCTATTCCTTCTTTACAACACATTATTTTGCCGAGGCATAAATGGTGTAGTCTGTTGGGAGTTAATCCCATTTTCTGATAAGTATGCCTTACTCCTCAAAGAGGTCTGCATATATCAGAGTGAATCAATTCTAGTACTTCTTTGGATCTTTTCCCTTTAACCGTAAAGGGTTGCTCGGTCATTAAAACTTCCAAGTATGATTCGAAGGTTGGAAGGTCCTTTCCTTCAACCTAGCTGAGTAGTCCATCAGCTTTCACCCTTTGAATCGTACTCAAGTTAAAATGATCTATCCTAAGATTCCATAAGTACATTTGATTCATCCTAGAAGGATCATTACTCTTATTGGGGTTTGATAATGTGTTATTTGCTCCGGTGTGTTGCATCGTGGAAGAATACGGATTTAGTATAAATTGTCTATCAATGTACCAGAATAGATAATATCCCCGTTTCCTACTCTGATAGGTATGAAACTATCAGAAGAAACAGAATATCCATTCTAAGCCAATTTAGAAATCCGAAATGAAATTTCTTTCTAAATACCGGCACATAAAGCCAATTTATTAGAACTAAAATCCTACCGTTAAAACATTTAACATCTCCCACTGCAATGGCTGTTACCTTAACAGTATTGCCCATGTAGGTTATAACTTCTTCCTTTCTAAGTCTCCGGGTTTCCTGGAACCCCCGCATTTAGGTGCAGACATGATTAGTGGTTTCCGTATCCACACACCAGGTACTGGTAGATAACACGACTAAACATGTTTCAGTGACTAAGGAAAAATCAACTCCTTGTTGCTTGAGAGGACAATTAAAACTCCCAGTATCCAAACTGCTTACAACGGAAGCACTTGCCCCTTGGGCTTGCTTGTCCCACTCCGTGGTCCAGATATATTAGGCCCACTGGGTTTCCGTATTTTCTTCTTCTTCCTTTTGCCGCCCGAAGGCCTAGGAAGAGCCAATTCATCAGCCACAAGTGTTTTGAGAGCCCTTAAAGATTCCCTCAGCCGCTTGAAGTTCAACCAGGAGCTCCGCCAATGAATAAGACCTCTTATTCATATTTTAGTTCAGGCGGAACTGCTCAAAACTTCTCGGCAGAGACTGGAGCACAAAATCAACCTGGGTTACCCCATTGATAATTGTTCCCGGAATCTCTATCTCATTAAGATAGCCCATCATTCTAAGAACGTGATCCCTCACGGGCGTTCATTCCGACATGATGGCCGTCATGAGTTGCCTCATTTCACTTTGCCCGGCTGTCCTGTCCTGATAACCAAAACTTCTTGAGGTTAAGCATCGTATCATAGGTAATGGTCATGGCATGATACCGATGTCGCAACACATTTGACATGAAAACCATAATGTTGCTCCGCGTCATCTCATAGCCTTTATCCATTTCCAATGAGCTTCCTTTCCTCAGTAGTGGACGCATCATTTGGTTCAGCAGGTCAATTGACTTGGAGTACATATTTGTACTCCTCTGCAGTTAGGACAATGTCCAAGTTTCTTTTCCAATCCATACAATCAGGTTCAGTGAGTTTGTTGACTTTTAATGGGAATAATACCATATAAAACAAACAATGAGTTTAATTCGATATCATTTCCCTCAAGTGATATCATTAAACTACCAATCATTTCCAAAATCCCATCAGACATAGCAAGCCACGTTCTTGTGGACGTTTACCAGTCCAAATGATTTTATGATTGGATTTCACTTCGGTCGTACATCATTATAGCAGTGACTCCGATGGGGAGGATACTATAAAGCGTACCTAAGTGTATACCATTTCTCAGTACTAAGTCCACCGCTCGGCAACTACATGTCCACCGCAAGCCACGTTCTTATGGACGTTTACGTTGACATGCGGTCCTCCACGACTTTCTATAACTGTCGAGCCTCAATTAATCCCAAAGTTCCGTTTCCATTTAGCAAGCCACGTTCTTGTGGACGTTTACTAAAACAAACAACTTTATTAATTGAATCTCACTTATTTAAATGTCATAGAATCTTAATTAACCCAGAGGACCGTTTCCATTTAGCAAGCCACGTTCTTGTGGACGTTTACTAAAATAAACAACTTTGTTAATTGAATCTTACATTTATTAAATTTCACAATTTTATTAATCAAAGGTTGATATCTCGTAAGTGAAACTCGAAGTTTCTAACCAGCGATCAATCATGCAATTGAGCCCTATCTCTCACAAAGTGAGGGAGCCAACCAGACAATCGATCTAGTCATCGAATGACTCGAAAGTCTCTAATCTGTGTCATCGACATAACCAAGCGCTTTGGCTCCATTCCACTCCCGGGGTGAGAATGAGTCGAGTTGAAATTAGTCTTTGAATGACAGATTAGGCATTGCTTTTGAGAAATACAATTGTTCAATTTTATAAGTGGATTTTAAATTCGAATTTTGATCTAGTGATATCCGTGTGTCGACTTTATCCGATAGGGAGGATGACACTAAAGCCAACTCGTAAGTGACACACATCACTATCAAAACAGAGAATGGAGACCGTGGGATTGTTTCCAATCCCTCTCCCACTTGGTATTTTACGAAAGGGATAAACATGCACAAAATAAATAAAGCATAATAAAACGCACGTAAACACACAAAAAGCATTTAACGTGGCCCCGATTATTATGGCCTTTAAATATCTTCCATGCACGTCTTCTCGGATCTTCGTCTCGTTGCTCGTCTCGGTCTCGATCCACCACCGACTCGTCTAAGTGCCAAGAGACGAACCCCTCCCACTGGAGTATCGTCCCAGGCCTCGACGAGCGTCCCGTGGTGTCCGTCGAACCCCCGAAGCATCGCTGCCAAGCCTAGGGCAGCGGGCGCTGCCCCAGCTCCAGCGGGCGCTGTTCGTGCACAGATTGCTGCGGGTTCGACTTCTCGACCCTCGTTCGTCCGGCCTTCGATCTTCTCTCGATTCACCAAGTAGCAACAACATTACATAGGTAAGACTAACTACTTCCGGCATCGATCCTATACAGGTTCATCGATCCTATACAATCCGGATACAACGAAAACGATAAATAGAACCTAAACGACTCAACCCGTCGTTTTAACTATTACAAACATGCAACGATTTCAAAACAAAAGATCTCGACAATCCCGAGAGTTTAATCAAACCACAAAACATACAGCACAATCACATGGCCATAATAATCGGGTTCGAACCTGCAAAACAATTCTCGCAAAAATACAACGAATCGACAAAACCGGCTCTGATACCAATTGTTGGAAATCGACTACCCGGGATGTGTTCGTTCGATCGCTCGAACATCCGAACACTCCAGTCGACCTCCGGAAGCGTTGCTCCGTTCACGTAACAGCCTGCGTGCCAAATCACGCCCAGCCATTGCCCCGGAGGACAACCGCGTGACAAGACCGCTGGTCTGTCTCGGGCAGCGGGCGCTGCCCACAAAACAGCGGTCGCTGATTAGGCCTAAAACGGCGGTCGCCGTTTGCCTTTCAGCGGGCGCTGTTCGTCCGCGAACAACAGCGCGTTCTGCGGTTCCGGGCTCGTTTCCGGTCCGTTTTTCCTCTTCCGACTACCGATCCGAAGGTCCTAGAACCCCCAGTAGTCGAGGAACACGATCCTCGACACCCGAAACCCGATCTTAGATCCGATGTATTTTCAACGAGAAAGAAATCGAATAAAAGCGGAATTAGGGTTCGATTTCTTATACCTTTGTCGCGTGATTTGGAGAAGCCGAATTGTTGAGACCACGAAGCCTTCCGGTGTATGTCTCTATCCCCGACGTTCAGCCGTTGAGTGGGCAACGATCCGCTGAACCTTCCTCTTCTCCTTTCTCTCTTGAACCCACCGTGAGAATTTTATTCTGTCTCCAGAAATATATTTGCGCTAGCAAATTAATTTCTACAGAATAAGTTATTGCGCAAACTAAATTAATTAAGTAGAGAAAAAGAATTAATTGCGCTAACAATTATTTTCTCTCCACAGAATTAATTATTGCGGCGAAACTTAGGTTTAGAGAAAGAGAGGATGAGGTATTTATAGAGCTACACCAGGGACCTTATGGAAATTAATTATTAGGCTAAATTGCAATTTAATTAACTCGGCGTACCAAAAGGCAAACCTTAATTAAATTCCACAATTTTAATTATAATTAATTCCACTATGAAATTATAATTGAATTCCCAATAATTAATTTATATTATTTCAACAATAATAATTCCGCCGAATTACATATACGACTTTCCCCGTGTTTAAGATATCGTATGTCCACGAATTAATTTCAATTACTAATAATTAAATTAATTCGTTTCTTGTTATCCGAGACTAGTACCACTCATCCTTATTATCATGTGGAACGAATCCACCTGCAGGGTTTACATGATAAACTTTATGAGCTCATCTCGGGGACATCATCAACCCGATAAACGGGACACGGTTTCCTGTCTATAATCTATAGCATGCCGTGTGTACAATTCTGATTCCCAATTTACCGAGAATATTGACTAATCAATTAGTCTCACTCACTAGTAAGTCAAAGAACCGAGAACTGGACACACGCACCTATAATTATATAGGGATTAGGAATTCGTATATCCGTAATATCTGAGGTCTAGTTCGATTACTGCGATTAGTATAAATCGAACGCCCTCCCGTGGTCCTGCTCAATACACCAAGTGTACGAGTGTAACATGATAGTCAAGACCGACTATCTACCAGTCACACTACGACGTACCGATGGATTGTCCCTGTCCATCTAAGTCGTGAGCTACTGTTCGATAGTATACGAGTAACCGACAGTATGATCTTCCGCGTGTCTCCTCACGCCATACTGTCTACAACGTATACATCAAGGACTATTGCATTAAATGCAATCATGCTTGAATCATATCTCGAATTAAGGTATAGATAAGGAGTTCCGTATTTGCACTAAACTAGACATTTAGAATACAACTCTATCAAGACTGACGAAAAGGGTCCAGCGGAGTTGAGCAAGCAACCAGGACGTCAGCAGGTGGAGCAAGACTTGAGTCCGACCAAGTACCGCACATGGTCCGCTACCTCAATCAGTCAGAGAAGGAAGTACATGGGCAAGCACTAACATTGACGGAGACGGAACGTTGGGCATGCGTTGTACCAGGAGTCCTGAAATTTGCGGAGTCTTCAAAGGTGACCAGATTCAAACTCTAGTCCAAGTAGGACTCTCGTCCGCGCTTGGAGGTATTTTCCCCCACACGTCTCTCATCATCTGAAGCCCGTCTATATAAGAGAGTGACTGATGAAGAAACCCTACAACACATGAGCAGCGAAGAAGTCGGATCAAAACCCTACCTGTCCATCGAAGAAGAAGGCGGCCGCGTGAGCAACCAAACTCGTCGGCGTTTATTTTCTGTTAAGCCTTCGGGCCAAAAACAATTTCCCTTATGTTTCTATGCTTTTGATTTTCGTACTTAGTTTATTTCCCTTTGAACAATTTCCAGTTTTAATGCATAATTCAGTTCGTCTAATTCCCTTTGTTTTATTTTCTGTTTTAATTATGTCAAGTAGCTAATCTGTTTGTATCTGGGCAAAGACAGAACCTGACCAACCCTAAGACGTGATCGAGCCGGGAGGCTTAGTGAGGACAGCAACTAGCTGAGTTTTGTTCCCGATTCAACAGGGTAGTAACTTAAGCATGTTAGGGACTTGGGCAATCCCACAGTGACCAGTGGGAACCCCGACTTGCCTAACACAGGAGTACGTGGATCAACGCGACCGGGAGACTAGGCGTCCACGAAGTACAACATGTTGCTGGAGATGTGGTCGTATGACTTGGGTCTGTCCAGGCATGCTATTGGCCATTCCGGGTTTGCTTGGAGGATGAAGGCGACTTGATCAACTTAGACTCATGCGGTCACATAGTGTCGAATTGGTCATTGTCAGGAGACCTATTGAGAGAGATCTAATAGGACTTAAACATAAGAGCGAATGAGGGGTCTGGGTATTAATATGCGTGACATTATAGGGATGTTAATACTTGGGGTCTATAACTGGAAGACAAAACTGTTAGCAAAATGACATACGTACCAATGATCGGCATCACATAGGTCAAGGGGGAAGTTAGGGGAGTCAATGCCTGGATACTTTATTCTTTATTTGTTTATTCTTATTTATTTTAGTCAAGTCTGTTAATTGCTCAGTTTGTTAGTTAAGTTGCATGCTAGTTTATTTCTGTTTATGTTATTTGTTATTTTCGAGTCAAGTAAACACGGTGACCACGGTTCGGCAGTGCCCAACTGCTTTCCAAAACAAAACCTTTTCAAACGTGACAACCCAATTGAGCAATCAAAGCCGGGAAAACTATAAGCTAAATCGCCTCCTCGTGGGATCGACCCTATACTTGGTACTAGTACTTGTGCTAGTGAATGGTTTAGGACTTATACATATTATTTTGCGCTACTCCACGACGGTAGCGTCAAAATTGGCGTCGTTGCCGGGGAGGCAATATTCCAAGCCAATAGTTTTCCGTGCTAACACTTGACCTATTTTTGTATGCAGGATTCTGACTCATCGGGAAGCAAGGATACAGGGCTACTATTTGATCCTGAAATCGAGCGAACCGCAAGGAAGAATCGAAATGCAGCAAGGCAGAAACAAGCACTAGCACGTGCCACTCAAGTAACTCAGTTGACCATAACTGAGAGAGGAGAGCCGATCTCGGACACATCGAGAGAAGACTCACCGAACGCATCCAGGTCACCTACGCGATCAAGGATGGGAGAAGAAGGAACCAAAACGTTGAGGGACACGATGTTCCCTGAGAACTTGAATCTGAAGCCACTGGGCATCACCTTGCCCACGGTGGAGAACAATAATTGGGAGATGAAACATGGCTTCATCCAAATCTTTCCCAAGTTTTGTGACATGCCGTTGGAGGACCCACAGAGACACCTCCAAGACTTTGAATTGGCATGTGGCACCATTCGAGCAAGTAAACCTTTCCTTTCTCACTAGCTGAAGGTGCCCGAGAGTGGCTCTACACTCTACCACCTGGAGAAGTGACCACTTGGAGTCAACTCCAACAAAAGTTCCTTGAGAAGTACTTCCCAGCTGCACGCATCCAGCAGATGAGGAAGAAGATCAACATCATCAAGATGGGAGGAGGAGAGAACTTCCACGACTACTGGGTCAGGTTCAAACAGATGTTGGCCAAGTGCCCACAGCATCAGATCCTTGACCATGATCTGGTCTAGTACTTTGTCTCCGAATTGAGAGAAACAGAGAGTACATGGATCAATGCAGCCTGTGGAGGATCCATCTTGAACAAAAGGGCCAACGAAGCATTCAAGATTTTCAAGGAAATGGCTGAAGAGACAAGGGAGGATGGCAGTGACCTACCCAGGAATAACCTGCCTGTACCATCTGCAACTGAAGTCAAGCTGGACAAACTTTGCAACATAGTTGAGCAACTGGTACTCAACCAAAACCCAGGGCAAAAGAGAGGAGTCAAGGCATGCCAAATCTGCAAGGAAAGTAACCATGCCACTGACGAGTGCCCTGAGCTATTTGATGAAGAGGTCAAGGTGATAATGCAAAACAATGGGAACGGACAGAGACCCACGTACAACTCAAACAACTGGAAAAATCATGACAACAACCGGTATGGAAACAACAACTACCAGGGCGGAGGAAACCAAGGAAATCAAGGTTAGCAATATCATGGCCAGAACAACCATCAGAGGAACAACTACCAAAATCAGGGCAACCAGCAGAACCAGAGCAATGGCCCGACATTGGCAGACATGATGCAGACCTTGGTCACTGAAAATATCAAAGCCCAACAGGAGAATGACCGGTACAAACAGGACAATGAGAAGTACAAGGTCGAGACTCGAGGTCAACTTCAGAATATCAATGCTCAAATGCTTGAGTCGCGCGGGCAATTCCAGAACATCAATGCCCAACTGGCGCACTTGACCCAGGCTATGACCGAAATGAAAAATAAGACCAACGGTCTACCTCCCCAAATTGAACTCAACAACGCCCAACTGAACGCAATCCACCTCAAGAGTGGAAAGGTCCTGGCTGAAGTGCCCAAGAAGCCCACTTCACCATCTCAAAAGGAAGGAATTGTAGAAAAGGTCAACGAGGAAGAAGAGTTAGAGGAAGAACTTGACCTGATACCACCCAAACAGAAGGAAACATCAGTACCTGCCCAAGCAGGAACACCACCTAAAATCTACCCTCCTTTCCCAGGCAGATTGAACAAGAAGAAAGAGAAGGAGAATACAAATGAGATGTTCCAAATGTTTAAAAAGGTGGAAATCAACATGCCTCTGTTGACCATCCTAAAATCCATCCCCAGGTGCGCCAAAAGTCCTCAAGGAGCTGTGCACCAAAAAAGTAAAATACCAGGATGATGCCAAGTTCGAAGTGGGAGAGAATGTTTCAGCGGTGCTCCAGAGGAATGTGCCAAGGAAATGTGCAGACCCTGGAATGTTCTATATTCCCTGCATAATAGGCAACATGAACATAGAGAAGGCCATGCTCGACTTGGGAGCATCGATCAATGTCATGCCTAAGTCAATGTATGAGGATTTGGGCATAGGGCCAATGAAGCCAAGAAGGGTAGTAATCCAGTTAGCAGATAGATCAAATGTATACCCCGAGGGAATTCTGGAGGATGTATTGGTCAAGGTAGAGGAGCTCATTTTCCCTGCCGATTTCTATGTTTTGGACATGGGGAGATCAAGCAAGCAACCAGTGATGATCTTGGGCAGACCATTCTTGAAGACGGCAAGGACACACATTGAGTGCGAGACTGGAAAGCTAACCTGCAAGTTTGAAGGAGAAACGGTCACATTTGACTTGTTCAAGTTAATGAAGCACCCGGAGGACACTGAGCAAGTACATTATGTTGACCAGATTGATGAAATGATCGAGGAGCAAGCTCTGGGATATGGAGTCTCTGACAAGGTAGATCTGGTGATACAAAGGGGACTAACCAGAGAAGATGCAGAGGATGAGCAACTTGAAGTTCAACAGATAGTCGAGCAACTGGGAGCTCTGGAGAATCACCCCGTGGGCATGAGCAAGCTGCCACCCCACGAAGTCACGATCATGGTGCCATCCCTGGAGAAACCACCAGAATTGGGATTGAAGAAATCCCTGCACATCTCATGTATATGTTTCTTGGGCAAAATGATACATTGCCCGTGATCATAAGTTCGAAATTAAAGAAAGAGGAAGAGAACAGGCTGAGGAACATCCTTGACCAGTACAAGCAAGCAATAGGATGGACCTTAGCAGATATAAGGGGAATCAGTCCCACTATATGCCAACACCACATATTGCTCGAGGAAGAGTCAAATCCAGTACGCGACCCACAGAGGAAACTGAACCCTGCCATGAAGGAGGTAGTGCTCAAGGAGATACTCAAGTTGCTCAACTTGGGCATTCTACCCTGTTTCAGACAGCAAATGGGTAAGCCCAGTTCATGTGGTGCCCAAGAAGTCAGGAATCCAAGTGATCGAGAACGAAAAAAAAGAGCAAATAGCCACTCGACTTCAAACCGGGTGGAGAGTGTGCATAGACTACAGGAAGTTGAACAAGGTAACAAAGAAAGATCATTTCCCACTGCCTTTCATTGACGAGATGCTCGAGAGACTAGCTGGGAAGACACATTTTTGCTTCCAAGACGGAGACTCCGGCTACATGCAAATTTGGGTGGCCCTAGAAGACCAGGAAAAGACTACTTTTACTTGCCCATACGGTACTTTCGCATATAGACGCATGCCCTTTGGTCTATGCAACGCCCCTGGGACTTTCCATAGATGCATGATGAGCATTTTTGCCGATCTGCTCGAGCAAGGGATAGAAGTCTTCATGGATGACTTTACTGTATATGGCAACTCGTTCGAGACATGCTTGAACAACCTGGAGTTGGCCCTCAGCAGATGTGTGGAGAAAAGTTTGGTACTTAATTACGAGAAATGTCACTTTATGGTTGAGGAAGGGATAGTCCTTGGGCACGTAGTCTCTGCCAAGGGAATTGAAGTTGACCGAGCCAAAATAGAGACCATATCAAAGCTGCCTTATCCAAGGAATGTCAAGCAAGTCAGAGGCTTCCTTGGGCACGCTGGGTTCTACAGGAGGTTCGTAAGAGACTTTGCCAAGATTGCCCAACCTCTGACCAGGTTGTTACAAAACGAGGTTGACTGGAACTTCGATGATGACTGTCAAGCTGCCTTCAACCACCTCAAGGAAAGGTTAGTCACTGCCCCCATCATCCAACCACCAGAGTGGGGAATGCCATTTGAGCTTATGTGCGATGCGAGCGGGTATGCTGTTGGTGATGGAGTTATATTCTAAATGTCTAGTTTAGTGACAATATGGAACTCCTTATCTGTGTTTTATTATCTATTAATCAAACAATCGGCATTTTGTTTTTCATATACTTTATGCTATAGTCCTAGATATATACGTTGTAGACAGTATGGCGTGAGGAGACACGCGGAAGATCATACTGTCGGTTACTCATATACTATCGAACAGAAGCTCACGACTTAGATGGACAGGGACAATCCATCGGTACGTCGTAGTGTGACTGGGTAATAGTTGGTCTTGACTATTATGTTACACTCGTACACTTGGTGTATTGAGCAGGACCACGGGAGGGCGTTCGATTTATACTAATCGAAGTAATCGAACTAGACCTCAGATATTACGGATATACGTATTCCTAATCCCTATATAATTATAGGTGCGTGTTCTTTAATATGCCAATGAGTGAGACTAAATGATTAGTCTAGATTCTCGGTAAATTGGGAATCGTAATTGTACTCACGGCATGCTATAGATTATAGACAGGAAACCGTGTCCCGTTTATCGGGTTGATAATGTCCCCGAGATGAGCTCATAAAGTTTATCATGTAAACCCTGCAGGTGGATTTGTTCCACATGATAATAAGGATGAGTGGTACTAGTCTCGGATAATAAGAAACGATTTAATTTAATTATTAGTAATTCAAATTAATTCGTGGACATTCGATATCTTAAATACGGGGAAAGTCGTATATGTAATTTCGGCGGAAATATTATTGTTGATATAATATTAAATTAATTTCGGGAATTCAATTATTATTTTTTAGTGGAGTGAATAATAATTAAAATTGAAATCGATTAATTAAGGAATTGCTTTTACGTATTCCAAGTTAATTAATATTTCAATTTAGCCCTTAATTAATTTCCCTTAGGTCCCTAACGTAACTCTATTTAAACCCCCTCCCTTACCCTCTCTTAACCTAACTTTCGCCGCAACATTTATTTTTCATCAAAGAAGAATTAATTGCTTAGCGCAATAATATTTTTCTCTGTGTAAAATATAAAATTAACGCAAATATATTTTTATTCTCATATAGAGAATAATCATTACGCTGGTTGAGACAGAGAGAGTATAAACGGGAGAGCTCCAGCGGATCGTTGCCCACACAACGGTTGGAGACGGGATCAGAGACATACGTTAGAAGCTTTAAGGTCTCAACAATCGACCGATAAGGTATGAGATCGAATCTTTAATTCCGCATTTATTCGATCTCATTATTTTCGTTAATCATACTTTGAACGAAGATCGGATTCCGTGGTTTGGATGTGATGTTCTCGGACTGCTGGGAGGTTTCTGACCTCCGGCATGGCAGTCGGATCGAGAAAATCGCATCGGAACAGCCAGAACGGGCGAATCCCGCCGCTGTTCGCGACGGGTGTCGGACGACAGGTTTGGCTGTCGGCCGATAGGGGCTTGTCGGACGACACCTTATGGTGTCAGACGACAGAGAGGACAGAAGCCTCTCATTTTGCGCGGTCGTGCCTCGGGTGCGATGGCTGGGTGCAATTCGGGTCAGGGGTTTTGTCGTGAACACAGTAGGCACACTGGATGTCGACTAGGCTTGTCCGGATGTTCGAGTAGTCGAACGGACATGTCCCGGGTAGTCGATTTCCAACAATTGGTATCAGAGCCGGTTTTGTACGTTCTTTGTATTGTTTGCGAGAATTGTTTTGCAGGTTCACCCGATTATTATGGCCAATTTATTTTTGGTATTTTGTGTTGTATGTGTTTGGTTTTGATTAAACTCTCGGGCTTGTCGAGATCGTTTTAATTTTGGAAAGTTGCTTGTTTGTAATAGATAAAAACGACGGGTTGAGTCGTTAGGTTTATTTATTTTTCGTTGCATCCGGGACTAGTATAGGGTCGATCAAAATGTATAGGATCGATACCGGACTTAGTAGAATAATTTTGTAATTAATTTCTGCTATTGGATCGGGAGGAACGAGAATCGAAGTCGAGACGAGCAACGAGTTTGAGTTCCAAGAGACGTGCATTCAAGATTTTAAGGCCATAATAATCGGGCCACGTTAATTGCTTTTTGTGTGATTTAGTGTTTTATTATGCTTATTATCTTATGCATGATTATCCCTAAATCGTAAAATACTAAGTGGGAGAGGGATTGGAAACAATCCCGCGGTCTCCATTCTCTGTTTCGAGAGTGATGTGTATTGACTTACGAGTTGGCTTTAGTGTCATCCTCCCTATCCGATAAAGTCGATACACGGAAATCACTTTGATCGAAATTCGAATGAAATTCCATTTTTAAATTGAATAATTAAGTTTCTCAAAGCAATGCCTAATCTGTCTTTCAAAGACTAATTTCAACTCGACTCATTCTCACCTCGGGGAGTGGAATGGAGCCAAAGCGCGTGGTTATGTCGATGACACATATTAGAGACATTCGAGTCATTCGATGAATGGATCGATTGTCTGGTTGGCTCCCTCACCTAGTGAGAGATAGGGCTCAATTGCATGATTGATCGCTGGTTAGAAACTTCGAGTTTCACTTACGAGATATCAAGCTTTGATTAACGAAATTGTGAAATTTATTAAATGGAATTCAATTAACAAAGTTGTTTGTTTAGTAAACGTCCACACTATCGTGGCTTACTAGACGGAAACGGAACTTTAGGTTAATTGAGGCTCGACAGTTATAGGAAATCGTAAAGGGACCGCATGTCAACGTAAACGTCCACACTAACGTGGCTTGCGGTGGGCGTGTAGTTTCCGAGCGGTTAACTTAGTACTGAGAAATGGTATACACTTAGGTACGCTTTATAGTATCCTCCCCATCGGAGTCACTGCTGTAATGATGTACGACCGAAGTAAAAGTCCATTTATAAAATCGTTTGGACCAGTATACGTCCACATGAACGTGGCATGCTAGTCTGATGGGATTTTAGGATTGATTGGTAAATTTAATGATATTAATTAAGGGAGTTAATATCGAATTAAATTTGACGGTTTGATTTGTCTCTTTTATAGATATGGCACTCAACCCACTGTCTGTGATACTAAAAGAGAACAAACTCACTGGTCCGAACTATATTGACTGGAAACGAAACTTGGACATTGTCCTGACTGCTGAGGAGTACAAATATGTACTCCATGAGGATTGTCCTGATGAACCTATAGATACTTCCACTCCTGAGGAAAAGGAAGCTCATCGGAAGTGGGTCAAGGCTAATCAGATGGCGCGGTGCTACATTTTGGCTTCTATGTCAAATGTGCTGCAACATCAGCATGAAGCCATGACCACTGCCTATGATATGATGCTTAACCTCAAGGAAATGTTTGGTCATCAGGACAGGGCAGCCAGGCAAGATGCTATGAGGCAACTCATGACGGCCACCATGTCCGAAGGAACGCCCGTAAGGGATCACGTTCTTAGGATGATGGGCTATCTGAATGAGATAGAGATTATGGGAGGAACTATCGATGGGGAAACCCAGATCGACATTGTACTCCAGTCTCTGCCTAGGAGTTTTGAGCAGTTCCGCCTGAACTATAACATGAACAAGAGGTTATATTCGCTGGCGGAACTCCTGACTGAACTCCAGGCGGCAGAGGGAATCTTTAAGAAACCTCAGGCACTTGTGGCTGTGAAACTTCCTGGCCCTCCGGGGACTAAGAGGAAGAAGAAGCAAGGACGGAAACCCAGTGGACCCAGAAATGGTGCACCACGGAATGGAGTGAACAAGCCCAAGGGCCAGTGTTTCCGTTGCAAGCAGTCTGGACATTGGAAGTCTAATTGTCCTCTCAGACAAGGAGGTATGAACTTTTCCTTAGTCACTGAAACATGTTTAGCGGTGTTATCCACCGGTACCTGGTGTGTGGATACGGGAGCCACTGATCATGTCTGCAATTCTTTGCAGGGGTTCCAGGAAACCCGGTGGCTTAGAGAGGGAGAGACCACCATCTACATGGGCAACGCTACGAAAGTGGCGGCGGTTGCAGTGGGAGATATTTATTTGTCTTTTAATAATAAAGTTTTGGTATTGAATAATTGTCTTTATGTACCAAATTTTAGAAAGAACCTTGTTTCGGTTTCTAAGTTGGTTTTGAATGGATATTCAGTTTCTTTTGATAATTCTGTTATTGTCAAGAAAAATGGTGATCATATCTGTTCTGGTACATTGATAGGCAACTTATATATACTGAATCCTGATTATTCCACGATGCAACGAGTAGAGTCATATAACACATCTAGTGCCAATAAGAGAAATGAGCCTTCTAGGATGAATCAAAAGTACTTATGGCATCTTAGGCTAGGTCATATTAACTTGGGCAGGATTCAAATGTTGATAACTGATGGAATACTCAGTGGTGTGAAAGATGAGGACTTTCCAACCTGTGAATCATTCTTGGAAGGAAAAATGACCAAGCGACCTTTTAGTGATAAAGGGTATAGATCCAAGGAAGTACTAGAATTGATTCACTCTGATTTGTGCGGGCCTTTATCTGTCCAAGCGAGAGGAAGTTATGAATATTTCGTAATTTTCACGGATGATTACTCAAGGTATGGTTTTGTATACCTGATGCGCCGCAAGAGCGAGTGCTTTGACAAGTTCAAGGAGTGCAAAGCTCTTGTGGAGAACCTTCATGGTAAAACCATAAAGACTCTACGATCTGATCGTGGAGGAGAGTACCTCTCGGGAGAGTTTAAGGCGTACTTATTAGAGAATGGGATTGACTCCCAGATGACTGCACCATACACGCCCCAGCAGAATGGTGTAGCAGAAAGAAGGAATAGGACTCTTATGGAAATGGTAAGATCTATGATGAGTTACTCAGACCTACCAGTTTCGTTCTGGGGATGTGCCTTGGAAACAACGGCGTATATCCTGAACTTAGTTCCTTCTAAATCAGTCCCTAAGACACCCTCAGAATTGTGGACCGGGCGTAAGCCGAACTTGAAACACATTCGGATCTGGGGTTGTCCAGCACATGTGCTGAAGCATGGGGCTGAAAAGTTGGAATCTCGTTCAGATATTCGGTTGTTTATAGGATATCCTAGAGGAACGAAAGGTGGTCTATTTTGTAGTCCTAAGGACCAGAAGATCGTTGTTAGCACCAACGCTCGGTTCTTGGAAGAGGATTATATAATGGACCACAAGCCCAAGAGTGAGATAATACTAAACGAACTGAGAGGGGACGATCAAGGCTTAGATCCAACCCAACCGGGTGATACGCCACCACAGTCTGCACCTGTAGTTACTGAGGTTACACCGGAGCATCGTCGTAGTGG
This sequence comes from Euphrasia confusa, assembly GCA_954870475.1. Lineage (NCBI taxonomy): Eukaryota > Viridiplantae > Streptophyta > Magnoliopsida > Lamiales > Orobanchaceae > Euphrasia > Euphrasia confusa. The sequence continues at coordinate 14,924,499 of OX940958.1, forward strand.
GAGGGTTGTTAGACAACCCGACATGTTCATGTTTATAGGTGAGTCTTCGGACTTGTTACCTGGAGAACATGAAGCCGATTCCTGGACCTACGACGAGGCGCTTAAAGATCAAGATGCTCAGTCTTGGCAAAAGGCGATGAAATCTAAGATTGAATCAATGGATTCAAATCAGGTCTGGAATCTTGTAGCACCGTCTAAAGGTGTAAAAGCCATTGGTTGCAAGTGGGTGTACAAGAGATAAAGAGGGTCTGACGGGAAGGTGGAAACCTTCAAGGCTAGGCTTGTTGCGAAAGGGTATACTCAGAAAGAAGGGATCGATTATGAGGAAACCTTTTCGCCGGTAGCTATGCTAAAGTCGATCCGGATTCTTTTGTCTATAGCATCTTATATGGATTATGAGGTGTGGCAAATGGACGTCAAGACAGCATTCTTGAATGGAAATCTTGACGAGACCATTTACATGAGACAGCCAGAAGGTTTCATCAAGAAAGGCCAAGAGCATCTAGTATGTAAGCTAAACCGATCCATTTATGGATTGAAGCAAGGTTCTAGATCTTGGAACATGCGTTTTGATGAGGTTATCCAGTCTTATGGATTCATTCAAAGCATGGACGAGTCGTGTGTATACCGGAGAAGTGACGGAAACAGTGTGGCGTTTCTCATGCTTTATGTAGACGACATTCTTCTAATTGGCAACAATGTGAAGATGTTGTCGGACATAAAGGGATGGTTGTCCAAGCAATTCGATATGAAAGACTTAGGACAAGTTGGGCATGTTCTTGGGATCAAGGTTATAAGGGATCGCTAGAAAAGAACATTAAGCTTGTCCCAAGCCTCATATATTGATACGATTCTGGCTCGTTTCAACATGCAGAATTCCAAGAGAGGTGCTCAACCTTTCTGCCATGGAATTCATCTATCTAAAGATATGTGTCCCAAAACACAAAAGGAGATAGATTACATGAAGAAGGTTCCTTATGCTTCGGCAGTAGGAAGTCTAATGTATGCCATGTTGTGCACGAGACCTGATATCTGCTATGCTGTTGGCATGGTAGCTAGATATGAGAGTAACCCTGGACAGGGTCACTGGACTGCTGTAAAGAACATACTTAAGTACCTGCGAAGGACTAGGAATTATGTTCTGAGTTACAAAGCGTCCGAATTGATTCCTATTGGTTACACAGACTCGAATTTCCAATCTGATAAGGATCAGCGAAAGTCGACATCAGGCTATGTGTTCACATTGGGAGGTGGAGCAGTTTCATGGAAGAGTGTTAAGCAGAAATGCATTTCGGACTCTACCATGGAAGCCGAATATGTAGCAGCCTCTGAGGCAGCTAAAGAATCGGTGTGGCTCCGGAACTTCCTTATGGACTTGGATGTGGTTCCTGATTTGCCTAGAGCTATCACAATTTATTGTGACAATAGCGGTGCAGTGGCAAATGCGAAGGAACCACGAGCCCACAATGCGAGTAAACACATAGATCGCAAGTACCACCTGATTAAAGACATCGTCAAGAGAGGCGATGCAGTTGTCACCAAGATTGCATCAGCGGATAACCTGGCTGACCCCTTTACGAAGGCACTTCCAGCGGAAGCGTTCAAGAGACACGTGAAGGGAATGGGTATCGGATGTATGGTAGAGGGAAACTAGACTTTTAGTATAAGTGGGAGATTGATGGAGTTATATTCTAAATGTCTAGTTTAGTGACAATATGGAACTCCTTATCTGTGTTTTATTATCTATTAATCAAACAGTCTGCATTTTGTCTATTATGTACTTTATGCTATAGTGATGGAGTTATATTCTAAATGTCTAGTTTAGTGACAATATGGAACTCCTTATCTGTGTTTTTCATTATCTATTAATCAAACTGTCGGCATTTTTTGTCTACTTTGTACTTGAATGCAATAGTCCTAGATATATACGTTGTAGACAGTATGGCGTGAGGAGACACGCGGAAGATCATACGGTCGGTTACTCGTATATTATCGAACAGAAGCTCACGACTTAGATGGACAGGGACAATCCATCGGTACGTCGTAGTGTGACTGGGTAATAGTTGATCTTGACTATTATGTTACACTTGTACACTTGGTGTATTGAGCAGGACCACGGGAGGGCGTTCGATTTATACTAATCGACGTAATCGAACTAGACCTCAGAATTACGGATATACGAATTCTTAATCCCTATATAATTGTAGGTGCGTATGTCCAATTCTCGGTTCTTTAACTTGCCAATGAGTGAGACTATTTGATTAGTCGAGATACTCGGTAAATTGGGAATCGGAATTGTACACACGGCATGCTATAGATTATAGACAGGAAACCGTGTCCCGTTTATCGGTTTGATAACGTCCCCGAGATGAGCTCATAAAGTTTATCATGTAAACCCTGCAGGTGGATTTGTTCCACATGATAATAAGGATGAGTGGTACTAGTCTCGGATAATAAGAAACGAATTAATTTAATCATTAGTAATTAAATAAATTCGTGGACGTTCGATATCTTAAACACGGGGAAAGTCGTGTATGTAATTTCGGCGGATTTATTATTGTTGAAATAATATTAAAATTAATTTCGGGAATTCAATTATTATTTTATAGTGGAGTTAATAATAATTAAAATTGAAATCGATTAATTAAGGAATTGCGTTTACGTATTCCAAGTTAATTAATATTTCAATTTAGCCCTTAATTAATTTATCCTAAGGTCCCTAACGTAACTCTATATAATCCCCTCCCGTACTCTCCTAAACCCTATCATTCGCCGCTATTTCATTTTACTCAGAAAAACAATTGCGTTAACGCAATTATAATTTTTCTCTGTAAAATTAAATTAGTTTGCGCTAATATTTTTCTCTCAGAGAGAAAAAGATATATTAACGCTGTTGATAGAGAAAGTACAGAAGGGAGAACTCCAGCGGATCGTTGCCCACACAACGGCTGGAGAAGGGATCTGAGGCATACGTTAGAAGCATCTAAGGTCTCAACAATCGACCGAGAGGTATGAGATCGGAACTTTTATTCCGCAATTTTATTCGATCTCTGTTTTTGCGTTAATCATACAACGAACCAAAGATCGGGTTCCGTGGCTTGGATGTGATGTTCTCGGACTGCTGGGAGGTTTCTGACCTCCGGCGTGGCAGTCGGATCGAGAAAATCTCATCGGAACAGCCGGAACGGGCGGATCGCGCTGCTGTTCGCAGCAGCCAGGCGACCGCCAGAGGAGCAAGCGCCCGCTCGCGACAGGTCGCGGGCGCTCGCCTGGGCAGCAAGCGCTCGCTTGCCTTGCTGCGCGAGCGCTCGCCTGGTGGGCAGGCGGTCGCCTGCTCCGGGCAGATCGCGAGCCGCGGCTTCGGCTGCGGCGGATGCGCGATTTCTTGGGCGGGTGGCCTTGGCTGTCCGGGGGTGACCTCCAGAAGTCGATTGGGGACGTCCGGATGTTCGAGTGTTCGAATGGATGTGTCCCGGGTAGTCGATTTCCAACAATTGGTATCAGAGCCGGTTATCGGTTCGTTGTATTTTTGCGCGTGTTACCTTGCAGGTTGAACCCGATTATTATGGCCAATTTATTTTTTGATATTTTGTGCTGTATGTATGTGGTTTTGATTAAACTCTCGGGCTTGTCGAGATCGGTTTTATTTTTGGAAAGTTGCTTGTTTGTAATAGATAAAAAACGACGGGTTGAGTCGTTAGGTTTATTTATCTTTTCGTTGGATCCGGGACTTGTATAGGGTCGATCAAAATGTATAGGATCGATACCGGACTTAGTAGAATATTTTTTTTTGTAATTAATTTCTGCTATTGGATCGAGACGAGATCGAAGCCCGAAGGAACGAGAATCGAAGTCGAGACGAGCAACGAGTTCGAGTTCCAAGAGACGTGCATTCAAGATTTTAAGGCCATAATAATCGGGCCACGTTAATTGCTTTCCTATGTGATTTACGTGTTTTATTATGCTTATTATTTTATGCATGTATATCCCTAAATCGTAAAATACTAAGTGGGAGAGGGATTGGAAACAATCCCGCGGTCTCCATTCTCTGTTTCGAGAGTGATGTGTATTGACTTACGAGTTGGCTTTAGTGTCATCCTCCCTATCGGATAAAGTCGATACACGGAAATCACTTTGATCGAAATTCGAATGAAATTCTAATTTTTAAATTGAACAATTAAGTTTTTCAAAAGCAATGCCTAATCTGTCTTTCAAAGACTAATTTCAACTCGACTCATTCTCACCCCGGGGAGTGGAATGGAGCCAAAGCGCTTGGTTATGTCGATGACACAGATTAGAGACATTCCAGTCATTTGATGACTAGATCGATTGTCTGGTTGGCTCCCTCACCCAGTGAGAGATAGGGCTCAATTGCATGATTGATCGCTGGTTAGAAACTTCGAGTTTCACTTACGAGATATCAAGCTTTGATTAACTAAATTGTGAAATTTATTAAATGGAATTCAATTAACAAAGTTGTTTGTTTAGTAAACGTCCACACTATCGTGGCTTACTAGACGGAAACGGAACTTTGGGTTAATTGAGGCTCGACAGTTATAGGAAATCGTAAAGGGACCGCATGTCAACGTAAACGTCCACACTAACGTGGCTTGCGGTGGGCGTGTAGTTTCCGAGCGGTTAACTTAGTACTGAGAAATGGTATACACTTAGGTACGCTTTACAGTATCCTCCCCATCGGAGTCACTGCTGTAATGATGTACGACCAAAGTAAAAGTCCAGTTATAAAATCGTTTGGACTAGTATACGTCCACATGAACGTGGCATGCTAGTCTGATGGGATTTTAGGATTGATTGGTAAATTTAATGATATTAATTAAGGGAGTTGATATCGATTTAAATTTGACAGTTTGATTTGTCTCTTTTATAGATATGGCACTCAACCCGCTGTCCATTATACTAAAAGAAAACAAACTCACTGGTCCAAATTATGTTGATTGGAAACGAAACTTGGACATTGTCCTAACTGCTGAGGAGTACAAGTATGTACTCCATGAGGTTTGTCCTGATGAACCTACTGATACCTCCACTCCTGAGGAAAAGGAAGCTCATCGGAAGTGGGTCAAGGCTGATCAGATGGCGCGGTGCTACATTTTGGCTTCTATGTCAAATGTGCTGCAACATCAGCATGAGGCCATGACCACTGCCTATGATATGATGCTTAACCTCAAGGAGATGTTTGGTAGTCAGGATAGGGCAGCCAGGCAAGATGCCATGAGAAAACTCATGACGGCCACTATGTCCGAAGGAACGCCCGTGAGGGATCACGTTCTTAGGATGATAGGCTATCTGAATGAGATAGAGATTATGGGAGGAGCTATCGATGGGGAAACCCAGATCGATATAGTGCTCCAGTCTCTGCCTAGGAGTTTTGAGCAGTTCCGCCTGAACTATAACATGAACAAGAGGTTATATTCGTTGGCGGAGCTCCTGACTGAACTCCAGGCGGCAGAGGGAATCTTTAAGAAATCTCAGGCACTTGTGGCTGTGAAACTTCCTGGCCCTCCGGGGACTAAGAGGAAGAAGAAGCAAGGACGGAAACCCAGTGGACCCAGAAATGGTGGACCACAGAATGGAGTGAACAAGCCCAAGGACAAGTGTTTCCGTTGCAAGCAGTCTGGACATTGGAAGTCGAATTGTCCTCTCAGACAAGGAGGTACGAACTTTTCCTTAGTCACTGAAACATGTTTAGCGGTGTTATCCACCGGTACCTGGTGTGTGGATACGGGAGCCACTGATCATGTCTGCAATTCTTTGCAGGGGTTCCAGGAAACCCGGCGGCTTAGAGAGGGAGAGATCACTATCTACATGGGCAACGCGACGAAAGTGGCGGCTGTTGCAGTGGGAGATATTTATTTATCTTTTAATAATAAAGTTTTAGTATTGAATAATTGTCTTTATGTACCGAATTTTAGAAAGAACCTTGTTTCGGTTTCTAAATTGGTTTTGAATAAATATTCTGTTTCTTTTGATAGTTCTGTTATTATCAAAAAGAATGGTGAGTATATATGTTCTGGTACATTGATAGGCAACTTATATATACTGAATCCTGATTATTCCACGATGCAACAAGTAGAGTCAAATAATACATCTAGTACCAATAAGAGAAAGGAGCCTTCTAGAATGAATCAAAAGTACTTATGGCATCTTAGGCTAGGTCATATTAACTTGGTTAGGATTCAAAGGTTGATAACTGATGGAATACTCAGTGGTGTGAAAGATGAGGACTTTCCAACCTGCGAATCATGCCTGGAAGGAAAAATGACCAAGCGACCCTTTAGTGATAAGGGGTATAGATCCAAGGAAGTATTGGAATTGATTCACTCTGATTTGTGCGGGCCTTTATCTGTCCAAGCGAGAGGAGGTTATGAATATTTCGTAACCTTCACTGATGATTACTCAAGGTATGGTTTTATATACCTGATGCGCCGCAAGAGCGAGTGCTTTGACAAGTTCAAGGAGTACAAAGCTCTTGTGGAGAACCTTCATGGTAAAACCATAAAGACTCTACGATCTGATCGTGGAGGAGAGTACCTCTCGGGAGAGTTTAAGGCGTACTTATTAGAGAATGGGATTGATTCCCAGATGACTGCACCATACACGCCCCAGCAGAATGGTGTAGCAGAAAGAAGGAATATGACTCTTATGGAAATGGTAAGATCTATGATGAGTTATTCAGAACTACCAGTTTCGTTCTGGGGATATGCCTTGGAAACAGCGGCGTATATCCTGAACTTAGTTCCTTCTAAATCAGTCCCTAAGACGCCCTCGGAATTGTGGACCGGGCGTAAGCCAAATTTGAAACACATTCGGGTCTGGGGTTGTCCAGCACATGTGCTGAAGCATGGGGCTGATAAGTTGGAATCTCGTTCAGATATTCGGTTGTTTATAGGATATCCTAGAGGAACGAAAGGTGGTCTATTTTATAGTCCTAAGGACCAGAAGATCGTTGTTAGCACCAACGCTCGGTTCTTGGAAGAGGATTATATAATGGACCACAAGCCCAAGAGTGAGATAATACTAAACGAACTGAGAGGGGACGATCAAGGCTTAGATCCAACCGAACCGGGTGATACGCCACCACAGTCTGCACCTGTAGTTACTGAGGTTACACCGGAGCCTCGTCGTAGTGGGAGGGTTGTTCGACAACCCGATAGGTTCATGTTTATAGGTGAGTCTTCGGACTTGTTACCTGGAGAACATGAAGCCGATCCCTGGACCTATGGCGAGGCGCTTAAAGATCAAGATGCTCAGTCTTGGCAAAAAGCGATGAAATCTGAGATTGAATCAATGGATTCAAATCAGGTCTGGAATCTTGTAGCACCGCCCAAAGGTGTAAAAGCCATTGGTTGCAAGTGGGTGTACAAGAGAAAAAGAGGGTCTGACGGGAAGGTTGAAACCTTCAAGGCTAGGCTTGTTGCGAAAGGGTATACTCAGAAAGAAGGGATCGATTATGAGGAAACTTTTTCGCCGGTAGCTATGCTAAAGTCGATCCGGATTCTTTTGTCTATAGCATCTTATATGGATTATGAGGTGTGGCAAATGGACGTCAAGACAGCATTCTTGAATGGGAATCTTGACGAGACCATTTACATGAGACAGCCAGAAGGTTTCATCAAGAAAGGCCAAGAGCATCTAGTGTGTAAGCTAAACCGATCCATTTATGGATTGAAGCAAGCTTCTAGATCTTGGAACATGCGGTTTGATGAGGTTATCCAGACTTATGGATTCATTCAAAGCATGGACGAGTCGTGTGTATACCGGAGAAGTTACGGAAACAGTGTGGCGTTTCTCGTGCTTTATGTAGACGACATCCTTCTAATTGGCAACAATGTGAAGATGTTGTCAGACATAAAGGGATGGTTGTCCAAGCAATTCGATATGAAAGACTTAGGACAAGTTGGACATGTTCTTGGGATCAAGGTTATAAAGGATCGCCGGAAAAGAACATTAAGCTTGTCCCAGGCTTCATATATTGATACGATTCTGGCTCGTTTCAACATGCAGAATTCCAAGAGAGGTGCTCAACCTTTCTGCCATGGAATTCATCTATCTAAAGACATGTGTCCCAAAACACAAAAGGAGATAGATTACATGAAGAAGGTTCCTTATGCTTCGGCAGTAGGAAGTCTAATGTATGCCATGTTGTGCACGAGACCTGATATCTGCTATGCCGTGGGCATGGTAGCTAGATATCAGAGTAACCCTGGACAGGGTCACTGGACTGCTGTAAAGAACATACTTAAGTACCTGCGAAGGACTAGGAATTATGTTCTGAGTTACAAAGCGTCCGAGTTGATTCCTATTGGTTACACAGACTCGGATTTCCAATCTGATAAGGATCAGCGAAAGTCTACATCAGGCTATGTGTTCACATTGGGAGGTGGAGCAGTCTCATGGAAGAGTGTTAAGCAGAAATGCATTTCGGACTCTACCATGGAAGCCGAATATGTAGCAGCCTCTGAGGCAGCTAAAGAATCGGTGTGGCTCCGGAACTTCCTTATGGACTTGGATGTGGTTCCTAAAATGCCTAGAGCTATCACAATTTATTGTGACAATAGCGGTGCAGTGGCAAATGCAAAGGAACCACGAGCCCACAATGCGAGTAAACACATAGATCGCAAGTACCACCTGATTAGAGACATCGTCAGGAGAGGCGATGCGGTTGTCACCAAGATTGCATCAGCGGATAACCTGGCTGACCCCTTTACGAAGGCACTTCGCAGCGGAAGCGTTCAAGAGACACGTGAAGGGGATGGGTATCGGATGTATGGTAGAGGGCAACTAGAGATTTAGTATAAGTGGGAGATTGATGGAGTTATATTCTAAATGTCTAGTTTAGTGACAATATGGAACTCCTTATCTGTGTTTTTCATTATCTATTAATCAAACTGTCGGCATTTTTTGTTTACTTTGTACTTGAATGCAATAGTCCTAGATATATACGTTGTAGACAGTATGGCGTGAGGAGACACGCGGAAGATCATACGGTCGGTTACTCGTATATTATCGAACAGAAGCTCACGACTTAGATGGACAGGGACAATCCATCGGTACGTCGTAGTGTGACTGGGTAATAGTTGATCTTGACTATTATGTTACACTTGTACACTTGGTGTATTGAGCAGGACCACGGGAGGGCGTTCGATTTATACTAATCGACGTAATCGAACTAGACCTCAGAATTACGGATATACGAATTCTTAATCCCTATATAATTGTAGGTGCGTATGTCCAATTCTCGGTTCTTTAACTTGCCAATGAGTGAGACTATTTGATTAGTCGAGATACTCGGTAAATTGGGAATCGGAATTGTACACACGGCATGCTATAGATTATAGACAGGAAACCGTGTCCCGTTTATCGGTTTGATAACGTCCCCGAGATGAGCTCATAAAGTTTATCATGTAAACCCTGCAGGTGGATTTGTTCCACATGATAATAAGGATGAGTGGTACTAGTCTCGGATAATAAGAAACGAATTAATTTAATCATTAGTAATTAAATAAATTCGTGGACGTTCGATATCTTAAACACGGGGAAAGTCGTGTATGTAATTTCGGCGGATTTATTATTGTTGAAATAATATTAAAATTAATTTCGGGAATTCAATTATTATTTTATAGTGGAGTTAATAATAATTAAAATTGAAATCGATTAATTAAGGAATTGCGTTTACGTATTCCAAGTTAATTAATATTTCAATTTAGCCCTTAATTAATTTATCCTAAGGTCCCTAACGTAACTCTATATAATCCCCTCCCGTACTCTCCTAAACCCTATCATTCGCCGCTATTTCATTTTACTCAGAAAAACAATTGCGTTAACGCAATTATAATTTTTCTCTGTAAAATTAAATTAGTTTGCGCTAATATTTTTCTCTCAGAGAGAAAAAGATATATTAACGCTGTTGATAGAGAAAGTACAGAAGGGAGAACTCCAGCGGATCGTTGCCCACACAACGGCTGGAGAAGGGATCTGAGGCATACGTTAGAAGCATCTAAGGTCTCATCAATCGACCGAGAGGTATGAGATCGGAACTTTTATTCCGCAATTTTATTCGATCTCTGTTTTTGCGTTAATCATACAACGAACCAAAGATCGGGTTCCGTGGCTTGGATGTGATGTTCTCGGGCTGCTGGGAGGTTTCTGACCTCCGGCGTGGCAGTCGGATCGAGAAAATCTCATCGGAACAGCCGGAACGGGCGGATCGCGCTGCTGTTCGCAGCAGCCAGGCGACCGCCAGAGGAGCAAGCGCCCGCTCGCGACAGGTCGCGGGCGCTCGCCTGGGCAGCAAGCGCTCGCTTGCCTTGCTGCGCGAGCGCTCGCCTGGTGGGCAGGCGGTCGCCTGCTCCGGGCAGATCGCGAGCCGCGGCTTCGGCTGCGGCGGATGCGCGATTTCTTGGGCGGGTGGCCTTGGCTGTCCGGGGGTGACTTCCAGAAGTCGATTGGGGACGTCCGGATGTTCGAGTGTTCGAATGGATGTGTCCCGGGTAGTCGATTTCCAACATATAGTCCTAGATATATACGTTGTAGACAGTATGGCGTGAGGAGACACGCGGAAGATCATACTGTCGGTTACTCGTATACTATCGAACAGAAGCTCACGACTTAGATGGACAGGGACAATCCATCGGTACGTCGTAGTGTGAATGGGTAATAGTTGGTCTTGACTATTATGTTACACTCGTACACTTGGTGTATTGAGCAGGACCACGGGAGGGCGTTCGATTTATACTAATCGAAGTAATCGAACTAGACCTCAGATATTGCGGATATGCGAATTCCTAATCCCTATATAATTATAGGTGCGTGTGTCCAATTCTCGGTTCTTTAATCTTCCAATCAGTGAGACTAATTGATTAGTCAATATTCTCAGTAAATTGGGAATCGGAATTGTACACACGGCATGCTATAGATTATAGACAGGAAACCGTGTCCCGTTTATCGGGTTGATGATGTCCCCGAGATGAGCTCATAAAGTTTATCATGTAAACCCTGCAGGTGGATTCGTTCCACATGATAATAAGGATGAGTTGTACTAGTCTCGGATAATAAGAAACGAATTAATTTAATTATTAGTAATTAAAGTTAATTCGTGGACATTCGATATCTTAAACACGGGGAAAGTCGTATATGTAATTTCGGCGGAAATATTATTGTTGATATAATATTAAATTAATTTCGGGAATTCAATTATTATTTTATAGTGGAGTGAATAATAATTAAAATTGAAATCGATTAATTAAGGAATTGCTTTTACGTATTCCAAGTTAATTAATATTTCAATTTAGCCCTTAATTAATTTCCCTTAGGTCCCTAACGTAACTCTATTTAAACCCCCTCCCTTACCCTCTCTTAACCTAACTTTCGCCGCAACATTTATTTTTCATCAGAGAATAATTAATTGCTTAGCGCAATAATATTTTTCTCTGTGTAAAAAATAAAGTTAACGCAAATATATTTTTATTCTCACATAGAGAATAATCATTACGCTGGTTGAGACAGAGAGAGTATAGACGGGAGAGCTCCAGCGGATCGTTGCCCACACAACGGTTGGAGACGGGATTAGAGACATACGTTAGAAGCTCTAAGGTCTCAACAATCGACCGATAAGGTATGAGATCGAATCTTTAATTCCGCATTTATTCGATCTCATTATTTTCGTTAATCATACTTTGAACGAAGATCGGATTCCGTGGTTTGGATGTGATGTTCTCGGACTGCTGGGAGGTTTCTGACCTCCGGCATGGCAGTCGGTCGAGAAAATCGCATCGGAACAGCCAGAACGGGCGAATCCCGCCGCTATTCGCGACGGGTGTCGGACGACAGGTTTGGCTGTCGGCCGACAGGGGATTATCGGACGACACCTTATGGTGTCGGACGACAGAGAGGACAGAAGCCTCTCGTTTTGCGCGGTCGTGCCTCGGGTGCGATGGCTGGGTGCAATTCGGGTCAGGGGTTTTGTCGTGAACACAGTAGGCACACTGGATGTCGACTGGGCTTGTCCGGATGTTCGAGTAGTCGAACGGACATGTCCCGGGTAGTCGATTTCCAACAGTTGGAGCTGTACTTGGGCAGATGAAGGGTAAGGAACGGCACGTAATCTACTATGCGTCCAAGACTTTGAATCCTGCCCAATGCAACTACGCGACCACAGAGAAAGAATTGCTGGCTGTGGTATTTGCATTCGAGAAGTTTAGATCTTACTTGCTCGGGAGCAAAACTATAGTCTACACTGACCATGCCGCGTTAAAATACTTAATGGCCAAAAAGGAGACCAAGCCACGGCGGATAAGATGGATCTTGTTGCTGCAAGAGTTCGACATCGAAATTAGAGACAAGTCAGGTAACCAAAATTTAGTGGCCGACCACTTGAGTAGGATAATCCAGCAAGAAGAAGGCATGCCCATCACAGAGACTTTCCCAGATGAGTACTTATACCAGATTTCAAGCCACTCGGGGGAGCCATGGTATGCAGACTTGGCCAACTACATAGTCACATGAGATATAAGGGAAGACATGACCCTCTACGGTAAGAACAAGCTCAAGAGGGAGAGCAAGAAGTACATTTGGGACGACCCTTACATGTGGAAGAGGGGAGAAGACTAAGTACTGAGACGCTGCATCCCTGAAGTCGAGCAAGCAGACATCTTGGAGCACTGCCATGAGCAAGCCTGCGGAGGACATTTTGGCCACCGACGTACAAAAAGAAAGGTACTTGACTGTGGTTTTTATTGGACAACTCTCTTGAGAGATTGTTTTGAGTGGTGCAGGAGCTGTGACAAGTGCCAGAGAGAGGGGAATGTGACCAAGAGGGATGAGATGCCCATGATGCCCATTATGCCCGTGGAAGTCTTCGACGTATGGGGCATCGACTTTATGGGACCATTGCCCAACTCCAGAGGGAAGGAGTATATACTCTTGGCAGTTGACTATGTATCTAAATGGGTCGAGGCCAAGGCTACAGCAACTAATGACTCGAGAGTGGTAGCCACCTTCCTCAAGGGCGACATATTCAGCAGATTTGGTGTACGTCGCGCACTGATCAGTGACCAAGGTACACACTTTTGCAATTATATAATTGAAAGGCTGCTCAGGAAGTATGGAGTGCACCACAGGATCTCCACAGCATATCACCCCCAGGCCAATGGGCAAGCCGAGCTGTCCAATCGTATTATCAAAACCATCTTAAGGAAGACGGTCAAGCCAGAAGGTAAAGATTGGAGTGACAAGCTCGATGATGCACTTTGGGCCTACAGAACCGCCTACAAAACACCATCAGGGATCTCCCCCTACCGCATGGTGTTTGGCAAGTCATGCCACTTGCCCGTGGAAATCGAACATAAGACGCATTGGGCAGTGAACAAGGTAAATTTCGACTGGGATGCGGCCAGCGAAGGACGTAAACTCGACCTAACCGAGCTGGAGGAGATAAGGATCGAAGCGTATGACAACGCGGTCAATTACAAGGAGCGAACAAAGAGAGCCCACGATAAATCATTAAGAAAAAGAAGATCGAGCCTGGTCAACTGGTTCTGGTTTACCAAACCAAGTTTAAATTCAAGGCCAAGAAGCTATCCACCAAATGGGCAGGACCATTCATAGTCCACACTGTTTGCCCAAATGGATCGGTTGAGCTGTTTAAGCAGGGTGATGATCAGATCTTCAAGGTGAATGGGCAGAGAGTCAAGGCTTACTATGAGAATGAGGACCTCAAGGGGATGATACCCCCTGAGCCAGCCACTTGACCAAGTAAGCGAGAAAAATAAGTCAGGCCCATGACAATAAATAAAGGCAAATACCGAAGGCGAACTCGGTATGTATATTATGCTTTTCCCTTTATTTTATTTTTTTTAATAAATTCACCACGCCAAGGAGTAGCCTTGGGCAGGAAAGGGTTTTGGTCTGTCTTTGTTTTCAGGAAACAGGAAATTTGAGCGAGCAAGTGCGGAGATTGAGCAATGGACAGAGGAGGGCAGTTGTGATGATTGCGGAATTCTCGGGAATCCGCATAAGAGTCCAATCAACTCTGAATTTGCAGAGTCCAAAAAAAAAAAATTCAAAATCCTAATTCATCTATACCACTACCCCTCTACTTCAAAAACCGCACAACTCCTCAACTTCCCCCACTACCACAACTCCCCAAAACCCTAACTCCCTCAACCATGGTGTCTACCCGTCCCAAAAATACAAAGTTAAACAAAATCCCTCACGGTACCAAGATCGATCTCACAAGCCCCCAATCACAACCGCCAAAAAAGATGGCCGGAGCCAAGTCGTCGAAAATCGCCGCCGCCGCCGCTGTACCCACGAAGGAAAAAACGCCACCACCAACGGAAAAAGGAAACACCCCTTCACCGGTCAAACAGAGCCCGATGCGCAAGGCAAGTCCGCCACCCCTCAACACCGACTTGGTGGACCAACTGACGGCTGAGATCGAAGCCCCAAAATTGTCCGACCTCGACACAACCCAAAAACCGTCCAACGAATCAGCTCCGGCAAATCAGAGCGGCGAGCCGAGCGAAGACATCGTCAAGAAGCGGAAGTTCACGCCGGAGGAAAAAGGTATGTTCAATAAACCCCGTGAAAACACGCCACCCGCCACCATGGAATCGTCATCCGACGAGAAGCCCGACGACATGTCTACTGCCGGCGGCGAGGAAGAGGAGCAGGACGGTGAAGAAGAGACGGAGGAAAAGGAGGAGTCAATCTCGGCAACCCCATCTGAGAAGTTCAAAACTCCGGCGACGACCCGAGTCACCCGTGGCAAGGGCAAGCAGTCAGTACCCACCCCATCCAATATCCAAAAAAGGGAAGTTGTCGTGCCCAAGACGGTATGTTTTGAAACCCTTAAAGATTTGAACATTGATGCTAAGGTTAAGGGTTATTTTGAAGCTATAGGATGGGAGGACTTCTTGACCTGGCCAGGGCAAGTCTCTGAGAAATTGGTCAAGGAGTTCTATGAAGATCTGTAGGTAAGAACGAGCAAGGATGGCGGGCCGTTGGGCATTTCATTCAAGATGATGGGATCGTATAATGAGGCAAGCATCTTCGAGATCAACATGGCCATTGGAGCGGCCACATTCAAGGACAAATTCTCCAAGGAGTACTAGGACAGATTGACAACACCACCAGAGCGCACGCAGAAAGAAAGGAACGAGATCTGGAAAGCCTTGAGCAAGGAAAAAATCTTCAAATCTCAGGAGGCTAAAAATTTCCAACTCAAAGACGACGCCTTGCGCATCTGCCACCGTATCCTGGCCTACAATTTTTACGGAAAGAACCCTTACAGAGCTTGATCTACTGTGGTGCATGACCAAGAAGATCAAGGTCAACTTTGGAGCTTTCCTGTGCACACAACTGAAGAACATCTTGAGCAAGCCAGCACAGAGGTTGTCCCTTGCCCACTTTCCAGGAGTCTATGCCCAGAGGATGGAGTTGAAGCTTGATTTTGAGTTGATGGAGATGATGCCCGAGGAGAAGTTTGACCACGCATGTTTGAATAGGATGGCTGATATCAGAGTTGATGGTGATGGAGTTGTATTCTAAATGTCTAGTTTAGTGCAAATACGGAAATCCTTATCTATACCTTAATTCAAGATATGATTCAAGCATAATTGCATTTAATGCAATAGTCCTTGATGTATACGTTGTAGACAGTATGGCGTGAGGAGACACGCGGAAGATCATACTGTCGGTTACTCGTATACTATCGAACAGTAGCTCACGACTTAGATGGACAGGGACAATCCATCGGTACGTCGTAGTGTGAATGGGTAATAGTTTGTCTTGACTATCGTGTTACACTCGTACACTTGGTGTATTGAGCAGGACCACGGGAGGGCGTTCGATTTATACTAATCGAAGTAATCGAACTAGACCTCAGATATTGCGGATATGCGAATTCCTAATCCCTATATAATTATAGGTGCGTGTGTCCAATTCTCGGTTCTTTAATCTACCAATCAGTGAGACTAATTGATTAGTCAATATTCTCGGTAAATTGGGAATCGGAATTGTACACACGGCATGCTATAGATTATAGACAGGAAACCGTGTCCCGTTTATCGGGTTGATGATGTCCCCGAGATGAGCTCATAAAGTTTATCATGTAAACCCTGCAGGTGGATTCGTTCCACATGATAATAAGGATGACTGGTACTAGTCTCGGATAATAAGAAACGAATTAATTTAATTATTAGTAATTAAAGTTAATTCGTGGACATTCGATATCTTAAACACGGGGAAAGTCGTATATGTAATTTCGGCGGAAATATTATTGTTGATATAATATTAAATTAATTTCGGGAATTCAATTATTATTTTATAGTGGAATTAATAATAATTAAATTTGAAATCGATTAATTAAGGAATTGCTTTTAAGTATTCCAAGTTAATTAATATTTCATTTTAGTCCCTAATTAATTTACCTAAGAGGTCCCTAGTGTAACTCTATTTAAACCCCCCCCCCCCCTTGCCCTCTCCTAAACCTACAGAACGCCGAAACAATTCATTTCAGCAGAGAAAATAATTGCGTTAGCGCAATTAAGATTTTTCTCTGTTAAAATTAATTTGTTAACGCAAATAAAATTATTCTCAGAGAATAATTTATTACGCTGGTTTGAGAAAGGAGAGAGCAGAAAAGGGAGACCCAACGGATCGTTGCCCACACAACGGTTGGAGTCGGGAAGAGGCATACGCTAGCAATCGCTAAGGTCTCAACAATTCGGATCCTCCGAATCACGCAACAAAGGTACGAGATCGAACCCTTTTTCCGCAATTTTCGATCTCATAATTCTTTAAAAATACATCGAACGAACGATCGGGTTCCGGGAGTCGTGGTACGTGTTCCTCGACTACTGGGGGGTCAAGGACCTCCGGAACGGTGGTCGGAAGAGGAAAAACGGACCAGAAACGAGCCCGGAACAGCAGCAGCGCGCTGCTGTTCGTCACGGGCAGCGCCCGCTGTAAGCAGGGCAGCGCCCGCTGCCCAGGGCCTCTCCAGCGCCCGCTGGTGGCGGAGCAGCGGCCGCTGAACGTGAACAGCGGCCGCTGGTGGCGGGGCAGCGCCCGCTGGCTGCAGCAGGCAGCTTCTGGTTTGCGCGGTTGCGCCTCGTGCGCGGCGGCTGGGCGTGAATCGGCTGCGGGGCTTCGTCGTCAGCGTAGAGCTGTCACATGAGGTCGACTGGGCGTGTTCGGATGTTCGAGTGATCGAACGGACACGTCCCGGGTAGTCGATTTCCAACAATTGGTATCAGAGCCGGTTTTGTACGTTCGTTGTATTTTTGCGAGAATTGTGTTGCAGGTTCGAACCCGATTATTATGGTCATGTGATTGGACTGTATGTTTGTGGTTTGTTAAACTCTCGGGGTTGTCGAGATCTTTGGTTTTTGAATCGTTGCATGTTTGTAATAGTTAAAACGACGGGTTGAGTCGTTTAGGTTCTATTTATCGTTTTCGTTTTATCCGGATGTATAGGATCGATCATTCTGTATAGGATCGATGCCGGAAGTAGTTAGTTTTACTTATGTAATGTTACTGCTACTTGGTGAATCGAGAGAAGATCGAAGGCCGGACGAACGAGGGTCGAGAAGTCGAACCCGCAGCAGGCTTTGCACAAACGGCACCCGCTGGAGGGCCAACAGCGGTCGCTGTTTGCAGCTCCTCCAGCGAGCGCTGGATATAGGGCAGCGCCCGCTGCCCTAGGTTTGGCAGCAGCGCCGCGGGGGTTCGACGGACATCACGGAACGCTCGCTTTTGCCCGGGACGATACTCCAGTGGGAGGGGTTCGTCTCTTGGCACTTAGACGAGTCGGGGGTGGACCGAGACCGAGACGAGCAACGAGACGAAGATCCAAGAAGACGTGCATGGAAGATATTTAAAGGCCATAATAATCTTGGCCACGTTAAATGCTTTTTGTGTGTTTACGTGCTTTTATTATGCTTTATTTATTTATGCATGTTTTTCCTTTCGTAAAATACTAAGTGGGAGAGGGATTGGAAACAATCCCGCGGTCTCCATTCTCTGTTTTGATAGTGATGTGTGTCACTTACGAGTTGGCTTTAGTGTCATCCTCCCTATCGGATAAAGTCGACACACGGATATCACTGGATCAAAATTCGAATTTAAAATCCACTTATAAAATTGGACAATTATATTTCTCAAAAGCAATGCCTAATCTGTCATTCAAAGACTAATTTCAACTCGACTCATTCTCACCCCGGGGAGTGGAATGGAGCCAAAGCGCTTGGTTATGTCGATGACACAGATTAGAGACATTCGAGTCATTCGATGACTAGATCGATTGTCTGATTGGCTCCCTCACTTAGTGAGAGATAGGGCTCAATTGCATGATTGATCGCTGGTTAGAAACTTCGAGTTTCACTTACGAGATATCAAGCTTTGATTAATAAAATTGTGAAAATTAATAAATGTAAGAGTCAATTAACAAAGTTGTTTGTTTTAGTAAACGTCCACACTATCGTGGCTTGCTAAATGGAAACAGTACTTTGGGTTAATTGAGACTCTATGACATTTAAATAAGTAGGATTCAATTAATAAAGTTGTTTGTTTAGTAAACGTCCACACTAACGTGGCTTGCTAGATGGAAACGGAACTTTGGGATTAATTGAGGCTCGACAGATATAGAAAGTCGTGGAGGACCGCATGTCAACGTAAACGTCCACATGAACGTGGCTTGCGGTGGACATGTAGTTCCCGAGCGGTGGACTTAGTACTGAGAAATGGTACACACTTAGGTACGCTTTATAGTATCCTCCCCATCGGAGTCACTGCTATGATGATGTACGACCGAAGTGAAATCCAATCATAAAATCATTTGGACTGGTAAACGTCCACAAGAACGTGGCTTGCTATGTCTGATGGGATTTTGGAAATGATTGGTAGTTTAATGATATCACTTGAGGGAAATGATATAGAATTAAACTCATTGTTTGTTTTATATGGTATTATTCCCATTAAAAGTCAACAAACTCACTGAACCTGTTTGTATGGATTGGAAAAGAAACTTGGACATTGTCCTAACTGTAGAGGAGTACAATTATGTACTCCAAGTCAATTGACCTACTGAACCAAATGATGCTTCCACTAATGAGGAAAGGAAGCTCATTGGAAATGGATCAAGGCTATGAGATGACGCAGAGCAACATTATGACTTTCATGTCAAAAGTGCTGCGACATCGGATCATGCCATGACCATTACCTATGATATGATGCTTAACCTCAAGAAGTTTTGGTTATCAGGACATGACAGCCGGGCAAAGTGAAATGAGGCAACTCATGACGGCCATCATGTCGGAATGAACGCCCGTGAGGGATCACGTTCTTAGAATGATGGGCTATCTTAATGAGATAGAGATTCTGGGAACAATTATCAATGGGGTAACCCAGGTTGATTTTGTGCTCCAGTCTCTGCCAAGAAGTTTTGAGCAGTTCCGCCTGAACTAAAATAAGAATAAGAGGTCTTATTCATTGGCGGAGCCCCTGGTTGAACTTCAAGTGGCTGAGGGAATCTTTAAGGGCTCTCAAAACACTTGTGGCTGAGAAATTGGCTCTTCCTAGGCCTTCGGGTGGCAAAAGGAAGAAGAAGCAAATACGGAAACCCAGTGGGCCTAATATATCTGGACCACGGAATGGGACAAGCAAGCCCAAGGGGCAAGTGCTTCCGTTGTAAGCAGTTTGGATACTGGGAGTTTTAATTGTCCTCTCAAGCAACAAGAAGTTGACTCTTACTTAGTCACCGAAACATGTTTAGTGGTGTTATCTACCAGTACCTGGTGTGTGGATACGGGAACCACTAATCATGTCTGCACTTAAATGCGGGGGTTCCAGGAAACCCGGAGACTTAGAAAGTAAGAGGTAATAACCTACATGGGCAATATTGTTAAGGTAACAGCCGTTGCAGTGGGAGATGTTAAATGGTTTTAACCGAAGGATCTTAGTTCTAATAAATTGTTTTTATGTGCCGGCATTTAGAAAGAAATTTCATTTCGGATTTCTAAATTGGCTTAGAATGGATTTTCCGTTTCTTCTGATAGTTTCAGACTTGTCGGAGTAGGAAACGGGGATATTATCTATTCTGGTACATTGATAGACAATTTAATACTAAATTCGTGTTCTTCCACGATGCAACAGACCGGAAATAATAACACATTGTCAAACCCCAATAAGAGTAAAGATCCTTCTAGGATGAATCAAATGTACTTATGGAATCTTAGGCTAAATCATTTTAACTTAAGTACGATTCAAAGGATGAAGCTGATGGACCACTCAGCTAGGTTGAAGGAAAGGTCCTTCCAACCTTAGAATCATACTTGGAAGTTTTAATGACCGAGCAACCCTTTACGGTTAAAGGGAAAAGATCCAAGAAAGTACTAGAGTTGATTCGATCTGATATATGCAGACCTCTTTGAGGAGTAAGGCATACTTATCAAAAAATGGGATTAAATCCCAACAGACTACACCATTTATGCCTCGGCAAGATAATGTGTTGTAAAGAAGGAATAGGACTCTTATAGATATGGGAAAGTAAACAATAAGTTATTCGGAGTTACCTAATTCGTTTTTGGGATATGGCTTGGAAACAGCGGCGTTTATCCTGAACTTGATTCCTTTGGAAACTTGTACAGATATTCGGGTGTTTATAAGATACCCTAAGAAAACGAATTGAGATATGTAATATAGTCCAAATGACCAGATGTTCGTTGATTGAATCAACGTTCGGTTCTTAGACATGGACTATATGTATATGCAAGATCACAAGCCCAAGAGTAGGGTAATACTTAATGTGCTTAGAGGGACTGATCAAGACTTAGAACCAGCCTAACTGAGTAGTTCACTACTGTAATTTTTAGTCAATAAAGACACACCGGAGCGTCGTCGTAGTGGGAGGGTTGTTAGACAACCTGACAGGTTCATGTTTATAGGAGAGTCTTCGGACTTGTTACCTGGAGAACATGAAGCCGACCCCTAGATCTATGACGAGACGCTGAAAGATCAAGATGCTCAGTCTTGGTAAAAGACGATGAAATATGAGATTGAATCTTTGGATTCAAATCATGTCTGGGATCTTGTAGCACCGCTCAAAGGTGTACAAGAGGAAAAGAGGGTCTGACGGGAAGGTGTAAACCTTCAAGGCTAGGTTTGTTGCGAGAGGGTGCACTCAGAAAGAAAGGGATCGATTATGAGTAAACGTTTTTGCCGGTAGCTATGCTAAAGTCGATCCGGATTCTTTTGTCTTCACATGGAAGATGGAAGTCAAGACGGATTTCTAAATCGAAGTCTTGACGGGACCATCTATGTGGGACAACCAGAGGGATTCATCGAAAAGAGCCAAGAGCATTCGGTAAGCAAGCTTAATCAATCTTAGGATTGAAGGAAGCTTCATGATCTTGGACACATGCGGACCTATGAGAAAATCCATTTCATGGATTCATTCAAGGCATGTTTAGGTCCTGTGTGTGTAATAAAGAAGTGACAGAAAATATGTGGTGTTTTCTCATTCTTTATGTAGACGACATCCTTCTAAATTGGCAACAATATGAAAGATGTTATCGGACATAAAGGGATGGTTGTTCGAGTAATTCAGTGTAAGAGACTTAGGAGAAGTCGGGGATGTTCTTGGGATCAAAGTTATAAATGATCGCCAGAAAAGAACATAGAACTTATCTCGAGTCTCATACTTAAATACAATTCTTACTCGTTGCAGCATACAGAATTCCAAGAAAGGTCTTCACCTTTTAGATGTGGAATTCATCTATCTAAGGTTTTGTGTCTGACACAATAAAGGAGATAGATGAAGAGTAAGCAGTTCCCTGCACCTTAATGGTGGGAAGCTTAATGTATGTAATGCGATGCACGAGACTGATATCTACTATGCCGTGGGCATGGTGGTGAGATATCATAGTAATCCTTGGAAGGATCACTTGACTGATGTAAAGAACATGTTTAGGCTCCTGCAGAGGACCAGGAATTATGTTCTGAGTTACAAAGCAGTCAAGTTGTTTCTTTTGGACTACATAGAATTGAATTTCCAATCAAACAGGGACAGTCGAAAGTCGAAGTCAGGCTATGTGTTCTCACTGTGAAGTGGAGCAGTCACATGGAAGAATGTATAGCCGCGATGCATTACGGATTCTACCATGGAAACTGAAAGGATAACGGCCTCTGAGGCAGTTAAAAGGTCAGTGTGGATCCAGAACTTCCTGAGGGACTTAGATGTGGTTTCTAGTTTACCCAAAGCTATTTTGAATAGCGGGGTATTGGCAAACTTGAAATGCCACGAGTCCACAGTGAGAGATAACACGTAGAGCGCAAGTACCACCTGATTCGAGAGATCGTCTAGTAAGACGGTACAATTGTCACCTAGATAGCATCGAGAGGATTGCCTGGTAAAACCCGTTCACAGAGGCACTTCCAGCGAAAGCGTTGGGAAGGCGTGATGAGGTTATGGGAATCTGATGTTTGGGAGAGGGCGACTAGACTTTTAGTATAAGTGGGAGATTGATGGAGTTGTATTCTAAATGTCTAGTTTAGTGCAAATACGGAACTCCTTATCTATACCTTAATTCAAGATATGATTCAAGCATAATTGCATTTAATGCAATAGTCCTTGATGTATACGTTGTAGACAGTATGGCGTGAGGAGACACGCGGAAGATCATACTGTCGGTTACTCGTATACTATCGAACAGTAGCTCACGACTTAGATGGACAGGGACAATCCATCGGTACGTCGTAGTGTGACTGGTAGATTGTCGATCTTGACTATCATGTTACACTCGTACACTTGGTGTATTGAGCAGGACCACGGGAGGGCGTTCGATTTATACTAATCGAAGTAATCGAACTAGACCTCAGATATTGCGGATATGCGAATTCCTAATCCCTATATAATTATAGGTGCGTGTGTCCAATTCTCGGTTCTTTAATCTACCAATGAGTGAGACTAATTGATTAGTCAATATTCTCGGTAAATTGGGAATCGGAATTGTACACACGGCATGCTATAGATTATAGACAGGAAACCGTGTCCCGTTTATCGGGTTGATGATGTCCCCGAGATGAGCTCATAAAGTTTATCATGTAAACCCTGCAGGTGGATTCGTTCCACATGATAATAAGGATGAGTTGTACTAGTCTCGGATAATAAGAAACGAATTAATTTAATTATTAGTAATTAAAGTTAATTCGTGGACATTCGATATCTTAAACACGGGGAAAGTCGTATATGTAATTTCGGCGGAAATATTATTGTTGATATAATATTAAATTAATTTCGGGAATTCAATTATTATTTTATAGTGGAATTAATAATAATTAAATTTGAAATCGATTAATTAAGGAATTGCTTTTAAGTATTCCAAGTTAATTAATATTTCATTTTAGCCCCTAATTAATTTACCTAAGAGGTCCCTAGTGTAACTCTATTTAAACCCCCCCCCCCCCCCCTTGCCCTCTCCTAAACCTACAGAACGCCGCAACAATTCATTTCAGCAGAGAAAATAATTGCGTTAGCGCAATTAAGATTTTTCTCTGTTAAAATTAATTTGTTAACGCAAATAAAATTATTCTCAGAGAATAATTTATTACGCTAGTTTGAGAAAGGAGAGAGCAGAAAAGGGAGACCCAACGGATCGTTGACCACACAACGGTTGAAGTCGGGAAGAGGCATACGCTAGCAATCGCTAAGGTCTCAACAATTCGGCTCCTCCGAATCACGCGACAAAGGTATGAGATCGAACCCTTTTTCCGCAATTTTCGATCTCATAATTCGTTAAAAATACATCGAACGAACGATCAGGTTCCGGGAGTCGTGGTACGTGTTCCTCGACTACTGGGGGGTCAAGGACCTCCGGAACGGTGGTCGGAAGAGGAAAAACGGACCAGAAACGAGCCCGGAACAGCAGCAGCGCGCTGCTGTTCGTCACGGGCAGCGCCCGCTGGAAGCAGGGCAGCGCCCGCTGCCCAGGGCCTCTCCAGCGCCCGCTGGTGGCGGAGCAGCGGCCGCTGGTGGCGGGGCAGCGCCCGCTGGCTGCAGCAGGCAGCTTCCGGTTTGCGCGGTTGCGCCTCGTGCGCGGCGGCTGGGCGTGAATCGGCTGCGGGGCTTCGTCGTCAGCGTAGAGCTGTCACATGAGGTCGACTGGGCGTGTTCGGATGTTCGAGTGATCGAACGGACACGTCCTGGGTAGTCGATTTCCAACAGATGGAGAGGATTGGGTGTTCACAAACCCAGAGGAAGTGAAGGCCTTGGCGCTGGCAGCCAAGGCGAAAGTGAAGACCGAGCCTGTGAGTCGACCAAGTGTGAGGGTCGAGTCGCAGAAGGAGGAGATCATTGAGCAATTGGATGTCCTCGAGGAGAAGCAGGACCGGATTGGAGAGAAGCAGGAAGAGATGCACGCTGCCCCACTCGCCTACTTCGCCCACGTTGGTTTCAGGTACCCACCTGAACCCAAACCCTAAATGTACCCTCCTTTTGTTTTTAGTAGATTAGGTTTTTTTATTTTTGTTTTTATTTTTATTTTGGTCTTGAGTCTGCCCGACTCATGTCTGATAGGGTCGATCTCTCTATTTGCACACTTTGCCCAAGGCAAAGTGTGTATGTGGGAAGGTGCGCCAACATCGTTGGAGTCGGAGTCAGGGGAGATGCTTGCCCAACTTATTACTGTATGCACACTTTGCCGGAGGCAAAGTGTGTGAGTGGGGGAACGGCAATAGCAACCCCATAGTTTGATCGAGTCGCATGCTTGATAAATACCCTAATCAATTTGAACAGTTTTCAAAATTAATAGTCTATGCATGAAAAATATTAGGGACGATGGAATTGCAACTAGGTAAGCTGTGAGGATTTGAGCCTACATTATGTGTGATATTTCTTTCTTGAGAGTAGCTGTTTAAAAGTTTGTAATGCTGAAGCTTGCCCAAGTTCTGACCATTGTGATTATTTGAAAATTGAGTTGAAGTAGTAAATGATTTAGGCATTTTATTCTGTACTGCAAATAAAAGAAGACCTTTGTTAGCCCCTTGAGCCGAGCCAATATTTCTTGATCACCTGGGGGAAAACCCCCATTGCCCTGACCCAACCTGTAGATATGCTCAAGTACATAAAAAGAGCAAGTCAAGGCAAAGTCTTCTCTAAAAAAAAAAGAGAAAAAATATAAAGAAAAAAAAACAAAAGAAAAAGAAAAAAATAGATCCGTGAATAAAGGGGTGTGCTAAGGCCCGTAAGAAAGAGAAGAAATTAGGAGGAAATTTGCTAAGTAAAATGCATGTCCTACCTAAGATCAATTCTGGGCATTGCCCAAGCTAGCCTATACAGTCACCCTAGAAAGCCCTAATGATATTGCCAAACTCAATTGAAAATTTCACAGGATAGAACTTGGTCAAGCCCAAAGCAGAACTTCTTTTGAAACAGCATTGAGCGAAACACTACCCTCCACTACATAGAGAGAAACACTTAGTGAGAATCCCAAAATCCTGTTGCAAACTCTTGACCGTTTTTTATGCATTCCATTGACTATGATTTTGACTATCTGTTCACTTGATCAACTCTCTGTATTTTGATAAGCATGTTGTCTTTGAGTCTTCTATTTTCTTTCTATCTCTACCCTCTGTTTGTTTTCTCCTTGAGCAGGCAAGTCACCGTACACGCTTTAGGACAAGCGAAGTAAAGTGTGTGCGTGTGATGAGCCATATTTTTTGGCTCATTTTTAGGTTTTTAGAGTCAAGTAAATCGAGTCTTTAGTTTGTTTTTACTTTATTTGTGTCTGGGAGGGCACGTTTGGGTACTTGGGCAAGTTTTGCAGGTGGGCAGGTAAAGGAGTGAAAAGAGGAGCGCACTGTGTGAAAGAGGCAAGGAAATCACCTTCCATGGTCAAGAGCACTCGTTGAGCAAGCCAGACTGACGAAAAGGGTCCAGCGGAGTTGAGCAAGCAACCAGGACGTCAGCAGGTGGAGCAAGACTGAGTCCGACCAAGTACCGCACATGGTCCGCTACCTCAATCAGTCAGAGAAGGAAGTACATGGGCAAGCACTAACATTGACGGAGACGGAACGTTGGCCATGCGGTGTACCAGGAGTCCTGAAATTTGCGGAGTCTTCAAAGGAGACCAGATTCAAACTCCAGTCCAAGTAGGACTCTCGTCCGCGCTTGGAGGTATTTTCCCCCACACGTCTCTCATCATCTGAAGCCCGTCTATATAAGAGAGTGACTGATGAAGAAACCCTACAACACATGAGCAGCGAAGAAGTCGGATCGAAACCCTACCTGTCCATCGAAGAAGAAGGCGGCCGCGTGAGCAACCAAACTCGCCGGCGTTTATTTTCTGTTAAGCCTTCGGGCCAAAAACAATTTACCTTATGTTTCTATGCTTTTGATTCTCGTACTTAGTTTATTTCCAACAATTTCCAGTTTTAATGCATAATTCAGTTCGTCTAATTCCCTTTGTTTTATTTTCTGTTTTAATTATGTCAAGTAGCTAATCTGTTTGTATCTGGGCAAAGACAGAACCTGACCAACCCTAAGACGTGATCGAGCCAGGAGGCTTAGTGAGGACAGCAACTAGCTGAGTTTTGTTCCTGATTCAACAGGGTAGTAACTTAAGCATGTTAGGGACTTGGGCAATCCCACAGTGACCAGTGGGAACCCCGACTTGCCTAACACAGGAGTACGTGGATCAACGCGACCGGGAGACTGGGCGTCCGCGAAGTACAACATGTTGCTGGAGATGTGGTCGTATGACTTGGGTCTGTTCAGGCATGCTATTGGCCATTCCGGGTTTGCTTGGAGGATGAAGGCGACTTGATCAACTTAGACTCATGCGGTCACATAGTGTCGAATTGGTCAACGTCAGGAGACCTATTGAGAGAAATCTAATAGGACTTGAACATAAGAGCGAATGAGGGGTCTGGGTATTAATATGCGTGACATTATAGGGATGTTAATACTTGGGGTCTATAACTGGAAGACAAACTGTTAGCAAAATGACATACGTACCAATGTGTTGGAAATCGATATCCCGGAATTAATAAATTTAAATAAATAAATTATCTAATTAATTCCGATCGAAATCCTTTGGAGATCGAATATCCGGATTGTCAAAATTGCGGAACCGACAACCCAATCGAAATCCTGGTTGCCGGAAACCCGCCACGAACCACCACGAAGGCCGGCTCAACCAAAACCCTAACCGCGGGGATAGCCCGCGGCTGTTTCGGTCGAGCCCCCGCATGGGGCTCGCGGCTGTTCGTAGCAGCCGCCTACGGATGCCCTTGGCAGCCCCTTGGCACGCCCTAGCTGCCCCACGGTGATCGCACGCCCAGCCACGGCGAACCGTGGCTAGCGATCACCGCCAGTCGCCGCCGCGCGAGCGGCGGTCCAGCCGCGCGAGCGGGGCTGCTCCAGCAGCCCGATGGAGTCCCGTGCGTGCGTACGGGGAATCGAGCTCGCCCTCGATTGAGTCTCGGCGTCCAGCCTAGGCTCGCCCCTCTCGACCCTCTCTTGTTCGAGCCGTTGAGCCGTCGGCGGTCCGGTGATCTTCGATCACCACCGCCCGGTTCAACCTCGACAAAGGTCGCGTTCTCGGATCTTGGTTCACGGTATTTTTACGATAATTAAACGATAAAATCATAAAGAGGGTTTACGATTTACCTCGTTCTCGTTATTCGGAAAAACGAAGAACTCAATTTGACGACCTTGAGATCTTCCCACGTATTCCTTGCACTAGCTCGGACATCGTGTGGGCGACGATCTACCGAACTCCATGGATCTCCCTCTCTACTTTTTCCCTCTAGAATTGTGATCTTCAAGTTAAGAGATATGAGAATAGAGAAGACCATGTAGTGCTTTTATAGGCTACGTAGGGGATCTTAAGGAGGTGGAATATTGGGCTTCCAATATTAATGATTAAATTGAGCCCAAGCCCAAATCTATTAATCCATTAATATTAATTAATTCTATTTTCCACTATATAAAATTAATTGCACTCCCAATATTAAACCATATTATATCAAATAATATTTCTCCAGTAGTATTATATATTCCGTGTATTTAAGATATAAATATCCATGAATAAAATTAATTTATTGCTAATTAATTTATTCATCTCTTATATCCGAGACTAGTACCATTCAACCTTAATTATTATGCGGAACGAATCCACCTGCAGGGTTTACATAATAATTCCTTATGAACTCATCTCGGGGATATTATCAACCCTTACGGGATACACTTTCCCGTCAAGTATTCACGGCATGTCATATATAAAATATAGCGACCCAACTTAACCGGTAATTGACCCAATAATTAAACCGGTCAATTCCTTTGGAAAAACAAAGTCACTTATATTAAATATACACACCCGCAATAGTATCGGGGATTAAGAATAAAATACACTGAGACTTAAATCGATTATCGTCGGCAATCCTAATCGATAAATCTCAAACGATCCGCTCAATACACCAAGTGTACAAGTGTGATAAAATAATCAAGACAGATTATTTTCTCTCTCACACAACGACTATACCGATGGATTGGTCCGTGTCCATCTAGGTCGTGAGCAACTGTTCGATTAAATACGAGTAACCGATAGTATGATCTTCCGTGTGGGCTCGACACACCATACTAACTACAACGTATAGAATCCAGGACTATAATTTGCATATATTTAATTATAAATAATTAAACGCAAATAATTGTTTATTTAATTAAATAGATTAGTGGCAATGGATCGTGAGTTTCCGTTACTTAAATCTAGACATTAAGTACACAACTCCAACAATCTCCCACTTGTACTAAGGTCTAGTCATTTCCTCCAAACTCCTGACTCCCATACTCATCACGTGCTTAAGTTGTACTTCCAAGAAGTACTATGTGAATGAGCAATCTAGGTTGCCGCTCTGAAGTTATCTTGGTGACTACAGCGTCGTCTCCCTCGACGATGACTCATATCAGGTGGTACTTGCTCTATGTGTTATCTTACACTTATGGACTCGTGATATCTTACCATTTGCCATCGCACCGCTATACACATAGCCTTTTGGCAAATTAAGAATCACTTCTAAGTCCCAGAGATTATCCCGGAGTTATACCAAAACTTCCGCTGCCTCTGAGGCCGCTATTTGGTTACCCATGGCAGAGTCCGAAAAGCATCGTGCTTATCACTCTTCCATGTTAAAACTCCTTCTCCTTCAATAGTGAAACACATAGCCTGATATCGACTTACACCGGTCCTCATTCGATTAGAAATCTAAGAGAATGTAATCCAAAGGAAAAGCTTGTTTGCTCTGTAATCCAGAACATAGTTTCCAGTACTTAAAAGGTACTTAAAATGTTCATTACAGCAGTCAAGTATTCCTTTCCAGGATTACCTTGATATCCTCCCACTATGCTAACCGCATAGCCGATATCAGGTTCTTGTTTTCAACAATGCATTTATTAAGCTTTCCACACTCAAAGTGTAGGAAACTGCTTTCATTGCTTCTATCTCCTTTTGTGTTCCAAAACACATATCCTTAGATAGATGCATTCCGTCTCTGAAAGGTAACGAACCTTTCTCGGAATCTTGCATGTTAAAACGAACCATAATCATATATATGTAAGATGTCCAGGAGAAGTACAATGTTCATTCCTAGAGATCCAAGATCTCAAGAACATGTCCAACTTCTTCCTAAATCTTTCATAATGATTCATCTAGACAATCATCATTCTATGTCTGACAACATCCTTACATTGTTGCCAATGATAAAATGTTATCTACATAAAACTCGAGAAACACCACCTTGTTTCCATCACGTTTCCAATACACACGATTCGTCTATGCTTTTGATGAATCCATAAAATGGACTATCTCATCAATTTGCAAGTACCATGAACTTAATGCTTTGTTCCAATCCATAAATGGATCAACTAAGCTTGTACTCTAAATGATCTCGCCTCTTAGCAATAATCCTTATTGCTCTCCAAGAAGGCACATTTAGATCTAGTACCGCCTTCATGTAGATCTAGGGATCGATTTCATGTATACTAGGTCTTGAGTCCGAATACTCTCCTAGTCTTATGAATATCTCCGGTTGTCCCACAACCTCCCACTACAATGGCATTCCGGTGTATAAACAGTGATAACAGTAGGTGCAGTTAGTGGTGTACCGCTACTCGGTTCGGCTGGTTCTAAGTCTTAATCTTTCTCTCTCATTTAAAAGTATTACGTCACTTTGGGCTTGTGGTTCATCATATAGTCTTTCTCTAAGAACCGGGCGTTAGAACTTATAACGTCCTTCTGGTTCATAGTACTATTGAACACACATCTTTTGTTCTTCCAGGACATTCTACAACCGCATTTGAATGCGCCGTTGTTTCCAGATATATCCATAGAACATAGGTAGTTCCGTATAACTCATGATTTTACTATTTTTATAAGAGTTCCATTTCTTGTTATCGACACACCATTTTCTACACAACAGTGTATGGTGTAGTCATTTGGGATCAAATCCCAATCTCTGATCAGTATGCCATGCATTCCTCAGACAGGTACTTGCCTCCGCGATCAAATCGCAGGCTACAAATGGATATACCTTGATGGTTCTCCACAATTGCTTAGTGTCCATTTGACTTGTCAAAACACTTGCTTTTGTGGCACATCAGGTATTCTAATCCATTTCTCGAGTAATCATCAAATGAAGTACTCGTACCTTACTGTCTGAGTAGACATAGGTCTGCATACATCAGAGTTAATCAATTCTTATACTTGTCCGGATCTTACATCTTATATCCATAAAGGATTGCTTAGTCATGTTATCTTCCAAATTAGATTCTTAGGTCGGAAGGTCCACTCCTTCAACTTAATTGATCAAATATCAATTTTCGACCTTTGAACTTCTTATTTGAATAAACATGACTCAGCATAAGAATCCACAAGTATAATTGATAAAGAAATCTCTTATTAGTAAAACGAGTTTCATACTACGGTTCGTTGTATCGTGGTGGACTCAGGATTCATCATTTATATATTGCTAGCCAATGTACCAAAATAGATAATATCATTATTTCTTCTTATAACCATCAAATGATTAAAAGAAATAAAATATCCATTCATTAAATTTCAGAAATCCAGAACAGAGTTCTTTCTAAAATTAAAGGTACATAAAAGCAATAACTCAAAATGAAATCCTATAAAATGTCCTCCACTGCAACTTTTGCCTCCTCTACAGCATTGCCCATGTAGACTACGATTTCTTCTTTTCCAAGTCGTCGGGTTTCCTGGAACCCTTGCATTTAAAATGCACATACCGTCAGTGGTTCCATATCTACACACCAGGTTCCGGTAGATAATACCACTGACTATGTTTTACGACTTAAAGAAAATTTCGTACTTTCTTTGAGAGGATAATCAGACTTCCAGTACCCAGACTGTTTACATCGAGAACTCTTGCCTCATGGCTTTCTCGTCCCATCTCGTGGTCCATTCAACTTAGGGCCACGGGGATTCTTTGCTTGCTTTTCCTTTTCCCCCGATTTTACCCTTAGGTTCGAAACCTATGGCATTGGCTACAAGAGCTTGCGATTTCCGTCTCAACTCGTCTAAAAGGTCAATCATCTCAAAAACGTGTTTAAGCGTTTCCTCGAATCGACTGGCCTTTATGAGTATCCCCATCGCCTCTTGTCTAGCCTCTACATCATGTCTAAACATTCGTAGGCTCGGGAGGACAAAGCTCACTGAGTACAAACTTGTACTCTTCAACAGTCTGGACAATGTCTAGATCTCTATTCCAATCATTATATTCAGGGACCAATGAGTTTAAATCCTTACGTATCACAGAAAGTGGGTTCAAAGCCATTTCCTAATCTATGAGCACATATAACAACAAACAATCGATTTAATCTCCGATATTATCTCCCTCAAATAATATCATTAAACCACTAATCACATCTAAAATCCCATCATGTAAGGCAAGCCACGTTCGTGTGGACGTTTACCCACCCAAATGATTTAGCAATTAGATTTGCTTCGGTCGTACATCATTATAGCGTTACTTCGTTGGGAAGAATACTATAAAGCGCACCTAAGTGTAAACCATTACTCAGTACTAAGGTGAATCGTTTAGAATTGTTACGTCACTGCAAGCCACGTTCGTGTGGATGTTTACGATAACTCGCAATCCTTCACAATTCCCTATAACTGTCTACATCAATTATTCCAAAATCCCATTCAGTATAGCAAGCCACGTTCGTGTGGACGTTTACTATACCAAAATATTTATATAATTGAAATCCAATTACTTGATCCATTCGATCTTGTAAATCAAGACGTGGAGAATCATAAGTGAAACTCGAAGTTTCTAACCAGTGATTCACCATGCGAACAACTCTATCTCTCATAAAATGAGGGAGCCGAGCAGACAATCGATCCATTTCAAGAAATGGTACGAAGGTCTCTAATTTGTGTCATCCACATGACCAAGTGGCTTTGGCTCCATTCCACTCCCCGGGGTGAGAATGAGTCGACTTGAAATCAGTTTCAGAACGACAAATTAGGCATTGTTTGATAAACTTAATCAATGTTTCTCGTAAAAGGAATTACAAGAATTCTCCTCCAATGACTTGTCTATACGAACTTCGAAAGCTCATAAAAGTTACCAAGAGAACAGCAATGGAGACCATGGCATTGTTTCCAATCCCTCTCCCACTTAGCTTTTTACAATAAAGGGATACGCTATCTAATGCATAATTAAATACACATAAGCATGCATACATGAAATAAAGCACATAGAATATTATTACATAATCAAAATAATACTAGAATATTATTTTCCAACTATTATGGCTTTATCGCATCCCCGTACGCATCTTCTAGTCTTTAGTCTTCGTTCTTGAATGCTCCATGTGACGGGAATATTAATTCCAATATTTAAATCTATTTATTTTTAATAAATCCAAAAATTACTTAATTCGAAAATTAAGTCAATCGAATAAATCAAAAATAAAATTAAATATTATTAATATTTTTTTATTATTTTTATTTTCCTTTCCAATTCCATTAAATCTTTAGAATCATATCCAAGACCACTTGGAATATTCTAGAAGACTTCTATAATGAAATAAGGAAATAAAATAATTTAGGACTCCTACTCCTTCCAAATTAATTCCTTTCCTAATCCATTAAAAATTCCATAAAGGAATAATTAAATAAGGAAAAATTAATTTAGGACTTTCAAAACTTTCCAAATTAATTATTGTTATACCCAAGAAAACAGTCACCGACACGTGTCACGAATCAAAGGGCCACGTCATCGAGAGAGAAAGTCAGCTGAGTCAATCCTAAAAGACCTTCAACGGCATATCTAAGAAGAAGATGAGGAGCTTGGACAGTAGAGATCGCACGGAAGAATCAGACTCCAGGGGAATCGCCTGGGGAGACTCCTGGGACGCCAGTCAATGAGCTAGGACTTCACGGGGAAAGAGGCAGATTAAGCACTAAGGGAAATTAGTGGGTATTTAATGCTTCATATTAGTGGACTAGAGGTCCAATGAGAAGCCGATATGTGGGCATTAGGTGGCATAATTAAGCCATGCATAGAGTATTATAAATAGAGGGTGTGAGAGAGGAAAATGGGACATGCAAAACCATTGTATTTTAATATGATTTCTAAGTATGAATATATGAATGAAGAGGTGCCTTGAGCATCCATGTTCTACTTATGATTTCTGCTATAACTTAATCCTTTTGCTAGCTTACTTATAACAAATTTACCATTTTGTGTTGTTTATCAAAACCCTCAATTACCAGCAAATACTACCGACAAGTACAAAAACAACCAAAACAGTTGGCGCTAGAAGGATCGAGCATCAGGTATTTAAGTTGCAGAAAAAGCTCGATTAAAATCAGAAATGGTGAACGAAGACGAAGGTACTACGGTATCAGGTGCATCTGGCACGAGCGGCAGGTGGCGGGCTGTGATGGGTAAGGCCGTGATGGTGGAACCCGAGGTTCCATCTCCGCCTAAAAACCCAGAACCTGAAAATAAGGAACAGCCGCCGCCTACCCAAATCAGCTCCGATGAGCACAATAGCAAACATGCAGAGGCCGATGAGCCCACTGACAGTCAGGCAGATCAACGACAACGTCGACTTCGGTCACGACGTCGGAATCGCCGTCTTCATCCTTACGAGATCGGAGGGCCGTCGACGCCCATGGCTCCACCTCCGATTAGATTCGCGAGTCTTGATACTCCACAGAAAATTGATGAAGCAGTGGCTGAGTTGATGTCTTTAAAATATGTGATGACAACCCCTGTAATCCCGGTGAGGGGCATGCATGCACCCGCCGAGGAAAATCCAGGTAAGGGCCCTGAGCGAACTGCCCGAGCTCCCCGGGGGAACCGCAGAACACGCCGGGCTTTAGATCTAAATAAAAGAGCCGAATCAGTAGCTACTTCTACGGATCCTCATCGACAGGCAAGTAGAAGTGACATGCACGGTCAACGTGTGAACTTCTCACCGACGAGGGCCCGCAGAGCCCCCGGTGCTGATCTTGAACTGGCCGATTTGAGGCAAAAGTACTCTGAACTGGAAAGGCGATTGAACGAAAATCAAATTCTCGCCGCCCCGACAGGTCGTCATAATGATCCCTTGGCTCCCGAGGTTGAACAAGCTCCAATGCAACTGGAAATTCAGCCCATGCAAACTACTTTGTACAGCGGCAAGACTGATCCAGAAGTGCACTTGAGCAGATTCAGGACGTACATGTCCGGCCGAGGAGCCACTGATGCTACTCGGTGCAAACTATTCCCACTCACCCTGGGCGATATTCCTCACCAATGGTACGTCAGCTTACCTACACATTCTATTAAGTGTTTTGACGACTTGGTGCATAGGTTTGTGTCGTATTTTGCATCCAAAGCTTCCTATATGGAGTATAGTCAGAAGCTGCTTGGGGTCAAACAGGGTGAGAACGAAACAGACGAGTCTTATGTGGATCGCGTGGAGGAACTACTGATGGCGGGCGGAGAAGAGATTGGCGATAACCTCAAACTTCACACAGTGTTGGCTGGTTTGAGAAGAAATTCTAAGTTGTTTAAATCTGCAATGTTAAATTATCCCCGATCGTATGAGGATTTTAGGAGGAAAGCTGGGGCCCAAGTGGCCTACCAGCGTCTTGTTGCTGGCGGGGGACACTCCCCCGAGCAAAAGAAAAAACCTCATTTTTCCTCCGATCGAAGGCCAAATTATATTGGCAAAAAACCAGGCCCTAGGCCAAATGACCCACGAGTGGATGAGGTCCGTGAGTGGGAAGGAAAACTCACTGCTCAGACTGGTCATACACCAGCAGATATTCTGAATATCATGGTGGTACAAAAATCTGATCTGTTGGAAAAACCACCACCAATTCTAACTTCCCCGGACAAGTTGGATCCCAAAAAATGGTGTGCCTTTCATGAAAAGATTGGTCACAACACCAGCCAGTGCAGACAACTGGTAAAACTGTTGTGGAAACTTTTTCAGGATGGGAAACTATGGCAATTCTTGCCCAGGCCAGGTGCTGGGGGAAATCCGCAGGGGCCTCCTCCCCGGGAAGTACCCGCACCAGCTCCACCACCGCATCCTCCGGCTCAGGATCCCCCAAGAGTGGGTCAGATCATGATGATCGGCGGTTTAAAGCCGGTGAACGAGGAAAGCCACCGCAAGAGAAAGAGAGACTTTCAGATGTGGGAAGTTTGGTATGAAACTGCCCCATCAAAGGAAGCAGCAATTAATGAAACGGCGGTGATAACTTTCACCCCGGAAGACCGAGCCGAGACAAAGTTCCCGAAGGATGTGCCTTTAGTGATAAAGGCAAGAATCCTCGGTCTGGACGTGTCTCGCACGCTGGTAGACAATGGCGCGCATCTTAATGTTCTTTACAAAAAGACCCTGGATCTGATGGGGAAGCTGGCGCGCTATGTCAACCCGTGCGATATGGTGTTGAAAGGTTTTGGTGACGACGTAGTCATCCCCTACGGAGAAATAATCCTCCCGGTGGAAATGATGGACGCGAAGAATCCCGAAGTCGTGATGGTTAGGAATCTTAAGTTTGTAATAGTTGATAAGGTTAGTGGCTATAATGCTTTGTTAGGCAGGCCCTTTCTGGACGCTTTTGAAGCAGTCGCCTCGTCCTATTACTACTGTATCAAGTTTCCAACACCCTCCGGTGCAGTTGGCACCGTCAGAGGGGACCTAGTAATGGCTAAGAAGACTTTGATGTATTTTCGCGATCTTGATAAAACTAAAAACAAAGTAAAAGCTAACATTCCCCAAATCAATTTGGAGGAAAGCAACGTAAAACAAATTGATCACATCAAAGATATCATTAAAATACCCGAGGAAGGAATGAGCTCCCCCAGGAAAAACCCGCGCGGAGAAGTTCTTCAGATCCCCTCGGATGACATGAATAATCCCCCCGAAAAAGAACCCAGTGAAGACTTAGCATCTCCTGGGGAAAAACAGCCTAAACCCAAAACAAACTTAGAGGATTGGGGCTCGCGGGGAGGATATCAATGCAAAAAAGCACCCGGTGTAGAGATGGTTGAAACTCTGGACTCTATAATTGTAGATCCAGAGCAAACCGAAAAACAAATACTTGTGGGGTCTCATATGGAATCCACTGTCAGAAGCGATTTGATAAAATTCCTAAAGGAGAACATCTCCACTTTCTCATGGTCCAGTGCGGATTTAGGAAAGATAGATCCTAAACATGCCTGCCATCGATTGAAAATTGATCCCTGCAAAAGGTCAATTGCGCAGAAGCGCAGGAAAATGGGCCCCGAGAAGTGCCATGCACTCGCCGGGGAAGTAGATAAACTAATTGAAAGTAAACTGGTCAGGAAAGCTTCGAGTGATGTGTTGGAGTTGTGTACTTAATGTCTAGATTTAAGTATCGGTAAACTCCCTATCATAGCATTTAACCTATTTAATTAATAAACAATTATTTGCATTTAATTAATTATGCAAAATATAGTTCTGGATTTTATACGTTGTAGTTAGTATGGTGTTGCATGGGCGCACAGAAGATCATACTATCGGTTACTCGTATTTAATCGAACAGTTGCTCACGACCTAGATGGACACGAACTAATCCATCGGTATAGTCGTTGTGTGAGAGAGAAAATAATTTATCTTAATTATTTTATCACACTTGTACACTTGGTGTATTGGGCGGATCAGCTTGAGATTCATCGATTAGGATTGCCGGCGATAATCGATTCGAGTCTCAGTGTATTTTATTCTTAATCCCCGATATTATTGCGGGTGTGTATATTTAATATAAGTGACTTTGATTTACCAAAGGAATTAACCGATTTAATTATTGGGTTAATTACCGGTTAAGTTGGGTCACTATATTTTATATATGGCATGCCGTGAATACTTGACGGGAAAGTGTATCCCGGAAGGGTTGATAATATCCCCGAGATGAGTTCATAAGGAATTATTATGTAAACCCTGCAGGTGGATTCATTCCGCATAATAATTAAGGTTGAATGGTACTAGTCTCGGATATAAGAGATGAATAATATTTATTGAGCAATAAATAAATTTATTCATGGATATTTAAATCTTAAATACACGGAATATATAATACTACCGGAGAAATATTATTTGATATAATATGGAGGAGTGCAATTTTATTTATATAGTGGAAAATAAATAAAATTAATATTGATAAGAATTAATGGATTTGGGTTGGACCCAATTTAATTTTCAATATTGAAGCCCAATATTTATTCTCCTTATGATCCCCTACGTAGCCTATATAAGCACTACATGGTCTTCACTTTTCATAACTAAGAAGAGAGAACCTAAGTTACGCCAACTATAAAGTCTTGAAGAGTGAAGGAGATCCATAAGGTGTTCGATAGATCGTCGCCCACACGACGTTCGAATGAGGTGCAAGGAATACGTGGGAAGATCGCAAGGTCATCAACGTGTTAATTCGTTTCTCCGTACAACGAATCGAAGGTAAAAATCATAAACCCTCTTTTGTGATTTCGTGTGAATTAATCGTAGTATATACATGAACACACGATCCGGATAAACGACGAACCTCGGGGACGGGGATTCGAGATCCCCGGCGAGGATCGATAGAGGCGGTCGAACCTAGGGTTCAACCGCCGGGAGCGCGCGGACGAAGAGGATGAGCCCCGGCTGGACGCCGGGGCGTGGGGTCGACCTCGGGTCGACCACCGGGGTTCGCCGTGGGCTGGAGCCACGGCGGAAGAACCCCAGCCCTCCCGTCCGGCGGCGTCGCGGGCTGAACCCTCGGCTGGAGCCGAGGGGGCGATCGAACCTAGGGTTCGATCGCCGGGTGAGCTGCGGGTTTACCCGCAGCACCTCGTATCAAGCTGCGGGGTTTCCCGCAGCGGCGATGCGGGGAGGATCGAACCCCCCCGCGAGCAGCGAGCCCGTGAGCTCGCTGCGGGGCTGCTACGAGCAGCCCCGGGGATGCCTCGTGCATCCCCAGCGATCATCGCGAGATGATCGCGAGCCCCGTGCGGGGGCTCGGCTGAGTGCTCGCGGCCTTCGGGCCTCGCTGAGTATTCGGTCGGGCCTCGGCTCGTGCGGTGGTTCGCGTTCGTGGATCCGACTCGCGGGAGAAAATCGGCTGGGGGCGGGCTGCGTGTCCTCGGGCGCGTAGTCTCCAAAGGTCGGACTCCTGCGGATGAGTCGGGAATCCAATCTCCGGCGATGAAGGATTTCGGTCGGGTTGTCGGTTCTGCTTATTTCGATAACCCGGGATATCGATTTCCAACAATTGGTATCAGAGCGTTTGGTTTCGTGTTCATGTATATGCTCGATTATTGTTCTACCTTGCAGGATTTCCGGCTATCATGGTTGATTTAATTATTGCTTAATTAATTATCATGATTATTAAACTCTCGGACATGTCGAGATTCGTTTTGTGTGGATGAATGTTTGTAATAGTAAAAATTCGGGGGTTGACCGAATTTAGGATTTATTATTACGTTCTTTGTTTTTCCGGAAAATGTATAGGATCGATTTCATGTATAGAATCGATACCGGATAGTTGTAATTTAATTCTTGTAATTTTAATTACGTTGGTTCGATGTTGAGACGATCACCGGAAGACGAAGAAGGTGTGACGAAGAAGACAATGGACGAAGGGGCCGATCATCCCCATGATCGACCCCATGGATCGATCGCCGGCGTAGGGGCTGTCCATGGGAGCTTCCGGCCACGCCGGCCACCAGTGGTGGTGGCGCGTGGGCTGGGGGCGGCGGCGATGCTCCTCCCGGAGGGCGGTCGACGGTGGGGGTGGTGCGGGGACTCCCAACCCGTGCTACTCCTACCATAATCCGACTTTCCTAAATTAATTCGACTTTCCTAATTGAGTATCTTCCTTTTAGGAAACTCTCATGGATTAGGAAAGAGAATTAATTGAATTAATTTTATTCCTATTTGTTTTGTTTCCTTTATGGAAATATTCATGGATTAGGAATTTAATTAATTTAGTATTAATTTACTTCCTATTTGATTATTCCTATTCTTGGGAATTTTCATTAGATGGAAATAAATTGATAATGGAAAGTAGTAGAGTCCTAAATTTATTTTATTTCCTTATTCTATTATAGAAGTCTTCTAGAATATTCCGAGTTTTACTTGGATAGATTATTCTAAAAGATTTAATGGAATTAGATGGGAAATTAAATAAATAAAAATATTAATAATATTTAATTTTATTTTTGATATATTCGATTGACTTAATTTTCGAATTAAGTAACTTTTGGATTAATTGAAAATAAATAGATTTAAATATTAGAGATTAATATTCTCGTCACATGGAGCATTCAAGAACGAAGACTGAAGACTAGAAGATGCGTACAGAGATGGGATAAAGCCATGATAGTCGGAAAATAATTTTCTAGCATTATTTTGACTATGTGATACTATGTGCTTTATTGCTTGTATGCATGCTATATGTGTTTATTTTATGCACTAGATAGCGTATCCCTATTATTATAAAAAGCTAAGTGGGAGAGGGGATGGAAACATTCCCATGGTCTCCATTACTGTTCTCTTGGTGACTCTTATGGACTTTCGAAGTTCGTATAGACGAGTCATTGGAGGAGAATTCTTGTAATTCCTTTTACAAGAAACATTGATCAAATTTATCAAACAATGCCTAATTTGTCTTTCTGAAACTGACTTCAAGTCGACTCATTCTCACCCCGGGGAGTGAAATGGAGCCAGAGCCACTTGGTCATGTAGAGGACACAAATTAGAGACTTCCGTGCCATTCTTTGATAGATGGGTCGCTTGTCTGCTCGGCTCCCTCATTTATGAGAGATAGGGTCGTTCGCATGGCGAATCACTGGTTAGAAACTTCGAGTTTCACTTATGATTCTCCACGTCTTGATTTACGAGATTAAATGGATCAAGTAATTGGGAGTCAATTATAAAAGTCTCTTAGTGTAGTAAACGTCCACACCACGTGGCTTGCTATGCTGACGGACTTTGGATTAATTGATGTAGACAGTTGTAAGTAATTATGAAGAGTTGTGAAGTTATCGTAAACGTCCACACCACGTGGCTTGCGGTAATGTAGCGATTCCAAGTAATTTACTTTGGTACTGAGTAATGGTTTACACTTAGATACGCGTTATAGTATTCTTCCCCACGAAGTTACGCTATAATCGATGTATGACCAAAGAAAATCTAATTGCTAAATCATTTGGGTGGGTAAACGTCCACACCACGTGGCTTGCCTTACCTGATGGGATTTTAGATGTGATTAGTAATTTAATGATGTTGTTCAAGGGAGATAACATCGGATATTAAATTAATTGTTTGTTTAAATGTGCTTATAGGTTTAGAGAATTGCTATGAATCCACTTTTGTTGATACTTGAGGAAATTAACGCACTGGTTCCATACTGTATTGAGTGGAAAGAAGAGTTAGACATTGCTCAGACTGCAAAGGAGTACAAAGATGTACTCAGTGAAACTTGTCCTCCTGGACTCACCATTAACTCAACTGAGGAGGAGATTTTTGACTTTGAAAAGTGGGGTAATGCTCGTGCATTAGCCGCTAATCATGATGTCATGCTCAAACTCAAGTTGCTTTTTGGACATGATGAGAACACTAGAAAAGAGGCGATGAGGATACTCATAAAGATCTGTTACTTCGATGAAACACTTGATCATGTTTTTGAGATGATGGATCTTTTAGACGAGTTGAAACAATCGCGAGCTCTTATAGTCAAAGCCAAAGGTTTCGAACCTAAAGGCAAAGGAAAGGAGAAGAAGACAAGGGGGTCCGGTGGTCCTAAAGGACTTGGACCAAAGGGTGGGATAAAGAAGCCTTCGGGCAAACATCCCCAAAGGAAGCAGTCTGAGTACTGGGGGTCTACATCTTGTCCTCTCAAAGGTACGAATTTTTCTTTAGTCGTAAAACATAGTCAGCGGTATTATCTACCAGAATTCTGGTGTGTAGATATGGAACCACTGACGGTATGTGCATTCTAAATGCAGGGGTTCCAGAAAACCCAGCGACTTAGAGAAGAAAAGTTCGAGTCCACATGGGCAAAGCTGTTGAGGAAGCAGCGGTTGCAGTGGAAGACATTTATCTATCTGTTTGATAGTTATAGGATTTCATTTCAAGTTAATTGCTTTGTACCTTTTATATTTTAGAAAGAACTTTCGTTCTGGATTTCTATTATTAATGGATATT
Source organism: Euphrasia confusa (assembly GCA_954870475.1). Lineage (NCBI taxonomy): Eukaryota > Viridiplantae > Streptophyta > Magnoliopsida > Lamiales > Orobanchaceae > Euphrasia > Euphrasia confusa. The sequence goes on from OX940958.1 coordinate 14,966,254, forward strand.
TTATTTCTTTAATCACTTGATGATTTAGACAAGGAATAATGGCGATATCTATTATGGTACATTAGATAGCAATATATGAATGATAAATCCTTAGTCTACCACGATGCAACAAACCGTTATAACTTATTTTACTTATTGGATGTATTTCTTTACAGATCATTGTATTTGTGAATTCTTGAACTTGGTAGTGTCTATTCAAAAGGGATTCAAAAGGTCGAAATTGATTTGATCAATTATAATTGGAGGAATGGACTTCCCGACCTAAGAATCGATCTTGAAAGATGAGACAACTAAGTTAACTTTTCTGGATAAAGGATGGAATTCGGACAAGTATTAAGAATGATCAAAGATGATATATGCAGACATATGTGTAATTAGAGAAGTACGAGTCGTTCTCTAAAGAAAACTCGAAAGTGGATTAGAATACTTGATGTGCCATAAAAGCGGAGTGTTTTCAACACAAAGCCATTATGGGGATCCTTCAAAGTATATCCATTGGAAGCTTGCGACTAGTTCGCGGAGGCTATCACCTATCTAAATAACACATAGCATAAATCAAAGGTTGAGATTAAGTCTCAAACGACTGCACCATACACTGATGTGTAGACATGGTGTGTCAGGAATAAGGAATGGGATTCTAATAGTAAAAGAACAAGTTTGTTCGGAACTACCTATGTTCTATGGATATTTCTGGATACAATGACACATTCGATGTAATTGTAGAATATCCTAGAAGAACAAGTAATTGTATGTTCAATAGTACTACGAACCAGAATGGTGTCTTCGCCCGGTTCTTAGAGGAAGACTATTGGATGAACTACAATGCCCTAACTGACAAAGTACCTTATAAAGAGGAAAGAGTAGACTGAGAACCAGCCTAACCAAGTAGTAGTACACCACTAACTGCACCTAATGTTATTACTGTTATACACCGGAACGCCATTGCAGTGGGAGGTTGTTAAGCAACCGGAGATGTTCATAAGACTGGAGGAGTTTTAAACTCTGGATCTAGTAGACATGAAATCGATCCCTAGTTCTGCATAAGGGGCAGTACTAATCTAAATGTGCCTACTTGGAAAAGCAATGATATTGTTAAGAGGCAAGACCATTTAGAGGTACAAGCTTAGTGAATCCATTTATGGATCATCACAAAGCTGGAAATTGTGGAACTTGCAAATTGATGAGATAGTCCATTATATGGATTCATCAAAAGGCATAGACAATAAAAGGTGTATTAGAGACGTAATGGAAACAAAGTGGTGTTTCTCGGAATTTTATGTAGATAACACTTCATCATTGGCAACAGTGTAAAAGCGTTGTCAGACATAAAATAGAGGTTGTCTAAATAAATAGAGATATAAGATTAAGATGAAGTTGGATCAATGTTCTTAGAAATCTTTCGATCTCTAGATAAGAACACTTGTATTTCTCTTAAGATATCTTATACGATTATGGTTTGTTTTAAACATGCACAATTCTGAGAAAGGTTATTGCCTTTCGAGAACAGAATGCATCTATCTAAGGTATGTGTCTTGAACACATGAAGGAGATAAATATAGACAAAGCAGATTCTTACACTTCGAGTGTAAAGGGCTTTGTAAATGCGGTGTTATAAAACAAGAACCTGATATCAACTATGCGGTTAGCGTAGTGGGAGGATATCAAAGTAATCTGGATGAGAGATGTTCGAATGCTGTAAAAGTACTTGGAGGTACTAGATAACTAGCAAAACGAAATCTTCTTAGATTACAGTTTCTCAGATCCAAAAATCAGAGAAAGAACCAGTGTAAGTCGATATCAGGCTATGTGTTCACTTTTAGTAGAGGTGGAACCTAAGGAAGAAAGAGTGATAAGCGTGAAGCTTCTCGGACTCTATCATAAACCGAATAGCAGCCTCAGAGGCAGCGGAAGTTTTGGTTAGGTTCCGGAATGACCTCTGAACTTGGATATGACTCTTGGTTCACCAAAGGCTATGTACAAAGCGGTGCATGGTAAACTGGAAGAAGTCATAAGTTCAAAAGATGATGATAACACATAGAGCAAGTACCACCTGATACGAATCATCGTCAGAGAGACGACGTAGTAGTCACCAAGATAACTTCAGAGCGGCAACCTAGATTGCTCACTCACATAGTACTTCTCGGAAGTACACTTTAAGCACGTGATGAGTATGGGAACCGGGAGTTTGGAGGAAATGACTAGACCTTAGTACAAGTGGGAGATTGTTGGAGTTGTGTACTTAATGTCTAGATTTAAGTATCGGTAAACTCCCTATCATAGCATTTAACCTATTTAATTAATAAACAATTATTTGCATTTAATTAATTATGCAAAATATAGTTCTGGATTTTATACGTTGTAGTTAGTATGGTGTTGCATGGGCGCACAGAAGATCATACTATCGGTTACTCGTATTTAATCGAACAGTTGCTCACGACCTAGATGGACACGAACTAATCCATCGGTATAGTCGTTGTGTGAGAGAGAAAATAATTTATCTTAATTATTTTATCACACTTGTACACTTGGTGTATTGGGCGGATCAGCTTGAGATTCATCGATTAGGATTGCCGGCGATAATCGATTCGAGTCTCAGTGTATTTTATTCTTAATCCCCGATATTATTGCGGGTGTGTATATTTAATATAAGTGACTTTGATTTACCAAAGGAATTAACCGATTTAATTATTGGGTTAATTACCGGTTAAGTTGGGTCACTATATTTTATATATGGCATGCCGTGAATACTTGACGGGAAAGTGTATCCCGGAAGGGTTGATAATATCCCCGAGATGAGTTCATAAGGAATTATTATGTAAACCCTGCAGGTGGATTCATTCCGCATAATAATTAAGGTTGAATGGTACTAGTCTCGGATATAAGAGATGAATAATATTTATTGAGCAATAAATAAATTTATTCATGGATATTTAAATCTTAAATACACGGAATATATAATACTACCGGAGAAATATTATTTGATATAATATGGAATAATATTGGGAGTGCAATTTTATTTATATAGTGGAAAATAAATAAAATTAATATTGATAAGAATTAATGGATTTGGGTTGGACCCAATTTAATTTTCAATATTGAAGCCCAATATTTATTCTCCTTATGATCCCCTACGTAGTCTATATAAGCACTACATGGTCTTCACTTTTCATAACTAAGAAGAGAGAACCTAAGTTACGCCAACTATAAAGTCTTGAAGAGTGAAGGAGATCCATAAGGTGTTCGATAGATCGTCGCCCACACGACGTTCGAACGAGGTGCAAGGAATACGTGGGAAGATCGCAAGGTCATCAACGTGTTAATTCGTTTCTCCAAACAACGAATCGAAGGTAAAAATCATAAACCCTCTTTTGTGATTTCGTGTGAATTAATCGTAGTATATACATGAACACACGATCCGGATAAACGACGAACCTCGGGGACGGGGATTCGAGATCCCCGGCGAGGATCGATAGAGGCGGTCGAACCTAGGGTTCAACCGCCGGGAGCGCGCGGACGAAGAGGATGAGCCCCGGCTGGACGCCGGGGCGTGGGGTCGACCTCGGGTCGACCACCGGGGTTCGCCGTGGGCTGGAGCCACGGCGGAAGAACCCCAGCCCTCCCGTCCGGCGGCGTCGCGGGCTGAACCCTCGGCTGGAGCCGAGGGGGCGATCGAACCTAGGGTTCGATCGCTGGGTGAGCTGCGGGTTTACCCGCAGCACCTCGTATCAAGCTGCGGGGTTTCCCGCAGCGGCGATGCGGGGAGGATCGAACCCCCCCGCGAGCAGCGAGCCCGTGAGCTCGCTGCGGGGCTGCTACGAGCAGCCCCGGGGATGCCTCGTGCATCCCCAGCGATCATCGCGAGATGATCGCGAGCCCCGTGCGGGGGCTCGGCTGAGTGCTCGCGGCCTTCGGGCCTCGCTGAGTATTCGGTCGGGCCTCGGCTCGTGCGGTGGTTCGCGTTCGTGGATCCGACTCGCGGGAGAAAATCGGCTGGGGGCGGGCTGCGTGTCCTCGGGCGCGTAGTCTCCAAAGGTCGGACTCCTGCGGATGAGTCGGGAATCCAATCTCCGGCGATGAAGGATTTCGGTCGGGTTGTCGGTTCCGCTTATTTCGATAACCCGGGATATCGATTTCCAACATGATGTCACTTGGCTTTCCAATGCGGTAATGGTGACAAAAACGGCCGGAGCATGGCGTTTGTGTATAGATTTTACAGATCTAAACAATGCTTGCCCGAAAGACCTTTTTCCCATGCCACACATCGACCACGTGGTTGATAATTTGACAGGTCACGCGATATTCTCGACATTGGACGCTAAAGCCGGATACCATCAAATTCCCATGCATCCAGATGACGTTGAACACACGGCTTTCTACTCAGAGAAAGGGATCTATTGCTGGGAAAGAATGCCCTTTGGCCTAAAGAATGCTGGGGCCACCTATCAAAGGTTGGTAAATCTAATGTTTTCTGAATTAATTGGTAGAACCATGGAAGTGTACATTGATGATATTATTGTAAAAAGTAAAAACGAATCAGATCATATCAAAGACCTCGAAGAAGTTTTCAAAATTCTGGGGCATTATAATATGAAATTGAACCCCAAGAAATGTAATTTCGGAATCAAAAAAGGGATGATCCTGGGGCATGTGGTTAGCGAGAAAGGCATTGAGCCCAACCCTACCAAAGTCCAAGCTATCTTGGACATGCAAGAGCCCCGGGACGTCAAAGGCGTACAACGACTCACGGGTCGTCTAGCCGCCCTGAATAGATACATTTCTTGCCTGGGAGATAAAACTCGACCGTTCTTTGCCTCCATCAAAGGACAGGAATTTCACTGGAAGAAGGAGGCCCAACAAGCTTTTGTACGGATAAAGGAATATTTATCCAATCCGAAAGTAGTTGTGGCACCTAAACCAGGAGAAAAGTTGTATTTATACCTGGCCGCCTCAGAGCATGCCATCAGTGCAGTCTTGACGAGAGCGGAAGGAATACAACACTTCCCGATTTATTTTGTGAGCCAAGTATTACATGAGGCCGAAATTAAATACACTCCACTGGAAAAATTAACATATGCTTTAATAGTGTCAATTAGAAAACTCCGGGTGTACTTATTTGAGCACCCCGTCGAAGTTTTGACTACTATGCCTTTAAGGCAAGTATTGCACCGGTCAGATATCTCCGGGAGACTCCTGAGTTGGGCGTTAGAAATTAGTCAGTATGACATAACTTTCGCCCCGAGGACAGCAATCAAAGCACAAGCCCTGGCCGATTTCATTGTGGAATTAACTTTCCCTGAGAAATCCCAGAATCAACCACGCGCCTGGCAGCTGTTCGTAGATGGATCATCTACCACTGCGTGCTCGGGGGCAGGAGTGGTATTACTCAGTCCCGATGGAGACTCAGTAACCCATGCGGTAAAGTTTGAATTCCCCACATCTAACAATGAAGCAGAGTACGAAGCTCTCATTTCTGGGTTGGAATTGGCTATAGCCGTCGGGGCAAGAAAACTCCATGTGTTTATGGACTCCCAGCTAGTAGTAAACCATGTAAGTGGGGACTACGAAGCCAGAGGGGAACAAATGATAAAATACCTGAAACTGGTATGGGAACTTTGTGAAAAAATCCCTGAAGTTCTAATCGAACAAATCCCACGGGAACACAATTCACAAGCTGACGCCCTGTCAAAATTAGCATCAGCTGAGGGCTCAGCAGACTTCTCAAATATTGTTTTGACAAAATTAATGTCTCCATCAATAGAACAAAGAGAGATACAAATGCAAATACTTGCCGGGGCCGGAGAAGACTGGCGAATTCCCATTCAACGGTACATAGATACCGGGGAAGTACCAGCAGATAAAACCGAAGCAAAACAACTCCGATCCCGAGCAGCAAAGTATACTTTAATAAACACACAACTTTATCGAAGAAGTTATTCCCTTCCACTACTAAAATGTGTGTCGAAGGAAGAAGGATTTAAAATCCTGGAGGAAATACATGATGGTGTGTGTGGAAATCATGCGGGGGGAAGATCCCTGGCACACAAAACCATGGGGCAAGGATTTTACTGGCCAAGCCTGAGAAAGGACGCAGTCGGATATGCACGCAAATGTGTTAAATGCCAGACGCATGGGCCTAACATCCGCATTTCCCCAGAAGCCTTGAAATCCATTTACAGCCCGTGGCCATTTGCTCGGTGGGGTATCGATTTGATCGGACCACTAGCAACCGCACGGGGCGGAGTGAAATATGCGATTGTAGCAGTCGACTATTTTACCAAGTGGGTTGAAGCAGAGCCATTGAACAAAATTGATCAACCACAGGTTATCAAGTTCATATGGAAAAACATTATATGTCGATTCGGTTTGCCCGAGTCAATCATTTCTGACAACGGAAAACAATTCGATGGGGCTGAGGTGGAAGAATTCTGTGAAAAATGGAAAATCAGAAGGTTATTCTCTACTCCTTACCACCCCCAGACGAATGGTCAGGTTGAAGCAGTGAATAAAATACTAAAGCACACCATCAAATCAAAATTAGAAAGTCGCAAAGGAAAGTGGGCGGACGAACTTCCAGAGGTCCTGTGGTCGTATCGTACCACAGCCAGAAATGCCACTGGAGAAACCCCCTACTCTTTAGCTTTTGGAACGGAGGCGGTAATTCCAGCGGAAATAACGGTGTTATCACATCGGACCGCTCAGGAAATCTCCTCGGAGAATGAAGTAACCATCCGGAAAGAGTTGGACCTTCTTGAAGAAAGAAGGTTATCCTCGGATTCTCTAAATGCCATGAACAAAAAAAGAATTGCAAAACTATTTAACTCCAAAGTAAAAGCACGAGAATTCCAAGTGGGAGACTTGGTGTTGAAGAAAATCTTGGGGACGCACCAGGGAGCACTGGGGCCGAACTGGGAGGGACCGTTTAGAGTGAGCCACTGCCTCCAAAACGGAGCGTACGAGTTAGAGCTTCTCGATGGGACCAAGGATCAGTATCGGTGGAATGCGTTGCACCTAAAGAAATTCTATCACTAAACCGAAAGGTTAATTTTGGCTTTTTTGTAAGAGTATTATTTTAAAAAACCTTTTTACTATCTTATAAATCTTCTCAGTATTTAAAAATACTTGTATGATTTCAAAGTTATATTTTGTCTATAAAAGAAAAACATTGTCCCGGGAAAAGGAATAAATTTCCCGGTCAAAATAAAGAATGTTGAGTATTCCTAAAAGAATACTAAGGTTCGGTAAAGACCCAAAAAATCTGTGGATTATGGGGCCGAACACTTCTTTCTGCGTACGGATTCAACAGAGTAAAAGAAACTCAAGAATCGCGCGGGAGGAAGATATTGGTCCGAGGACTATCCTAAGAGGTATTCATCATGAACTAAACCTCAAAAGGGTATTCATGATGGACAAACCACAGGATCGGACAGTCTTTGTAAAAGGAGAGATGGAGGAGAAAAATGTTACTCAGAATCAAAGAATTCCAAGAGGTAACTAAATCCGAAAATCACTTTTGCAGGACAAAGAACTCACAAAGAAGTCCCAACAAAGTTTTAAAATAAAACGTGGGTGTGAGCCAAGAATTATCTGTTCACAAGAATTACGATTCACCAAACAAGCTAGAACAGACTTGTCAAGTGACAGATAATTGTGGTAAAAAGAAACCTAAACAAACGGTGGACGGGCTTTGTGTAAGACCCAAAGGATAATATCCAAAAGTAACTTACTAAGTTATTACACACCAGCAAAATATTTAAACTTGTCCAGGCAAAAAACTGCCTCTGAAGTTCAAACAGAAATAAAAAATATTGTCTTATGGCCTTGGGCCCAAATAAGAAATAAAACATAAAAACCCCTGAGCTTTTTACACTCAGGGTAGGGTTCATCTTAGCAGACTCCTGAGTTGTTAAACTCAGGAGGTAGAATTACCATCACAAGGGGGGGTTACCAGAGGATCTTTTGGCTTGCCATCAGGCCCAACACCAAGTAGATCCATACCCTCATCATCAAATTCATCCTCATCAGCAGGAGCATCATCAGCTAACTTTGCAGGTTCACCAGGCATAGAGAGGAGACTGTATGATGGCCACCATGTCATGTCAATCCCATGGACAACTTCCAGATCCATGAAAGGTTGAGGAACTCTGGAATCCAGAGTGCACCCCTTCATGTGATCCTTGAGGAGTTTGAGTCCATACTCTTTGGCCACATCATTCTCCTCCTTTGCTGCAGACCTAATGAGATCAGCATATGCAGTTACATAAAGGAGGTCAGTCAATAACCTGGGATTGTGAGCAGGTGAATCCAGTAGAGTTTCAAGCTCCACCACTCTTTCCATGGACTGTGCAAAGTTATCCTGGACCTGCTTCAGCTCTTGGGTGACCTTGACCACCTCATCCTTTAGCTCTTTCATTTCCCTGACAATGCTGTCCTGGGCATCCTCAATCTGTTCTTCTTTTTCCTTGATGGTTTTCAAAGCTTCCTGCATCTCAGACTTCAACTTCCCTATCTCTGCCCGTGCAGTATCTGCAACCTTCTTCCACCTATCCTTGTCCCCTGCTGCGGCTATGTAGGCTGCATTGAGCTCCTTCACTTGTGTTTCTTGACCAGTGTTGGTGATGCGTAGCTTGGTAACCTCAGATCTGACTTTCTCAGCCATAGTATGAGCACCAGAGATGGCAACTGCACTTTGACTGGCCAGTTTAAGGGCCAGGGAAAAGGCATGTTCCTCATGGTCCATCAGGTCATTGAGCTCTGAGGTCCAGCACCTCCCAACCGCATCAATTGAATCACCAACAGGATTGCCCAGGGTAGTGACAGGGTCAATGGGGCCTTTGCCAGAGAAGAAGGGAAGGAGCACAGATGGAAGTTTTTCCGGGGAAAACCTAGCCGAGAAATAAAATATAAGGATAAGATTGAATATTTTGTAAAGATAAAGAAAGAGTATAAAATAAATAAAAACTTACTTGTCAGAGAGAACTTTCTCAACTCCAAAAACAGACTGACTCATGTCAGCACGGGGAGGGGATTCAGTCACATCGATTATACCCCCATCAACTTTCTTCCTTTTCTTGTCTCCTTCGAGCTTGACTTGTAGAAGAGTGGATGACCCAGAAGGAGGCAAACCCTGGCTGGGAACAACATCAGTCATCACAGCATCAGCGGGGGCCGGGGGATCTTTGTAGGAGTCCACCACCTCCATGATCCCCAGAGAATCTGTCTCACCGCCCTGGGCGGAGACAGTTCGGGATCTGGTCCGGGAAGCCGGGGCACCTACTGTTCCACCCCGAGTCTTCACAGATCCTCGGCCACCTATGCTGGTTGAACTGGTTTTTGATTTACGGGCTTTCCCCACCTGGGATGGATCCACAAGTCCAAGTCTCTCGAACAATCTGTTATCCGCCATCTCTGGGGGTTTCACGTCAAACACTGTAGAGAAAAATTCTGCACCGGGAAAAGTAAAGATATTACACCCGACAAAAAATGGATGATCTTTCCCTGGGGGATATGTCCCCAGGGAATAAGACAAAACAAAAACTGTAGAAAATACAGGACTTTACCAAAACAAGGTTTATCTTCAACGAATGGAGGACAGAACAAGCCTGCTGCGTCACGTATACTGTCGTCGTTAAGGTACGTCGAATCCCTCTCGGTAGTAGGAATGCACTGGGCCAAAAGATTCGCTGTAGCCAAATCCCACGGGATGCTATAGTCAGTTTTGGAGATCCGGGCACCTACAAACATAAGAACAATTATAGATCAGTCAAAACTGTAAAAAACTTAAAAGTATAACTTACTTTCATCTTTAATGCCATAAGTTAGGGGAATTTCAATTTCTCCCTCTCGGGTCTGAGTTCTCCATCTCCCCGAGACATAAAACCATCGATCCCAACAAGTAGGATCTTTAACATCCGGTTCCTTTATCTTCACCATGTTTTTCCTGCATCGAACTGTGTAATCACCCAACAACCCTTTCTGGAAATTGACCGGACTAAAGAACAAATGGAATTCATCCCCCGTGAGGGGTCGAGAAAATCCCACTTGTCCTAGAACCGTCAAAACCCCATACAACTGAGCCCACCCGTTCGGATGAATCTGATGAGGAGCCACACCCCACCGGTTCAACAGGCCTGAAATCGAAGGATGCAGAGGAAACCGCAGACCTTGATCCATCGCGTCGACGCCGATGGCCACCATGCCTGGAGGTGGACAACAGGCGGATTCTCCCTCTTCTGGCGCATGCAAATGCACGTTGAAGGGAATCCGCCAGTCATCCCTCCAGTCGGTGAGTTCGTCCGCCGTCACCGTGCTATCTCGGCCGTGCGCACCCCACTCCTGGTGATTTGGATCTGGGTGAACCGAAGTGATGGTCCTCTCAGCGGGAACGTAGGGATGGGCCGCGTCTAGTTCGTCCAGTCGGAATTCTGGCAAGGCCGGCTCCGCCTTGTCCATGAATTCCTTGTACTGACGAGCGAGCAGGACGTGAGGCTCTTCGACCACCTTGGGGCGAACGACTCTCGTGTATTTTGGCATGATGGTGAGGGTTGTAGAAGGAGATTTACACTACAAACTAAATAAATTTACACAGTAAAATTGCAGGGGGAAGGAGATTCTTACCGATTTTCAGATTTGAGAATCGAAGAGAGATGTGAATTTTCAAAATTTGAAATGGGTTAATTTGTTTTAAAAATATAAACCTGCAACATGAATAGATCAACGGTTGAGATCAAGGAAGGGGAAGAGAGGGCGGTTTCCGATGAAAAACGTACTCAAGTATCCCCCCACTACCCCGTAAAACCTAAAATACTTGGTCAGGATAATGCCACGTGGCAAATATTTACTGACAAAATCCAGGTTAAGAAGAAACCTCTCTTTTTACATTCTTTTATTATTTATTTGTTAATCAGATTATTGATTTATTAAGAAGATAAGTTTTCTGATACTTATCATGATTTACGAATATAAAGAGTCCTTCAAAAACAATAACTCTTGTTTATTTCACCGGGAAAGAAACCTGGGAAACAAAACCTGGGGAATTAAACCCCGAAAATATTATTTTACAAAGAAAAGACTAATTTTCTATATTTCGGATAAATCTCACGGGGAAATACATCCCCAGTTATCTTTTACAGGACAAATCATCAGGTTCGGAATCAACCGAGCTGTCTTCAGAATCAGTTCCCAGATCAATGATCTCCTCTCCATCTCTCCCAAATACTCCGATATTGAAAGACTTTTGCCCACGCAACTCCAGAAAGATGGTCACATCCACCGAGACAAAACGGCGTTCACAGAATTTGTCCCAACCGTCACTCAGAGCGAGACGTCAACCATCCTTCTCTACCTTAACTGTCCAGACCCGTTCAAAAGCATCTACCAAAGCAACATCCTGTCCATCGAGCTCCGGAAACTTCTGAGAAAAAGACAAAGAAAGAGGCAACTTAGTTTTCATCGACCGATTCCTAATCCGAGAGGAAAAGCTGGTTATTTGATTCAGGTACACCTCTCTGTTCCAAGTAAAAGCCATGATATGAAGACATAATCCAGAGTCGAAGAGCCTTTAAAGGCGTAAAACTCAGAATTAAATGGAGTCTCAACCACCAACAGAAAGTCAGAGTGCAAGTTCCGAGACGAGTCAACCGAGGAAGACGACCACAAACTTCAGGGAAATCAGAGTTGAAAGCTCTAATTTTCCTGGGGGCCTATGTTATACCCAAGAAAACAGTCACCGACACGTGTCACGAATCAAAGGGCCACGTCATCGAGAGAGAAAGTCAGCTGAGTCAATCCTAAAAGACCTTCAACGGCATATCTAAGAAGAAGATGAGGAGCTTGGACAGTAGAGATCGCACGGAAGAATCAGACTCCTTTCACAGGGGAATCGCCTGGGGAGACTCCTGGGACGCCAGTCAATGAGCTGGGACTTCACGGGGAAAGAGGCAGATTAAGCACTAAGGGAAATTAGTGGGTATTTAATGCTTCATATTAGTGGACTAGAGGTCCAATGAGAAGCCGATATGTGGGCATTAGGTGGCATAATTAAGCCATGCATAGAGTATTATAAATAGAGGGTGTGGGAGAGGAAAATGGGACATGCAAAACCATTGTATTTTAATATGATTTCTAAGTATGAATATATGAATGAAGAGGTGCCTTGAGCATCCATGTTCTACTTATGATTTCTGCTATAACTTAATCCTTTTGCTAGCTTACTTATAACAAATTTACCATTTTGTGTTGTTTATCAAAACCCTCAATTACCAGCAAATACTATCGACAAGTACAAAAACAACCAAAACAATTATTTTCTTAATCTATTAAAAATTCCATAAAGGAATAATTAAATAAGAAAAATAAATTAACTCCAAATTAATTCTTTTTCTAATCCATGAATATTCCCAAAAATAGGAATAATCAATTAGGAAGACCAAATTAATTCTAAATTTATTCTTTTCCTATTCCATGAGAATTCCCAAAAATAGGAACGCTCAAAATAGGAAAACCGAATAATTTAGGAAAGTTAATCTTCGTCGGGAGAAGCACGGGGTGGGGATCCCCGCGCCCCTCCCATCGACCGCTAGCCGAGGAGGAGCAACACCGCCGCCGATGCCCAACCACGAGCCACCATCGCCGGTGACACCGCGTCCGAGAGGCGCGATGCGCCCTCCCCATGCGATCGATTGATCCATGGGATCATCCATGGGGATTGGTCCATCCCGGAGTCCTCCCTCTCATCGTCTCCTCCGTCACACTTTTCCGGTCGTCGTTTCGGAATCGATCCAACGTAAATAAATTACAAATTTATTACTACGCTATCCGGTATCGATTCTTTACATGAAAACGACCTTAAACAATTTCCGGAAAAATTAAGAACAAGCATTCACCACACAAGAACGAATCTCGACATCACCGAGAGTTTAATAATCAAGAGAAATATTATGACATTAATTAACAATAATTAAATCTAGCCATAATAATCGGAAACCCTGCAAGGTAGAACAATTTATCGAAAAATACCATGAACTAAAACCAACGCTCTGATACCAATTGTTGGAAATCGATATCCCGGAATTAATAAATTTAAATAAATAAATTATCTAATTAATTCCGACCGAAATCCTTTGGAGATCGAATATCCGGATTGTCAAAATTGCGGAACCGACAACCCAATCGAAATCCCGGTTGCCGGAAACCCGCCACGAACCACCACGAAGGCCGGCTCAACCAAAACCCTAACCGCGGGGATAGCCCGCGGCTGTTTCGGTCGAGCCCCCGCATGGGGCTCGCGGCTGTTCGTAGCAGCCGCCTACGGCTGCCCTTGGCAGCCCCTTGGCACGCCCTAGCTGCCCCACGGTGATCGCACGCCCAGCCACGGCGAACCGTGGCTAGCGATCACCGCCAGTCGCCGCCGCGCGAGCGGCGGTCCAGCCGCGCGAGCGGGGCTGCTCCAGCAGCCCGCTGGAGTCCCGTGCGTGCGTATGGGGAATCGAGCTCGCCCTCGATTGAGTCTCGGCGTCCAGCCGAGGCTCGCCCCTCTCGACCCTCTCTTGTTCGAGCCGTTGAGCCGCCGGCGGTCCGGTGATCTTCGATCACCACCGCCCGGTTCAACCTCGACAAAGGTCGCGTTCTCGGATCTTGGTTCACGGTATTTTTACGATAATTAAACGATAAAATCATAAAGAGGGTTTTACGATTTACCTCGTTCTCGTTGTTCGGAAAAACGAAGAACTCAATTTGACGACCTTGAGATCTTCCCACGTATTCCTTGCACTAGCTCGGACGTCGTGTGGGCGACGATCTACCGAACTCCATGGATCTCCCTCTCTACTTTCTCTCTCAAGAATTGTGATCTTCAAGTTATGAGATATGAGAATAGAGAAGACCATGTAGTGCTTTTATAGGCTACGTAGGGGATCTTAAGGAGGTGGAATATTGGGCTTCCAATATTAATGATTAAATTGAGCCCAAGCCCAAATCTATTAATCCATTAATATTAATTAATTCTATTTTCCACTATATAAAATTAATTGCACTCCCAATATTAAACCATATTATATCAAATAATATTTCTCCGGTAGTATTATATATTCCGTGTATTTAAGATATAAATATCCATGAATAAAATTAATTTATTGCTAATTAATTTATTCATCTCTTATATCCGAGACTAGTACCATTCAACCTTAATTATTATGCGGAACGAATCCACCTTCAGGGTTTACATAATAATTCCTTATGAACTCATCTCGGGGATATTATCAACCCTTACGGGATACACTTTCCCGTCAAGTATTCACGGCATGTCATATATAAAATATAGCGACCCAACTTAACCGGTAATTGACTCAATAATTAAACCGGTCAATTCCTTTGGAAAATCAAAGTCACTTATAATAAATATACACACCCGCAATAGTATCGGGGATTAAGAATAAAATACACTGGGACTTAAATCGATTATCGCCGACAATCCTAATCGATAAATCTCAAACGATCCGCTCAATACACCAAGTGTACAAGTGTGATAAAATAATCAAGACAGATTATTTTCTCTCTCACACAACGACTATACCGATGGATTGGTCCGTGTCCATCTAGGTCGTGAGCAACTGTTCGATTAAATACGAGTAACCGATAGTATGATCTTCCGTGTGGGCCCGACACACCATACTAACTACAATGTATAGAATCCAAGACTATAATTTGCATATATTTAATTATAAATAATTAAACGCAAATAATTGTTTATTTAATTAAATAGATTAGTGGCAATGGATCGTGAGTTTCCGTTACTTAAATCTAGACATTAAGTACACAACTCCAACACAATGATCGGCATCACATAGGTCAAGGGGGAAGTCAGGGGAGTCAATGCCTGGATACTTTATTCTTTATTTGTTTATTCTTATTTATTTTAGTCAAGTCTGTTAATTGCTCAGTTTGTTAGTTAAGTTGCATGCTAGTTTATTTCTGTTTAAGTTATTTGTTATTTTCGAGTCAAGTAAACACGTTGACCACGGTTCGGCAGTGCCCAACTGCTTTCCAAAACAAAACCTTTTCAAACGTGACAACCCAATTGAGCAATCAAAGCCGGGAAAACTATAAGCTAAATCGCCTCCTCGTGGGATCGACCCTATACTTGCTACTAGTACTTGTGCTAGTGAATGGTTTAGGACTTATAAATATTATTTTGCGCTACTCCACGACGGTAGCGTCACCAGGTGAGGCGCATTAGACTGCGACCAAGAATATTCTTATGTACCTTAGATGGACTAAAGAATATTTTGTTGTCTTTGGAAGACAAAAAGAGTTGATATTAACAAGTTATTTGAATGCTAACTTCAAAACAGACTAAGATAATTTCCGATTTGAATCTGGTTATATCTTTTGTCTGGTTAGAGGTGATATTTGTTGGAATAGTTCCATGCAATGCAATATAGCTGATTAAACTACAGAAGCTGAGCACAGTATTGCATTGGATGCAGTAATGTTGGCAGTTAGGATTTGAAAGTTCTTGAATGAACTAGGTGGCGTAACTAGCTCAGCCCATCCGATAGTTCTCTATTTATAGTAGAGTAATCGCGCAAGCCAATGAGCTAGGAAGCACCACAAGTCTAAAACTGGTGCTCGGGAAGTTCCACATTATTTGGGAGATAGTTTTGTGGAGACATAGAGATAATAAAGTTGCAACGTTTGGTAAGGTTGCAAACCCGCTTTCTAAACCTCTCCAGCAGTTTAAGCTTGAGGCTTTCACGGCTGCAATAGATATCAGACATCTTAGAGATGGGTTGTGATTTCTATTACTGTATTAGATACTTTTGGAGATTTGGTAATATTCACTCATATGTATAATACATATATCTTCATATAAATATTGTTTAATTTATATGAATTGTCCAAATGATTAAGTGATATCAATTGGGTTATGAGGTCGACTTACCGCATAATGAAGTCCCAATGGTTAAACTGATATACTTGAATCATATGCTTGTTCCTAGTTCGTATAATCGAGTACGGACAAACCAATAATACAAAGAACTAGATTGTAATGTGTACTATAGCGCCGCTTCATGGGCTAGTGATGTGGGACATCAAGTACAATTACATAGATATTAGTTGTGAGTTAATGATCGAACAGACTCGACTGAATTAGTATTTAAGATTTCGAGTCATAATACTATTTCATTGACTGTCGAGCAATTTCCTCTGACCTAAGTAGTCCAGAGTGATTCCATTGTGAAATGGTGTACTTTGATATAAGTAAACGCCTGTCGTAAAAGGAGGTTATAAAACTTGTTATTGGGTATATCAGGAAGTAAGTGGGAGAGCTTGGATTGACAAGATGGGATTTTCCTCCATTTTATAATGGATACATGTCTTACCGGCCACTTGGAGAGTCGAGACTGTGTAAAATACGTGGCCACGTCCAGATTCGTATCATAGTGATAAATATGGTTTTACAGTCTGTCTCAAAGTCCAAGAAAGGTTTGAACCGATTGAGGATGACTCGAGTCTTGACTCAAGTTCAAACTTAGACATAAAGTGACAACAGGAATTTGGCAGCACACTGGCTCTGAAGGCCAAGTGGGAGATTGTTGGGATATGTCCTTCGATCCTACGTGTGCAATCGATAAAGTCATAAGGTCGTCTATGGATGCTTAAATAATTATTAGATAATATTAATTGTTGGGAGCAATATAATATTGATCTATAATTATACCTACAGGGTCACACACGAACCGAAAATACGAGCTATAAGTGTTTGCTAAAATGAGTCGATTTGGAATCGATAAATATATAAACTAGGTTTATATTCGATGTGATTTACGTACATGCATGTGATGCATGGCTTGCATGGAATGCATGTCACATGGTGTAACATGGCATGCCACGCAAGCGAATGAGACCACATCCAATGCAATGTGGCTTGAGGATGTGGACATGACCATTCAAAGTCACCATTAACACACCTTAATGTGTGATAATGATTCTACATCAATATCACCATTATGGGGGGTTACAAAGGTGTTATTTCATGGTTTAATAGGTGAGAAAATGCTGATTTTCTCACCACAATATTCAGCCACGAAAATCACACACAAAAGAGAGAGAGAAGAGAGTTCTTGGAGAACCACTTAAAGCTAGCAAGCAAGTTCTTTTTCCGGATTCGTGTGCAACACGTAGAGGCCGGGCCATTTGTGCGGCTTCCACATCTGGACGATCTAAAGGAGTGACGAGGTCATTCACAAGGAGAGATTTGAGTTGCTGATCCATCAAGGTGGTTCAATCGACTCAAAACCACCTTCAACAACATCAACGAGGCACGCATCACCAAATGTAAGAATTCGGTGATATATCTATATATATATATTTTTTGGATGTATATATATATAAATATATGTGTGTTTATACATATTTGTGTGCACTAAGATCATGGCATAGTAGATCTATCGCTTTACACGCTTCCGCACACACGGTATATCGATCGGATCGGTATACTGTTGGAGTTGTGTACTTAATGTCTAGATTTAAGTAACGGTAAACTCCCGGTCATAGCATTTAATCTATTAAATTAATAAACAATTGTTTGCTATTAATTATTATTAATTAAATATATGCAAATCATAGTCCTGGATTTTATACGTTGTAGTTAGTATGGTGTGCATGGGCGGACAGAAGATCATACTATCGGTTACTCGTATTTAATCAAACAGTGGCTCACGACCTAGATGGACCCGGACCAATCCATCGGTATAGTCGTTGTGTGAGAGAGAAAATAATTTATCTTAATTATTTTATCACACTTGTACACTTGGTGTATTGAGCGGATCGTTGAGATTCATCGATTAGGATTGCCGGCGATAATCGATTCGAGTCTCAGTGTATTTTATTCTTAATCCCCGATATTATTGCGGGTGTGTATATTTAATATAAGTGACTTTGATTTACCAAAGGAATTAACCGATTTAATTATTGGGTTAATTACCGGTTAAGTTGGGTCACTATATTTCATATATGGCATGCCGTGAATGATTGACCGGACAGTGTATCCCGGAAGGGTTGATAATATCCCCGAGATGAGTTCATAAGGAATTATTGTGTAAACCTCATGAGTGGATTCGTTCCGCACAATAATTAAGGTTGAATGGTACTAGTCTCGGATTAAAGAGATGAATAAATTAATTAGCAATAAATTAATTTTATTCATGGATATTTAAATCTTAAATACACGGAATAAATAATACTACCGGAGAAATATTATTTGATATAATATGGTTTAATATTGGGAGTGCAATTAATTTATATAGTGGAAAATAAATTAATTTATATTGATAAGGATTAATGGACTTGAGCAGTGGGCTCAATTTAATCTTCAATATTGGAAGCCCAATATTCCACCTCCTTTAGATCCCCTACGTAGCCTATAAAAGCACTACATGGCCTTCATAAAACAAAAAGACAAGATTATCATACTTGATATTCTAGAGAGTTGAAGGAGATCCATAGGAGTTCGATAGATCGTCGCCCACCCGACGTTCGAACGGAGTGCAAGGAATACGTGGGAAGATCCAAAAGGTCTTCAACTTGATTTCGTTTCTCCGCACAACGAATCAAAGGTATGATCATAAAACTCCTTGTGTGATTTTATGTTCAATTAAATTGTGATACATACATGAACAAACGATCCGGGATAACAAGGATCTTCGGGGACGGGGATTCGAGATCCCCGGTGAAGGATCGAGAGGACCCTCGGCTTGGAGCCGAGGGGTGGCGGTCGAGCCTTAGGGCTTCGACCGCCGGCGCGCATCGAAGGAAGGCCGCGGCTGGACGCCGCGGCTGGGGCGATCGAACCCTAGTTCGATCGCCGGGGACCGTCGCGGCTTCGCACCGCGGCTGGTGGTCCCCCCTCCTGTCGGTGGTGGCGGTGAGTCGCCGGACTCACCGCCCTGGGCTGCCGGAGCAGCCCCAGCGATCGACGCACGATCGCGAGCCCCGGCGGGGGCTCGGCTAGGGTTTCGGCCGCGGGTTCATCCCGCGGCGATGCTCGGGTCGAGCCCGGTTCCGTCCGGTGGTTCGCTTGTTTCCGGCGAGGGGATTTCGGTCGGGGTTATTGGTTCCGCAATTTTTGATACCCCGGGATATCGATTTCCAGCAATTGGTATCAGAGCGTTTGGTTTCGTGTTCATGTATGTGTTCAATTGTGTTCTACCTTGCAGGGATTCCGACTATCATGGTTTAAATTAATTGTTAATTATTCGTTTAATTAATTGCTATTTAATTTTGCCATGATTATTCGTTATTAAACTCTCGGACATGTCGAGATTCGTTTTGTGTGGATGAATGCTTGTAATAGTAAAAATTCGGGGGTTGACCAAATTTAGATTTATTATTATTGTTTTTTATTTTCCGGAAAGTGTATAGGGTCGATTTCATGTATAGAATCGATACCGGAATTGTAAATTTATTTCTTGTAATTTATTTACGTTGGATCGATGCCGAGACGACCGCCGGAGAACTCGTGTGACGAAGAAGACGAAGAGGACGAAGAACCGGGATCGATCAAACCCCTTGATCGACCCCAATCGATCGACCCAAGGGGAGGGGCCGATCGTCCTCGGCTAGGGCTGCCGCCGGCGACGGTGGCGGCTGGGCTGGGCGGCGGTGCTCCTCCGGGGGTGGGCGGTCGAAGGTGGGGGTGGCGTGGGGTCTCCCGATCTCATGCTACTCCTACCTAGATTCTACTTACCTAATTGATTCGGTTTTCCTAATTGAGTTTTCCTATTTTTGGGAATTCTCATGTATTAGGAAAAGAATTAATTGGAATTAATTTTATTCCTTATTCTATTATGGAAGTCTTCTAGAGTATTCCGAGTTCTACTTGGAATAGGATCCTAGAGATTTAATAGAATTGGAAAGGAATAAAAGTTAATCTAGGATTGATTTATTTCCTAATTGATTATTCCTATTTTATGGGAATTTTCATAGTAATGGAAATTAATTAATCTTGGAAAGTAGAAGAGTCCTAATTTATTTTATTTCCTTATTCTATTATAGAAGTCTTCTAGAATATTCCAAGTTTTGACTTGGATAGATTATTCTAGAGATTTAATAGAATTGGATAGGAAAATAAATAAATAAAAAAAAAATATTAATAATATTTAATTTTATTTTTGATTTATTCGATTGACTTAATTTTCGAATTAAGTATCTTTTGGATTTATTAAAAATAAATAGATTTAAATATTGGGATTAATATTCTCGTCACATGGAGCATTCAAGAACGAAGACTGAAGACTAGAAGACGCATACGGAGATGGAATAAAGCCATGATAGTCGGGAAAATAATTTTTCTAGCATTATTTTGACTATGTGCTATGTGCTTTATTGCTTGTATGCATGCTTATGTGTTTAATTATGCATTAGATAGCGTATCCATTTGTTATAAAAAGCTAAGTGAGAGAGGGGATGGAAACATTCCCATGGTCTCCATTACTGTTCTCTTGGTGACTCTTATGGACTTTTGAAGTTCGTATAGATGTGTCATTGGAGGAGAATTCTTGTAATTCCTTTTACAAGAAACATTGATTAAGTTTATCAAACAATGCCTAATTTGTCTTTCTGAAACTGACTTCAAGTCGACTCATTCTCACCCCGGGGAGTGGAATGGAGCCAAAGCCACTTGGTCATGTGGATGACACAAATTAGAGACATTCGTACCATCCTTTTGAAGGTGGGTCGATTGTCTGCTCGGCTCCCTCATCTAATGAGAGATAGGGTTGTTCGCATGGTGAAACACTGGTTAGAAACTTCGAGTTTCACTTATGATTCTCCGCGTCTTGATTTACGAAAATCGAATGGATCTTGTAACTGGGAGTCAATTATAAAAGTCTCTTAGTGTAGTAAACGTCCACACAACGTGGCTTGCTATACTGACGGATTTTGGATTAATTGATGTAGACAGTTGTAAGGAATTGTGAAGAGTTGTGAAGTTATCGTAAACGTCCACACAACGTGGCTTGCGGTGATGTAGCAATTCCAAACGATTTACTTTGGTGCTGAGTAATGGTTTACACTTAGATACGCTTTATAGTATTCCTCCCAACGAGGTTCCGCTATAAGTGATGTATGACCGAAGAAAATCTAATTGCTAAATCATTTGATGTTTAGACATGATGTAAAAGCTAGAAAAGAGGCAATGAGGATACTCATAAAGGTCAGTTGCTTCGAGGAAACGCTTGATCACATTTTCGAGATGTAGACGAGTTGAGACAGTCGCAAGCTCTTATAGCCAAGGCCAAAGGTTTCGAACCTATAGGCTTACATAAGGGAAGGGAGAAGAAGACAAGGGAATCCAGTAGTCCTAAAGTACTTGGACCACGGGGAGGGATAAAGAAGCCTTCTGGCAAATATCCCCAAGGAAAACAGTCTGAGTACTGGGGGTCTATATCTTGTCCTCTCAGAGGTACGAATTTTTCTTTAGTCGTAAAAACATAGTCAGCAGTATTATCTACCAGAAATTCTGGTGTGTAGATATGGAACCACTGACGGTATGTGCATTTTTGAATGCAGGGGTTCCAGAAAACCCGGCGACTTAGAGAAGAAGAGTTCGAGTCTACACGGGCAAAAGCTGTAGAGGAGGCAGCTGCTGCGGTGGAAGACATTTATCTGCTTTAGTAGTTAAATAGGATTTCATTTCAAGATTATTGCATTATGTACCCTTTATTTTAGAAAGAACGTTTTGTTCTGGATTTCTATTATTTATGAATGGATATTTTATTTCTTTAATCATTGGATGATTTTGATAAGAAATAATGGCGTTATCTATTCTGGTACATTAGATAGCAATATATGAATGATAGATCCTAAGTCTACCACGATGCAACGAACCGTTCTATAACTTGTTTTACTTGTTAGATATTTCTTTATTAATCATTATACTTGTGAATTCTTATACTTAGTAGTATTTTTCAAATAAGATTCAAATGGTCGAAATTGATTTGATCAATTATAGTTGAAGGAATGGACCTTCCGACCTAAGGATTGAATTTGTAGGATAATACGTCTAAGCAAACCTTTCTGGATAAAGGATAGAATTCAGACAAGTATTGGAAATGATTAGATATGCATACATATGTGTAAGTTAGAAAGGTACGAGTAATTCTTTCAAGAATACTCGGTGATGGATTAGAATACTTAATGTGCCATAAAAGCAAAGTGTTTTGACTAGTCAATGGACACAAAGCTGTTATGGGGAACCATCAAAGTATATCCATTAGGAGCCTGCGACTCGGTCGCGAAGGCCATCACCTATCTGAATAACACATAGCGTAATCAAAGATTGGGATTCAATCCCAAAAGGCCGCGCCATACACTTACGTGTAGAGATGGTGCGTTGTAAATAAGAAATGGAAATCTAATAGTAAAAGAACAAGTTGTTCGGAACTACCTATGTTCTATGGATATTCCTAGAGACAACGGCATATTCAATATGGTTGTAGGATATCCTAGATGAACTAAGTGTTGTGTGTTCTATAGTACTATGAACTGATGGAGTTATATTCTAAATTTCTAGTTTAGTGACAATATGGAACTCCTTATCTGTGTTTTACATTATCTATTAATCAAACTATCGGCATTTTATCTATCATGTATATGAATGCAA
This sequence comes from Euphrasia confusa, assembly GCA_954870475.1. Taxonomy (NCBI): domain Eukaryota; kingdom Viridiplantae; phylum Streptophyta; class Magnoliopsida; order Lamiales; family Orobanchaceae; genus Euphrasia; species Euphrasia confusa. The sequence goes on from OX940958.1 coordinate 14,988,914, forward strand.
TAGTCCTAGATATATACGTTGTAGACAGTATGGCGTGAGGAGACACGCGGAAGATCATATTGTCGGTTACTCGTATACTATCGAACAGAAGCTCACGACTTAGATGGACAGGGACAATCCATTGGTACGTCGTAGTGTGACTGGGTAATAGTTGGTCTTGACTATTATGTTACACTCGTACACTTGGTGTATTGAGCAGGACCACGGGAGGGCGTTCGATTTATACTAATCGACGTAATCGAACTAGACCTCAGAGATTACGGATATACGAATTCCTAATCCCTATATAATTATAGGTGCGTGTGTCCAATTCTCGGTTCTTTAACTTGCCAATGAGTGAGACTAATTGATTAGTCGAGATACTCGGTAAATTGGGAATCGTAATTGTACTCACGGCATGCTGTAGATTATAGACAGGAAACCGTGTCCCGTTTATCGGGTTGATGACGTCCCCGAGATGAGCTCATAAAGTTTATCATGTAAACCCTGCAGGTGGATTTGTTCCACATGATAATAAGGATGAGTGGTACTAGTCTCGGATAATAAGAAACGAATTAATTTAATTATTAGTAATTAAATAAATTCGTGGACGTTCGATATCTTAAACACGGGGAAAGTCGTATATGTAATTTCGGCGGATTTATTATTGTTGAAATAATATTAAAATTAATTTCGGGAATTCAATTATTATTTTATAGTGGAGTTAATAATAATTAAAATTGAAATCGATTAATTAAGGAATTGCTTTTACGTATTCCAAGTTAATTAATATTTCAATTTAGCCCTTAATTAATTTATCCTTAGGTCCCTAACGTAGCTCTATTTAAACCCCCTCCCTTACCCTCTCTTAACCTACAATTCGCCGCAACATTTATTTTTGCTGAGAAAAATAATTGCGTTAACGCAAATATATTTTTCTCTGTAAAAGTAAAAAGGTTAACGCAAATAAAATTTTTATTCTCTCATTGAGAATAATCTTACGGAGGTTGAGACAGAGAGAGTATAGACGGGAGAACCCCAGCGGATCGTTGCCCACACAACGGCTAGAGTCGGGAAGAGAATACGTTAGAAGCTCTAAGGTCTCAACAATCGACCGATAAGGTATGAGATCGAATCTCAATTCCGCAATTTCATTCGATCTAATTTCTCGTTGATCATACATGAACGTAGATCGGGTTCCGGGGTTGTGGGTTGTATTCCTCGACTACTGGGGGTTCTAGGACCTCCGGATCGGTAGTCGGATGAGGAAAAACGACCCGGAAACGAGCCCGGAACAGCAACGTCGCGTTGCTGTTCGCGGAGAAACGGCGACCGCCGTTTCCAAACGGCGACCGCCGTTTTGGTGTTTTTCTGGCAGCCCGCTCGGTTTGCGCGGTTGTCCTTCGGGGCAATGGCTGGGCGTGAATCGGGGCACGGGCTGGAAAAGCGAACGAAGTAGCGACACTGGATGTCGACTGGGATCGTTCGGATGTTCGAGTGATCGAACGAACGCATCCCGGGTAGTCGATTTCCAACAAATGGTATCAGAGCCGGTTTATGCGTTCTTGTATTGTTTGCGAGTTTTGTTTTGCAGGATAACCCGATTATTATGGTCATGTTGTATGTACTGTATTTTTTATGGTTTGTTAAACTCTCGGGGTTGTCGAGATCTTTGGTTTTGAATCGTTGCTTGCTTGTAATAGTTAAAACGACGGGTTGAGTCGTTTAGGGTTTTCTATTTCGTTTTTCGTTTATCCGGGTGTATAGGATCGATCATTCCTGTATAGGATCGATGCCGGAAGTAGTTAGCTTTACTATGTAATGTTGTTGCTGCTTGGTGGATCGAGACGAGATCGAAGGCCGGACGAACGAGGGTCGAGAAGTCGAACCCGCGGCTGCTGAAGGGCAAACGGCGGTCGCCGTTTCTCAAACGGCGGTCGCCGTTTCGCTGGATTCTTGGCAGCAGCTTGCGGGGGTTCGACTGACACCATGGATCGCTCGTCGAGGCTTGGGATGATACTCCAGTGGGAGGGGTTCGTCTCTTGGCACTTAGACGAGTCGGTGGTGGATCGAGACCTAGACGAGCAACGAGACGAAGATCCGAGAAGACGTGCATCGAAGATTTTGAAGGCCATAATAATCGGGCCACGTTAAATGCTTTCTATGTGTTTACGTGTTTATTATGCTTTAATTTCATATGCATGTGCTTGTTATCCCTTTTTCGTAAAAACTAAGTGGGAGAGGGATTGGAAACAATCCCGCGGTCTCCATTCTCTGTTTTGATAGTGATGTGTGTCGCTTACGAGTTGGCTTTAGTGTCATCCTCCCTATCGGATAAAGTTGACACACGGATATCACTGGATCAAAATTCGAATTCAATTCCATTTATAGAATTGAACACTTAAGTTTTTCAAAGCAATGCCTAATCTGTCTTTCAAAGACTAATTTCAACTCGACTCATTCTCACCCCGGGGAGTGGAATGTAGCCAAAGCGCTTGGTTATGTCGATGACACATATTAGAGACATTCGAGTCATTTGATGACTAGATCGATTGTCTGGTTGGCTCCCTCACTTAGTGAGAGATAGGGCTCAATTGCATGATTGATCGCTGGTTAGAAACTTCGAGTTTCACTTACGAGATATCAAGCTTTGATTAACGAAATTGTGAAATTTATTAAATGGAATTCAATTAACAAAGTTGTTTGTTTAGTAAACGTCCACACTATCGTGGCTTACTAGACGGAAACGGAACTTTGGGTTAATTGAGGCTCGACAGTTATAGGAAATCGTAAAGGGACCGCATGTCAACGTAAACGTCCACACTAACGTGGCTTGCGGTGGGCGTGTAGTTTCCGAGCGGTTAACTTAGTACTGAGAAATGGTGTACACTTAGGTACGCATTACAGTATCCTCCCCATCGGAGTCACTGCTGTAATGATGTACGACCGAAGTAAAAGTCCAGTTATAAAATCGTTTGGACTAGTATACGTCCACATGAACGTGGCATGCTAGTCTGATGGGATTTTAGGATTAATTGGTAAATTTAATGATATTAATTAAGGGAGTTAATATCGAATTAAATTTTACAGTTTGATTTGTCTCTTTTATAGATATGGCACTCAACCCGCTGTCCATTATACTAAAAGAAAACAAACTCACTGGTCCAAACTATGTTGATTGGAAACGAAACTTGGACATTGTCCTAACTGCTGAGGAGTACAAATATGTACTCCATGAGGTTTGTCCTGATGAACCTATTGATACCTCCACTCCTGAGGAAAAGGAAGTTCATCGGAAGTGGGTCAAGGCTGATCAGATGGCGCGGTGCTACATTTTGGCTTCTATGTCAAATGTGCTGCAACATCAGCATGAGGCCATGACCACTGCCTATGATATGATGCTTAACCTCAAGGAGATGTTTGGTAGTCAGGATAGGGCAGCCAGGCAAGATGCTATGAGAAAACTCATGACAGCCACTATGTCCGAAGGAACGCCCGTGAGGGATCACGTTCTTAGGATGATAGGCTATCTGAATGAAATAGAGATTATGGGAGGAGCTATCGATGGGGAAACCCAGATCGATATAGTGCTCCAGTCTCTGCCTAGGAGTTTTGAGCAGTTCCGCCTGAACTATAACATGAACAAAAGGTTATATTCGTTGGCGGAGCTCCTGACTGAACTCCAGGCGGCAGAGGGAATCTTTAAGAAATCTCAGGCACTTGTGGCTGTGAAACTTCCTGGCCCTCCGGGGACTAAGAGGAAGAAGAAGCAAGGACGGAAACCCAGTGGACCCAGAAATGGTGGACCACAGAATGGAGTGAACAAGCCCAAGGGCAAGTGTTTCCGTTGCAAGCAGTCTGGACATTGGAAGTCTAATTGTCCTCTCAGACAAGGAGGTATGAACTTTTCCTTAGTCACTGAAACATGTTTAGCGGTGTTATCCACCGGTACCTGGTGTGTGGATACGGGAGCCACTGATCATGTCTGCAATTCTTTGCAGGGGTTCCAGGAAACCCGGCGGCTTAGAGAGGGAGAGATCACTATCTACATGGGCAACGCTACGAGAGTGGCGGCAGTTGCAGTGGGAGATATTTATTTGTCTTTTAATAATAAAGTTTTGGTATTGAATAATTGTCTTTATGTACCGAATTTTAGAAAGAACCTTGTTTCGGTTTCTAAATTGGTTTTGAATGAATATTCTGTTTCTTTTGATAGTTCTGTTATTATCAAAAAGAATGGTGAGTATATCTGTTCTGGTACATTGATAGGAAACTTATATATACTGAATCCTGATTATTCCACGATGCAACGAGTAGAGTCAAATAACACATCTAGTACCAATAAGAGAAAAGAGCCTTCTAGAATGAATCAAAAGTACTTATGGCATCTTAGGCTAGGTCATATTAACTTGGGCAGGATTCAAAGGTTGATAACTGATGGAATACTCAGTGGTGTGAAAGATGAGGACTTTCCAACCTGCGAATCATGCCTGGAAGGAAAAATGACCAAGCGACCCTTTAGTGATAAGGGGTATAGATCCAAGGAAGTACTGGAATTGATTCACTCTGATTTGTGCGGGCCTTTATCTGTCCAAGCGAGAGGAGGTTATGAATATTTCGTAACCTTCACTGATGATTACTCAAGGTATGGTTTTATATACCTGATGCGCCGCAAGAGCGAGTGCTTTGACAAGTTCAAGGAGTACAAAGCTCTTGTGGAGAACCTTCATGGTAAAACCATAAAGACTCTACGATCTGATCGTGGAGGAGAGTACCTCTCGGGAGAGTTTAAGGCGTACTTATTAGAGAATGGGATTGACTCCCAGATGACTGCACCATACACGCCCCAGCAAAATGGTGTAGCAGAAAGAAGGAATAGGACTCTTATGGAAATGGTAAGATCTATGATGAGTTATTCAGAACTACCAGTTTCGTTCTGGGGATATGCCTTGGAAACAGCGGCGTATATCCTGGACTTAGTTCCTTCTAAATCAGTCCCTAAGACGCCCTCGGAATTTTGGACCGGGCGTAAGCCAAATTTGAAACACATTCGGGTCTGGGGTTGTCCAGCACATGTGCTGAAGCATGGGGCTGATAAGTTGGAATCTCGTTCAGATATTCGGTTGTTTATAGGATGTCCTAGAGGAACGAAAGGTGGTCTAATTTATAGTCCTAAGGACCAGAAGATCGTTGTTAGCACCAACGCTCGGTTCTTGGAAGAGGATTATATAATGGACCACAAGCCCAAAAGTGAGATAATACTTAACGAACTGAGAGGGGACGATCAAGGCTTAGATCCAACCGAACCGGGTGATACTGTTGGGATATGTCCTTCGATCCTACGTGTGCAATCGATAAAGTCATAAGGTCGTCTATGGATGTTAAATGATTATTTGATAATATTAAATTGTTGGGAACAATATAATATTGATCAATAAATCATACCTACAGGGTCACACACGGACTCAAAGATGATGTACGATGCTTGTTAATTATATTGATTTAGAATCAATATTTACGTGAATTTATATGCATGCATGGGATGCATTGCATGGCTTGCATGGATGCATGTCACTTAGTGTGACATGGCATGCCACACAAGCAAGAGAGACCACATCTTATGCCATTGTGGCATAGTGATGTGTACTTGGCCTTTCATCTCCCCATTACCCACCCATTATGTGATATAATGGTGCATATTCATTATGGGGGTTACAAGAGGGTAATGGAGATGGAAATGAAGGTATTAAGTAGTGAAAATCTGATTTTCACAATCACTTAATCACTTAATCACTTAATCACCACCCACGAAATTCACAAGTAAAAGAGAGAAAAGAGGTTGTTCTTGGAGAATCAACTCGATCAAGCAAGCAAGTCATCATCCGGGTTCGTGTGCAACACGTAGAGGCCGGGCCATTTGTGCGGCTTCAACATCCGGGCGATCTAGACAAGAGTTGTGACGAGGTCATTCACAAGGAGAGCTTCGGGAGGCTGATCCATTTGAGGTGGTTCAATCGACTCAACACCACCTCAACGACATCAACGAATCACTTCGTCACCATAAGTAAATAATCGTTGAACCTTATATATATATATTGGATGTGTATATATATATGTTTATAATGTGTTCTTATACACATTAAGTGTGCACTAAGATCATGGCATAGTAGATCTATTGCTTTACACGCTTCCGCACACACGGTATATCGATCGGATCGGTATACCGGTACCTTCAATTGGTATCAGAGCCTAGGGCTCGTGCACACTTTTGTGTTGGACACGAAGGTTAAATCAACATAATTGGATTACTTGTTTAATTGTGATTATGTGATTAGATGTAAGGCCGGCCACCGTTAGTGGTCGGGTGAATGATTTTGTCGTTTTTTACGTTTCGATTGGCCATAGTCTTTTGAGGGCTGCGTCCCTTGGAATCATTTGTAATAGATAGGTTTTTCTATTATATTTGTATTGTACTACTTTTAAGCGATGGACTTGGTCCATGGTTCGATGGAGGATCTCGGCTCTCCGGCGAAAACGAGAAGAAACGAAGCAAAACGAAGCAAAGCGGACAAAACCGGGCTGCTGGAGCCAAACGGCGGGCGCCGTTTGTGCTCCAGCGGGCGCTGTTTTGATTTGGCGGGCGCCGTTTTGGAAACGGCGACCGCCGAAAGCTCTTTTTTGGGGCAGACGGTTTTTTGCCCTTTCGGCGGGCGCCGTTTTGGAAACGGCGACCGCCGGTGGTGTTCAGCGACCGCTGGTTGAAAAACGGCAGGCGCTGTTCGTGGTTTTTGGGGTAATGACTTGTTTTGACCAAAATCGGCGAGCGCGGAACTGAAACGGCAGGCGCGGACCAATCTAGAAGATGTTCAAGGCCTATTTTGTTGCTTTTAATCTTTTCGTTTGAGAGTTGTGAGGTTCTAGGGGCCTTTCGATTTCGTATTTATTTGCTTTGCTAGTTATAGGTTGTTTTATGTTATAAATGTTCAACTTACATATAAACAAACCTATGCATGCAAATTCCCAAAATAATGAGTATAATGTCTTGTCCAAAACATCACACCCCTAAAGCCCTCGATCATAAGTTGGTAGGTCCGCCTCAGCGGGGTACTACTTGTTATCTTGGGATAAGTGGGAGTAAGGGTTAGACCCTTACACGTGACTTTGGTTTTCTCATCGATAGATCCACTGCAGGCGTGGCTATCGAGACATGAGATGAGAATGGGATTCTCATCGACCGAGAGTGATATTAGATATCATTGACATGGGTGTGTCTACCTATCTTGAAATAATTAAGTGCGGACTCAGTCGGCTTAAATATTTACAAGATGAGGATCTCGGGATCGTTTTGTTCTAAGGGACAATGATATTGGATATCAATTGAACAAAATGAAATAAATAAGTACAATTGTTAGACAACCTTATTTGTTTACCGCTTTGTGGATGTTTACATACTTTATTTATCTTTCTTTTGTAGTTTATCATGTCTAATATCAACTCAATTCAAGTTTCGTTCAATTCTTGATTGTGAAAAATTGAACAACATAAATTTTCTTGATTAACAACGTAATTTGAGGATGGTCCTCAAATACGAAGTCAAGGAAAATGTGTTAAATAACCACATCCAACGATATCATTGAACAACTCAATAACATGTTCGGGGAATATGCTAATATTGAAAAGTTCTGAATAACCAGGGTCATCGCTTCAGCTAGGCTGGAAAAGAGAAACCTATAGGGACCACATGTACAACAAATAATTGGATTATTTGTTTTAAGTGATCTCCTAAATTTTTCTAAGATGATGAGTCGTCAATTAAAAAGGACCCTGAGAGGGATATTCTTATGATAAGGGATGAGGTATTCAAAAGAGCATGGGCAAAAATGCTACTAGGGTTCCTAGGGAATCTGAATGCGTCTACTGCAAAAGTGTAGGACACTAATTGCAAACAAGTAAAAGTTCATATTTTATTCAATTTCAAAACAAATGCCTAATTTGTCTTTCATTTGATGGATTATAAGGTTATGATTATTTACACCTCGGGGAGTGATTTAATCCAAAAACACTTAAGTTCATCAATGACACAAATTAGAGACTTTCGAGCCATTGGATGGCGTGAATCGATTGTCTGGTTGGCTCCCTCATATTTTATGAGAGATAGGGCTTCAATTGCATGATAATATCGCTGTTTAGAAAACTTCGATTTTTCACTTACGATTTATCACGTTTTGACATTGAGATAATTTTGAATGGGAAATTTGAATGAGACTCAATTATTGGGAATAATTGAATTTGCCCAAAGTTCAAAGAAGATGTGAAGAACGGGGTTGCTTCATCTTCAAGTATTAATGATATAGACATTAAACTTCACAAATTCTACTTCTTGGGTATTGGATGCCAAATGTGGTTCTCACATTTTTTATGTGGAGGAACTACATAGAAGTATAAGTTTGGTGAATAGAGATGTCGATCTACAGGCAAGAAATGGAGCAAAGGTCGCTGCATTAGCCGTACGATCATATGATGTTGTTTTGCCTTAGGGCCTTGTTTTAGTATTATAACTATGTAATTTCGTACCTTCAATAAACAATGAATATTGGTTCAGTATTAGATACTGATGGATTAGTTTTTCACTATTAAATAGTTTGGTAACTATTTTAATTGTGAATTATTCTTTGTTTTGGTACGATTATTATATTGTTTATGTATACTTTAAACTTGACAAATCATATATATCATTAAGACCAAAGGCCAAATCGAATAAGTATCGATGAGACATAACTGAAACATTGTTGATTAGATCAAATCAAAATCTAAACATGTAACGAAGCTTTCTTTTAGAAGGAATTTTAGAATCATTTGACTTGGAGTCATTTGATACATGTGAATGATGTTTGATGGACAAAGATAACAATGTCATCTTTCTTGGAGAAAGGAGAACATGTGAGTGATTAATTAGGGATGATCCATACTGATGTATGTGGAACCTATCAGTTCACAAGCACATGAAGGTTATGTTTCGGAAAAGAGAAAACAAACTATATTAGATATAGTTCGACCATTCGATGATAGGTCTAAATGAACTACTGGTCTCTTTTGGGAACACACAATTCTTGACTTCAACTTATACACTGAATAGGACGCTGTCAAAAGCTGTTGATAAGACATCATACTAGGTATGGAAAGGGAGGGTCCCTAAATTGTTTTCATCAAAATTTGAGGTTCTAAAAGCTTCTCTGACGAGATTTATCTCTATAGAGCTTGAACTCAAATGGGATAAAAGTTTTTTATGGTATCCATAAGAAACTCGAGGGTACAACTTCTACGATCTATCTGAGAACAATATTTTGTTGCTCGAGATAGTGATTTTCTTGAAAAGAGTTATCTTTCCTAGAAATTCAGTGGGAGATCGGTTGTCTTGAACGAGGTTCAAGTGAAACAACCAATGATGAATACTCAAGACTAGGTTGAGAGTATTCTTATGGTTTTGGAAGCCATACCAGCCCTCGTAGGTCCGAAAGGAATAAATCTATCTCTATTATTCAAATACTTAGATATTGTGACCAATGAGAGATATGAATTCATGCTTTTGGAAAGCGGTGAACCTTCGACCTAATTCCAAGCTATGACGAGTCCAGCTACTGAAAATTGGCATGGTGCCATGAAATCTGAGATAATATCAATATCTGATAATCAAGTTTGGAACTTGATCACGGGGTTAGACCCAATGAATGCTAATAGATCTTAAAGATCTAAACAGACAGATGGAAAACCTAGGGTTTTCAAAGCAAGTTTGATGGTAAAAGTTTTATTCACGAGGTGGATTGTGGAAAAACTTTCACCAGTTGCTTTGATTAAATCATTCAGATTATCTTAGTCATTGCTACTCATCTTGACAATGAGTTATGGTAATATTGGATGTTAAAACTAACTTCTTGAATTGGATTCTAGAAGAGAATGTGTTTTGACACAGCCAAAGAGTTTTATCGATCCTAATAAGGCTGAGAAATTATGCAATCTTATAATTCCATTTATGGAATAAAGCAAAGCATATCGGAGTAGCAATCTTCAGTTCAATGAATCCATACAGGGTTTTGGATTTCAGAGGAACTCGGAAGAGTCTTGTTTTACAAGAAGATCAGTGGGAGTTACGTTGTATTAATTGTGTTGTATGTCGGTGACATACTCCTTATTGGAAACAATGTTTCTATGCTTAATTCTATTAAAGAATGGCTTGGAAATTGTTTTTCAATAAAGGATCTTGGAGAAGCACAGTACATATTGGGCATCAAGATCTGTCGGAACAGATCGAAAAGGATGTTTGGACTTAGTCAAGCGACCTATATTGATAAGGTGCTTGATAGGTTCAGAATGAAAGACGCCAAAAAGGGTCTCATTCCAATGAGTCATGGCACATCTCTTAGCAAGATGCAAGGCCCTACGGGACTAGATGAGCAAAAGAGGATGGAAAACATTCCTTATGCGTCGGCAATAGGGTCTATAATGTATGCCATGATATGTACACGACCGGACGTATCGTATGCTTTGAGCATGACGAGTCAGTTTCAAGGAAATCCAGGTAAGGCGCATTAGACTGCGGCCAAGAATATTCTTATGTACCTTAGATGGACTTAAGAATATTTTGTTGTATTTGGAAGACAAAAAGAGTTGATATTAACAAGCTGTTTGAATGCTAACTTCAAAACAGACTAAGATAATTTCCGATTTTAATCTGGTTATATCTTTTGTCTGGATAGAGGTGAAATTAGCTGGAATAGTTCCATGCAATGCAATATAGCTAATTAAACTACATAAGCTGAGTACAATACTGCATTGGATGCAGTGACGTTGGTAGTTCAGATTTGAAAGTTCTTCAATGAACTAGGTGGCGTAACTAGCTCGGCCCATCTGATAGTTCTCTATTTATAGTAGATCTATCGCGCAAGCCAATGAGCCTAGGGAGCACTACAAATCTAAAGCTGGTGCTCAGGAAGTTCCACATTATCTGGGAGATAGTTTTGTGGAGACATCGAGATAATAAAGTTGCAACTTTTGGTAAGGTTGCAAACCCGCTTTCTAAACCTCTCCAGCAGTTTAAGCTTGAGGCTTTCACGACTGCAATAGAGATCAGACATCTTAGAGATGGGTTGTGATTTCTATTACTGTATTAGATACTTTTGGAGATTTGGTAGACATTCACTCATATGTATAATACATATTTCTTCATATAAATATGGTTTAATTTATATGAATTGTCCAAATGATTAAGTAATATCGATTGGGTTATGAGGTCGACTTACCGCATAATGAAGTCCCAATGGTTGAACTGATATACTTGAATCATATGCTTGTTCCTAGTTCGTATAATCGAGTACGGACAAACCGATAATACAAAGAACTAGATTGTAATGTGTACTATAGCGCCGCTTCATGGGCTGGTGATGTGGGACATCGAGTACAATTACATAGATATTAGCTGGGAGCTAATGATCGAACAGACCCGACTGGAATAGTATTTAAGATTTTGAGTCATAATACTATTTCATTGACTGTCGAGCAATTTCCTCTGACCTGAGTAGTCCAGAGTAATTCCATTGTGAAATGGTGTACTTTGATACAAGTAAACGCCTTTCGTAAAAGGAGGTTATAAAACTTGTTATTGGGTATATCAGGAATCAAGTGGGATAGCTTGGATTGACAAGATGGGATTGTCCTCCATTTTATAATGGGATACATGTCTTACCGGCCACTTGGAGAGTCGAGACTGTGGAAAATACGTGGCCACGTCCAGATTCGTATCATAGTGATAAATCTGGTTTTACAGTCTGTCTCAAAGTCCAAGAAAGGTTTGAACCGATTGAGGATGACTCGAGTCTTGCCTCAAGTTCAAACTTAGACATAAAGTGACAAAAGGAAGTTGGCAGCACACTGGCTCTGAAGGCCAAGTGGGAGATTGTTGGGATATGTCCTTCGATCCTACGTGTGCAATCGATAAAGTCATAAGGTCGTCTATGGATGTTAAATGATTATTTGATAATATTAAATTGTTGGGAACAATATAATATTGATCAATAAATCATACCTACAGGGTCACACACGGACTCAAAGATGATGTACGATGCTTGTTAATTATATTGATTTAGAATCAATATTTACGTGAATTTATATGCATGCATGGGATGCATTGCATGGCTTGCATGGATGCATGTCACTTAGTGTGACATGGCATGCCACACAAGCAAGAGAGACCACATCTTATGCCATTGTGGCATAGTGATGTGTACTTGGCCTTTCATCTCCCCATTACCCACCCATTATGTGATATAATGGTGCATATTCATTATGGGGGTTACAAGAGGGTAATGGAGATGGAAATGAAGGTATTAAGTAGTGAAAATATGATTTTCACAATCACTTAATCACTTAATCACTTAATCACCACCCACGAAATTCACAAGTAAAAGAGAGAAAAGAGGTTGTTCTTGGAGAATCAACTCGATCAAGCAAGCAAGTCATCATCCGGGTTCGTGTGCAACACGTAGAGGCCGGGCCATTTGTGCGGCTTCAACATCCGGGCGATCTAGACAAGAGTTGTGACGAGGTCATTCACAAGGAGAGCTTCGGGAGGCTGATCCATTTGAGGTGGTTCAATCGACTCAACACCACCTCAACGACATCAACGAATCACTTCGTCACCATAAGTAAATAATCGTTGAACCTTATATATATATATTGGATGTGTATATATATATGTTTATAATGTGTTCTTATACACATTAAGTGTGCACTAAGATCATGGCATAGTAGATCTATTGCTTTACACGCTTCCGCACACACGGTATATCGATCGGATCGGTATACCGGTACCTTCAGATACGCCACCACAGTCTGCACCTGTAGTTACTGAGGTTACACCGGAGCCTCGTCGTAGTGGGAGGGTTGTTCGACAACCCGATAGGTTCATGTTTATAGGTGAGTCTTCGGACTTGTTACCTGGAGAACATGAGACCGATCCCTGGACCTATGGCGAGGCACTTAAAGATCAAGATGCTCAGTCTTGGCAAAAGGCGATGAAATCTGAGATTGAATCAATGGATTCAAATCAGGTCTGGAATCTTGTAGCACCGCCCAAAGGTGTAAAAGCCATTGGTCGCAAGTGGGTGTACAAGAGAAAAAGAGGGTCTGACGGGAAGGTTGAAACCTTCAAGGCTAGGCTTGTTGCGAAAGGGTATACTCAGAAAGAAGGGATCGATTATGAGGAAACCTTTTCGCCGGTAGCTATGCTAAAGTCGATCCGGATTCTTTTGTCTATAGCATCTTATATGGATTATGAGGTGTGGCAAATGGACGTCAAGACAGCATTCTTGAATGGGAATCTTGACAAGACCATTTACATGAGACAGCCAGAAGGTTTCATCAAGAAAGGCCAAGAGCATCTAGTGTGTAAGCTAAACCGATCCATTTATGGATTGAAGCAAGCTTCTAGATCTTGGAACATGCGGTTTGATGAGGTTATCCAGTCTTATGGATTCATTCAAAGCATGGACGAGTCGTGTGTATACCGGAGAAGTGACGGAAACAGTGTGGCGTTTCTCGTGCTTTATGTAGACGACATCCTTCTAATTGGCAACAATGTGAAGATGTTGTCGGACATAAAGGGATGGTTGTCCAAGCAATTCGATATGAAAGACTTAGTACAAGTTGGGCATGTTCTTGGGATCAAGGTTATAAGGGATCGCCGGAAAAGAACATTAAGCTTGTCCCAAGCTTCATATATTGATACGATTCTGGCTCGTTTCAACATGCAGAATTCCAAGAGAGGTGCTCAACCTTTCTGCCATGCAATTCATCTATCTAAAGACATGTGTCCCAAAACACAAAAAGAGATAGATTACATGAAGAAGGTTCCTTATGCTTCTGCAGTAGGAAGTCTAATGTATGCTATGTTGTGCACGAGACCTGATATCTGCTATGCCGTGGGCATGGTAGCTAGATATCAGAGTAACCCTGGACAGGGTCACTGGACTGCTGTAAAGAACATACTTAAGTACCTGCGAAGGACTAGGAATTATGTTCTGAGTTACAAAGCGTCCGAGGTGAATCCTATTGGTTACACAGACTCGGATTTCCAATCTGATAAGGATCAGCGAAAGTCTACATCAAGCTATGTGTTCACATTGGGAGGTGGAGCAGTCTTATGGAAGAGTGTTAAGCAGAAATGCATTTCGGACTCTACCATGGAAGCCGAATATGTAGCAGCCTCTGAGGCAGCTAAAGAATCGGTGTGGCTCCGGAACTTCCTTATGGACTTGGATGTGGTTCCTAAAATGCCTAGAGCTATCACAATTTATTGTGACAATAGCGGTGCAGTGGCTAATGCAAAGGAACCACGAGCCCACAATGCGAGTAAACACATAGATCGCAAGTACCACCTGATTAGAGACATCGTCAGGAGAGGCGATGCGGTTGTCACCAAGATTGCATCAGCGGATAACCTGGCTAACCCCTTTACGAAGGCACTTCCAGCGGAAGCGTTCAAGAGACACGTGAAGGGGATGGGTATCGGATGTATGGTAGAGGGCAACTAGAGATTTAGTATAAGTGGGAGATTGATGGAGTTATATTCTAAATTTCTAGTTTAGTGACAATATGGAACTCCTTATCTGTGTTTTACATTATCTATTAATCAAACTATCGGCATTTTATCTATCATGTATATGAATGCAATAGTCCTAGATATATACGTTGTAGACAGTATGGCGTGAGGAGACACGCGGAAGATCATATTGTCGGTTACTCGTATACTATCGAACAGAAGCTCACGACTTAGATGGACAGGGACAATCCATTGGTACGTCGTAGTGTGACTGGGTAATAGTTGGTCTTGACTATTATGTTACACTCGTACACTTGGTGTATTGAGAAGGACCACGGGAGGGCGTTCGATTTATACTAATCGACGTAATCGAACTAGACCTCAGAGATTACGGATATACGAATTCCTAATCCCTATATAATTATAGGTGCGTGTGTCCAATTCTCGGTTCTTTAACTTGCCAATGAGTGAGACTAATTGATTAGTCGAGATACTCGGTAAATTGGGAATCGTAATTGTACTCACGGCATGCTGTAGATTATAGACAGGAAACCGTGTCCCGTTTATCGGGTTGATGACGTCCCCGAGATGAGCTCATAAAGTTTATCATGTAAACCCTGCATGTGGATTTGTTCCACATGATAATAAGGATGAGTGGTACTAGTCTCGGATAATAAGAAACGAATTAATTTAATTATTAGTAATTAAATAAATTCGTGGACGTTCGATATCTTAAACACGGGGAAAGTCGTATATGTAATTTCGGCGGATTTATTATTGTTGAAATAATATTAAAATTAATTTCGGGAATTCAATTATTATTTTATAGTGGAGTTAATAATAATTAAAATTGAAATCGATTAATTAAGGAATTGCTTTTACGTATTCCAAGTTAATTAATATTTCAATTTAGCCCTTAATTAATTTATCCTTAGGTCCCTAACGTAGCTCTATTTAAACCCCCTCCCTTACCCTCTCTTAACCTACAATTCGCCGCAACATTTATTTTTGCTGAGAAAAATAACTGCGTTAACGCAAATATATTTTTCTCTGTAAAAGTAAAAAGGTTAACGCAAATAAAATTTTTATTCTCTCATTGAGAATAATCTTACGGAGGTTGAGACAGAGAGAGTATAGACGGGAGAACCCCAGCGGATCGTTGCCCACACAACGGCTGGAGTCGGGAAGAGAATACGTTAGAAGCTCTAAGGTCTCAACAATCGACCGATAAGGTATGAGATCGAATCTCAATTCCGCAATTTCATTCGATCTAATTTCTCGTTGATCATACATGAACGTAGATCGGGTTCCGGGGTTGTGGGTTGTATTCCTCGACTACTGGGGGTTCTAGGACCTCCGGATCGGTAGTCGGATGAGGAAAAACGACCCGGAAACGAGCCCGGAACAGCAACGTCGCGTTGCTGTTCGCGGAGAAACGGCGACCGCCGTTTCCAAACGGCGACCGCCGTTTTGGTGTTTTTCTGGCAGCCCGCTCGGTTCGCGCGGTTGTCCTTCGGGGCAATGGCTGGGCGTGAATCGGGGCACGGGCTGGAAAAGCGAACGAAGTAGCGACACCGGATGTCGACTGGGATCGTTCGGATGTTCGAGTGATCGAACGAACGCATCCCGGGTAGTCGATTTCCAACATGAACCAGAGGGACGTCTATCGTCCGGTTCATAGAGGAAGACTATCAGATGAACCACAAAGCCTAAAATTGACGTAATACCTTGGAATGAGAAGAAGGACAAAAGACTAGGAACCAGCCAAACCGAATAGAAGTACACCACATACTGCACCTATTGTTATTACTGTTATACACCGGGACGCCATTGCAGTGGGAGGTTTTCGGACAACCAGAGATATTCATAAGAATAGAGGAGTTCGGACTCTGGATCTAGTAGAGATGAAATCGACCCCTAGCTCTGCATAAGGGCGGTACTAGATCTAAATGTGCCTGCTTGGAACAATAAGGTTTATTGTTAAGAGGCTAGATCATTTAGAGTACAAGCTTAGTAAATCCATTTATGGATAGTAACAAAGCTATAAATCGTGGAACTTGCGAATTGATGAGAAAATCCATTTGATGGATTCATCAAAAGGCATAGACGAAAGGTGTATTGAAGACGTAATGGAAACAAGGTGGTGTTTCTCGGAGATTTTATGTAGATAACATTTTATCATTGGCAACAATGTAAAAATGTTGTCAGACATAAAATAATGGTTGTCTAAATAAATCGAGATATAAGATTGAGTAGAAGTTAGAGCATGTTCTAAAGATCGTTCGTTCTAACGATAAGAACATTTTACTTCTCCTAGATACCTTATACGATTATGGTTTGTTTTAAACATGCATACTTCTGAGAAAGGTTATTGTCTTTCAGAGACAGAATATTCATCTATCTAAAGGATATGTGTTTCGAACACATGAAGGAGATAGATGAAGACAAAGCAGTTTCCTACACTTTGTGTGGAAATCCTTATAGATGCAATGTTGTAAAAAGACAACCTGATATCAACTATGCCGTTTGCGTAGTGGGAGGATATCAAAGTAATCTGGATAAGGGATGTTCGAATGCTGTAAGAGTACTTTCATAGTGCTGGCTTACGGAGCAAGACGAAATCTTTTTAGATTACAGTTTCTCAGATCCAAAAATCAAAGAAGGACCAGTGTAAGTCGATATCAGGCTATGTGTTCACTTTTAGAAAGAGGTGGAACCATGAAATGAAAGAGTGATAAGCAGGACGCTTCTCAGACTCTCTCATAACCGAATAGCAGCCTCAGAGGCAGCGGAAGTTTTGGTTAGGTTCCGGGATAACCTCTAAGACTTGGATATGACTCTTGGTTTATCAAAGGCTATTACATAGCGGTGCATGGTAAACCGGAAGAAGTCATAAGTCTAAAAGTGATGATAACACATAGTGCAAGTACCACCTGATACGAGTCATCGTCGAGGGAGACGACGTAGTAGTCACCAAGATAACTTCAGAGCGGCAACCTAGATTGCTCACTCACATAGTACTTCTCGGAAGTACACTTTAAAGCACGTGATGAGTATGGGAACCGGGAGTTTGGAGGAAATGACTAGACCTTAGTACAAGTGGGAGATTGTTGGAGTTGTGTACTTAATGTCTAGATTTAAGTAACGGTAAACTCCCGGTCATAGCATTTAATCTATTAAATTAATAAACAATTGTTTGCTTTTAATTATTATTAATTAAATATATGCAAATCATAGTCCTGGATTTTATACGTTGTAGTTAGTATGGTGTGCATGGGCGCACAGAAGATCATACTATCGGTTACTCGTATTTAATCAAACAGTGGCTCACGACCTAGATGGACCTGTTGGATTTGTGTACTTAATGTCTAGATTTAAGTAGCGCAAGCTCACGATCCATTGCCATTAATCTATTTAATTAAATAAACAATTATTTGCGTTTAATTATTTATAATTAAATATATGCAAATTATAGTCCTGGATTTTATACGTTGTAGTTAGTATGGTGTTGCATGGGCACACAGAAGATCATACTATCGGTTACTCGTATTTAATCGAACAGTTGCTCACGACCTAGATGGACACGGACCAATCCATCGGTATAGTCGTTGTGTGAGAGAGAAAATAATTTATCTTAATTATTTTATCACACTTCTACACTTGGTGTATTGAGCGGATCGTTTGAGATTTATCGATTAGGATTGCCGGCGATAATCGATTTAAGTCTCAGTGTATTTTATTCTTAATCCCCGAAATTATTGCGGATGTGTATATTTAATATAAGTGACTTTGATTTACCAAAGGAATTAACCGATTTAATTATTGGGTTAATTACCGGTTAAGTTGGGTCACTATATTTTATATATGACATGCCGTGAATACTTGACGGGAAAGTGTATCCCGTAAGGGTTGATAATATCCCCGAGATGAGTTCATAAGGAATTATTATGTAAACCCTGCAGGTGGATTCGATCCGCATAATAATTAAGGTTGAATGGTACTAGTCTCGGATATAAGAGATGAATAAATTAATTAGCAATAAATTAATTTTATTCATGGATATTTATATCTTAAATACACGGAATAAATAATACTACCGGAGAAATATTATTTGATATAATATGGTGAATATTGGGAGTGCAATTATATTTATATAGTGGAGTTAATCATATAATTAATAATAGTAAGGATTAATAGATTTGGGCTTGGGCTCAATTTAATCACTATTATTGGAAGCCCAATATTCCACCTCCTTAAGATCCCCTACGTAGCCTATAAAAGCACTACATGGTCTTCTCTATTCTCATAACTTGAAGATCACAATTCTAGAGAGAGAAAGTAGAGAGGAGGATCCATGGAGTTCGGTAGATCGTCGCTCACACGACGTCCGGGCTAGTGCAAGGAATACGTGGGAAGATCTCAAGGTCATCATAAGATCTCGTTTCTCCGCACAACGAATCGAAAGGTGAATTAAATTTCCGCAATTTAATTCTAGTTTATTGATCAATTATCGAAAAACAAGATCCAAAAGATCGAGCCCGGAGTAGACGGACGATCATGTGGTGGTGTCGAAGCCACCGGACCACATGGGATCGCCCGGCTAGGGTTCGGGGGCGTGAGGAGGAGAGACCCGCGGCTTAGCCGCGGGCATGTGATCGATCTCAAGATCGATCGCCGGGGGCGCGGGCTGGAGCCGCACCCCACCCCACCTCGACGGTGGGGATCCTCCAAGCGGCGGCGAGTCGCCGGACTCGCCGCGGGGGCTGCTGGGAGCAGCCCCACCCATCGATCGCGGTGGCGCGATCCGTTGATCGCATGAACCCCGTACTCGCGGGGGTTCGGCTGGGGGCGGGCCGCGTGCCTTCGGGTGCGTGGTCTCCAAAGGCCGGACTCCGGCGGATGAGTCCGTGTTCGTGTGATCTCCGGCGAAGGGTTCGTTCGGGTTATTGGTTTCCGCAAATTTAAATAACCCGGGATATCGAATTCCAACAATTGGTATCAGAGCGTACGGTTACGTTTTTTCGTTAATTGTTTCGATAATCGATTGTCGTTGTTTATAGCCATAGATTAATTTAAATTGTTAAATTATTGTGCTATATTGTTCTACGTACTTGATTTTCTCTCTTGTATGAATCGTGTTTGTCGGAAAAATTAATTATTAAAAATCGAGGGTTTTCGGAATAATCGAAAGAGATCGAACGTGCGCTCGGTGCGGGCTGCCGGGGAGGTGACTGGAAGCACGGGCTGTGCGGGCTGCTGGGCGTGACCTAAACGTGGCTGGGCATGCCGGCGTGTGCCACCAGTGGTGGTGGTTCGCCGGCAGCCAGCGGCGGCGTTCGAAGGTCACGATTGGAGGCATCGGCTTCGGTTCGCGGCTTCGGCTTCGGATCGTGGGCTGCTGGTGCGCCAAGGCTCGGAGCTCGATGTCTGCTGAACGTGAGCGGGGCACGGCTGGGCAGTGGTGGTGGTTCGCCGGCAGCCGGAGGCTAAGCTCGGCGGTCGCGTTGGCTGTTCGTGCGGTGGGTTGCAGCAAGTCGATGGCATAGATAGTCGGAGGAGACGACGTGCCGGAGATCGACTAGGCCGCTGCACCCCTCGCCGAAGAAGACGATCGCTGCTGAAATTTATTAAAGGTGTCGGCCGACATCGGTTTTGTCTTTGGCCGACACCATGCGATTTCTGGTGCATGTGCGTGTGCGTGAATTAATTAATTGGATGCATTGCATGGTCTTTTGATGCATGCTGTATACGCATGTAATTAATTAATGAACTCGTGATTGTGCATACGCATGAGCATGGCCGAGCTCGTGTTGGTTCGATTGGGATGACCGGAATTCGTTTCGGTTCGTCCCGGTAAATCCGATCTTTCCGGAAATAATTTAATCTTTCTAATTTTATTTAATTTAATTTTGGAATTAATTCAAATTCTATTTGGATTAGATTTCTTAATTATGGAATTAAATAATGGAATTAGATGGAGAGTTAAATTAGGAAAGAAAATCCTAGTTTCTCTAGATATCCTATACCTACTTGGATTAGAAGTCTTGAGAAGAATCAAAATTCGATTTTGATTAGGATTCTTGAGATCTAATTTAAATAGGATTGAGAAATTATTAAAATATTGATTTTATTTAATTTAAATATTTTATTTAAAATCATTAGATTAATTCAAAATTTATTTTGGATTGGATAATCTTGGATTTTATTTAGAATAGAATTAAATATGGAAATCAATGGATTTTAATAATATTGATTTTATTTAATTTAAGTATTTTATTTAAAATCATTAGATTAATTCAAAATTTATTTTGGATTGGATAATCTTGGATTTTATTTAGAATAGAATTAAATATGGAAATCAATGGATTTTAATAATATTGATTTTATTTAATTTAAGTATTTTATTTAAAATCATTAGATTAATTCAAAATTTATTTTGGATTGGAAAATCTTGGATTTTATTTAAAATAGAATTAAATATGGAAATCAATGGAATTGATTTTATTTAATTGGAGTATTTCATTTAAAATCATTAGATTGATTCAAATTTATTTTGAATTGGAATCTTGGATTTTATTTAAAATAAATTAAATATGAGAATCAAAGAATTTTTCCGTCACTCGACAAAGTATTCAAGACGTAGAATGAAGACTCAAGGAAAGCATGCTGGAATTCATCAAGGTACGAATAGTCGAGAAATAATTTTTTACTTGAGTAATTATTTGATTATTTGTGAACGTACTTGCATGAAGTGTATGTTTGTTATTATGCTTATGTGTATTTATTTATACATTAGATAGCGTATCCCTTTGTTATAAAAAGCTAAGTGGGAGAGGGTATGGAAACATATCCATGGTCTCCATTGCTGTTCTCTTGGTGACTTTTATGAACTTTCGAAGTTCATATAGATAAGCCATTGGAGGAGAATTCTTGTAATTCCACTTACGAGAAACATTGATTAAGTTTATCAAACAATGCCTAATTTGTCTTTCCAAAGCTGACTTCAAGTCGACTCATTCTCACCCCGGGGAGTGGAATGGAGCCAGAGCCACTTGGTCATGTAGAGGACACAAATTAGAGACTTCCGTGCCATTCTTTGATAGATGGGTCGCTTGTCTGCTCGGCTCCCTCATTTATGAGAGATAGGGTCGTTCGCATGGCGAATCACTGGTTAGAAACTTTGAGTTTCACTTATGATTCTCCACGTCTTGATTTACAAGATTAAATGGATCAAGTAATTGGGAGTCAATTATAAAAGTCTCTTAGTGTAGTAAACGTCCACACCACGTGGCTTGCTATACTGACGGACTTTGGATTAATTGATGTAGACAGTTGTAAGTAATTATGAAGAGTTGTGAAGTTATCGTAAACGTCCACACCACGTGGCTTGCGGTGATGTAGCAATTCCAAGTAATTTACTTTGGTACTGAGTAATGGTTTACACTTAGATACGCATTATAGTATTCCTCCCCACGAGGTTCCGCTATAAGTGATGTATGACCGAAGCAAATCTAATTGATAAATCATTTGGGTGGGTAAACGTCCACACCACGTGGCTTGCCTTACCTGATGGGATTTTAGATGTGATTAGTGGTTTAATGATATTATTTGAGGGAGATAATATCGGAGATTAAATCGATTGTTTGTTGTTATATGTGCTCATAGATTAGGATATGGCTTTGAACCCACTTTATGTGATACGTAAGGAATTTTTAAACTCACTGGTCCCTAAATGTAATGATTGGAATAGAGATCTAGACATTACCCAAACTGTTGAAGAGTACAAGGTTGTACTCAATGAGCTTTGTCCTTCCGAGCCTATTGATATAGGCGGCTAGACAAGAGGCGATGTGGATACTCATAAAGGGCAGTCGATTCGAGGAAACGCTTAAACACGTTTTTGAGATGATTGACCTTTTAGACGAGTTGAAACGGAAATCGCAAGCTCTTGTAGCCAATGCCAAAGGTTTCGAACCTAAAGGCATGAATCGGGGGAAAGGAAAAGAAAACAAAGAAACCCAGTGGTTCTAAGATTACTTGAACCACGAGATGGGACGAGAAAGCCAATAGGCAAGAGTTCTCGATGAAAACAGTCTGGGTACTGGAAGTCTGATTATCCTCTCAAAGAAGGTACGAAATTTCTTTAGTCGTAAAACATAGTCAGTGGTATTATCTACCAGAACCTGGTGTGTAGATATGGAACCACTGGCGGTATGTGCATTCTAAATGCAAGGGTTCCAGGAAACCCGACGACTTAGAAAAGAAAAGATCGTAGTCTACATGGGAAATGCTGTAAGGAGGCAGCTGTTGCAGTGGAGGACATTTTATAGGATTTCATTTTGGGTTATTGCTTTTATGTACCTTTCAAATTAGAAAGAACTTTGTTCTGGATTTCTAATAAATGGATATTTTATTTCTTTTAATCATTTGATGGTTATAAGAAGAAATAATGATAGTATCTATTTTGGTACATTAGCTAGCAATATATAAATGATGAATCCTGAGTCCACCACGATGCAACGAACCGTTTTATACATAACTCGTTTTACTAATAAGAGATTTCTTTATTAAATCATTTATACTTGTGGAATCTTATGCTAAGTCATATTTATTCAAATAAGAAGTTCAAAGGTCGAAAATTGATTGTAAGATCAATTAAGTTGAAGGAGTGGACCTTCCGACCTAAGAATCTAATTTGGAAGATAATACGACTAAGCAATCCTTTATGGATATAAGATATAAGATCCGGACAAGTATTAGAATTGATTGACTCTGATTTATGATCAGAGCTTGGGATTGGATCCCAAGTGACTACACCATACAGTCCTCTGTAAGATTGGTGTGTCGGAAATAAGAAATGGAACTCTTATAGAAATAGTAAAAGCGCGAGTTAAACGGAACTACCTATGTTCTATGGATATGTCTTGGAAACAACGGCACATTCAAATGTGGTTGTAGAATATCCTAGAAGAACAAAAGGTGTGTGTTCGATAGTACTATGAACCAGAAGGACGTTATAAGTTCTAACGCCCGGTTCTTAGAGGAAGACTATTAGATGAACCACAAAGCCCAAAATGACATGATACTTTTGTAAGAGAGAAAACGATTAAGACTTAGAACCAGCCGAACCGAGTAGCGGTACACCACTAACTGCACCTACTGTTATTACTGTTTATACACTGGAATGCCATTGTAGTGGGAGGTTGTTTGACAACCGAAGATATTCATAAAACTAAGTGAGTCTTCGGACTCTGGACCTAGTATACGTGAAATCGATCCCTAGATCTACATGAAGGCAGTACTAGATCTAAATGTGCCTTCTTGGAGAGCAATAAGGATTATTGCTAAGAGGCAAGATCATTTAGAGTACAAGCTTGGTTAATCCATTTATGGATTGGAACAAAGCATTGAGTTCGTGGTACTTGCAAATTGATGAGATAGTCCATTTTATGGATTCATCAAAGCATAGACGAATCGAGTGTATGGGAAACGTGATGGAAACAAGGTGGTGTTTCTCGGAGGTTTTATGTAGATGACATTTTATCATTGGTAACAATGTAAAGATGTTGTCAGACATAAAATGATGGTTGTCTAGAAAAATCGATATATAAGATAAAGAAGAAGTTAGAGCATGTTCTTAAGATCTAGGATCTCAAGAAAAGAACATTGTACTTCTCCTGGACATCTTACATATATATGATTATGGTTCGTTTTAACATGCAAGATTCCGAGAAAGGTTCGTTACCTTTCAGAGACGGAATGCATCTATCTAAGGTATGTGTTTTTGAACACATAAAGGTGATAGAAGCAGTGAAAGCAGTTTCCTACACTTGGAGTGTGGAAAGCTTGATAAATGCATTGTTGAAAACAAGAACCTGATATCGGCTATGCGGTTAGCATAGTGGGAGGATATCAAGGTAATCCTGGAAAGGAATATTCGACTGCCGTAAAAGTACTTTCGAAGTACTGTTCTAGGCTACGAAGCAGACGAGTTTTTCCTTTGGATTACATTCTCTTAGATTTCTAATCGAATAAGGACCGGTGTAAGTCGATATCAGGCTATGTGTTTCACTATTAAAGGAGAAGGAGTTTCAACATGGAAGAGTGATAAGCACGATGCTTTTCGGACTCTGCCATGGGTAACCAAATAGCGGCCTCAGAGGCAGCTGAAGTTTTGGTATAACTCCGGGATAATCTCTGGGACTTAGATGTGATTCTTAATTTGCCAAAGGCTATGTAAATAGCGGTGCAATGGCAAATGGTAAGAAATCACTAGTCCATAAAGTGTAAGATAACACATAGTGCAAGTACCACCTGATACGAGTCATCGTCGAGGGAGACGACGCTGTAGTCAACAAGATAACTTCAGAGCGGCAACCTAGAATGCTCATTCACATAATACTTCTTGGAAGTACAACTTAAGCACGTGATGAGTATGGGAGTCGGGAGTTTGGAGGAAATGACTAGACCTTAGTACAAGTGGGAGATTGTTGGATTTGTGTACTTAATGTCTAGATTTAAGTAGCGCAAGCTCACGATCCATTGCCATTAATCTATTTAATTAAATAAACAATTATTTGCGTTTAATTATTTATAATTAAATATATGCAAATCATAGTCCTGGATTTTATACGTTGTAGTTAGTATGGTGTTGCATGGGCACACAGAAGATCATACTATCGGTTACTCGTATTTAATCGAACAGTTGCTCACGACCTAGATGGACACGGACCAATCCATCGGTATAGTCGTTGTGTGAGAGAGAAAATAATTTATCTTAATTATTTTATCACACTTCTACACTTGGTGTATTGAGCGGATCGTTTGAGATTTATCGATTAGGATTGCCGGCGATAATCGATTTAAGTCTCAGTGTATTTTATTCTTAATCCCCGAAATTATTGCGGATGTGTATATTTAATATAAGTGACTTTGATTTACCAAAGGAATTAACCGATTTAATTATTGGGTTAATTACCGGTTAAGTTGGGTCACTATATTTTATATATGACATGCCGTGAATACTTGACGGGAAAGTGTATCCCGTAAGGGTTGATAATATCCCCGAGATGAGTTCATAAGGAATTATTATGTAAACCCTGCAGGTGGATTCGATCCGCATAATAATTAAGGTTGAATGGTACTAGTCTCGGATATAAGAGATGAATAAATTAATTAGCAATAAATTAATTTTATTCATGGATATTTATATATTAAATACACGGAATAAATAATACTACCGGAGAAATATTATTTGATATAATATGGTGAATATTGGGAGTGCAATTATATTTATATAGTGGAGTTAATCATATAATTAATAATAGTAAGGATTAATAGATTTGGGCTTGGGCTCAATTTAATCACTATTATTGGAAGCCCAATATTCCACCTCCTTAAGATCCCCTACGTAGCCTATAAAAGCACTACATGGTCTTCTCTATTCTCATAACTTGAAGATCACAATTCTAGAGAGAGAAAGTAGAGAGGAGGATCCATGGAGTTCGGTAGATCGTCGCCCACACGACGTCCGGGCTAGTGCAAGGAATACGTGGGAAGATCTCAAGGTCATCATAAGATCTCGTTTCTCCGCACAACGAATCGAAAGGTGAATTAAATTTCCGCAATTTAATTCTAGTTTATTGACCAATTATCGAAAAACAAGATCCAAAAGATCGAGCCCGGAGTAGACGAACGATCATGTGGTGGTGGCGAAGCCACCGGACCACATGGGATCGCCCGGCTAGGGTTCGGGGGCGTGAGGAGGAGAGACCCGCGGCTTAGCCGCGGGCATGCGATCGATCTCAAGATCGATCGCCGGGGGCGCGGGCTGGAGCCGCACCCCACCCCACCTCGACGGTGGGGATCCTCCAAGCGGCGGCGAGTCGCCGGACTCGCCGCGGGGGCTGCTGGGAGCAGCCCCACCCATCGATCGCGGTGGCGCGATCCGTTGATCGCATGAACCCCGTACTCGCGGGGGTTCGGCAAGGGGCGGGCCGCGTGCCTTCGGGTGCGTGGTCTCCAAAGGCCGGACTCCGGAGGATGAGTCCGTGTTCGTGTGATCTCCGGCGAAGGGTTCGTTCGGGTTATTGGTTTCCGCAAATTTAAATAACCCGGGATATCGAATTCCAACAGGACCCGGACCAATCCATCGGTATAGTCGTTGTGTGAGAGAGAAAATAATTTATCTGAATTATTTTATCACACTTGTACACTTGGTGTATTGAGCGGATCGTTGAGATTCATCGATTAGGATTGCCGGCGATAATCGATTCGAGTCTCAGTGTATTTTATTCTTAATCCCCGATATTATTGCGGGTGTGTATATTTAATATAAGTGACTTTGATTTACCAAAGGAATTAACCGATTTAATTATTGGGTTAATTACCGGTTAAGTTGGGTCACTATATTTCATATATGGCATGCCGTGAATGATTGACCGGACAGTGTATCCCGGAAGGGTTGATAATATCCCCGAGATGAGTTCATAAGGAATTATTGTGTAAACCTCATGAGTGGATTCGTTCCGCACAATAATTAAGGTTGAATGGTACTAGTCTCGGATTAAAGAGATGGATAAATTAATTAGCAATAAATTAATTTTATTCATGGATATTTAAATCTTAAATACACGGAATAAATAATACTACCGGAGAAATATTATTTGATATAATATGGTTTAATATTGGGAGTGCAATTAATTTATATAGTGGAAAATAAATTAATTAATATTGATAAGGATTAATGGACTTGAGCAGTGGGCTCAATTTAATCTTCAATATTGGAAGCCCAATATTCCACCTCCTTTAGATCCCCTACGTAGCCTATAAAAGCACTACATGGCCTTCATAAAACAAAAAGACAAGATTATCATACTTGATATTCTAGAGAGTTGAAGGAGATCCATAGGAGTTCGATAGATCGTCGCCCACCCGACGTTCGAACGGAGTGCAAGGAATACGTGGGAAGATCCAAAAGGTCTTCAACTTGATTTCGTTTCTCCGCACAACGAATCAAAGGTATGATCATAAAACTCCTTGTGTGATTTTATGTTCAATTAAATTGTGATACATACATGAACAAACGATCCGGGATAACAAGGATCGTCGGGGACGGGGATTCGAGATCCCCGGCGAAGGATCGAGAGGACCCTCGGCTTGGAGCCGAGGGGTGGCGGTCGAGCCCTAGGGCTTCGACCGCCGGCGCGCATCGAAGGAAGGCCGCGGCTGGACGCCGCGGCTGGGGCGATCATGCTGGAAATCGATATCCCGGGCCATTAAAATTTGCGGAAAATAATAACCCGACCGGAATCCCGTCGCCGGAGATGAAACCGCGAACCACCGTACGAGCCGGAGCTCGACCGAGCACCGCACGGGCGAACCCGCGCGCCCAGCCGAGCCCCCGCACGGGGCTCGCGATCGCTAGCCCTAGCGATCGCCGGGGATGCACGCGCATCCCCGTGGGGCTGTTCCGAACAGCCCCCGGCGGTGAGTCCGGCGACTCACCGCCGCCGCCGAGGAGGGCGGTGCGCCCAGCGCACCCGCCGCGGCCCAGCCGCGGCTCGCCCGGCGATCGACCCTACGGTCGATCGCATGCCCCGGCGTCCAGCCGGGGCGTCCTCGTGTGGGCCCCGCGATCGACGCCCCTAGGGCTCGATCGCACCCCTCGGCTCCCAGCCGAGGGTCCTTCGAACCTTCGCCGAGGATCTCGAATCCCCGTCCCCGAAGTTCGTCGTTTTACCCGGATCGTGCGTTCATGTATGTATCACAATCAATTCACATAAAATCATAGAAGAGAGTATATGATTTTACCTTTTAATTCGTTGTGCGGAGAAACGAATTTAAGTTGATGACCTTACGATCTTCCCACGTATTCCTTGCACTAGCTTGAACGTCGGGTGGGCGACGATCCTCCAAGCTTATGGATCCTCTTCTCTCTCTTTCTACTTTCTCTCTCTAGAAGAATTATGATCTTCAAGTTATGAAGTGTTAGTAGAATAGAGAAGACCATGTAGTGCTTTTATAGGCTACGTAGGGGATCTAAAGGAGGTGGAATATTGGGCTTCCAATATTAATGATTAAATTGAGCCCAAGCCCAAATCTATTAATCTCCCATTAATATTAATTAATTTATTTTCCACTATATAAATTAATTGCACTCCCAATATTAAACCATATTATATCAAATAATATTTCTCCGGTAGTATTATTTATTCCGTGTATTTAAGATTTAAATATCCATGAATAAAATTAATTTATTGCTAATTAATTTATTCATCTCTTGAATCCGAGACTAGTACCATTCATCCTTAATTATTGTGCGGAACGAATCCACTCATGAGGTTTACACAATAATTCCTTATGAACTCATCTCGGGGATATTATCAACCCTTCCGGGATACACTTTCCCGTCAAGTATTCACGGCATGCCATATATAAAATATAGTGACCCAACTTAACCGGTAATTAACCCAATAATTAAATCGGTTAATTCCTTTGGAAAATCAAAGTCACATATATTAAATATACACACCCGTAATAGTATCGGCTCTGAGACTTGAATCGATTATCGCCGGCAATCCTAATCGATAAATCTCAAGCGATCCGCCCAATACACCAAGTGTACAAGTGTGATAAAATAATTAAGACAAATTATTTTCTCTCTCACACAACGACTATACCGATGGATTGGTCCGTGTCCATCTAGGTCGTGAGCAACCGTTTGATTAAATACGAGTAACCGATAGTATGATCTTCTGTGTGACGTCGCACACCATACTAACTACAACGTATATAATCCAGGACTATATCTTGCATATATTAAATGCAAACAATTGTTTATTAATTTAATAGATTAAATGCTATGACCGGGAGTTTACAGTTACTTAAATCTAGACATTAAGTACACAACTCCAACAATCTCCCACTTGTACTAAGGTCTAGTCATTTCCTCCAAACTCCCGACTCCCATACTCATCACGTGCTTAAGGTTGCACTTCCAAGAAGTACTGTGTGAATGAGCACTCTAGGTTGCCGCTCTGAAGTTATCTTGGTGACTACTGCGTCGTCTCCCTTGACGATGACTCGTATCAGGTGGTACTTGCTCTATGTGTTAACATCACTTTTGACTTATGACTTCTTCCAGTTTACCGTGCACCGCTATCCAATAGCCTTTGGTAAACTAAGAGTCATATCCAAGTCAAGAGGTTATCCCGGAACCTAACCAAAACTTCCGCTGCCTCTGAGGCTGCTTATTCGGTTATGAGAGAGTCTGAGAAGCGTCCTGCTTATCACTCTTTCATTTCATGGTTCCACCTCTTTCTAAAAGTGAACACATAGCCTGATATCGACTTACACTGATCCTCCTCTGATTTAGGATCTGAGAATTTGTAATCAAAGAAGATTTCGTCTTGCTTAATAATCCAGTACTTCGCAAGTACTATTACAGCATCCGAAAACCTCTTGTCTAGATTACCTTGATATCCTCCCACTACACAAACCGCGTAGTTGATATCAGGTTCTTGTTTTACAACATTGCATTTATAAAGCTTTCCATACTTGAAGTATAGGAAACTGCTTTGTCCTCATCTATCTCCTTCATGTGTTCGAACACATACCCTTTAGATAGATGTATATTCTGTTTCTGAAAGGCAATAACCTTTCTCATAAGTATGCATGTTTAAAACAAACCATAATCGTATAAGATATCTAGGAGAAGTACAATGTTCTTATCCTTAGATCGAAAGATCTCAAGAACATGCTCTAACTTCTACTCAATCTTATATCTCGATTTATTTAGACAACCATTACTTTTATGTCTGACAACATTTTCTACATTGTTGCCAATGATGAAATTGTCATCTACATAAAATCTCCGAGAAACACCACCTTGTTTCTATTACCTCTCCAATACACCTATCGTCTATGCCTTTTGATGAATCCATCAAATGGATTATCCCATCAATTTGCAAGTTCCACGATTTATAGCTTTGTTTCAATCCATAAGGATTTACTAAGCTTGTACTCTAAATGATCTTGCCTCTTAACAATAATCTTTATTGTTTTCCAAGCAGGCACATTTAGATCTAGTACCGCCCTCGTGCAGAACTAGGGATCGATTTCATCTTTACTAGATCCAGAGTCCGAAACTCTTCTAGTCTTATGAACATCTCTGGTTGTTCAACAACCTCCCACTGCAACGGCGTCCCGGTGTACAACAGTAATAACAGTAGGTGCAGTGTGTGGTGTACTTCTACTCGGTTTGGCTGGTTCCTAGTCTTTGTCCCTTTTCTCATTCCAAGATATTGCGTCAGTTTAGGCTTTGTGGTTCTTCTAATAGTCTTCCTCTAAGAACCGGGCGTTACACGTCCTTCTGGTTCATAGTACTATAGAACACACAATACTTTGTTCATCTAGGATACCCTACAACCAGTCGTTGTCTCCAGGAATATCCATAGAACATAGGTAGTTCCGAACAACTTGTTCTTTTACTATTAGAATTTTATTTCTTAATGACTTACCATCTCTACACGTAAGTGTATGGTGTAGTCTTTTGAGACTTAATCTCAATCTTTTGATTATGCTATGTGTTACGTGGTAGCCTCCGCGACTAAGTCGCAGGTTTCCAATGGATATACTTTGAAGGTTCTCCATAATTGCTTTGTGACTAAAACACTTTGCTTTTATGGCACATCAAGCATTCTAATCCATTTCCGAGTATTCTTAAAAGAATCACTCACACATATGTCTGCATATATCATTGATCATTCTCAATACTTGTCCGAATTCTATCTTTTACCAAAAAGGTATGCTTAGTTGTATTATCTTCCAAATTTGATTCTTCGGTCGGAAGGTCCATTCCTTCAACCATAATTGATCAAATCAATTTCAACCTTTTGAATCTTATTTGAATAAATACTACTAAGTATAAGAATTCATAAGTATAATGATTTAATAAAGAAATATATCTAACAAGTAACACAAGTTATAGAACGGTTTGTTGCATCGTGGTAGACTAAGGATTCATCATTCATATATTGCTATCTAATGTACCAGAAAAGATAATACCCATTATTTCTTATCAAAATCATCACCATGATTAAAGAAATAAAATTATCCATTCATAAATAATAGAAATCCAGAACTAAAGTTCTTTCTAAAATAAAGGGTACATAATGCAATAAACTTGAAATGAAATCCTATTTAACTACTAAAGCAGATAAATGTCTTCCACTGCAACAGCTGCCTCCTCTACATCTTTGCCTTGACTATTCCTCCATTTCCAAGTCTTTGGGTTTCCTGGTGTCCCTGCATTTTAAATGCATACATACCGTCAGTGGATCCATATCTACCAACCAGGTTTCTGGTAGATAACACAGCTGACTATGTTTTAAAGACTTAAGGAGAGAATCTCATACCTTCTCCAGAAGAAAGTAAAGACTTCCAGTCCCCAGATAACTTTCTTTGAGAATGACTGCCCGAAGGCTTTCTCACCCTATTCCGTGGTCCAAGTGCAGGACTACAGGGCTTCTTTGTCTGCTTCTCCATTCCTTGGTCTATGCCCTTAGGTTCGAAACCTTTGGCTTTGGCCATAAGAGCTTGCGATTGCCTCAACTCATCTAAAAGGTCCAACATCTCGAAAACGTGTTCAAGCGTTTCCTCGAAGCGACTGACCTTTATGAGTACTCATCGCCTCTTTTCTAACCTTCTCGTTATCTCTGAACATAAGCTTGAGTTTAAGCATGATGTCATGATTGGTGGTTAATGCAAAAGCACTGTTCCACTTCTCAAAATCAGCTGTTTCCTCAATAGTTGAGATACGTGTTGGTTTAGGAGGACAAAGTTCACTGAGTACTAACTTGTACTCAGCAACAGTCTGGGAAATGTCTAACTCTTTATTCCATCCAACACAGTATGGAACTAGTGCGTTGAATTCCTTGAGTATCACAGAAAGTGGGTTCATAGCTATTCTCTAAACCTATAAGCACATTTAAACAAACAATCAATTTAATATCCGATATTATCTCCCTCAAATAATATCATTAAATTACTAATCACATCTAAAATCCCATCAGATATGGCAAGCCACGATAGTGTGGACGTTTACCTATCCAAATGATTTAGTAATTAGATTTGCTTCGGTCGTACATCACTATAGCGTTACTTCGATGGGAAGAATACTATAGAGCGTACCTAAGTGTAAACCATTACTCAGTACTAAGAAGTTTGTTTAAGATTCGTATGTCACCGCAAGCCACGATAGTGTGGACGTTTACGTTAACGTACGTTTCCTTCACTCCCTTCTATAACTGTCTACATCAATCGTTCCAAAATCCCATTCAATGCAGCAAGCCACGATAGTGTGGACGTTTACTACACCAAAAGACTTTTACAATTGACATCCAATTACTTGAATCATTCGATTTTGTAAATCAAGACGCGGAGAATCATAAGTGAAACTCGAAGTTTCTAACCAGTGATTCACCATGCGAACAACCCTATCTCTCATTAGATGAGGGAGCCGAGCAGACAAACGATCCATCTTTAAAAGAATGGTACGAATGTCTCAAATTTGTGTCATCCACATGACCAAGTGGCTTTGGCTCCATTCCACTCCCCGGGGTGAGAATGAGTCGACTTGAAGTCAGTTTCAGAAAGACAAATTAGGCATTGTTTGATGAACTTAATCAATGTTTCTCGTAAAAGGAATTACAAGAATTCTCCTCCAATGACATATCTATATGAACTTCGAAAGCTCATAAATGTCACCAAGAGAACAGTAATGGAGACCATGGGAATGTTTCCATCCCCGCTCCCACTTAGCTTTTTATAACAAAGGGATACGCTATCTAATGCATAATTAAACACATAAGCATGCATACAAGTAATAAAGCACATATCACATAGTCAAAATAATGCTAGAAAATTATTTTTTTTTCCGACTATCATGGCTTCATCCCATCTCCGTATGCGTCTTCTAGTCTTCAGTCTTCGTTCTTGAATGCTCCATGTGACGAGAATATTAATCCCAATATTTAAATCTATTTATTTTTAATGAATCCAAAAGATACTTAATTCGAAAATTAAGTCAATCGAATAAATCAAAAATAAAATTAAATATTATTAATATTTATTTATTTATTTATTTTCCCTTCCAATTCTATTAAATCTCTAGAATAATCTATCCAAGTTAAACTTGGAATATTCTAGAAGACTTCTATAATAGAATAAGGAAATAAAATAAATTAGGACTCTTCTACTTTCCAAGATTAATTAATTTCCATTACTATGAAAATTCCCATAAAATAGGAATAATCAATTAGGAAATAAATCAATCCTTAATTAACTTTTATTCCTTTCCAATTCTATTAAATCTCTAGGATCCTATTCCAAGTAGAACTCGGAATACTCTAGAAGACTTCCATAATAGAATAAGGAAATAAAATTAATTCTAATTAATTCTTTTCCTAATCCATGAGAGTTTCCAAAAGGAAGAATGCTCAAATAGGAAAAACCGAATTAATTTAGGAAAGTGAATCTTGGTAGGAGTAGGAGTAGCACGGGTTGGGGATCCCCGCACCACTACCACCACCACCGATCGACCACCGGGAGGGAGCACCCGCCGCCGCCACTCCAGCCGGCCAGCCGCCACCGTTGCCGGCGACAACCCACGGCCGAAGGGGGCGACGCCCCTCTCCCCTTTGATCGATCATGGGGTCGATCATGGGGTGATCGACCCCTTCGGTCCTTTCTCCCTCTCATCTTCTTCTTCGTCACACGAGTTCTCCGGCGGTCGTCTCGGCATCGATCCAACGTAAATAAATTACAAGAAATAAATTTACAATTCCGGTATCGATTCTATACATGAAATCGACCCTATACACTTTCCGGAAAACATAGAACAATAATAATAAATCTAAATTCGGTCAACCCCCGAATTTTTACTATTACAAGCATTCATCCACACAAAACGAATCTCGACATGTCCGAGAGTTTAATAACGAATAATCATGGAAAAATTAAATAGCAATTAATTAAACGAATAATTAACAATTAATTTCAACCATGATAGTCGGAATCCCTGCAAGGTAGAACACAATTGAACACATACATGAACACGAAACCAAACGCTCTGATACCAATTGCTGGAAATCGATATCCCGGGCCATTAAAATTTGCGGAAAATAATAACCCGACCGGAATCCCGTCGCCGGAGATGAAACCGCGAACCACCGTACGAGCCGGAGCTCGACCGAGCACCGCACGGGCGAACCCGCGCGCCCAGCCGAGCCCCCGCACGGGGCTCGCGATCGCTAGCCCTAGCGATCGCCGGGGATGCACGCGCATCCCCGTGGGGCTGTTCCGAACAGCCCCCGGCGGTGAGTCCGGCGACTCACCGCCGCCGCCGAGGAGGGCGGTGCGCCCAGCGCACCCGCCGCGGCCCAGCCGCGGCTCGCCCGGCGATCGACCCTACGGTCGATCGCATGCCCCGGCGTCCAGCCGGGGCGTCCTCGTGTGGGCCCCGCGATCGACGCCCCTAGGGCTCGATCGCACCCCTCGGCTCCCAGCCGAGGGTCCTTCGAACCTTCGCCGACGATCTCGAATCCCCGTCCCCGAAGTTCGTCGTTTTACCCGGATCGTGCGTTCATGTATGTATCACAATCAATTCACATAAAATCATAGAAGAGAGTATATGATTTTACCTTTTAATTCGTTGTGCGGAGAAACGAATTTAAGTTGATGACCTTACGATCTTCCCACGTATTCCTTGCACTAGCTTGAACGTCGGGTGGGCGACGATCCTCCAAGCTTATGGATCCTCTTCTCTCTCTTTCTACTTTCTCTCTCTAGAAGAATTATGATCTTCAAGTTATGAAGTGTTAGTAGAATAGAGAAGACCATGTAGTGCTTATATAGGCTACGTAGGGGATCTAAAGGAGGTGGAATATTGGGCTTCCAATATTAATGATTAAATTGAGCCCAAGCCCAAATCTATTAATCTCCCATTAATATTAATTAATTTATTTTCCACTATATAAATTAATTGCACTCCCAATATTAAACCATATTATATCAAATAATATTTCTCCGGTAGTATTATTTATTCCGTGTATTTAAGATTTAAATATCCATGAATAAAATTAATTTATTGCTAATTAATTTATTCATCTCTTGAATCCGAGACTAGTACCATTCATCCTTAATTATTGTGCGGAACGAATCCACTCATGAGGTTTACACAATAATTCCTTATGAACTCATCTCGGGGATATTATCAACCCTTCCGGGATACACTTTCCCGTCAAGTATTCACGGCATGCCATATATAAAATATAGTGACCCAACTTAACCGGTAATTAACCCAATAATTAAATCGGTTAATTCCTTTGGAAAATCAAAGTCACATATATTAAATATACACACCCGTAATAGTATCGGGGATTAAGAATAAAATACTCTGAGACTTGAATCGATTATCGCCGGCAATCCTAATCGATAAATCTCAAGCGATCTGCCCAATACACCAAGTGTACAAGTGTGATAAAATAATTAAGACAAATTATTTTCTCTCTCACACAACGACTATACCGATGGATTGGTCCGTGTCCATCTAGGTCGTGAGCAACCGTTTGATTAAATACGAGTAACCGATAGTATGATCTTCTGTGTGACGTCGCACACCATACTAACTACAACGTATATAATCCAGGACTATATCTTGCATATATTAAATGCAAACAATTGTTTATTAATTTAATAGATTAAATGCTATGACCGGGAGTTTACAGTTACTTAAATCTAGACATTAAGTACACAACTCCAACAGATCAAACCCTAGTTCGATCGCCGGGGACCGTCGCGGCTTCGCGCCGCGGCTGGTGGTCCCCCCTCCTGTCGGTGGTGGCGGTGA
Organism: Euphrasia confusa; assembly: GCA_954870475.1. Lineage (NCBI taxonomy): Eukaryota > Viridiplantae > Streptophyta > Magnoliopsida > Lamiales > Orobanchaceae > Euphrasia > Euphrasia confusa. The sequence continues at coordinate 15,025,396 of OX940958.1, forward strand.
GTCGCCGGACTCACCGCCCGGGGCTGCCGGAGCAGTCTCAGCGATCGGCGCACGATCGCGAGCCCCGGTGGGGGCTCGGCTAGGGTTTCGGTCGCGGGTTCATCCCGCGGCGATGCTCGGGTCGAGCCCGGTTCCGTCCGGTGGTTCGCGTGTTTCCGGCGAGGGGATTTCGGTCGGGGTTATCGGTTCCGCAATTTTTGATACCCCGGGATATCGATTTCCAGCATATACCGGTACCTTCACTGAGAAGAATGTAACAGAATTATTTGTTGGTTCCGTTAAACTTAATACTGGTCTGCCCCCTCACCAGGCAGCAAATTGGAAACCAATTAAACCCTCAAGGGTTTCACTTCATTATTTCGAACCGGAGGTCAATAATGGTCAGGTTTATGCACGGCCGACATGGGAAATTGCACAGGAGGGCTGTCGGAAATGGGAGCGGACTCTTGTAGGGTATTTTTTGGGTGACTCCGTTGGGTTTCAAGAGACGAAATGGTTCGTACTTTCGGTTTGGAAGGGGTTGATTGACGTCAAAGCAACGTAGACTGGTTTCTTTTTCTTTATGTTCAAAACCGAGGAGGATATGCGGGTTGTTATTGAGGGTGGACCTTGGCTCTTTGCGGGACAACCCTTGTTCTTACAAGTTTGGCGGGATGGTATGTCCTTCGAAAAGCAACTTCACCGTGATGTTCCGGTTTGGATCAAACTTCGAAACCTACCGATGGAATACTGGACACTGAATGGGCTAAGTACGGTAGCCAGAGTGGTATGGAAACCCTTATACCCGGATACTATCACTTCTTCGATGTCACAGCTGGATTACGCACGGGTATGCGTTATTATGGACATCGACACTAAATTTAGAGATCATGTGATATTGCTAAAACCTACTAAGGAGAAGGAATGATACAAGGGGAGTTGTAAAGTTAGTGTGGAGTATGAATGGCGTCCTAAGAAGTGCTCTTCCTGCGAGTCCTTTGGACATGGTTCTTCTACTTGCCCGAAGAATCAACAGCTGAAGGCTCCTCGACCCATTATTCGTTACGAGCCTAAAGTCCGTCCACAACCCACTTCTATGTCGGGGGCTGATCGAGGTAAGGGGCAGCATCTCGTGAGAAAGGAAGCGGAGTGCACAACTATCGGGGCTAAAAAAATCGAAAGGCGGGACAAGGTAGGCACTATGACGAAAAACAATGGTCGTGACCCACGCGCCCTACGCAACAGACTTCTAAGCTCCGCATACGGGGGTCACATGGAACTTCAGAAGCTCAGGCCACCGGAGCAACCGACCAGGCTACGCGGGGAGTTGTTCCTGCAAACTACACACGAATTTCGGCCGACAAACCCTCTATTTTGGCCGATAAACCCTCGATGTCTGCCGACAATACCTGGATGTCGGCCAACAAGCCCCTTGTGTCGGCCGACAAGAGACTGTTTGGTGTTTCTCCCTGTCAGTCAGCAGCAACAGCAGTTAAAAACTCGTTTGGAGCATTGAGTAGCTGTTGGAATTCGATATCCCGGGCTATTAAAATTTGCGGAAACCATAGCCCAATCAAAAACCATTCGCCGGAGATCACACGAACGCCGACGAATGCGCCGGAGTCCAGCCGAGGAGACCACGCACCCGAAGGCACGCGATCGCCCCCAGCCGAACCCCCGCGTCGCGGGGTTCGAGCGATCGATCGATCGCGTCCCACGCGATCGGCTGGGGCTGCATGGGCAGCCCCGCGGCGAGTCCGGCGACTCGCCGCCGCCTGGAGGTCCCCGCCTTCACGGCGGGGTGGGGTGCGGCACCAGCCCGCGCCCCCGCGATTGATCCTTGTGATCGATCGCAAGCCCTCAGCCCAACCGAGGGTTTCTCCTCCGCGCGCCGCCAAACCCTAGCCGGGAGATCCCGCGGTCCGGTGGCTTCGCCACCACCGCGTGATCGTTTGACTAATCCGGGTTCGACTTTCGGATCTTCGTTCTACGGTATTTTCAATTAATCCAAATCAAAATAATATCGAGGACGTTTAGATATTATACCTTCGACTCGTTGTTCGGAGAAACGAAATCAAACACCTTTGAATCTTCCCACGTATTCCTTGCACTCCGTTCGAACGTCGGGTGGGCGACGATCTATGGAACTCCTATGGATCTCCTTCAACTCTCAAGAAATATCAAGTATGATATTCTTGTCTTATGATGTGTATTAATTATGAAGGCCATGTAGTGCTTTTATAGGCTACGTAGGGGATCAAAAGGAGGTGGAATATTGGGCTTCTAATATTGGAAATTAAATTGAGCCAAGGCCAAATCCATTAATCCTTACCAATATTAATTTTATTTATTTTCCACTATATAAATAAAATTGCACTCCCAATATTTACTCATATTATATCAAATAATATTTCTCCGGATAGTATTATTTATTCCGTGTATTTAAGATTTAAATATCCATGAATAAAATTTATTTATTGCTTAATAAATTTATTCATCTCTTATATCCGAGAATAGTACCACTCAACCTTATTTATTATGCGGGAACAAATCCACTCGCGAGGTTTACATAATAAATCCTTATGAGCTCATCTCGGGGATATTATCAACCCTTCCGGGATACACTCTCCCTTCAAGAATTCACGGCATGTTGTATATAAAATATATTGACCCAACTCAACCGGTAATTAACCCAATAATTAAATCGGTTAATTCCTTTGGAAAATCAAAGTCACTTATATTAAATATACACACCCGCAATTGTTTCGGGGATTAAGAATAAAATACTCCGAGACTTAAATCAATTATCATAGAGCAATCCTAATTGATAAGTCTCAAGCGATCCGCTCAATACACCAAGTGTACAAGTGTGATAAAATAATTAAGATAAATTATTTTCTCTCTCACACAACGACTATACCGATGGATTGGTTCGTGTCCATCTAGGTCGTGAGCTACTGTTTGATTAAATACGAGTAACTGATAGTATGATCTTCTGTGTGGGCCCGACACACCATACTAACTACAACGTATATAATCCAGGACTATAATTCTCATTTATTTAATTAATAATAATTAAAAGCAAATGAATGTTCATTATCAATAAGTAAATGAAAGTGTACAAGGAGTTCAGAATACTCAAATCTAGACATTAAGTATAATACTCCATCAATCTCCCACTTATACTAAGGTCTAGTCTTATCTTCCAAACTCCCGACTCCCATACTCATCACGTGCTTAAACTGTACTTCCAAGAAGTACCATGTGAATGAGCAATCTAGGTTGCCGCTCTGAAGCTATCTTGGTGACTACTGCATCGTCTCCCTGACCATGACTCGTATCAGGTGGTACTTGCTCTATGTGTTATCTTTACACTCATGGACTCGTGATCTCTTAAAGTTTGCCACTGCACCGCTATTTACATAGCCTTTGGTAAACTAAGAATCACATCTAAGTCCAGAGGTAATACCAGAGCCATACCAAAACTTCCGCTGCCTCTGAGGCCGCTATTTGGTTACCCATGGGAGAGTCCGAAAATCATCGTGCTTATCACTCTTCCATGTTAAAACTCCTCCTCCTTTAATAGTGAAACACATAGCCTGATAACGACTTACACCGGTCCTTATCAGCTTAGAAATCCGAATCCGTATAACCCAAAGGAATCAGATTGTCTGCCCCGTAACTTAGAACATAATCCCTAGTATTTCGCAAATACTTGAAAATGCTCTTTACGGCAGTCCAATGAGCCTTTCCAGGATTACTCTGATATCTCGCTACTATGCCCACTGCATAGCAGATATCAGGCCTCGTGCATAACATTGCATACATCAAGCTTCCCACAGCCGAAGCGTAGGGAACTGCTTTCATTTCATCTTTCTCCTTCTGTGTCTTGGAATAGGAAGATAAGTTCCTTTACTGAAGGGCAGTTCACCCTTCTTGGAATCTTGCATGTTAAAACGAGCCAGAATCGTGTCTATGTAAGATTGCTGGGAAAGATACAATGTTCTATTCCGGCGATCCTTTATAACCTTGATCCCTAGAACATGTCCCACTTCTCCCAAATCTTTCATATCGAATTGTCTAGACAACCATCCCTTTATGTCTGATAACATCTTCACAGTGTTGCCAATGAGAAGGATGTCGTCTACATAAAGCACGAGAAACACCACCTTCTTTCCATCACGTTTCCAATACACACACGATTCGTCCATGCTTTGATTGAATCCAAAAGATTGGACTACTTCATCAAACCGCAGGTTCCACGATCTCGAGGCTTGTTTCAATCCATAAATGGATCGATTAAGCTTGCACACTAGATGATCTCGCCCCTTAGCAATGAATCCTTCTGGTTGTTTCATATAAATCGTCTCGTCAAGACTTCCATTTAGGAAAGCTGTCTTGACATCCATTTGCCACACCTCATAGTCCATATGAGCTGCTATGGATAAGAGAATCCGGATCGACTTTATCTTGGCTACCGGCGAAAAGGTCTCCTCATAATCGATTCCCTCTTTCTGAGTATATCCTTTCGCAACAAGCCGAGCTTTAAAGGTTTCAACCTTTCCGTCAAATCCTCTCTTTCTCTTGTAGACCCATTTACACCCAATTGGCTTTACGCCGTTTGGTGGTTCTACAAGATCCCAGACTTTATTAGAATCCATAGACTCTATTTCGGATTTCATCGCTTTCTTCCAAGAAGGCGCATCTATATCTTGTACCGCCTCATCATTGTTGGAGTTGTGTACTTAATGTCTAGATTTAAGTAACGGAAACTCACGATCCATTGCCATTAATCTATTTAATTAAATAAACAATTATTTGCATTTAATTATTTATAATTAAATATATGCAAATTATAGTCCTGGATTTTATACGTTGTAGTTAGTATGGTGTTGTATGGACACACAGAAGATCATACTATCGGTTACTCGTATTTAATCGAACAGTTGCTCACGACCTAGATGGACACGGACCAATCCATCGGTATAGTCGTTGTGTGAGAGAGAAAATAATCTATCTTGATTATTTTATCACACTTGTACACTTGGTGTATTGAGCGGATCGTTTGAGATTTATCGATTAGGATTGCCGGAGATAATCGATTTAAGTCTCAGTGTATTTTATTCTTAATCCCCGATACTATTGCGGGTGTGTATATTTAATATAAGTGACTTTGATTTTCCAAAGGAATTAACCGATTTAATTATTGGGTTAATTACCGGTTAAGTTGGGTCACTATATTTTATATATGGCATGCCGTGAATACTTGACGGGAAAGTGTATCCCGTAAGGGTTGATAATATCCCCGAGATGAGTTCATAAGGAATTATTATGTAAACCCTGCAGGTGGATTTGTTCCGCATAATAATTAAGGTTGAATGGTACTAGTCTCGGATATAAGAGATGAATAAATTAATTAGCAATAAATTAATTTTATTCATGGATATTTATATCTTAAATACACGGAATAAATAATACTACCGGAGAAATATTATTTGATATAATATGGTTTAATATTGGGAGTGCAATTAATTTTATATAGTGGAAAATAGAATTAATTAATATTAATGGATTAATAGATTTGGGCTTGGGCTCAATTTAATCATTAATATTGGAAGCCCAATATTCCACCTCCTTAAGATCCCCTACGTAGCCTATAAAAGCACTACATGGTCTTCTCTATTCTCATAACTTGAAGATCACAATTCTAGAGAGAGAAAGTAGAGAGGGAGATCCATGGAGTTCGGAAGATCGTCGCCCACCCGACGTTCGAGCTAGTGCAAGGAATACGTGGGAAGGTCTCAAGGTCTTCATAGATCTCGTTTCTCCGTACAACGAGAACAAAGGTAAAATCGTTGAACCCCCTTCGATGATTTAATAATTAATTCGTATATGCATATGAACGAAGATCCGAGGGACGAACCCGGGGATGGGGTTTGACCGCGCGGTGGTGATCCGAGATCACCGGACCGCGGGCTGTCAAGCGAGCCCCGCCGGGATCGATGGCAACGAACCCTCGGCTGGACGCCGAGGGTGGCGATCGAAGCCCTAGGGCTCGATCGCCGGCAGCGCACAAAGGGAGGAGCCCTGGCTGGAGCCGGGGCGTGCGATCGACATCGAAGTCGATCGCTGGGGCGCCGCGGGCTGGTGCCGCGGCTGTCCGCTGGGCGGACGCCCCTCCTCCGACGGCGTGGCGGTGAGTCGCCGGACTCACCGCCGGGGGGGGCTGCTACGAGCAGCCCCGGCGATCGCGTGCAATCGCGAGCCCCTCGCGGGGCTCGACTAGGGTTTCGGCCGCGGGTTTATCCCGCGGCGGCGATACTCTTGTCGGGCCCAGTTCGCGTGGCGCTTCGCGGTGGTTTCCGGCGAAGGAATTTTGATCGGGGTTATGTTTCCGTAATTCCGTTAACCCCGGGATATCGATTTCCAACAATTGGTATCAGAGCGTTGGTTCTAGTTCATGTGTATATACGATAAATTGTTCTACCTTGCAGGGTTTCCGACTATTATGGCTAGATATAATTCTTCATTAATTATTGTCATAATTTTATTAAACTCTCGGACATGTCGAGATTCGTTTTATGTGTGGTGAATGCTTGTAATAGTAAAAATTCGGGGGTTGACCGAATTTAGGTTTTATTATTACGTTCTTTTTTTCCGGAAAATGTATAAGGTCGATTTCATGTATAGAATCGATACCGGATAATTGTAATTAAATTCATGTAATTTATTTTACGTTGGATCGATGCCGAGACGACCGCCGGAGAAGACGTGTGACGGAGGAGACGATGGGACGAGGGATCGATCATCTTGATCGATCCATGAAGGATCGATCGAGCCCTAGAGGCGGGGGCTGCCCGCGGGACTCCTCGGCCACGCCGGCCACCGGTGGTGGTGGCGCGTGGGCTGGGGTGGCGGCGGCGCTCCTCCTCGGCCGGGGATCGATGATGGTGGGGGGCGCGAGGTCCTCGTGATCTCGTACTCTCCCGCCAAGATCCAACTTTCCTAAATTATTCGGTTTTCCTATTTTGAGTATTCCTAATTTTTGGGAACTCTCATGGAAATAGGAAAAGAATAAATTTAGAATAAATTTATTTCCTTATTGATTATTCCTAGTATGGGAATTTTCATGGATAAGGAAGGAATAAATTTAGAATTAATTTGGTCTTCCTAATTGATTATTCTTTTTTGGAATATTCATGGATTAGGAAAATAATTAATTTGGAATTAATTTATTTTTCCTATTTAATTATTCCTTTATGGAATTTTTAATGGATTAGGAAAATAATTAATTTGGAAAGTTTTGAAAGTCCTTAATTAATTTTTCCTATTTAATTATTACTTTATGGAATTTTTTAATAGATTAGGAAATGAATTAATTTGGAAGGATTAGGAGTCCTAAATTATTTTATTTCCTTATTTCATTATGGAGATCTTCTAGAATATTCCAAGTGGGTCTTGGAATAGGATTCTAGAGATTTAATGAAGTTAGAAAGGAAAATAAAAGTAATGAATATATTAATAATATTTAATTTTATTTTTGATATATTCGATTGACTTAATTTTCGAATTAAGTAACTTTTGGATTAATTGAAAATAAATAGATTTAAATATTGGGATTAATATTCTCGTCACATGGAGCATTCAAGAACGAAGACTAAAGACTAGAAGATGCGTACGGAGATGCGATAAAGCCATAATAGTCGGAAAAATAATATTCTAGTATTATTTTGACTATGTGATAATAGTATGTGCTTTATTTCATGTATGCATGCTTATGTGTATTTAATTATGCATTAGATAGCGTATCCCTTTATTGTAAAAAGCTAAGTGGGAGAGGGTATGGAAACATACCCATGGTCTCCATTGCTGCTCTCTTGGTGACTTTTATAAACTTTTGAAGTTTATATAGATAAGTCATTGGAGGAGAGTTCTTGTAATTCCTCTTACGAGAAACATTGATTAAGTTTATCAAACAATGCCTAATTTGTCTTTCCAAAGCTGATTTCAAGTCGACTCATTCTCACCCCGGGGAGTGGAATGTGATGGTACCGGTATACCGATCCGATCGATATACCGTGTGTGCGGAAGCGTGTAAAGCATATAAATCTATCATGCTTGGATCTTAGTGCACACAAATATGTATAGACACACATATATTTATATATATATACATCCAATATATATATATATAGAGATCAACGAGTTCTTACATGTGATGATGATATGATTTGTTGTCGATGAGGTGGTGTTGAGTCGATTGAACCACCTCAAATGGATCAGCCTCTCGAAGCTCTCCTTGTGAATGACCTCGTCACTCCTCTTGTCTAGATCGCCCGGATGTTGAAGCCGCACAAATGGCCCGGCCTCTACGTGTTGCACACGAACCCGGAATTGAACTTGCTTGCTTGTTCTTGAGTGATTCTCTCACTCTTTTCTCTCTTGTTTGGTGGTGGATTTTCGTGGCTGATCATAAAGTGGTATGAAAACCATGTTTTCATCACTTTATTCACCACCATTAACCTCCCCTTGTAACCCCCCCATTATGTGCATCATAATGCACCAATAATGATGGTTAATGGGGAGGTAAAGGGTCATTTCCACATCATCATGCCAATTGGCATGGATGTGGTCCCATTGCTTGTGTGGCATGCCATGTCACATCATGTGACATGCATCCATGCAAGCCATGCATCCCATGCATGTGAAAATCCATACGTATTGATTCTAAATCAATATGACAAACAACGTAATTCCGACTCGTGTGTGACCCTGTAGGTATGATTTATCGATCAATATTATATTGTTCCCAACAATTAATATTATCGAATAATCATTTAACATCCATAGACGACCTTATGACTTTATCGATTGCACACGTAGGATCGAAGGGCATATCCTAACAATCTCCCACTTGGCCTTCAGAGCCAGTGTGCTGCCAATTTCCTGTTGTCACTTTATGTCTAAATTTGAACTTGAGGCAAGACTTGAGTCATCCTCAATCGGTTCAAACCTTTCTTGGACTTTGAGACAGACTGTAAAACCAGATTTATCACTATGATACGAATCTGGACGTGGCCACGTATTTTCCACAGTCTCGACTCTCCAAGTGGCCGGTAAGACATATGATCCATATTAAAATGGAGGACAATCCCATCTTGTCAATCCAAGCTCTCCCACTTGATTCCTGATATACCCAATAACAAGTTTTATAACCTCCTTTTACGAAAGGCGTTTACTTGTATCAAAGTACACCATTTCACAATGGAATTACTCTGGACTACTCAGGTCAGAGGAAATTGCTCGACAGTCAATGAAATAGTATTATGACTCAAAATCTTAAATACTATTCCAGTCGGGTCTGTTCGATCATTAGCTCCCAGCTAATATCTATGTAATTGTACTTGATGTCCCACATCACTAGCCCATGAAGCGGCGCTATAGTACACATTACAATCTAGTTCTTTGCATCATCAGTTTGTCCGTACTCGATGATACGAACTAGGAACAATTTATGATTTAATTATATTAGTTCAACAATTGGGACTTCATTTATGTGGTAAATCGACCTCATAACCCAATTAATATAATTTAATCATTTGGACAATTCATACAATTTAAACCACAATTATATGAAGAAATTTATTGAATATCATAAAAGATACGTGAATGTTTACATAAACTCCAAAAGTAAATAATACAGTAATAGGAATCACAATCCATCTCTAAGATATCGTATCCCTATTGCAGTCGTATGAGCATCATGCTTTGACTGCTGGAGTGGTTTAGTTAACGGGTCTGCAACATTATCATCAGTTGCAACTTTATTTATCTCGATGTCTCCACGACTTACTATCTCCCTGAGAATGTGGAACTTCCTGAGTACATGTTTGGATTTGTGGTGCTCCCTAGGCTCCTTGGCTTGCGCGATAGCTCCACTATTATCACAATAGAGAGCTATCGGATGGGCCGAACTAGGTACGACACCAAGCTCATCTAAGAACTTTCTCATCCAAACGGCCTCCTTTGCTGCTTCTGATGCAGCAATGTACTCAGCCTCTGTAGTAGAATCAGCTACGGTGGGTTGCTTGGAACTCTTCCAGCTCACCGCACCTCCATTCAGACAAAAGACAAATCCGGATTGAGACCGGAAATCATCTTTGTCTGTTTGGAAGCTTGCATCCGTATATCCTGTCACAACCAACTCTTTTTGTCCTCCAAATACAAGAAAATACTCTTTAGTCCTTCTAAGGTACTTAAGAATATTCTTGGCTGCAGTCCAATGCGCCTCACCTGGGTTTCCTTGAAACCGACTCGTCATGCTCAAAGCATACGATACATCCGGTCGTGTACATATCATGGCGTACATAATAGACCCTATTGCCGAAGCATAAGGAATATTTGCCATCCTTATTTGCTCATCAGGTCCCGAAGGGCACTGACTCTTGCTTAAAGATGTACCATGAGTCATTGGAATGAGACCCTTCTTGGCGTCTTTCATTCTGAACCTGTCAAGCACCTTATCAATATAGGTTGCTTGACTAAGTCCAAGCATCCTTTGTGATCTGTTCCGACAGATCTTGATGCCCAATATGTACTGTGCTTCTCCAAGATCCTTCATTGAAAACCATCTTCCCAGCCATTCTTTAACAGAATTAAGCATAGGAATATTGTTTCCAATGAGGAGTATGTCATCGACATACAACACAATGAATACAACGTAACTCCCACTGACCTTCTTGTAAACACAAGAGTCTTCCATGTTCTTTTGAAATCCAAACTCTTGTATGGATTCATCGAACCGAAGATTCCAGCTCCGAGATGCTTGCTTTAATCCATAGATGGATCTATTAAGCTTGCATACTCTCTCAGCCTGATTAGGATCGATAAAACCCTCTGGTTGTGTCATAAACACTTCCTCTACTAGAATCCCATTCAAGAAGGCGGTTTTAACGTCCATTTGCCATATCTCATAATCATAATGAGCAGCAATGGCTAAGAGAATCCGAATGGATTTAATCATAGCAACTGGTGAAAAGGTTTCATCATAATCCACCCCGTGAATTTGTTTATATCCTTTTGCTACCAACCTTGGTTTGAAAACACTAGGTTTTCCATTCATGTCTGTTTTTATTTTGTAAATCCATTTGCATCCAATGGGCCTAGCCCCTTTAGGCAAATCGACCAAGTTCCAAACTTGATTTTCAGACATTGATTCCATTTCGGATTTCATGGCACCCTGCCATTTCTCGGAATCTGGACTCGTCATAGCTTGGATATAGGTCGAAGGTTCATTGCTTTCTAAAAGCATGACTTCATAGCTCTCATTTGTCAGAATACCTAAGTATCTGTTAGGTTGAGATCTAATCCTTCCGGACCTTCGAGGGTTAGGTGTGGTTTCTAAAACCACTGGAGCACTCTCGACTTGGTCTTGAGTGTCCATCTCAGTTTGATCTTCTTGAACCTCGTTCAAGTCTTCTTGAACTTCGTTCATTTCAACTGAGCTCCCACTTACTTTCTTGAAAAGATATTCCTTTTCAAGAAATACACCATCTCGAGCAACAAAGACTTTGTTCTCAGATTGGTTGTAAAAGTGGTACCCTCGTGTTTCTTTTGGATAACCAACAAAGAAACATTTATCCGATTTGGGTTCAAGCTTTGTAGAGATATTTCTCTTCACATAAGCTTCACATCCCCAAATCTTGATATAAGACAAGTTAGGGACCTTCCCTTTCCATACCTCGTATGGTGTCTTATCAACAGCTTTTGACGGTGTCCTATTCAGTGTATAGGCCGCTGTTAAAAGTGCGTGTCCCCAAAAAGATTTTGGTAGTTCACTAAGGCTCATCATCGATCGAACCATATCCAATAAGGTTCTATTCCTCCTTTCGGAAACACCATTCATCTGGGGTGTTCCAGGAGGAGTGAGTTGATATAGAATACCACAACTCATAAGATGATCATCGAATTCTTGGCTAAGATATTCACCACCTCGATCCGATCGAATGGCTTTTATCTTCTTACCATGTTGATTCTCAACTTCATTTTGGAATTCTTTGAACTTTTCAAAGGCTTCCGACTTATGCCTCATTAAATAGACATAACCATATCTACTTAAGTCATCGGTAAAAGTTATGAAGTAGAAATAACCTCCACGTGCTTGTGAGCTCATTGGACCACATACATCAGTATGGATTAAACCCAATAGATCACTTGCACGTTCTCCTTTTCCTAGAAAAGGTGACTTTGTCATTTTGCCCATCAAACATCCTTCACATGTATCGAATGACTCCAAGTCAAAAGATTTGAGAATACCTTCTTTAAGAAGTTTCTCTACATGTTTAATGTTGACGTGGCCTAATCGACAATGCCAAAGATATGTTTCATTGAATTCATTCGATTTGGCCTTTTTGATATCAATGTTATATATATGATTGTCAAGTTGAAGTATATATAAACCATGTTCTAATCGTGCCGAACCATAGAACACTCCACTTTTTGAAATAGTAAATAAACCATTTATTATAGTGAAGGAAAATCCTTCAGTATCCAATACTGAAATAGAAATGATGTTCTTGGTAATACTTGGAACGAAATAAACATTATTCAATACTAAAACAAGGCCCGAAGGCAAACACAAATCATAAGATCCTACGGCTAATGCAGCGACCCTCGCTCCATTTCCAACCCGCAGATCGACATCTCCCTTTACCAAAGTTCTACTTCTTTGCAGTCCCTGCACATGTGAAACAATGTGAGCACCGCATCCGGTATCCAATACCCAAGAAGAAGAATTTGTAAAGTTTATGTCTATGACATAAATACCTGAAGATGAAGGAACGACACCGTTCTTCACATACTCCTTGAACTTGGGGCAATCTCGCTTGTAGTGTCCAACACTCTTGCAGTAGAAACACTCAGATTCCCCAGGAACCTTAGAAGCTTTCAAGAACCTTTTGGAAGGAGTTGCCACAACTTTCCCTTTCCCTTTGCCTTTCACTTCTGGTTTCTTAATCCCCTTGAACTTTTTGGTACCTCCTTCCCGAATCATAAGAACTTCCCTCCTAGGGTCCTTCTTAATCGCCGGCTCAGCAGCCTTAAGCATCCCATGGAGCTCATGAAGCGATTTCTTCAGTCCATTCATGTGGAAATTCAGCCTAAAGGCGTCATAACCATCATGAAGAGAATGGAGAATGAAATCGGTAGCCAACTCGTCATCATATGCAAAACCGAGGCGAGCACTTGAAGCAAATAATCCAATCATTTGCTGTACATGTGGTCCCACGGGTTTACCTTTTTCCAGCCTAGCTGTTGCTATAGCCCGGGTGACACCGAAGCGCTCAATCCTAGCCTGTTCCCCGAACATGCTCTTGAGCTCTTCTATGATGTCATAGGCTTCCATGAACTCGAATTGTTTTTGCAACTCGGGTACCATGGATGCCAACATCAAACATGTCACCTCATTCGAGGCTTTCTTAGCAAGGGCATATGATGCCTTTTGGGCATCCGTTCCCCCATCAGCGGGAAGCACGGGAAGGGGTTTATCCAACACACTTTCCTTTTCTTCGTATTTGAGGACTATCCTCAAGTTACGTTGCCAATCAAGGAAATTGGTGTTGTTCAACTTTTCTCTATCCAAGATAGAGCTGAACTTGAATTGAGTTGAGACAGACATATTATACTACAGAAGAAAGATAAATAACGTAAGTAAACATTCACAAAGCGTTTAAACAAATAAGGTTGTCTTGCATAACTACTTTATTTGTTTCATTTTGTTCATTCGATATCCAATATCGTCGTTCCCAATTATCTTAATATCAAAACCGTGATAAATCGTAAGTGAAAACTCGAGGTTTTCTAACCAGCGATCTTATCATGCAATTGAAGCCCTATCTCTCATTAAAATGAGGGAGCCAACCAGACAATCGATTCACGCCATCCAATGGCTCGAATGTCTCTAATCTGTGTCATCGACATAAGCAAGCGCTTTGGCTCCATTCCACTCCCCGGGGTGAGAATGAGTCGAGTTGAACTTAGTCTTTGAAAAACAAATTAGGCATTGGTTTTTGACATTTTAATAAATTAGAACAAAACGATCCCAAGACCCTCATCTTGCGAATCCTTAAGCCGACTGAGTCCGCACTTAAGAACTCCAAGATAGGTAGACATCCCATGTCAATGACATCCAATGTCACTCTCGGTCGATGAGAGTCCCATTCTCATCTCATGTCTCGATAGCCACGCCTGCAGTGGATCTATCGATGAGAAAACCAAACTCACTTGTAAGGGTCTAACCCTTACTCCCACTTATCCTAAGATAACAAGTAGTACCCCGCTGAGGCGGACCTACCAACTTATGATCGAGGGCTTTATGGGTGTGATGTTTTGGACAAGACATTATACTCATTATTTTGGGAACTTGCATGCATAGGTTTGTTTATATGTAAGTTGAACATTTATAACATAAAACAACCTATAACTAGCAAAGCATATTAATACGAAATCGAAAGGCCCCTAGAACCTCACAACACTCAAACGAAAATGAAATAAAGCATTAAAACTGGTTGGAGACACTTCATGGAAGATCCGCGCCCGCTACCATCTTTCTGCGCCCGCCGTTTAGGTCAAATATCATTTTGTGCCCAAAAACCACGAACAGCGGTCGTTGTTACTATAACAGCGCCCGCTGAACACACTCCGGCGGTCGCGGATTCCAAAACCGCGCTCGCTGGAAAGGCACAAAACTTCGGACAACATTCTGCCCAAAAAAGACCCAAACGGCGACCGCTGTTTTGAAACGGCGGTCGTCGAACATGTACCAGCGGCCGCTGGTGCCACAACAGCGCCCGCTGTTTGGCTCCAGTGGCCCCGGTTTCGTCCGTTTCGCTCCGTTTTGCTTCGTTTCTTCTCGTTTTCGCTTGGGCTTCGAAATCCAACTCCGATACATGGATAAAACCATAGCTTACATGTTGAACAATACAAATTGAAATAGAACACCTATCTATTACAAATGATTCCAAGGGACGCAGCCCTCCAAAACTATGGCCAATCGAAACGTAAAAAACGACAATTTCATTCACCCGACCACTAACGGTGGCCGACCTTACATCTACTCACATAATCACAATTAAACAAATAAGTCAATTATGTTGATTAAACCTTTTTGTGTCCAACACAAAAGTGTGCACGAGCCCCTGGCTCTGATACCAATTGATGGTACCGGTATACCGATCCGATCGATATACCGTGTGTGCGGAAGCGTGTAAAGCATATAAATCTATCATGCTTGGATCTTAGTGCACACAAATATGTATAGACACACATATATTTATATATATATACATCCAATATATATATATATAGAGATCAACGAGTTCTTACATGTGATGATGATATGATTTGTTGTCGATGAGGTGGTGTTGAGTCGATTGAACCACCTCAAATGGATCAGCCTCTCGAAGCTCTCCTTGTGAATGACCTCGTCACTCCTCTTGTCTAGATCGCCCGGATGTTGAAGCCGCACAAATGGCCCGGCCTCTACGTGTTGCACACGAACCCGGAATTGAACTTGCTTGCTTGTTCTTGAGTGATTCTCTCACTCTTTTCTCTCTTGTTTGGTGTTGGATTTTCGTGGCTGATCATAAAGTGGTATGAAAACCATGTTTTCATCACTTTATTCACCACCATTAACCTCCCCTTGTAACCCCCCCATTATGTGCATCATAATGCACCAATAATGATGGTTAATGGGGAGGTAAAGGGTCATTTCCACATCATCATGCCAATTGGCATGGATGTGGTCCCATTGCTTGTGTGGCATGCCATGTCACATCATGTGACATGCATCCATGCAAGCCATGCATCCCATGCATGTGAAAATCCATACGTATTGATTCTAAATCAATATGACAAACAACGTAATTCCGACTCGTGTGTGACCCTGTAGGTATGATTTATTGATCAATATTATATTGTTCCCAACAATTAATATTATCAAATAATCATTTAACATCCATAGACGACCTTATGACTTTATCGATTGCACACGTAGGATCGAAGGGCATATCCTAACAGAATGGAGCCAAAGCCACTTGGTCATGTAGAGGACACAAATTAGAGACCTTCGTACCATTCTTTTATAGATGGATCGATTGTCTGCTCGGCTCCCTCATCTAATGAGAGATAGGGTTGTTCGCATGGTGAATCATTGGTTAGAAACTTCGAGTTTCACTTATGATTCTCCGCGTCCTGATTTACAAAAATCGAATGGATCAAGTAATTGGGAGTCAATTATAAAAGTCTCTTGGTGTAGTAAACGTCCACACCACGTGGCTTGCTATGCTGACGGATTTTGGATTAATTGATGTAGACAGTTGTAAGAAATTGTGAAGAGTTGTGAAGTTGTCGTAAACGTCCACACCACGTGGCTTGCGGTGATGTAGCAATTCCAAACGATTTACTTTGGTACTGAGTAATGGTTTACACTTAGATACGCATTATAGTATTCCTCCCCACGAGGTTCCGCTATAAGTGATGTATGACCAAAGAAAATCTAATTGCTAAGTCGTTTGGGTGGGTAAACGTCCACACCACGTGGCTTGCCTTACCTGATGGGATTTTAGATATGATTAGTGGTTTAATGATATTATTAGAGGGAGATAATATCGGAGATTAAATCAATTGTTTGTTGTTATATGTGCTCATAGATTATGGATGGCCTTGAACCCACTTTATGTGATACGTAAGGATTTTAACTTTCTGGTCCCTGAATGTAATGATTGGAATAGAGATCTGGACATTGCCCAGACTGTTAAAGAGTACAAGTTTGTACTCAAGTGAGCTTTGTCCTCCCGAGCCTATTGACATAGGCGGCTAGACAAGAAGCGATGAGGATACTCATAAAGGCCAGTCACTTCGAGGAAACGCTTAAATACGTTTTTGAGATGATTGACCTTTTAGACGAGTTGAAACGGAAATCGCAAGCTCTTGTAGCCAATGCCAAAGGTTTCGAACCTAAAGGCATGAATCGGGGGAAAGGACAAGAAAGCAAAGAAACCCAGTGGTTCTTTTTAGACCACGAGATGGGACGAGAAAGCCAATAGGCAAGTGTTCTCGATGCAAACAGTCTGGGTGCTGGAAGTCTGATTATCCTCTCAAAGAAAGTACGAAATTTTCTTTAGTCATGAAACATAGTCAGTGGTATTATCTACCGGAACCTGGTGTGTAGATATGGAACCACTGACGGTATGTGCATTCTAAATGCAAGGGTTCCAGGAAACCCGACGACTTAGAAAAGAAGAAATCGTAGTCTACATGGGCAATGCTGTAGAGGAGGCAGCAGTTGCAGTGGAAGACATTTTATAGGATTTCATTTTGGGTTATTACTTTTATGTACCTTTCAAATTAGAAAGAACTTTGTTCTGGATTTCTAATGAATGGATATTTTATTTCTTTTAATCATTTGATGGTTATAAGAAGAAATAATGATATTATCTATTTTGGTATATTAGCTAAGCAATATATAAATGAGGAATCCTGAGTCCACCACGATGCAACGAACCGTAATATAAAACTCATTTTACTAATAAGAGTTTTCCTTATTAAATCGATTATACTTGTGGATTCTTATGCTAAGTCATTCAAATAAGAAGTTCAAAGGTCGAAAATTGATATTTGATCAATTAGATTGAAGGAGTGGACCTTCCGACCTAAGAATCTAATTTGGAAGATAACATGACTAAGCAATCCTTTATGGATATAAGATATAAGATCCGGACAAGTATAAGAATTGATTGACTCTGATGTATGCAGACCTATGTCTACTCAGACAATAAGGTACGAGTATTTCATTTTATGATTACTCGAAAAATGGATTAGCATACCTGATGTGCCACAAAAGCAAAGTGTGTTGACAAGTCAATGGACACAAAGCTATTGTGGGGAACCATCAAGGTACATCCATTTGTAGCCTGCGATTTGATCGCGGAGGCAAGTGCCTGTCTGAGGAATGCATGGCATACTGATCAGAGATTGTGATTTGATCCCAAATGACTACACCATACACTCTTGTGTAGAAATGGTGTGTCGGAAATAAGAAATGGAACTCTTATAGAAATAGTAAAATCATGAGTTATACGGAAATACCTATGTTCTATGGATATGTCTGGAAACAACGGCGCATTCAAATGTGGTTGTAGAATATCCTAGAAGAACAAAAGATGTGTGTTCGATAGTACTATGAACCAGAAGGACGTTATAAGTTCTAACACCCGGTTCTTAGAGGAAGACTATTAGATGAACCACAAGCCCCAAATGACATGATACTTCTGAAAAGAGAGAAAACGATTAAGACTTAGAACCAGCCGAACCGAGTAGCGGTACACCACTAACTGCACCTACTGTTATTACTGTTTATACACCGGAATGCCATTGTAGTGGGAGGTTGTTTGACAACCGGAGATATTCATAAGACTAGGAGAGTTTTGAACTCTGGACCTAGTATACATGAAATCAATCCCTGGATCTACATGAAGGCGGTACTAGATCTAAATGTGCCTTCTTGGAGAGCAATAAGGACTATTGCTAAGAAGCAAGATCATTTAGAGTACAAGCTTAGTTGATCCATTTATGGATTGGAACAAAGCATTGAGTTCGTGGTACTTGCAAATTGATGAGATAGTCCATTTTATGGATTCATCAAAGCATAGACGAATCGAGTGTATGGTAAATGTGATGGAAACAAGGTGGTGTTTCTCGGAGGTTTTATGTAGATAGCATTTTATCATTGGTAACAATGTAAAGATGTTGTCAGACATAAAACGATGGTTGTCTAGAAAAATCGATATATGAGATAAAGAAGAAGTTAGAGCATGTTCTTAAGATCTAGGATCTCAAGAAAAGAACATTGTACTTCTCTAGATATCTTATACGATTATGGTTCGTTTTAACATGCAAGATTCCGAGAAAGGTTCGTTACCTTTCAGAAACGGAATGCATCTATCTAAGAATATGTGTTTTGGAACACAAAAGGAGATAGAAGCAATGAAAGCGGATTCCTACACTTCGGGTGTGGAAAGCTTAATAAATGCGATGTTGAAAACAAGAACCTGATATCGGCTATGCGGTTAGCATAGTGGGAGGATATCAAGGTAATCCTAGAAAGGAATACTTGACTGCTGTAATGAACATTTTAAGTAGTTTCGAAGTACTGGAGACTATGTTCTGGATTACGGAGCAAGCAAGCATTTCCTTTGGACTACATTCTCTTAGATTTCTAATCGAATGAGGACCGGTGTAAGTCGATATCAGGCTATGTGTTTCACTATTAAAGGAGAAGGAGTTTTAACATGGAAGAGTGATAAGCACGATGCTTTTCGGACTCTGCCATAGGTAACCAAATAGCGGCCTCAGAGGCAGCGGAAGTTTTGGTATAACTCCGGGATAATCTCTGGGATTTAGATGTGATTCTTAATTTGCCAAAGGCTATGTAAATAGCGGTGCGATGGCAAATGGTAAGAAATCACAAGTCCATAAGTGTAAGATAACACATAGTGCAAGTACCACCTGATACGAGTCATCGTCGAGGGAGTCGACGCTGTAGTCACCAAGATAACTTCAGAGCGGCAACCTAGATTGCTCATTCACATAGTACTTCTTGGAAGTACAACTTAAGCACGTGATGAGTATGGGAGTCGGGAGTTTGGAGGAAATGACTAGACCTTAGTACAAGTTGGAGATTGTTGGAGTTGTGTACTTAATGTCTAGATTTAAGTAACGGAAACTCACGATCCATTGCCATTAATCTATTTAATTAAATAAACAATTATTTGCATTTAATTATTTATAATTAAATATATGCAAATTATAGTCCTGGATTTTATATGTTGTAGTTAGTATGGTGTTGTATGGACACACAGAAGATCATACTATCGGTTACTCGTATTTAATCGAACAGTTGCTCACGACCTAGATGGACACGGACCAATCCATCGGTATAGTCGTTGTGTGAGAGAGAAAATAATCTATCTTGATTATTTTATCACACTTGTACACTTGGTGTATTGAGCGGATCGTTTGAGATTTATCGATTAGGATTGCCGGCGATAATCGATTTAAGTCTCAGTGTATTTTATTCTTAATCCCCGATACTATTGCGGGTGTGTATATTTAATATAAGTGACTTTGATTTTCCAAAGGAATTAACCGATTTAATTATTGGGTTAATTATCGGTTAAGTTGGGTCACTATATTTTATATATGGCATGCCGTGAATACTTGACGGGAAAGTGTATCCCGTAAGGGTTGATAATATCCCCGAGATGAGTTCATAAGGAATTATTATGTAAACCCTGCAGGTGGATTTGTTCCGCATAATAATTAAGGTTGAATGGTACTAGTCTCGGATATAAGAGATGAATAAATTAATTAGCAATAAATTAATTTTATTCATGGATATTTATATCTTAAATACACGGAATAAATAATACTACCGGAGAAATATTATTTGATATAATATGGTTTAATATTGGGAGTGCAATTAATTTTATATAGTGGAAAATAGAATTAATTAATATTAATGGATTAATAGATTTGGGCTTGGGCTCAATTTAATCATTAATATTGGAAGCCCAATATTCCACCTCCTTAAGATCCCCTACGTAGCCTATAAAAGCACTACATGGTCTTCTCTATTCTCATAACTTGAAGATCACAATTCTAGAGAGAGAAACTAGAGAGGGAGATCCATGGAGTTCGGAAGATCGTCGCCCACCCGACGTTCGAGCTAGTGCAAGGAATACGTGGGAAGGTCTCAAGGTCTTCATAGATCTCGTTTCTCCGTACAACGAGAACAAAGGTAAAATCGTTGAACCCCCTTCGATGATTTAATAATTAATTCGTATATGCATATGAACGAAGATCCGAGGGACGAACCCGGGGATGGGGTTTGACCGCGCGGTGGTGATCCGAGATCACCGGACCGCGGGCTGTCAAGCGAGCCCCGCCGGGATCGATGGCAACGAACCCTCGGCTGGACGCCGAGGGTGGCGATCGAAGCCCTAGGGCTCGATCGCCGGCAGCGCACAAAGGGAGGAGCTTCGGCTGGAGCCGGGGCGTGCGATCGACATCGAAGTCGATCGCTGGGGCGCCGCGGGCTGGTGCCGCGGCTGTCCGCTGGGCGGACGCCCCTACTCCGACGGCGTGGCGGTGAGTCGCCGGACTCACCGCCGGGGGGGCTGCTACGAGCAGCCCCGGCGATCGCGTGCAATCGCGAGCCCCTCGCGGGGCTCGACTAGGGTTTCGGCCGCGGGTTTATCCCGCGGCGGCGATACTCTTGTCGGGCCCAGTTCGCGTGGCGCTTCGCGGTGGTTTCCGGCGAAGGAATTTTGATCGGGGTTATGTTTCCGTAATTCCGTTAACCCCGGGATATCGATTTCCAACAATCATAGGTCCAGGGATCGACTTCATGAACTCCGGGTGCCGAGTCCGAAGACTCACCCAGTCCAATCCATCTGTCCGGTTGTTTAACAACCCTCCCACTACGACGGCGTTCCGGTGTATCAACAGTGACAGTATTAGGTGCAGGTTCTAGTGGTGTATCTATACTCGGTTCGGCTGTATCTAGGTCTTCCTTGTTACCTCTCAACTCATCAAGTATTATGTCACTCTTGGGCTTGTGGTCCATGACATAGTCTTCCTCTAAGAACCGAGCGTTAGTACTTATAACGATGTTCTGGTCCGTAGGACTATAGAACATGCCACCTTTAGTTCCTTTCGGGTATCCTACAAACAGCCGTAATTCTGATCTAGGTTCTAACTTATCGGCCCCTTGTCGCAACACATGTGCTGGACATCCCCAGATCCGAATGTGTCTCAAGTTAGGCTTGCACCCACTCCACAATTCCATGGGTGTGGTTGGTACCGTTTTGGTTGGAACCCTATTCAGAATATATGCCGCTGTTTCCAAGGCATGTCCCAAGAACATAACAGGTAAATCCGAGTAACTCATCATTGATCGCACCATCTCCATAAGAGTCCTATTCCTCCTTTCTGACACACCATTCTGCTGGGGAGTATATGGTGAAGTCAGCTGGGATTCAATCCCATTCTCTGCTAAGTATGCCTTGAATTCTCCAGACAGGTACTCGCCTCCGCGATCAGATCGCAGGCATTTTATGGATTTACCACGAAGGTTCTCCACAAGAGCCTTGAATTCCTTGAACTTGTCAAAAGAATCACTCTTGTGGCGCATCAGGTATATATATCCATATCTTGGGTAATCATCAGTAAAGGTGATGAAATACTCGTACCCTCCCCTTGCCTGAGTAGACATAGGTCCGCATACATCAGAGTGAATCAAATCCAATACTTGTTCAGCTCTTCGTCCTTTACCAGAAAAAGGACGCTTGGTCATTTTACCCTCTAAACAGGATTCGCAGGTTGGAAGGTCCTCTCCTTCAACATCGCTGATTAGACCATCAGCTTTCAACCTTTGAAGCCTATTCGAGTTTATATGACCTAGCCTTAGATGCCACAAGTATAATTGATTCATCCTAGAAGGTTCCTTTCTCTTATTGGTGTTCGTAGATGTGTTATTACTCTCGGTTAGTTGCATCGTGTTAGACTCAGGATTTAGCACATACAAATCGTCTACCAATGTACCAGAACATATAATCTCACTATTTCTTCTTATGATCGCGATCGAGCCAAGCTCGATCGCCCGCCCCGTGCGCACGCCGCCGTCGAGGGGTGGCTGGGATCCGCCGCGGCGCCAGCCCGCGGCATCCCAGCGATCGACCGAAGTCGATCGCATGCCCCGGCGTTCAGCCGGGGCTCCCCTCATCCCTCTCGATCCCGACGGGGATCATGACAATCCCCGTATCCCGGTCTCGACGTTCTCCGGATCGTGCGTTCATGTATATATCACAATTATATATTCACATAAAATCATACAAGGGAGTTTATGATTTTACCTTTGATTCGTTGTGCGGAGAAACGAAATCAAATTGAAGACCTTTGAATCTTCCTACGTATTCCTTGCACCTCGTTCGAATGTCGTGTGGGCGACGATCCTCCGAACTCTATGGATCTACTTCACGAACTCTCTAGAATATCAAGTATGATAATCTTATGGTGTGTTTAATTGTGAAGACCATGTAGTGCTTTTATAGGCTACGTAGGGGATCTAAAGGAGGTGGAATATTGGGCTTCCAATATTAATGATTAAATTGAGCCCAAGCCCAAATCTATTAATCCCATTAATATTAATTAATTTATTTTCCACTATATAAATTAATTGCACTCCCAATATTAAACCATATTATATCAAATAATATTTCTTCGGTAGTATTATTTATTCCGTGTATTTAAGATTTAAATATCCATGAATAAAATTAATTTATTGCTAATTAATTTATTCATCTCTTGTATCCGAGAATAGTACCATTCAACCTTAATTATTATGCGGAACAAATCCTCTCATGAGGTTTACATAATAATTCCTTATGAACTCATCTCGGGGATATTATCAATCCTTACGGGATACACTTTCCCGTCAAGTATTCACGACATGTCATATATAAAATATAGTGACCCAACTTAGCCGGTAATTAACCCAATAATTAAATCGGTTAAAATCTTTGAAAAATCAAAGTCACTTATATTAAATATACACACCCGCAATAGTATCGGGGATTGAGAATAAAATACTCCGAGACTTGAATCAATTATCAAAGGCAATCCTAATTGATAAGTCTCAAGCGATCCGCTCAATACACCAAGTGTACAAGTGTGATAAAATAATTTAGACAAATTATTTTCTCTCTCACACAACGACTATACCGATGGATTGGTCCGTGTCCATCTAGGTTGTGAGCAACTGTTCGATTAAATACGAGTAACCGATAGTATGATCTTCTGTGTGACGTCGCACACCATACTAACTACAACGTATATAATTCAGGACTATATTTTGCATATATTTAATTATCGAATAATTAAAAGCAAACAATTGTTTATTAATTAAATAGATTAAATGCTATGACCGAGAGTTACCGTTACTTAAATCTAGACATTAAGTACATTCAATTATTATTATTACAAATAATAATTCATGTTTTATATTAGTAATTATTGGAGAATATATTGGATTCGCTTAGTTTCTTTAACAGTTTAAGTTTTTAGATGAAGCGACTTTTAGCATACAGTGTCAGAGGCTTCATGTATGCTGAGGTCTTGAGTTCGACTCTCGTCCAACTTTTTAACTTTTTTAACAGTTATAATATTAATTAATTTGTCTCTTATAATAAAAAAGTAAAAGTAATAATTTATTTTTAGACTAATAATTATCTACGTGTTTAAGAAAATATGGAGATATTTACAGGATGGAGAAAGTATTATATAATGTAATGAACTTTTTCAAACCCAAAACATTATAATTGACCTAAAAAACAATTTTCTAATAAAATATTAAAATTAATGTTTGTTTAAATAAATTTTTATTGAAATTTTAATAACGGGTAATAAAAAGTATTCAAGCTATTATGATATACTAAAAAAAAAAAAAAATTATTTTACTTTTTTATTTAAAATACAAATTTACATTTATTTCTTCCAAGTACTCCTAAAACATAAATTATTCAAAATTAATGTACTTATTAACTTAAAAATATATGTTTGTTTTTTTACTTTTTGTTAAAAATATCAAAAGTAACATTGTCTTGATTTTCATGCCCACTTGATATGAATAGTAAGTAGAGGCAAAGGTAGTAATACAAAAAAAAAAAAATGTATCAAATTATTTTGTAAGAAAATAATTCATGAAATGTGTAGAAATAAAAAATTTCGAATATAAATTATACAGCAAAAGATATTCTGAAAAACTATTTAATGCAATGCATCTTGCACAATACTCGGTAGTTTTGAAGGACCAGAAATAGTCTCATTTTATTTCAAGAATTAGTCTTATATTCATGCTAATTTTGTTCCTTTGATTTTTTCATGAGAAAGAAAGAAATTAAGAAGGATTGAAACTGAAATAATAATCTTATGGATTCTCTAGGGCTTTTGAAGATTCGTGTTATCAGAGCTTTCAATCTCGCCGTTCGCGACACAAGGACAAGCGATCCTTATGTTGTTGTCGAATGCGGTCCTCTTCAGGTAGATCAATGTATTTCATTCGCTTTAATTGTTTTTACGGATCGTATCGATCGATT
This sequence comes from Euphrasia confusa, assembly GCA_954870475.1. Classification (NCBI taxonomy): domain Eukaryota; kingdom Viridiplantae; phylum Streptophyta; class Magnoliopsida; order Lamiales; family Orobanchaceae; genus Euphrasia; species Euphrasia confusa. Next base: position 15,050,586 of record OX940958.1, read on the forward strand.
TAAAACTAAATTATTTATCTTCAGATCTCCTGGCCATATTTTTTAGATTCGATTTTTTCTCTCTAGGTACTTGTTAAGAATTTGATGTAAAATTTGTGGACAATGGAAAACTACTTATACAAAACTGCATCCAAAGTGCATTCTTATATTCAGTACTGATTTCCAAAATATATATAAATTAGTGCAGAGGGTAAAGACTCAAGTAGTGAATGACTGCTGCAACCCTATTTGGAATGAAGAGCTCACTATTTCGATTAAGGATTTAAATGTTCCCATCACACTAGTAAGTCGATCGCAACACGTACTCTCAATTTCGAATCACTTCATCGTAACATTCATCATCTCTCTATATATATACATTCTAATTTGTATGTAAAATCTACTTCTTTTTTCAAGTACGTGTATGACGAAGATACGTTAACTTTAGACGATAAAATGGGAAATGTCTGCATAGACATCAAACCATACATAGAATGCCTGAAGATGGGATTGAAAGATCTTTCGGACGGGGTTAAAGTTGAAAGGGTTAAGCCAACCCGAGAGAATTGTTTAGCCGAGGAGAGCTGCGTGGTGTGGAACAAAACTAAAAAACAATGATCCAAGAAATGATTCTGAGATTGAAAAATGTTGAGTGTGGTGAAGTGCAGATACAAGTGGAATGGCTTGATCTTCCCGGGAGCAGAGGTCTCGGGAATTCATGAACATGAAAATAACAACTTGTTTCTTTTTTGTTTGGAGGCGATACAAGTTGCTATGTGTTTATCTTTGTTTCATTTAGATTGTTACTACTCGCCCTAAGCATATAAATTTAAAAATAGTTTTAAATATTAATTATACATTCTCACAAGTCACAACATTTGTAGTAGACATATTTATCTACATCTTCATTATTCATTCTTCATTCTCATGCGTATTTAAATATTTCAATCCAAACGTGACACAAGCTAAATGTTGAGAATAAGTAGGCCACATATATACTTTAAGCTAGCTGCTATTTGAAAGAAATATATTTCGTGCCTTTTCATTATTCTTTCGGCAGTATATATACAATAGTTCCTCATCTCTAACTTACGGGATACGCATCCCAGATATGAAGGGATAATATCAATCTCCTACTCATAATTATCTCTATACACAATAATCTATATGCCAACAATTTAATCAACAAAATATACAAATATAACTATTCTAACACTCCCCCGCAGTCGTAGCGGGAAGAAGACGAACGTTGAGACTGGTCCGGAATTCATCAAATAAAATTAGCGGCAGACCCTTTGTAAATATGTCAGCTATTTGAAATCGAGATGGAACATGAAGGACTCGAACATGACCACGAGCCACCTTTTCACGAACAAAATGAATGTCCATCTCAATGTCTTTAGTGCGCTTATCTTGAACCGGATTGCCCGAAAGATAAATAGCACTAACATTATCACAATAAACCAAAGTAGCTTTGTTAATCAGGCAATGAAGCTCCAAGAGTAAGTTGCGTAACCAACAAGATTCAGAAACAACATTAGCAACACCACGATACTCGGCTTCGGCACTTGAGCGAGAAAGAGTAGGTTGTCGTTTAGACGACCAAGAAATCAAATTGTCACCTAAGAATACACAGTATCCCGAAGTGGACCGCCGTGTATCCGGACATCCATCCCAATCAGCATCTGTATATGATAAAAGAGTGGATGTCGAAGATGGAGTAAGGTGAAGCCCAAGAGTGAGAGTACCTTGAAGATATCGAATGACCCGTTTCACAGCGTTCATATGTGTAACCATCGGGTTATGCATAAACAAACAAATTTGTTAAACGGCATAAGAAATATCAGGCCTCGTAAATGTGAGGTACTGCAATGCTCCGGCAAGACTACGATAAAGAAATGAATCCCCAAACGGTACTGAAGATGTGGCACTCATTTTAGACTTTGTATCTACTGGAGTGGATGTTGGTTTGCAAGTGGACATGCCAGCTCTACTAATTATCACTTCTGTATACTTACGTTGGGAGAGAAATAACCCCTTTGATGATCGTGCCACGGCTATTCCCAAAAAATAGCTTAAGAGACCCAAATCTTTCATAGCAAATTCCGAATTGAGAAGCGACATAATAGACTTCCGTAGAGAATCCGACGAAGCTGTAGGGATAATATCATCCACGTAGAGGAGAATATATGCAGTCTCCCCATTCATGTGATAGATGAAGAGAGAGTTATCGGACCGACTATTGGTAAAACCAATAGATGAGACAAAGTCTGTAAATCTCTTATACCATGCTCTCGGGGCCTGTTTCAAACCATAGAGCGATTTTTTCAACAGACACACATGATCAGGAAAACGAGTATCACGGTACCCAATTGGTTTATGCATGTAAACCGTCTCGCATAACTCTCCATGGAGGAAGGCATTTTTAACATCAAGTTGATGCAATGCCCAATTCTTAGAAAGAGGCAAGCTAAGAACAATACGAATAGTGGCCGGTTTCACGACCGGGCTAAATGTTTCGCCGCAATCTACCCCGACTCGTTGCGTCTTGCCATCACCTACAAGACGGGCTTTGTGCCTCTCAAAAGAACCATCAGATGGAGATTTATGAGAAAATATCCACACATAAATCGAATAATATTAACATTCGAGGGATGAGGTACCAACACCCAAGTATTATTTTTAATAAGAGCATTAAATTCATCATCCATGACTAACTTCCAATCAGGGTCACGAAGAGCCGAAATGGGATTAGAGGGGAGAGGAGATTTCGAGACGGTCAAAAGAAAACAATATTTGGGATTGGGTTTGTAAATACCCGACTGACTACGAGTAGTAGTGCGGGAGTTACTTTGGGACGGAGCTAAAACACTAGTAGTAGAGATTTCAGAATGTGGCTGCTCATTGATGGAAGAGGCGGGCTGGTCTTCTGTTTGGTTTGGAGCAAGACTGGTAAGGAGAGTTTCAAAAGGAGTCACAGAAGCATTAGGTGGCTCCTCATTATTTGAGAAGTGATTTATTATAATTGTAGTGAGTCCAGAATTTAAAAAATCATAAGAGTGAGATGGAGAGTTATGAAATGAAGAGAAAGGAAAACGCGACTCGTAAAAAATAACATGTCGACTTATAATAATTTTCTTTGTTTCCAGATCATAACAAATATATCCGCGGTGGTGTTTAGGGTACCCCAAAAATGCACAAGGAGTAGAACGATGTTGCAATTTGTGTATGGTAGTGGAAGGACGAAGAGGATAGCAAAGACACCCAAACACCCTAAGATGTGTATATGATGGAACCCGATTATATAAAACTTGCACTAGAGAAGTGTATGCTAAGTGTTTTACGGGTAAGATATTAAGAAGATATGTGGACATTTGGAGAGCATAATGCCAAAAATTTGAGGGTAAAGTGGCATGAAGAAGGAGAGTACGAATAATATTATTTGTGGACCGGATTTTTCGCTCAGCTTTGCCATTTTGTGGAGAAGTATACGGGCAAGCTAACCGAAAAGATATCCCATTTGTGGTGCAAAAATCCCAAAAAACTTGATTATTGAACTCTCCTCCATTGTCGCATTGTATGGTTTTTATATCGCGTTCAAAATGAGTTCGAACGAACATGCGAAAATTAAGAATCGTGTTATATACTTGGGATTTGTGAGATAAAGGAAAAGTCCACAAGAAGTTGGAAAAATAATCAAGTAAAACGAGATAATATCTATGCCCTGAAGTACTTAGGATAGGAGATGTCCATAAATCACAATGCACAATGTCGAAAGGCATAAGTGTAAAGGATGTAGAAGTACTAAAAGGTAATTTTATTTGTTTGCCAAGAACACAAGATTGACAAACACTAGAAACATTTTTATTACAGCCAATAAAATTCTTGTTTCTAAGAGAATTAAAAACAGGAGTTCCAGGGTGACCTAAACGGTCATGCCATAATTTTTAACTAATCGCCGAAAATGAGGAAAGAGGAGACGTAATGAATGACGAGGAAATCGATGTAAGAGGATAGAGGTCGCCTTGGCTATTACATCTCATAAGAAAAGTTCCCGTCTGGAAATCCTTCACAGAAAAACCAAAAGGGTCAAATTCAACCGTAACGGAATTATCGCTGGTAAATTTGCGAACGGAAATAATATTTTTAATAATAAGAGATGCATGAAGGACATTTTTTAAAAGCAGAGGTGGGGATGGGGATGGCAAATGAGTATGGCCAACCCCAGACACGGGAATCCGACTACCATTACCTACAATTATGCCTGTATTTTTAATGCTCGAATTAAAATAAGACTTGAGTGTACCTTGTTCCGAAGTCATATGGTTTGTAGCTCTGGTATCCATATACCAACTTGGTTCAGAAGAAGTTGCATACGCTTGAGGCGACCTGTTCGATTGGGACGGACGTGGCCCAAGCACTCCAGGCTGAAACTGAGAAATAGGCCCCTGAGGCTGAAATGTAGGCCTAGACCAATTTGTAGTTAGATAGGGACAAGGGGGCATAGCCCATGGCCACGATCGTGCCCAAGCAGGCTGCTGCCAACCGAAATACGCAGGCACCTGGGGCTGTGGGGAGCGGGCGTTGCCGTGATTAGTGTGGCCACCTCCACCAGAGTTACCCCCACCGTCTTGTGATCTAAGCCCATATTGCTCTTCCTTGTTCACTTTCTTCTTATTTCCCTTCCCTTTGTTTTTCCCGCCGTTAGGCCCACGGCTAGAGTTTCCAACATCTAAAAAAGAAGAATTTTCGGATTGCTTAGACTGAGATGAGATCAAGGCAGAGTGAACTGAAGTTGTAGCCTTCTTAGCAAGGCCAGAATCTTCAAGGATCAGCATAGATCGGGCCTGAGAAAATGTTGGGAGAGGATCGCGTTGTCGAATAAGAGTGCCTACCCCATTATAGGCTTCGGTGAGTCCCGCAACCAGCTGAAGCACCATTCGACTATCCTTAACCGGAGCTCCTACATTCTTGAGTTGATCACCCAAGGACTTCAAGCGTTGACAGTAAGCCGAGGCATTGGAGAATTCTTCCATAGTGGTGGATGAGAATTCTTGCTCGAGAGAGACTGCCCGAGAATTTTTGTTGTCCTCAAAAATATCTCGTAGTCTATCCCAAGTTTCCACTGCCGTAGCACCGGGTACAAGAATCGTTTGAAGAAGGTCGTTCGAGATTGTCGTGATGGTTTTCGATGCCGATCCAATCGCATGATTACCTCGTTCGTGTGTGCGGAAGCGTGTAAAACGAGTAAACACGAACAACAAGATCTAGTGCACACACATATATATATATATATATATATGTATAGACACACACACACACAGATATATATATATATATATATATATATATATCCAATATATATGTATATATAAGGATTAACGAGAACACTTACAACCGGTGTAGCGTGCCTCGTTGATGTTGATTAAGTTGGTGTTGAGTCGATATAACCACCTTAATGGATCAGCCACTAGATGCTCTCCTTGTGAATGACCTCGTCACGCCTTTGGATCGTCCGGATGTTTAAGCCGCACAAATGGCCCGGCCTCTACGTGTTGCACACGAACCCGGATGATGAATACCTTGCTTGCTTGAAGTGGTTCTCCAAGAACACTCTCTATTCTCTCCTTTATGTGTGAATTTCGTGGGTAAGCATAAAGTGACATGAAAATCAGATTTTCATGTCTATATTCATGTCCATTTACCACTCCATGTAACCCCCCCTCCCCCCCATTATGTGTATCATAATGCACAAGTAATGGTGGTTAATGGGGAGATGAAAAGACACCTCCACATAATCATGCCAAATCATGACATGTTGTCCCACTTGCTTGTGTGGCATGCCATGTCACACTATGTGACATGCATTCCATGCAAGCCATGCATCTCATACATGTATTAATCCACGTAAATATTGATTCTAAATCAATATAATTAACAAGCTACATAGTACATCATCAAGTTCGTGTGTGACCCTGTAGGTATGATTATCGATCAATATTATATTGCTCATAGCAATAAACAATATTATAGACTAATCATTTAACATCTAATTGACGAACTTATGACTTTATCTATTGCACACGTAGGATCTAAGGACATATACCAACAATCTCCCACTTGGCATTCAGAGCCAGTTTGCTGCCAATTTCCTGTTGTCACTTTATGTCTAAATTCGAACTTGAGGCAAGACTCGAGTCATCCTCAATCGGTTCAAACCTTTCTTGGACTTTGAGACAGACTGTAAAACCAGATTTATCACTATGATACGAATCTGGACGTGGCCACGTATTTTCCACAGTCTCGACTCTCCAAGTGGCCGGTAAGACATATATCCTATTATAAAAATAGAGGACAATCCCATCTTGTCAATCCAAGTTCTCCCACTTGCTTCCTGATATACCCAATAACAAGTTTTATAACCTCCTTTTACGAAAGGCGTTTACTTGTATCAAAGAATACCATTTCACAATGGAGTCACTCTAGACTACTCAGGTCACAGGAAATTGCTCGACAGTCAATGAAATAGTATTATGACTCGAAATCTTAAATACTATTCCAGTCGGGTCTGTTCGATCATTAGCTCCCAGCTAATATCTATGTAATTGTACTTGATGTCCTACATCACTAGCCCATGAAGCGGCGCTATAGTACACATTACAATCTAGTTCATTGTATTATCGGTTTGTCCGTACTCGATTATACGAACCAGGAACAACTATATGATTCAAGTATATCATTTCAACCATTGGGACTTCATTATGCGGTAATTCGACCTCATAACCCAATTGATATAAATTAATCATTTGGACAATTCATATATATTAAACCAAATTTATATGAAGAAATATGTGTAACACATATAAGTGATTGTTCACTAAATCTCCAAAAGTATCCAATACAGTAATAGAAATCACAACCCATCTCTAAGATGTCTGATCTCTATTGCAGTCGTGAAAGCCTCAAGCTTAAACTGCTGGAGAGGTTTTAGAAAATGTGTTTGCAACTTTACCAAAAGTTGCAACTTTATAATCTCGATGTCTCCACAAAACAATCTCCCAGATAATGTGGAACTTCCTGAGCACCAGTTTAGACTTGTGGTGCTCCCTTGGCTCATTGGCTTGCGAGATAGCTCTACTATAAATAGAGAACTATCGGATGGGCTGAGCTAGCTACGCCACCTAGTTCATTCAAGAACTTTCAAATCTTAACTGCCAACATTACTGCATCCAATGCAATACTGTACTCAGCTTCTATAGTTTAATCATCTATATTGCGTTGCATGGAACTATTCCAGCAAATTTCACCTCTACCCAAACAAAAGATATAACCAGATTTATCTTAGTCTGTTTTGAAGTTTGCATTCAAACAGCTTGTTAATATCAACTCCTTTTGTCTTCCAAAGACAACAAAATATTCTTTAGTCCATTTAAGATACATAAGAATATTCTTGGCCGCAGTCTAATGCGCCTCACCTGGGTTTCCTTGAAACCGAATCGTCATGCTCAAAGCATACGATACGTCCAGTCGTGTACATATCATGGCGTACATTATAGATCCTATTGCCGAAGCATAAGGAATGTTTTCCATCTTCTTTTGCTCATCAGGTCCCGTAGGACATTGCATCTAGCTAAGAGATGTGCCATTAGTTATTGGAATGAGACCCTTTATGGCGTCTTTCATTCTGAACTTATCAAGTACCTTATCAATATAGGTCGCTTTACTAAGTCCAAACATCCTTTTCGATTTGTTCCGACAGATCTTGATGCCCAATATGTACTGTGCTTCTCCAAGATCCTTTATTGAAAAACAATTTCCAAGCCATTCTTTAATAGAATTAAGCATAGAAACATTGTTTCCAATAAGGAGTATGTCATCGACATACAACACAATGTATACAACGTAACTCCCACTGTTCTTCTTGTAAAACAAGACTCTTCCGAGTTCCTCTGAAATCCAAAACCCAGTATGGATTCATTAAACTGAAGATTGTTACTCCGATATGCTTTGCTTTATTCCATAAATGGAATTATAAGATTGCATAATTTCTCAGCCTTATTAGGATCGATAAAACTCTTTGGCTGTGTCAAAACACATTCTCTTCTAGAATCCAATTCAAGAAGTTAGTTTTAACATCCAATATTACCATAACTCATTATCAAGATGAGTAGCAATAGCTAAGATAATCTGAATGATTTAATCAAAGCAACTGGTGAAAGTTTTTCCATAATCCACCTCGTGAATAAAACTTTTACCATCAACCTTGCTTTGAAAACCCTAGGTTTTCCATCTACATGTTTAGATCTTAAAGATCTATTAGCATTCATTGGGTCTAACCCCGTGATGCAAATATATCAAGTTCCAAACTTGATTATCAGATATTGATATCATCTCAGATTTCATGGCACCATGCCAATTTTCAGTAGCTGGACTCGTCATAGCTTGGAATTAGGTCGAAGGTTCACCGCTTTCCAAAAGCATGAATTCATATCTCTCATTGTTCACAATATCTAAGTATTTGAATAATAGAGATAGATTTATGCCTTTTGGACCTACGAGGGCTGGTATGGCTTCCAAAACCATATAAATACTCTCAACCCAGTCTTGAGTATTCATCATTGGTTGTTTCACTTGAACCTCGTTCAAGACAACCAAGCTCCCACTGAATTTCTAGGAAAGATAACTCTTTTCAAGAAAATCACTATCTAGAGCAACAAAATATTGTTCTCAGATAGATCGTAGAAGTTGTACCCTCGAGTTTCTTATGGATACCATAAAGTGTTGGAGTTGTGTACTTAATGTCTTGATTTAAGTAACGGTAACTCCCGGTCATAGCATTTAATCTATTTAATTAATAAACAATTGTTTGCTTTTAATTATTCGATAATTAAATATATGCAAAATATAGTCCTAGATTATATACGTTGTAGTTAGTATGGTGTGCAACGTCACACAGAAGATCATACTATCGGTTACTCGTATTTAATCGAACAGTTGCTCACGACCTAGATGGACACGGACCAATCCATCGGTATAGTCGTTGTGTGAGAGAGAAAATAATGTGTCTTAATTATTTTATCACACTTGTACACTTGGTGTATTGAGCGGATCGCTTGAGACTTATCAATTAGGATTGCCTTTGATAATTGATTCAAGTCTCAGAGTATTTTATTCTCAATCCCCGATACTATTGCGGGTGTGTATATTTAATATAAGTGACTTTGATTTTCCAAAGGAACTAACCGATTTAATTATTGGGTTCATTACCGGTTAAGTTGGGTCACTATATTTTATATATGACAGGCCGTGAATACTTGACGGGAAAGTGTATCCCGGAAGGGTTGATAATATCCCCGAGATGAGTTCATAAGGAATTATTATGTAAACCTCATGAGTGGATTCGTTCCGCATAATAATTAAGGTTGAATGGTACTATTCTCGGATACAAGAGATGAATAAATTAATTAGCAATAAATTAATTTTATTCATGGAAATTTAAATCTTAAATACACGAAATAAATAATACTACCGGAGAAATATTATTTGATATAATATGGTTTAATATTGAGAGTGCAATTAATTTATATAGTGGAAAATAAATTAATTAATATTAATAGGATTAATAGATTTGGGCTTGGGCTCAATTTAATCATTAATATTGGAAGTCCAATATTCCACCTCCTTTAGATCCCCTACGTAGCCTATAAAAGCACTACATGGTCTTCACAATTCAAGCATCATAATAAGAGTATCATACTTGATATTCTAGAGAGTTCGTGAAGTAGATCCATAGAGTTCGGAGGATCGTCGCCCACACGACGTTCGAACGAGGTGCAAGGAATACGTAGGAAGATTCAAAGGTCTTCAATTTGATTTCGTTTATCCGCACAACGAATCAAAGGTAAAATCATAAACTACCTTGTATGATTTTATGTGAATATAATTGTGATATATACATGACCGCACGATCCGGGAAAACGACGAACTTCGGGGACGGGGATTCGAGATCCCCGGCGAAGATCGAGAGGACCCCTTGGCTGGGAGCCGAGGGAATCGATCGAACCCTAGGGTTCGATCAGGTGGCGCGAAGGGAGGCCCCGACTGGAGCCGGGGCGAGCGATCGAGCTCGGCTCGATCGCTGGGCGAGCCGCGGCTGTGCCGCGGTGGTCAGCTGGGCTGACCGCCCCTCCCGGCGGCGACGGCGGTGAAGTCGCCAGACTCACCGCCGCCTGGGGCTGCCGGAGCAGCCCCAGCGATCGCCTCGTGCGCGATCGCGAGCCCCACGGTGGGGCTCGGCTAGGGTTTCGGCCGCGGGTTCATCCCGCGGCGATTCTCCGGTCGGGCTCCGGGCATCGTGGTGTTCGCGATCGATTTCCGGCGATGGGAATTCGGTCGGGGTTATCGGTTCCGCAATTTTTGATACCCCGGGATATCGATTTCCAACAATTGGTATCAGAGCGTTTGGTTTCGTGTTCATGTATGTGTTCAATTATCGTTCTACCTTGCAGGGATTCCGACTATCATGGTTTAATTAATTGTTAATTATTTTTACCATGATTGTTCGTTTATTAAACTCTCGGACATGTCGAGATTCGTTTTGTGTGGATGAATTCTTGCAATAGTAAAAATTCGGGGGTTGACCGAATTTAGATTTATTATTATTGTTCTATGTTTTCCAGAAATTGTATAAGGTCGATTTCATGTATAGAATCGATACCGGAATTGTAAATTTATTTTTTTGTAATTTATTTACGTTGGATCGATGCCGAGACGACCGCCGGAGAACACGTGTGACGAAGAAGACGAAGAGGACGAAAAACCGGGGGGGGGGGGGGGGGGGGGGTCGATCATCCCCATGATCGATCCCCATGAGGATCGATCGACCCCACCATGGGGCTGCCCGCTAGGGCTTCCGGCCACGCCGGCCACCAGAGGTGGTGGCGCGTGGGCTGGGGGCGGCGGCGGTGGTGGTCCCCGGCGGTGGCGGTCGACGGTGGGGGTGGTGTGGGGTATCCCAACCCATACTACTCCTACCTTGATTCGCTTTCCTAATTGATTCGGTTTTCCTATTTTGAGTGTTCCTATGTTTGGGATCTCTCATGGAATAGGAAAAGAATTAATTGGAATTAATTTATTTCCTTATTCTATTATGGAAGTCTTCTAGAATATTCCAAGTCTAACTTGGATAGGATTCTAGAGATTTAATAGAATTAGAAAGGAAAATAATTAATTAATAAATTAATTTATTTCCTAATTGATTATTCCTATTTTATGGGAATTTTCATTGACATGGAAATTAATTAATTTTGGAAAGTAGAAGAGTCCTAATTTATTTTATTTCCTTATTCTATTATAGAAGTCTTCTAGAATATTCCAAGTCTTACTTGGATAGGATTCTAGAGATTTAATAGAATTATAAAAGAAAATAAATAAATAAAAAATATTAATAATATTTAATTTTATTTTTGATTTATTCGATTGACTTAATTTTCGAATTAAGTATCTTTTGGATTTATTGAAAATAAATAGATTTAAATATTGGAATTAATATTCTCGTCACATGGAGCATTCAAGAACGAAGACTGAAGACTAGAAGATGCGTACGGAGATGGAAGAAAGCCATGATAGTCGGAAAATAATTTTCTAGTATTATTTTGACTATGTGTACTATGTGCTTTATTGCTTGTATGCATGCTATATGTGTTTACTTTATGCACTAGATAGCGTATCCCTTTGTTATAAAAAGCTAAGTGGGAGAGGGGATGGAAACATTCCCATGGTCTCCATTACTATTCTCTTGGTGACATTTATGAGCTTTCGAAGTTCATATAGACATGTCATTAGAGGAGAATTCTTGTAATTCCTTTTACGAGAAACATTGATTAAGTTTATCAAACAATGCCTAATTTGTCTTTCTGAAACTGACTTCAAGTCGACTCATTTTCACCCCGGGGAGTGGAATGGAGCCAAAGCCACTTGGTCATGTGGATGACACAAATTAGAGACCTTCTTACCATTTCTTGAAATGGATCGATTGTCTGCTCGGCTCCCTCATCTAATGAGAGATAGGGTTGTTCGCATGGTGAATCACTGGTTAGAAACTTCGAGTTTCACTTATGATTCACCGCGTCTTGATTTACGAAATCGAATGGTTCAAATAATTGGATGTCAATTGTAAAAATCTTTTGGTGTAGTAAACGTCCACACTATCGTGGCTTGCTACACTGAATGGGATTTTGGATCAATTGATGTAGACAATTATAGAAGAAAGTGAAGGATCGTGTGTTAACGTAAACGTCCACACTATCGTGGCTTGCGGTGACATACGAGTCTCAAACAATCTTCTTAGTACTGAGTAATGGTTTACACTTAGGTACGCTCTATAGTATTCTTCCCATCGAAGTAACGCTATAGTGATGTACGACCGAAGAAAATCTAATTACGAAATCATTTGGATAGGTAAACGTCCACACTATCGTTGCTTACCATATCTGATGGGATTTTAGATGTAATTTGTAATTTAATGATATTATTTGAGGGAGATAATATCAGATATTAAATTGATTGTTTGTTTAAATGTGCTTATAGGTTTAGAGAATAGCTATGAATCCACTTTCTGTGATACTCAAGGAGAATAAACTCACTGGCCCCAATTATATTTATTGGAGGAGAAATTTGGACATTGTCCTGACTGATGAAGAGTACAAATTTGTACTCTATGATGTGTGCCCTGCTGAGCCCACGGATGCCTCTACTAATGAGGAAAAGGAAGCAGATCGGAAGTGGAAAAAGGCTGATGAAATGGCTAGGTGTTATATTTTGGCTTCCATGTCAAATGTATTCCAAACCCAACATGATTCGATGCCCACTGCCGAGGATATGTTGTACAACCTCAAGGATATGTTTGGGCATTAAGATCGTGCGGCAAGGCAAGAAGCCATGAGAGTCCTTATGACAACTACTCAGTCTGAAGGAACGCCCGTTGGGGAGCATGTTCTTAAGATGATGAGTTTGTTGAATGAACTTGAGATCCTAGGAGCTCAAATTGATGGTGAGACGCAAGTCGACATCATACTCCAGTCTCTGACCCCTAGTTTTGAGCAGTCTCGCATGAGTTATAATATGGGTAAACTATCTTATACTCTTGCGCAACTCCTGACTGAACTGAAGGCGGCAGAGGGGATCTACAAGAAGGGCAAGTCTCAAGCGCTTGTAGCTACCAAGTCCAAAGGCTTGAAGCCTGTTCGAGGTAGGGGCAAGAAAAGGAAGCAAGCCTGGAAACCCAGTGGTGCCAAGAGGAATGGACCACGAGTGGGGGCTGCCAAGCCAAGAGGCAAGTGCTTCCGATGCAATAAGTCTGGACACTGGAAGTCTGAATGTCCTCTCAGAGGTACGAATTTTTCTTTAGTCGTAAAAACATAGTCAGCGGTATTATCTACCAGAAATTCTGGCGTGTAGATATGGAACCACTGACGGTATGTGCATTTTTGAATGCAGGGGTTCCAGAAAACCCGGCGACTTAGAGAAGAGGAGTTCGAGTCTACATAGGCAAAAGCTGTAGAGGAGGCAGCTGTTGCAGTGGAAGACATTTATCTATGAGTAGTTAAATAGGATTTTCATTTCGAGATTATTGCTTTATGTACCCTTTATTTTAGAAAGAACTTTTGTTCTGGATTTCTATTATTTATGAATGGATATTTTATTTCTTTAATCATTTGATGATTTTGATAAGAAATAATGGTATTATCTATTCTGGTACATTAGATAGCAATAATATGAATGAAGAATCCTTAGTCTACCACGATGCAACAAATAGTCTACCACGATGCAACAAATCGTTCTATAACTTGTTTTACTTATTATATATATTTCTTGTTAAATCATTATACTTGTGAATTCTTATACTTAGTAGTATTTATTCAAATAAGATTCATAAGGTCGAAATTGATTTGATCAATTATAGTTGAAGGAATGGACCTTCCGACCTAATAATTTAATTTGGAAGATAATACAACTAAGCAAACCTTTATGGATAAAGGGTAGAATTCGGACAAGTATTGAGAACGATTTAATACTGATATATGCAGACGTATGTGTAATTAGAAAGGATCGAGTGATTCTTTTAAGAATACTCGAAGATGGATTAGAATGCTTGATGTGCCATAAAAGCGAAGTGTTTTAGACACAAAGCTGTTATGGAGAACCTTCTAAGTATATCCATTAGAAGCCTGCGACTTTGTCGCGGAGGCTACCACCTATCTAAATAACACATAGAATAATCAAAGAATGGGACTGGATCCCAAATGACTGCACCATACACTCACGTGTAGAAATGGTGTATCGATCATATACAGGAATGATCGATCCTATACACCCGGATAAACGAAAAACGAAAAACCGAAATAGAAAACCTAAACGACTCAACCCGTCGTTTTAACTATTACAAGCAAGCAACGTTAAAACCAAAAGATCTCGACAATCCCGAGAGTTTAACACACCACAACATACAGTACAAAAAAAATGACCATAATAATCGGGTGATCCTGCAAAACAAACTCGCAAACAATACAAAGAACGTATAACCGGCTCTGATACCAATTGTTGTAAATCGACTACCCGGGATGCGTTCGTTCGATCACTCGAACATCCGAACGATCCCAGTCGACATCCGGTGTCGCTACTTCGTTCGCCTTTCCAGCCCGTGCCCCGATTCACGCACAGCCATTGCCCCGAAGGACAACCGCGCGAACCGAGCGGGCTGCCAGAAAAAGACCAAAACGGCGGTCGCCGTTTGGAAACGGCGGTCTCCGTTTCTCCGCGAACAGCAACGCGACGTTGCTGTTCTGGGCTCGTTTCCGGGTCGTTTTTCCTCATCCGACTACCGATCCAGAGGTCCTAGAACCCCCAGTAGTCGAGGAATACAACCCACAACCCGATCTACGTTCAAAGTATGATCAACGAGGAAAAGTGAGATCGAAATAACGCGGAATTAAAGATCCGATCTCATACCTTAGCGGTCGAATTGTTGAGACCTTAGCGATTGCTAGCGTATGCCTCTTCCCGACTCCAACCGCTGTGTGGGCAACGATCCGTTGGGTCTCCCTTTTTCTGCTCTCTCTTGATCTACCAGCGTGATATTCTTTTTCTCAATCAGAGAAAAATATCAGCGCTAACTATTTTATTTTAGAGAAAAAAAATTATAATTGCGTTAACAATTCTTTTTCTCAGAAAAATAAAAAGGCTGCGGACTGTAGGTTTAAGAGAGGGCAAGGGGGGGGGGGGGGGGGGTTTATAGAGTTACGCTAGGGACCTCTTAGGTAAATTAATTAGGGGCTAAATTGAAATATTAATTAACTTGGAATACGTAAACGCAATTCCTTAATTAATCGATTTCAATTTTAATTATTATTAACTCCACTATAAAATAATAATTGAATTCCCGAAATTAATTTAATATTATTTCAACAATAATATTTCCGCCGAAATTACATATACGACTTTCCCCGTGTTTAAGATATCGAACGTCCACGAATTTATTTAATTACTAATAATTAAATTAATTCGTTTCTTATTATCCGAGACTAGTACCACTCATCCTTATTATCATGTGGAACAAATCCACCTGCAGGGTTTACATGATAAACTTTATGAGCTCATCTCGGGGACGTTATCAACCCGATAAACGGGACACGGTTTCCTGTCTATAATCTATAGCATGCCGTGTGTACAATTCCGATTCCCAATTTACCGAGTATCTCCACTAATCAATTAGTCTCACTCATTGGCAAGTTAAAGAACCGAGAATTGGACAAACGCACCTATAATTATATAGGGATTAAGAATTCGTATATCCGTAATTCTGAGGTCTAGTTCGATTACGTCGATTAGTATAAATCGAACGCCCTCCCGTGGTCCTGCTCAATACACCAAGTGTACAAGTGTAACATAATAGTCAAGACCAACTATTACCCAGTCACACTACGACGTACCGATGGATTGTCCCTGTCCATCTAAGTCGTGAGCTTCTGTTCGATACTATACGAGTAACCTGACAGTATGATCTTCCGCGTGTCTCCTCACGCCATACTGTCTACAACGTATATATCTAGGACTATTGCATTCAAGTACAAGATAGACAAAAATGCCGACAGTTTGATTATTAGATAATGTAAAACACAGATAAGGAGTTCCATATTGTCACTAAACTAGACATTTAGTATATAACTCCATCAATCTCCCACTTATACTAAATCTCTAGTTGCCCTCTACCATACATCCGATACCCATCCCCTTCACGTGTCTCTTGAACGCTTCCGCTGGAAGTGCCTTCGTAAAGGGGTCTGCCAGGTTATCCGCTGATGCAATCTTGGTGACAACCGCATCGCCTCTCCTGACGATGTCTCTAATCAGGTGGTACTTGCGATCTATGTGTTTACTCGCATTGTGGGCTCGTGGTTCCTTTGCATTTGCCACTGCACCGCTATTGTCACAATAAATTGTGATAGCTCTAGGCATTTTAGGAACCACATCCAAGTCCATAAGGAAGTTCCGGAGCCACACCGATTCTTTAGCTGCCTCAGAGGCTGCTACATATTCGGCTTCCATGGTAGAGTCCGAAATGCATTTCTGCTTAACACTCTTCCATGAGACTGCTCCACCTCCCAATGTGAACACATAGCCTGATGTAGACTTTCGCTGATCCTTATCAGATTGGAAATCCGAGTCTGTGTAACCAATAGGAATCAACTCGGACGCTTTGTAACTCAGAACATAATTCCTAGTCCTTCGCAGGTACTTAAGTATGTTCTTTACAGCAGTCCAGTGACCCTGTCCAGGGTTACTCTGATATCTAGCTACCATGCCCACGGCATAGCAGATATCAGGTCTCGTGCACAACATGGCATACATTAGACTTCCTACTGCCGAAGCATAAGGAACCTTCTTCATGTAATCTATCTCCTTTTGTGTTTTGGTACACATGTCTTTAGATAGATGAATTCCATGGCAGAAAGGTTGAGCACCTCTCTTGGAATTCTGCATGTTGAAACGAGCCAGAATCGTATCAATATATGAAGCCTGGGACAAGCTTAATGTTCTTTTCCGGCGATCCCTTATAACCTTGATCCCAAGAACATGCCCAACTTGTCCTAAGTCTTTCATATCGAATTGCTTGGACAACCATCCCTTTATGTCTGACAACATCTTCACATTGTTGCCAATTAGAAGGATGTCATCTACATAAAGCACGAGAAACGCCACACTGTTTCCGTCACTTCTCCGGTATACACACGACTCGTCCATGCTTTGAATGAATCCATAAGACAGGATAACCTCATCAAACCGCATGTTCCAAGATCTAGAAGCTTGCTTCAATCCATAAATGGATCGGTTTAGCTTACACACTAGATGCTCTTGGCCTTTCTTGATGAAACCTTCTGGCTGTCTCATGTAAATGGTCTCGTCAAGATTCCCATTCAAGAATGCTGTCTTAACGTCCATTTGCCACACCTCATAATCCATATGAGATGCTATAGACAAAAGAATCCGGATCGACTTTAGCATAGCTACCGGCGAAAAGGTTTCCTCATAATCGATCCCTTCTTTCTGAGTATACCCCTTCGCAACAAGCCTAGCCTTGAAGGTTTCAACCTTCCCGTCAGACCCTCTTTTTCTCTTGTACACCCACTTGCAACCAATGGCTTTTACACCTTTGGGCGGTGCTACAAGATTCCAGACCTGATTTGAATCCATTGATTCAATCTCAGATTTCATCGCCTTTTGCCAAGACTGAGCATCTTGATCTTTAAGCGCCTCGCCATAGGTCCAGGGATCGGCTTCATGTTCTCCAGGTAACAAGTCCGAAGACTCACCTATAAACATGAACCTATCGGGTTGTCGAACAACCCTCCCACTACGACGAGGCTCCGGTGTAACCTCAGTAACTACAGGTGCAGACTGTGGTGGCGTATCACCCGGTTCGGTTGGATCTAAGCCTTGATCGTCCCCTCTCAGTTCGTTAAGTATTATCTCACTCTTGGGCTTATGGTCCATTATATAATCCTCTTCCAAGAACCGAGCGTTGGTGCTAACAACGATCTTCTGGTCCTTAGGACTATAAAATAGACCACCTTTTGTTCCTCTAGGATATCCTATAAACATTCGAATATCTGAACGAGATTCCAACTTATCAGCCCCATGCTTCAGCACATGTGCTGGACAACCCCAGATCCGAATGTGTTTCAAATTTGGCTTTCGCCCGGTCCACAATTCCGAGGGCGTCTTAGGGACTGATTTAGATGGAACTAAGTTCAGGATATACGCCGCTGTTTCCAAGGCATATCCCCGGAACGAAACTGGTAGGTCTGAATAACTCATCATAGATCTTACCATTTCCATAAGAGTCCTATTCCTTCTTTCTGCTACACCATTCTGCTGGGGCGTGTATGGTGCAGTCATCTGGGAGTCAATCCCATTCTCTAATAAGTACGCCTTAAACTCTCCCGAGAGGTACTCTCCTCCACGATCAGATCGTAGAGTCTTTATGGTTTTACCATGAAGGTTCTCCATAAGAGCTTTGTACTCCTTGAACTTGTCAAAGCACTCGCTCTTGCGGCGCATCAGGTATATAAAACCATACCTTGAGTAATCATCAGTGAAAGTTACGAAATATTCATAACCTCCTCTCGCTTGGACAGATAAAGGCCCGCACAAATCAGAGTGAATCAATTCCAGTACTTCCTTGGATCTATACCCCTTATCACTAAAGGGTCGCTTGGTCATTTTTCCTTCCAGGCATGATTCGCAGGTTGGAAAGTCCTCATCTTTCACACCACTGAGTATTCCATCAGTTATCAACCTTTGAATCCTACCCAAGTTAATATGACCTAGCCTAAGATGCCATAAGTACTTTTGATTCAATCTAGAAGGCTCCTTTCTCTTATTGGTACTAGATGTGTTATATGACTCTACACTTTGCATCGTGGGATTCAGTATATATAAGTTGCCTATCAATGTACCAGAACAGATATAATCACCATTCTTTTTGACAATAACAGAATTATCAAAAGAAACAGAATATCCATTCAAAACCAACTTAGAAACCGAAATAAGGTTCTTTCTAAAATTCGGTACATAAAGACAATTATTCAATACCAAAACATTATTATTAAAAGATAAATAAATATCTCCCACTGCAACAGCCGCCACTTTCGTCGCGTTACCCATGTAGATAGTGATCTCTCCCTCTCTAAGCCGCCGGGTTTCCTGGAACCCCTGCAAAGAATTGCAGACATGATCAGTGGCTCCCGTATCCACACACCAGGTACCGGTGGATAACACCGCTAAACATGTTTCAGTGACTAAGGAAAAGTTCATACCTCCTTGTCTGAGAGGACAATTAGACTTCCAATGTCCAGACTGCTTGCAACGGAAACACTTGCCCTTGGGCTTGTTCACTCCATTCCGTGGTCCACCATTGCTGGGTCCACTGGGTTTCCGTCCTAGCTTCTTCTTCCTCTTAGTCCCCGGAGGGCCAGGAAGTTTCACAGCCACAAGTGCCTGAGATTTCTTAAAGATTCCCTCTGCCGCCTGGAGTTCAGTCAGGAGCTCCGCCAACGAATATAACCTCTTGTTCATGTTATAGTTCAGGCGGAACTGCTCAAAACTCCTAGGCAGAGACTGGAGCACTATATCGATCTGGGTTTCCCCATTGATAGCTCCTCCCATAATCTCTATCTCATTCAGATAGCCTATCATCCTAAGAACGTGATCCCTCACGGGCGTTCCTTCGGACATAGTGGTCGTCATGAGTTTTCTCATGGCATCTTGCCTGGCTGCCCTATCCTGACTACCAAACATCTCCTTGAGGTTAAGCATCATATCATAGGCAGTGGTCATGGCCTCATGCTGATGTTGCAGCACATTTGACATAGAGGCCAAAATGTAGCACCGCGCCATCTGATCAGCCTTGACCCACTTCCGATGAGCTTCCTTTTCCTCAGGAGTGGAGGTATCAGTAGGTTCATCAGGACAAACCTCATGGAGTACATACTTGTACTCCTCAGCAGTTAGGACAATGTCCAAGTTTCGTTTCCAATCAACATAGTTTGGACCAGTGAGTTTGTTTTCTTTTAGTATAATGGACAGCGGGTTGAGTGCCATATCTATAAAAGAGACAAATCAAACTGTCAAATTTAATTCGATATTAACTCCCTTAATTAATATCATTAAATTTACCAATCAATCCTAAAATCCCATCAGACTAGCATGCCACGTTCATGTGGACGTATACTAGTCCAAACGATTTTATAACTGGACTTTTACTTTGGTCGTACATCATTACAGCAGTGACTCCGATGGGGAGGATACTGTAAAGCATACCTAAGTGTATACCATTTCTCAGTACTAAGTTAACCGCTCGGAAACTACACGCCCACCGCAAGCCACGTTAGTGTGGACGTTTACGTTGACATGCGGTCCCTTTACGATTTCCTATAACCGTCGAGCCTCAATTAACCCAAAGTTCCGTTTCCGTCTAGTAAGCCACGATAGTGTGGACGTTTACTAAACAAACAACTTTGTTAATTGAATTCCATTTAATAAATTTCACAATTTCGTTAATCAAAGCTTGATATCTCGTAAGTGAAACTCGAAGTTTCTAACCAGCGATCAATCATGCAATTGAGCCCTATCTCTCACAAAGTGAGGGAGCCAACCAGACAATCGATCTAGTCATCAAATGACTCGAATGTCTCTAATCTGTGTCATCGACATAACCAAGCGCTTTGGCTCCATTCCACTCCCCGGGGTGAGAATGAGTCGAGTTGAAATTAGTCTTTGAAAGACAGATTAGACATTGCTTTGAAAAACTTAAGTGTTCAATTCTATAAATGGAATTGAATTCGAATTTTGATCCAGTGATATCCGTGTGTCAACTTTATCCGATAGGGAGGATGACACTAAAGCCAACTCGTAAGCGACACACATCACTATCAAAACAGAGAATGGAGACCGCGGGATTGTTTCCAATCCCTCTCCCACTTAGTTTTTACGAAAGGGATAACAAGCACATGCATATAGAAAATTAAAGCACAATAAAACGCACGTAAACACACAAAAAGCATTTAACGTGGCCCGATTATTATGGCCTTTAAAATCTTCGATGCACGTCTTCTCGGATCTTCGTCTCGTTGCTCGTCTCGGTCTCGGTCCATCACCGACTCGTCTAAGGACCAAGAGACGAACCCCTCCCACTGGAGTATCATCCCGGGCCCTCGACAAGCGATCCGTGATGTCCGTCGAACCCCCGCGTCGCTGCTGCCAAAACTCAAAACAGCGCCCGCCGTTTGAGGAACAGCGGTCGCTGGAGGAGCTGCAAACGGCGACCGCCGTTTGCCCTCCAGCGGGCGCCGTTTTTGCACAGTAGCCGCGGGTTCGACTTCTCGACCCTCGTTCGTCCGTCCTTAGATCTTCTCTCGATCCACCAAGCAGCAGCAACATTACAAGAGTAACACTAACTACTTCCGGCATCGATCCTATACAGGAATGATCGATCCTATACACCCGGATAAACGAAAAACGAAAAACCGAAATAGAAAACCTAAACGACTCAACCCGTCGTTTTAACTATTACAAGCAAGCAACGTTAAAACCAAAAGATCTCGACAATCCCGAGAGTTTAACACACCACAAAATACAGTACAAAAAAAATGACCATAATAATCGGGTGATCCTGCAAAACAAACTCGCAAACAATACAAAGAACGTATAACCGGCTCTGATACCAATTGTTGTAAATCGACTACCCGGGATGCGTTCGTTCGATCACTCGAACATCCGAACGATCCCAGTCGACATCCGGTGTCGCTACTTCGTTCGCCTTTCCAGCCCGTGCCCCGATTCACGCCCAGCCATTGCCCCGAAGGACAACCGCGCGAACCGAGCGGGCTGCCAGAAAAAGACCAAAACGGCGGTCGCCGTTTGGAAACGGCGGTCGCCGTTTGGAAACGGCGGTCGCCGTTTCTCCGCGAACAGCAACGCGACGTTGCTGTTCCGGGCTCGTTTCCGGGTCGTTTTTCCTCATCCGACTACCGATCCGGAGGTCCTAGAACCCCCAGTAGTCGAGGAATACAACCCACAACCCCGGAACCCGATCTACGTTCAAAGTATGATCAACGAGGAAAAGTGAGATCGAAATAACGCGGAATTAAAGATCCGATCTCATACCTTAGCGGTCGAATTGTTGAGACCTTAGCGATTGCTAGCGTATGCCTCTTCCCGACTCCAACCGCTGTGTGGGCAACGATCCGTTGGGTCTCCCTTTTTCTGCTCTCTCTTGATCTACCAGCGTGATATTCTTTTTCTCAATCAGAGAAAAATATCAGCGCTAACTATTTTATTTTAGAGAAAAAAAAATTATAATTGCGTTAACAATTCTTTTTCTCAGAAAAATAAAAAGGCTGCGGACTGTAGGTTTAAGAGAGGGCAAGGGGGGGGGGTTTATAGAGTTACGCTAGGGACCTCTTAGGTAAATTAATTAGGGGCTAAATTGAAATATTAATTAACTTGGAATACGTAAACGCAATTCCTTAATTAATCGATTTCAATTTTAATTATTATTAACTCCACTATAAAATAATAATTGAATTCCCGAAATTAATTTAATATTATTTCAACAATAATATTTCCGCCGAAATTACATATACAACTTTCCCCGTGTTTAAGATATCGAACGTCCACGAATTTATTTAATTACTAATAATTAAATTAATTCGTTTCTTATTATCCGAGACTAGTACCACTCATCCTTATTATCATGTGGAACAAATCCACCTGCAGGGTTTACATGATAAACTTTATGAGCTCATCTCGGGGACGTTATCAACCCGATAAACGGGACACGGTTTCCTGTCTATAATCTATAGCATGCCGTGTGTACAATTCCGATTCCCAATTTACCGAGTATCTCCACTAATCAATTAGTCTCACTCATTGGCAAGTTAAAGAACCGAGAATTGGACAAACGCACCTATAATTATATAGGGATTAAGAATTCGTATATCCGTAATTCTGAGGTCTAGTTCGATTACGTCGATTAGTATAAATCGAACGCCCTCCCGTGGTCCTGCTCAATACACCAAGTGTACAAGTGTAACATAATAGTCAAGACCAACTATTACCCAGTCACACTACGACGTACCGATGGATTGTCCCTGTCCATCTAAGTCGTGAGCTTCTGTTCGATACTATACGAGTAACCTGACAGTATGATCTTCCGCGTGTCTCCTCACGCCATACTGTCTACAACGTATATATCTAGGACTATTGCATTCAAGTACAAGATAGACAAAAATGCCGACAGTTTGATTATTAGATAATGTAAAACACAGATAAGGAGTTCCATATTGTCACTAAACTAGACATTTAGTATATAACTCCATCACCTATGTTCTATGGATATTCCTGGAAACAACGGCGCATTCAATGTGGTTGTAGGATATCCTAGGTGAACAAAATATTGTATGTTCTATAGTACTATGAACCAGAAGGACGTTATAAGCTCTAACGCCCGGTTCTTAGAAGAAGACTATTAGATGAACAACAAAGCCCTAACTGACGTAATACCTTGGAATGAGAAAAGGACAAAGACTAGGAACCAGCCAAACCGAGTAGAAGTACACCACTAACTGCATCTACTGTTATTACTGTTTATACACCGGAATGCCATTGCAGTGGGAGGTTGTTTGACAACTAGAGATGTTCATAAGACTAGAAAAGTTTCGAACCCCGAGATGAGTTCATAAGGAATTATTATGTAAACCTCATGAGTGGATTTGTTCCGCATAATAATTAAGGTTGAATGGTACTATTCTCGGATACAAGAGATGAATAAATTAATTAGCAATAAATTAATTTTATTCATGGATATTTAAATCTTAAATACACGGAATAAATAATACTACCGGAGAAATATTATTTGATATAATATGGTTTAATATTGGGAGTGCAATTAATTTATATAGTGGAAAATAAATTAATTAATATTAATGGGAATAATAAATTTGGGCTTGGGCTCAATTTAATCATTAATATTGGAAGCCCAATATTCCACCTCCTTTAGATCCCCTACGTAGCCTATAAAAGCACTACATGGTCTTCACAATTCAAGCATCATAATAAGAGTATCATACTTGATATTCTAGAGAGTTCGTGAAGTAGATCCATAGAGTTCGGAGGATCGTCGCCCACACGACGTTCGAACGAGGTGCAAGGAATACGTAGGAAGATTCAAAGGTCTTCAATTTGATTTCGTTTCTCCGCACAACGAATTAAAGGTAATATCATAAACTCCCTTGTATTATTTTATGTGAATATAATTGTGATATATACATGAACGCACGATCCGGGAAAACGACGAACTTCGGGGACGGGGATTCGAGATCCCCGGCGAAGATCGAGAGGAGCCCTCGGCTGGGAGCCGAGGGAATCTATCGAACCCTAGGGTTCGATCGGGTGGCGCGAAGGGAGGCCCCGGTTGGAGCCGGGGCGAGCGATCGAGCTCGGCTCGATCGCTGGGCGAGCCGCGGTTGTGCCGCGGTGGTCAGTTGGGCTGACCGCCCCTCCCGGCGGCGACGGCGGTGAAGTCGCCGGACTCACCGCCGCCCGGGGCTGTCGGAGCATCCCCAGCGATCGCCTCGTGCGCGATCGCGAGCCCCACAGTGGGGCTCGGCTAGCGTTTCGGCCGCGGGTTCATCCCGCGGCGATTCTCCGGTCGGGCTCCGGGCATCGTGGTGTTCACGATCGGTTTCCGGCGATGGTATTTCAGTCGGGGTTATCGGTTCCGCAATTTTTGATACCCCGGGATATCGATTTCCAACATAAAGAAACTTTTATCCCATTTGAGTTCAAGCTCTATAGAGATAAATCTCGTTAGAGAAGCTTTTAAAACCTCAAATTTTGATGAAAACAATTTAGGGACCCTCCCTTTCCATACCTAGTATGGTGTCTTATCAACAGCTTTTGACAACGTCCTATTCAGTGTATAAGTTGAAGTTAAGAATTGTGTGTTCCCAAAAGAGACCAGTAGTTCATTTAGACCTCTCATCGAATGGTCGAACTATATCTAATATAGCTTGTTTTCTCTTTTCCGAAACATAGCCTTCATGTGCTTGTGAACTGATAGGTTCCACATACATCAGTATGGATCATCCCTAATTAATCACTCACATGTTCTCCTTTCTCCAAGAAAGATGACATTGTTATCTTTGTCCATCAAACATCATTCACATGTATCAAATGACTCCAAGTCAAATGATTCTAGAATGCCTTCTAAAAGAAGATTCGTTACATGTTTAGATTTTGATCTAATCAACAATGTTACAGGTATGTCTCATTGAGACTTATTCGATTCGGCCTTTGGTGTTAATGTTATATATGATTTGTTGAGTTTAAAGTATACATAAATAATGTAATAATCGTACCAAAACAAAGAATAGTTCACAATTAAAATAGTTATCAAACTATTTAAATAGTGAAAATCTAATCCATCAGTATCCAATACTGGACCAATATTCATTATTTATTGAAGGTACGAAAAATACATAGTTATAATACTTAAAACAAGGCCCTAAGGCATAACAACATCATATGATCATACGGCTAGTGCAGCGACCTTCGCTCCTTTTCCAGCCCGTAGATCGACATTTCTACTTTCCAAACTCCTACTTGTGTGTAGTTCCTTCACTTACAATTGTGAGAACCACAAATGTCATCCAATACCCAAGAAGTAAAATTTGCGAAATCTAATGTCTATAACATTAATACCTGAAGATGAAGCAACCCCGTTCTTCACATCTTCTTTGAACTTTAGGCAAGTTCAATTATTCCCAATAATTGATTTTTATTCGAAATCTCGTTCAAAATTATCCCAATATCAAAACTTGATAAATCGTAAGTGAAAAGTCGAAGTTTTCTAACCAACGATATTATCATGCAATTGAAGCCCTATCTCTCATAAAATATGAGGGAGCCAACCAGACAATCGAATCACGCCATCCTATGGCTTGAAAGTCTCTAATTTGTGTCATTAATGAACTAAGTGTTTTGGATTAGATTACTCCTCGAGGTGAAAATAATCCTAACTTTAGAATCCATCATATGAAAGAAAAATTAGGCATTTGTTTTGAAATTGAATAAAATATGATCTTCTACATATTTGCAATTAGTGTCCAACACCTTTTGCAGTAGATGCATTCAGATTCCCTAGGAACCCTAGTAGCCTTCTTGCCCATGCTCTTTTGAATACCTCATCCCTTATAAGAATATCCCTCTCAGGGTCCCTTTTTAATTCACGACTCATCATCTTAAAAAAATTAGGAGATCACTTAAAGCAAATAATCCAATCATTTGCTGCACATGTGGTCCCTATAGGTTTCTCTTATTCAGCCTAGCTGAAGCGATGACCCTGGTCATTCAAAACTGCTCAATCTTAGCATATTCCCCGAACATGCTATTGAGTTGTTCAATGATATCTTAGTATGTGGTTATCTAACACATTTTCCTTGTCTTCGTATTTGAGGACCATCCTCAAATTACGTTGTGAATCAAGAAAATTTGTTCAATTTTTCATAATCAAGAATTGAACCAAACTTGAATTGAGTTGATATTTGACATGATAAACTATAAAAGAAAGATAACTAAAGTATGTAAACATCCACAAAGCGGTAAACAAATAAGGTTGTCTAACAATTGTACTTATTTATTTAATTTTGTTCAATTGATATCCAATATCATTGTCCCTTAGAACAAAACGATCCCGAGATCCTCATCTTGCAAATCTTTAAGCCCGACTGAGTCCGCACTTAAGTATTTCAAGATAGATAGACATACCCATGTCAATGATATCTAATATCACTCTCGGTCGATGAGAATCTCATTCTCATCTCATGTCTCGATAGCCACGCCTGCAGTGGATCTATCGATGAGAAAACCAAACTCACGTGTAAGGGTCTAACCCTTACTCCCACTATCCTAAGATAACAAGTGATACCCCGCTGAGGCGAACCTATCAACTTATGATCAAGGGCTTTCATGGGTGTGATGTTTTGGAAAAGACATTTTACTCATTATTATCGGGACATGCATGTTAAGGTTTGTATGTACGTTGGTTGAACATTTATAACATAATCAACCTAGAACTAGCAAAGCACGTAAATACGTATTCGAAAGGCCCCTAGAACCTCACAACTCTCAAAAGAAAAGATTAAAAGCAACAAAAAAGGCCTTGAACATCTTCTGGACTGGTCTACGCCTGCCGTTTTGGTTCCGCGCCCGCCGATTTTGGTCAAACCAAGTCCGTACCTCAAAAACCACGAACAGCGCCCGCCGTTTAACAACCAGCGGTCGCCGAACACCAACGGCGGTCGCCGTTTTCAAAACGGCGCCCGCCGAAAGGGCAAAAACCCCGTCTGACCCAAAAAAGACCTTTCGGCGGTCGCCGTTTCCAAAACGGCGCCCGCCGAATCAAAATGGCGCCCGCCAAAGCACAAACGGCGCCCGCCGTTTTGCTCCAGCAGCCCCGGTTTTGCTCGGTTTGCTTCGTTTTGCTTCGTTTCTTCTCGTTTTCGCCGGAGAGCCGAGATCCAACGTCGATCCATGGAATCAATCAATTGCTTACAAATTGAACAATACATATTGAAATAGAAAACCTATCTATTACAAATGATTCCAAGGGACGCAACCCTAAAAAACTAGGGGTGGGCGTTTGGTCCCAAGATCCCGATCTCGTCCCGATCCCGTTCTTAAATGGGACGGGACAGGACGGGATTGAAATATAAAAAGTGTTAATCCCGTCCCGTCCCGATCCCGGATTAAAATAATGGGATGGGACCGGGATTAGTTAAATAAATCCCGAAACATCCCGTCCCGTCCCGTTATATATTTATATATATTAAAAATATATATTTTTAATTATTTATAATATATTATTGTATTTAATTTTACATAATTTGTAAAAAATAAAATTTACTACACTAAAATTTAAACAAAATCAAACAACCTATGATTTTTATAAAAAGATAATAATAAGTTTTATAATACGTAATTAAATTAAGTGTATAAAATTGTTTGTAATAGTATATAATATTTTTTTAGTGAAATTAATTAAATTAAACGGGATCCCGTTTCGATCCCGATCCCGTCCCGATTTTTTTAGGGATCCCGAACTCACGGGATCAATTTTTAAAAAGTGGGATCCCGTCCCGGTCCCGTCCGGTTAAAAATTTTATGGGACGAAACCGGGATCAAGTAAATCCCGTTCCATCCCGGCCCATGCCCACCCCTATAAAAAACTACGGCCAATCGAAACGTAAAAAAAAACGACGAATTCATTCACCCGACCACTAACGGTGGCCTTACATCTAATCAGATAATCACAGAAAAACAATTAAGCCAATTATGTGATTTAAACCATTGTGTTCAACACAAAAGTGTGCACGAGCCCTAGGCTCTGATACCAATTGATGGTTTTCGATGCCGATCCAATCGCATGATTACCTCGTTCGTGTGTGCGGAAGCGTGTAAAATGAGTAAACACGAACAACAAGATCTAGTGCACACATATATATATGTATAAACACATATATATATATATATATCCAATATATATGTATATATAAGGATTAACGAGAACACTTACAACCGGTGTAGCGTGCCTCGTTGATGTTGATTAAGGTGGTGTTGAGTCGATTGACCACCTTAATATATCAGCCACTAGATGCTCTCCTTGTGAATGACCTCGTCACGCCTTTGGATCGTCTGGATGTTTAAGCCGCACAAATGGCCCGGCCTCTACGTGTTGCACACGAACCCGGATGATGAATACCTTGCTTGCTTGAAGTGGTTCTCCAAGAATACTCTCTATTCTCTCCTTTTGGTGTGAATTTCGTGGGTAAGCATCAAGTGACATGAAAATCAGATTTTCATGTCTATATTCATGTCCATTTACCACTCCATGTAACCCCCACATTATGTGTATCATAATGCACAAGTAATGGTGGTTAATGGGGAGATGAAAAGACACCTCCACATAATCATGCCAAATCATGACATGTGGTCCCACTTGCTTGTGTGGCATGCCATGTCACACTATGTGACATGCATTCCATGCAAGCCATGCATCCCATGCATGTATTAATCCACGTAAATATTGATTCTAAATCAATATAATTAACAAGCTACATAGTACATCATCAAGTTCGTGTGTGACCCTGTAGGTATGATTATCGATCAATATTATATTGTTTATAGCAATAAACAATATTATCGACTAATCATTTAACATCTAATTGACGACCTTATGACTTTATCGATTGCACACGTAGGATCTAAGGACATATACCAACATGTCGAGTAGATCCACTTCTTGACGATAACATCCAAGGTATCCCACATATCCTACTCTTCTTCAGTAGCAGGAGCCTTTAGTTTCTCATTATGAATGATATGATGCAACACTTTACACGATTTGGCATGATTGCGAAAAAGCTCTGCCCACGTCGCGTACTGCACATTTTCGAGTTCAAGAACAATAGGAACATCATTCCGAACATTAGAGACTGCAAAGGCGGGTGAAAACTTGTTTTGGATGAAGACATAGCGGCAGCCTGTAAACCAAAAAGCGGCCAGAAAGAAAATAAAAAAAAATGGCGGAAGCGTATAGATCGTAATTAATCTGATACCATGAAAGAAATATATTCCGTGCCTTTTCATTATTCTTTCGGCAGTATATATACAATAGTTACTTATCTCTAACTTACGAGATACGCATCCCAGATATGAAGGGATAATATCAATCTCCTACTCATAATTATCTCTATACACAATAATCTATATGCCAACAATTTAATCAACAAAATATACAAATATAACTATTCAAACACTATTTACTAGTTTATGTGAACATCCATTAATTTATAATTGGTACTAATTGATACTTATTTGTGTTTTAACATGATTGTTTATAATTCTCTAGTTTGGTCTAATAAAAATTATGAGAACTTAATTTATTCTCATTGTTAGGAGTGCCTATTTGGTATCGAATATTCGGATTGTACCGAAATGCCCGCAATGAGACCATTCAATTCAATCATAATTTGAAAATTAAAAAAACACATTTTTAATCATTAACATTTAACCAATTTTTAAATACAAATTAAATATCCAAATTTATTTTTAATCATAAAAATTTTGACCAATTTTTGGATTCAAATAAATCTAAATTTTATTTTGAATTATAATATTCCCTTTTCACAAATTTAATATACATATATAAACACATTTTTACTGTATACTATATAAATCTTTCAACAAATTCAACAATATAATATTTTATAAGTTTCAACTTTCACGTGATTTGATCGGATAAAATCGTCCTATATTAAGGGCGCGCGCGATAGCGAATTTTTCACCTGGTATCGCAATAGCGTCAGATGACTTTTTGATGGGCACTTCATTTGGAATAAAAACAATAAAATTATCTCTTGAAATGTGGATAGTAGACATAAATAAATAATGATCAATTTCTAATAAATAATTATCTAAGTGCAAAAAAAAAAAAAAAAAAAAAAAAGGTGTCGTATGCATGTTGTTGGTGATGACGTTGGATAGTGTTCCTCCAGCAAGAGGACAATGCGTTACATCTATTTCCGCAAATAGGTGCGTGTGTATGGCTAGGCTCTTCTAGCTATAGGTATCGCGCCACCGCTACCTACCTTAACGATTGCGGCGTGGTTGAGGGCTCTAAACCGTATTTTTAAAAGGGGCGGAGGCATTTAAAGGCCAAAGCATAAGAGTATACAAGTTCTGAAGCCCCGTCCATAAAAATGTAAGTTAAGTAGGCAAATTTGAATGAAAAGACTTAAGTGCCCTCAAAAGTTATCTTTTCTCACAAAAAACAAATCGAATATTACAAAATAACAAAAAGAATATCAGAAAAATAAAGTTGCCCCACAAAATCAATTTTCGACGTTTGAAATTCACACGCACGACGAGCGCCGCCACGGTGAAACACCAGCCCCGACCGTTATCGTATCAACTATTCAACTCCGTCTCCGACGATCATCATTATGGCAAGCAGTGACAACATGGACAACCCAGACAATCGCGCTCAACCTCCGGTAAGTCCATAACCCTAGCTTTCGAACTTTCGATTATTCGAGCTTTGATGTTTGTAAATCATTCGATTGTAATTTGATATTGGTATATCCTTTCAAGATAGGGTTTTTGTTTCCGACATTTTAAAATGGTTAATGGTTTATTGCTCTTTGCAATTTTTTCGCATGCGTTTGTGTGTCAGTTCTAGTAGACGACGGTTCAACCGTGAGTTTTATCACCGTGTATTATCACGGTAGAGTTTAAGACGGTGATATATCTCACGTGTGACATACACCGTGTCTACTTACGGTCTTGTCGATTTACGACTATGATTCATCTAACGGTGTACATTTACCGTGTGTACTTACGGTCTTGTACGAGCACGATCCACGACAGTGTTTTATTTCACGGTGTATGTGTACTTACGGTCTTGTACGTGCACGATCCACGACAGTGTTTTATTTCACGGTGTATGTGTACTTACGGTCTTGTACGAGCACGGTCCACGACAGTGTTTTATTTCACGGTGTATGTGTACTTACGGTCTTGTACGAGCACGGTCCACGACAGTGTTTTATTTCACAGTGTATGTGTACTTACGGTCTTGTACGAGCACGGTCCACGACAGTGTTTTATTTCACGGTGTATGTGTACATACGGTCTTGTACGAGCACGATCCACGACAGTGTTTTATTTCACGGTGTATGTGTACTTACGGTCTTGTACGTGCACGATCCACGACAGTGTTTTATTTCACGGTGTATGTGTACTTACGGTCTTGTACGAGCACGGTCCACGACAGTGTTTTATTTCACGGTGTATGTGTACTTACGGTCTTGTACGAGCACGGTCCACGACAGTGTTTTATTTCACGGTGTATGTGTACATACGGTCTTGTAGGAGCACGGTCCACGACAGTGTTTTATTTCACGGTGTATGTGTACTTACGGTCTTGTACGAGCACGATCCACGACAGTGTTTTATTTCACGGTGTACAAACACCGTGTATAAAGTAAACCCTGGAAAAACATATTCACCATATGTTCAAGGTCGTGTGTAATGTTCACCGTGGTAGAACACAGCTTTGTATGTTCACGGTGAATTTACACCTTGATATTCTATGGTTTTTTTTCTTACGGTGTAATTTCACCGTGTCGTTATATTTCTCATTTTTTATCCTTTAATACTTATTTATTTATTTCATATTTCAGTCTGGATTTGAATGGAAGAGACCAACCAATCTGCAGTCGGTCACTTTAAGTCTCAATTTGTATACTCGCTACGAAGTTCCGAAACTGATCACGAAGACAATAAAAGATATCGGGGTGATGCCGTCGCAGTTCGCGATTTTTTTGCGCTGCCTTACATGAAAAGTGTTCTGGGAATAAGATTTACTGCCAAATCAAGCACTAATTTTTTGCACCACCTCGTATGTCGAGAGTTGTCAGGTCCGTCAATACCGGAGAAGGAGCATTGGTTCTACGTCGGTGGTAAGACTGCGAAACTCACACCCGCCGCTTATGCCATTGTAACGGGACTGAATTTCGGCAACTACGATGAATTTGACATCCATGCCACACCCCAGTCTGCTCCAGGTAGCTTAAATAAGCGGCTATTCGGTGGGAAGCGTGTAAGAAGCAATGATCTACGCAAGTTATTTGCGGCCAAACAACTCTTCGATGGCGAACAACCTGCCTCGTTGGAGGATTACATTAAAGTCGCCAATCTCATCGTCTACTATTCCTTCTTTCTTTGTCGATCCGCTGAAATGTATGTCGAGGACTGGGCATGGGCATTAGTGGATGAGCCGGAAAAGTGGCAGAGTTTTCCATGGAGCGCTTATTCCTACCAGGCTCTGAGCTACTACCTCGAAACAACAGCGATGAACCCTGAATTAGCAGAAAAAACTTCGTACCACGTCTATGGCCCCAGTTGGGCTTTTATAATTTGGATGTTCGAGTCCGTTCCGAATATCGGTCAGTTATGTGGTCAACGTGATCCGAATATGAAAGTGCCACGTTGTTTGATGTGGAGTACATCTACAACAAAGATTAATTGCGATGATCTTTTCTTCCAAGGAGAGGTACGTAACCATCTACTCCTACTTATATTTTGCTAGTAATAGTATTTGTTTCACGCGGTGGAATATTAATACTCTGTGTTGATAAGTTTCAGATTGAAGTTGTTCATGAAACCTTGATTCCTACTGATGAAGAGAAAAATGAGCCGTGTTACCTTTCTGTACATGACAGACCATTTCATGTTGAGTACAATCGCCCAGTACGCAATGGTGGTAATGCAATCAAAGCCAAACAAAATCCGGAGAAGGAAATTACACAAACCAAGAAGCCTTCTTCGAAAAAGCGTGTTGCAGCCACGGATATTGAAATGCACGTTTCTAGATCACGCAGACAACGTGCTTCTGAGCAGAGTACTCCTGGTCCAAGTGGGCATGTGTGTTGTAGGCCCGTGTGTTGTTGGCGTACACTTTGTTGCCCGCATGAAGATGTTTCTGAGTTGGACAGACGACTGACTTGGCTTTTGAGGGCCAAATTGAGAGCCGAGCATGAACGGATTTTGTCTGATGAGGGATTGATTGCAGATTTTGTTGGATATATCTTTGAGCGGATTAAAGGCATCACTCCACAACAACTTCATGAGAGCGCGTCTCTGCATGAGTCGCCGGGAGATCTGCGTCGACCTGTATCGCTGATCACATCAGACAATAATACAGCGAGTGAGGCTGCCGGAGAAGCCGACGTCCAAAATCAGACAGTTGCTGCCGGAGAAGTCGAAAAAAACCACGTTCAACCGGAGCAAGATCCTGTTTCTGATACCGTCGAAGTCGGCCAAATATTCACAGTCCCTGTTTCTGATACCGTCGAAGTCGGCCAAACCACTGATCCCAGCGACTTAGTGATGTCTATTGTTGGACAACTTTCAGCAGATGAAGCCAGTGTCCTAGAACCGACACTCCCTGCCGGAGAAGTCCAAGAAAACATTGACCTATCGCCAATAGTTGATACCGGGATGGTAGCTGATGTGGCCAGTGACGTAGCCTCGACAACCGCTGTAGCTGATCACTTGGCGGCGGTTGATCTCGACAGTTCATCAAACGCAGTTGATCCCACCGATCAGCTCACAGTGAATCCCACAGATACGTGCGAACATGTTGGTAGGCCAATTGTTTTTCCCCGTAGGCTGAGAACTCGTAAGCCTGAAGCGGCGAAAAATGCTCCCCAAACTCACGGTGAGACACCACTTTCTCCCAGTGAAGGACTTGAAGCCGTTGTAAAAGCATATCGGTCGTTTCTGGGACCATCCAAACGGACCAAATGTTCTGTCGATTGTGTAAATTTCAGTGGCACGCAAATTACCGTGAAACGGAAAATATTTCTTGACATTGAAAACGTGGATTGGGACTTCGACGAAGAGGTAACCATTGCAAATTTAAGGTATATAGTAGTATAATTCAGAAATAAATTTTATATACTTACCAACTAGTATTTTTATATCAGGTGATAACTATCTTCTGCAGTTACATGTTGTTAAAAATGGAAAAGGAAAAGTGGCCTAAGGAATCCTTCGTAATTTTACCCCCAAACTATTTTGTAAGTTTTCACAAACTCCGTGGTATGAACTCAATAAAATCTAGCTCACTTATGACCTTATATATTTTCGTTGCACTTCTTCAGATGACCTTCAAACATGCTTACAGCTCATTGAACAATCCAAATTGGAAACTCCCAGTCTGTTTATATTACGATTTCGAATGGTTCAGATATTCCCACGTAAGTACTACAATCATATACCCTAAATCACAAACTCTGAACACTAATTAAGCACTCATGATATCGTTTACTTATTTTATGTGAAGGCCGTCATGGTTTGTCATCTTCCGGGACATTGGGTCGTAGTTCGAATTTGTTTTGATGATTGGACTGTCGAGCTGTATGACTCGTTAGCTCATAACTATGAGCCTGGTGTGAACCCTCGCGCCCCTGAGTTCGAGTGTTTGTTGAAGGTCTTACCTCGAATGTTGGAGGAAACAGGTTACTGGGAAAGAAAAAGATTACCTGTGAAAACGGAAGACTTCAAGCTCAAGGTCATGCCAGCCGAAGACCAATTTGCCCAAGATGACAACCACTCTTGCGGTCCTTTCTGCACAATGTATTTGGAACGATTGCTCACCGACCCATCATTGTATCATAACGCGGACGACATCGATATCAAAGCTGTCAGAAAAAACATAGCACTGAAGATATTTTGGATGTCCTGCAAAGACATTGAACTCCCTTTTTGATTAAGGGATGGATAACTGTTGGTTTCGTTTTGGTTTGCAAGAGAGTAAACTTTTCATATACTGTATGTCGTTGTATGTATAAACGTGTGTTTATCACCGTGTGGTTGATCAGCGCCGTGTGCAAAACTATCAATGACTGTATCTAAAAAAAAAATTTGATAACCGTGTGCACTTACGGTCTTGTATCAGCACGAACCGTGAGGTACCAACGGCGACGGTTATTGTATTTGAATTTAAAGACGTCTTCACTCTCACACGGTGATCTCACGAGACGTCACCGTGATACAACACCGTGTGGTTATCAAATCCATTCTAAAAATATTAGAAATTGAACGAGTTCTTTTTTTAGATGGCGTATTTTCGTTTCTAGGATTGGGGCGGGTTAAGCCGATGCACGTGTACTTATTAAATATTAGTGGTGTCAGTTATCAGGACAGCTTTTGCAGGCGGGTATTCATCTTTTATTCTTTTATTTAAAATTCAAATTAAAACATCGGAAAATAAATGAGAGGGGGAAGCCGTTTTACGCACGGCTCAGTAAAACGTATATTGTGCACGGTGACACATGGTCATCAATACATCTACACCGTGGCTTGTTCAACCCGCAAAAAAACGATCGTCAATCGTTTGGATACACTTTTAAGGCGTCGTTACCATCAACGGGGTCATGTTTCAGGCAGTGAGACGTATGGTATTTGAAATTAAAGACGTACGATGCGATTTGCATTAGTGCATGTCTAAAATTCAAGAGATGTGTAGTTCATTGGTAACAATTTACTCTCGAGTGTGATCATATTGCACATGGTATGTCAAATTTAATCGTTTGATGGACTATTGTGGATTTTTTAGGTTCAATATAATCATTTCCATAGGAAACTAACTTTGCTTAGGCATTTAGCCAAAAAGATTATTGCGATTGTGCAAGAATCACACGAAAACGTGAGTGTTCATGCTCACACGGTGATCTCACAAGACGTCACCGTGGTACAACACCGTGTGGTTATCAAATCAATTTTAAACATTTTTGAAATTGGACGAGTTCTTTTTTTAGATGGCGTATTTTCGTATTGGAGCGGGATAACCGATGCACGCGAAATATTAGTGGTGTCAGTTATCAGGACAGCTTTTGCAGGCCGGTATAGTCATCCTTTATTCTTTTGTTTCGAACGGTCATTTAGTTTCACGGTTGTATCTGCACGGCGTTACATGGCCATCAATACATCTACACCGTGGCTTGTTCAACCCGCAAAAAAACGATCGTCAATCGTTTGTATACACTTTTAAGGCGTCGTTACCATCAACGGGGTCATGTTTCAGGCAGTGAGACGTATGGAATTTGAAATTAAAGACGTACGATGCGATTTGCATTAGTGCATGTCTCAAATTCAAGAGATGTGTAGTTCATTGGTAACAATTTACTCTCAAGTGTGATCATATTGCACATGGTATTGTGGAATTTAATCGTTTGATGGATTATTGTGGAATTTTTTAGGTTCAATATAATCATGTCCATAGGAAATTAACTTTTATTAAGCATTTTGCCAAAAAGATTATCGCGATTGTGCAAGAATCACGTGAAAACGTCATTGTTCATGCTCACACGGTAATGTCGTGAGACGTCACCGTGATACAGTACCGTGCGACGGTCAAATCAATGTAAGTATGTAAACAGATACTTACGTGGCACGGTTTTGTCAGTGAACAGAACAGCTTTTGAAGCCGAAGGTTTATTCAACCTTTTTATTCATCGTTTAATATTTAATAAATTAAATTACCGGGATTCCCAAAAACCAAAAAAAAAAAAAAAAAAAGAGAGGACGGTTGCCTTTTGCCACGGTTCAATCACCCGACCCTTGGCGCACGGTAATATATTCAAACGCTAAAGTCACACGGTTACTCGTGCACGGTGGGAGAAGGTCGAAATATATTAACAAAGAAAAACAAGCACTAGTACAGTATTATAACGTAGATTACGTAGTGTAGTAGCTACGAAACCAGAAAAACATACTGTAAAAGCAAAAATAAAAACATACTATTCATAAACAAAACGCAGAAAGAAACATTCTTTGCATTCATGGTTCATCATCCTCGCCATCTGCGTCATCGCCTTCATCAGTCGTTTCGTCCTTATCGTCTGCTTCATCGCCCATATCGTCCTCATCGTCCGAGAGCTCCACCACTTCCACCACCTTCTCAAACAGGATCTCTTCTACAACCTTAGATATGGTCGGCAGAAGGGGGTCTCCAGGGGCATTAGGATCGGAAAAGTTCCGAATCTCGAGACCATCTTTACTGTAGACATTGACAAAGAAAGGACCCAATTTCTCGGCGTAGTGAAAAACCAAAAAATAACCGAATTTAAGATGATGAGCCGTGCAGAAATCGGTCCAACCACGATGAAAACACAAGTAACCGTTGACCCAAGAGATTTCCACGGACCACGGGGCACGAGCGGTGGCAAATGAGGCGAGTGTCTCACAATCTCCAAGCAAAGTAGCCCTGCCTGCCAGATACTCATGTTCATGAGCAAAATCAGAAGGTAAACGACAAACTTCGCGGAAATCAACGGTGTTCAGAACTTTGAAGAATCTACAAATCGGGATTGGGGTGGCCATTGAATATGAAATTTGATTTTATAAAAATTAGGGTTTTCAGCGTGGTACGGTGCTTATGTATACACGCCAAAAGTGGGTAGTTGAGGGGTTAATAAACTAATAAAGGTTTCACAATACACCGTGAGATACCAACGGCGACGGTGGGTAAGGGTTTTTATCAAGGGTTATCAGTGTCACATAGACCGTCACGGTAACCGTTACACGGTGAGGAAATCCACTGTAATAAACCCACGGCGCAATGTGTTTAATGGGGGTGGTTGGGAATTGAGTGATTTCGTGAAACGATTTAAATCCGGCGACGATGTGACTCAGAACAGATACTCATCAATTCCCTGAATTGAATGGTCATATCATATCATATCTGGACCATCAATGAGCGTAGTTGGAAGTTGGGTTGGGTCGTGGGAGGAGGATCAGAACAGACACACATCATAAATTCTTTGAATTTCACGGTCATATCTAATTAATGGATATCATGGTGGATGTGGGGTTAAGTTTTCTATGTCATATATGAACATACCACGGCTTACGCACCGTGGGATACCAACGATGACGGAGGATTAGGTTTGTTTTTATGTCACCTATAACATGTACGTACACGGTGTTAGAATGCACCGTGCTAACATCACGACGACCCATTCAGAGTTGTAGTCACGTTACCAAAGTCACAGTGACCGCGACACGGTGATTTAATCAAACGTGAAATACACACGGAGGCACAATTCTAGGTTTTTATTTAAATAATAAATTAATTAATCGCAATGTGTTTAATGGGCGTAGTTTAGAGGTCAGTCGTTTCGTGAGTCGATTGAAAGCCGGCGGCGGGATCACTTTATTAGGTCAGAAAATTGACCCTATAAATACGAACGAAAAAACCCTTTTTTTTTCTATACCCAATTTTTTCCTCATGTTTTCTGCGTTTTTTTTTTCTTATGGAGCGGTTTTCAGTTCACCACACATCTTTCAAATTCAAAGCTGCAGTCCGGTAACGAGATACTCGAGTTTCCAAAAGAAAACCTTCTTTTTTCTAGATCATCAATGACGAGGTACTCGAGTTTTCAAAACATCTCGAGTATCTTATTGTTAGATACGGATTTTATCAAGTGCCTCTTTCTCCGTGGCGGTGAATCTGGCCATATTTTGAGATCATAACAGGCTATGATTGAGGCCGAAGAAAAAGAAGGTCTTCGAATTGCTTCCCATCCAGAGAGTAGATTCTGAGGCGGGTTGGATTTCTTTTTTTTTTTCTTTGTTTAACCAAGTATGGTTCTGGGTTTAGGGTTTTAATCCATCAATTGTAATTTCCAATAGGGTTTTGATCAATCAATTGTAATTCTCAGTAGTGTTTTGATCCATCAATTGTAATTCTCAATAGGGTTTTGATCCATCAATTGTAATAAGACTACTTTTGTTAAGTTTAAATTGTTTAATAATTTTC
Organism: Euphrasia confusa; assembly: GCA_954870475.1. Lineage (NCBI taxonomy): Eukaryota > Viridiplantae > Streptophyta > Magnoliopsida > Lamiales > Orobanchaceae > Euphrasia > Euphrasia confusa. Next base: position 15,090,070 of record OX940958.1, read on the forward strand.
TTTTTGGTTTCCATTGTAAATTTTGTAATGAACACACTTCGACTATGCCATTTAAGATCTGTAACGGTGTTACAATCCACAGTGTTTGAACCACGGCGACACATGAGGTTTTAGGGTTTTCTGCATGATACGGTTGCACGGTGTTATTAGCTACCGATGGAACCTCACGACGACACTGTTCTATGGGTTTTATATCCCAATTATGAGCGTTCCACGGTGTTACAATCCACCGTGATATAATCACGACGACACATTAGGTTTTAAGGTTTTCTACCTAATACTGTTTCAACGTGTTACAATCCACAGAGGGAACCCCACGGCGAAAATGTTCCAAGAGTTTTATATCCCATTTATGAGAGTTCCACGGTGTTACAATCCACCGTGCCAAACCACGGCGACACATTAGGTTTTAGGATTTTCTACCTAATACCGTGGCTAACCGAGGGAACCCCACGACGACACAGTTCTAGGGTTTTATTTATTTTCTTAATTAATTAATCGCAATGTATATAATGGGCGTAGTTGGGAGTTGAGTCGTTTCTGCAACGATTGAAATCCGGCGGTGGGATGACTCAGAACAGACTCATCAATTCCCTGAATTGAATGGTCATATCAAATTAATGGATAGGGATTGTTGGATGGGGTGATTTTATAATAATTTTATTAATACGAGTAATTAATAAGCATCGTGGACAGTTGAATCGTTTCGTGGAACGATTGAAATCCTGGTGGTTGGATGACTTAAAATTAGATCAGAATATAAGCCTATAAATACGAACGAAAGAAATCTATTTTTCTATACCCATTAATACTCCATTTTTCTGTTTTGTTCTTGTTATTCATGGAGCAGTTATCACCACTCTTTTTCGAATTTCACAGTTGCATTACTTTATCGAGATACTCGAGTTTCCAAAAGAAAACCATCTTCTTATCTTTCATGATACCGGACTCCATCTTCTTGACTCTCTTCAGACTGTGCATTTGATGGGGATAGATCGGGATCTCTTCCGACCCGGTTATGTCTTCCGAGCTTCCCATTATTCATGTACAGGGTCAAGCGGCTTTTCAAGATGTATCTACTTTTCAATAGATAGTGTTCCGGTTATGTCTTCCGAGCTTCCCATTATTCATGTACAGGGTCAAGCGGCTTTTCAAGATGTATCTACTTTTCAATAGATAGTGTTCAGGGTTTTGATCCATCAATTTTTCACAATAGGTTTTAGGGTTTTCAACCAAATATCAATTGTTTACTGTACTTTTTCCTTAAATGTATCATTAAAAGATTTTAATATCACCGTCATTTATTAATCTTGCTAAAACCGTCACACGGTTACTCATTAATATAGAAACCCTAAATCTATCAGTATTCGTATTAATTATTAAGAGACGGCCGTAGTTGCCAGACGCGTTGGCGCTCCGCCTGGATTTCATTAATTAAAATTAAAATTTAAATTACAATATATATATGCGTGTACTAATTTACTATTTATTTTACCGTGTACTATTACCGTGTTGAATACGGGTGTGTGTAACCGTGCATCGGTATAAGGTTATATGATATAGCATCTTGAATTTTTGCACGGTGTATATTAATTCACGGTGTAATATTATTTCACTGTTTTATGTATTTTATATTGCAATTTCTTTTTCATACGACGGTGTTACAATCCACCGTGATCTAACCACGACGACACATTAGGTTTTAAGGTTTGCTATCGGATACAGTTGCACGGTGTTACAATCCACCGTGGTAACCGCACGGCGACACAGTTCTAGTGTTTTATTTATTTTTTTAATTAATTAATCGCAATGTGTTTAATGGGTGTGGTTGGGAGTTGATGAGTCGTTTTGTGCAACGATTGAAATTCGGCGGTGGGATGACTCAGAACAGAGATGCATCAATTCCCTAAATTGAATGGCCATATCAAATTAATGGATAGCGTGTTTAATGGGGTGATTTTCTATAAATTTTAATTTTATTAATACTAGTAATTAATAAGTGTAGATGGCAGTTGAATCGTTTCGCGGAACGTTTGAAATCCTGGTGGTTGGATGACTTAAATTAGATCAGAATATTAAGCCTATAAATACGAACGAAAGAACTCTATTTTTCCAGACCCATTAATAATCCATTTTTCTGTTTTGTTCTGGTTTTTTCATGGAGCAGTACTTATCACCTCACTTTTTCGATTTTCATAGTTTCATTACTGTATCGAGATACTCGAGTTTCCAAAATAAAATCATCATTCCCCTGAATTATCTTCCACCAGAGATGATTCAGGGTTTCGGCTGGAATGATTCGGGAACACCTGAGTTCCTTATCTCCGTCAAAATCACCAGTTAGGTCTTCAATCGCCGTTTCACTTCTGGTTGAGGCTCAAAAATCTGTGCTGCTGACCAGATGTCAAAAGAGGAGATTCACTGTGTGCTTTGTTATTCTTTTTGTTTGCTCATCTTTTTTGTATTACGCTGACCGATGGTGTTTAGGGTTTAGAGTTTTGATCCATCAATTGTTCTAAAGTTTTAGGGTTTAGAGTTTTGATTCATCAATTGTTCTCAATTATAATATTTAAATTTATTTTAAATTTGTCCAATTTCATATTCTCAATCAAAATTATCACAGTCGCTTTTAATTATCGTGTACGATGCCACGACGCCCATTTATCGTGGCTAGTCACACGGCGTATGACTGTCGTTGATGGTCTCACGACGTATGATTATCGTTGATGTTCTCACGGAGTTGACTTATCGTGTATGCATCACGCTGTCCATTTATCGTGATTTGTCTCACGGCGTGCGACTATCGTGGATGAGCTCACGGTGTGCAATTATCTTATATGTTTTCACGGTTTCAATTTATTGTGGATAGTCACACGGTCTCTATTTATCGTGGATGTCCTCACGGTGTCCATTTATCGTGGATGTTCTCACGGTGTTCATTTATCGTAGATGGTCACACGGTCTCTCTTTATCTTGGATGAACTCACGGTGTTCGATTATCGTGGATGGTCACACGGTCTCTCTTTATCGTGGAATAACTCACGGTGTTCGATTATCGTGGATGTCCTCACGGTGTCTACTTCATCGTGGATGAACTCACGGCGTATGATAATCGTGAATGATGTCACGGTGTCTTATTATCGTGCATAGTCTAACGGCGTACTTTAACCGTGGATTGTCTGAAATTGTATTGAAGTTTTATTATTATTTTTTAAAAGAGAAATTCTATTTTAAATTACATATACAATTTATATTCATTTGTTAAACAACAAGGGTAGTGTAGACTTTTCCTACCCAATTGCCTAATAAACTTCTACTTTTATAGACAGGGTCTCAGAACTTATTTATTTTATGAGGTGGTCCTGAATCCGGTATTCCCACTTTTTAGAATGACGTACTGAATAGTCTTATTTTGAGTATTTTTACCTTTTGCTTGACGATATTAAGGCCTTCTTTGGTGGCCCAAACTCTTTATCGGGCTGATAAGTTTGTCAAGTTAACTTTGTAAGTTAGCCCAACTTAAAATTTTAAACTGATGTTTGGTTGGGTCAAGAATCTCAAGATAAATAAAAAAGGGTTCGTAGATTGTATACGAGGCGGTCAAAATTCTCTTTCTACCCTTTCTCTTTCTTCTCCAAAAAATTTATACGAAAAAAATTGCAAAAAAAAATTATCAAATCTGTTTTGAATGCTTTATTCGAGTTACTCGACAGCGGGCCACCGCCACCACCACCGCGGGCGGACCACCTCCACCGCCACCGCGGGCGGGCCACCACCACCGCGAGCGGACCATCGCCACCGCACCGCGGGCGGGCCATCACCACCGCCACCGAGAGCGTGCCATCGCCACCGCCACCGCGGGAGGGCCATCGCCTCCGCTACTGCGAGCGGGCAACGAAGAATCTAATAACCCCCAATTCGATCTTTTTCAATTCTTAACCTAAATTCTGTTCTTTCAATTTTTAAGTGCTCAATTTATGAATAAGAAAATAATTTATTTATTTTTACGATTTTAAATTTGTTTCATTTTTGTTTGTCAATGATTATTTGAGCAAATGTTGAGATGCGGTAATGAAGCAAAAATTGTTTGGCTCTTGAAACACGGGGTAAATTGGTAATTTTTGAGTTACTGTTAACATTAGATAGGCCAACATGCCGATTTGGTAAATTAAGTCTTTTGAAACAGTATTTAGGACCGGGCCAATAATTAAACCTGGGCCTTCATAAATCAAACCAAACGCTGGATTAGATATGTTATCTTAACTGTCTTGGATTTATCCATGATACCAAACAAGCACTAATATGTTATTGTCAAATAAAATGCCATTAATAATATTTTCTATGAATCAAAAATTGTGCTTATTTATGTTATTGTCAAAATAAAATGTACGTTACTGTCAGTGTCAGTGTCAGTGTCAGTGTCAGTGTCAGTGAACTGATTATGTATGTCAAACCCTAATTAATTTGAGTTTTTGTACATGCTTGTTCTTGGTTTAACATTTTGTGTTGATTTTTTAATTGATAATCAAGCCACGGAATGGATCAAAGACCTGAAGACGTTTCCTATACCAACAATAGGAGACATTTTTCTGGTGACTTGCACAAAACATATTGATTTTAAATAAAAAAATGAAAAAAAAAAGTATTTTAGAATTTCAATTTGAAAATATATAATAATATAAAAAAATATTTTGAATTTAATATTTTGATTTGATAAAAAAAATTAATAAAAATAAATTGATTTGAAAGCATATATTATTAAATATATAAGCGGGTAAAATAATAAATATTCTAAGAATATGAATAATTAATGTTAAAATTACAAAAATATATGATTGTGTTGTGCAAATAAATACTTTTATAAAATTAAATAATTATAAAAGATATTGATTGTTTAAAATCTAAAAGTAGATTTTAATAAATTAAATAATTTAATTATTTTTTAATAAATTAGAATTAATATTTTATCTTATATATATGATAATTAATATTATTAAGATTATATTCTAAATATATTTCAATTTTATAAAAATTATTTTAACCGTGAATAATAGTTTATTATCACTAAGAGCTCATTTGGACGAGTTTATTTAAAACAACTTATAAGATGTTACGTCTTATAAGCTGTTTCAAGAGCTGATAAGCTGTTAGGTCTTATTTAATAAATAAGTTGTTAAACCGTTTGGATAAAATAGTTATATAATCTTTGTTTGTCAATTTAAGATCTTATATAATTAAAATTACAAAAAAAAATGTTATATTTTAAAAAAAAAATTAAAAAACTATATCAACTAAATAATAAATTTGGAATTTTTGTATATATATAAAAGGTAATAATTTTAAGGGTAATTTGGTCTTTTATTATTTAAGTTGGAAGAGTTTATAAGCCGTTTAAAAAAAAGTACACCTCCTTACTCTTTTTTTAAACAGCTTATTTTAAAGTTTTTTAAGATTTTTTTTTTAATTTTACCAAGCAAATTTTAGGAGCTTATAAGCTCTTAAACAACTTATAAGCTGTTATAAAGAGCTTATAAGCTCAGCCAAACAGGCTAAATAATTAATTTGTTATTAACTAATTGTTTTAATTAATACTATAAAATATGAATTCAAATTTAGGACTGAAATTGGCTAAATTAAAATTAATAAGTTTCAACTGAATTTAATAGTTTTGAACTGAAGTGAATTGAAATTAAGTTCAATTGAATTTAATTTTAAAATATTTAAATAATAATAATAAAAATAAAAAATTAAATAACTGAATTGAACTGAACTTAATTGATCTGAACTTAATATGTCTGAACGGAATGAATCTGAATTGAATTGAAATGAACTGAAAATAAATTCAAAAGAACAAAATTTTAAATGGACGAATCACTATATGGTTGTTCTTTTGTTTTAAACTTAATTTTAGTTAATTTCAATTCAGTTCAACCGTTTCAATTCAATTAAGTTCAGACCCTTTATAAATTAAGTTTTTTTTTCAAAATAAATTAAATTAAATTAAAAAAATAATTTGAATCAATAATTTTAGGTACACAATCTAGTTAATTGTAAAATATTATTAATATTTTTTAAAATATCTAACTATTTATAAAAATTATGATTATTTTTATAAAAAAATCAATTTAATTAATTGACTTCAATTTTAAAAGATTTATTCAATTTAGTTCAACTAATTTCTTTTTAAAAAAATAAGTTATAATTTATAAGTATGATTACGTCACAACATCGAGATTGAACATATAATACACTTGCACTTACAATAGTGCTATTTTTTTTAAAAAAAAGTGGAATACATTTCTTATCTTATAACTTATACTAAGAACTAACTTTCACAATTCCAATATAGAAAAATATTGAAGAGTATATGTAGTTTTTTTTAGAAGTGGAATACATTTCTTATCCTTATAACTTATACTCTCTCTATAGGCAAAATTGGTCAATGCTGACTTTTTTTGTCCGTCCAATACATATGATAAACAGTATAAAAAAATATGAAAAAATAACTAAAATAAAATTTAACAACGTTGATCATATGTGTTTATAGCTATGGGACAGATGAAGATGGAGTAATTAAAACTAACTTTCACAATTCCAATATAGAAAAATATTGAAGAAAAATATTGAAGAGTATATGTAGTGTATTTTTTTGTTTGTACTGTACTTCAAGTGAGAATCGATTTTATAGGAAAAATATTGTTAAAATAAAGACCAATTCGAACACCCAAACTAAACACATCCAACTCATCACCATTTCAAACCACTCTCTCTCTCTCTCTCTCTCTCTCTCTCTCCTGTTCTTTTGTTGTCGTGTCCTACCACAGCACGTGCGTCTCACTTTCTCGTTCTAGTGTCACGTGCCCCACCACCGCGGGCGCTTCAGCAGCTCCCTCTTCCTTTCCTGCTTGCACCCAAATTTCAAACACGCCTAACTCTTCATCCTTCATCATCTATTATTATATTTTATTTTTAATTTTTGCTTTGCTTGCGAAATTCGTTATCATTACTATGATGTGAAGAGGAGCGAGATGCAAGCCTACAATCGGCTCCCGAGCAGCGGACATAGCAGCCCAACATCGCCGCCGGCTTCTCCGCGCAGCCGCTCCCCACGGTACCGCTCCCGTGTTTCGAAATCCGGACGACCGCCTCCGAAGACACTCGTGCAGCGCGTGGTGTGGACCCTACTCTCTTTTCTTTTAAAGAGGCAGGGGATTTTTTTATTCGCCCCTCTTTTGTATATCGCCGGGATGCTGTTCTATATGGGGACGGTGTCGTTTGATGGGGTTCCGGTAATTAAGCGCAGGAATGCCCCGGGGTCGATTTACCGGAGCCCGCAGCTGTACGCCAAGGTTCGACCTGAAATGGACTCCGATAATTCCACAGCAGATGCGGTTAGTGCTTGTTCTTTACTTTGTGATTGAGATTGAAAATGACTTGAATTTTCTTTGGTGATTTTCACATGTTATTTTCTGGTATCCTGAGTATAATTATGTGTGGTAATTTTCAATTACTTCGCAACTGATTATTATCCTATCGCAGTACTTTTTTTTTTCTTTTGATGCTTGTGTTTAATTCTTTCTATTCAACGATTTGTTACTCTGTTTTAGATCCATTAATTTCAGCAATAGCTTTTAGCTAGCTACTGGTGGTTGGATTTGATTTAGGATTTGATTTATTAACTATGGTTGTCAATAATGTCGTTTTTGCCAGTTGCATTCTAGTTTGGGGCACACTAGTTTTCTGATTTGAACTCGCACCGTCTTTCCATTTACTTGGATTCGTAGAACTTTGATGCTTGCGATTTCTTGAAACAAATGTAAACTGGTGTAGAATTTCTTGGAAGGCGGTACCCAATGAATTTGTAAACCCAAAGTTAACGGATTAGTCTTTTTCATCCCATATATATACATTTAAATTTGTATAAGCTATGAATGTGGATATAGTGAGAACTGAGAAATGAATGGACTGTATGATTACATTGTAAAATTTGGCTGGTGAGCATAGTAGTGTAATTTCAGCAACATCCAACATCAAACTCTGAAAGTTTATAATATTTGTAGTTCTCCTCTGCTAAATGTTGTTAATGGGAGTTTTTGAATACAGATATCAACTATATGGAAGCACTCTTATAAAAGTGGTGTGTGGAGACCATGCATCAACATGTCTAAAGATGGTAAGGAGTTTCCCGTTGTTAGAATAAGTTCGATTAATCTGGTTTTTCTCTTTAAACTTTAGCCTCTTAATTAATATTTATAATAACTTAAAATATATTGTGATTATTCATGGAAAATTAAAGCTAAGAAGCAGCATACTATTGATAAGTAGACATGGTTGCTGTGAGCTTTTTGGCTGAACGTCATCTTAACTGTTGTTTTTCAGAGATTTTTCTTCTTTAGGCATGATTATTATTTTATTGTCTGCCTTTTCTAAAATGAAAATATGCATCACATTGCTGCATGTGCTTTTGTTATTTACATCATGTGTTACTTTTTCTCTGCTTGAAAATGAAGCAGTTTTGTTTCCCATTTTTGATGTGAAATGCTGGTCAGAGTGTTCCTTCTTGCTTTTATACTTGTTCATAGTTCTTGGTGTTGCCATCATAGTAGGATATCCCACTGTGGCAATATTTATGATTCTGATTTGGGTGCATATCCACTTATGCCTAATAATTAGTAGATTGAAACACGTAGCAATCTGTCAATGGGGAATCCCGATGGTTGATATGACTGATGATATCACTAAAGAAATGATAAATTTAATAGAAAAATATTTGTCATCTCTCTTATTTTATTATTGCTATCGGCACGACGGCATTACATATTCCAACTTCACTACTTTCTGTGATTCGCCATCAGGTTTATGACAATTTATGATAGTAATAGTGATTTGTTTTGGTTATATTACTCACCTGCTGAATCTATTTGCATATTGGAGGAAGTGGTCAATAATTGTTGATAGCATAATTTATACTCCATTGTGTAACTTAATGTTGAGTGTGGCAGTAAGGATATTTAGCACTAAGTGGTATCTAATTTTTTAGTAATAATAATTATTTTAAATCATTTCGCTCTGCAGGTGTTCCCTCTTGGGTTCTCATTATCTTATCATGTTATTTGTTGGCATGTGTTCATTTTCTTGATTTTTAACTGTGAATAGGTGATATTTATTCATAATATATTTTTTAATATTATTGTAGGATTACCTGAATCAAATGGATATATTTTTGTTGAAGCTAATGGTGGTTTGAATCAGCAGAGAACATCGGTACGTTTTATTTGTTTTCCTTGTTGTGGTGAGAGTGTTTATACTTACATAGTTGTGTGCTGCGCAGTACTCTCCATTGCTGATACTGTTTCTTTCAGATATGCAATGCCGTGGCAGTGGCAGGCTACCTCAATGCAACTCTTGCAATTCCAAACTTCCATTTTCACAGCATTTGGAGAGATCCAAGGTGGGTAATAATTTATCTGCTTGTCATTAGCCCATGGCTTATCTGTTAAGTAAAGATACACTTGTGTAAAAATAAACTATGGGTGTTTGACCACGGTAGGATTCTATGGAAAATATATAGCCATGATTGTAAATGTGCTTCCATTTGATTTTATGTTCATTTAATTTTGGTGTTTTTGGTCAGACTTAGAAACTTAGAATACGTCCATTGACTGTAACCTAGTATTTCTTATCTCATTGTGTTTAAACGAAAAGGTTCATTGTATGCCAAGGTTTTGTTAGGGTTTAAGCACTAAGGTAAGAATTTTTACTCTTTTAATAAAAAGAAAAGTTTATGAATTTATGGAGTACATATTTCTGGTCAACATTATTTTTGTATAGTTATTTAAGCAAGAGGATTACTTATCTCCTCCTGGATTAAACTAGTTCTTTGGTTTGGTGCAAGCCTTGTAGATATTTTTTTTTTACATGTAGTTGTTTCTTTACATTTAACAGTGAGTTGCTTATTTCTTATTTGTATATATCATGAAAATTAGAGAACATGAGAAGCTACATGTTTGAGTATGTGTCTATAGCTCTTGATACTGTAAAGTTGTATGTTTTCCACTTCCACTTGTATAATGAAAAGCTGTATTTATTTCATTGTCTGTTTTACAAATTGACAATTAATCAATTCGGAGAATTGCCTTGCATTGTAATAAATGCTTAGCATGGTTTGTAATGTATGAGATCCTTCTTATTAAATTACTAAATGTCTGATACTGCTTTTTCTATGTGCAGCAAATTTGGTGATATATATGACGAAGAATTCTTTATAAAAACGTTAGAAAATGATGTTCGGATAGTTAATACCATTCCAGGGAACATAATGGAGAGATTCGACTATAACATGAGCAATGTGCACAACTTCAGAATAAAAGCATGGTCATCTATCAAGTACTACAGGGACACAGTGCTTCCATTGCTACTTGAAGAGAAGTGAGTCCTTCATGTTTCTTCTAACCATTCATCCATCTTCTGTTTTATTGAGTCTCCATAGTGATTTTGTAAAGTTTCTATCCATTACATCTGTGATTTCTGAAACCGATCTCCTTTGGACTTGACGGTTTATGAAATTATGTATACATATATTATTTTTTATTCTGATGGAGAATCTTTGAGTTTCAGTATATAGTCAGAGTAGTCATCTGATTGCCAACATAATTACCGTAACGCAGGAAGAGAGAAGCAACTAAACCAACCGTGTATTGCTAGTCTTGCTCTTCCTTCCTGTTCTTAGAATTTTCATTAGTCTTCCTATTTGTGCTCATCTGGTTCACTAACTTAGCGTAAACCTATTCTTATAGTAGCTTCTTGTATCCAAATCCAAGTCTCACACTCAAATAAATGTTAGAAAGCCTCCTACTTAGATTTTCTTCTCTTTTATTTTTCAGTTGTTAAATTCAATTGTTTATGGATGATAGATCAATATGATCGTTAGAGTACATTATTTCTCTTGTTTCTTATTTCAATGATTTATTTCATTACTTATGCCTAACAAATTTCATTTAATCGACAATTTTTAAACGAACTAATTAACGTTCCAATGTTGAACTCAGGGTTATACGGATTTCCCCTTTTGCAAATCGACTGTCATTCGATGCTCCACCTGCAGTACAACGGCTCAGATGCTTAGCAAACTATCAAGCTCTAAAGTTTTCAGATCCCATATTGACTTTGGGTGAAACTTTGGTTACAAGAATGAAAGAGCGTAGTGCAAATAATAGTGGGAAGTATATCTCTGTGCATCTTCGCTTTGAGGAGGTCAGTTAAGGCGGGATTGTAATATTTTTATTTATTATTTTACCTGAAAAGTAAAAAAAAGCACTTATCCTCTTCTGTAGGATATGATTGCTTTCTCCTGTTGTGTTTATGATGGCGGGGATCAAGAAAAACAAGACATGGATGCTGCTAGGGAAAGAGGCTGGAAGGGAAAATTTACTAAACGTGGTCGAGTCATTCGACCTGGGGCCATCAGATTAAACGGGAAGTGTCCTTTAACACCTCTAGAGGTAATATATTTTCCTTCCATTTTCTCTCTATATGGTATTATTTACGTGTGAGTTTTGTTAAAGGGTATTTTATTTATCATCTTGACATTACATTATTGATCTTTATCTTTTGTTGAAATCATATCTATCACCTTCATAAGCTCAGCATCACCATATATTTTTCTCTAACTGATGTTTTATTGATCAGGTAGGTTTAATGCTCAGAGGGATGGGCTTTGATAGAAGTACCTCTTTCTTTTTGGCATCCGGAAGAATATACGACTCCGAGCGGTATATGGCTCCTCTGTTAGAAATGTTTCCATTGCTACAAACAAAAGAGATGTTGGCATCTGCAGAGGAACTAGCTCCGTTTCAGGTATAAGAACATCCAAACTATGTCTAATGCTGTACTGTTTTTCCCGTCATATAAATTTTGTATACCTGTTTCCTGTTCATACTGTTTAATTTTTTGACTTGAGTTAGTTATTTCAGAACTACTCATCCCGAATGGCTGCTATAGACTACACTGTTTGTCTTCACAGTGAAGTATTTGTTACAACTCAAGGTGGGAACTTTCCCCAATTTCTTTTGGGGCATAGAAGATATTTGTATGGTGGACACTCCAGGACAATTAGACCTGACAAGCGGAAGTTGGCATTATTATTTCATAATCCAAATATTGGGTAATGCATATTTCTAGATAATTTAGTCTTCCAATATTTTGTTTCAGTGGATTGAATACAGGTTGTGTCTTTTGTCACTACAATTGTTGCATCATGACTACTCATCGTTTAATCCTATTACAAAGGGATACTGTTTTGTTGGCGGTCTTTGTGTTTTCCATGATTCTTTTGGCAAATGATATAATTTCAATTTTTGTTGGCAGTCATTTTTCCTGGAGCATGAAGTGTTCAATTCCCAATAGGACTCTTGGTTCTGAAAAAATTAGGAAAATAAACCCTGAATTCACTGTTAAAATTTTTAAAGGGCTAGTTGTAACATCTTTTAATAAATATGAAGTGTTTCTTGCCAACGAATGGTAGAAATATAAGAGAGAATAGAATCTCTAGAGTACGTTTGTAATTTTAAAGTTCGGTGTTTTTTTGGGTACTCAGTTCAAACCTCAAGGGTTCTTTTTCTAATAAAAACCATATTAAATAAAAGAACTAGAAATATGACTGTTCCTTGTGAATTAAATCTATAATTAGTTCTCATGGTGTGCCTTACTCATGTGGATCTTGTTTCTATTTACCCTGTCCAACTAATTTGTTATTTTTTGTTTGTTTGGTTCCTCTCTACAGGTGGAAGAGCTTAAAGCGGCAAATGCTAAATATACGAGGACATAGCGACTCAAAAGGCATTGAAATCAAGAGACCAAACGACTCAATATATTCGTACCCCTGTCCGGATTGCATGTGCAAAGTCAATAAAAAAGAGGATTCAAAACCCACGACTTGATTGGACAGAAGAACAAATAGATAAGGTTCTTCTCCGTCTGTTTAGTAGTGTTTCACGTGTGGCTGCTAACATCATATTCATATATACCTTTTGATTGTGATTCATTCATTTTTTCCCCTCCCTGATCTCTCTATCCATGAGAAGGGCCAAGACAACATTTTTTGTGTGTGAAAGAGGTGGTTGGGGGGTGTGGGGGGACAGGAGACATGCAGTGGCAATGTGTTCTGATTGTATGCGGGGTAAATTTGACATTGCATATTTTTTGTGCATGACACCGAGAGATAAGAAGGGTATTTTTTTCTCTATTTTTATAGTATATGAATATTAAGCCATTACCTAGGCATTTGGTAGTTAAACATCAAATGCTTCATGTAGATTAGCTACTGTTTCTGAGAAAAGTTGTAAGAGCGAGTTTGGACGGTTATTCTATGTCCATTGTTTGTATTGTGCATTAGTGGGGTTTCATCAGATGTACAAGAAAATATAGGGTAGGATCAGACATTATATGTTCATCCAAGGTTTTGAAATCTGTGATCTATGTTTTTTGTTCGTGTAATACCGTTTTGGTATATTCTTTTTTATAGTTGTAGTCGCGTGTAAGTGTGTAACGGTGATTGTTTCGGGTAAAAGAAAGGAAAAACAATTGAATGAAAATTGAAATAAAAAATAGAGGCTTGGGAACGAAATTTTAGAAGACTTAAATCCAATACTTCAAAGAGGGGCTTCCTGTGAGGAATTGATGTTTTCTGTTGGAAGAAAAGTTGCAGCTTTTGGGCGGCAAAAAGAGATGTTTAAATTGAAGAAGAAATGTCATCGGTCCTTTAGTTTTTTGAAGAAGCCTTTCTATGTTTCCTTTAGTAGATACATATTTTTAGTTGCTTTGTAATGTTTTTCTTTCCCCTATATTAAGTGACCACTTGTAATATGTTTCAGTTCGAATGAAATTGATTTCCCTTTCTAATTTTTTTGGTTATGTAGCTCGGTGAACTGTGAGTTTTAATTTCATATGGTATCAAAGTAGAAACGTTTTCTGTATCTCTTGATTTGGTTGTGGCATTGATTGGTTTCATTTTCTGATTTGATTGTGAGGGAAAATAATAATCGCATGGTCACGAATTTCATGGAGGACTTGCATCCAAGCGATAATTCAAGTGCGGTTCTTGTTCATCAACCTCTGACTAGTTTGAATTACAATACTTGAAGTATAAGCTTGGTTTTGTGGATGGTACGATACTGAAGCCTGATATTAGCTCGAATTTGTTATACCTTGATGATGATACTGTTTGACCAGGATAACATCTACCAATGGCTACAACGAAACCTTTCTTTTCCTCTGTTATAACCAACTGCAGCTATTGGATTAAGGTGTTAATTGAAACTTAGAACCATCAATGGGAAACCTCCATCAATGAAAAAGAACCATCTTAGAAGTAAATGGGAAACAAATGGGAAACTGTACAACCATCTTATAAGTAAATATTGTTCCTTTTTTTATTGATCTTGAATGATGTTTACTCTGATTAAAATCTAGTGCAATTAATTAGCTCTTCCTTGTATTGAAATATATAATAGTAGATGGAAATAAATTGCCATTAAATCAGTAAATTTATGCATTTGGAATTCCAGCATGTGCAGAAAGAGTAGCAACTAGTAAGATGCTGGAAGAAGATCCCTAGCTCACTGAAGGACGAACACCTTATAACACAGTCTCGAGCTCTACAAATCAGCACACATGACTAAATCGATTCAGTTGCATGGAAATGATGAACTTATCTAAAATCTAACCGGGCAAGGGCAAGGCTTCTTGGAGTTAAACCGGAAATAACAAGTGTCATTTTTGTATTATAAGTAACATTGTGGGATTAAGACTATTAATGTAATTAAGCACCATCAATAATGAAATATTGTTCCTTTTTTTAATCAATTAAGAGTGTAATGCAGATATGATTACAGTATATCCTTTAATTCCAGCCCTAAAAATGAAGATTACAATTATAAGTTTGATGATATGGATCGATTAGATGTCGTCATCCTGCTGTAGCTTCCCCTTTAAAAGGCAGGTACTCATGGCCAGGTCGTCCCTTATCATCTCCATCAACAAGCGATCGTAAGCGCTCTCCTTCTCAATCGACGGGAGGAAGTAGACGCCGATGTCGCCGTCCGTGAAGCTGTGGGGCCAGACTGCGCGCGTGGGCTGCACCTCCAACAAGAGCGTGTTGCACAACTCGTTGGTGGCCGCGTGGCGAACCCTGCGGCTCGCCTTGCTGGATAGGAAAGCGTGCACGCCGTCCAACTTGATGTTGTCGTCCTCGTGGTACATGTCGAAAGACCCGCTCCACGCCGGCAGAAGGACAGGCTCCGCGGCGGCGCGTGGATGGTGTTTGTTGGAGGATTCGTCGGAATCGGAGTCGGATTTGCATCGGCGGCAGATCCAATCGGGGGCGAAAAAGTGTTCAGGGTAATGGCGATAGGTATTGATGAACATACAGTAGGTGTGCCGAGCGGATTCAAAGCACTCGGCGCAGAGGATCAATTCCGTCTCGCGCCCCACGTCATCGCACTGCTCACAAACTATCGACATCGCCATTCCAAATAGTATTAGTAATTGTTTTCAGCCGAGTTAAAGTAATAATTAGAAAGGCGATACGTACCGTATATATATTGAGAGAGGGAGAGATTGAATAAGGAAAGTAAAATTGATAGGGTTTACGAATTACATTACTTGTGCTCAAAGTAATAATGATTAATTAATGGGTTTTAATAAAATGTGCCTATAATTAATTATTCCATTATATGATGACATTTTATAATTAATCCAACAAATACATTAAAAGGAAAACTATAGTGTAAACAAAATTTGTAGGGTTAAGACTGTATTAATGTAAATAATAGATAGAAGCTAGTACAAACGGCAGATTACATTAATCGATCCTTTCAATTCCAGACCTAAAAATAAAAATTGCAGGTTACAATTATAAGTTTGATCATATCGATGGATCAGATGTCGTCATCCCGCTCCTGCTGCAGCTTCCCCTTGAAAAGGCCCCACAAGTAGAGCTTCCCCTGTAGCCTCCACGTGTCCGACGGCAAAACGGTAGACGGGAAAACGAGGAGCTCCGCGTCCCCCAGAAGACACGTACTCATCGCCAGGTCACCCATGATCATCTCCATCAACAGGCAATCGTAAGCGCTCTCCTTCTCAATCGACGGGAGGAAGTAGACGCCGATGTCGTCGTCCGTGAAGCTGTGGGGCCAGACGACGCGCGTGGGCTGCACCTCGAACAAGAGCGTGTTGCAGAAGTCGTTGGTGGCCGCGTGGCAAACCCTGCGGCTCGCCTTGCTGGACAGGAAAGCGTGCACGCCGTCCAACTTGATGTTGTCGTCCTCGTGGTACATGTCGAAAGACCCGCTCCACGCCGGCAGAAGGACAGGCTCCGCGGCGGCGCGTGGATGGTGTTTGTTGGAGGATTCGTCGGAATCGGAGTCGGATTTGCATCGGCGGCAGATCCAATCGGGGGCGAAAAAGTGTTCAGGGTAATGGCGGTAGGTATTGATGAACATACAGTAGGTGTGCCGAGCGGATTCGAAGCACTCGGCGCAGAGGATCAATTCTGTCTCGCGCCCCACGTCACAGCACTGCTCACAAACTATCTCCATCGTCATTCCAAATATTAGGTATTTCTTTTCAGTCAAATTAATTAAGTAATCAATCTGATTTTAGTAAGGCAATACATATATATAGTGAGAGAGATTTAATATATATAAGGAAACAAATACTTAGATTCCAAATTTACTTGGGGTCGAAGTAAATTTATATGGAATATTTTGAAAATTAATTCTGTCTGTTTTGATTATCAAATTAATTTCAGTGATTATTTTTTTGTTGGATTGTGTGAGTAGTAAATATTGAGATATTAATGAGTGATGGTATTGTATCTGTCTTCAATTTTGCCCAACCGGCGTTTGTAGTCCAACGGTTAGGATAATTGCCTTCCAAGCAATAGACCCGGGTTCGACTCCCGTCAGACGCAATTTTCATAATTTTTCAGTTCTTCTTTACCTTTTTTGTTTTGATATATTGTATTTTTTATTTGGTATTTTAAAATAGATAAAAATATTTTTAAGAATTTATTATTAAGTTAAATTACTAATTATTTCAAAGTAAACAAAAAAAAATCCATTTAAAAAATTAGTGATAAATTTTCATTTTAAAATAAAATATATTTTATTTTCGAAAATGTAATTATTAATTTATTACTAGTATAATACGGAGTATAAAAAATGAAAAAAAAGTTTGAATATTTCTTAAATACTTTTCATTCAAATTATATTTTTGTTCTATCTTTTTTTTCCACTCTACATCACTCATCCGGGTGACCGACCTCGACGAGAAGAACCTCCTTCCGCAGCACGGGTTCTACATCAAGCTCTCCGACTCCTCGCACTCCATCTACACCAGCCTCCCCGTAGTACTATTGAATAATTGATTATAGTTTGTTGTTGTGCCTCATATGTGCATATGGTTATTGTTACTAGTTCACAAGCTTTTATTTAAAGAAAGTCAACATTCTTGTTCCATTGACGTAAGAACGTTCTTTAATAAGACTATGTTTATTAGTGACCACCCCAGCCACCCAACCACCCAACCACACAACTTTTTTAATATTTAATTAATTTTTCTTTCAATACTCTCTCTTCTACGTCATCAACCCAACCACCTTCTATTTTCTAAATTTATCAATGACCACCCAACCGATCAACCACCCATTTTTTATATATATTTTTAATAATAATATAATTACTTCTATTTTTTAGTTTTATATTTTTCCCTCAAAATAAAAAAGAAAAAAATTCTAACTTTTTTAAGAAAATTGATTTTTTATTTGTAAATTATAGTTTAAAAAATGTATTTGTAAAACTATATCAATATAGATTTCTATTTGTAGAGAGTAAAAAATTATGAATTTTGGTATTTTTTTTATTTTATTTTAATATAATTTAAAAAAGTTATACTAATTTAATTAAACAAAAAAAAAAGAACCAATAGGGTTGTGACAATTGTCACAACCCTATTTGGTACAATTAATAAAATGGGGGAGACCTTGTGGGCGGATATCACCACAAATCCGCCCACGGTCGATGTGAGAGAACATGAATTTTGTTCATTTCCCTTTTTTTTTTTTTTTACTTTTATCTATGTGGCGCCCCACCAGGGCGCCGATAAACATAGCCTAAGCATTTTTTTTTTAATTTCCTGTCATTACACAATGCATTTTCAACTGCTCCTCGATCAGTGATTGACTTCCTGCCTGGAATTCTTCTTGTGTTCAAATTGGGATGCGATAATTTTGTCTACACCGTCCGGTTATCTAAGAGAGCCCCTGGCCCCGGAGTTCGAGCATGCGTCCATGCAACTAGAAATTCAACTTATTCAAATCGATCTGTGGACGGGGTGAGAATTATATTGTTGGGTTCTTCGGTCTTGAATCTGGATTGAAGACTTGGATAAATAATTGAATCACGTTGAACACGTTTTCCTTAAAGAGTATTTCGACCCTATAAGTCTGGGTATCACGAAATTCCTCGCAGGATAAGACAATATCGACACTCGAGTCTTAGGCTTAGAACACGAGCAACTTATGGAATATTCCGCTTTATTTGTTGCTTCAAAGCTTCTTATGTTTGTAGGTATTTTCAAGTGTATTCAAGTGTATTCATCAAATGAATTTTACTTCCTTATATAGGTAGTAGACACCCTTTCATTTGAATATAAGCACCTCTTGGTCGAATATGTACATTTATGAAAATGTACCTTTTCATTCGACACCTATTCATGTATAGGTTCCTTTTAGTGAATATACCATTTCACTTTGGCACCTATTCATGTTGTTTTGCATGGGAAGACATGCAATTTCGAATTTGCATCATATTAATGATGTAATATCATCATCTAGCCATGCAACCATGCAACCACGAGATCACACTCGACATGCATTATTATGCTTATTCAAATACTTAAACCATATCAATTTTATATAACCGTGTACTTCACACTTCTCCAAAATTATATTATATTGACTAGATTTAATCCGAAGCCTTGAATGATTCCAATTACATTAAATGGACAGCGATTTCACTTAAATCACCAACAATCCTCCCCCATTTAAGTGCAATCCTTGAATCATACAAATTCAACAAATAAAACCAAACTCGTGCGTAAGACACTACTACAAAAGACATTCCTTTGGGATAATTTTCATGTGTTTCAGTCTGAAATATAAGCTTCCCAATTGTATTCTGGTTCTAATACAATTAGAAATGAATTTGGTATCCCATATTTGAAGATTCAAAGAGGCTTAACCCATCCCAATTACCGACTTTGCTACCAAGACCCTCGATAATCCCTTGGTCAAATGATCAACGAGATTATGTTGTGATATCACAAAATCTATAGAGATTACCCCATGTTCTGAGGAGGCCATTGTTGTTGAGGCCATTGTTGCGGATCCCATTGTTGTTGAGGCGGATCAGCATAATAACTCTGATTAGAATGCCACTCCGGATTGTATGCTTGGGACTGAGAGCCAAAATGTGTTGTCGTGTCATATTGGAAAGGCTCGTAGTAAGTGCTCGTCTGAGGCCATGTGTTCTCCCACGTATAGTTATTAAATGTATTCATCACTGCTAACAAAAACACTTGACAAAAAAATTATATGCACCAGTGGGAGAAATAATAATCATAAATAAAAAGAAAAAAAAAAGAAAGTTGCAAACACTCAAACACTAATACTTGTGCCTAAAGCGTTCCCCGACAACGGCGCCAATTTGACAAGACGTTGTAGTGCGTCAAAAATCAAATAAAAATAACCGAACTTATTGCCGAAGCAATTCGCCCGAGTCGATCTCACGAGGAACACTACTATTGGCCCGTTAAAATGTTTTTATGTTTGCAACGAAGAAAAGAGGAAGAAGTGTATAGCATAATGCGTGATTTTGTTGGTTTTGTTTTAAACTAAATTAACTAAGAATTAAGACGCTGAAATTAAACAAGAAGCAATATTAATACGATTTAATGAAAATAGAGAAAGATTAGGATTTCGGGTTCAACAAACATAAATTTTGGGACGTCGATTTACGAGAAACAATTATACTAAAATGTCCGTCTCCGGTTGATTTTAGTGAGTTCGATTAACCTAGGTCATGTAATTGCTCATAAGCCTCATACAATCATTAAAAATCAAGTTGACATTTAATCGAACACCTAAGTTGCACTCGTAAATCTCTAACCCCTAATTCAAGTTTGGATTCCCCTAGCCCTAGAAAGATGATTAGCTACTCATAACTAGGTTTAGGAAATAGTAAATGTTGTATGAATTCATAACAACGAAGAACAATTGATCAAGGAGAACAAGTAATCAAGCAAGAAGATAATAGTAACAAACAATAAAAACTGAAAATAAATTAAGGATGAGAAGGAAAATTACTTACTAAATCAATCGTTCAAATTCAACAACGATCGGTGATAAGCCCGATTTTTGTCCGCGAATTAAAAGCATGAAAAAGCAATATGAAAACCTAGATGCTCGAGTCTCTAAAGCTCTCCAATTCGTCCAGAAAATAAGTGAAAAGTGTGTCCTAAAACCTAGGTTTAAAAACCAATAAGTAGTCTAAGAATCGGGGGTCAAAACGTGGGTCAATGGGTGGACGAGGAGGCAGGCGATCGCCTGAGGGAGGAGGCGCTCGCCCGCGCTGGCTGGGAGGCGAGCGCCTGGCAGGGAAGCGGGCGCTTGGTGTCAAATCTAGCATTCTGAAGTTCTGGTGCAGGCGAGCGCCTGGTCATCGAGCGCTCGCCTAGTGGTGGTCGCGAGCGAGCTCTTGGATGGCTGGGCCATGTAGAGAACTCCAAGGGCTTTCCGTAGAGATATAGATCATCGGTATAGGTGGTCTGAGTTGGGAGACCCAAGCTCTCCAAGTTTGCTGTGCATACACTCCGGGCAGCTGCGTACTGGTCTGGAAACTCAAGTACCGTGACTATATCACGGAGATATATGATAATAAAAGTGCAGGGCCTCGTACAACTCTTCGATAGATTTCTGACAAGGTATGGACCATGCATGTATGTGGTCGGATCTGGGAGAACCAAGCTCTCCAAGTTTGCTGCACATACACCCCGGGGCAGCTGCATACTGGGCTGGAAACCCGTGAATTCCGGCTTTATGACGGGGAACCATGACAAAAAACTGGTAGGACAATGTAGAGGATTTCAAGATCTTTCCGACCATGTATGGATGGTGTTTTTAGGTTGTTGGAGTTGGGAGAACGAAAGTGGCCAAGTTTGCAGCGCAATCACGATAGGTGGTCGGTCAAATCACTTTACCGTTTTTCAACTCGTTTTTGCTCGTTTTCGCATTGAACATGATCATACACCTACACAATCCACCAAACGTCAAACCTACCGATAATCATGAGAATGATGCACAAGAATGACACAAAATGGCATGAGACGACACAAAACATCATAGGAAAAGTAGCACAAAAACATGTAAATCAATCGCACTATGTCTAACTCTCAAGTGCTTTGTTTCAATCCATTGAAAGATTTAACGAGTTTACACACTTTATGCTCATTACCAAGCATAACAAACCCTTCCGGTTTATTTCATGTAAATCTCCTCCTTTACCTCGCCGTTAAGGAATTCCGTTTTTACATCCATTTGATGGATCACTAGATTATTTATTGCAGCCAAAGCTATCAATAACCTTATCGTAGTTATTCTCGCAACCAGGGCATACGTATCGAAATAATCAATGTCTTCCTTTTGCCTAAAGCCTTGGATGACCAATCGGGCTTTATACTTGTCGATTGAACCATCGACTTTCATCTTCTTCTTGAAGATCCACTTGCATCCTAATGGTTTACAACCGTTAGGTAATCAGCAAGAACCCAAGTGTTGTTTCCCATAATGGAATCCATTTCATCATTGATGGCTTCTTTCCAAAATGCAACATCTTGCGATTTCATGACTTCCTCGTATGTTTTTGGTTCATCATCAACATGATAACAATACGAGTATTGAAATCCAACTTCGTCCCTTGATCCTTCAACCAGAAAGGTCTGGAAATCGGGACCGAACAATTTCTTAGTCCTTATCCTCGTGCTTCGACGAGCTTCAAGCGACTCAGGTTGGGGCACGGTTAAGTCCGAATTTTCAGCCACCTTAGGCACCAGATCCTTGGGCCTAACCATTGATGTAAATCGAGTTTCATCAAATATTGCGTCCCTCGATTCTATGATAGAATGAATCGCCACTGAATCATTCGGCTCAATCACGTAGAATCGATACGCCTTGGAATGCACAGCATATCCAACAAAGATGCAATCAATGCCTCTTTCTCCCAAAGTTTTCCTTTTGGGATCCGGTAGTCTTACGACAGCCCGACAACCCCAAACGTTAAGGTAATTAAGGTTCGGCTTCTTTTTGTACCAAAGTTCGTAGGGGGTAACTTTTTTCCTTTTGTTAGGAACCCTATTTAACAAATAGCAAGCCGTTAACACGGCTTCTCCCCAAAATCCGTTATTCAGACCCGAATAAGACAACATGGAATTCACCATTTCCTTTAGTACCCGGTTTTTCCTTTCGCATATACCGTTTTGTTGAGGAGTATAAGGAGCAGTAATTTCATGTATAATACTACACGATTCAAACAAAACATGATCATAATATTCACCTCCCCTATCGGCTCTCAACTTTTTAATCATGCATTCTTGTTGTAATTCAACTTCAGTTTTAAATACCTTAAACTTTTATAACGCTTCATCTTTAGTAATTAGCAGAAATACATAGCAAAATCTAGAATAGTCATATATGAAAGTTACTAAGTATTTCTTATTCTCCAACGAAGGTGTAGCATGGAAATCCCATAAGTCTCTATGCACAAGATCAAGCATACAAGATTCACGTTGAACATCTTTAAAAGGCTGCCTAACAATTTTAGTTAGCATGCATGTATTACACTTATATTCTTCTAAGTTCATGACAAAAATTAAATCAAGTTTAGACATTTCAATCATACGCTTATATTGATTATGTACTAGTCTAACATGCCATTGTAATGAATCAATAATATTAGAAGAAAACATAGGCATCTCCATTTTATTCAAAATGTTAAGCATGCACATCTCATAATACTTTAGTAGATTCCACATTTTGATATATGTAAAAATGAGAGTCAGAGATACCGTTCAATATATGCCCATGACATATATAGTCGTCGTTGTCCCACTTGCACCGTTTCCGAGTTGCCTCTGGTATTTTGTTTTCCACTTTCTCCGATTGAGGAGTGCTAAGAACATACACCTTCCAAAATTCACGCCTTCAAATTTCTCGAACGGACTCCATCTTTCAGTATGTGAAAATACTCTTTAAGATTGTTGGGTTCTTCGGTCTTGAATCTGGATTGGAGACTTGGATAGATAATTGAATCACGTTGAACACGTTTTCCTTAAAGATTATTTCGACCCTATAAGCCTGGGTATCACGAAATCCCTCGCAGGATAAGACAATATCGACACTCGAGTCTTAGGCTTAGAACACGAGCAACTTATGGAATATTCCGCTTTATTTTTTGCTTCAAAGCTTCTTATGTTTGTAGGTATTTTCAAGTGTATTCATCAAAGGAATTTTACTTCCTTATATAGGTAGTAGACACCCTTTCATTTGAATATAAGCACCTCTTGGTCGAATAGGTACATTTATGAAAAGGTACCTTTTCATTCGACACCTATTCATGTATAGGTACCTTTTAGTGAATATACCATTTCACTTTGGCACCTATTCATGTTGTTTTGCATGGGAAGACATGCAATTTTGAATTTGTATCATATTAATGATGTAATATCATCATCTAGCCATGCAACCATGCAACCACGAGATCACACTCGACATGCATTATTATGCTTATTCAAATACTTAAACCATATCAATTTTATATAACCGTGTACTCCACACTTCTCCAAAATTATATTATATTTACTAGATTTAGTCCGAAGCCTTGAATGATTCCAATTACATTAAATGGACAGCGATTTCACTTAAATCACCAACAAGAATGTATAAGATCAAACGCTGGAAAAGACTGGACATAGTCTAGCAACTATTTTGCAGATGGCCATGGAGACTTTTGCAGTTGGCCGGGGAAATCTACGGATGAAGCCCGGGCCATTCTTAACGTCACCGGCCAAAATAAATGCTAGAATTTAAGCGTTATAACGCTTATTTGGGCAAACCATTTATAAAAGCCTTTGAGGTAGTGGTCTCGCCTTAATTTTCTTGTATCAAATTTATGACCTCCACCGGAGCAGATTGCACGGTGAAGGGCGGTCTTTAATTATTAAGCTATATGTTTGTTGTATTTATCTCATGTTTATACATCAAATTTTATACAAACTAAACAAACTTAAAGCTAGAATTCAAATTAACGCCGGACGAATACAGTGAGATTGAGAACAAGAATTCCAAAATAAAATACAAATCAACCCCGACCCCGAGGCCCGTAATATCGGTGAGCACCCAAAGCCCAGGGCAAGTACCCAGAGCGGTCGGGGTAATTAAACCTGAACGGCCGGGGCAAATACCTCAGAAAGGTCGGGGCAAATACCCCATAAATGATGGAGTTTCTTACTTAATGTCTAGATTTAAGTAACATGTGAACTCCATATAAAGTCGTTTATCCTATTTAAATAATAAACAATTGTTTTGTATTTAATTATGTTTAATTAAATATGTGCAAGCCATAGTCCTAGATTATACACGTTGTAGTTAGTATGTTGTGCATCCGTTACTTGTATATAATCGAACATATGCTCACGACCTAGATGGACGGGGATCATCCATCGGTATAGTTGTTGTATAATTAGAAATAATTTGTCTTAATTATTTTATTATACTTGTACACTTGGTGTATTGAGCGGGCCTGATTGAGATTATTCGATTATGATTGCCTTGGATAATCGAATTAAATCTCAGTGTATTATATTTTAATCCCTGATATTATTGCGGATGTGTGCATTTAATATTAGTGACTTTGACTAAACAATGGAATTTACTAATATGTTTATTGGACAATTACCGACAAATTGGGTCACGCATTTAATATTAGTGACTTTGACTAACCAATGAAATATGCTTATTGGAAAATTACGACAAATTGGGTCACTGTATTTTATGTATGACATGCTGTGAATTATTGACGGGAAAATGTGTCCCGATAAGGGTTGATAATGTCCCCGAGATTAGCTCATAAGGATTATCATGTAAACTTTGCAAGTGGATTATGATCCACATGATAATAAAGTTGAGTGGTACTATTCTCAGAATTAAAGATGTGAATAAATTTAATTAGCAATAAATTAAATTAATTCATGTACATTTATATCTTAAACACATGGAATAAAATAATACTACAGAAAATATTATTTGATATAATATGGTTGAATATTGGAAGTTGCAATTATATTTATATAGTGGAGTTAAATATAATTTATGGATTAATTAATAGATTTGAGCTTGGGCTCAATTTAATTAATTGCATAAGGAGCCCAAAATTCCACCTCCTTAAGGTCTCCTACGTAGTCTATAAAAGCACTCATATGGTCTACTCTACTCTCCTAATAATCATACGTGAATATTATAGAGAGTGAAAGTAGAGAGAGAAGGAGTTCCATGGAAGATTGGTATAGTTGTTGTATAATTAGAAATAATTTATCTTAATTATTTTATTATTCTTGTACACTTGGTGTATTGAGCGGGCTGATTGAGATTATTCGATTATGATTGCCTTGGATAATCGAATTAAATCTCAGTGTATTATATTTTAATCCCTGATATTATTGCGGATGTGTGCATTTAATATTAGTGACTTTGACTAAACAATGGAATTTACTAATATGTTTATTGGACAATTACCGACAAATTGGGTCACGCATTTAATATTAGTGACTTTGACTAACCAATGAAATATGCTTATTGGAAAATTACGACAAATTGGGTCACTGTATTTTATGTATGACATGCTGTGAATTATTGACGGGAAAATGTGTCCCGATAAGGGTTGATAATGTCCCCGAGATTAGCTCATAAGGATTATCATGTAAACTTTGCAAGTGGATTATGATCCGCATGATAATAAAGTTGAGTGGTACTATTCTCGGAATTAAAGATGTGAATAAATTTAATTAGCAATAAATTAAATTAATTCATGGACATTTATATCTTAAACACATGGAATAAAATAATACTACAGAAAATATTATTTGATATAATATGGTTGAATATTGGAAGTTGCAATTATATTTATATAGTGGAGTTAAATATAATTTATGGATTAATTAATAGATTTGAGCTTGGGCTCAATTTAACTAATTGCATAAGGAGCCCAAAATTCCACCTCCTTAAGGTCTCCTACGTAGTCTATAAAAGCACTCATATGGTCTACTCTATTCTCCTAATAATCATACGTGAATATTATAGAGAGTGAAAGTAGAGAGAGAAGGAGATCCATGGAAGATTGGTATAGTTGTTGTATAATTAGAAATAATTTGTCTTAATTATTTTATTATTCTTGTGCACTTGGTGTATTGAGCGGGCCTGATTGAGATTATTCGATTATGATTGCCTTGGATAATCGAATTAAATCTCAGTGTATTATATTTTAATCCCTGATATTATTGCGGATGTGTGCATTTAATATTAGTGACTTTGACTAAACAATGGAATTGACTAATATGTTTATTGGACAATTACCGACAAATTGGGTCACACATTTAATATTAGTGACTTTGACTAACCAATGAAATATGCTTATTGGAAAATTACGACAAATTGGGTCACTGTATTTTATGTATGACATGCTGTGAATTATTGACGGGAAAATGTGTCCCGATAAGGGTTGATAATGTCCCCGAGATTAGCTCATAAGGATTATCATGTAAACTTTGCAAGTGGATTATGATCCGCATGATAATAAAGTTGAGTGGTACTATTCTCGGAATTAAAGATGTGAATAAATTTAATTAACAATAAATTAAATTAATTCATGGACATTTATATCTTAAACACATGGAATAAAATAATACTACAGAAAATATTATTTGATATAATATGGTTGAATATTGGAAGTTGCAATTATATTTATATAGTGGAGTTAAATATAATTTATGGATTAATTAATAGATTTGAGCTTGGGCTCAATTTAATTAATTGCATAAGGAGCCCAAAATTCCACCTCCTTAAGGTCTCCTACGTAGTCTATAAAAGCACTCATATGGTCTACTCTATTCTCCTAATAATCATACGTGAATATTATAGAGAGTGAAAGTAGAGAGAGAAGGAGATCCATGGAAGATTGGTATAGTTGTTGTATAATTAGAAATAATTTGTCTTAATTATTTTATTATTCTTGTACACTTGGTGTATTGAGCGGGCCTGATTGAGATTATTCGATTATGATTGCCTTGGATAATCGAATTAAATCTCAGTGTATTATATTTTAATCCCTGATATTATTGCGGATGTGTGCATTTAATATTAGTGACTTTAACTAAACAATGGAATTGACTAATATGTTTATTGGACAATTACCGGCAAATTGGGTCACACATTTAATATTAGTGACTTTGACTAACTAATGAAATATGCTTATTGGAAAATTACGACAAATTGGGTCACTGTATTTTATGTATGACATGCTGTAAATTCTTGACGGGAAAATGTGTCCCGATAAGGGTTGATAATGTCCCCGAGATTAGCTCATAAGGATTATCATGTAAACTTTGCAAGTGGATTATGATCCGCATGATAATAAAGTTGAGTGGTAGTATTCTCGGAATTAAAGATGTGAATAAATTTAATTATCAATAAATTAAATTAATTCATGGACATTTCTATTTTAAACACATGGAATAAAATAATACTACAGAAAATTTTATTTGATATAATATGGTTTAATATTGGAAGTTGCAATTATATTTATATAGTGGAGTTAAATATAATTTATGGATTAATTAATAGATTTGAGATTGGGCTCAATTTAATTAATTGCATAAGGAGCCCAAAATTCCACCTCCTTAAGGTCTCCTACGTAGTCTATAAAAGCACTCATATGGTCTACTCTATTCTTCTAATAATCATACGTGAATATTATAGAGAGAGAAAGTAGAGAGAGAAGGAGATCCATGGAAGATTGGAACATCGTCGCCCACCCCGACGTTCGAGCTAGTGCAAGGAATACGTGGGAAGATCTTAAGGTCATCATAGATCTCGATTTTCCGGCAAACGAGAACAAGGTAAAATCATGAAAACCCCTTTATGATTTTAAGATATAATTATCGTAATTATACCGCGAACCAAGATCCGAGGGATGCGACCCAAGACGAGATTGAACCGGGCGGTGGTGGGCGCGGACCACCGGACCGGCGGCGGCTCGACGACTCGACTGGACGGGTCGAGAGGGCAGAAGGCTCGGCTGGACGCCCAGCCGCTGGCGCGGCACGATCCCCTCTCGCGCGGAGGGATCGTCGCTCGCGCGGTGCACCGCCGCTCGCGCGGCGGCGGCTGGGGGTGATCGCAAGCCACGACTTCGATCGTGGCGGATGCGCGATCACCCGGGGCGTGGCTGGGCAGCCCCGTGCGACTGCTACGAACAGCCGCGAGCCCCACGCGGGGGCTCGACAGGACAGCCGCGGGTTCTCCCCGCGGCGAGTTGTTTGGTTGGGCCTATCCCCCTGGTTGTTCGTGGTGGGTTTCCGGCGACCGGGGTTTCGAACGGGGTTATCTTTTCCGTGTTCCCGACGACCCCGGGATGTCGATTTCCAACAATTGGTATCAGAGCGTTGGTTTTCGTTCACGGTATTTTTCGATAAAATTGTGTTCCTGCAGAGTTTCTGACTATTATTGAGATCTTCCCACTTATTCTTTGCACAAGCTTGAACGTCAGGGTGGGCGACGATCTTCCAAGCTTCATGGATATTTTTCTCTCTCTAGAACAATCAAATATGATTATCTTGTCTTATTTTCTAAGAGAAGACCATGTAGTGCTTTTATAGGTTACGTAAGAGACCTTAAGGAAGTAAAATATTGGGCTCCCAATAGAAATAATTAAATTGAGCCCAAGCCCAAGTCTATTAATTATATTTAATTCCACTATATAAATATAATTGCAACTCCCAATATTAAACCATATTATATCAAATAACATCTTCCGAAGTATTATTTTATTCCGCATGTTTAAGATAGAAATGTTCATGAATAAATTATATGTATTGCTAATTAATTTATTCATCTCTTGTAATTCCGAGACTAGTACCACTCAACTTTATTATCATGCGGATCAAATCCACTTGCAAGGTTTACATGATGATCCTTATGAGCTCATCTCGGGGACATTATTAACCCTTATCGGGACACGCTTTCTTGTCAAGAATTCACAGCATGTCATACATAAAATACAGTGACTCAATTTGCCGGTAATTGACCAAGAAGCATATTAGTCAATTTCATTGGTTAGTCAAAATCACTAATATTAAATGTACACACCCGCAATAATATCAGGGATTAAGAATATAATACACTGAGATTTAATTCGATTATCCAAGGAAATCCTAATCGAATAATCTTAAGAAGGTCCACTCAATACACCAAGTGCACAAGTATAATAAAATAATTAAGACAAATTATTTCCTCTTATTATATAACGACTATACCGATGGATTGGTTCCTGTCCATCTAGGTCGTGAGTGACTGTTCGATTATATACGAGTAACCGATAGTATGATTTTCCGTGTGACGTCGCACACCATACTAACTACAACGTATATAATCTAGGACTATGGTTTGCACATATTTAATTAAATATAATTAAATGCAAATAATTGTTTATTATTAAATAGGATAAACGACTTTATACGGAGTTCACATGTTACTTAAATCTAGACATTAAGTATACAACTCCATCAATCTCCCACTTATACTAAGATCTAGTCGCTCTCTCCCAAACATCTGCCCCCCATACCATCCACGTGCCTACTGAACGCTTTCTCTTGCAGGGCCTTAGTGAACGAGTACTCTAGGTTGTCCCCTTACGTTATCTAGGTAACGACTATATCGCCTCGCTGACGATATCTCGAATCAGGTGGTACTTGCTCTATGTGTTATCTCGCACTATGGACTCGTGGTTCCTTTGAGTTTGCCACTGCACCGCTATTGTCACAATAGCATTGGGAAAACCAAGGTACCACATCTAAGTCCTGGAGGAATCTTCGGAGTCACACCGATCCTTTAGCTGCCTCAAAGGCCGCTACCTATTCGGTTTCCGTGGTAGAGTCCGTAATGCATTGCTTTACACTCTTCTATGTGAGATCTCCATTTCTTAGTGTGAACACATAGCGTGACTTCGACTTTCAACTTTCCCTTTGCGATTAGAAATCCGAATCTGTGTAACCCACAGGAAACAAACTGGTTGCTCCGTATCTCAGAACATAGTATCTAGTCCTTCGCAGGTACTTTAAAATGTTCTTCACAGCAGTCCAATGTTCCTTTCCAGGGTTACTCTGATATCTCGCCACTATGCCCATGGCATAGCAGATATCAAGTCTCATTCATAACATACATTAAGCTTTCACACCCGAGGCTTAGGGAACTGCTTTCATTTCTTCTATCTCCTTTTGTGTTTTAGGACACATATCTTTAGATAGATAGATTCCATGTCTGAAAGGTAAAAAACTTTTATAGGAATCTTGTATGTTAAACGAGTCAGAATCGTGTCTATGTATGAAGCTTGGGATATTTACAATGTTATTCTCTTGTGATCCCTTATAACTTTTTTTTTTTTTTGGGTTAACGGTCAATATCATATAAAAAGAAATAGTAAAAACTGTGGAGATACAGTACAACGAATAGGAAATCCTACCGCATCAACGAGATAACAAGCTAGCTCTAAGAATCCCCAACAAGTAAAACAAACCAAAGATAAACATCTCCTACCAAGCTATACGCCACACTCGCTGCAAGGCCCTCGCCTTGCAATGTCCTACCTTATAACTTTGATCCCTTATAACTTTGATCGCAAGAAAATGTCCTACCTCTCATAAGTCCTTCATATCGAATTGTCTAGACAACCGTCCTTTTATGTCTGATAAAATTTTCACATTATTGTCAATTAGAAAAATGTCGTCTCCATAAAACACGAGAAACCACTTTGTTTCCATCACGTTTCAAACACACACACGATTCATCCATGCTTTGATGAATCCATATGACTGGACTATCAAATTGCATGTTCCACGAACTTATAGCTTGCTTCAATCCATAAATGGATCGACTGAGCTTGCACACTAAATGTTCTTGCCCCTTAGCCATGAATCCTTCTGGTTATTTCATATAAATGGTTTCGTCAAGACTTCCATTAAGGAAAGATGTCTCGACAACCATTTTACCACACCTCATAATCCATATGAGATGCTAAGAGTATCCGGATTGACCTTAGCATTGCTACCGGTGAAAGGTCTCCTCATAATCGATCCATTTCTTTCTGACTATATCCTTTCACAACAAGCCTTCCCTTCATATCCTCTCTTTGTCTTGTAGACCCATACACCCGATTGGCTTCACGCCTTTCGGGGGTTCTACAAGATCCCAGACTTTATTTAAATCCTTCTATTCTATTTCGGATTTCATCGCCTTATCCAAGAAGGCGCATTTAGATCTTGTACTGCCTCATCATAGATTCAGGGATCGATTTCATGTACTCCAGGTGCCGAGTCTGAAAACTCCCCCAGTCCCACGAATCTTTCCGGTTGTCTCACAACCCTCCCACTACGATGGCGTTCCGGTGTATTAACAGTGACAACAGGTGCAAGTTCTAGTGGTGTACTACTCGGTTCGGCTGGTTCTAAGTCTCGATCATTCTCTCTCAATCTCATCAAGTATCACATCACTTTTGGGCTTGTGGTCAATCACATAGTCTTTCTCTGCGTTAGAACTTATAACGACCTTCTGGTCCTTAGGACTATAGAACACACAAGTTTTGTTCTTCTAGGATATCCTACAAACAACCGCATTTCCGTACGAGGTTCTAAAGATCGAACCAAGTTCAGGATGTGTGCCGCTGTTTCTAAGGCATATCCTTAGAACATAACAGGCTAGTACGAATAACTCATTATCGTTTTTACCATCCATAAGAATCCTTTTCCTTCTTTCTGACACATCATTCCGCTGAGGAGTGTATGGTGCAGTCAGTCGGGAGTTAATCCCATTCTCTGATCAGTATGCCTTGAATTCTCCAGACAGGTACTCGCCTTCACGATCAGATCGTAGGCATTGAGTAAACACGAAGTACTCGTACACTCCTCTTGCCTGAGTAAACATAGGTCCGCATACATCAGAGTGAATCAAATCCAATACTTGTCCGGATCTATAGCTTTTATCCTTAAAAGGTTTACTTGGTCATTTTTAGCATCCAAACTTGATTCGCAGGTAGGAAGGTCCTCTCCTTCAACACCGCTGATTAAGTCATCAGCTTTAAACCTTTTAATCCCATTTGTATTAACATGACCTAGCCTTAGATACCAAAAGTATAATTGATTCATCCTAGAAGGTTTCTTTCTTTTATTGGTGTTAGATAATGTGTTACTAGTTTCGGTTTGTTGCATCGTGGTAGACTCAGGATTTAATATGTACAAATTTGTCAACCAATGTTCCAGAACAGATATTATCATCTATTCTCCTTATAATCATCGAATGATCAGAAGAAATAGAATATCCATTTCTTTAGAAACTAAAATAAAATTCTTTCTAAATCCATGCACATAAAGACAATGTATAAAATCCTTTCATTACTTAAAAGTAAATGAATCTCCCACTGCAACAACCGTCACCTTCGCAGCATTGCCCATGTAGATGGTGATCTTTTCTTTTCTAAGTCGCCGGGTTTCCTGGAACCCTTGCATAGAAATGCAAACATTATCAGTGGCTTCCGTATCTACACACCAGGTGCTGGTAGATAACTCCACTGAAAATGTATCAGTGACTAAGGAAAAGTTCACACTTTGTTTTTATGAGAGGACAATCAGACTTCCAGTGCCCAGACTGATGGAATTGTATACTTAATGTCTAGATTTAAGTATCGTAAACTCCCGGTCATAGTATTTAATCTATTTAAATGAATAATCGTTTGCTTTTAATTATTTATAATTAAATAAATGCGAATATGGTTCTGGATTATATACGTTGTATTTAGTATGGTGTGCGTCGTCACACAGAAGATCATACTATCAGTCACTCGTATATAATCAAAAGGTAGCTCACGACCTAGATGGACAAGAACTAATCCATCGGTATAGTCGTTGTATGAGAGAGAAAATAATTGGTCTTGATTATTTTATCATACTTGTACACTTGGTGTATTGAGCGGATCGCTTGAGATTTATCGATTAGGATTGCCTTGGATAATCGATTTAAATCTCTGAGTATTTTATTCTCAATCTTTGATATTATTGCGGGTGTGTGCATTTAATATTAGTGACTTTGATTTTCCAAAGGAATTGATTGATTAGAATAACCGATCAATTACCGGTAAAGTTTGGTCACGGTATTTTATGTATGACATGCCGTGAATTCTTGATGGGAAAATGTGTCCTCGAAAGGGTTGATAATATCCCCGAGATGAGTTCATAAGGAATTATTATGTAAACCTCATGAGTGGATTTGTTCCGCATAATAATTAAAGTTGAATGGTACTAGTCTCAGATATAAGAGATGAATAAATTAATTAAGCAATAAATTAATTTTATTCATGGATATTTATATCATAAACACATGGAATAAATAATACTACCGGAGAGAATATTATTTGATATAATATGGTGAATATTGGGAGTGCAATTATATTTATATAGTGGAATTAATTATATAATTAATATTAATGGATTAATAGATTTGGGCTTGGGCTCAATTTAATCATTAATATTGGAAGCCCAATATTCCACCTCCTTTAGATCCCCTACGTAGCCTATAAAAGCACTACATGGTCTTCACAATTAGAACACATCTACAAGACAAGAATATCATTGGTTGATAGTTCTAGAGAGTTGTGAAGGAGATCCATAAGCTTGGAGGATCGTCGCCCACACGACGTTCAAGCTAGTGCAAGGAATACGTAGGAAGTTCCGAAGGTCTTCAAATCAATCTCGTTTCTCCGCACAACGAGATCAAAGGTAAAATCGTTCAACACCCTCTATGATTTTATGTGATATATAAATCGTAATATATACATGAACGAAGATCCGGGACGTATGAACTTTGGGGACGGGGATTCGAGATCCCCGGCGAAGGTCAAGAGTAACCCTCGGCTGGGAGCCGAGGGGGCGATCGAGCCCTAGGGTGTCGATCGCGGGCCCACACGAGGACGCCCCGGCTGGACGCCGGGGCATGCGATTGACCAATCGGTCGATCGCGGGGGCAGCCGCGGCTGGGCCGCGGCGGGTGCACTGGACGCACCGCCCTCCTCGGCGGTGGCGGTGAGTCGCCGGACTCACCGCCGGGGGCTGTTCCGAACAACCCCACGGGGATGTGCGTGCATCCCCGGCGATCGCTAGGGCAGCGATCGCGAGCCCCTCGCAGCGGGGGCTCGGCTAGGGTTTAGCCATGGGTTCGCCCACGGCGACGCTCCGGTCGAGCTCCGGCGTCGTACGGTGGTTCACGTGTTTTCCGGCGATGGGATTTCGGTCGGGGTTATGTATTCCGCAATTCCGTTAACCCCGGGATATCGATTTCCAACAATTGGTATCAGAGCGTTGGTTCTAGTTCATGTATATGTTCGATTTTGTGTTCTACCTTGCAGGGATTCCGACTATTATGGCTTGTTAATTATTTATTAATTATTGTCATAATTTTTATTAAACTCTCGGACATGTCGAGATTCGTTTTGTGTGGATGAATGCTTGTAATAGTAAAAATTCGGGGGTTGACCGAGTTCAGGATTTATTATTATTGTTCTTATTTTTCCGGAAAGTGTATAAGGTCGATTTCATGTATAGAAACGATACCGGAATTGTAATTTAAATTTGTAATTTAATTTTACGTTGGTTCGATGTTGAGATGATCGTCGGAGAACGAAGATGTGACGAAGGAGACGATGAGAGGGAAGGACCGGGGCCGATCATCCCCATGATCGACCCCATGCGATCGATCGAGTGGGAGGGGGCGACGCCCCCCTCGACCGTGGGCTGCCGCCGGTGGGTGGTGGCTGGCCGGCTAGGGTGGCGGCGGCGGCTCTCCCCTTGGTGGTCGATCGGTGGGGGTGGTACGGGGATCCCCAACCCGTGCTACTCCTACCGAGATTTGCTTTCCTAATTTAATTCGGTTTTCCTATTTTGAGTGTTCTTATTTTTAAGAACTCTCATGAAATAGGAAAAGAATTAAATTGAAATTAATTTATTCCTTATTGAGTGTTCTTATTTATGGGAACTCTCATGGATAAGGAAAAAAATTAATTTAGAATTAATTTATTTCCTAATTGATTATTCCTATTTTATGGGAATTTTCATGGAGATGGAAATTAATTAATTTGGAAAGTAGAAGAGTCCTAATTTATTTTATTTCCTTATTCTATTATGGAAATCTTCTAGAATGTTCCAAGTTTGACTCGGATAGGATTCTAAAGATTTAATAGAATTAGAAAGGAAAAATAAATAAATAAAAATATTAATAATATTTAATTTTATTTTTGATTAATTCGATTGACTTAATTTTCGAATTAAGTATCTTTTGGATTTATTAAAAATAAATAGATTTAAATATTGAAATTAATATTCTCGTCACATGGAGCATTGAAGAACGAAGACTGAAGACTAGAAGATGCGTACAAGGATGGAATAAAGCCATAATAGTCGAAAAATAATATTCTAGTATTATTTTGACTATGTGATAATATTTATGTGCTTTTACGCAATCCTTCGCAACTCCCTATAACTGTCTACATCAATTAATGCTCCATGTGACGAGAATATTAATTTTATTTTTGATTTATTCGATTGACTTAATTTTCGAATTAAGTAACTTTTGGATTTATTAAAAATAAATAGATTTTGTAACGCCCCGGCCCGTTGAGGGGTCGAAGCCCGACCCTAATGGGCCGGCTCGGTTACCAATGACTGCCTTCGGGAGTGATATTCTGGCCCCACTGTACCAACACTTGTCTTTTCCAGCGCACTTTGTCCTCACTCGTGCGCACCCGGGAAAACTTCCCAGGGGGTCACCCATCCTAGAATTACTCCAGAGTCAGCACGCTTAACTTTGGAGTTCTTATAGGAGGATGCCCAGAAAAGAAGATGCATCTGTTGGTATGAGTAGCATATTCAATTCCTTTAAGCCTTTGAATTTTCTGGGGCGTTACAATCACCCCACCTTTTTCTGCGCAACGTCCTCGTTGCGTGCCTTACTTGCCTTACTTGCCCAGGACCAACCATCCGTGTAGGAATGCCCCTTACGGGTACTCTCACCAACTTCTGGGTGGAGCACTTGGCCCCGCAAGACACTTAGTTCCCACAATTCCGGTCGGCACCTGCTCTGATACCATTTGTAACGCCCCGGCCCGTTGAGGGGTCGAAGCCCGACCCTAATGGGCCGGCTCGGTTACCAATGACTGCCTTCGGGAGTGATATTCTGGCCCCACTGTACCAACACTTGTCTTTTCCAGCGCACTTTGTCCTCACTCGTGCGCACCCGGGAAAACTTCCCAGGGGGTCACCCATCCTAGAATTACTCCAGAGTCAGCACGCTTAACTTTGGAGTTCTTATAGGAGGATGCCCAGAAAAGAAGATGCATCTGTTGGTATGAGTAGCATATTCAATTCCTTTAAGCCTTTGAATTTTCTGGGGCGTTACCGGTTAAGCCTTTAAATATTGGTATTAATATTCCCGTCACATGGAGCATTCAAGAACGAAGACGGAAGACTAGAAGATGCGTACGGGGATGGAATAAAGCCATAATAGTCGGAAAATAATATTCTAGTATTATTTTGATTATGTGATAATATTCTATGTGCTTTATTTCATGTATGCATGCTTATATGTATTTAATTATGCATTAGATAGCATATCCCTTTGCTATAAAAAGCTAAGTGGGAGAGGGATTGGAAACAATGTCATGGTCTCCGTTGCTGTTCTCTTGGTGACTTTTATGAACTTTCGAAGTTCATATAGATAAGCCATTGGAGGAGAATTCTTGTAATTCCTCTTACGAGAAACATTGATTAATGCTGGAATTCGATATCCCGGGCTATTAAAATTTGCGGAAAATAATAACCCGACCGAAATCCTCGATCGCCGGAGAACCAACCGCGAACCACCGCACGACCCGAGGCTCGACCGAGCACCGCACGGGCGAACCCGCGCGCCCAGCCGAGCCCCCGCACGGGGCTCGCGATCGCTCTCGTAGCGATCGCTGGGATCGCTCGTAGCGATCCTTGGGTTGCTGCGAGCAGCCCCGCAGCGGGTCGCGTGACCTGCTGCTCAACGCGCTGGGCTCGTCCCAGCGCACCGCTGCGGGAAGTCCCGCAGCACGCCTCGAGTCGCTGCGGGTAACTCCCGCAACTCCCAGCGATCGAGCCTACGGGCTCGATCGATCCCTCGGCTCCCAGCCGAGGGTTCTCGCGTCATGCGTCCCGGCGGTCTGAACCCTAAAGTTCGACCGCCACCTTCGATCCTCGCCGGGGATCTCGAATCCCTATCCCCGAGATTCGTCGTTTTCCCGGATCGTGCGTTCATGTATGTATTACAAATAATTCACATAAATTCACACAAAGGAGTTTATGATTTTACCTTTCGATTCGTTGTGCGGAGAAACGAAATCAAGATGATGACCTTACGATCTTCCCACGTATTCCTTGCACTAGCTTGAACGTCGGGTGGGCGACGATCCTCCAAACTTATGGATCCTCTTCTCTCTCTCTCTCTACTTTCTCTCTCTAGAAGAATTATGATCTTCAAGTTATGATGTGTGTAGAAAAGAGAAGACCATGTAGTGCTTTTATAGGCTACGTAGGGGATCTAAAGGAGGTGGAATATTAGGCTTCCAATATTAATGATTAAATTGAGCCCAAGCCCAAATCTATTAATCTCCCATTAATATTAATTAATTTATTTTCCACTATATAAATTAATTGCACTCCCAATATTAAACCATATTATATCAAATAATATTTCTCCGGTAGTATTATTTATTCCGTGTATTTAAGATTTAAATATCCATGAATAAAATTAATTTATTGCTAATTAATTTATTCATCTCTTGAATCCGAGACTAGTACCATTCAACCTTAATTATTGTGCGGAACGAATCAAGTCATGAGGTTTACACAATAATTCCTTATGAACTCATCTCGGGGATTTTATCAACCCTTCCGGGATACACTTTCCCGTCAAGTATTCACGGCATGCCATATATAAAATATAGTGACCCAACTTAACCGGTAATTAACCCAATAATTAAATCGGTTAATTCCTTTGGAAAATCAAAGTCACACATATTAAATATACACACCCGCAATAGTATCGGGGATTAAGAATAAAATACTCTGAGACTTGAATCGATTATCTCATGGCAATCCTAATCGATAAATCTCAAGCGATCCGCTCAATACACCAAGTGTACAAGTGTGATAAAATAATTAAGACAAATTATTTTCTCTCTCACACAACGACTATACCGATGGATTGGTCCGTGTCCATCTAGGTCGTGAGCAACTGTTCGATTAAATACGAGTAACCGATAGTATGATCTTCTGTGTGGGGCCCGACACACCATACTAACTACAACGTATAAAATCCAGGACTATATTTTGCATATATTTAATTATCAATAATTAAAAGCAAACAATTGTTTATTAATTAAATAGATTAAATGCTATGATCGGGAGTTTACCGTTACTTAAATCTAGACATTAAGTACACAACTCCAACAATCTCCCACTTGTACTAAGGTCTAGTCATTTCCTCCAAACTCCCGACTCCCATACTCATCACGTGCTTAAAAATTGTACTTCCAGGAAGTACTATGTGAATGAGCACTCTAGGTTGCCGCTCTGAAGTTATCTTGGTGACTACTGCGTCATCTCCTTCGACGATGACTCGTATCAGGTGGTACTTGCTCTATGTGTTAACATCACTTTTGACTTATGACTTCTTCCAGTTTACCGTGCACCGCTATCCAATAGCCTTTGGTAAACTAAGAGTCATATCCAAGTCAAGAGGTTATCCCGGAACCTAACCAAAACTTCCGCTGCCTCTGAGGCTGCTATTCGGTTATGAGAGAGTCTGAAAAGCGTCCTGCTTATCACTCTTTCATTTCATGGTTCCACCTCTTTCTAAAAGTGAACACATAGCCTGATATCGACTTACACTGGTCCTTCTCTAATTTGAGATCTGAGAATTTGTAATCAAAGAAGATTTCGTCTTGTTTAGTAATCCAGTACTTCGCAAGCACTATTACAGCATTCGAAAATCTCTTGTCTAGATTACCTTGATATCCTCCCACTACGCAAACCGCATAGTTGATATCAGGTTCTTGTTTTACAACATTGCATCTATAAAGCTTTCCACACTTGAAGTGTAGGAAACTGATTTGTCCTCATCTATCTCCTTCATGTGTTAGAAATACATACCCTTTAGATAGATGTATATTCTGTCTCTGAAAGGCAATAACCTTTCTCAGAAGTATGCATGTTTAAAACAAACCATAATCGTATAAGATATCTAGGAGAAGTACAATGTTCTTATCCTTAGATCGAAAGATCTCAAGAACATGCTCTAACTTCTACTCAATCTTATATCCCGATTCATTTAGACAACCATCATCTTATGTCTGACAATATCTTTACATTGTTGCCAATGATAAAATGTTATCTACATAAAATCTCCGAGAAACACCATCTTGTTTCTATTATGTCTCCAATACACCTTTCGTCTATGCCTTTTGATGAATCCATCAAATGGACTATCCCATCAATTCGCAAGTTCCACGATTTATAGCTTTGTTTCAATCCATAAATGGATTTACTAAGCTTGTACTCTAAATGATCTTGCCTCTTAACAATATTCCTTATTGTTTTTCTAAGCAGGCACATTTAGATCTAGTACTGCCCTTATGCAGAGCTAGGGATCGATTTCATCTTTACCAGATCCAGAGTTCAAAACTCTTCTAGTTTTATGAACATCTCCGGTTGTCTTAACAACCTCCCACTGCAATGGCGTCCCGGTGTATAACAGTAATAACAGTAGGTGCAGTGTGTGGTGTACTTCTACTCGGTTTGGCTGGTTCCTAGTCTTTGTCCTTTTTCTCATTCCAAGGTATTACGTCAGTTAAGGCTTTGTAGTTCATCTAATAGTCTTCCTCTAAGAACCGGACGAAGTGTCCTTCTGGTTCATAGTACTATAGAACACACAATATTTTGTTCATCTAGGATATTCTACAACCACATTGAATGTGACGTTGTCTCTAGAAATATCCATAGAACATAGGTAGTTCCGAACAACTTGTTCTTTTACTATTAGAATCTTATTTCTTATTGACTCACCATCTCTACACGTAAGTGTATAGTGCAGTCATTTGAGACTTAATCTCATTCTTTGATTATGCTATGTGTTACTCAGATAGGTGATAGCCTCCGCGATTTTAGTCGCAGGCTTCCAATGGATATACTTAGAAAGTTACCCATAATTGCTTTGTGACTAAAACACTTTGCTTTTATGGCACATCAAGCATCCTAATCCAGTATTCGAGTATTCTTAAAAGAACTACTCACACCTTTCTAATTACACATATGTCTGCATTGATCATTCTCAATACTTGTCTGAATTCTATCCTTTACCGAAAGGTATGCTTAGTTGTATTATGTTCCAAATTCGATTCTTAGGTCGGAAGGTCCATTCCTTCAACTATAATTGATTAAATCAATTTCGACCTTTTGAATCTCATTTGAATAAATACTACTAAGTATAAGAATTCACAAGTATAATGATTTAACAAGAAATATATCTAACAAGTAAAACAAGTTATAGAACGGTTTGTTGCATCGTGGTAGACTAAGGATTCATCATTTACATTATTGCTATCTAATGTACCAGAATAGACAATACCCATTACTTCTTATCAAAATCATCACCATGATTAAAGAAATAAAATTATCCATTCATAAATAATAGAAATCCAGAACTAAAGTTCTTTCTAAAATAAAGGGTACATAATGCAATAAACTTGAAATGAAATCCTATTTAACTACTAAAGCAGATAAATGTCTTCCACTGCAACAGCTGCCTCCTCTACAGCTTTGCCTTGACTATTCCTCCATTTCCAAGTCTTTGGGTTTCCTGGTGTCCCTGCATTTTAAATGCATACATACCGTCAGTGGATCCATATCTACCAACCAGGTTTCTGGTAGATAACACAGCTGACTATGTTTTAAAGACTTAAGGAGAGAATCTCATACCTTCTCCAGAAGAAAGTAAAGACTTCCAGTCCCCAGATAACTTTCTTTGCATCGGAAGCACTTGCCTCTTGGCTTTGCAGCCCCCACTCGTGGTCCACTCCTCTTGGCACCACTGGGTTTCCAGGCTTGCTTCCTTTTCTTGCCCCTACCTCCAACAGGCTTCAAGCCTTTGGACTTGGTAGCTACAAGCGCTTGAGACTTGCCCTTCTTGTAGATCCCCTCTGCCGCCTTCAGTTCAGTCAGGAGTTGTGCAAGAGTATAAGATAGTTTACCCATATTATAACTCATGCAAAACTGCTCAAAACTTGGGGTCAGAGACTGGAGTATGATGTCGACTTGCGTCTCAGCATCAATTTGAGCTCCTAGGATCTCAAGCTCATTCAACAAACTCATCATCTTAAGAACGTGCTCCCCTACGGGCGTTCCTTCAGACTGAGTAGTTGTCATGAGGACTCTCATGGCTTCTTGCCTTGCCGCACGATCTTGGTCTCCAAACATTTCTTTGAGGTTAAATAACATATCATAGGCAGTGTCCATCGACTGATGTTGGGTTTGGAGTACATTTGACATTGAAGCCAAAATATAACACCTAGCCATTTCATCAGCCTTTTCCCACTTCCTAAATGCTTCTTTTTCCTCATTAGTTGAGGCATCAGTGGGCTCAGCGGGGCATACTTCATAGAGTACAAACTTGTACTCTTCAGAAGTCAAGACAATGTCCAAATTTCTCCTCCAATCAATATAATTGGGGCCAGTGAGTTTATGCTCCTTGAGTATCACAGAAAGTGGGTTCATAGCTATTCTCTAAACCTATAAGCACATTTAAACAAACAATCAATTTAATATCCGATATTATCTCCCTCAAATAATATCATTAAATTACTAATTACATCTAAAATCCCATCAGATATG
The DNA here is from genome assembly GCA_954870475.1 of Euphrasia confusa. Lineage (NCBI taxonomy): Eukaryota > Viridiplantae > Streptophyta > Magnoliopsida > Lamiales > Orobanchaceae > Euphrasia > Euphrasia confusa. The sequence continues at coordinate 15,132,460 of OX940958.1, forward strand.
GCAAGCCACGTTAGTGTGGACGTTTACCTATCCAAATGATTTCGTAATTAGATTTGCTTCGGTCGTACATCACTATAGCGTTACTTCGATGGGAAGAATACTATAGAGCGTACCTAAGTGTAAACCATTACTCAGTACTAAGAAGTTTGTTTAAGATTCGCATGTTACCGCAAGCCACGATAGTGTGGACGTTTACGTTAACCTACGTTTCCTTCACTCCCTCCTATAACTGTCTACATCAATCGTTCCAAAATCCCATTCAATGCAGCAAGCCACGATAGTGTGGACGTTTACTACACCAAAAGACTTTTACAATTGACATCCAATTACTTGAAGCATTTGATTTTGTAAATCAAGACGCGGAGAACCATAAGTGAAAATCGAAGTTTCTAACCAGTGATTCACCATGCGAACAACCCTATCTCTCATTAGATGAGGGAGCCGAGCAGACAATCGACCCATCTTCAAAAGAATGGTACGAATGTCTCTAATTTGTGTCATCCACATGACCAAGTGGCTTTGGCTCCATTCCACTCCCCGGGGTGAGAATGAGTCGACTTGAAGTCAGTTTCAGAAAGACAAATTAGGCATTGTTTGATAGACTTAATCAATGTTTCTTGTAAAAGGAATTACAAGAATTCTCCTCCAATGACATATCTATATGAACTTCGAAAGCTCATAAATGTCACCAAGAGAACAGTAATGGAGACCATGGGAATGTTTCCATCCCCTCTCACACTTAGCTTTTTATAACAAAGGGATACGCTATCTAATGCATAATTAAACACATAAGCATGCATACAAGTAATAAAGCACATATCACATAGTCAAAATAATGCTAGAAAATTATTTTCCGACTATCATGGCTTTATTCCATCTCCGTATGCGTCTTCTAGTCTTCAGTCTTCGTTCTTGAATGCTCCATGTGACGAGAATATTAATCCCAATATTTAAATCTATTTATTTTTAATAAATCCAAAAGATACTTAATTCGAAAATTAAGTCAATCGAATAAATCAAAAATAAAATTAAATATTATTAATATTTTTATTTATTTATTTTCCTTTCTAATTCTATTAAATCTCTAGAATAATCTATCCAAGTTAAACTTGGAATATTCTAGAAGACTTCTATAATAAAATAAGGAAATAAAATAAATTAGGACTCTTCTTCTTCCAAAATTAATTAATTTCCATGTCCATGAAAATTCCCATAAAATAGGAATAATCAAATAGGAAATAAATCAATTTATTAATTAATTATTTTCCCATCTAATTCTATTAAATCTCTAGATTCCTATTCCAAGTAGGACTTGGAATATTCTAGAAGACTTCCATAATAGAATAAGGAAATAAATAATATTAATTAATTCTTTTCCTATCTCCATGAGAGTTCCCAAACTTAGGAATACTCAAAATAGGAAAACCGAATTAATTAGGAAAGTGAATCTAGGTAGGAGTAGCATGGGTTGGGGATCCCCACACCACCCCCACCGTCGACCACCACCATCGCCGGGCACCACCGCCGCCGCCCCCTAGCCACGCGCCACCACCACCGGTGGCCGGCGTGGCCGGAAACCCTAGCGGGCAGCCCCTTGGCGTGGGGTCGATCGATCCACATGGGGATCGATCATGGGGATGATCGACCCCCCAGTTTTTCGTCCTCTTCGTCTTCTTCGTCACACGAGTTCTCCGGCGGTCGTCTCGGCATCGATCCAACGTAAATAAATTACAAGAAATAAATTTACAATTCCGGTATCGATTCTATACATGAAATCGACCCTATACACTTTCCGGAAAACATAGAACAATAATAATAAATCTAAATTCGGTCAACCCCCGAATTTTTACTATTACAAGCATTCATCCACACAAAACGAATCTCGACATGTCCGAGAGTTTAATAATCATGGTAAAATTAAATAACAATTAATTAAACAATTAATCAATTAATTAACCATGATAGTCGGAATCCCTGCAAGGTAGAATGATAATTGAACACATACATGAACACGAAACCAAACGCTCTGATACCAATTGCTGGAATTCGATATCCCGGGCTATTAAAATTTGCGGAAAATAATAACCCGACCGAAATCCTCGATCGCCGGAGAACCAACCGCGAACCACCGCACGACCCGAGGCTCGACCGAGCACCGCACGAGCGAACCCGCGCGCCCAGCCGAGACCCCGCACGGGGCTCGCGATCGCTCTCGTAGCGATCGCTGGGATCGCTCGTAGCGATCCCCGGGCTGCTGCGAGCAGCCCCGCAGCGGGTCGCGTGACCCGCTGCTCAACGCCCTGGGCTCGTCCCAGCGCACCGCTGCGGGAAGCCCTGCAGCACGCCTCGAGTCGCTGCGGGTAACTCCCGCAGCTCCCAGCGATCGAGCCTACGGGCTCGATCGATCCCTCGGCTCCCAGCCGAGGGTTCTCGCGTCACGCGTCCCGGCGGTCCGAACCCTAAGGTTCGACCGCCACCTTCGATCCTCGCCGGGGATCTCGAATCCCCGTCCCCGAGATTCGTCGTTTTCCCGGATCGTGCGTTCATGTATGTATTACAATTTAATTCACATAAATTCACACAAAGGAGTTTATGATTTTATCTTTCGATTCGTTGTGCGGAGAAACGAAATCATGATGATGACCTTACGATCTTCCCACGTATTCCTTGCACTAGCTTGAACGTCGGGTGGACGACGATCCTCCAAGCTTATGGATCCTCTTCTCTCTCTCTCTACTTTCTCTCTCTGGAAGAATTATGATCTTCAAGTTATGATGTGTGTAGAAAAGAGAAGACCATGTAGTGCTTTTATAGGCTACGTAGGGGATCTAAAGGAGGTGGAATATTGGGCTTCCAATATTAATGATTAAATTGAGCCCAAGCCCAAATATATTAATCTGCCATTAATATTAATTAATTTATTTTCCACTATATAAATTAATTGCACTCCCAATATTAAACCATATTATATCAAATAATATTTCTCCGGTAGTATTATTTATTCCGTGTATTTAAGATTTAAATATCCATGAATAAAATTAATTTATTGCTAATTAATTTATTCATCTCTTGAATCCGAGACTAGTACCATTCAACCTTAATTATTGTGCGGAACGAATCCACTCATGAGGTTTACACAATAATTCCTTATGAACTCATCTCGGGGATATTATCAACCCTTCCGGGATACACTTTCCCGTCAAGTATTCACGGCATGCCATATATAAAATATAGTGACCCAACTTAACCGGTAATTAACCCAATAATTAAATCGGTTAATTCCTTTGGAAAATCAAAGTCACACATATTAAATATACACACCCGCAATAGTATCGGGGATTAAGAATAAAATACTCTGAGACTTGAATCGATTATCTCATGGCAATCCTAATCGATAAATCTCAAGCGATCCGCTCAATACACCAAGTGTACAAGTGTGATAAAATAATTAAGACAAATTATTTTCTCTCTCACACAACGACTATACCGATGGATTGGTCCGTGTCCATCTAGGTCGTGAGCAACTGTTCGATTAAATACGAGTAACCGATAGTATGATCTTCTGTGTGGGGCCCGACACACCATACTAACTACAACGTATAAAATCCAGGACTATATTTTGCATATATTTATTTATCAATAATTAAAAGCAAACAATTGTTTATTAATTAAATAGATTAAATGCTATGATCAGGAGTTTACCGTTACTTAAATCTAGACATTAAGTACACAACTCCAACAATTAAGTTTATCAAACAATGCCTAATTTGTCTTTCCAAAACTTATTTCAAGTCGACTCATTCTCACCCCGGGGAGTGGAATGGAGCCAAAGCTGTTGGAGTTGTGTACTTAATGTCTAGATTTAAGTAACGGTAAACTCCCGGTCATAGCATTTAATCTATTAAATTAATAAACAATTGTTTGCTTTTAATTATTATTAATTAAATATATGCAAATCATAGTCCTGGATTTTATACGTTGTAGTTAGTATGGTGTGCATGGGCGCATAGAAGATCATACTATCGGTTACTCGTATTTAATCAAACAGTGGCTCACGACCTAGATGGACCCGGACCAATCCATCGGTATAGTCGTTGTGTGAGAGAGAAAATAATTTATCTTAATTATTTTATCACACTTGTACACTTGGTGTATTGAGCGGATCGTTGAGATTCATCGATTAGGATTGCCGGCGATAATCGATTCGAGTCTTAGTGTATTTTATTCTTAATCCCCGACATTATTGCGGGTGTGTATATTTAATATAAGTGACTTTGATTTACTAAAGGAATTAACCGATTTAATTATTGGGTTAATTACCGGTTAAGTTGGGTCACTATATTTCATATATGGCATGCCGTGAATGATTGACCGGACAGTGTATCCCGGAAGGGTTGATAATATCCCCGAGATGAGTTCATAAGGAATTATTGTGTAAACCTCATGAGTGGATTCGTTCCGCACAATAATTAAGGTTGAATGGTACTAGTCTCGGATTAAAGAGATGAATAAATTAATTAGCAATAAATTAATTTTATTCATGGATATTTAAATCTTAAATACACGGAATAAATAATACTACCGGAGAAATATTATTTGATATAATATGGTTTAATATTGGGAGTGCAATTAATTTATATAGTGGAAAATAAATTAATTAATATTGATAAGGATTAATGGACTTGAGCAGTGGGCTCAATTTAATCTTCAATATTGGAAGCCCAATATTCCACCTCATTTAGATCCCCTACGTAGCCTATAAAAGCACTACATGGCCTTCATAAATCAGAAGACAAGATTATCATACTTGATATTCTAGAGAGTTGAAGGAGATCCATAGGAGTTCGATAGATCGTCGCCCACCCGACGTTCGAACGGAGTGCAAGGAATACGTGGGAAGATCCAAAAGGTCTTCAACTTGATTTCGTTTCTCCGCACAACGAATCAAAGGTATGATCATAAAACTCCTTGTGTGATTTTATGTTCAATTAAATTGTGATACATACATGAACAAATGATCCGGGATAACAAGGATCTTCGGGGACGGGGATTCGAGATCCCCGGCGAAGGATCGAGAGGACCCTCGGCTTGGAGCCGAGGGGTGGCGGTCGAGCCCTAGGGCTTCGACCGCCGGCGCGCATCGAAGGAACGCCGCGACTGGACGCCGCGGCTGGGGCGATCGAACCCTAGTTCGATCGCCGGGGACCGTCGCGGCTTCGCGCCGCGGCTGGTGGTCCCCCCCTCCTGTCGGTGGTGGCGGTGAGTCGCCGGACTCACCGCCCGGGGCTGCCGGAGCAGCCCCAGCGATCGGCGCACGATCGCGAGCCCCGGCGGGGGCTCGACTAGGGTTTCGGCCGCGGGTTCATCCCGCGGCGATGCTCGGGTCGAGCCCGGTTCTGTCCGGTGGTTCGCGTGTTTCCGGCGAGGGGATTTCGGTCGGGGTTATCGGTTCCGCATTTTTTGATACCCCGGGATATCGATTTCCAGCAATTGGTATCAGAGAGTTTGGTTTCGTGTTCATGTATGTGTTCAATAGTGTTCTACCTTGCAGGGATTCCGATTATCATGGTTTAAATTAATTGTTAATTATTCGTTTAATTAATTGCTATTTAATTTTGCCATGATTATTCGTTATTAAACTCTCGGACATGTCGATATTCGTTTTGTGTGGATGAATGCTTGTAATAGTAAAAATTCGGGGGTTGACCGAATTTAGATTTATTATTATTGTTCTATGTTTTCCGGAAAGTGTATAGGGTCGATTTCATGTATAGAATCGATACCGGAATTGTAAATTTATTTCTTGTAATTTATTTACGTTGGATCGATGCCGAGACGACCGCTGGAGAACTCGTGTGACGAAGAAGACGAAGAGGACGAAGAACCGGGATCGATCAAACCCCTTGATCGACCCCAATCGATCGACCCAAGGGGAGGGGGCCGATCGTCCTCGGCTAGGGCTGCCGCCGGCGACGGTGGCGGCTGGGCTGGGCGGCGGTGCTCCTCCGGGGGTGGGCGGTCGAAGGTGGGGGTGGCGTGGGGTCTCCCGATCTCATGCTACTCCTACCTAGATTCTACTTACCTAATTGATTCGGTTTTCCTAATTGAGTTTTCCTATTTTTGGGAATTCTCATGGATTAGGAAAAGAATTAATTGGAATTAATTTTATTCCTTATTCTATTATGGAAGTCTTCTAGAGTATTCCGAGTTCTACTTGGAATAGGATCCTAGAGATTTAATAGAATTGGAAAGGAATAAAAGTTAATTTAGGATTGATTTATTTCCTAATTGATTATTCCTATTTTATGGGAATTTTCATAGTAATGGAAATTAATTAATCTTGGAAAGTAGAAGAGTCCTAATTTATTTTATTTCCTTATTCTATTATAGAAGTCTTCTAGAATATTCCAAGTTTTGACTTGGATAGATTATTCTAGAGATTTAATAGAATTAGATAGGAAAATAAATAAATAAAAAATATTAATAATATTTAATTTTATTTTTGATTTATTCGATTGACTTAATTTTCGAATTAAGTATCTTTTGGATTTATTAAAAATAAATAGATTTAAATATTGGGATTAATATTCTCGTCACATGGAGCATTCAAGAACGAAGACTGAAGACTAGAAGACGCATACGGAGATAGAATAAAGCCATGATAGTCGGGAAAATAATTTTTCTAGCATTATTTTGACTATGTGCTATGTGCTTTATTGCTTTTATTCATGCTTATGTGTTTAATTATGCATTAGATAGCGTATCCCTTTGTTATAAAAAGCTAAGTGGGAGAGGGGATGGAAACATTCCCATGGTCTCCATTACTGTTCTCTTGGTGACTCTTATGGACTTTTGAAGTTCGTATAGATGTGTCATTGGAGGAGAATTCTTGTAATTCCTTTTACAAGAAACATTGATTAAGTTTATCAAACAATGCCTAATTTGTCTTTCTGAAACTGACTTCAAGTCGACTCATTCTCACCCCGGGGAGTGGAATGGAGCCAAAGCCACTTGGTCATGTGGATGACACAAATTAGAGACATTCGTACCATCCTTTTGAAGGTGGGTCGATTGTCAGCTCGGCTCCCTCATCTAATGAGAGATAGGGTTGTTCGTGCTGGAATTCGATGTCCCGGGGTATCAAAAATTGCGGAACCGATAACCCCGACCGAAATCCCATCGCCGGAAACCGATCGCGAACACCGACGAGCCGGAGCACGACCAAGGCGTCACCGCGGGCAAGCCCGCGGCTAAACCCTAGCCACGCCCCCGACGGGGCTCGCGATCGCCGTGCATGGCGATCGCATGGGGCTGCATGGGCAGCCCCCCCGGCGGTGAGTCCGGCGACTCACCGCCACCGCCAAGAGGGGCGGTCAGCCCGGCTGACCTACCGCGGCTCCAGCCGCGGTCTTCCCCCGGCGATCGATCTCACGATCGATCGCCCACCCCGGCGTCCAGCCGGGGTGCCCTTGTTGCGTACGCCGCCGGCGAGGCGGCTGGGATCCGCCGCGGCGCCAGCCCGCGGCATCCCCGGCGATCGACCGAAGTCGATCGCATGCCCCGGCGTCCAGCCGGGGCTCGCCCCTCGTCGCGCGTAACCGGCGGTCGAACCCTAGGGTTCGGCCGCCCCTCTCGATCCCGACGGGGATCTCGAATCCCCGTATCCCGGTCTCGACGTTTTCCCGGATCGTGCGTTCATGTATGTATCACAATTAATCCACATAAATTCACACAAAGGAGTTTATGAATATACCTTTCGATTCGTTGTGCGGAGAAACGAAATCAAGATGACCTTACGATCTTCCCACGTATTCCTTGCACTCCGTTCGAACGTCGGGTGGGCGACGATCTATCGAACTCCTATTGATCTCCTTCAACTCTCTAGAATATCAAGTATGATAATCTTGTCTTATGATTTATGAAGGCCATGTAGTGATTTTATAGGCTACGTAGGGGATCTAAAGGAGGTGGAATATTGGGCTTCCAATATTGAAGATTAAATTGAGCCCACTGCCCAAGTCCATTAATCCTTATCAATATTAATTTTATTTATTTTCCACTATATAAATAAAATTGCACTCCCAATATTAAACCATATTATATCAAATAATATTTCTCCGGTAGTATTATTTATTCCGTGTATTTAAGATTTAAATATCCATGAATAAAATTAATTTATTGCTAATTAATTTATTCATCTCTTTAATCCGAGACTAGTACCATTCAACCTTAATTATTGTGCGGAACGTATCCACTCATGAGGTTTACACAATAATTCCTTATGAACTCATCTCGGGGATATTATCAACCCTTCCGGGATACACTGTCCGGTCAATCATTCACGGCATGTCATATATAAAATATAGTGACCCAACTTAACCGGTAATTAACCCAATAATTAAATCGGTTAATTCCTTTGGTAAATCAAAGTCACTTATATTAAATATACACACCCGCAACAATATCGGGGATTAAGAATAAAATACACCGAGACTCAAATCGATTATCGCCGGCAATCCTAATCGATGAATCTCAACGATCCGCTCAATACACCAAGTGTACAAGTGTGATAAAATAATTAAGACAAATTATTTTCTCTCTCACACAACGACTATACCGATGGATTGGTCCGGGTCCATCTAGGTCGTGAGCCACTGTTTGATTAAATACGAGTAACCGATAGTATGATCTTCTGTGTGGGCCCGACACACCATACTAACTACAACGTATAAAATCTAGGACTATGATTTGCATATATTTAATTAATAATAATTAAAAGCAAACAATTGTTTATTAATTAAATAGATTAAATGCTATGACGGGGAGTTTACCGTTACTTAAATCTAGACATTAAGTACACAACTCCAACAATCTCCCACTTGTACTAAGGTCTAGTCATTTCCTCCAAACTCCCGGTTCCCATACTCATCACGTGCTTAAGGTGTACTTCCGAGAAGTACTATGTGAGTGAGCAATCTAGGTTGCCGCTCTGAAGTTATCTTGGTGACTACTACGTCGTCTCCCCTGACGATGACTCGTATCAGGTGGTACTTGCTCTATGTGTTAACATCACTTTTGACTTATGACCTCTTCTAGTTCACCGTGCACCGCTATCCAATAGCCTTTGGTAAACTAAGTGTCATATCCAAGTCAAGAGGTTTTCCCGGAACCTAACCAAAACTTCCGCTGCCTCTGAGGCTGCTTTTCGGTTATGAAAGAGCCTGAGAAGCGTCCTGCTTATCACTCTTTTATTTCATGGTTCCACCTCTTTCTAAAAGTGAACACATAGCCTGATATCGACTTTCACTGGTCCTTCCTTTGATTTTTGGATCTGAGAATTTGTAATCAAAGAAGATTTTGTCTTGCTTAGTAATCCAGTACTTTGCAAGTACTATTACAGCATCCGAAAATCTCTTGTCTAGATCACCTTGATATCCTCCCACTACGCAAACCGCATAGTTGATATCAGGTTCTTGTTTTACAACATTGCATCTATAAAGCTTTCCATACTTGAAGTATAGGAAACTGCTTTGTCCTCATCTATCTCCTTCATGTGTTCAAACACATACCCTTTAGATAGATGTATATTCTGTCTTTGAAAGACAATAACCTTTCTCAGAAGTATGCATGTTTAAAACAAACCATAATCGTATAAGATGTCTAGGAGAAGTACAATGTTCTTATCCTTAGATCGAAAGATCTTAAGAACATGCTCTAACTTCTACTCAATCTTATATCTCGATTCATTTAGACAACCATCATTTTATGTCTGACAACATTTTTACACCGTTGCCAATGATAAAATGTTATCTACATAAAATCTCCGAGAAACACCACCTTGTTTCCATCACTTCTCTAATACACCTTTCGTCTTTGCCTCTTTGATGAATCCATCAATGGACTTTCTCATCAGTTCGCAAGTTCCACGATTTATAGCTTTGTTACTATCCATAAATGGATTTACTAAGCTTGTACTCTAAATGATCTAGCCTCTCAACAATAAATCTTATTGGTCCAAGCAGGCACATTTAGATCTAGTACCGCCCTTATGCAGAGCTAGGGGTCGATTTCATCTCTACTAGATCCAGACTCCGAACTCCTCTAGTCTTATGAACATCTTTGGTTGTCCAACAACCTCCCACTGCAATGGCGTCCCGGTGTGTAACAGTAATAACAATAGGTGCAGTATGTGGTGTACTTCTACTCGGTTTGGCTGGTTCCTAGTCTTTTGTACTTCTTCTCATTCTAAGGTATTACGTCAGTTCAGGCTTTGTGGTTCATCTAATAGTCTTCCTCTATGAACCGGACGAGACGTCCCTCTGGTTCATAGCACTATAGAACACACACTACTTCGTTCATCTAGGATATCCTACAACCATATTCAATATGCCGTTGTATCTAGGAATATCCATAGAACATAGGTAGTTCCGAACAACTTGTCCTTTTACTATCAGATTTCCATTTCTTTATAGCGCACCATCTCTACACGTAAGTGTATGGCGCGCCCCTTTGGGATTGAATCCCAATCTTTGATTATGCTATGTGTTATTCAGATAGGTAATGGCCTCCGCGACCGAGTCGCAGGCTTCTAATGGATATACTTTGATGGTTCCCCATAATAGCTTTGTGTCCATTGACTAGTCAAAAACATTTTGCTTTTATGGCACATCAAGCATTCTAATCCATCACCGAGTATTCTTGAAAGAATTACTCGTACCTTTCTAACTTACACATATGTTTGCATGTCTAATCTTTCCCAATACTTGTCCGAACTCTATCCTTTATCCAGAAAGGTTTGCTTAGATGTATTATCCTCCAAATTCAATCCTCAGGTCGGAAGGTCCATTCCTTCAACTATAATTGATCAAATCAATTTCGACCATTTGAATCTTATTTGAAAAATACTACTAAGTATAAGAATTCACAAGTATAATGATCAATAAAGAAATATTTAACAAGTAAAACAAGTTATAGAGCGGTTCGTTGCAACGTGGTAGACTTAGGATTTATCATTCATATATTGCTATCTAATGTACCAGAATAGATAATGTCATTATTTCTTATCAAAATTATCCAATGATTAAAGAAATAAAATATCCATTCATAAATAATAGAAATCCAGAACAAAACGTTCTTTCTAAAATAAAGGGTACATAAAGCAATAACTTTGAAATGAAATCCTATTTAACTACTAAAGCAGATAAATGTCTTCCACCGCAACAGCTGCCTCCTTTACAGCTTTGCCTTGACTATTCCTCCATTTCCAAGTCTTTGGGTTTCCTGGTGTCCCTGCATTTTTAGTGCATACATACCGTCAGTGGCTCCATATCTACCAACCAGGTTTCTGGTAGATAACACAGCTGACTATGTTTTAAGACTAAGGAGAGAATCTCATACCTTCTCGAGGAGAAAATATAGACTTCCAGTCCCCAGAAGGCTTTCTTTGAGAATGACTGCTCGAAGGCTTTCTCACCCTATTCCGTGGTCCAAGTGAAGGACTACAGGGCTTCTTTGTCTGCTTCTCCATTCCTTGGTCTATGCCCTTAGGTTCAAAACCTTTGGCTTTGGCCATAAGAGCTTGCGATTGTCTCAACTCATCCAAAAGGTCCAACATCTCGAAAACGTGTTCAAGCGTTTCCTCGAAGCGACTGACCTTTATGAGTGTCCTCATCGCCTCTTTTCTCACCTTCTCGTTGTCTCTAAACATAAGCTTGAGTTTCAGCATGATGTCATGATTGGTGGTTAATGCAAAAGCACTTTTCCACTTTTCAAAATCAGCTATTTCCTCAATAGTTGAGACACGTGTTGTTTCAGGAGGACAAAGTTCACTGAGTACTAACTTGTACTCAGCAACAGTCTGGGAAATGTCTAACTCGTTATTCCATCCAATACAGTATGGAACTAGTGCGTTGAATTCCTTGAGTATTATAGAAAGTGGGTTCATAGCTATTCTCTAAACCTATAAGCACATTTAAACAAACAATTAATTTAATATCCGATATTATCTCCCTCAAATAATATCATTAAATCACTAATCACATCTAAAATCCCATCAGATAAGGCAAGCCACGTTCGTGTGGACGTTTACCCACCCAAATGATTTAGCAATTAGATTTGCTTCGGTCGTACATCATTACAGCGTTACTTCGTTGGGAAGAATACTATAAAGCGTACCTAAGTGTAAACCATTACTCAGTACTAAGGTGAATCATTTGGAATTGCTACGTCACCGCAAGCCACGTTAGTGTGGACGTTTACGATAACTCACAATCCTTCACAATTCCCTATAACTGTCTACATCAACTATTTCCAAAAATCCCATTCAGCATAGCAAGCCACGTTCGTGTGGACGTTTACTACACCAAAAGACTTTTATAGTTGACATCCAATTACTTGAGGCATTCGATTTCATAAATCAAGACGCGGAGAATCATAAGTGAAACTCGAAGTTTCTAACCAGTGACTCACCATGCGAACAACCCTATCTCTCATTAGATGAGGGAGCCGAGCAGATAAACGATCCATCTTTAAAAGAATGGTACGAATATCTCTAATTTGTGTCATCCACATGACCAAGTGGCTTTGGCTCCATTCCACTCCCCGGGGTGAGAATGAGTCGACTTGAAGTCAGTTTCAGAAAGACAAATTAGGCATTGTTTGATAAACTTAATCAATGTCTCTTGTAAAAGGAATTACAAGAATTCTCCTCCAATGACACATCTATACGAACTTCAAAAGTCCATAAGAGTCACCAAGAGAACAGTAATGGAGACCATGGGAATGTTTCCATCCCCGCTCCCACTTAGCTTTTTATAACAAAGGGATACGCTATCTAATGCATAATTAAACACATAAGCATGCATACAAGTAATAAAGCACATAGCACATAGTCAAAATAATGCTAGAAAAATTATTTTCCGACTATCATTGCTTTATTCCATCTCCGTATGCGTCTTCTAGTCTTCAGTCTTCGTTCTTGAATGCTCCATGTGACGAGAATATTAATCCCAATATTTAAATCTATTTATTTTAATAAATCCAAAAGATACTTAATTCGAAAATTAAGTCAATCGAATAAATCAAAACAAAATTAAATATTATTAATATTTTTTATTTATTTATTTTCCCATCTAATTCTATTAAATCTCTAGAATAATCTATCCAAGTGAAACTTGGAATATTCTAGAAGACTTCTATAATAGAATAAGGAAATAAAATAAAATAGGACTCTTCTACTTTCCAAGATTAATTAATTTCCATGTCCATGAAAATTCCCATAAAAATAGGAATAATCAAATAGAAATAAATTAATTCACTAATTAATTATTTTCCTATCTAATTCTATTAAATCTCTAGATTCCTATTCCAAGTAGAACTTGGAATATTCTAGAAGACTTCCATAATAGAATAAGGAAATAAATAATATTAATTAATTCTTTTCCTATCTCCATGAGAGTTCCCAAACTTAGGAATACTCAAAATAGGAAAACTTGAATTAATTAGGAAAGTGAATCTAGGTAGGAGTAGTACGGGTTGGGGATCCCCGCACCACCACCACCACCGACCGCCGCCACCACCGGAGAGGGCACCACCGCCGCCTCCCCAGCCGGCCGGCCACCACCTTGCCGGCGGCAGCCCCAGTCGAGGGGCGATCGACCCCTCCCCATGGCTTCGGTCATGGGGTCGATCATGGGGTTGATCGACCCCCCGGTTCTTCGTCCTCTTCGTCTTCTTCGTCACACGAGTTATCCGGCGGTCGTCTCGGCATCGATCCAAAGTAAATAAATTACAAGAAATAGATTTACAATTCCGGTATCGATTCTATACATGAAATCGACCCTATACACTTTCCGGAAAACATAGAACAATAATAATAAATCTAAATTCGGTCAACCCCCGAATTTTTACTATTACAAGCATTCATCCACACAAAACGAATCTCGACATGTCCGATAGTTTAATTAAACGAACAATCATGGTAAATTAAATAGCAATTAATTAAACGAATAATTAATAATCAATTAAACCATGATAGTCGGAATCCCTGCAAGGTAGAACACAATTGAACACATACATGAACACGAAACCAAACGCTCTGATACCAATTGCTGGAATTCGATGTCCCGGGGTATCAAAAATTGCGGAACCGATAACCCCGACCGAAATCCCATCGCCGGAAACCGATCGCGAACACCGACGAGCCGGAGCACGACCAAGGCGTCACCGCGGGCAAGCCCGCGGCTAAACCCTAGCCACACCCCCGACGGGGCTCGCGATCGCCGTGCATGGCGATCGCATGGGGCTGCATGGGCAGCCCCCCCGGCGGTGAGTCCGGCGACTCACCGCCACCGCCAGGAGGGGCGGTCAGCCCGGCTGACCTACCGCGGCTCCAGCCGCGGTCTTCCCCCGGCGATCGATCTCACGATCGATCGCCCACCCCGGCGTCCAGCCGGGGTGCCCTTGTTGCGCACGCCGCCGGCGAGGCGGCTGGGATCCGCCGCGGCGCCAGCCCGCGGCATCCCTGGCGATCGACCGAAGTCGATCGCATGCCCCGGCATCCAGACGGGGCTCGCCCCTCGTCGCGCGTAACCGGCGGTCTAATCCTAGGATTCGGCCGCCCCTCTCGATCCCGACGGGGATCTCGAATCCCCGTATCCCGGTCTCGACGTTTTCCCGGATCGTGCGTTCATGTATGTATCACAATTAATCCACATAAATTCACACAAAGGAGTTTATGAATATACCTTTCGATTCGTTGTGCGGAGAAACGAAATCAAGATGACCTTACGATCTTCCCACGTATTCCTTGCACTCCGTTCGAACGTCGGGTGGGCGACGATCTATCGAACTCCTATGGATCTCCTTCAAGTCTCTAGAATATCAAGTATGATAATCTTGTCTTATGATTTATGAAGGCCATGTAGTGCTTTTATAGGCTACGTAGGGGATCTAAAGGAGGTGGAATATTGGGCTTCCAATATTGAAGATTAAATTGAGCCCACTGCCCAAGTCCATTAATCCTTATCAATATTAATTTTATTTATTTTCCACTATATAAATAAAATTGCACTCCCAATATTAAACCATATTATATCAAATAATATTTCTCCGGTAGTATTATTTATTCCGTGTATTTAAGATTTAAATATCCATGAATAAAATTAATTTATTGCTAATTAACTTATTCATCTCTTTAATCTGAGACTAGTACCATTCAACCTTAATTATTGTGCGGAACGTATCCACTCATGAGGTTTACACAATAATTCCTTATGAACTCATCTCGGGGATATTATCAACCCTTCCGGGATACACTGTCCGGTCAATCATTCACGGCATGTCATATATAAAATATAGTGACCCAACTTAACCGGTAATTAACCCAATAATTAAATCGGTTAATTCCTTTGGTAAATCAAAGTCACTTATATTAAATATACACACCCGCAACAATATCGGGGATTAAGAATAAAATACACCGAGACTCGAATCGATTATCGCCGGCAATCCTAATCGATGAATCTCAACGATCCGCTCAATACACCAAGTGTACAAGTGTGATAAAATAATTAAGACAAATTATTTTCTCTCTCACACAACGACTATACCGATGGATTGGTCCGGGTCCATCTAGGTTGTGAGCCACTGTTTGATTAAATACGAGTAACCGATAGTATGATCTTCTGTGTGGGCCTGACACACCATACTAACTACAACGTATAAAATCTAGGACTATGATTTGCATATATTTAATTAATAATAATTAAAAGCAAACAATTGTTTATTAATTAAATAGATTAAATGCTATGACGGGGAGTTTACCGTTACTTAAATCTAGACATTAAGTACACAACTCCAACAGTTCGCATGGTGAATCACTGGTTAGAAACTTCGAGTTTCACTTATGATTCTCCGCGTCTTGATTTACGAAAATCGAATGGATCTTGTAACTGGGAGTCAATTATAAAAGTCTCTTAGTGTAGTAAACGTCCACACAACGTGGCATGCTATACTGACGGATTTTGGATTAATTGATGTAGACAGTTGTAAGGAATTGTGAAGAGTTGTGAAGTTATCGTAAACGTCCACACAACGTGGCTTGCGGTGATGTAGCAATTCCAAACAATTTACTTTGGTGCTGAGTAATGGTTTACACTTAGATACGCTTTATAGTATTCCTCCCAACGAGGTTCCGCTATAAGTGATGTATGACCGAAGAAAATCTAATTGCTAAATCATTTGGGTGGGTAAACGTCCACACAACGTGACTTGCCTTACCTGATGGGATTTTAGATGTGATTAGTAATTTAATGATATTATTTGAGGGAGATAATATCGGATATTAAATTGATTGTTTGTTTAAATGTGCTTATAGGTTTAGAGAATAGCTATGAACCCACTTTCTATGATACTCAAGGAATTTAACGCACTGGTTCCATACTGTGTGGGATGGAATAAAGAGTTAGACATTACTCAGACTGTAAAAGAGTACAAAGATGTGCTCAGTGAAACTTGTCCTCCTAGACCTACCATTAACTCAACTGATGAGGAAATAGTTGACTTTGAGAAGTGGGATAGTGCTCTTGCATTAGCCACTAATCATGATGTCATGCTTAAACTCAAGTTGATGTTTAGACATGATGTAAAAGCTAGAAAAGAGGCAATGAGGATACTCATAAAGGTCAGTTGCTTTGAGGAAACGCTTGATCACGTTTTCGAGATGCTAGATCTTTTAGACGAGTTGAGACAGTCGCAAGCTCTTATAGCCAAGGCCAAAGGTTTCGAACCTATAGGCTTACGTAAGGGAAGGGAGAAGAAGACAAGGGAATCCAGTAGTCCTAAAGTACTTGGACCACGGGGAGGGATAAAGAAGCCTTCTGGCAAATATCCCCAAGGAAAACAGTCTGAGTACTGGGGGTCTATATCTTGTCCTCTCAGAGGTACGAATTTTTCTTTAGTCGTAAAAACATAGTCAGCGGTATTATCTACCAGAAATTCTGGTGTGTAGATATGGAACCACTGACGGTATGTGCATTTTTGAATGCAGGGGTTCCAGAAAACCCGGCGACTTAGAGAAGAAGAGTTCGAGTCTACACGGGCAAAAGCTGTAGAGGAGGCAGCTGTTGCGGTGGAAGACATTTATCTGCTTTAGTAGTTAAATAGGATTTCATTTCAAGATTATTGCATTATGTACCCTTTATTTTAGAAAGAACGTTTTGTTCTGGATTTCTATTATTTAATGAATGGATATTTTATTTCTTTAATCATTAGATGATTTTGACAAGAAATAATGGCGTTATCTATTCTGGTACATTAGATAGCAATATATGAATGATAGATCCTAAGTCCACCACGATGCAACGAACCGTTCTATAACTTGTTTTAATTGTTAGATATTTCTTTATTAATCATTATACTTGTGAATTCTTATACTTAGTAGTATTTTTCAAATAAGATTCAAATGGTCGAAATTGATTTGATCAATTATAGTTGAAGGAATGGACTTTCCGACCTAAGGATTGAGTTTGGAGGATAATACGTCTAAGCAAACCTTTCTGGATAAAGGATAGAATTCAGACAAGTATTGGAAATGATTAGATATGCAGACATATGTGTAAATTAGAAAGGTACGAGTAATTCTTTCAAGAATACTCGGTGATGGATTAGAATACTTAATGTGCCATAAAAGCAAAGTGTTTTGACTAGTCAATGGACACAAAGCTATTATGGGGAACCATCAAAGTATATCCATTAGAAGCCTGCGACTCGGTCGCGGAGGCCATCATCTATCTGAATAACACATAGCGTAATCAAAGATTGAGATTCAATCCCAAAGGGCCGCGCCATACACTTACGTGTAGAGATGGTGCGTTGTAAATAAGAAATGGAAATCTAATAGTAAAAGAACAAGTTGTTCGGAACTACCTATGTTCTATGGATATTCCTAGAGACAACGGCATATTCAATATGGTTGTAGGATATCCTAGATGAACTAAGTGTTGTGTGTTCTATAGTACTACGAACCAGAGGGACGTCTATCGTCCGGTTCATAGAGGAAGACTATCAGATGAACCACAAAGCCTAAAATTGACGTAATACCTTGGAATGAGAAGAAGGACAAAAGACTAGGAACCAGCCAAACCGAGTAGAAGTACACCACATACTGCACCTATTGTTATTACTGTTATACACCGGGACGCCATTGCAGTGGGAGGTTGTCGGACAACCAGAGATATTCATAAGACTAGAGGAGTTCGGACTCTGGATCTAGTAGAGATGAAATCGACCCCTAGCTCTGCATAAGGGCGGTACTAGATCTAAATGTGCCTGCTTGGAACAATAAGTTTATTGTTAAGAGGCTAGATCATTTAGAGTACAAGCTTAGTAAATCCATTTATGGATAGTAACAAAGCTATAAATCGTGGAACTTGCGAATTGATGAGAAAATCCATTTGATGGATTCATCAAAAGGCATAGACGAAAGGTGTATTGAAGACGTAATGGAAACAAGGTGGTGTTTCTCGGAGATTTTATGTAGATAACATTTTATCATTGGCAACAATGTAAAAATGTTGTCAGACATAAAATAATGTTTGTCTAAATAAATCGAGATATAAGATTGAGTAGAAGTTAGAGCATGTTCTAAAGATCGTTCGTTCTAACGATAAGAACATTGTACTTCTCCTAGATACCTTATACGATTATGGTTTGTTTTAAACATGCATACTTCTGAGAAAGGTTATTGCCTTTCAGAGACAGAATATTCATCTATCTAAAGGATATGTGTTTCGAACACATGAAGGAGATAGATGAAGACAAAGCAGTTTCCTACACTTTGTGTGGAAATCCTTATAGATGCAATGTTGTAAAAAGACAACCTGATATCAACTATGCCGTTTGCGTAGTGGGAGGATATCAAAGTAATCTGGATAAGGGATGTTCGAATGCTGTAAGAGTACTTTCATAGTGCTGGCTTACGGAGCAAGACGAAATCTTCTTAGATTACAGTTTCTCAGATCCAAAAATCAAAGAAGGACCAGTGTAAGTCGATATCAGGCTATGTGTTCACTTTTAGAAAGAGGTGGAACCATGAAATGAAAGAGTGATAAGCAGGACGCTTCTCAGACTCTCTCATAACCGAATAGCAGCCTCAGAGGCAGCGGAAGTTTTGGTTAGGTTCCGGGATAACCTCTAAGACTTGGATATGACTCTTGGTTTATCAAAGGCTATTACATAGCGGTGCATGGTAAACCGGAAGAAGTCATAAGTCTAAAAGTGATGATAACACATAGTGCAAGTACCACCTGATACGAGTCATCGTCGAGGGAGACGACGTAGTAGTCACCAAGATAACTTCAGAGCGGCAACCTAGATTGCTCACTCACATAGTACTTCTCGGAAGTACACTTTAAAGCACGTGATGAGTATGGGAACCGGGAGTTTGGAGGAAATGACTAGACCTTAGTACAAGTGGGAGATTGTTGGAGTTGTGTACTTAATGTCTAGATTTAAGTAACGGTAAACTCCCGGTCATAGCATTTAATCTATTAAATTAATAAACAATTGTTTGCTTTTAATTATTATTAATTAAATATATGCAAATCATAGTCCTGGATTTTATACGTTGTAGTTAGTATGGTGTGCATGGGCGCACAGAAGATCATACTATCGGTTACTCGTATTTAATCAAACAGTGGCTCACGACCTAGATGGACCCGGACCAATCCATCGGTATAGTCGTTGTGTGAGAGAGAAAATAATTTATCTTAATTATTTTATCACACTTGTACACTTGGTGTATTGAGCGGATCGTTGAGATTCAACGATTAGGATTGCCGGCGATAATCGATTCGAGTCTCAGTGTATTTTATTCTTAATCCCCGACATTATTGCGGGTGTGTATATTTAATATAAGTGACTTTGATTTACTAAAGGAATTAACCGATTTAATTATTGGGTTAATTACCGGTTAAGTTGGGTCACTATATTTCATATATGGCATGCCGTGAATGATTGACCGGACAGTGTATCCCGGAAGAGTTGATAATATCCCCGAGATGAGTTCATAAGGAATTATTGTGTAAACCTCATGAGTGGATTCGTTCCGCACAATAATTAAGGTTGAATGGTACTAGTCTCGGATTAAAGAGATGAATAAATTAATTAGCAATAAATTAATTTTATTCATGGATATTTAAATCTTAAATACACGGAATAAATAATACTACCGGAGAAATATTATTTGATATAATATGGTTTAATATTGGGAGTGCAATTAATTTATATAGTGGAAAATAAATTAATTAATATTGATAAGGATTAATGGACTTGAGCAGTGGGCTCAATTTAATCTTCAATATTGGAAGCCCAATATTCCACCTCCTTTAGATCCCCTACGTAGCCTATAAAAGCACTACATGGCCTTCATAAATCAGAAGACAAGATTATCATATTTGATATTCTAGAGAGTTGAAGGAGATCCATAGGAGTTCGATAGATCGTCGCCCACCCGACGTTCGAACGGAGTGCAAGGAATACGTGGGAAGATCCAAAAGGTCTTCAACTTGATTTCGTTTCTCCGCACAACGAATCAAAGGTATGATCATAAAACTCCTTGTGTGATTTTATGTTCAATTAAATTGTGATACATACATGAACAAACGATCCGGGATAACAAGGATCTTCGGGGACGGGGATTCGAGATCCCCGGCGAAGGATCGAGAGGACCCTCGGCTTGGAGCCGAGGGGTGGCGGTCGAGCCCTAGGGCTTCGACCGCCGGCGCGCATCGAAGGAACGCCGCGACTAGACGCCGCGGCTGGGGCGATCGAACCCTAGTTCGATCGCCGGGGACCGTCGCGGCTTCGCGCCGCGGCTGGTGGTCCCCCCCTCCTGTCGGTGGTGGCGGTGAGTCGCCGGACTCACCGCCCGGGGCTGCCGGAGCAGCCCCAGCGATCGGCGCACGATCGCGAGCCCCGGCGGGGGCTCGGCTAGGGTTTCGGCCGCGGGTTCATCCCGCGGCGATGCTCGGGTCGAGCCCGGTTCCGTCCGGTGGTTCGCGTGTTTCCGGCGAGGGGATTTCGGTCGGGGTTATCGGTTCCGCATTTTTTGATACCCCGGGATATCGATTTCCAGCAAAAGCCACTTGGTCATGTCGAGGACACAAATTAGAGACTTTCGTGTCATTTGATGACTAGATCGATTGTCTGCTCGGCTCACTCATTCTATGAGAGATAGGGTTGTTCGCATGGTGAATCACTGGTAAGAAACTTCGAGTTTCACTTATGATTCTCCGCGTCTTGATTTACAAGATCGAATGGATCAAGTAATTGAGAGTCAATTATAAAAGTCTTTTGGCGTAGTAAATGTCCACACCACGTGGCTTGCTATACTAACAGATTTTGGATTAATTGATGTAGACAGTTATAAGGAATTGTGAAGAATTGTGAAATCATCGTAAACGTCCACACCACGTGGCTTGCGGTGATGTAGCGGTTCCAAACGATTTACTTTAGTGCTGAGTAATGGTTTACACTTAGATACGCATTATAGTATTCTTCCCCACGAAGTTACGCTATAAGTGATGTATGACCGAAGCAAATCTAATTGCTAAATCATTTGGGTAAGGTAAACGTCCACACCACGTGGCTTGCCATATCTGATGGGATTTTAGATGTGATTAGTGGTTTAATGATATTATTTAAGGGAGATAATATCGGACATTAAATCAATTGTTTGTTGTTATATGTGCTCATAGATTAGGAAATGGCTTTGAACCCACTTTCTGTGATACGTAAGGATTTTAAACTCACTGGTCCCTGATTGTAATGATTGGAATAGAGATCTAGACATTGCCCAGACTGTTAAAGAGTACAAGTTTGTACTCAGTGAGCTTTGTCCTCCCGAGCCTACAAATGTCTTAACTAGTGTTTAGACATGCCATGGGCAGTTAGACAAGAAGCGATGAGGATACTCATAAAGGCCAGTCATTTCGAGGAAACGCTTAAACACGTTTTTGAGATGATTGACCTTTTGGACTAGTTGAGACGGAAATCGCAAGCTCTTGTAGCCAATGCCAAAGTTTTTGAACCTAAGGGCATAATCGGGGGAAAGGAAAAGCAAGCAAAGAAACCCAGTGGTCCTAGGTCACTTGGACCACGAGATGGGACGAGAAAGCCAAGAGGCAAGTGTTCTCGATGCAAACAGTCTGGGTACTGGAAGTCTGATTATCCTCTCAAAGAAAGTACGAAATTTTCTTTAGTCGTAAAACATAGTTAGTGGTATTATCTACCGGAACCTGGTGTGTAGATATGGTGAAGGTACCGGTATACCGATCCAATCGATATACCGTGTGTGCGGAAGCGTGTAAAGCAATAGATCTACTATGCCATGATCTTAGTGCACACTTAATGTGTATAAGAACACATATAAACATATATATATACACATCCAATATATATATATATATAAGGTTCAACGATTACTTACTTATGGTGACGAAGTGATTCGTTGATGTCGTTGAGGTGGTGTTGAGTCGATTGAACCACCTCAAATGGATCAGCCTCTCGAAGCTCTCCTTGTGAATGACCTCGTCACTCCTCTTGTCTAGATCGCCCGGATGTTGAAGCCGCACAAATGGCCCGGCCTCTACGTGTTGCACACGAACCCGGAATTGAACTTGCTTGCTTGTTCTTGAGTGATTCTCTCACTCTTTTCTCTCTTGTTGTGTGGAATTTCGTGGCTGATCAAAACTGATGTGAAAACACATGTTTTCATCACTATATTGATCACCATTAACCTCCCTTGTAACCCCCACCTTAATGTGCATCATAATGCACAAGTAATGGTGGATAATGGGGAGGTGAAGGGTCATTTCCACATCACCATGCCAAATGGCATTAGATGTGGTCCCCTTGCTTGTTTGGCATGCCATGTCACACCATGTGACATGCATCCATGCAAGCCATGCATCTCATGCATGCCATGCATCCCATGCATGTGAAAATCCATACGTATTGATTCTAAATCAATATAACAAGCAACTTAATTCCGACTCGTGTGTGACCCTGTAGGTATGATTTATCGATCAATATTATATTGTTCCCAACAATTAATATTATCGAATAATCATTTAACATCCATAGACGACCTTATGACTTTATCGATTGCACACGTAGGATCGAAGGACATATCCCAACATATGGAACCACTGACGGTATGTGCATTTTAAATGCAAGGGTTCCAGGAAACCCGACGACTTGGAAAAGAAGAAATCGTAGTCTACATGGGCAATGCTGTAGAGGAGGCAGCAGTTGCAGTGGAGGACATTTATAGGATTTCATTTTGAGTTATTGCTTTTATGTACCTTTCATTTAGAAAGAACTTTGTTCTGGATTTCTAATGAATAGATATTTTATTTCTTTTAATCATTTGATGGTTATAAGAAGAAATAAAGATATTATCTATTCTGGTACATTAGCTAGCAATATATAAATGATGAATCCTAAGTCCACCACGATGTAACGAACCGTAGTACATAACTCATTTTACTAATAAGAGATTTCTTTATTAAATCATTTATACTTGTGGATTCTTATGCTAAGTCATATTCAAAAAGGAAGTTCAAAGGTCGAAAATTGATTTTTGATCAATTAAGTTGAAGGAATGGACCTTCCGACCTATGAATCTAATTTGGAAGATAAAAATGACTAAGCAATCCTTTATGGATATAAGATATAAGATCCGGACAAGTATAAGAATTGATTGACTCTGATGTATGCAGACCTATGTCTACTCAGACAGTAAGGTACGAGTATTTCATTTGATGATTACTCTATAAATGGATTAGTACCTGATGTGCCACAAAAGCAAGTGTTTTGACAAGTCAATGGACACTAAGCAATTGTGGAGAACCATTAAGGTATATCCATTTGTAGCTTGCGATTTGATCGCGGAGGCAAGTACCTGTCTGAGGAATGCATGGCATACTAATCAGAGATTGGGATTTGATCCCAAATGACTACACCATACACTGTTATGTAGAAATGGTGTGTCGGAAATAAGAAATGGAACTCTTATAGAAATAGTAAAGGATGAGTTATACGGAACTACCTGTGTTCTATGGATATGTTTGGAAACAACGGCGCATTCAAATGCGGTTGTAAAATATCCTAGAAGAACAAAAGATGTGTGTTCAATAGTACTATGAACCAGAAGGACGTTATAAGTTCTAACGCCCGGTTCTTAGAGGAATACTATTAGACGAACCACGAGCCCAAAGTGACGTGATACTTAGAAATGACAGAGAACGAAGAAGACTGGAAACCAGCAGAACTGAGTAGCGGTACACCACTAACTGCACCTACTGTTATTACTGTTAATACACCGGAATGCCATTGTAGTGGGAGGTTGTGGGTCAACCAGAGATATTCATAAGACTAGGTGAGTCTTCGGACTCTGGACCTAGTATACATGAAATCGATCCCTGGATCTACACAGAGGCAGTACTAGATCTAAATGTGCTCTCTTGGAAAGCAATAAGGATTATTGCTAAGAGGCAAGATCATTTAGAGTACAAGCTTAGTTGATCCATTTATGGATTGTAACAAAGCATTGAGTTCGTGGTACTTGCAAATTGATGAGATAGTCAATTTTATGGATTCATCAAAGCATAGACGAATCATGTGTATTGGAAACGTGATGGAACAAGGTGGTGTTTCTCGGGTTTTATGTAGAGAACATTCTTATCATTGGTAACAATGTAAAGATGTTGTCAAGACATAAAATGAGGATGTCTAGATAAATCAATATGAAAGATATAGGAAGAAGTTGGACATGTTCTTGAGATCTTGGATCTCTGGGAAAGAACATTGTACTTCTCCTGGACATCTTGCATATATATGATTATGGTTCGTTTTAACATGCAAGATTCCGAGAAAGGTTCGCTACCTTTCGGATACGGAATGCATCTATCTAAGGATATGTGTTTTGAAACACAAAAGGAGATAGAAGCATTGAAAGCAGTTTCCTACACTTTGAGTGTGGAAAGCTTGATAAATGCAATGTTGAAAACAAGAACCTGATATCGGCTATGCGGTTAGCATAGTGGGAGGATATCAAGGTAATCCTGGAAAGGAATATTCGACTGCTGTAAAAGTACTTTCGAAGTACTGTTCTAGACTATAAAGCAGACGAGCATTTCCTTTGGATTACATTCTCTTAGATTTCTAATCGAATGAGGACTGGTGTAAGTCGATATCAGGCTATGTGTTTCACTATTGAAGGAGAAGGAATTTTAACATGGAAGAGTGATAAGCACGATGCTTTTCGGACTCTGCCATGGGTAACCAAATAGCGGCCTCAGAGGCAGCGGTAGTTTTGTAATAGCTCCGGGATAATCTCTGGGACTTAGATGTGATTCTTAATTTGCCAAAGGCTATGTAAATAGCGGTGCAATGGCAAATGGTAAGAAATCACAAGTCCATAAGTGTAAGATAACACACAGAGCAAGTACCACCTGATACGAGTCATCGTCAGGGAAGACGACGATGTAGTCACCAAGATAACTTCAGAGCGGCAACCTAGATTGCTCATTCACATGGTACTTCTTGGAAGTACAGTTTCAGCACGTGATGAGTATGGGAGTCGGGAGTTTGGAGGAAATGACTAGACCTTAGTACAAGTGGGAGATTGTTGGAGTTATGTACTTAATGTCTAGATTTAAGTAACGGAAACTCCCGATCCATTGCCATTAATCTATTTAATGGAATAAACAATTATTTGCGTTTAATTATTTATAATTAAATATATGCAAATTATAGTCCTAGATTATATACATTGTAGTTAGTATGGTGTGCGGGCCCACACAGAAGATCATACTATCAGTTACTCGTATTTAATCAAACAGTTGCTCACGACCTAGATGGACACGGACCAATCCATCGGTATAGTCGTTGTGTGAGAGAGAAAATAATCTCTCTTGATTATTTTATCACACTTGTACACTTGGTGTATTGGGCGGATCGTTTGAGATTTATCGATTAGGATTGCCTTGGATAATCGATTTAAATCTCAGTGTATTTTATTCTTAATCCCCGATACTATTGCGGGTGTGTATATTTAATATAAGTGACTTTGATTTTCCAAAGAAATTGACCGGTTTAATTATTGGGTCAATTACCGGTTAAGTTGGGTCGCTATATTTTATATATGACATGTCGTGAATACTTGACGGGAAAGTGTATCCCGTAAGGGTTGATAATATCCCCGAGATGAGTTCATAAGGAATTATTATGTAAACCCTGCAGGTGGATTCGTTCCGCATAATAATTAAGGTTGAATGGTACTAGTCTCGGAAATAAGAGATGAATAAATTAATTAGCAATAAATTAATTTTATTCATGGATATTTATATCTTAAATACACGGAATAAATAATACTACCGGAGAAATATTATTTGATATAATATGGTTTAATATTGGGAGTGCAATTAATTTATATAGTGGAAAATAAATTAATTAATAATAGTAAGGATTAATAGATTTGGGCTTGGGCTCAATTTAATCACTATTATTGGAAGCCCAATATTTCACCTCCTTAAGATCCCATACGTAGCCTATAAAAGCACTACATGGTCTTCTCTATTCTCATATCTCATAACTTGAAGATCACAATTCTAGAGAGAGAAAGTAGAGAGGGAGATCCATGGAGTTCGGTAGAACGTCGCCCACACGACGTCCGAGCTAGTGCAAGGAATACGTGGGAAAATCTCAAGGTCGTCAAATTGAGTTCTTCGTTTTTCCGAACAACGAGAACGAGGTAAAATCGTAAAACCCTCTTTATGATTTTAATCGTTTTAATTATCGTAAAAATATCGTGAACCAAGATCCAAGGTAAAAGATCCTCACCGGGGTCGAGCCGAGCGGTGGCGATCGAGGATCGCCGGACCGCCGCGGCTGGAACGACCCGGCGGCAAAGATCGCACGCACCCGCTGCCTGGGGAGGCAGGCGACCGCCTGGGGGCCAAGCGCCCGCCTGGTGGTGGTCGCGAGCGGCCGCCCGGCAGGCTGGCGGGCGCCTCGTGCTGCTGGCAGCGAGCTGCGGGTTTTTCCCGCAGCGGACTCGCGAAGCCATGCGAGTCACGCACGGGGATGTGCGGGAGGAACCCTAGCGCGCGCCCGGTGGCGTGTGCACGCCTCGATCGGGCAGCAGCGGTTCGAGCCGTTGCTAGGGCTCGATTGGGGTGTTCCGCGAGGGTTCCCGGCGCGATTAGCGGATGCTACGAGCAGCCCTAGGCGGCTGCCAAGGACAGTCGCGAGCCCCACGCGGAGGCTCGACCGAACAGCCCGGGTTCGTCCGGTTAGGGTTTGTTTGGTTGGGCTATCCCCGTGGAGGTTCGTGGCGGATTTCCGGCAACCCAGATTTCGATTGGAGTTGTCGTTCCGCAATTTGACAACTCCGGATATTCGATCTCCGAAGGATTTCGGTCGGAATTAATTAGATAGTTTATTTATTTAAATTTATTAATTCCGGGATATCGATTTCCAACAATTGGTATCAGAGCATTGGTTTTAGTTCATGGTATTTTTCGATAAAATGTTCTACCTTGCAGGCTTTCCGATTATTATGGCTAGATTTAATTATGATAATTAATGTCCATAATATTGCTCTTGATTATTAAACTCTCGGTGATGTCAATATTCGTTCTTGTGTGGTGAATGCTTGTTCTTATTTTTCCGAAAATTGTTTGAGGTCGTTTTTTGTAGAGAATCGATGCCGGATAGCGTAGTAATAAATTTGTAATTTATTTTACGTTGGATCGAGGACGAAACGACGACCGGAAAAGTGTGACGGAGGAGACGAAGAGAGGGAGGACCGGGGATCGATCACGAGGATCGATCCCATGAGGATCGATCGCTCGGGCTGCCCTAGGGCTCTCGGCCACGCCGGCCACCAAGGGTGGTGGCGCGTGAGCCTTGGCCGGCGGTGGTGGTGGCGGTCGACGGTGGGGGTGGTGTGGGGTCTCCCAACCAATGCTACTCCTACCAAGATCCAACTTTCCTAATTGATTCAGTTTTCCTATTTTGAGTATTCCTATGTTTGGGAACTCTCATGGAATAGAAAAAGAATTAATTGGAATTAATTATTTCCTTATTCTATTATGGAAGTCTTCTAGAATATTCTAAGTCTTACTTGGATTCTAGAGATTTAATAGAATTGGAAAGGAAAATAATTAATTATTAAATTAATTTATTTCCTAATTGATTATTACTATTTTATGGGAATTTTCATGGACATGGAAATTAATTAATTTTGGAAAGTAGAAGAGTCCTTAATTAATTTTTTCTATTTAATTATTTCTTTATGGAATTTTTAATAGATTAGGAAAAGAATTAATTTGGAAGGATTAAGAGTCCTAAATTATTTTATTTCCTTATTCCATTATAGAAATCTTCTAGAATATTCCAAGTGGGTCTTGGATAGGATTCTAGAGATTTAATGGAGTAGAAAAGAAAATAAAAATAATAAAAATATTAATAATATTTAATTTTATTTTTGATATATTCGATTGACTTAATTTTCGAATTAAGTAACTTTTGGATTAATTGAAAATAAATAGATTTAAATATTGGAATTAATATTCCCGTCACATGGAGCATTCAAGAACGAAGACAAAAAACTAGAAGACGCATACGGGGATGCAATAAAGCCATAATAGTCGGAAAATGATATTCTAGTATTATTTTGATTATGTGATAATTCTATGTGCTTTATTTCATGTATGCATGCTTATGTGTATTTAATTATGCATTAGATAGCGTATCCCTTTATTATAAAAAGCTAAGTGGGAGAGGGATTGGAAACAATGTCATGGTCTCCATTGCTGTTCTCTTGGTGACTTTTATGAACTTTCGAAATTCATATAGATAAGCCATTGGAGGAGAATTCTTGTAATTTCTCTTACGAGAAACATTGATTAAGTTTATCAAACAATGCCTAATTTGTCTTTCCAAAACTGATTTCAAGTCGACTCATTCTCACCCGGGGGAGTGGAATGGAGCCAAAGCCACTTGGTCATGTCGAGGACACAAATTAGAGACTTTCGTGTCATTTGATGACTAGATCGATTGTCTGCTCGGCTCCCTCATTCTATGAGAGATAGGGTTGTTCGCATGGTGAATCACTGGTAAGAAACTTCGAGTTTCACTTATGATTCTCCGCGTCTTGATTTACAAGATCGAATGGATCAAGTAATTGGGAGTCAATTATAAAAGTCTCTTGGCGTAGTAAACGTCAACACCACGTGGCTTGCTATACTAACAGATTTTATATTAATTGATGTAGACAGTTGTAAGGAATTGTGAAGAATTGTGAAATCATCGTAAACGTCCACACCACGTGGCTTGCGGTGATGTAGCGGTTCCAAACGATTTACTTTAGTGCTGAGTAATGGTTTACACTTAGATACGCATTATAGTATTCTTCCCCCACGAAGTTACGCTATAAGTGATGTATGACCGAAGCAAATCTAATTGCTAAATCATTTGGGTAAGGTAAACGTCCACACCACGTGGCTTGCCATATCTGATGGGATTTTAGATGTGATTAGTGGTTTAATGATATTATTTAAGGGAGATAATATCGGACATTAAATCAATTGTTTGTTGTTATATGTGCTCATAGATTAGGAAATGGCTTTGAACCCACTTTCTGTGATACGTAAGGATTTTAAACTCACTGGTCCCTGATTGTAATGATTGGCATAGAGATCTAGACATTGCCCAGACTGTTAAAGAGTACAAGTTTGTACTCAGTGAGCTTTGTCCTCCCGAGCCTAAAAATGTCTTAACTAGTGTTTAGACATGACATGGGCAGCTAGACAAGAAGCGATAAGGATACTCATAAAGGCCAGTCATTTCGAGGAAACGCTTAAACACGTTTTTGAGATTATTGACCTTTTGGACGAGTTGAGACGGAAATCGCAAGCTCTTGTAGGCAATGCCAAAGTTTTTGAACCTAAGGGCATAATCGGGGGAAAGGAAAAGTAAGAAAAGAAACCCAGTGGTCCTAGGTCACTTGGACCACGAGATGGGACGAGAAAGCTAAGAGGCAAGTGTTCTCGATGCAAACAGTCTGGGTACTGGAAGTCTGATTATCCTCTCAAAGAAAGTACGAAATTTTCTTTAGTCGTAAAACATAGTTAGTGGTATTATCTACCGGAACCTGGTGTGTAGATATGGAACCACTGACGGTATGTGCATTTTAAATGCAAGGGTTCCAGGAAACCCGACGACTTGGAAAAGAAGAAATCGTAGTCTACATGGGCAATGCTGTAGAGGAGGTAGCAGTTGCAGTGGAGGGCATTTATAGGATTTCATTTGAGTTATTGCTTTTATGTACCTTTCATTTAGAAAGAACTTTGTTCTGGATTTCTAATGAATAGATATTTTATTTCTTTTAATCATTTGATGGTTATAAGAAGAAATAAAGATATTATCTATTCTGGTACATTAGCTAGCAATATATAAATGATGAATCCTAAGTTCACCACGATGCAACGAACCGTAGTACATAACTCATTTTACTAATAAGAGATTTCTTTATTAAATCATTTATACTTGTGGATTCTTATGCTAAGTCATATTCAAAAAGGAAGTTCAAAGGTCAAAAATTGATTTTTGATCAATTAAGTTGAAGGAATGGACCTTCCGACCTATGAATCTAATTTGGAAGATAAAAATGACTAAGCAATCCTTTATGGATATAAGATATAAGATCCGGACAAGTATAAGAATTGATTGACTCTGATGTATGCAGACCTATGTCTACTCAGACAGTAAAGTACGAGTATTTCATTTGATGATTACTCTATAAATGGATTAGTACCTGATGTGCCACAAAAGCAAGTGTTTTGACAAGTCAATGGACACTAAGCAATTGTGGAGAACCATTAAGGTATATCCATTTGTAGTCTGCGATTTGATCGCGGAGGCAAGTACCTGTCTGAGGAATGCATGGCATACTAATCAGAGATTGGGATTTGATCCCAAATGATATACCATACACTGTTATGTAGAAATGGTGTGTCGGAAATAAGAAATGGAACTCTTATAGAAATAGTAAAAGATGAGTTATACGGAACTACCTGTGTTCTATGGATATGTCTGGAAACAACGGCGCATTCAAATGCGGTTGTAAAATATCCTAGAAGAACAAAAGATGTGTGTTCAATAGTACTATGAGCCAGAAGGACGTTATAAGTTCTAACGCCCGGTTCTTAGAGGAAGACTATTAGACGAACCACGAGCCCAAAGTGACGTGATACTTTGAAATGAGAGAGAACGAAGAAGACAGGCGACCGCCTGGTGGGCCAAGCGCCCGCCTGGTGGTGGTCGCGAGCGGCCGCCCGGCAGGCTGGCGGGCGCCTCGTGCTGCTGGCAGCGAGCTGCGGGTTTTTCCCGCAGCGGACTCGCGAAGCCATGCGAGTCACGCACGGGGATGTGCGGGAGGAACCCTAGCGCGCGCCCGGTGGCGTGCGCACGCCTCGATCGGGCAGCAGCGGTTCGAGCCGTTGCTAGGGCTCGATTGGGGTGTTCCGCGAGGGTTCCCGGCGCGATTAGCGGGCTGCTACGAGCAGCCCTAGGCGGCTGCCAAGGACAGTCGCGAGCCCCACGCGGAGGCTCGACCGAACAGCCCGGGTTCGTCCGGTTATGGTTTGTTTGGTTGGGCTATCCCCGTGGAGATTCGTGGCGGATTTCCGGCAACCGGGATTTCGATTGGAGTTGTTGTTCCGCAATTTGACAACTCCGGATATTCGATCTCCGAAGGATTTCGGTCGGAATTAATTAGATAATTTGTTTATTTAAATTTATTAATTCCGGGATATCGATTTCCAACAGGCGACGCTCCGGTCGAGCTCCGACGTCGTACGGTGGTTCGCGTTTTTTCCGGCGATGGGATTTCGGTCGGGGTTATGTATTTCGCAATTCCGTTAACCCCGGGATATCGATTTTCAACACAGACTGCTTGCAACGGAAGCACTTGCCTTGCGGCTTGCTTACCCCAATCTCGTGGTTCAAAAGCTAGGACCACTGGGTTTTCGTATCTTGCTTCTTCTTTTCCCTCTACCCGTCCATTGGTTCAAAACCTTTACATGACACGGGAGGACAAAGATAATGAAGTACACACTTTACTTCTCAGCAGTTAGGACATTGTCTTGATTGCGATTTCAATCAACATTCTAAGGGTCAGTGAGTATAACATCCTTATCGTATAACACATAGTGGGGCAAAGTCATTTCTAACCTATAAGCACATAAAACAAACAATCGATTTAATTCTGATACTATCTGTTGGAGTTCTATACTTAATGTCTAGATTTAAGTAACGTAAACTCCCATTCATAGCATTTAATCTATTTAATTAAATAAATAATTGTTTGAATTTAATTATTGATAATTAATATATGCAAAATATAGTCCTAAATTCTATACGTTGTAGTAAGTATGGTGTGCGTCGTCACACGGAAGATCATACTATCGGTTACTCGTATTTAGTTGAACAGTAGCTCACGACCTAGATGGACACAGACCAAGCCATCGGTATAGTCGTTGTATGAGGGAGAAAATAATCGTTCTTGATTATTTTATCATACTTGTACACTTGGTGTATTGGGCGGATCGCTTGAGATTTATCGATTAGGATTGCCTCAGATAATCGATTTAAATCTCAGAGTATTTTATTCTTAATCCCCGATATTATTGCGGGTGTGTATATTTAATATTAGTGACTTTGATTTTCCAAAGGAATTGACCGATTGGAATATCTGGTTAATTACCGGTAAAGTTGGGTAACGGTATTTTATATATGACACGCCGTGAATTCATGACGGGAAAGTGTATCCCGATAAGGGTTGATAATATCCCCGAGAAGAGTTCATAAGGATTATTATGTAAACTTCATGAGTGGATTTGTTCCGCATAATAATTAAGGTTGAATGGTACTATTCTCGGATACAAGAGATGAATAAATTAATTAGCAATAAATTAATTTTATTCATGGATATTTATATCTTAAATACACGGAATAAATAATACTACCAGATAAAATATTATTTGATATAATATGGTTTAATATTGGGAGTGCAATTAATTTTATATAGTGGAAAATAAAATTAATTAATATTAATGGGATTAATAGATTTGGGCTTGGGCTCAATTTAATCATTAATATTGGAAGCCTAATATTCCACCTCCTTTAGATCCCCTACGTAGCCTATAAAAGCACTACATGGCCTTCATAAATAATAAGACAAGAATATCATACTTGGTATTCTAGAGAGAAGGAGATCCATTGAGTTCGGAGGATCGTCGCCCACACGACGTTTGAACGAAGTGCAAGGAATACGTAGGAAGATCCGAAGGTCTTCAAATCATCTCGTTTCTCCGCACAACGAGACGTAGGTATAATCGTAAATCCCCTCTTATGATTATGCGTTTAATTATCGTAGAACATACATGAACAACGATCCGGGAAACGACGAGACCGGTGACGGGGATAGACCGGGCGGTGGTGGTCGGAGACCACCAGACCGCCAGCGGTCTAGAGATCCCCGCCGGGATCGAGGCGAGGAACCCTCGGCTGGAGCCGAGGGGCGCGATCGATCACGAGGATCGATCGCGGGGTGCTGCGGGGTCACCCGTAGCCGCCTCGCATGAGCTACGGGTTCGCCCGCAGCGGTCGTGCGAGGGCGACGCCCTCGCTGGGCAGCGGGTCTGTGAACCTGCTGCGGGGCTGCTACGAGCAGCCCCGGGGATGCCTCGTGCATCCTAAGCTATTTCCGCGAGGCGATCGCGAGCCCCGTGCGGGGGCTCGGCTGGGCACCACGGGCGGACCGTGGTGGTGCTCGGTTGAGCTCCGGCTCTTACGGCGGCGCGCGGTTGGTTCCGGCGATGAGGATTTTGGTCGGGTTATCGGTTCCGCAATTTTATTTTGATAGCCCGGGATATCGATTTCCAACAATTGGTATCAGAGCGTTGGTTCTAGTTCATGTATATTTTCGATTATTGTTCTACCTTGCAGGGATTTCCGACTATTATGGCTTAATAATTTTTGTTAATTATTTTGTCATGATTATTGGTTTATTAAACTCTCGGACATGTCGAGATTCGTTTTGTGTGGATGAATGCTTGTAATAGTAAAAATTCGGGGGTTGACCGAATTTAGGTTTATTATTATTGTTCTATGTTTTCCGGAAATTGTATAGGGTCGATTTCATGTATAGAATCGATACCGGAATTGGATCGATGCCGAAACGACCGCCGGAGAACACGTGTGACGAAGAAGATGAAGAGGACTAGGGCTCGGGATCGATCATGAGATCGATCCCATGGAGATCGATCGCGGGGGCTGTCCGCGATGATCCTCGGCCACGCCGGCCACCGGAGGTGGTGGCGAGTGGGCTGGGGACAGCGGCGGTGGTGCTCCCAGCCGGCGATCAAGGTGGGGGGGGGGGGGGGGGGGGGGGGGGGGGCGGGGTCCATGTGATCTCGTGCTTCTCCTACCAAGATTCACTTTCCTATTTTGAGTTTTCCTATTTTTGGGAACTCTTATGGAATAGGAAAAGAATTAAATTGGAATTAATTTATTTCCTTATTGAGTGTTCTTATTTATGGGAACTCTCATGGATAAGGAAAAGAATTAATTTGGAATTAATTTATTTCCAAATTGATTATTCCTATTTTATGGGAATTTTCATGGACATGGAAATTAATTAATTTGGAAAGTAGAAGAGTCCTAATTTATTTTATTTCCTTATTCTATTATAGAAGTCTTCTAGAATATTCCAAGTTTGACTTGGATAGAATTCTAGAAATTTAATAGAATTAGAAAGGAAAATAAATAAATAAAAATATTAATAATATTTAATTTTATTTTTGATTTATTCGATTGACTTAGGAGGGTGTATTCGTTTGGGAGTTTATAGGATTTTAATTGACTTTAAAAAGTCTATGGATTTGTAAAATCTATAGACTCTATGCAGAGTTTGATTGATTTTATAGTTGATTTTTATAGACTTTCAAAGATTTCAAAAATTGTAAAATATATACTTTTTATTGATTTACGTAAACTTTCAAAGACTTTAAAAACAAAGGTATATAAACATAGTATATAAAAAATTAAAGTTTTTAGAAAAATAAAATAAATTATTATTTTAATTTTTATTTTTATTAATTTTATACTTAAATCTCATTGTTTACCTTTCTCCTTTTAACAATATTTGTTCTCCATTTATCAAATGTATATAAGCATACTTATATATAACAAATCAATTTTTTTAGAAAAATAAAATAAATAAATTTATATTTTTATTTTTATCACGTTTATACTTGAAACTCATTGTTTACTCTCTTGGTTTAACAATACTTTCTCTCCATTTTGATTTTAAAATATCAATTTTTACAAAAAAAATATCTTAATTGGTGTCGAGATGAATTTCGATCATATTCTATCAAATATTAAACACCATTGTAAATAAATAATCATAAATATCTTTTTAATAAATCGAATAATAATTAAATTTATTATATTTGGATTGTTATTGAAAAACATATTATTGTACATAATATATACAAAATAATTCATTATTAATATAATATATAAATAATTATTTTTAACGAAAACATGATAAAATTAATTTTCTCATATAGAATTTTGATTATTTTATATAGATAGATTTTTGTAATAGTCTTGTTAAATGACGATTGTTTTTTTTTTTACTTTTCTTATTTCATTTTTCGTGTTGGGAATAAGTCCATCAAAATCTCTCATAATTATGAGAGATTTTGAAAAGTCAAATCTAGTTATAATTTTTAAAGAGAATCCATTAAAATACACAAACAATTAAAATCCATAGAGTGTTGAATACCTATGGATTTTTTAAGACTTTTTAAAATCTTAATTGAATACCTCCGGATTTTAATGGACTTTTTAAAATCCGAGTTGAATACCTCCGGATTTTAAAAGTCCATTAAAATCTTACAGACTCCGGAACCAATACATCCCCTAAATTTTCGAATTGAGTATCTTTTGGATTTATTAAAAATAAATAGATTTAAATATTGGAATTAATATTCTCGTCACATGGAGCATTCAAGAACGAAGACTGAAGACTAGAAGATGCGTACAAGGATGGAATAAAGCCATAATAGTCGGAAAATAATATTTTAGTATTATTTTGACTATGTGATATTATGTGCTTTATTACATGTATGCATGCTATATGTGTTTACTTTATGCACTAGATAGCGTATCCCTTGTTGTAAAAAGCTAAGTGGGAGAGGGATTGGAAACAATCCCATGGTCTCCATTGTTGTTCTCTTGGTGACTCTTATGAACTTTCGAAGTTCGTATAGACGAGTCATTGTAGGAAAATTCTTGTAATTCCTTTTACAAGAAACATTGATTGAGTTTATCAAACAATGCCTAATTTGTCTTTCTGAAACTGATTTCAAGTCGACTCATTCTCACCCCGGGGAGTGGAATGGAGCTAAAGCCACTTGGTCATGTTGATGACACAAATTAGAGACCTTCGTACCGTTTCTTGGAATGGATCGATTGTCTGCTCGGCTCCCTCATTTTATAAGAGATAGGGTTGTTCGCATGGTGAATCATTGGTTAGAAACTTCGAGTTTCACTTATGATTCTCCGCGTCTTGATTTACAAGATCGAATGGATCAAGTAATTGGAAGTCAATTATAAAAGTCTCTTGGTGTAGTAAACGTCCACATCACGTGGCTTGCTATACTAACAGATTTTAGATTAATTGATGTAGACAGTTATAAGGAATTGTGAAGAATTGTGAAATCGTCGTAAACGTCCACACCACGTGGCTTGCGGTGGTGTAGCAATTCCAAACGATTTACTTTAGTGCTGAGTAATGGTTTACACTTAGATACGCATTATAGTATTCTTCCCCACGAAGTTACACTATAAGTGATGTATGACCAAAGCAAATCTAATTGCAAAATCGTTTGAGTGGGTAAACGTCCACACCACGTGGCTTGCCTTACCTGATGGAGTTTTAGATGTAACTAGTAATTTAATGATATTATTTGAGGGAGATAATATCGGTATTAAATTGATTGTTTGTTTATATGTGCTTATAGGTTTAGAGAATAGCTATGAATCCACTTTCTGTGATACTCAAGGAGAATAAACTCACTGACCCCAATTATATTGATTGAAGGAGAAATTTGGACATTGTCCTGACTGCTGAAGAGTACAAGTTTGTATTCTATGATCCATGCCCTGCCGAACCCACGGATGTCTCAACTGATGAGGAAAAGGCGGCATATAGGAGGTGGACAAAGGCTGATGAAATGGCTAGGTGTTATATTTTGGCTTCAATGTCAAATGTAATCCAAACCCAAAATGAGTCGATGGCCACCGCCGATGACATGCTGTTCAACCTCAAGGAGATGTTTGGACATCAAGATCGTGCGGCTAGGCAAGAAGCCATGACAGTCCTTATGTCAACTACTCAGTCTGAAGGAATTCCTGTTGGGGAGCACGTTCTTAGGATGATGAGTTTGTTGTATGAACTTGAGATCCTAGGAGCTCAGATTGATGCTGAGACGCAAGTCGACATCATACTCCAGTCTCCGACCCCTAGTTTTGAGCAGTTCCGCATGAGTTATAATATGGGTAAACTATCTTATACTCTTGCGCAACTCCTGACTGAACTGAAGGCGGCAGAGGGGATCTACAAGAAGGGCAAGTCTCAAGCGCTTGTAGCTACCAAGTCCAAGGGCCCGAAGCCTGTTGGAGGTAGGGGCAAGAAAATGAAGCAAGCCTGGAAACCCAGTGGTGCCAAGAAATGGACCACGAGTAGGGGCTGGCAAGCCTAAAGGCAAGTGCTTCCGATGCAATAAGTCTGGACACTGGAAGTCTGAATGCCCTCTCCGAGGTATGAATTTTTCTTTAGCCATAAAAACATAGTCAACGGTTTTATCTACCAGAATTCTGGTGTGTAGATATGGAACCAGTGACGGTATGTGCATTTTAATACAGGGGTTCCAGAAAACCCGGCGGCTTAGAAAAGAAGAATTCAAGTCTACATGGGCAAAGCTGTAGAGGAGACAGTTGTTGCAATAGAGGATTTATCTATGAGTAGATATAGGATTTCATTTCAAGAATATTGCTTTATGTACCCTTTATTTTAGAAAGAACTTTGTTCTGGTTTTCTATTATTAATGAATGGATATTTTATTTCTTTAATCATTTGATGATTTTGATAAGAAATAATGGTATTATCTATTCTGGTACATTAGATAGCAATATATGAATGATGGATCCTAAGTCTACCACGATGCAACAAACCGTTCTATAACTTGTTTTACTTATTGAATGTATTTTCTTGTTGAATCATTATACTTGTGAATTCTTATGCTCAGTGGTATTTGTTCAAATAAGATTCAAAGGTCGAAATTGATTTGATCAATTATAGTTGAAGGAATGGACCTTCCGACCTAAGAATTAAATTTGGAAGATAATACAACTAAGCAGACCTTTATGGATAAAGGACAGAATCCGGACAAGTATTTAGATTGATTAAATGCTGATATATGCAGACGTATGTGTAATTAGAAATGTACAAATAATTCTTCTAAAGAATATTCAAGGATGGATTAGAGTACTTGATGTGCCATGAAAGCAAAGTGTTTTGACAAGTCAAAGGACACAAAGCTATTATGGGGAACCTTCAAAGTATATCCATCAGAAGCTTGCGATTTGATCGCGGAGGCAAGTACCTATCTAAGTACACGCATAGCATAATCAAAGAATGGGATTAGATCCCAAATGACTACATCATACACTCACGTGTAGAAATGGTGTATCGGAAACAAGAAATGCAATTCTAATAGTAAAATGATAAGTTGTTCGGAACTACCTATGTTCTATGGATATTTCTGGAGAAACGGCACATTCAAATGTGGTTGTAGGATATCCTAGAAGAACAAAAGATTTTTTGTTCAATAGTACTATGAATCAGAAGGACGTTATCGCCCGGTTCTTAGAGGAAGACTATTAGATGAACCACAAAGCCCGAATTGACGTAATACTTTGGAATGAGAGAAGCAAAGAAAATACTGGGAACCAGCTAAACCGAGTAGTGATACATCACTAACTGCACCTACTGTTATTATTGTTTATACACCGGAACACCGTTGTAGTGGGAGGTTGTTAACAACCGAAGATGTTCATAAGACTAGAAGAGTTTTGAACTCTGGATCTGGTAAACATGAAATCGATCCCTGGATCTACATAGAGGCAGTACTAGTTCTAAATGTGTCTTCTTAGAGAGCAATAAGAATTATTGCTAAGAGGCAAGATCATTTAGAGCACAAGCTTAGTTAATCCATTTATGGATTGAAACAAAGTTGTGAATCATGGAACTTGCGAATTGATGAGATAGTACATTTGATGGATTCATCAAAGGGCATAGACGAGAAAGGTGTATTAGAAACATAATAGAAACAAAGTGGTGTTTCTCGGAATTTTATGTAGATGATATTTTATCATTGGCAACAATGTAAAGATATTATCAGACATAAAATAATAGTTGTCTAAATAAATCGAGATATAAGATTGAGTAGAAGTTGGAATATGTTCTTGAGATCTTTGATCTCAAGATAAGAACATTGTACTTCTCCTAGATATCTTATACGATTATGGTTCGTTTTAAACATGCAGAATTCCGAGAAAGGTCGTCACCTTTCAGACACGGAACGCATCTATCTAAAGATATGTGTTTTAAGCACTTCAAAGAGATAGACACATAGAAAAGAGTTTTCTACACTCTAAGTGTGGAAAGCTTAATAAATGCAATGTTGAAGAACGAGAACCTGATATCAAACTATGCGGTTTGCGTAGTGGGAGGATATCAAAGTAATCTTATCAAAAGACATAAGTCCCATTTGATGGACTTGGATATGATTCTTAGTTCACCAAAGGCTATGTATAGCGGTGCATGGTAAACTGGAAGAAGTCATAAGTCCAAAGTGAGGATAACACATAGAGCGCTAGTACTACCTGATACGAGACATCGTCTAGTGAGACGACGCTGTAGTCACCAAGATAACTTCAAGTCGGCAACCTAGATTGCTCATTCACATGGTACTTCTTGGAAGTACAGTTTAAGCACGTGATGGGTATGGGAGTCGGGAGTTTGGAGGAAATGACTAGACCTTAGTATAAGTGGGAGATTGTTGGAGTTGTATACTTAATGTCTAGATTTAAGTAACGTAAACTCCCGATCATAGCATTTAAACTATTTAATTAAATAAATAATTGTTTGCATTTAATTATTGATAATTAATATATGCAAAATATAGTCCTAGATTCTCTACGTTGTAGTTAGTATGGTGTGCGTCGTCACACGGAAGATCATACTATCGGTTACTCGTATTTAATCGAACAGTAGCTCACGACCTAGATGGACACGGGCCAAGTCATCGGTATAGTCGTTGTATGAGGGAAAAATAATCGTTCTTGATTATTTTATCATACTTGTAAACTTGGTGTATTGGGCGGATCGCTTGAGATTTATCGATTAGGATTGCCTCAGATAATCGATTTAAATCTCAGAGTATTTTATTCTTAATCCCCGATATTATTGCGGGTGTGTATATTTAATATTAGTGACTTTGATTTTCCAAAGGAATTGACTGATTGGAATATCTGGTTAATTACCGGTAAAGTTGGGTCACGGTATTTTATATATGACACACCGTGAATTCTTGACGGGAAAGTGTATCCCGATAAGGGTTGATAATATCCCCGAGATGAGTTCATAAGGAATTATTATGTAAACCTCATGAGTGGATTTGTTCCGCATAATAATTAAGGTTGAATGGTACTATTCTCGGATAAAAGAGATGAATAAATTAATTAGCAATAAATTAATTTTAATCATAGATATTTATATCTTAAATACACGGAATAAATAATACTACCGGAGAGAATATTATTTGATATAATATGGTTTAATATTGGGAGTGCAATTAATTTTATATAGTGGAAAATAAATGAGCTACGGGTTCGCCCGCAGCGGTCGTGCGAGGGCGACGCCCTCGCTGGGCAGCGGGTCCGTGAACCCGCTGCGGGGCTGCTCTCGTGATCGATCGCGGGGTGCTGCGCAGTCACTCGTAGCCGCCTCGCATGAGCTACGGGTTCGCCCGCAGCGGTCGTGCGAGGGCGACGCCCTCGCTGGGCAGCGGGTCCGTGAACCCGCTGCGGGGCTGCTACGAGCAGCCCCGGGGATGCCTCTTGCGGGGGCTCGGCTGGGCACCACGCACTACAAGAAAAACTGCGGATCCCTACGGCCATTTCCGTAGGGAATGCCGTAGGGGATTGCCTCGTAGGCAACAGATTCCCTACGGGGATTTTATAGCCGTAGGGGGACTCCCTACGGCATTCCCGTAGGGGAGCCCCTAGGGGAAATCGTTTCCACCTCCTCTTCTCCCCGTAGGGGATCCCGGCTAGGGAATACGTTTCCAATTAAAAACGTGGCCCATATGCCTACTCGGGCCACCAACCCGACCCACAATCCAAGACCCGACAATATCACATCAACTCAAGGCCCGACCCAAGCCAGCCCTCAATGGAGGGCTATGTAATAATTAATCATGTCTATTGCATAGCCCAGGGTTTGAACCCTTGACCTTATGAGTGAAGAGGAGGAAGATAACCGCTGGGCTATCTGAGTTATATGTACAATTTTTAAAAGATAATATATATGTATTCATTAACTTCTATTTATTATGTAGTATAATTTAATAATAAGATAAAATACAATATATATATATATATATATATATATATATATATCAAATTATAAATATAAATTATATATTTGAAACATTTATTAGATTATATTTAATAATAATAACACTTAAACATTTTTTTATAATTATTATTAAAAATGTACTACTTTTTTAACATTTTTTATTTATTACAAATAATATATTATTTTAATTAATTTTAAATTTTAATAAACTTAAATATATTCAAAATAATATAATATTTTAATTAATTTAAAAAATTAATTATAATTTTATTATTTAGTAAAATAGTAGTTTAAAAAAACATTTATAACAATTTAATGTTTTCATAATAACATTTAATAATTTATTATTATATAAATTAATGTTAATATTATTAATATAAAAAACAAAAAAAAAAAAAAAACAATTTCCCTACGGCATTTTAATACTCCCCTACGGGAAATAGCCGTAGGGGTCCCCTACGGGAAAAGTAGCCGTAGGGAATTTATTATTCCCCTACGGGATTTGCCCGTAGGGAAAATTTCCCTACGGGTAGCCGTAGGGGATCCCGTAAGGAATCTTGAAGGCAAATTATGCGCGAGAATGCGAGCGAAGTTCCCTACGGGGATCCGCTACAGGGGTCACCCCTACGGCTGGGGGGTAGGGATTGCCGTAAGGGATGCCAGAAAATATTTCCCGTAGGGAATGCCGTAGGGGAATCCCGTGGTGGTGCTCGGTTGAGGTCCGGCTCGTACGGCGGCGCGCGGTTGGTTCTCCGGCGATCGAGGATTTTGATCGGGTTATCGGTTCCGCAATTTTTTTTTTTGATAGCCCGGGATATCGATTTCCAACACTATCTCTCTCAAATAATATCATTAAATCACTAATCACATCTAAAATCCCATCAGATATGGTAAGCCACGATAGTGTGGACGTTTACCTATCCGAAAGATTTCACAGTTAGATTTAAACAGCCCCCGTAGACAATCGCGAGCCCCCTCGCGGGGGCTCGGCTGGGCAGCCGCGGGTTCATCCCGCGGCGGTGTTCGTTCGGGCCCCGGCTCGTGCGGTGGTTTGCGTGTTCTCCGGCGATCGGGAATTTCGGTCGGAGTTTGTTTTTCCGCTTTTACCGATAACCCCGGGATGCCTATTTCTAACAGCAAAGTGTAAAAATCCCAAAATATGGGGTGACAAAATGTAATTAACCCATTAATTTATATTCTTTTCTTGCCATAAGAATAGTCACACATCTTTTGTAAATTACAAAGCAAATGTGACTATTCTTATAAAACTTAACATAGGTAGTACGTATTATTTATCATTAATAAAAGGTTAATTTTGGTAAATCGCTTAAATTATACTCCCTCCGTCCCACGATTGTTTGCCATGTTGGTCCATTGTTCTCTTGTTTGAATTTATCATTAATAAAAGGTTAATTTTGGTAAATCGCTTAAATTATACTCCCTCCGTCCCACGACTGTTTGCCATGTTGGTAAATTGTTCTCTTGTTTAACCGTCGATTACTTATGATAAAAAATATATAAAAATTATTAAAAAATATTAAAATAAAATTTTTTCTATAAATTTTTTTTATAAATTTTTTTTAGTATTTCTTATATATTTTTTATCATAAGTAATCTACGGTCAAACAAAAGAACAGTTGACTAGCATGACAAACAGTCATTGGACGGAATTAACAAGAAAAAAAGTAATTAAGAAAAAGGAATTTTGATTTTTGAAATTATTAAAAATAATACAAGATATATGTAATTTTCATGATAGTTTTACTGTAAAATTAAGTATAAATTAATGGTGTAACAATGAAAGAAACTATCTTTTTTCTTTTTGAAAAATGTCCCGGGAAAACTAGTATTTTAAATTATAAAACTCTTTTAAGTTACACTTTTATCAAAATCACCCTCAGCAAAATGTCTATCTACTAATATTTACATTTTCATTTTGAATTTAAATAATTTTTTTAAGAAAATGTATTTTTCAAACAATTATAAGAAAAAAATTTGGAAAAATATGTTTAAATCTAATTAAGTGGTGGTGTCAATATCGGTAGCTATTGAACCGAACTAGAAATGTTATAAGGTCATTTAATAGGTCAGACATTTCATTTGGTTTTGTTTGTTCTTTTGACTTTTGTTATAAGGTCATTTAATAGGTCAGACATTTCATTTGGTTTTTTTTAGGATAAAGATTGGTGTCTGAATCTGTATATCTAGAAATAAGTTTATTTGTGTTCAATTACCTATTTAACCTTTACTATAATTAATTAATTACTTTTTATTTATTTAATTGTAATTTAGGCGTGATTATATTTATACAAGTTATTAAGTGTTTGTTCATTTTCCAAAACGCGCATTAATTAATATTGTATGTCTTTCTGTCTTCCATAAACAAATGGCTTTGCTTTTGATTTTATGTTAGAAAACAAGTTTAATTAAAATTTTATTTGTACAAATCATCAATATGTTTGAAATAAAATTGTATTATACTGTAATTACCGTTCTTAAAAATTACTTTATATTATATACTCCAACTTGATATGATTTTAATAGAATTTATTATTTTTACATAGAAAAAAATTCAATAAAAAAATAAAAATTTCATAAATTAGGATTAAATTTATAAAAATAAGACATTAACAATTTATTATCTATCCTAAAATATAATTCATTTGAATTTACAATTTTATAGTATTAAAACTTCATTTGAATTTACATTTTTTCATGTATTCACTATTTTTATGATTTGAATGAAAAACTAATTAACTCTTAAAACATCATAAAATAATAATTTCATTCCATAAACTAAAAAACCAGATTAAATAAAAACACAAAAACAGTTTCATCAAATAAATAACAAAAGATAAAAACATTTAAAAAAAAAAAAAAAAAAAAAAAAAAAAAAAAAAAAAAAAAAACCTAATTTATTCCACTTATTTCTCATTATCACGGTTTCAAAGTATAAGCAACAAAAACATTTCAAAAAAACACGACTTTTATTCACTCCCAATCAGGCAGCACTCTGCACTCATATACGCATAAGCATATAGCAACTCTCTATTCAAATGATTAAGAACTAAACAAATTAACTTTAATGAGAAAAAAAAGTGTATACAATTTACATTTATTTATAATTAATTTGATA
Source organism: Euphrasia confusa (assembly GCA_954870475.1). Classification (NCBI taxonomy): domain Eukaryota; kingdom Viridiplantae; phylum Streptophyta; class Magnoliopsida; order Lamiales; family Orobanchaceae; genus Euphrasia; species Euphrasia confusa. The sequence goes on from OX940958.1 coordinate 15,177,441, forward strand.
ACTTATTAATTATATATCAAAGTTTTTTATTGTTCAATTTTCTTTTATTCTTTTAATTGATTGGTTGATTGGTTTTTTTTTCCATCTAATTGTTTGGTTGATTGTGGAATTTTTCATTTGTTTGGATACGAACCATTGAAACACTATATTACTACGTATAAAATATATTATAATTATATTCATCATCATTTTACTATAGTACTATATATAAAATTGGACGAGTACTATATATCACATAAAAATATTAATTTTGTGCGTTATTTTTTTAATTTATTATTTCATAATAAAAATTTTGAGTGTAATATTTTCTCTTAACATTCTTTACTTGAACATTTTGTAAAATAAATAAAAATATTATGTGTATTTTTACAAAATAATGTAAAAATATTATTAAATCTGTAGTAAGGATAGTAAATAAATTTTAAATCTTAGCAAATTTGTTGTTATCTTTGATTTATAAGAATCTCTTAATTATGGAATTGTTAAGTTGGCGATAATGAACAACACTCAATTACTTGTGATTTTATCAATCTTGATCTCTCCAAAACTTGCTTGTTAATTTTAATTGTTTTAGTTTTTTTTATATATAATTCTTAAGATATTTGATAACTCGAAGGATGTAAAGTGTAAACCTATGTATATTTAAATGATTTATAAAAAAAAAATTATTTCTAAACATAATTAAAAAAATAAGTATTTATAATTTTTTTCAAATAATTTAGTTATACAACAGTGAAATGAAAGTGTGAAATAGAATTGAGGGATTGTAAATCACCACAGAACGTAACTTCATATGATCTAAAATAAATAATCACAAAATTTAACTTAGTAAAAATATCAATAATAAACAACAATAAATGTTACTATTATCAATTGTCCAATAAACTATATATAAAAATAAAAAAATATTGTTTTGTCTAATGTATACTATATATTTTTTTTAATTTGTCAGTAAATTAATTTATTTAATAGGATTATAATCAAATAAACACAAAAACAAAAAAATATAATCAAATAAACATATATAAATTTTTATAATTGGGATGCTAAAATAAAAAATGATGCGGAATTATGGGACAATTAATGTGTTGGAGTTGTGTACTTAATGTCTAGATTTAAGTGACAGAAACTCACGATCCATTGCCATTAATCTATTTAACTAAATGAACAATTGTTTGCGTTTAATTATTTATAATTAAATATATGCAAAACATAGTCCTGGATTCTATACGTTGTAGTTAGTATGGTGTGTCGGGCCCCACACAGAAGATCATACTATCGGTTACTAGTATTTAATCGAACAGTTGCTCACGACCTAGATGGACACGGACCAATCCATCGGTATAGTCGTTGTGTGAGAGAGAAAATAATCTGTCTTGATTATTTTATCACACTTGTACACTTGGTGTATTGAGCGGATCGTTGAGATTCATCGATTAGGATTGCCGGCGATAATCGATTCGAGTCTCAGTGTATTTTATTCTTAATCCCCGATATTGTTGCGGGTGTGTATATTTAATATAAGTGACTTTGATTTACCAAAGGAATTAACCGATTTAATTATTGGGTTAATTACCGGTTAAGTTGGGTCACTATATTTTATATATGGCATGCCGTGAATACTTGACGGGAAAGTGTATCCCGGAAGGGTTGATAATATCCCCGAGATGAGTTCATAAGGAATTATTATGTAAACCCTGCAGGTGGATTCATTCCGCATAATAATTAAGGTTGAATGGTACTAGTCTCGGATATAAGAGATGAATAAATTAATTAGCAATAAATTAATTTTATTCATGGATATTTATATCTTAAATACACGGAATAAATAATACTACCGGAGAAATATTATTTGATATAATATGGTTTAATATTGGGAGTGCAATTAATTTTATATAGTGGAAAATAGAATTAATTAATATTGATAAGGATTAATGGACTTGAGCATTGGGCTCAATTTAATCTTCAATATTGGAAGCCCAATATTCCACCTCCTTCAGAACCCCTACGTAGCCTATAAAAGCACTACATGGTCTTCTCTATTCTCATAACTTGAAGATCACAATTCTAGAGAGAGAAAGTAGAGAGGAGGATCCATGGAGTTCGGTAGATCGTCGCCCACACGACGTCCGGGCTAGTGCAAGGAATACGTGGGAAGATCTCAAGGTCATCATAAGATCTCGTTTCTCCGCACAACGAATCGAAAGGTGAATTATATAATTGCTATTTAATTCTTGTTTTATTGAATCAATTATCGAAAAACAAGATCCAAGAGTCAAACCCGGATTAGACGAACGATCACGCGGTGGTGGCGAAGCCACCGGACCGCGGGGATCGCCCGCTAGGGTTTGGCGGCACGCGGAGGAAAGGAACCCTCGGCTGGGCCGAGGGCTCGCGATCGATCACGGGGATCGATCGCCGGGGGCGCGGGCTGGTGCCGCACCCCACCCGCCGTGAAGGCGGGGCTTCCCCAGGCGGCGGCGAGTCGCCGGACTCGCCGCGGGGGGGGGGGGAATCGCCCCATCGATCATGAAGATCGAACGCGATCTTCGATCGCGTGAACCCCGTCTCGCGGGGGTTCGGCTGGGGGCGGGCTGCGTGCCTTCGGGTGCGTGGTCTCCAAAGGCTGGACTCCGGCGGATGAGTCGGCGTTCATGTGATCTCCGGCGAAAGGTTTGATCGGGTTATTGGTTTCCGCAAATTTAAATAACCCGGGATATCGAATTCCAACAATTGGTATCAGAGCGTACGGTTACGTTTTTCGTTAATTGTTTCGATAATCGATTCTCGATATATATGGCCATAGATTAATTTAAATTGTTAAATTATTGTGCTATATTATTCTACGTACTTGATTTTCTCTCTTGTATGAATATTGTGAATTTTTATTAAATTAAAAATCGACGGAAAAATATATTAAAAATCGAGGGTTTTCGGAAATCGAACCGGATCGATCGGACGAGGGCTTGAAGCGGGACCGGGCTGTATGGCGGCTGGAGGTCGACGGCATCAACTACCAGTGGTGGTGGTCGCCGGAGGTCGACCGCTGCCGTGAGGCCAAGCGGTTCAGCCGCTACGGCTTCGGCTTCGGCTCGTGGAGCGGGCTGCTGTGCGAGCTGTGTACGGGCTGCTCGTGCGGTGGTGGCAGCGGGTCGATGGTGTGGTTCGTCAAGGGAGACGCCATGCCGGAGATTGACCAAGAGACGCTGCTGGCCATCGGAGAAGACGATCGAAGATGCGGCTGCTGGGAATTGTTTTCTCGCTGCTGTTAGGTGCGTGAATTGATGGCCAGCTGAATGATTTTGAATCATAGTGTTGTACGTGATGTGCATGGCAGTGAACTAATTCACATGGAACATGGCCATGCAAGTTGTGTAATCATGTGTTTACGCATGGTGAGATACACGGGCATGCATGTACCACATGTTCATGGGTTCGATTTTAGGATGACCGGAATTGTTTCGGTTCGTCCCGGTAAATCCGATCTTTCCGGAAATAATTTAATCTTTCTAATTTTATTTAATTTAATTTTGAAATTAATTCAAATTCTATTTGGATTAGATTTCTTAATTATGGAATTAAATAATGGAATTAGATGGAGAGTTAAATTAGGAAAGAAAATCCTAGTTTCTCTAGATATCCTATACCTACTTGGATTGGAAGTTTAAGAAGAATCAAAATTCGATTTTGATTAGGATTCTTGAGATCTAATCTAAATAGGATTGAGAAATTATTAAAATATTGATTTTATTTAATTTAAGTATTTTATTTAAAATCATTAGATTAATTCAAAATTTATTTTGGATTGGAAAATCTTAGATTTTATTTAGAATAGAATTAAATATGGAAATCAGTGGATTTTAATATAATATTGATTTTATTTAATTTAAGTATTTTATTTAAAATCATTAGATTAATTCAAAATTTATTTTGGATTGGAAAATCTTGGATTTTATTTAAAATAGAATTAAATATGGAAATCAATGGAATTGATTTTATTTAATTGGAGTATTTTATTTAAAATCATTAGATTGATTCAAATTTTTTTTGAATTGGAATCTTGGATTTTATTTAAAATAAATTAAATATGAGAATCAAAGAATTTTTCCGTCGCTCGGCAAAGTATTCAAGACGTAGAATGGAGGCTCAAGACAAGCATGCTGGAATTCATCAAGGTACGAATAGTCGAGAAATAATTTTACTTGAGTAATTATTTGATTATTTGTGAACGTACTTGCATGAAATGTATGTTTGTTATTATGCTTATGTGTATTTAATTATGCATTAGATAGCGTATCCCTTTGTTATAAAAAGCTAAGTGGGAGAGGGTATGGAAACATATCCATGGTCTCCATTGCTGTTCTCTTGGTGACTTTTATGGACTTTTGAAGTTCGTATAGACAAGTCATTGGAGGAGAATTCTTGTAATTCCTTTTACGAGAAACATTGATTAGGTTTATCAAACAATGCCTAATTTTTCTTTCCAAAACTGATTTCAAGTCGACTCATTCTCACCCCGGGGAGTGGAATGGAGCCAAAGCCACTTGGTCATGTCAAGGACACAAATTAGAGACTTTCGTGTCATTTGATGACTAGATCGATTGTCTGCTCGGCTCCCTCATTTTATGAGAGATAGGGTTGTTCGCATGGTGAATCACTGGTTAGAAACTTTGAGTTTCACTTATGATTCTCCGCGTCTTGATTTACAAGATTAAATGATTCAAGTAATTGGGAGTCAATTGTAAAAGTCTTTTGGTGTAGTAAACGTCCACACGAACGTGGCTTGCTACATTGAATGGGATTTTGGAACGATTGATGTAGACAGTTATAGAAGGGAGTAAAGGAGCGTATGTTAACGTAAACGTCCACACGAACGTGGCTTGCGGTGAATATACGTGTCCCAAACAATCTTCTTAGATACTGAGTAATGGTTTACACTTAGGTACGCTTTATAATATTCTTCCCAACGAAGTAACGCTATAATGATGTACGACCGAAGCAAATCTAATTGCTAAATCATTTGGGTGGGTAAACGTCCACACGAACGTGGCTTGCCTTACCTGATGGGATTTTAGATGTGATTAGTGGTTTAATGATATTATTTGAGGGAGATAATATCGGAGATTAAATCGATTGTTTGTTGTTATATGTGCTCATAGATTAGGATATGGCTTTGAACCCACTTTCTGTGATACGTAAGGATTTTTAAACTCACTGGTCCCTAAATGTAATGATTGGAATAGAGATCTAGACATTACCCAAACTGTTAAAGAGTACTAGTTAGTGCTCAGTGATCTTTGTCCTCCCGAGCCTATTGACATAGGCGGCTAGACAAGAGGCGATGTGGATACTCATAAAGGGCAGTCGCTTCGAGGAAACGCTTAAACACGTTTTTGAGATGATTGACCTTTTAGACGAGTTGAGACGGAGATCGCAAGCTCTTGTAGCCAATGCCAAAGGTTTCGAACCTAAAGGCAAACGGGGAAAAGAAAAGCAAAGAAACCCAGTGGTTCTTTTTGGACCACGAGAAGGGACGAGAAAGCCATGAGGCAAGAGTTCTCGATGCAAACAGTCTGGGTACTGGAAGTCTGATTATCCTCTCAAAGAAAGTACGAAATTCTTCTTTAGTCGTAAAACATAGTCAGTGGTATTATCTGTCGGAACCTGGTGTGTAGATATGGAACCATTGACGGTATGTGCATTTTAAATGCAAGGGTTCCAGGAAACCCGTCGATTTAGAAAAGATGAAATCGTAGTCTACATGGGCAATGCTGTGGAGGAGGCAGCAGTTGCAGTGGAGGACATTTTATAGGATTTCATTTTGAGTTATTGCTTTTATGTACCTTTCATATTAGAAAGAACTTTGTTCTGGATTTCTAATGAATGGATATTTTATTTCTTTCAATCATTTGATGGTTATAAGATGAAATAATGATAGTATCTATTCTGGTACATTAGCTAGCAATATATAAATGATGAATCCTGAGTCCACCACGATGCAACGAACCGTAGTATAAAACTCGTTTTACTAATAAGAGATTTCTTTATTAAATCAGTTATACTTGTGGATTCTTATGCTAAGTCATGCTTATTCAAATAAGAAGTTCAAAGGTCGAAAATTGATTTTTGATCAATTAAGTTGAAGGAGTGGACCTTCCGACCTAAGAATCTTATTTGGAAGATAACATGACTAAGCAATCCTTTATGGATATAAGATGTAAGATCCGGACAAGTATAAGAATTGATTGACTCTGATGTATGCAGACCTATGCCTACTCAGACAATAAGGTACGAGTACTTCATTTTATGATTACTCGAAAAATGGACTAGAATACCTGATGTGCCACAAAAGCAAGTGTTTTGACAAGTCAATGGACACTAAGCAATTGTGGAGAGCCATCAAGGTATATCCATTTGTAGCCTGCGATTTGATCGCGGAGGCAAGTACCTGTCTGAGGAATGCATGGCATACTGATCAGAGGTTGGGATGATCCCAAATGACTACACCATACACTTTTTGTGTAGAAATGGTGTGTCGTAAACAAGAAATGGAACTCTTATAGAAATAGTAAAAGCATGAGTTATACGGAACTACCTATGTTCTATGGATATGTCTGGAAACAACAGCGCATTCAAATGCGGTTGTAAAATATCCTGGAAGAACAAAAGATGTGTGTTCAATAGTACTATGAACCAGAGGGACGTTATAAGTTCTAACGCCCGGTTCTTAGAGAAGGACTATATGATGAACCACAAAGCCCAAGGTGACGTAATACTTTGAAATGAGAGAGAAAGATTAAGACTTAGAACCAGCCGAACCGAGTAGCGGTACACCACTAACTGCACCTACTGTTATCACTGTTTATACACCGGAATGCCATCGTAGTGGGAGGTTGTGGAACAACCGGAGATATTCATAAGACTAGGAGAGTCTTCGGACTCTGGACCTAGTATACATGAAATCGATCCCTGGATCTACATGAAGGCCGTACTAGATCTAAATGTGCCTTCTTGGAGAGCAATAAGGATTATTGCTAAGAGGCGAGATCATTTAGAGTACAAGCTTAGTTGATCCATTTATGGATTGAAACAAAGCATTGAGTTCGTGGTACTTGCAAATTGATGAGATAGTCCATTTTATGGATTCATCAAAAGCATAGACGAATCGTGTGTATGGGAAACGTGATGGAAACAAGGTGGTGTTTCTCGGAGGTTTTATGTAGATGACATTTTATCATTGGCAACAATGTAAAGATGTTGTCAGACATAAAATGATGGTTGTCTAGAAAAATTGATATATGAGATGAAGAAGAAGTTAGAGCATGTTCTTAAGATCTAGGATCTCAAGAAAAGAACATTGTACTTCTCCTGGACATCTTACATATATATGATTATGGTTCGTTTTAACATGCATGATTCCGAGAAAGGTTCGTTACCTTTCAGAGACGGAATGCATCTATCTAAGGATATGTGTTTTGGAACACAAAAGGAGATAGAAGCAATGAAAGCAATTTCCTACACTTTGAGTGTGGAAAGCTTAATAAATGCAATGTTGAAAAACGAGAACCTGATATCGGCTATGCGGTGAGCATAGTGGGAGGATATCAAGGTAATCCTGGAAAGGAATATTCGACTGCCGTAAAAGTACTTTCGAAGTGTAAGGATAAATATGTTTGGGCATTACAATGCCTTAAATGTACCTAGGCAGAAGTTGTCTTGCTAGCATATTTATTTGTTTTATTTCTTTCTTCACAATTTAAACTGTTGTAATCACTTGTCATATTGGTGATTTGATTTAGCATAGTTCATTAGTTGGAACGTGCTTGATAAACAATCAACATAGAAGCTTTCTGCCGCAGCACAGCCAGGCAGAGTCATGCCGCAAGCAGTGCAAGGCTTGGACAAGAGGTTGAGTCAAGATATCGAGCGAAGCATGAGCGTAGGGCAAAGGAATGCTGAAGTCAAGATAGTATGGAAGGCAGTGCAGTGTGGCAGAGCATTCCAGAAGAACTTCAGAAGGCATTCCTGCGGCAGCGGTCAAAGCAGCCTGCCCTATAATATCTCAACCGATTGTTGACCTAGCTTTTCAAGGGAATTAGTTGAAGACTCTCACCTATAAATAGAGGACGTCTACAGCTGCATTCCTCAACAATCCAGAATACAATACAACACCTTAGAAACACAATTACATTACAAGAATCGATCATCTAGCTTTTAGAGCCGCGACTTCATTTGTGAAGCTCGTCGTGCCATATGTTCTCTCGTCTCTAAGAGAGTTCTTTTGTTCAGCTGATGATTCGATAGCTTAGTATAGGTGTTCATTTCAGTAGCTAGGATTTATTGTTGATTGTTCATACTCGTTGGATACGGTTTATACGAAGGCATACATGTGTATAGCCTTTGGTAATATCTTTGTAAATCCAAGAGTATCATTTTGTAAAGACTCGTTCTTTAATAAAGTTTCTGGTCGTAAGACCGTTTCGTATGTGTATAATTTAAATACACATACAAAGATTTAAATTTGTGTTCTTTACTTTTCGTACGTGTGTGTGTGTTCGTTCGAAGTGATTTATTTTTATTAATTCCGCTGCAATTCTTATACATATATCACATATAATTTTAACAAGTAAACAACTTGGTTAATCTGGATAAAATACTTAAACTCAATTAAATCACGTAAAACGAACGTTTTCTGTACAAGGCATCGTGCTGCGGCATACGCTGTTCTGCCGCAGAACACTGCCTTGTCTAGGCAGCGCATTTTACTGCGTTTTATTTACTGCCTACGAGTTTCAAGTGGTATCAGAGCGGGCACTAGACTTACTTAGTGTTTAAGGTCCGTCTGATCACGCACACTTACAATGGCAGATCCATCTTACATCGTACGAACACCGGTTGTTCTTGACGGTAGTAATTATGGATTTTGGAAAACCCGCATTGAAGCAAGGATCAAATCAATTGATCGCAGTGCGTGGCTATCCGTACTTCGAGGATGGAAACCACCTCAGGAGGAAATCCCTGAAGGCGGCACGATTGAAAAATCACCGGAGAAGTGGTCTATCGATGAAACTGCCGCAGCTACTGCCAACGATAGGGCAAGGTGTGCCATCCTTGAATCCATCGATTGCAATATGTACAGAATTGTCAAACAATGTACTACTACCAAACAAGTATGGGATTTGCTGGCTCTTCATTGTGAAGGTAACAACGCAGTGAAGAAAACCAAGGTCCGTATGCTTATGTCTCGTTTCGAGAACTTGCGTATGAACGAGGACGAGACTTGCCTTCAGTACTTTGGAGAATTAATGTCCATTGTTACTGAATGTGCTGACCTTGGTTCACCCATTAGCAACCCGGCAGTATGTAGTAAGATTATGCGATCGATGAGCAAAAAGTTCCTGCCGAAGGTCACTGCCATAGAAGACAGCGAAATGTCTGAAGAAGATTTTGTTTCATTAATGGCGATCTTCAAGAACTATGAACTGAACCATGAAGATCGCGAAACTCACGGGAAGTCACGTCCACGAAGCGACGAGAGGAACATTGCCTACACCGTGGCAGAGCCCGACGGCAGAGAACAAGGCAATAGTTCTCAAGGCAGCAGCCCCACCTCTACCAATGACTTGACCGATGAAGAGATCTACGAGCTACTTGGATCTGATGGTGGAGATGACCAGTTTGCATTCCTCGCCCGGAAAATGGATGCTGTGCTTGTTCGCTCGCTGAAGAAGCCGTACGATCCCCGACGAAGGAAGTTTCCGGCAAGGTCACCACAAACTCAAGATCGACGACTTGTGATCCGCCAACCAAGCACGGGATCCATCTCAAGCTCCAGTCCAAATTCAAAGGACTGGTCGAGGATCAAGTGCCACGTATGTCAAGGGATTGGACACTTTTCAACCGAATGCCCTTCAAAAGATCGAGGCATTGGAATTTTGAATTCCATGGTTGCGCAAGAAGATATGGAACAATATTGCCTTGAAGACTCAACCACTGCGCTCACTGCTCAACTCGAAGGCACAACCCTATCTGACGCTGAAGATGACAGTCCATCCAATGTGAATGCACGACGGCATGTTGCATTCTTTGCCTCTGCCGCAGAAACGACAGAAAGCCCTGCCGCAGAGAACTGCCTGTGCCTCACTGCCTCAGTCAATGGCTATGAATCTGAAGAGGAGACCATTCCCATTGATATTTTCATCGAGCTCAAAGAAAGTTTCGATGAGCTACTCATGAAATTTACCCGGCAGACCAAGATGATGAAGATGCTTACGTCAACCAAAGCCGGATATGAAGAAAAAGTGAAGAAGCAGGCCATGGCAATTGAACAAATGCTCGTAGAAAAGAACACCTTTGAAGAACGATTGAAGAAACTTGATGTCCAACTCACCAGAAAGGATATGGAGGCCGAGAAACTGAAAATTGACTTTAATCGTGTAAATGGAAAACTCGAAGTTGCTAACAATACTTTTGTAAAACTTAACACAGCAACAACAAAATTAGATGCCGTAATGAGTATTTCACATGTTGAACGGCAAGGCCTCGGACATCAAAAAGTTGTAGATGCCGTTTTTCCAAAGAAAAACCCAATGGACATGGCATTTGTAAAGGCATCAAATGACGATTCAACAACTGCCGCACAATCCTCAACTCCAAAAAGGGATGAACAAACCGAAGGCAAGGCCACTGCCCCAGCAAAAGACTGCCGCAGAAGGCCGAAGCAAAGGCAGGCACCATCAGGCAGGATGAAGACAAGGAAGCCCCTGCCTAAGCAACATTTTAAATCAACGAGACGATATGTTTGCCACTACTGCCTAGTACCTGGTCACATTCGACCCTTTTGTTGGAGACGCGAAGAGGATCAAGCAAGAGGACATTACTTTCACTCCAACACTGGACCACGGCATCCCAAATACTTCTCGCATTCTCTGTCTTCACGACGCTTTTTCAAAAAGAAGGCAACAATTATACGCAAATGGGTGCCCAAAACTAAACTCTCTACGAATGTTTGTTTTACAGGTCCCTCCGATGACTCCTCTGCCGCATCAAATGCCATCCAAAGTGCCGAAACATGCAATGTCATTTTCACTGCCCTCAAAGCTACCAAGGATGATAAATGGTACTTCGATAGTGGATGCTCGCGGCACATGACCGGAAATAGTGATCACCTCATCGACTACAAAGCTTTTCACGGAGGAGAGGTCACGTTTGGAGGAGGGTCCAGTGGTTCAATTGTTGGCCGAGGCACTTTAAATGTGAAAGGGCTGCCAAAGCTACAACAAGTGCTTCATGTTGAAGGCCTCATCACAAACCTCATAAGCATAAGTCAACTATGCGATGAAGGCATGAATGTAAAGTTTACTCACCAAATGTGTGAAGTGTTTGATCGTGCAGGGAACCCACTCATTCAGGGGGAGCGTTCCAAGGCAAACAACTGCTACTCCATTGGAGAAACATGCCTCTCTGCACAAGTCAAAGATGACATAGACCTATGGCATCAAAAACTTGGACACACAAGTCTTGGAAATTTAGAGCGTCTAATCAAGCTCAATGCTGTTCGTGGACTTCCAGCTCTCCCAAAAATCCAGAAGACAACATGTGGACATTGCAAACAAGGAAAAATGACTCGTACAAGTCATCCAGCAATACCTGCCGCAGGACAGACTGATGCCTCTGCCGCAGGACCTGCCAACTCCAAGGCAGAACTGTATCAAAAGCAAACCAAATGCTTTGATCTCCTCCACATGGATTTAATGGGACCAATCGAGACGAGGAGCCACTCTGGAAAACGCTACGTACTTGTCGTAGTAGATGATTTCTCAAGATATACTTGGGTGCGTTTTCTCCAAGACAAGAGTGAGACATTTGATGAGGTGTCCAAGCTAATCAGGTGGATAAAGACCAACCATGAAGCCTCAGTAAAGAGAATAAGAAGTGACCATGGCACCGAGTTTGAAAATCAACGGCTTTCTCGTTTTTGTGACACGCATGGCATTGCCCAAGAATTTTCTGCCCCCATAACACCGCAACAAAACGGTGTGGCTGAAAGGAAGAACCGAACCCTCAAGGAAATGGCGTGTACCATGCTGATCGCCAAGGGCCTAAGCAAGCAATTTTGGGCAGAAGCATTCAATGCCGCATGCCATATCCTGAACCGCATCAGCATACGTTCAGGAACAACAAAAACGGCCTATGAAATTTTGAACAATAGGAAGCCTAATTTGAAATACTTTCATGTGTTTGGCTCTGTTTGTTATGTTCTGAGTGATAGGGAACCTAGATCTAAACTTGATCCAAAATCACTTAAAGGATTATTTGTTGGATACTCTAGGAATAGTCATGCCTATCGTATTTTTATCATACAAACTAGAACCATCATTGAATCTGTAAATGTTGATTTTGATGATCTTAGTCGACTCAGGAAACCTAAAGAAGAGAATGTAGAAGGTCTGCTCGAGCCTGCCGCAGTAGCAGAAATTGAAGGCAGTTTCACTCCTACGCAGCCTACTGCCGCACCCACTGGCTCGAATAATGATGATCAGCCCTCTACAGCGTCTCCCGAGCACTCAAATGATGATAGCTCGCCTCAACAAACAGATTCATCAGATGTCGAAGAAACACCAATCCGACGACGAAGGGATCCCCCAAGACATGTTATCCGAAACCACCCTTCGAGTCAACTGTTGGCCACACGCATGAGAGCTCGTCCATACATCAACTACCGCAACATGACCAAGAATGTAAGCATGTCTGCCACATGCATTGAAATAGGCATTGCCTCGTACCTCTCAACGATCGAACCAAAGAATGCCAAAGAAGCGTTGGCCGATGAATTTTGGTTTATGGCAATGCAAGAAGAGATGAACGAGTTTGAAAGAAACAAAGTTTGGAAGCTCATTCCTCGTCCCAAAAACAAGAATGTCATCGGGACAAAGTGGATTTTCAAGAACAAATCGAATGAGCATGGGCAGGTTGTGCGCAACAAGGCAAGACTAGTGGCACAAGGCTATACGCAAGTTGAAGGCATCGACTTCGATGAAACTTTTGCTCCTGTAGCATGCATGGAGTCCATACGTTTACTTATTGCTATTGCATGCCACCTCAACATCACCTTACATCAAATGGACGTGAAGGCAGCCTTTCTCAACGGCATACTTGAAGAGGAGGCATATGTTGCACAACCCAAGGGCTTCGAAGATCCGAAACATCCTGACTATGTGTATCAATTACACAAGGCATTGTACGGCCTAAAACAAGCTCCTAGAGCTTGGTATGGCTGCCTAACTGATTTTCTACTCAGTTTCGGATTCACTCGAGGCACTGCCGACAAAACACTGTTTGTGAAATTCAATTTTTCCAATATTTTAATTGCACAAATTTATGTTGATGATATTGTCTTTGGATCCACATGTGAGAATATGCTTAAGGCATTTACCTCCGCCATGGCATCAAAATTTGAGATGAGCATGGTAGGAGAACTAACTCATTTTTTAGGGCTCCATATCAAACAATCACCAACTGGGACGTTTATCTCACAAACTTCATACGCTAAGAATCTCATCAAAAGATTCCAACTTGAAGGATCCAAGCCCATGAAAACACCTATGGGCTCAACGGACAAAATCTCCCGAGGCACTGATACTGCCGCAGTGGATCAGACACTCTACCGATCCATGATAGGGAGTTTACTTTACCTTACGGCAACTAGACCTGATATCATGTATAGCGTTTGTTTGTGTGCCAGGTTTCAAGCTGATCCAAGGGAAGAACACTTGAAGGCAGTCAAACGCATCATACGCTACGTTGCCGCATCAGTCGAGTTAGGCATATGGTATACCAAAGATACCACCACCGATTTGGTTGGATTTTCAGATGCCGACTGGGCAGGAGACACGGATGAGCGCAGGAGTACAAGCGGAGGATGTTGCTTTCTTGGAAACAAAATCATTTCATGGCAAAGCCGCAAGCAAAACTGCATTTCTCTATCCACTGCCGAATCAGAATACATTGCCGCAGGGAGTTGCTGTACCCAATTGATTTGGTTAAAGCACATGCTTGATGACTACCACCTGGATAGCAATGTTCTTACACTCTACTGCGACAATACGAGTGCTATAAATATCAGTCATAATCCAGTGCAGCACTCAAGAACCAAACACATCAGCATAAGGCATCATTTCATCCGAGATTTGGTGGAGAAACGACTCTTGAGGATTGATCACATCCCAACAGAAAATCAAATAGCAGATATCTTCACCAAGCCACTGAACTCAGATCGATTCATTGCTTTGAGAAAATCTTTGTGCATGTGCACCATGCCTTAAATGCTGATCTGCATCATGCTGCTGCATTGTCATGCCTACTGAACCTCTGCCACAGCATTCTGCCTTGTCAACATATGAGTTTAAAATTTTCCGAAGGAAGAGAGAATACCCAAACCACTTTAGGCAACATGGTCAAACCCATATACATGTAATTAATACTCAATGGGTTGAGATACTATGTACTAGGTGACCTAAGTATTTAATAACCTCATTATTGACATGGCATTATACCTAAGTAGAGTATAAGTACTTATGATGCAGCATGATGTTTCATTAGGATTAGATAGTTGTTAATCTTTTCCTAATTTTGCTTTGTAAGCCTCGATTTTTCACACCACAAAAATATTTTACTTATTTTATTCAAAAAAAAAAAAAAAAAAAAAAAAATTGAAAAATGAAAAATAGAAAAAGAAAATACTCTAAGAACAGAAAAAGAGAAAAATTAAAAACAGAAAAATAGATAAACAAAAAAAAAAGGGATTTTGGCTTTGATTTTTTTTGGCAACGACCTGCCGCAGAGCACTGCCCCACTTGACCGTTGGGCAGCACTCAAGTGTGCGGCAGGCGACGGTTCAGGTCACAAAAAGTAACCGTTGCCTGATTTTACGTCCCATCGTACTACCACCCGATTTTTACTCCTATTTTTCTTTATCTATTATTCAAACTCCTAATCCAACTACACTTCTAATACAAATCAGATTCAAAGAGTTTGAATTTTCTTGAATTCTCTAAACCCTAAATTGCTTATCAAGAACTTTGAATTCAATGGCATCATCTCCTTTCGCCTTTGCTCGCTACTACTCGGACCCACGTCTGGTGGAGCTCATCAAAGAATCTCGCCCCGATGCAACTATGGAGGATATTCAACCCGCGGAGTCTCTGCCGTTCATCAACCGCCTCATCGCCATCGACGCTGCCGCCGCCGCAGCTGCCGACGCCGCAATCGACGCCGCTTCCCAGCCACCACAAGTCGAGACCGGAGAAGGATCAGGTAAGGCTTCTCCCATGAACATCTCTCCGGACCATGACACAGGGGGAGAAGCTGCCGCAGAAGACGAACCTGCCGAAGAAGAACGAGTCTATCCCGAACCGACTCCACTGTCTATCATCCGCCCTGAAGATGATGACATCTCCGGCGACACTGAGCCGTCTCAGACTCCACGACCACCGGTAGTTATTCCGGGAGTTGATGATGTGCTTGCATACGAGGCTACCCAGAATGAACGATCATTTCACACCTCTGACTTAAAAGGGCTTTTTACTCCTGAACCCTCTGTCACTGCCGCATCATCTGCCTTTCCACAGGCAGACCCTGAAGTGCAGCAGCAAGGCAAGCAAATGCCTTAGAACAGGAGGGATGATGATGATGATTTCAATTATGCTGAGCTCTACGACAACTATCCCATATCTCAGAAAAAGACCAAGGCTCGCAAACCGACTCCTTATCCATCTGCAAATCCACCCTCCGATGCGGAAGATTCCGGCCACTCAAGTCAACAGCAGCATGATGCCGCAGATGCCTCTGACACAGAATCAGACCCACTACTGCAGGATCTTGCCTCCAGGAAGCGCAAGAAACAGCAGGTACCAATTCCTTCTCGCCGGCCGTCCACCAGGTCCGCCACTGCCTATGCAAAAGGCAAAGGCACGGCTGTGCCCCCAACTTCAATGGAAAATCCCATTGACGTAGAAGCCACCACTGCTAAGAAATCCCGAAAAGGGAAGGAGAAAGCTGCCGCAATCAAACCCGACAGCTCTCATAGTGGTGATGCCGCAGTTATACCTGCTGCGAAGAAGGGCAAGGCACCGAAAATTGATGCCCCCAAGGAGGATTCTGATTCTGACATGAAACCAGGCAAGGGTTACTCGAGGCGTTTCTGGTCTGAACGACGATCAGTGATTGGGCCCCAGTTCTACTCCAACAAGCCCATTCAAACGGATCGCTGTGTGGACATGCCGACCTGTGTCAGACACAAAGTTGATAAATTCTTGAAGAGGATGAAGTTGGTCAAGGCAGTTACCTACGCAGGACCCTACTGCGAAGACTTGGTGCGCGACTTTTATGCTAACTTGCGCCCATGTTTTGGTGATGATGGTTCCCGTGGCTATGGGAAAGTGTATCTCAGGGAGAAAATTTTCAATTTCACCCCGGCTGCTATTAATGCCTTCTTGGAGCGCTCTGATATCGAGTATCCTGCCGCACTTGTTGATCCTACGGTTGCCGCAGTCTCTCACCGCCTGACCAAATCACCACCCGATGCCGCAAACAACATTCCTTGCTCAAAACTCTCATCTTTTTACTACTTTTTGTTCACTGTTGCCAGGCACAACTGGATTCCCACAACAAATGTGCACTTTGTGCATACCCAAATGGGGGAAATCCTGTTTCATCTTGGTGCAGGTAGGCAGGTGAATTTGGGAGAGCTCATTTTTGAGAAGATCGAGTCACAGGCAGAGAACATCACTCAGACGCAGAGCCTTGCGTTCCCTTCCCTGATCTGGGAAATGTTGAAGATCCAAGGGCTCTCGATCAATAGTGCTGATCAACTGACTGCTGTGCCACATCCCTACAAGTTGTCTGTTCGCGAGTTCAATGATCTGCCGTGGAATGGTTTTCATGCTACTGTCGCAGTGCCTCCCACTCCACCTCCAAAGAAGGCTCCCAAGCTGCCGCAGACTGATGCCCCTAGCTCATCTGCTCCACAACCAAGTGTTCCTGCTCGTGTCCAGGCATTTGCAGACCAATTTGCTGCAAACCACATGGTAATCATGCAGGACTACATGTCAAAAGCACTCGTGGATGCCATTACCTTCTTTCTTGAAGAAGAGGGCTTTCCTCCACAAAAAGGGGGAGACCAGCAGCCGAGGCCAAAATGGCAAAGAGCACTGTCTTGAAGATGTTGAAGAAGCGCATTGATGCAGACCTCAAAGAAGTTGAAGCTGAAGAAGCTGCAGAGAAGATGCTGCCGCAGCAGAGAAGGCTGCCGCAGACACTGCAGCAGAGATTGATGGTGAAGAGCATGGATCGTCTCCTGAGCACGATGATTGAAGATTTCAAGGATTGCAGTTCTCAAGACCCGAAGAAATATCATTTCTTCTTTCTGCTTTAGTTTTATTCTGCTCAAGACAATTTATTTAATTTCTGTTTATTTGTTTTTGAACAATTTGGTTTTAAGTTTGTTTTTGGTTTGAACAATTTTTAATTCTAGTACTTATTTCCTTTTGAAAAAATTGGTGTGTTATTTTTAAGGCTTACTTAGTTACTTGTTTTTGTTCTATTAGTTAGTTGTTTAAATAAATTTTTGTTCTACTTAGGAAGTATTAACTAAGGGGGAGTTTTATGCCTTAGTTGTTTTGTCAAGATAAATTCCATAAACTTCCAAGTAAGATGTATTTCATTGAGGGGGAGTGCTCATTGCGCTGCTGCCTCATGGTTTTGTGAAGAAAGATAAAAAGGGGGAGTTTGTAAGGATAAATATGTTTGGGCATTACAATGCCTTAAATGTACCTAGGCAGAAGTTGTCTTGCTAGCATATTTATTTGTTTTATTTCTTTCTTCACAATTTAAACTGTTGTAATCACTTGTCATATTGGTGATTTGATTTAGCATAGTTCATTAGTTGGAACGTGCTTGATAAACAATCAACATAGAAGCTTTCTGCCGCAGCACAGCCAGGCAGAGTCATGCCGCAAGCAGTGCAAGGCTTGGACAAGAGGTTGAGTCAAGATATCGAGCGAAGCATGAGCGTAGGGCAAAGGAATGCTGAAGTCAAGATAGTATGGAAGGCAGTGCAGTGTGGCAGAGCATTCCAGAAGAACTTCAGAAGGCATTCCTGCGGCAGCGGTCAAAGCAGGCTGCCCTATAATATCTCAACCGATTGTTGACCTAGCTTTTCAAGGGAATTAGTTGAAGACTCTCACCTATAAATAGAGGACGTCTACAGCTGCATTCCTCAACAATCCAGAATACAATACAACACCTTAGAAACACAATTACATTACAAGAATCGATCATCTAGCTTTTAGAGCCGCGACTTCATTTGTGAAGCTCGTCGTGCCATATGTTCTCTCGTCTCTAAGAGAGTTCTTTTGTTCAGCTGATGATTTGATAGCTTAGTATAGGTGTTCATTTCAGTAGCTAGGATTTATTGTTGATTGTTCATACTCGTTGGATACGGTTTATACGAAGGCATACATGTGTATAGCCTTTGGTAATATCATTGTAAATCCAAGAGTATCATTTTGTAAAGACTCGTTCTTTAATAAAGTTTCTGGTCGTAAGACCGTTTCGTATGTGTATAATTTAAATACACATACAAAGATTTAAATTTGTGTTCTTTACTTTTCGTACGTGTGTGTGTGTTCGTTCGAAGTGATTTATTTTTATTAATTCCGCTGCAATTCTTATACATATATCACATATAATTTTAACAAGTAAACAACTTGGTTAATCTGGATAAAATACTTAAACTCAATTAAATCACGTAAAACGAACGTTTTCTGTACAAGGCATCGTGCTGCGGCATACGCTGTTCTGCCGCAGAACACTGCCTTGTCTAGGCAGCGCATTTTACTGCGTTTTATTTACTGCCTACGAGTTTCACGAAGTACTGTTCTAGACTACGAAGCAGACAAGCATTTCCTTTGGATTACATTCTCTTAGATTTCTAATCGAATGAGGACCAGTGTAAGTCGATATCAGGCTATGTGTTTCACTATTGAAGGAGAAGGAGTTTAACATGGAAGAGTGATAAGCACGATGCTTTTCGGACTCTGCCATGGGTAACCAAATAGCGGCCTCAGAGGCAGTGGAAGTTTTGGTATAACTCCGGGATAATCTCTGGGACTTAGATGTGATTCTTAATTTGCCAAAGGCTATGTAAATAGCGGTGCAATGGCAAATGGTAAGAAATCACAAGTCCATAAGTGTAAGATAACACATAGTGCAAGTACCACCTGATACGAGTCATCGTCGAGGGAGACGACGCTATAGTCACCAAGATAACTTCAGAGCGGCAACCTAGAGTGCTCATTCACATATTACTTCTTGGAAGTACAACTTAAGCACGTGATGAGTATGGGAGTCGGGAGTTTGGAGGAAATGACTAGACCTTAGTACAAGTGGGAGATTGTTGGAGTTGTGTACTTAATGTCTAGATTTAAGTGACAGAAACTCACGATCCATTGCCATTAATCTATTTAACTAAATGAACAATTGTTTGCGTTTAATTATTTATAATTAAATATATGCAAAACATAGTCCTGGATTCTATACGTTGTAGTTAGTATGGTGTGTCGGGCCCCACACAGAAGATCATACTATCGGTTACTCGTATTTAATCGAACAGTTGCTCACGACCTAGATGGACACGGACCAATCCATCGGTATAGTCGTTGTGTGAGAGAGAAAATAATCTGTCTTGATTATTTTATCACACTTGTACACTTGGTGTATTGAGCGGATCGTTGAGATTCATCGATTAGGATTGCCGGCGATAATCGATTCGAGTCTCAGTGTATTTTATTCTTAATCCCCGATATTGTTGCGGGTGTGTATATTTAATATAAGTGACTTTGATTTACCAAAGGAATTAACCGATTTAATTATTGGGTTAATTACCGGTTAAGTTGGGTCACTATATTTTATATATGGCATGCCGTGAATACTTGACGGGAAAGTGTATCCCGGAAGGGTTGATAATATCCCCGAGATGAGTTCATAAGGAATTATTATGTAAACCCTGCAGGTGGATTCATTCCGCATAATAATTAAGGTTGAATGGTACTAGTCTCGGATATAAGAGATGAATAAATTAATTAGCAATAAATTAATTTTATTCATGGATATTTATATCTTAAATACACGGAATAAATAATACTACCGGAGAAATATTATTTGATATAATATGGTTTAATATTGGGAGTGCAATTAATTTTATATAGTGGAAAATAGAATTAATTAATATTGATAAGGATTAATGGACTTGAGCATTGGGCTCAATTTAATCTTCAATATTGGAAGCCCAATATTCCACCTCCTTCAGATCCCCTACGTAGCCTATAAAAGCACTACATGATCTTCTCTATTCTCATAACTTGAAGATCACAATTCTAGAGAGAGAAAGTAGAGAGGAGGATCCATGGAGTTCGGTAGATCGTCGCCCACACGACGTCCGGGCTAGTGCAAGGAATACGTGGGAAGATCTCAAGGTCATCATAAGATCTCGTTTCTCCGCACAACGAATCGAAAGGTGAATTATATAATTGCTATTTAATTCTTGTTTTATTGAATCAATTATCGAAAAACAAGATCCAAGAGTCGAACCCGGATTAGACGAACGATCACGCGGTGGTGGCGAAGCCACCGGACCGCGGGGATCGCCCGCTAGGGTTTGGCGGCACGCGGAGGAAAGGAACCCTCGGCTGGGCCGAGGGCTCGCGATCGATCACGGGGATCGATCGCCGGGGGCGCGGGCTGGTGCCGCACCCCACCCGCCGTGAAGGCAGGGCTTCTCCAGGCGGCGGCGAGTCGCCGGACTCGCCGCGGGGGGGGGGGGGGGGGGGGGGGGGGCTGCTGGGCAGCCCCATCGATCATGAAGATCGAACGCGATCTTCGATCGCGTGAACCCCGTCTCGCGGGGGTTCGGCTGGGGGCGGGCTGCGTGCCTTCGGGTGCGTGGTCTCCAAAGGCTGGACTCCGGCGGATGAGTCGGCGTTCATGTGATCTCCGGCGAAGGGTTTGATCGGGTTATTGGTTTCCGCAAATTTAAATAACCCGGGATATCGAATTCCAACATAATGCGCTACAAATAAATATGAAAAGCTATCAAAATGATGATTCTTTATAAATCCGCTGTTAAAAAACTTATTAAGGTTACAAAGGTAATTACACATAATTAATACCGGTTCTGAATATCCAGATTCTGGATAGATAGGGCCACCCTTTTTTTTTTATTATTTAATTAAAAACACGTTTTTTAATAACATTAATTAAAATTCATTTTTACGAAACTTAAATATTTTTACATTTTTGAAATCTACAAAATACGCTCGTAATATAAACATCAATTTTAAATATCAATTAATTCATGCGTTTCTACTTACTCGTACACACAATTAATTTCGTTCTAAATTTCAAAAAATACTTCATTTTTAGTTTTTTAAAATTTCGGATAAATATAAACAAATACAACAAGACTTTTAAAGTATAAAATTGCGATCGAAAATCATAAAAACATTGAAACACCTTTTATAAAATTGGGATCGAAAATAAAAAAAAAAACACGTTTTTCGAAAATATTAATTAAAATTCGTTTTTATGAAACTTAAATATTTTTACATTTTTGAAATCTAGAATATGCCACGTAATATAAACTAATATAAACATCAATTTTAAATATCAATTATACTTACAATTAAATTTGTGACGAATTTTAAAACATACAACGTACGTCCACTCGACCACAATTCACAGGGGACGGCCATACGTTGTATGTTTTGAAATTTGTCACAAATTTAATTGCGTGTACGAGTAAGTATAATTGATATTTAAAATTGATATTTATATTAATTTATATTACGTGCGCATTTTGCAGATTTCAAAAATTTAAAAATATTTAAGTTTCGTAAAAACGAATTTTAATTAATATTTTCGAAAAACGTGTTTTTTTCGATCGCAATTTTATAAAAAGGTGTTTCAATATTTTTATGATTTTCGATTGCAATTTTATACTTTAAAAGTCTCGTCGTATTTATTTATATTTATTCCGAAATTTTTAGAAACTAAAAATGAAGTATTTTTTTTTGAAATTCAGGACGAGTTTAATTGCGTGTACAAGTAAGTAGAAACGCATAAATTAATTGATATTTAAAATTGATATTTATATTACGTTCGTATTTTGTAAATTTAAAAAATGTAAAAATATGTACGTTTCGTAAAAATGAATTTTAATTAATTTATTAAAAAACGTGTTTTTAATTAAATAATAAAAAAATAAAAAAATTTGAAAGACAATCAGTCAGTCATGTCATTCGATAATGTGCATATAGCACGAGTGATACTCTTTGCACATCGGCATCACGTGACATTGTTTTAATTTTTTTTTTCTTTTTTTTATATTTTAATTATTTAATATAAATATATTAATTTTATAATAAAAATACGTTTTTCGAAAATATTAATTAAAATTCATTTTTACCAAAACAAAATATTTTTACATTTTTGAAATCTACAAAATGCGCAGTAATATAAACATCAAATTTAAATTTCAATTAATTCATGCATTTCTGAAAATTGCGCAGTAAATCTAACAAATACAACAAGACTTTTAAAATATAAAATTGTCATATAAACTTTCAAACAACTTAATATAAATAAATTATACTATAAAATACTTATTATACTTTAAAATATTCAATAAACAATTAAAATACTAAAATAAGTTTAGCGCCGTTACAATAAAGATATTCAATATTCAATAAGCAATGTGTTCTAACAAGGGCTCTACAACAGCCAGGTTTTCAATAAAGAATTTGCTGAATGTTTCAAACATCGATGGAATTGGGCAATTGAAGCAGCTACACATGAAGAATTTTTGCTGAGATGGGAGTGGGTAAAACAACAATACGAGCACTATCCTAGACTAATTCGCTATTGTGAAAAGACGTGGCTTTCGAAGAATGCACACAGAGTTTTAAGTGCGTATATCGATCATCGACTGAACTATGGAAACTACACGACAAACAGGTAAACCTACAATTATTTTTAATTATTTGTTTATATATATATATATATATATATATATATATATATTTTGGTATAAGTCAATTGCTATGTCTTGGGATTCGAACCAAGGACCTCAAGTCCCCAATTCAAGTGCTCAACCAACTGAGCTAACAACCCTTGACAAAAAGAGAAATAATTGGGAGGAGTAGAACTCGAACCCAAGACTTGGGGGGGCTATATATATATATATATATATATATAATATTACGAGTTCTTATGTGAAACATGTTTGTACTTGAATTACAGGGCTGAACAAGAGCATAACAGGGTGAAAGCCAATCTCGACGGCAGTAATTGCACATTTGACTATGTGAACGACCAAATTCATCATGTAATGGAGTTGCAAATAGGGGAGATAAAAAAACAATCGATGATTAACGCCAACAAGACGAGGATTGATATGTTAAACTGCAAATTGTTCATGAATCTAGTTCGCAACGTCACGTTTAAGGATTTCGAACTGATAATCGCAGAAGGGGCAAGAGATCTAGGTCAAAATAAATGCGGGTGTTATCTGTGGAGGACACACGGTATTCCGTGCAATTGCAGGCTTCTCCAGTACATGTCATGCGGACAGAGTATTCCTTTAGATAATATTGATATTTACTGGAGAACACTGAATATAGATTTTTCAAGTGGTACTACCATGAGGAAAAAACTATTCAAAGACACAGAATACGTTAGTGCACCTGCGACAGTTGAACCTTATAAGAAGCCTCCAAGCACCGACCGTGAACCTTCAGGATGGGAGAAATGGTGTAATGTTGTCGGACTAAAGAGTTCTAAAAAGCCAAAGGGTAAGAGAAGAGTGGCGGCCACAAATGCATATGAGGATATTCCACCTGAAACTCATTATAGAAATAGCACATCATATCTTTGGACGAGCTCTTTTGAAGAGAATCAACATCGGGCGAGCTTTTCACACGGTCCAAGACCACCCTCTCCAAACTCCCCACCTTCAAGTTTCTTAAATTCTCAATAGGTTTCACCGCGCTATAGTAGCGTTCGCCAGAGTGAGTCACGGGTAACATTACGAGGCTCTAAGATGGAGAAATATTTTCCTCCCTACATAAGAGAATATATTGAATCATACATGGATGTGTTTGGAGACGATAATTGCGGTTTTAGAGTTGTTGCTCTAGCAGTCCTTGGAAATGAAGATCAATGGCGTACAATAAGAGGTGATATGCTACGTGATCTCCGCGAAAGAACATAATTATATGATAATTTTATAGGTGGTCTTGCAACCATGTCATATTTGGACCAAACTATTAATCACTTCGATGGTCCATGCAGTCCGGCTAACTATTTCTCAGTACCTGACTGTGGATACGTGGCTGCAACTACATATAATATCTTCATAATGACATTCGGAGAAACTAGCGGATATTTATGTCCTCCTGTAGCTTTGAAACCCTATCATGCACTTCCGAGCGCAAGGGTGGTGTTAGGGCACGTGAACAATTATAATCATTGTGTATTGGTAAGAAAAAAAAACTTATGGTTTTTATTATATAATTTATAATGTAGTTTTTGCAGATAATAACCATAACTTTTATTTCAATTGCATATGAGATCCGACTATCATCTAGTGCCGTGGATATCGAAATACTAGATGGAAAGAAGAGACTCATCCGCATATGGTTTAAAGTTTCAATTTCAAGAACAAATGGATCTATACAATTATCTGCACAACAATAATGCACAACAACGGAATGATCAATTTGAGGCTGACAAAGATGCCAAAAAACAAGCTAAAAAAAATCAGTGTTACAAATTTTTTTGAAAAATATGTTATTAGTATAATTATTGTTTCTTTTCTAATTTAAATGTATATCAAACTTTTTTCCTATTTGTTTTCTAATGTAATCAATTTTTTAACATGTTAAAATGTTAAGGCAAACAAAGTGTGTAACAATGCTAAACTTATTTTAGTATTTTAATTGTTTATTGAATATTTTAAAGTATAATAAGTATTTTATAGTATAATTTATTTATATTAAGGTGTTTGAATGTTTTTATGACAATTTTATACTTTAGAAGTGTGTTGTATTTGTTTATATTTATTGCGTAATTTTCAGAAACTAAAAAACTAATATGATTTGACAATCGGGACGAATTTAATTGCGTGTACTATTAAGTAGAAACACGAATTAATTGATATTTAAAATTGATTTTTATATTACCTGTATTTTGTAGATTTCAAAAAATATAAAATATTTACTTTTGGTAAAAATAAATTTTAATTAATATTTTCGAAAAACGTGTTTTAATTATAAAATTAATATATTTATATTAAATAATTAAAATATAAAAAAATAATTAAGAAATGCTATTTGTCATATCGATGCGTCGCATCAATGTGCAAATAACATTTGTGCAGAAAATGGCGTATACACTTTCCAAAAGGTTCGAATACCTATAAACTAAGAAATTAACATTCTGCGTACAATATATACACTTATTATCTAGAATAATATATACATCTTTTTCCTGTAAAATACACTATTTTAAGGATGAAATACTCGCGTGATTCAATATTTTAGAAAGTCTTCGTATTCCTAAACAACCTAAAAAGTTAAAACTACAACACAACTTTGTAAAATACACTTTTAGGGATGAAATACTTGAAGGTACCGATATACCGATCCGATCGATATACCGTGTGTGCGGAAGCGTGTAAAGCGATAGATTTACCATGCCATGATCTTAGTGCACACTTAATGTGTATAAGAACACATATAAACATATATATATATACACATCCAATATATATATATAAGGTTCAACGATTACTTACTTTTGGTGATCGTTGACTTTGGTTAATGTCGTTGAGGTGGTGTTGAGTCGATTGAACCACCTCAAATGGATCAGCCTCTTGAAGCTCTCCTTGTGAATGACCTCGTCACTCCTTTAGATCGTCCGGATGTGGAAGCCGCACAATTGGCCCGGCCTCTACGTGTTGCACACGAACCCGGATAATGAACACCTTGCTTGCTTGAGAATGAATCTCCAAGATCATCTCTTTTCTCTCTATTTGAGTGGAATTTCGTGGCTGATCCTATTGTGTGATGAAAATCTGATTTTCATCCATATAAGTGCATCATTATGCATACCATTACACCCCTTTGTAACCTACAACATAATGGGCATCATAATGCACCATAATCATGCAAAGGGGTTACAAAGGAGGTGAAAGGTCATGCCACATACACATGCCACTATGCATTGTATGTGGTCCCACTTGCTTCTGTGGCATGTCATATCACACTATGTGACATGCATCCATGCAAGCCATGCATCCCATGCATGTTAATTAATTCCACGTAAATATTGATTCTAAATCAATATATTTATCAAGCAACGTACATCATCTTTGAGTCCGTGTGTGACCCTGTAGGTATGATTTAATTGATCAATATTATATTGTTCCCAACAATTAATATTATCAAATAATCATTTAACATCCATAGACGACCTTATGACTTTATCGATTGCACACGTAGGATCGAAGGACATATCCCAACAATCTCCCACTTGGCCTTCAGAGCCAGTGTGCTGTCAATTTCCTGTTGTCACTTTATGTCTAAATTTGAACTTGAGGCAAGACTCGAGTCATCCTCAATCGGTTCAAACCTTTCTTGGACTTTGAGACAGACTGTAAAACCAGATTTATCACTATGATACGAATCTGGACGTGGCCACGTATTTTCCACAGTCTCGACTCTCCAAGTGGCCGTTAAGACATGTATCCCATTATAAAATGGAGGACAATCCCATCTTGTCAATCCAAGCTCTCCCACTTGCTTCCTGATATACCCAATAACAAGTTTTATAACCTCCTTTTACGAAAGGCGTTTACTTGTATCAAAGTACACCATTTCACAATGGAATCACTCTGGACTACTCAGGTCAGAGGAAATTGCTCGACAGTCAATGAAATAGTATTATGACTCGAAATCTTAAATACTATTCCAGTCGGGTCTGTTCGATCAATAGCTCCCAGCTAATATCTATGTAATTGTACTTGATGTCCCACATCACTAGCCCATGAAGCGGCGCTATAGTACACATTACAATCTAGTTCTTTGTATTATCGGTTTGTCCGTACTCGATTATACGAACCAGGAACAACTATATGATTCAAGTATATCAGTTCAACCATTGGGACTTCATTATGCGGTAAGTCGACCTCATAACCCAATTGATATAACTTAATCATTTGGAGAATTCATATAAATTAAACCATATTTATATGAAGAATTATGTATTATACATATGAGTGAATGTTTACCAAATCTCCAAAAGTATCTAATACAGTAATAGAAATCACAACCCATCTCTAAGATGTCTGATATCTATTGCAGTCGTGAAAGTCTCAAGCTTAAACTGCTGGAGAGGTTTAGAAAGCGGGTTTGCAACCTTATCAAAAGTTGCAACTTTATTATCTCGATGTCTCCACGAACTATCTCCCAGATAATGTGGAACTTCCTGAGCACTAGTTTTAGACTTGTGGTGCTTTCTAGCTCATTGGCTTGCGCGATAACTCTACTATAAATAGAGAACTATCGGATGGGCTGAGCTAGTTACGCCACCTAGTTCATTCAAGAACTTTCAAATCCTAACTGCCAACATTACTGCATCCAATGCAATATTGTGCTCAGCTTCTGTAGTTTAATCAGCTATATTGCATTGCATGGAACTATTCCAGCAAATATCACCTCTAACCAGACAAAAGATATAACCAGATTAAAATCGGAAATTATCTTAGTCTGTTTTGAAGTTAGCATTCAATCAGGTTGTTAGTATCAACTCTTTTTGTCTTCCAAAGACAACAAAATATTCTTTAGTCCATCTAAGGTACATAAGAATATTCTTGGTCGCAGTCTAACGCGCCTCACCTGGATTTCCTTGAAACTGACTCGTCATGCTCAAAGCATACGATACGTCCGGTCGTGTACATATCATGGCGTACATTATAGACCCCATTGCCGAAGCATAAGGAATGTTTTCCATCCTCTTTTGCTCATCAAGTCCCTGTAGGGCCTTGAATCTTGCTAAGAGATGTGCCATGAGTAATTGGAATGAGACCCTTTTTGGCGTCTTTCATTCTGAACTTATCAAGTACCTTATCAATATAGGTCACTTGACTAAGCCCAAACATCATTTTCGATCTGTTCCGACAGATCTTGATGCCCAATATGTACTGTGCTTCTCCAAGATCCTTCATTGAAAAACAATTTCCAAGCCATTCTTTAATAGAATTAAGCATAGAAACATTGTTTCCAATAAGGAGTATGTCACCGACATACAACACAATTAATACAACGTAACTCCCACTGATCTTCTTGTAAAACAAGACTCTTCCGAGTTCCTATGAAATACAAATCCCAGTATGGATTCATTGAACTGAAGATTGCTACTCCTATATGCATTCTTTATTCCATAAATAGAACTATAAGTTTGCATAATTTCTCAGCCTTATTAAGATCGATAAAACTCTTTGGATGTGTTAAAACACAGCCTCTTCTAGAATCCAATTCAAGAAGTTAGTTTTAACATCCAATATTACCATAACTCATTATCAAGATGAGTATTAATGGCTAAGATAATCTGAATGATTTAATCAAAGCAATTGGTGAAAGTTTTTCCATAATCCACCTCGTGAATAAAACTTTTACCATCAACCTTGCTTTGAAAACCCTAGGTTTTCCATATGTCTGTTTAGATCTTAAAGATCTATTAGCATTCATTGGGTCTAACCCTGTGATGCAAATATATCAAGTTCCAAACTTGATTATCAGATATTGATATCATCTCAGATTTCATGGCACCATGCCAATTTTCAGTAGCTGGACTCGTCATAGCTTGGAATTAGGTCGAAGGTTCACCGCTTTCCAAAAGCATGAATTCATATCTCTCATTGGTCACAATATCTAAGTATTTGAATAATAGAGATAGATTTATGCCTTTCGGACCTACGAGGGCTGGTATGGCTTTCAAAACCATAAGAATACTCTCAACCCAGTCTTGAGTATTCATCATTGGTTGTTTCACTTGAACCTCGTTCAAAACAACCGAGCTCCCACTGAATTTCTAGGAAAGATAACTCTTTTCAAGAAAATCACTATCTCGAGCAACAAAATATTGTTCTCAGATAGATCGTAGAAGTTGTACCCTCGAGTTTCTTATGGATACCATAAAGAAACTTTTATCCCATTTGAGTTCAAGCTCTATAGAGATAAATCTCGTCAGAGAAGCCTTTAGAACCTCAAATTTTGATGAAAAAAATTTAGGGACCCTCCCTTTCCATACCTAGTATGGTGTCTTATCAACAGCTTTTGACAGCGTCCTATTCAGTGTATAAGTTGAAGTCAAGAATTGTGTGTTCCCAAAAGAAACCAGTAGTTTATTTAGACCTCTCATCGAATGGTCGAACTATATCTAATATAGTTTGTTTTCTCTTTTCCGAAACATAACCTTCATGTGCTTGTGAACTGATAGGTTCCACATACATCAGTATGGATCATCCCTAATTACTCACATGTTCTCCTTTCTCCAAGAAAGATGACATTGTTATCTTTTCAATCACACATCATTCACATGTATCAAATGACTCCAAGTCAAATGATTCTAAAATTCCTTCTAAAAGAAGCTTCGTTACATGTTTAGATTTTGATTTGATCTAATCAACAATGTTTCAGTTATGTCTCATCGATACTTATTCGATTTGGCCTTTGGTCTTAATGATATATATGATTTGTCAAGTTTAAAGTATACATAAACAATATAATAATCGTACCAAAACAAAGAATAATTCACAATTAAAATAGTTACCAAACTATTTAATAGTGAAAAACTAATCCATCAGTATCTAATACTGAACCAATATTCATTGTTTATTGAAGGTACGAAATTACATAGTTATAATACTAAAACAAGGCCCTAAGGCAAAACAACATCATATGATCATACGGCTAATGCAGCGACCTTCGCTCCATTTCTTGCCTGTAGATCGACATCTCTATTCACCAAACTTATACTTCTATGTAGTTCCTCCACATAAAAAATGTGAGAACCACATTTGGCATCCAATACCCAAGAAGTAGAATTTGTGAAGTTTAATGTCTATATCATTAATACTTGAAGATGAAGCAACCCCGTTCTTCACATCTTCTTTGAACTTTGGGCAAATTCAATTATTCCCAATAATTGAGTCTCATTCAA
This sequence comes from Euphrasia confusa, assembly GCA_954870475.1. Lineage (NCBI taxonomy): Eukaryota > Viridiplantae > Streptophyta > Magnoliopsida > Lamiales > Orobanchaceae > Euphrasia > Euphrasia confusa. The sequence goes on from OX940958.1 coordinate 15,207,777, forward strand.
ATTTCCCATTCAAAATTATCTCAATGTCAAAACGTGATAAATCGTAAGTGAAAAATCGAAGTTTTTTAACCAGCGATATTATCATGCAATTGAAGCCCTATCTCTCATAAAATATGAGGGAGCCAACCAGACAATCGATTCACGCCATCCAATGGCTCGAAAGTCTCTAATTTGTGTCATTGATGAACTTAAGTGTTTTTTTGGATTAAATCACTCCCGAGGTGTAAATAATCCTAACCTTATAATCCATCAAATGAAAGACAAATTAGGCATTTGTTTTGAAATTGAATAAAATATGAACTTTTACTTGTTTGCAATTAGTGTCCTACACTTTTGCAGTAGACGCATTCAGATTCCCTAGGAACCCTAGTAGCATTTTTGTCCATGCTCTTTTGAATACCTCATCCCTTATCATAAGAATATCCCTCTCAGGGTCCTTTTTAATTGACGACTCATCATCTTAGAAAAATTTAGGAGATCACTTAAAACAAATAATCCAATTATTTGTTGTACATGTGGTCCCTATAGGTTTCTCTTTTCCAGCCTAGCTGAAGCGATGACCCTGGTTATTCAGAACTTTTCAATATTAGCATATTCCCCGAACATGCTATTGAGTTGTTCAATGATATCTTAGGATGTGGTTATTTAACACATTTTCCTTGACTTCGTATTTGAGGACCATCCTCAAATTACGTTGTTAATCAAGAAAATTTATGTTGTTCAATTTTTCACAATCAAGAATTGAACGAAACTTGAATTGAGTTGATATTAGACATGATAAACTACAAAAGAAAGATAAATAAAGTATGTAAACATCCACAAAGCGGTAAACAAATAAGGTTGTCTAACAATTGTACTTATTTACTTCATTTTGTTCAATTGATATCCAATATCATTGTCCCTTAGAACAAAACGATCCCGAGATCCTCATCTTGTAAATATTTAAGCCGACTGAGTCCGCACTTAAGTATTTCAAGATAGGTAGACACACCCATGTCAATGATATCTAATATCACTCTCGGTCGATGAGAATCCCATTCTCATCTCATGTCTCGATAGCCACGCCTGCAGTGGATCTATCGATGAGAAAACCAAAGTCACGTGTAAGGGTCTAACCCTTACTCCCACTTATCCCAAGATAACAAGTAGTACCCTGCTGAGGCGGACCTACCAACTTATGATCGAGGGCTTTAGGGGTGTGATGTTTTGGAAAAGACATTATACTCATTATTTTGGGAATTTGCATGCATAGGTTTGTTTATATGTAAGTTGAACATTTATAACTTAAAACAACCTATAACTAGCAAAGCAAATAAATACGAAATCGAAAGGCCCCTAGAACCTCACAACTCTCAAACGAAAAGATTAAAACAAAATAGGCCTTGAACATCTTCTGGACTGGTCCTCGCCCTCCGTTTTAGTTCCGTGCCCTCCGATTTTGGTCAAATCTATTCCGTACCCATAAAACCACGAACGGCGCCCGTCGTTTCACAATCAGCGGTCGCCGAACACCACCGGCGGTCGCCATTTCCAAAACGGCGCCCGCCGAAAGGGCACGGAACAATCTGCCAAGAATCAGACCATTCGGCGGTCGCCGTTTCCAAATCGGCGCCCGCCGAAACAAAACAGTGCCCGCTGGAGCTGCAACGGCGCCCGCCGTTTGGCTCCAGCAGCCCGGTTTTGTCCGCTTTGCTTCGTTTTGCTTCGTTTCTTCTCGTTTTCGCCGGAGAGCTGATATCCAATGTCGATCCATGGATTCAATCCATTGCTTACACATTGAACAATACATTTTTGAATAGAAAAAACCTATCTATTACAAAAGATTCCAAGGGACGCAGCCCTCCAAAACTATGGCCAATCGTACGTAAAAAAAACGACAATTTCATTCACCCGACCACTAATGGTGGCCGGCCTTACATCTAATCACATAATCACAATTAAACAAATAATCCAATTATGTTGATTTAACCTTCGTGTCCAACACAAAAGTGTGCACGAGCCCTAGGCTCTGATACCAATTGAAGGTACCGATATACCGATCCGATCGATATACCGTGTGTGCGGAAGCGTGTAAAGCGATAGATTTACCATGCCATGATCTTAGTGCACACTTAATGTGTATAAGAACACATATAAACATATATATATACACATCCAATATATATATATAAGGTTCAACGATTACTTACTTTTGGTGATCGTTGACTTTGGTTAATGTCGTTGAGGTGGTGTTGAGTCGATTGAACCACCTCAAATGGATCAGCCTCTTGAAGCTCTCCTTGTGAATGACCTCGTCACTCCTTTAGATCGTCCGGATGTGGAAGCCGCACAATTGGCCCGGCCTCTACGTGTTGCACACGAACCCGGATAATGAACACCTTGCTTGCTTGAGAATGAATCTCCAAGATCATCTCTTTTCTCTCTATTTGAGTGGAATTTCGTGGCTGATCCTATTGTGTGATGAAAATCTGATTTTCATCCATATAAGTGCATCATTATGCATACCATTACAGCCCTTTGTAACCTACAACATAATGGGCATCATAATGCACCATAATCATGCAAAGGGGTTACAAAGGAGGTGAAAGGTCATGCCACATACACATGCCACTATGCATTGTATGTGGTCCCACTTGCTTCTGTGGCATGTCATATCACACTATGTGACATGCATCCATGCAAGCCATGCATCCCATGCATGTTAATTAATTCCACGTAAATATTGATTCTAAATCAATATATTTATTAAGCAACGTACATCATCTTTGAGTCCGTGTGTGACCCTGTAGGTATGATTTAATTGATCAATATTATATTGTTCCCAACAATTAATATTATCAAATAATCATTTAACATCCATAGACGACCTTATGACTTTATCGATTGCACACGTAGGATCGAAGGACATATCCCAACAATACTCTCGTGATTCAATATTTTAGAAAGTCTTCGTATTCCTAAACAACTTAAAAAGTTAAAACTACAACACAACTTGTGACTTGATTCCAAATTGTCAGACTTACTTATAAGAATACTCATTTGATATTGTTGTGCTCATTACGATCCTATTAAACCACTTGTTGCGATATTGAAACTTAATTCTTCACGGCTCTCGAAATATATATGAGATGCGAAGAAAAAGATAAACGAAAAAGACTGAACACACAATTTACGTGGAAACCCGAAACATGGGAAAAAAACACGGGAAGAAAGATTCAATCCACTACATCGTTGAGGCTTATAATAATTCACTCTATCGATGAGACTTACAATAACTCGTCTAGTCTAGTCTGATTTTCGTCTGCCGGAGAACTCCAATTTATAGGTGTAGAAAACTTATCAAATTGGAAACCATTAGAATTAGGAATAAATCATTTTCCTAATTTATAACTCCTAAATAATTAAGAAATAAAATTATATCTTAATAATATATAATTCCTGAATCACATTAAAACCAATTAGCCAATAGGAACAGCGAATTGTGCCACCTAGGATCAAATTGAAATTCAATTGTCCAGTGAGAATGCTTAATTTGTCTTAATTTTTCTTGCGTTCACACCCATTTGAAATCATTCCTTCTCTTTGTATTTCAAATTCAAGATTAAAAATTATAATTCAAACAGAAATTTAATTGAATCTTAAATGTCCGATAAAACATCTGTAAATTCTTTATTTTCTTCCATTTTCTATGCTCACCTCTTCAAATTCTCGCTCCTTCAATCTTCATCTCTGTGTGGTAACTGAAATAGGGGACTGCTCAAGGTATAATCTTCCTTTCATCCTAGATTGTCATAATCGGTCCTCATTCCATCCCAATTCCAGGTATGAAAAATTCTTTGATTATCGTTCTCTGTTCGATTGTTCGATTGTATTGTTTTCGTTTTCGTTTTTTCCATTTTTGTGTCGAATCTCTATCTTCTGTTTATTCTATTTCCTTTGATTTAAGATCAGTATTCTCCTATCGTGTTCTTATGGCCGTATATTGAATTTTCAGTTGTCCTTTCATCCCAACTCCGAGGTATGTAAGATTTTTTGATTTTCGTTCTTTGTTCGTTTGTATTGTTTTCGTTTTTGAATCTTCATTTTTTCAGGGCTCGATGCTCTATGTACTGATTTTTAATTTTTCTTTGCAGATCGTAGATTTGCAGGTCTTATGTTCAACTCTCTCCTGTCGTAATTTGCAGGTCGTAGATTTAGAATTCATTTGTCCTTCCATCCCAAATTCAAGTTTTGTCGGATTCTTGGGTTTTTGTTCTCTAATCGATTGTATTTTTTTCGTTATCGTTTTTTCAATTTTCTGTCTTGATGCACGATGCTGTATCGAAGTTTGTTGGGGCCGATCTGTTTGAAATCGATATCCCGAAATTAATAAATTTAAATAAATAAATTATCTAATTAATTCCGACCGAAATCCTTCGAATATCCGGATTGTCAAAATTGCCCGACAACCCAATCGAAAAATTCTTTCGCCGGAAACCACCGCGAACCACCGTACGCGAACCGGGCTCGACCAAGAACACCACGCGGTCCGAGATACGACCGAACGCACGCCGCGTCCGAAGACGCGCGCTCGGCCAGCCGCACCCCCGCGAGGAGGGCTCACGATCGCATGTAGCGATCGCGGGGTGCGATCGATCGGGGCTGTTCCGGCAGCCCCCCCAGAAGCAAGTCCGGCGACTTGCTGCTCGCCGTGGAGGGGCGACTCAACCGTGAGTCGCTGCGGGCGCGCCAGCCGCCCGCCCGGCGATCGTGCCCTAGGGCAGCGATCGCCCCCTCGGCTTCGGCCGAGGGCTCCTCATGCACGTCCCCGGCGTCCAGCCGGGGCGTTTTGTGGTTCGATCCCCACGGGGATCCACGAGCCGCCGCGGTCCGGTGGTTCGACCACCACCGCTCGGCTCGTTCCTCGTTTCCGGGGTTCGTCCTTGGATCTTGGTTCACGGTATTCTCACGATAATTAAACGATAAAATCATAAATAGAGTTTTACGATTTACCTCGTTCTCGTTGTTCGGAAAAACGAAGAACTCAATTTGACGACCTTGAGATCTTCCCACGTATTCCCTGCACTAGCCCGGACGTCGTGTGGGCGACGATCTACCGAACTCCATGGATCCTCCTCTCTACTTTCTCTCTCTAGAATTGTGATCTTCAAGTTATGAACTTATGAGAGAATAGAGAAGACCATGTAGTGCTTTTATAGGCTACGTAGGGGATCTTACGGAGGTGGAATATTGGGCTTCCAATAATAGTGATTAAATTGAGCCCAAGCCCAAATCTATTAATCCTTACTATTATTAATTAATTCTATTTTCCACTATATAAAATTAATTGCACTCCCAATATTAAACCATATTATATCAAATAATATTTCTCCGGTAGTATTATTTATTCCGTGTATTTAAGATATAAATATCCATGAATAAAATTAATTTATTGCTAATTAATTTATTCATCTCTTATATCCGAGACTAGTACCATTCAACCTTAATTATTATGCGGAATGAATCCACCTGCAGGGTTTACATAATAATTCCTTATGAACTCATCTCGGGGATATTATCAACCCTTCCGGGATGCACTTTCCCGTCAAGTATTCACGGCATGTCATATATAAAATATAGTGACCCAACTTAACCGGTAATTAACCCAATAATTAAATCGGTTAATTCCTTTGGTAAATCAAAGTCACTTATATTAAATATACACACCCGCAATAGTATCGGGGATTAAGAATAAAATACACTGAGACTCGAATCGATTATCGCCGGCAATCCTAATCGAAGAATCTCAACGATCCGCTCAATACACCAAGTGTACAAGTGTGATAAAATAATTAAGACAAATTATTTTCTCTCTCACACAACGACTATACCGATGGATTGGTCCGTGTCCATCTAGGTCGTGAGCAACTGTTCGATTAAATACGAGTAACCGATAGTATGATCTTCTGTGTGGGCCCGACACACCATACTAACTACAACGTATAGAATCCAGGACTATAATTTGCATATATTTAATTATAAATAATTAAATGCAAATAATTGTTCATTTAATTAAATAGATTAATGGCAATGGATCGTGAGTTTCCTTTACTTAAATCTAGACATTAAGTACACAACTCCAACAATCTCCCACTTGTACTAAGGTCTAGTCATTTCCTCCAAACTCCCGACTTCCATACTCATCACGTGCTTAAGTTGTACTTCCAAGAAGTACTATGTGAATGAGCACTCTAGGTTGACGCTCTGAAGTTATCTTGGTGACTACAGCGTCGTCTCCCTCGACGATGACTCGTATCAGGTGGTACTTGCACTATGTGTTATCTTACACTTATGGACTAGTGATTTCTTACCATTTGCCATTGCACCGCTATTTACATAGCCTTTGGCAAATTAAGAATCACAGCTAAGTCCCAGAGATTATCCCGGAGTTATACCAAAACTTCCGCTGCCTCTGAGGCCGCTATTTGGTTACCCATGGCAGAGTCCGAAAAGCATCGTGCTTATCACTCTTCCATGTTAAAACTCCTTCTCCTTCAATAGTGAAACACATAGCCTGATATCGACTTACACCGGTCCTCATTCGATTAGAAATCTAAGAGAATGTAATCCAAAGGAAATGTTCGTTTGCTTCGTAGTCTAGAACAGTACTTCGAAAGTACTTTTACGGCAGTCGAATATTCCTTTCCAGAATTACCTTGATATCCTCCTACTATGCTAACCGCATAGCCGATATCAGGTTCTTGTTTTCAACAATGCATTTATTAAGCTTTCCACACTCAAAGTGTAGGAAACTGCTTTTATTGCTTCTATCTCCTTTTGTGTTCCAAAACACATATTCTTAGATAGATGCATTCCGTCTCTGAAAGGTAACGAACCTTTCTCGGAATCTTGCATGTTAAAACGAACCATAATCATATATGTAAGATGTCCAGGAGAAGTACAATGTTCATTCCTAGAGATCCAAGATCTCAAGAACATGTCCAACTTCTTCCTATATCTTTCATAATGATTTATCTAGACAACCACCATTTTATGTCTGACAACATCTTTACATTGTTACCAATGATAAAATGTTATCTACATAAAACCTCCGAGAAACACCACCTTGTTTTCCATCACGTTTCCAATACACACGATTCGTCTATGCTTTTGATGAATCCATAAAATGGACTATCTCATCAATTTGCAAGTACCACGAACTCAATGCTTTGTTTCAATCCATAAATGGATCAACTAAGCTTGTACTCTAAATGATCTCGCCTCTTAGCAATAATCCTTATTGCTCTCCAAGAAGGCACATTTAGATATAGTACGGCCTTCATGCAGATCCAGGGATCGATTTCATGTATACTAGGTCCAGAGTCCGAAGACTCTCCTAGTCTTATGAATATCTCCGGTTGTCACACAACCTCCCACTACAATGGCATTCCGGTGTGTAAACAGTGATAACAGTAGGTGCAGTTAGTGGTGTACCGCTACTCGGTTCGGCTGGTTCTAAGTCTTAATCTTTCTCTCTCATTTCAAAGTATTACGTCACCTTGGGCTTGTGGTTCATCATATAGTCTTTCTTTAAGAACCGGGCGTTAGAACTTATAACGTCCTTCTGGTTCATAGTACTATTGAACACACATCTTTTGTTCTTCTAGGATATTCTACAACCGCATTTGAATGCGCCGTTGTTTCCAGACATATCCATAGAACACAGGTAGTTCCGTATAACTCATCTTTTACTATCTCTATAAGAGTTTCATTTCTTATTTACGACACACCATTTCTACACTAAAAGTGTATGGTGTAGTCATTTGGGATCATCCCAACCTCTGATCAGTATGCCATGCATTCCTCAGACAGGTACTTGCCTCCGCGATCAAATCGCAGCCTATAAATGGATATACCTTGATGGTTCTCCACAATTTCTTAGTGTCCATTGACTTGTCAAAACACTTGCTTTTGTGGCACATCAGGTATTCTAATCCATTTTTCGAGTAATCATAAAATGAAGTACTCGTACCTTATTGTCTGAGTAGGCATAGGTCTGCATACATCAGAGTCAATCAATTCTTATACTTGTCCGGATCTTACATCTTATATCCATAAAGGATTGCTTAGTCATATTATCTTCCAAATTAGATTCTTAGGTCGGAAGGTCCACTCCCTCAACTTAATTGATCAAAAATCAATTTTCGACCTTTGAACTTCTTATTTGAATAAACATGACTCAGCATAAGAATCCACAAGTATAATTGATAAAGAAATCTCTTATTAGTAAAACGAGTTTCATACTACGGTTCGTTGCATTGTGGTGGACTCAGGATTCATCATTTATATATTGCTAGCCAATGTACCAAAATAGATAATATCATTATTTCTTCTTAGAACCATCAAATGATTAAAAGAAATAAAATATCCATTTATTAGAAATCCAGAACAAAGTTCTTTCTAATATGAAAGGTACATAAAAGCAATAACTCAAAATGAAATCCTATAAAATGTCCTCCACTGCAACTGTTGCCTCCTCTACAGCATTGCCCATGTAGACTACGATTTCTTCTTTTCCAAGTCGTTAGGTTTCCTGGAACCTTTGCATTTAAAATGCACATACCGTCAGTGGTTCCATATCTACACACCAGGTTCCGGTAGATAATACCACTGACTATGTTTTACGACTAAAGAAGAATTTCGTACTTTCTTTGAGAGGATAATCAGACTTCCAGTACCCAGACTGTTTGCATCGAGAACTCTTGCCTCATGGCTTTCTCGTCCCATCTCGTGGTCCAAGAAACCTAGGACCACTGGGTTTCTTTGCTTGCTTTTCCTTTCCCCCGATTTTTCCCTTAGGTTCGAAACCTTTGGCATTGGCTACAAGAGCTTGCGATTTCCGTCTCAACTCGTCTAAAAGGTCAATCATCTCAAAAACGTGTTTAAGCGTTTCCTCGAAGCGACTGGCCTTTATGAGTATCCTCATCGCTTCTTGTCTAGCCGCCTATGTCAATAGGCTCGGGAGGACAAAACTTACTGAGTACTAACCAGTACTCTTCAACAGTCTGGACAATGTCTAGATCTCTATTCCAATCATTACATTTAGGGACCAATGAGTTTAAAATCCTTACGTATCACAGAAAGTGGGTTCAAAGCCATATCCTAATCTATGAGCACATATAACAACAAACAATCGATTTAATCTCCGATATTATCTCCCTCAAATAATATCATTAAACCACTAATCACATCTAAAATCCCATCAGGTAAGGCAAGCCACGTTCGTGTGGACGTTTACCCACCCAAATGATTTAGCAATTAGATTTGCTTCGGTCGTACATCATTATAGCGTTACTTCGTTGGGAAGAATACTATAAAGCGTACCTAAGTGTAAACCATTACTCAGTATCTAAGAAGATTGTTTGGGACACGTATATTCACCGCAAGCCACGTTCGTGTGGACGTTTACGTTAACATACGCTCCTTTACTCCCTTCTATAACTGTCTACATCAATCGTTCCAAAATCCCATTCAATGTAGCAAGCCACGTTCGTGTGGACGTTTACTACACCAAAAGACTTTTACAATTGACTCCCAATTACTTGAATCATTTAATCTTATAAATCAAGACGCGGAGAATCATAAGTGAAACTCAAAGTTTCTAACCAGTGATTCACCATGCGAACAACCCTATCTCTCATAAAAATGAGGGAGCCGAGCAGACAATCGATCCACCTTCAAAAGATGGTACGACTGCCTCTAATTTGTGTCCTCGACATGACCAAGTGGCTTTGGCTCCATTCCACTCCCCGGGGTGAGAATGAGTCGACTTGAAGTCAGTTTTGGAAAGACAAATTAGGCATTGTTTGATAGACTTAATCAATATTTCTCGTAAGAGGAATTACAAGAATTCTCCTCCAATGACTTGTCTATACGAACTTCAAAAGTCCATAAAAGTCACCAAGAGAACAGCAATGGAGACCATGGATATGTTTCCATACCCTCTCCCACTTAGCTTTTTACAATAAAGGGATACGCTATCTAATGCATAATTAAATACACATAAGCATGCATACATGAAATAAAGCACATAGAATATTATCACATAATCAAAATAATACTAGAATATTATTTTCCGACTATTATGGCTTTATCGCATCCCCGTATGCGTCTTCTAGTCTTTAGTCTTCGTTCTTGAATGCTACATGTGACGGGAATATTAATTCCAATATTTAAATTTATTTATTTTTAATAAATCCAAAAGTTACTTAATTCGAAAATTAAGTCAATCGAATAAATCAAAAATAAAATTAAATATTATTAATATTTTTATTTATTTATTTTCCTATCTAATTCTATTAAATCTCTAGAATAATCTATCCAAGACCCACTTGGAATATTCTAGAAGACTTCTATAATAGAATAAGGAAATAAAATAAATTAGGACTCCTAATCCTTCCAAATTAATTCCTTTCCTAATCTATTAAAAATTCCATAAAGGAATAATTAAATAGGAAAAATTAATTAAGGACTCTTCTACTTTCCAAAATTAATTAATTTCCATGTCCATGAAAATTCCCATAAAATAGGAATAATCAAATAGAAATAAATTAATTTAATAATTAATTATTTTCCTTTCTAATTCCATTAAATCTCTAGAATCCTATTCCAAGTAGAACTTAGAATATTCTAGAAGACTTCCATAATAGAATAAGGAAATAAATTAATTCCAATTAATTCTTTTCCTATTTCCATGAGAATTCCCAAAAATAGGAATACTCAAAATAGTAAAACCGAATCAATTAGGAAAGTGAATCTAGGTAGGAGAACACGAGATCACGAGGACCCCGCGTCCCCCACCATCGATCGCCGGCCGGGGAGGAGCACCGCCGCCACCTCAGCCCACGCGCCACCACCACCGGTGGCCGGCGTGGCCGAGGGTTCCCGCGGGCAGCCCCCACGCCCCCCTTCGATCGATCCTCATGGGATCGATCATCATGATCGATCCCCGGTCCTCCCTCTCTTCGTCTCCTCCGTCACACTTTTCCGGCGGTCGTTTCGGAATCGATCCAACGTAAAATAAATTACAAATTTATTACTACGCTATCCGGTATCGATTCTCTACATGAAATTGACCTCACAATTTCCGGAAAAATTAAGAACAAACATTCACCACACAAGAACAAATAACATCACCGAGAGTTTAATAATCAAGAACATTATTATGACATTAATTAACAAAATTAAATCTAGCCATAATAATCGAAAACCCTGCAAGGTAGAACAATTTATCGAAAAATACCATGAACTAAAACCAACGCTCTGATACCAATTGTTGGAAATCGATATCCCGGAACTAATAAATTTAAATAAATAAATTATCTAATTAATTCCGACCGAAATCCTTCGAATATCCGGATTGTCAAAATTGCGGAACCGACAACCCAATCGAAAAATTCTTTCGCCGGAAACCACCGCGAACCACCGTACGCGAACCGGGCTCGACCAAGAACACCACGCGGTCCGGGATACGACCGAACGCACGCCGCGTCCGAAGACGCGCGCTCGGCCAGCCGCACCCCCGCGAGGAGGGCTCACGATCGCATGTAGCGATCGCGGGGTGCGATCGATCGGGGCTGTTCCGGCAGCCCCCCCAGCAGCAAGTCCGGCGACTTGCTGCTTGCCGTGGAGGGGCGACTCAACCGTGAGTCGCTGCGGGCGCGCCAGCCGCCCGCCCGGCGATCGTGCCCTAGGGCAGCGATCGCCCCCTCGGCTTCGGCCTAGGGCTCCTCATGCACGTCCCCGGCGTCCAGCCGGGGCGTTTTGTGGTTCGATCCCCACGGGGATCCACGAGCTGCCGCGGTCCGGTGGTTCGACCACCACCGCTCGGCTCGTTCCTCGTTTCCGGGGTTCGTCCTTGGATCTTGGTTCACGGTATTCTCACGATAATTAAACGATAAAATCATAAAGAGAGTTTTACGATTTACCTCGTTCTCGTTGTTCGGAAAAACGAAGAACTCAATTTGACGACCTTGAGATCTTCCCACGTATTCCCTGCACTAGCCCGGACGTCGTGTGGGCGACGATCTACCGAACTCCATGGATCCTCCTCTCTACTTTCTCTCTCTAGAATTGTGATCTTCAAGTTATGAACTTATGAGAGAATAGAGAAGACCATGTAGTGCTTTTATAGGCTACGTAGGGGATCTTAAGGAGGTGGAATATTGGGCTTCCAATAATAGTGATTAAATTGAGCCCAAGCCCAAATCTATTAATCCTTACTATTATTAATTAATTCTATTTTCCACTATATAAAATTAATTGCACTCCCAATATTAAACCATATTATATCAAATAATATTTCTCCGGTAGTATTATTTATTCCGTGTATTTAAGATATAAATATCCATGAATAAAATTAATTTATTGCTAATTAATTTATTCATCTCTTATATCCGAGACTAGTACCATTCAACCTTAATTATTATGCGGAATGAATCCACCTGCAGGGTTTACATAATAATTCCTTATGAACTCATCTCGGGGATATTATCAACCCTTCCGGGATACACTTTCCCGTCAAGTATTCACGGCATGTCATATATAAAATATAGTGACCCAACTTAACCGGTAATTAACCCAATAATTAAATCGGTTAATTCCTTTGGTAAATCAAAGTCACTTATATTAAATATACACACCCGCAATAGTATCGGGGATTAAGAATAAAATACACTGAGACTCGAATCGATTATCGCCGGCAATCCTAATCGAAGAATCTCAACGATCCGCTCAATACACCAAGTGTACAAGTGTGATAAAATAATTAAGACAAATTATTTTCTCTCTCACACAACGACTATACCGATGGATTGGTCCGTGTCCATCTAGGTCGTGAGCAACTGTTCGATTAAATACGAGTAACCGATAGTATGATCTTCTGTGTGGGCCCGACACACCATACTAACTACAACGTATAGAATCCAGGACTATAATTTGCATATATTTAATTATAAATAATTAAATGCAAATAATTGTTCATTTAATTAAATAGATTAATGGCAATGGATCGTGAGTTTCCTTTACTTAAATCTAGACATTAAGTACACAACTCCAACACGATCGAGGTATTCTCTATCTTCTGTTTTTTCGATTTTGATCGTTTTAATATCAGTATTCTCCTATCGTGTTCTTATGGCTGTGTATTGAATTTTCAGTTGTCCTTTCATCCCAATTCCTAGGTATGTAAGATTTTTTGATTTTCGTTCTTTGTTCGTTTGTATTGTTTTCATTTTTTAATCTTCATTTTTTCAGGCCTCGATGCTCTATGTACTGATTTTTAATTTTTCTTTCCAACTTATGTTCAACACTCTCCTATCGTAATTAGCAGGTCGTAGATTTAGAATTCATTCGTCCTTCCATCCCAAATTCAAGTTTTGTCGGATTCTTGGGTTGCTGTATCGAAGTTTGTTTGGGCCGATCGAGGTATTCTCTATCTTCTGTTTTTTCGATTTTGATCGATTTAATATAAGTATTCTCCTATCGTGTTCGACTGGCTGTGTATTGAATTTTAAGTTGTCCTTTCATCAAAAATCCTCATAAATGTCCTATTGTAATTTGCAGGCCATATATTGAGAAATCAGTCGTCCTTCAAATTTGTGTAATCAAATACATGTTATGGTAATCATCCTGTTCAAATTAATTGGTAGACATGAGTCATTTTATCATAGCATATTTGTGGTAGTTTTAACCTGTTTGTTTAATATTTCACGTATTAATATTGTTCTCTGAAATCCTGTTCTGTTTTGTTTCCTTTTCAGTTATAATCAATATCTACATTATCATTTAACCCTGTTATGCACCCTTTGCAGATATATCATGGCAAGTTATGACTGTGTCATAGACCTTCAGCAGCAGCCAATAAACTTTTAGAGTGTGTGTTCGAATGCTGTAAATGGACAAGGAACGGTTACTCTAAGTTCCCTTATACTTTTGAATAGTTAACGTTTATCCTGATGTGAACTTTCCTCTGAAGTTACAATAGTTTTTTTTTTTTTTGTGTGTTGTTTTTTGTTTATGGTGCATCTTTTATGTGCCTCTAATATGTCAATTGATCAATGAATTTTATGAATTAATCCCAGATATTCCCATTTATGATGCAATCTTTTTTCCAACTTAATATCTGAAGTGCATAAGACTGCCTTTTGCTATATTTGCCATTTTCATATTTCTGATGCAATTTCTTATTTGTTCAATTTATAATTTTGTATTATTCATTTACCAGGTTCCATAACCGTTTGTTGAAGTTGTTTCCAGTGTCCTCTGTTCAGCGTTCAATTCATTCTGAGGTTCGTCATCTTATTGGAAGGATTCATGTTGAATTTTAGTATTGCGTCGTGCCATGTTAAGGGCCGTGATAATTTTTACGATGTTGAAGTTTTTGAAGATGGTGGCCAAATGCTGAATCTTCATAAATGCCTTCTGCACATTGATCCTTACCCAATTGAGCAGTTCAATTGACGTTGTTGCAGCTCAAGTAAAACTCAAAGGAATGTTTCACTTCTGCAGATTAATCCTTTCCCTCTTCTACACGTTAAAATTTTCGGATTTGCAGCTGAGGTGTCTACCCTGGAATGTGTCATCAATGAACATAGATATTACTCTATTTTAAATGTTTTACCAGCCCATTTTGTTGATGTTCTTAAACTTTTTGTAATGATGTATGTTATAACTTACCAGAATGTGATTTTGTTTCTATCCTTATTAGCAATTCTATTGTGGAAATGTATTTAGTATTAATGTGGTTTTGTTTCTTCCTTTCCAACTCATTTTCAATTGTTTAATTTTGTTTTTTATCATTTGATTTTTAATTATCTATATTGTATATTTTATAATTTTAACAATTTAATTAATTACTCTATTAATATATAAATATTAATTATTGAAAATATATTAACCGGTTTTTTGTTTGTTTTCTTTATTAATTATTAATGCAACCCTAATTAAACTCTTAAGCTTCCGTTCTCTTTCCTTCATTTTTTCTGCATAATTGTACAATCAATCCTTCAGATCTAGAAGCTATGAATTTTTAAAATGTTCGATTCTGTTTCTCTACTTTCTCCAAATTCTGAGAATCCAATTCTATGTGTAAGGCTTCGCAGAGCTTGGACTACATTGGGCCCTGATATGCTAATCCAATCCGTTGAACTCTTATTGGTCGATAAAGATGTGAGTTTATGTGTTTATTCTGTTGTCAATTCCGACAATTCTGTATTTCAAGTTGTTCTGATCTGTGAATATTATACCTGTGTATGTTTAATTTGTAGGGGGGCACCATTCAAGCTTCTGTCTCTAACCATTTGTACCCAAAATTTGAAGGTTTGTTCTTGGAAGGGAATATCTACCAACTGAGAGGTTTTGATGTGGTTGAAAAATTCAAATCCAACGAGATGACTGCAACTCCTTATATGTTAATATTTGGTGATGAAACCTTAATTTCCATCACTGATGATTCATCTTTCAATGAATCACTTTTCCTTTTCAAGTCTTTTCCTGATATCATTGGCTACACTACTTTTTGTGAAGGTCCTTTATTTGGTATGTAATTTATCGTTTTTCATAAAAATCTTTCACATATACTATGTTAGATTTTGTCCTTTTACTATAACTCATGAAAGTGTTTTTTTTTTTTAACTTTTTCCTCTGATTTTGGATTTTTTCAATTCAGACGTGATTGGAAGCGTTGTGGACTTTGATGATCGTCTCGACAGTGACGGTTGCATGCGTTTCATGATACAAGACTTGGAGTAATAATATTACTCTCCTGCTTTTTTTTATATCTTTATATTTGCTTTTTTAGTTGTTTTTTTATCTAATTAACAATTTCTGATGAATATTATTTATTCGATTTCAACCTACTGATTCTATGAAAAACCAGGAACAATAGATTGGTGTGCCGGCTATCCAATCCTTATAGTTTCAAGGTCGGGGAATATCCACAGTTATGTAAAACCGGAAGATGCAAATTTTTTGTCATAATTCTTCAGTTGTGTAAGAAGGATATTTTCGAAGGTACTTCATTTGCGGTTCTTTGTTTAAGAAAAACCTTTATTCATTGTTTCATGACTGATTTTTAATTGTTGCCCTTTTTTCATTTCTTATTTTGCATGTTGTGCTCTGATTTAGATGAAGTGTGCGTCTCTCCTCAAGCACCTGTTACGGATGTTATCTGTGACCCGTTCTTGGACGAAATTCAGTCATATTATTCAAGGTTCCATTCTTAACTTAATTACTTTTATCTTGCTGATCCCCTATTTTTATTGTCATGTTTCATTTTAGTCTCTTCTTTATTTTTGCTTGATTTTCCTTCGTATTCTTAATTATAAATCCTCCAAACGGTTTGCATCTGAAATAAACGGGTTTTTTATAATCCTACAGGTTTAACCTTCAAGGAGTCAGGCTCTGTTTTGATGGTGCTAAATTTCTTACTCCGCTTCTTTAATCTGGCAGAAGGGAGTTGGGTGGTCCAGGAAGAAATGTTTACTCGATAAATCATTTGTCTTTTTTTGAACAGGTTATGTTATTTTTCTTTAGACTCATTAATTTCTATGTCTAATAATTACCTTTATTCTGAAATCTCCCACTTTACTGTAGGTGAATAATTTATGGACGATTGGTACTGTAACTAATATACGCTCTGATTTGGGTTGGTACTGGGTACATTGTACCCGTTGTTCCAGTGAATTTTGTGGTGTCTATTTCGATGTGTTTTGTCAAAAGTGCGGCCAAAATCTTTCCTCAGCAGCTAATTTCAAAGTATTTTTAGACGTTGTCGATGAGAAGAGGGCCAATGGTTGATTCATCATTGAAAATCAAGTGGCTACATTTTTAATAGAAAGTAAGGTGTCCTCTTTGATTAGAATGTTCAGACATGTAAGTTTCCTTTATGATCATCTTTCTTATTTTGGCAGTTAATATAAAATATGTGATTTCCCATAATCTAGCAATTTCATTATCACAATTGCAGATTTCTCCTATCCCTGATATTACGAAATCATCTAGGCATCTTATTGGCAGGGAATTTCTTTTTAAAGTATCTCTTTCTGAGCAACAAACGTGCCAAGTGGAGTGACTGTGTATGATGTTCAAAATTGCTGTGTGTGCCCTATCTTACTTCAACATTACAAAGAAAAAATGATCAACAACTTGGAGCCCATGGGAACTGTCGATACCCCCCCCCCCCCCCCTCTGATTCTGATCCGGATTATCTTGATTCGGATTATCTTGATTCCTCAGATGAACTGACTGACTATGATGATTAGTCAGATGGGAGTTATTCAAAATGGTACAAGAACCCGATGGGAGTTATTTTGAGGTTGCTTTATCAATCTGATGTTGAATCTTAAGCTTCTGTACTTTAGAATGCCAGTTCAGACATTTAGCCGTTTTTTTCCGTTTCTGAATATTTTTTAAATATTATTAAGATGTCTCGCATATTATTCTCCTTTATGTATTATTCTGCTTCAAATAGTCCAGTTTATTTAATACTTTCTTATGTATTTAACATCATATTTTATCTTTTAATTTCCATAATGAAAGTGTTAAATTCAATATATTCATATCTGTTCAATATATTCCAATTTTTTGAATCATAGGTATAATATCATGGTCAACAGCAGATAAAAATTGGTGTGACAGTAAATCTTGCATAAACATTCAGTTATATGACCTTCCATATTCTGCAATTCTTTATTTTGGAATTCATCTCTTCATGTTCTTATAATATTATTATTTCTAAAAATAATTTTTTTTTTATATTAATTTTATAATTTTAATATTGGAAAGATAACTCATAATTATTGTTATTGATTTTTTTTAATGTTTATTATACCATCTTTAAATCTCTTTAAAACTCCTAATATCATTTTAAGTCTCTTCAGTTTTCATTCAATCTATTTCTCCCCGGATTCCAACTCCTGCTTTGTATCATGGCTAAGTATTACTACACCGATCTGGCTACAATGAACCCTTCTACAGAGGACCCTATCTTATGTGTTATGATATGCCGTAAATGGGAGACCTTCGGCCCCGACAACCTTCCTGACTCTTTGCATGTGGTGATGAAGGATGTTGTGGTATGTGTTCTAACTCTGTTTTGTGATTTCAGATTTCAATGATTTCCATTTAAGTAATTTATCATCTTCTTCTAACTATTTGCTATTTAAACAACTTCCCCATGATTAGGGTACAATAATTCAAGCCACCATTCCAAAAGCATATATCGACAAGTTCGGAAAACATCTAACTGAAGGCATTATATTGAACCTTTGAAAGTTTGAAGTTGTCCAGAAGACTTCATCCACATTGGTTCAAAATCACGGATTCATGATTGTGTTTCAAGAGAAAACATTTGCTAGGGTAAGTAATTATCATTTCTTCCCTTTATCATGTTTCAGTTTTGCAAGCTACTCTGAAGTGAAACGTCGTTCAACATTCCCTGATGGCTGCCTTTTTGGTACGGTCCCTTTTTATTTCATATATTTTGATAATTTTGTTTAAAATTTTTACTTTTTCTCCTTCCTGATTTGATTTTTTACCTCTGTGTTTTTATTAATTTTGCATGTATTGTGAAATGATTTTTCAAGATATAATTGGTCGTGTTGTTGACGTGAGTGTCTGTACAGACCTCAATCCTGTTATCCATTTAATGCTTGAAGATATAAGGTTCTTCTTTAAATCCTTTTTTTTTAGATTTGTTTGTGTTTCTTCTATTTCTGATTTTCAAGTTCACATTTCAAGTTGCTTATTTTAAATCAATATTTTAATAGTAACAATCGTATTCGGTGCCTAATCTTTGGGCATCATCGTTCCAAGCTTGCCAATTTTATTAATATGTTGAGGAATAATTTATCCCTTCCCATGGTGGTTATCTTGCAGTTCGGCAGAAAATTCATCTGCCAAGGTACGATGCTTGGAGTTCAACTTTTTAAAAAATTATGCACTTTTAACTTTTCCAACTTTGAACCAAGGTTATTATTATATTTTTAGGTCAAATTTGTGTCTCCGCTGCCTTGGATGTTTCTAATGTGATTGTTGATCGTTTCTTTCCTGAAATTGTGGAATTTAAGGCCAGGTATCTGAATAATTCTTCGACATTTTTTTTTTCAGAATTATTAGCTTATTTGTATGCAAATGTATAGATGTCAATGTTGAGAAATGTATCTTTCAGGTTGCCAAAATCCAAAAAGATTTATTTCTATGACGGTGCTATGTTTCCTCATGAATCTTTAAGGTCCTCCATAAAAGAACTGATAGATCCGACCACTATTGTTTATGAGCTGAAAAGTCTTGCATGTTGTGAAGATGTAAGCATTCTGCCATCTTCAATATTAACTTTCTATTTGTGATAATAGCATTTAGTTATTTCCAATTGTTGTCACAATTTTAAATGCCACTGTAACATATTGTTATGTATTCTAGCCTATGCAATTATGGACCATTGGAGGTATAACAGAGATTCATGTTGCACGAGGATGGTACTACACCACTTGCCAGATTTGCTCTGTTATAGGAGATTATTCATCTACTGAAATTGTTTGTCCGGGATGCGATGACAATCTTCTTCCATCTATGAAGTATAAAATCACGTAACTGTCGATGGCGTTGGTGGATCTGCAAATCTGATCCTGATGAACGATCTTGCAACATCTATAATTCAGACTTCAGTTCAGTCATTGGTAAATTTTTATATTAAGGTAAATATCTATACAGATTTTGTTAATGAGCTCTTTTATATTCTAGCTTCCAAAATTTCATTTTAATCTATTATTCATGTTAACAGGGCAAAGGCAAACCATATTTTCCTGATGAAGTATTCTTGTCTCTTATTGGAAGAGAGATGTTGTTGAAAGTTAAGATTGAGGAGCATCACGTGGAAACAACCAAAGAACGAGAGTATTGTGTTCAGAAAGTTTGCGAGCATCCTAAATTACTCACTTTTCATAAGAAATCCCTTTTCTATTATAAGCCCGCAACAACATCTTTTCCAGTCCCCGATGATCAGGTATTTGAAGTTGGATCAAGTGACGATATAAATGAAGATTCTTCTGCAGACAGTGGCAGTTCATCCGAGTCAGATACTTCCTTGGTCTAGGCGGCGTTTTGCGATACCTTTTTAATCGATGTTTCTGCATTTCAGAATATTAATGTTTCTTCTCCATTATCAGATCCCTTTTTTCTTTAAATTGTCTATTTGGTATTTGTTTCTTAAGAACTTCTGATTTTGAATTTGGCAAACTATTAACTTCTGTGTTTCTGTCCCTTAGATATTCAAGATTATTATCTTTATTCATATGCTCAGATTCCTTTGACTTTGAATATTGAATCTCTGAACTTTATCTGTTATGTTTTTTATTCATATGCTCAGATCCCTTTGTCTTTGAATATTGAATCTCTTAACTGGATCTGTTATGTGCATGTGCTATGACATGATTAATTTAAAAACATAAATTTCACAGTTTTTTAAAATGTTTGATATCTTCAATATAATTAACATCTTAAATATCAATCTAAATATGTGAACATCTATAACTCATGGAAAATATAAATATATTTAATCAAATTTTATATATAATCTTAAAGAATATTGACTAATATATTAATCAATTTTTATATTCTTAAAGAATATTGACTAACTTATTAAACGTTGAATATTCTCTGCATAGTTTTTATAATTGTGGAACAGAAATCAATAGTATACCCTGCCTAAAATATTTATGGTATTGAGTGATTTGACTCCCTATAAGAGCTGGTAACACTAAAATGTCAATGACATAGAACTTCCAGTAAATACAGTTCAATGGAGAGCCACTTCACCCCATTGGCTGAAATTTCCAGAGACAGAATGGAAAATTAAGGTTCGTGTATGTCGAAAGTGAAAAACAACTCCAAAAGGAAAAATTCTTGAGTCCTTGGAGTTCTTGTTTGTTGACATGCAGGTGAGTATGATATCCTTCTTCCAATTAATATATAAAGTTTACCTTTAATAATTTATTCTTTCAGACATGGAGACCTTGACTTTGTTCTATATGCAACCTTTTTTTTTATTGCAGGGTTCTAGAATGTATGCCTCAGTGAAAAAAGTCCATGTCTCCAAATATGAGAAAAAAATTAATGAAGGAGATGTTTGTGTTGTTCATCAATTTTCTGTTTTGAACTCTCCTCCTACTTTTCCAGTTACAACTATGCCCTTTCGCATAATGTTTCATGCTACCACAATAATTAAGCCCTTGGAAGATCCAAGTTTTCCTTTGTCAATCTATAACTTCATGAATCTGCAAGATGTTCTTGATGGCAAGATGGCTCATAATGGGCCTGTATTTGGTAATATCTTATGTGCTATCATATATTTCTTCTTTCCTGTTTTTAAGTTATGTTAATCAACTAATTTCTCTTCTGCTTATCCTTTTTTATTTCCATTCAATTTCTGTAGATTTAATGTTGAAAATCGATATCCCAGAATTAATAAATTAATCAAAATTAATTATCTAATTAATTCCGACCGAAATCCTTTGGAGATCGAATATCAGGATTGTCTAAATTGCGGAACCGACAACCCAATCGAAATTCCTTCGCCGGAAACCACCGCGAACCACCATACGAGCCGGAGCCCGGCCGAACACACATCTGCGGGGAAGCCCCCGCTTGCGTGCCCTAGCCAAGCCCCCGTGCGGGGCTCGCGATCACGCTTCGCGATCGCATGGGGATGCATCGTGCATCCCCGGGGCTGCTCGTAGCAGCCCCCGGCGGTGAGTCCGGTGACTCACCGCCACCGCCGATGGAGGAGGGGGCGCCTGCCGCGGCACCAACCCGCGGCTGCCCCCAGCGATCGACCGAGCATCGATCGCACGCCCCGGCTCCAGTCGGGGCTTCTCCTTGCGCGCCCGGCGATCGAGCCCTAGGGCATCGATCGCCACCCTCGGCGTCCAGCCGAGGGTTCCATGCTTCGTGCATGCGCACGATCCCCATGGGGATCCGACCGCCGCGGTCCGGTGGTCTTCGACCACCACCGCCGGTTGATCCTCGTCCGGGGTTCGTCCCTCGGATCTTAGTTCATGATATTTTTACGATAATTAAACGATAAAATCATAAAGAGGGTTTTACGATTTATCTCGTTCTCGTTGTTCGGAAAAACGAAGAACTCAATTTGACGACCTTTGAGATCTTCCCACGTATTCCTTGCACTAGCTCGGACGTCGTGTGGGCGACTGACGACGACGCATGTTTGTCGTGGAACAAACGCCGGTCAAAATAAATTTGTAAGTTTCCTAGACCTTTCACCAACACAAGTATTAGTGGCAAGTATAGGGTCGATCCCACGAGGAGTTTATTGTTACTTTCCCCCGGCTTTGCCCAAAGGGTTGTCACGTTTAAAAGGGATTTTTTTGTTCGCTGTGGGCACAGCGGTTCCGTGATCTCCTTGCTACCTTGACTGAAATAAAACAAAAACAAAATAAAAACGAATTAAAAATATTTGGGCAAGTCGTTACCTTGATCACACTGGTCAAGTGTTTACTGTTCACTGGCACATATATCATTTTGCTAACAGCTTCATCTTCCGGTTATAGGCCCAAAATATTAACGTACCTATGATGTCACGCACGCCAGTACCCCTGACCCACATTCGCTCTTATGTTTAAAGTCCTATTAGATCTCTCTCAATAGGTCTCCTGACATTGACCAATTCGACACTATGTGACCGCATAAGTCTAAGTTGATCAAGCTGCTTTCATCCTCCAAGCAAACCCAGAATGGCCAATAACATGCCTGGACAGACCCAAGTCATACGACCACATCTCCAGCAACATGTTGTACTTCGCGGACGCCCAGTCTCCCGGTCGCGTTGATCCACGTACTTGTGTGTTAGGCAAGTCGGGGTTCCCACTGGTCATTGTAGGATTGCCCAAGTCCCTAACATCCTCGATATACTACCCTGTTGAATCGGGAACAAAGCTAAGCTAGTTGCTGTCATCAAGAAGCCTCACAGTATTTTACACAGCAGCCTGATCAGGATCAGAACTTGACCAAACGATGTTAATTCAACAATACATAATTAAAATAAATAAAAAAAGCAAAAACGAAATTAAATAACTGAAACAAAAGGGAAATAAATTAAGAAAAACATAATATACAATTTCGCCCAAACGGGCTGCCCAAAAGGGCGGTATTCCTCCTCACTCGACTCTCAAAACAAATACATATAAACTCTCATGAATTTCGTGTGTTGTTTTGTGGAACTCAGGTTGTGTGTTGCTGCGTTCGGTCCTCTCTTTTTCGTTGCTCTTGTGTTCTTCACGTCCTCATATATTTATAGATGATAGGAGTCTTGGGTAGCAAGTAAAAAATCACTGATCTTGATTGGATAAGGATTCTCTTGAAGACTCCTAGATTTTCAGGATTCTGGACAGTTGCCTGCCCATGCTGACGTCTTGACAGACTCGTATGTATATAGGACTCTGATTTGATAGAGACGTGTTGGACAATGACTCTAAGGTTGGATGAGAGTCCTTCTTTGATACTTCTCTGAATCTGGTCGCCTTTGAGGACTCCATGATTCCTAGGACTCTTTCGTACACTACTTGCTCAACGTCCGTCTCTGATCAATTGTCGCTCTTGACCAATTGCTTTATCTTCGATAGCCTTCTTCATTTACGAGGTAGCTGTTCATGCGCGGTACTTGGTCGTGCATCGGTCTTGCTCCACTTTCTGACTCTGTCCCAACTTGCTCAACGGGACCTGGATGTTCCAGTCAGACCAGCTTGCTCAACATGCACCCTTGACCACGAAGGTGATTTCCTTGCCTCTTTTACGCCTCGGTCTTTTCTTTGCCTTGGTTAAGTCATGGATCACGTGTGAGACTTTGGAAGTTCCGAATCTCCGCAAAGTGCCTTCGCCCATAATGGTTGCTTGCCCAAGTAGGCCCAAGTGTTTGAGTCACTGTTGCTTTGATTCCTTGATTTTGGTCCAAGGGACTGGTTCCCTTCATGCATGCGGTGTATGCCCATAGTGGCTGCTTGCTCAACTGTCGGTGATCAGTCGAGAGTGAGTGTTTTGCCCACAGTGGGTGATCAGGCCAAAGTAGGTGTTATGCTCAAACCGTTAGCTTGTGATGTCTTTTGCCCAGATGGCAGGACTTCTTCAGCTTTCACGTAATTCACTCCTATTATGCCCAATGTGTCGCCTGCTATGCCCTGCATCACTCTTACTCCAAATGTGTCCTCCCAGACATAATAAAATAATAAAAAGAAAATAAAGACTCGATTACTTGACTCAAAAGAACTACAAATGAGCTAAAAAATATGGCTCATCACACGCACACACTTTACTACGCTTGTCCTCAAGCGTGCGGTATGACTTGCCTGCTCAATTAGAAATCAAAGGGAGGTAGAGATAGAAAAAATAACAGAAGACTCAAGCATGCTTATCAGAATACAGAAGTTGATCAAGTGAAGAGACAGTCAAGATCATAGTCAATGTAATGCATAAAAACGGTCAAGAGTTTGCAATAGGATTTTGGGTGCTCTCTCAAGTGTTTCTCTCTCATAGTGTATGGGTAGTGTTTCGCTCAATGCTGTTTTAAAAGAAGCTTTGCTTTGGACTTGACCAAGTTCTATCCAGTGAATATTTTCAGTTAAGTTGGGCAATATCATTAGGGCTTTCCAGGGTTGACTGTATAGACTATCTTGGGCAATGCCCAGAATTGATCTCAGGTAGGGTTGCGTTTTACTTAGCAACTTTTTCCTCCTAATATCTTCTCATTATCTCACGGGTCTTAGCACACCCTTTTATTCATGGATCTATTTTTTTATTTTTTTTTGCTTTTTTTTTCACTTTTTTTTTTTGAGAAGAAATTGCCCTAACCTGCTTCTTTTATGTAATTGAGCATATCTGCAGGTTGGCCAGGGCAGTGGGAGTTTTCCCCCAGGTGATCAAGAAATATAGGCTCGGCTCAAGGGTCTAACAAGGGTCTTCTTTTTATTCATAATACAGAACAAAATGCCTAAATCATGTACTACATCAACTCAATTTCAATTATCACAATGGTCAGAACTTGGGCAAGCTTCAGCATTACAAACTTTTTAAACAGCTACGCTCAAGAAAGAAATATCACACAAATGTAGGCTCAAATCCTCACAACTTACCTAGTTTCAATTCCATCGTCCCTAATATTTTTCATGCATAGACTATTAATTTTGAAAACTGTTCAAATTGACCAAGTATTTATCAAGCATGCGACTCGATCAGACTATGGGGTTGCTCTTGTCATTCCCCCACTCACACACTTTGCCTCTGGCAAAGTTTGCAAATAGTAATAAGATGGGCAAGCATCTCCCCAGACTCAATACTCCGACTCCAAACGATGTTGGTGCACCTTCACACATACACACTTTGCCTTGTGCAAAGTGTGCAAATAAGGAGGTCGACCCCATCAATCAAGGTCTTCAGACTCAAATAAAAACATGTCAATGGGAGGAACGCATTCAAGAGGAGAGATCAGCAAGGTACCTTTGCCCAATGGTTGCTTGCCCAAGTAGGCCCAAGTGTTTGAGTCACTGTTGCTTTGATTCCTTGATTTTGGTCCAAGGGACTGGTTCCCTTCATGCATGCGGTGTATGCCCATAGTGGCTGCTTGCTCAACTGTCGGTGATCAGTCGAGAGTGAGTGTTTTGCCCACAGTGGGTGATCAGGCCAAAGTAGGTGTTATGCCCAAACCGCCAGCTTGTGATGTCTTTTGCCCAGATGGCAGGACTTCTTCAGCTTTCACGTAATTCACTCCTATTATGCCCATTGTGTCGCCTGCTATGCCCTGCATCACTCTTACTCCAAATGTGTCCTCCCAGACATAATAAAATAATAAAAAGAAAATAAAGACTCGATTACTTGACTCAAAAGAACTAAAAATGAGCTAAAAAATATGGCTCATCAGCGACGATCTACCGAACTCCATGGATCTCCCTCTCTACTTTCTCTCTCTAGAATTGTGATCTTCAAGTTATATGAGAATAGAGAAGACCATGTAGTGCTTTTATAGGCTACGTAGGGGATCTTAAGGAGGTGGAATATTGGGCTTCCAATATTGATGATTAAATTGAGCCTAAGCCCAAATATATTAATCCCATCAATATTAATTAATTTATTTTCCACTATATAAATTAATTGCACTCCCAATATTAAACCATATTATATCAAATAATATTTCTCCGGTAGTATTATTTATTCCGTGTATTTACGATTTAAATATCCATGAATAAAATTAATTTATTGCTAATTAATTTATTCATCTCTTATATCCGAGACTAGTACCATTCAACCTTAATTATTATGCGGAACAAATCCACTAAAGGTACCGGTATACCGATCTAATCGATATACCGTGTGTGCGGAAGCGTGTAAAGCAATAGATCTACTATGCCATGATCTTAGTGCACACTTAATGTGTATAAGAACACATATAAACATATATATATATACACATCCAATATATATATATATATATACAAGGTTCAACGATTACTTACTTATGGTGACGAAGTGATTCGTTGATGTCGTTGAGGTGGTGTTGAGTCGATTGAACCACCTCAAATGGATCAGCCTCTCGAAGCTCTCCTTGTGAATGACCTCGTCACTCCTCTTATCTAGATCACCCGGATGTTGAAGCCGCACAAATGGCCCGGCCTCTACGTGTTGCACACGAACCCGGAATTGAACTTGCTTGCTTGTTCTTGAGTGATTCTCTCACTCTTTTCTCTCTTGTTGTGTGGAATTTCGTGGTTGATCAAAAAGTGGTGTGAAAACACATGTTTTCATCACTATATTGATCACCATTAACCTCCCTTGTAACCCCCACCATAATGTGCATCATAATGCAAAAGTAATGGTGGATAATGGGGAGGTGAAGGGTCATTTCCACATCACCATGCCAAATGGCATTAGATGTGGTCCCCTTGCTTGTTTGGCATGCCATGTCACACCATGTGACATGCATCCATGCAAGCCATGCATCTCATGCATGCCATGCATCCCATGCATGTGAAATCCATACGTATTGATTCTAAATCAATATAACAAGCAACGTAATTCCGACTCGTGTGTGACCCTGTAGGTATGATTTATCGATCAATATTATATTGTTCCCAACAATTAATATTATCGAATAATCATTTAACATCCTTAGACGACCTTATGACTTTATCGATTGCACACGTAGGATCGAAGGACATATCCCAACAATCTCCCACTTGGCCTTCAGAGCCAGTGTGCTGCCAACTTCCTGTTGTCACTTTATGTCTAAGTTTGAACTTGAGGCAAGACTCGAGTCATCCTCAATCGGTTCAAACCTTTCTTGGACTTTGAGACAGACTGTAAAACCAGATTTATCACTATGATACGAATCTGGACGTGGCCACGTATTTTCCACAGTCTCGACTCTCCAAGTGGCCGGTAAGACATTTATCCCATTATAAAGTGGAGGACAATCCCATCTTGTCAATCCAAGCTCTCCCACTTGCTTCCTGATATACCCAATAACAAGTTTTATAACCTCCTTTTACGAAAGGCGTTTACTTGTATCAAAGTACACCATTTCACAATGGAATCACTCTGGACTACTCAGGTCAGAGGAAATTGCTCGACAGTCAATGAAATAGTATTATGACTCAAAATCTTAAATACTATTCCAGTCGGGTCTGTTCGATCATTAGCTCCCAGCTAATATCTATGTAATTGTACTTGATGTCCCACATCACTAGCCCATGAAGCGGCGCTATAGTACACATTACAATCTAGTTCTTTGTATTATCGGTTTGTCCGTACTCGATTATACGAACCAGGAACAGCTATATGATTCAAGTATATCAGTTCAACCATTGGGACTTCATTATGAGGTAAGTCGACCTCATAACCCAATTGATATTACTTAATCATTTGGACAATTCATATAAATTAAACCAAATTTATACGAAGAAATATGTGTAATACATATAAGTGAATGTTTAACAAATCTCCAAAAGTATCTAATACATTAATAGAAATCACAACCCATCTCTAAGATGTATGATCTCTATTGCAGTCGTGAAAGCCTCAAGCTTAAACTGCTGGAGAGGTTTAGAAAATGGGTTTGCAACCTTACCAAAAGTGCAACTTTATTATCTCGATGTCTCCACAAACTATCTCCCAGATAATGTGGAACTTCCTGAGCACCAGTTTTAGACTTGTGGTGCTTCTTAAGCACCAGTTTTAGACTTGTGGTGCTTCCTAGCTCATTGGCTTGCGCGATAACTCTACTATAAATAGAGAACTATCGGATGGGCTGAGCTAGTTACGCCACCTAGTTCATTCAAGAACTTTCAAATCCTAACTGGCAACATTAGTGCATCCAATGCAATATTGTGCTCAGCTTCTGTAGTTTAATCAGCTATATTGCATTGCATGGAACTATTCCAGCAAATATCACCTCTAACCAGACAAAAGATATAACCAGATTAAAATCGAAAATTATCTTAGTCTGTTTTGAAGTTAGCATTCAAACAGCTTGTTAATATCAACTCTTTTTGTCTTCCAAAGACAACAAAATTCTTTTGTCCATCTAAGGTACATAAGAATATTCTTGGTCGCAGTCTAACGCGCCTCACCTGGATTTCCTTGAAACTGACTCGTCATGCTCAAAGCATACGATACGTCCGGTCGTGTACATATCATGGCATACATTATAGACCCTATTGCCAAAGCATAAGGAATGTTTTCCATCCTCTTTTGCTCATCAAGTCCCGTAGGGCCTTGCATCTTGCTTAGAGATGTGCCATTACTCATTGGAATGAGACCCTTTTTGGCGTCTTTCATTCTGAACTTATCAAGTACCTTATCAAAATAGGTCACTTGACTAAGTCCAAACATCATTTTCGATCTGTTCCGACAGATCTTGATGCCCAATGTGTACTGTGCTTCTCCAAGATCCTTCATTGAAAAACAATTCCCAAGCCATTTTTTAATAGAATTAAGCATAGAAACATTGTTTCCAATAAGGAGTATGTCACCGACATACAACACAATTAATACAACGTAACTCCCACTGATCTTCTTGTAAAACAAGACTCTTCCGAGTTCCTCTGAAATCCAAATCCCAGTATGGATTCATTGAACTGAAGATTGCTACTCCGATATGCATTCTTAATTCCATAAATAGAACTATAAGCTTGCATAATTTCTCAGCCTTATTTAGATCGATAAAACTCTTTGGCTGTGTTAAAACACAGCCTCTTCTAGAATCCAATTCAAGAAGTTAGTTTTAACATCCAATATTACCATAACTCATTATCAAGATGAGTAGTAATGGCTAAGATAATCTGAATGATTTAATCAAAGCAATTGGTGAAAGTTTTTCCATAATCCACCTCGTGAATAAAACTTTTACCATCAACCTTGCTTTGAAAACCCTAGGTTTTCCATCTGTCTGTTTAGATCTTAAAGATCTATTAGCATTCATTGGGTCTAACCCTGTGATGCAAATATATAAAGTTCCAAACTTGATTATCAGATATTGATATCATCTCAGATTTCATGGCACCATGCCAATTTTCAGTAGCTGGACTCGTCATAGCTTGGAATTAGGTCGAAGGTTCACCGCTTTCCAAAAGCATGAATTCATATCTCTCATTGGTCACAATATCTAAGTATTTGAATAATAGAGATAGATTTATGCCTTTCGGACCTACGAGGGCTGGTATGGCTTCCAAAACCATAAGAATACTCTCAACCCAGTCTTGAGTATTCATCGTTAGTTGTTTCACTTGAACCTCGTTCAAGACAACCGAGCTCCCACTGAATTTCTAGGAAAGATAACTCTTTTCAAGAAAATCACTATCTCGAGCAACAAAATATTGTTCTCAGATAGATCGTAGAAGTTGTACCCTCGAGTTTCTTATGGATACCATAAAGAAACTTTTATCCCATTTGAGTTCAAGCTCTATAGAGATAAATCTCGTCAGAGAAGCTTTTAGAACCTCAAATTTTGATGAAAACAATTTAGGGACCCTCCCTTTCCATACCTAGTATGGTGTCTTATCAACAGCTTTTGACAGCTTCCTATTCAGTGTATAAGTTGAAGTCTAGAATTGTGTGTTTCCAAAAGAGACCAGTAGTTCATTTAGACCTCTCATCGAATGGTCGAACTATATCTAATATAGTTTGCTTTCTCTTTTCCGAAACATAACCTTCATGTGCTTCCGAGATGAGTTCATAAGGAATTATTATGTAAACCCTGCAGGTGGATTCGTTCCGCATAATAATTAAGGTTGAATGGTACTAGTCTCGGATATAAGAGATGAATAAATTAATTAGCAATAAATTAATTTTATTCATGGATATTTATATCTTAAATACACGGAATAAATAATACTACCGGAGAAATATTATTTGATATAATATGGTTTAATATTGGGAGTGCAATTAATTTTATATAGTGGAAAATAGAATTAATTAATAATAGTAAGAATTAATAGATTTGGGCTTGGGCTCAATTTAATCACTATTATTGGAAGCCCAATATTCCACCTCCTTAAGATCCCCTACGTAGCCTATAAAAGCACTACATGGTCTTCTCTATTCTCATAAGTTGAAGATCACAATTCTAGAGAGAGAAAGTAGAGAGGAGGATCCATGGAGTTCGGTAGATCGTCGCCCACACGACGTCCGGGCTAGTGCAAGGAATACGTGGGAAGATCTCAAGGTCGTCAAATTGAGTTCTTCGTTTTTTCCGAACAACGAGAACGAGGTAAATCGTAAAACCCTCTTTATGATTTTATCGTTTAATTATCGTAGAAATATCATGAACCAAGATCCGATGGCGAGACCCATATCGAGGTTGAACCGGGCGGTGGTGATCGAAGATCACCGGACCGCCGGCAACTCAACGGCTCGACGGGATGGGTCGAGGGGGCGTGAGCCTCGGCTGGAAGCCGAGGGCTCGAACGCACGGGCTCGGCCGCGAGCTGCGGGTTTTCCCGTAGCGGATTCGCGGGCTGTCCGAGCCCTCCCCGTGCACGTTCAGCGGGCTGCTGCGAGCAGCCCCGTACGCGTCGCACGAGGCTCCAGCGGGCTGCTGGAGCAGCCCCGCTCGCACGGTGCGAGCACCGCTCGCGCGGGCTGGTCGCCGCTCGCACGGCTGGACCGCCGCTCGCGCGGCGGTGGGCTGTTGGTGATCGCAAGCCACGGCTGGACCGTGGCTGGTCGTGCGATCACCGGGCGAGGGCTGGGCGTGCCAAGGGGGCTGCCAAGGGCAGCCCTAGGCGGCTGCCTTGAACAGCCGCGAGTCCCACGAGGGGACTCGACCGAACAGCCGCGGCTTTGCCGCGGTTAGGGTTTTGGTTGAGTCCGGCGCTTCGTGGTGGTTCGTGGCGGATTGTTCCGGCAACCGGGAGTCGATTGGAGTTGTCGTTCCGCAATTTGACAACTCCGGATATTCGATCTCCGAAGGATTTCGGTCGGAATTAATTAGATAATTTATTTATTTAAATTTATTAATTCCGGGATATCGATTTCCAACAATTGGTATCAGAGCGTTGGTTTTAGTTCATGGTATTTTTCGATAAATTGTTCTACCTTGCAGGGTTTCCGATTATTATGGCTAGATTTAATTATTGTTAATTAATGTCATAATATTTCTCTTGATTATTAAACTCTCGGTGATGTCAATATTTGTTCTTGTGTGGTGAATGCTTGTTCTTAATTTTTCCGGAAATTTGAGGTCGTTTTGTAGAGAATCGATACCGGATAGCGTAGTAATAAATTTGTGATTTATTTTACGTTGGATCGAGTCCGAAACGACGACCGGAAAAGTGTGACGGAGGAGACGATAGAGAGGGAGGATTCCGGGGATCGATCATCCCCATGATCATCCCCGAAGAAGGATCGATCGAAGGGGGAGGGGGCTGCCCGCGGCCTTCTCGGCCGTGATGTCGCCGGCGACGGCGGCTGATCGGCTGGGCGGTGGCGGTGGCTCTCCTCTCGGCCGGCGATGGTGGTGGGGCGCGGGGTCCTTGTGATCTCGTGCTCTCCCGGCAAGATCCAACTTTCCTAAATTATTCGGTTTTCCTATTTTGATTATTCCTATTCTTGGGAATTCTCATGGAATAGGAAAAGAATAAATTTAGAATAAATTTATTTTTCCTTATTGATTATTCCTATTCTTAGGAATTTTCATAGATTAGGAAAAGGAATAAATTTATAATTAATTAATTTTCCTATTTAATTATTCCTTTATGGAATTTTTAATGGATTAGAAAAATAATTAATTTGGAAAGTTTAGGAGTCCTAAATTAATTTTTCCTTATTTAATTATTCCTTTATGGAATTTTTAATGGATTAGGAAAGGAATTAATTTGGAAGGACTAGGAGTCCTAAATTATTTTATTTCCTTATTTCATTATGGAAGTCTCCTAGAATATTCCAAGTGGGTCTTGGATAGATTATTATAGAGATTTAATGAAGTAGAAAGGGAAAATAAAATAAATAAAAATATTAATAATATTTAATTTTATTTTTGATTTATTCGATTGACTTAATTTTCGAATTAAGTAACTTTTGGATTTATTAAAAATAAATAGATTTAAATATTGGAATTAATATTCCCGTCACATAGAGCATTCAAGAACGAAGACTGAAGACTAGAAGATGCGTACGGGGATGCGATAAAGCCATAATAGTCGGAAAATAATATTCTAGTATTATTTTGATTATGTGATAATATTCTATGTGCTTTATTTCATGTATGCATGCTTATGTGTATTTAATTATGCATTAGATAGCGTATCCCTTTGTTATAAAAAGCTAAGTGGGAGAGGGTATGGAAACATATCCATGGTCTCCATTGTTGTTCTCTTGGTGACTTTTATGGACTTTTGAAGTTCGTATAGACAAGTCATTGGAGGAGAATTCTTGTAATTCCTTTTACGAGAAACATTGATTAAGTTTATCAAACAATGCCTAATTTGTCTTTCCAAAACTGATTTCAAGTCAACTCATTCTCACCCCGGGGAGTGGAATGGAGCCAAAGCCACTTGGTCATGTCGAGGACACAAATTAGAGACTTTCGTGTCATTTGATGACTAGATCGATTGTCTGCTCGGCTCCCTCATTTTATGAGAGATAGGGTCGTTCGCATGGTGAATCACTGGTAAGAAACTTCGAGTTTCACTTATGATTCTCCGCGTCTTGATTTACAAGATTAAATTAATCAAGTAATTGGGAGTCAATTATAAAAGTCTCTTGGTGTAGTAAACGTCCACACCACGTGGCTTGCTATGCTGACGGATTTTATTTTAATTGATGTAGACAGTTGTAAGAAATTGTGAAGAGTTGTGAAGTTGTCGTAAACGTCTACACCACGTGGCTTGCGGTGATGTAGCAATTCCAAACGATTTACTTTGGTACTGAGTAATGGTTTACACTTAGATACGCATTATAGTATTCCTCCCCACGAGGTTCCGCTATAAGTGATGTATGACCGAAGCAAATCTAATTGCTAAATCATTTGGATTGGTAAACGTCCACACCACGTGGCTTGCCATATCTGATGGGATTTTAGATGTGATTAGTGGTTTAATGATATTATTTAAGGGAGATAATATCGGAGATTAAATCGATTGTTTGTTGTTATATGTGCTCATAGATTAGGAAATGGCTTTGAACCCACTTTCTGTGATACCTAAGGATTATTTAAACTCACTGGTCCCTAAATGTATTGATTGGAATAGAGATCTAGACATTGTCCAGACTGTTAAAGAGTACAAGTTTGTACTCAGTGAGCTTTGTCCTCCCGAGCCTACAAATGTCTTAACTGATGAGGAAAGGACTGATTTTGATATCATGTTCAAACTCAAGGAGATGTTTAGACATGACATAGGCGGCTAGACAAGAGGCGATGAGGATACTCATAAAGGCCAATCGATTCGAGGGAACGCTTAAACACGTTTTTAAGATGATTGACCTTTTAGACGAGTTGAGACGGAAATCGCAAGCTCTTGTAGCTAATGCCAAAGGTTTCGAACCTAAGGGCAAAATCGGGGGAAAGGAAAAGCAAGCAAAGAAACCCAGTGGTCCTAAGTTTCTTGGACCACAAGATGGGACGAGAAAGCCAAGAGGCAAGAGTTCTCGATGCAAACAGTCTGGGTACTGGAAGTCTGATTATGCTCTCAAAGAAAGTACGAAATTTTTCTTTAGTCGTAAAACATAGTCAGTGGTATTATCTACCGGAACCTGGTGTGTAGATATGGAACCACTGACGGTATGTGCATTTTAAATGCAAGGGTTCCAGGAAACCCAACGACTTAGAAAAGAAGAAATTGTAGTCTAAAATGGGCAATGCTGTAGAGGAGGCAGCTGTTGCAGTGGAGGACATTTTATAGGATTTCGTTTTAGGTTATTGCTTTTATGTACCTTTCATTTTAGAAAGAACTTTGTTCTGGATTTCTAATGAATAGGCATTTTATTTCTTTTAATCATTTGATGGTTATAAGAAGAAATAATGATATTATCTATTCTGGTACATTGGCTAGCAATATATAAATGATGAATCCTGAGTCCACCACGATGCAACGAACCGTTTTATGAAACTCGTTTTACTAATAAGAGATTTCTTTATTAAATCAATTATACTTGTTGATTCTTATGCTGAGTCATGTTTATTCAAATAAGAAGTTCAAAGGTCGAAAATTGATATTTGATCAATTAAGTTGAGGGAGTGGACCTTCCGACCTAAGAATCTAATTTGGAAGATAATATGACTAAGCAATCCTTTATGGATATAAGATGTAAGATCCGGACAAGTATAAGAATTGATTGACTCTGATGTATGCAGACCTATGTCTACTCAGACAATAAGGTACGAGTACTTCATTTGATGATTACTCGAGAAATGGATTAGAATACCTGATGTGCCACAAAAGCAAGTGTTTGGACAAGTCAATGGACACAAAGCTATTGTGGAGAACCATCAAGGTATATCCATTTGTAGCCTGCGATTTGATCGCAGAGGCAAGTACCTGTCTGAGGAATGCATGGCATACTGATCAGAGATTGGGATTTGATCCCAAATGACTACACCATACACTTTTGTGTAATAAATGGTGTGTCATAAACAAGAAATGGAACTCTTATAGAAATAGTAAAAGCATGAGTTATACGAAACTACCTATGTTCTATGGATATATCTGGAAACAACGGCGCATTTAAATGCGGTTGTAGAATATCCTAGAAGAACAAAAGATGTGGTTCAATAGTACTATAAACCAGAAGGACGTTATAAGTTCTAACGCCCGGTTCTTAGAGAAAGACTATATGATGAACCACAAGCCCCAAGTGACATGATACTTTGAAATGAGAGAGAAAGATTAAGACTTAGAACCAGCCGAACCGAGTAGCGTTACACCACTAACTGCACCTACTGTTATTACTGTTTATACACCGGAATGCCATTGTAGTGGGAGGGTGTGGGACAACCGGAGATATTCATAAGACTAGGAGAGTCTTCGGACTCTGGACCTAGTATACATGAAATCGATCCCTAGATCTACATGAAGGCCGTACTAGATCTAAATGTGCCTTCTTCGAAAGCAATAAGGATTATTGCTAAGAGGCGAGATCATTTAGAGTACAAGCTTAGTTGATCCATTTATGGATTGAAACAAAGCATTGAGTTCGTGGTACTTGCAAATTGATGAGATAGTCCATTTTATGGATTCATCAAAAGCATAGACGAATTGTGTGTATTGGAAACGTGATGGAAAACAAGGTGGTGTTTCTCGGAGGTTTTATGTAGATGACACTATTATCATTGGCAACAATGTAAAGATGTTATCAGACATAAAATGATGGTTGTCTAGATGAATCATTATGAAAGATAAAGGAAGAAGTTGGACATGTTCTTGAGATCTTGGATCCCTAGAAAGAACATTGTACTTCTCCTGGACATCTTACATAAATGATTATGGTTCGTTTTAAACATGCAAGATTCCGAGAAAGGTTCGTTACCTTTCAGAGACGGAATGCATCTATCTAAGGATATGTGTTTTGGAACACAAAAGGAGATAGAAGCAATGAAAGCAGTTTCCTACACTTTGAGTGTGGAAAGCTTGATAAATGCAATGTTGAAAACAAGAACCTGATATCGGCTATGCGGTGAGCATAGTGGGAGGATATCAAGGTAATCCTGGAAAGGAATACTCGACTACTGTAATGAACATTTTAAGTACTTTCGAAGTACTAGAAATTATGTTCTGGATTACGGAGCAGACGAGCATTTCCTTTGGATTACATTCTCTTAGATTTCTAATCGAATGAGGACCGGTGTAAGTCGATATCAGGCTATGTGTTTCACTATTAAAGGAGAAGGAGTTTTAACATGGAAGAGTGATAAGCACGATGCTTTTTGGACTCTGCCATGGGTAACCAAATAGCGGCCTCAGAGGCAGCGGAAGTTTTGGTATAACTCCAGGATAATCTCTGGGACTTAGATGTGATTCTTAATTTGCCAAAGGCTATGTAAATAGCGGTGCGATGGCAAATGGTAAGAAATCACAAGTCCATAAGTGTAAGATAACACATAGTGAAAGTACCACCTGATACGAGTCATCGTCGAGGGAGACGACGCTGTAGTCACCAAGATAACTTCAGAGCGGCAACCTAGAGTGCTCATTCACATAGTACTTCTTGGAAGTACAACTTAAGCACGTGATGAGTATGGGAGTCGGGAGTTTGGAGGAAATGACTAGACCTTAGTACAAGTGGGAGATTGTTGGAGTTGTGTACTTAATGTCTAGATTTAAGTAACGGAAACTCACGATCCATTGCCATTAATCTATTTAATTAAATAAACAATTATTTGCATTTAATTATTTATAATTAAATATATGCAAATTATAGTCCTGGATTTTATACGTTGTAGTTAGTATGGTGTTGTATGGACACACAGAAGATCATACTATCGGTTACTCGTATTTAATCGAACAGTTGCTCACGACCTAGATGGACACGGACCAATCCATCGGTATAGTCGTTGTGTGAGAGAGAAAATAATCTATCTTGATTATTTTATCACACTTGTACACTTGGTGTATTGAGCGGATCGTTTGAGATTTATCGATTAGGATTGCCGGCGATAATCGATTTAAATCTCTGAGTATTTTATTCTTAATCCCCGATACTATTGCGGGTGTGTATATTAAATATAAGTGACTTTGATTTACCAAAGGAATTAACCGATTTAATTATTGGGTTAATTACCGGTTAAGTTGGGTCACTATATTTTATATATGACATGCC
Source organism: Euphrasia confusa (assembly GCA_954870475.1). Lineage (NCBI taxonomy): Eukaryota > Viridiplantae > Streptophyta > Magnoliopsida > Lamiales > Orobanchaceae > Euphrasia > Euphrasia confusa. The sequence goes on from OX940958.1 coordinate 15,245,127, forward strand.
GTGAATACTTGACGGGAAAGTGTATCCCGTAAGGGTTGATAATATCCCCGAGATGAGTTCATAAGGAATTATTATGTAAACCCTGCAGGTGGATTCGTTCCGCATAATAATTAAGGTTGAATGGTACTAGTCTCGGATATAAGAGATGAATAAATTAATTAGCAATAAATTAATTTTATTCATGGATATTTATATCTTAAATACACGGAATAAATAATACTACCGGAGAAATATTATTTGATATAATATGGTTTAATATTGAGAGTGCAATTAATTTTATATAGTGGAAAATAGAATTAATTAATAATAGTAAGGATTAATAGATTTGGGCTTGGGCTCAATTTAATCACTATTATTGGAAGCCCAATATTCCACCTCCTTAAGATCCCCTACGTAGCCTATAAAAGCACTACATGGTCTTCTCTATTCTCATAAGTTGAAGATCACAATTCTAGAGAGAGAAAGTAGAGAGGAGGATCCATGGAGTTCGGTAGATCGTCGCCCACACGACGTCCGGGCTAGTGCAAGGAATACGTGGGAAGATCTCAAGGTCGTCAAATTGAGTTCTTCGTTTTTCCGAACAACGAGAACGAGGTAAATCGTAAAACCCTCTTTATGATTTTATCGTTTAATTATCGTAGAAATATCATGAACCAAGATCCGATGGCGAGACCCATATCGAGGTTGAACCGGGCGGTGGTGATCGAAGATCACCGGACCGCCGGCGACTCAACGGCTCGACGGGATGGGTCGAGGGGGCGTGAGCCTCGGCTGGAAGCCGAGGGCTCGAACGCACGGGCTCGGCCGCGAGCTGCGGGTTTTCCCGTAGCGGATTCGCGGGCTGTCCGAGCCCTCCCCGTGCACGTTCAGCGGGCTGCTGCGAGCAGCCCCGTACGCGTCGCACGAGGCTCCAGCGGGCTGCTGGAGCAGCCCCGCTCGCACGGTGCGAGCACCGCTCGCGCGGGCTGGTCGCCGCTCGCACGGCTGGACCGCCGCTCGCGCGGCGGTGGGCTGTTGGTGATCGCAAGCCACGGCTGGACCGTGGCTGGTCGTGCGATCACCGGGCGAGGGCTGGGCGTGCCAAGGGGGCTGCCAAGGGCAGCCCTAGGCGGCTGCCTTGAACAGCCGCGAGTCCCACGAGGGGACTCGACCGAACAGCCGCGGCTTTGCCGCGGTTAGGGTTTTGGTTGAGTCCGGCGCTTCGTGGTGGTTCGTGGCGGATTGTTCCGGCAACCGGGAGTCGATTGGAGTTGTCGTTCCGCAATTTGACAACTCCGGATATTCGATCTCCGAAGGATTTCGGTCGGAATTAATTAGATAATTTATTTATTTAAATTTATTAATTCCGGGATATCGATTTCCAACAGTTTAAACATATATACTTAAATTAAGTTTAAAATAAACCGGGTAAAACTTTGAGTTTTACTCTACGTGCATCGCACGGGCTGAAAAATACTAGTTTCATATAATTCTAATTCCCTAATTAAATAAACCCACGCAAAAATCCTATTGCAAAAAGACACGCAAAAATCTCAGCACGCAGAAAAATCCTGCTAGGACAAAATGGCGACCGCCATTTTCATTCGGCGGGCGCCGAAGCTCATCGACGGGCGCCGAAACCCCCGAAAACGTTCAGTCCCGATTCATGATTTTTGGCGGTCGCCGTGACCTCTCCGGCGCCCGCCGAAACCTCCTTCGGCGATTATGACCTCTTTTGCGTTCCGATTCGAGTCATAAACAACAAATCTCCACCTTGACGAGAATCCCCACGCTCCAAGCCGCACTAACCTCCAACGATCATACACAAATGTTTCTTCCTTCCACTCATCCCCGCAGGGCTCACTCAAAGCATGAGCAACCTAAGTTTGAGCCACACCCAAACTTAGTACAAGAATTCGAAGTTGCACTGATCACCGCTTGGGTACCGCCAAGCTCCGTGACCATCATGCAATCTCCATTCTCAAGTCTCGCCTTCCCACTACTATCAGCACCCCCTGCATTCGCCATTGCTTTAGTATTCCCGGTGTCCCCGACACCATCACACATGCATGAATTTTCAACCAAAAGTGATCCCGACTCACTTTCCAGCGAATGACTTCCTTGGGCAGAGGCAGTTGCCCTCGTGGAAATTGTGTTGCCGTACAGCTCATACAATCCACCGATCTTTCTCTCGCCTCGCAAAATAAGTCGTCTACCCCGAGTTACTTTCAACACTCCACCTTTACAGAAGTACCGGTAACCTTTCTGATCTAAGGTGCTAAGAGAGATAAGATTCCTCCTCAGGTCTGGAACGTACCTTACATTACCGAGGGTTCGAATATTCCCCTCGACCATCTTGATTCTCACCATTCCCGTGCCGCGTATCTCACACGTGTGTCATTAGCCATGACCACCGTTCCACCGACACTCTCATCGAACGTGTCAAACTCATCCTTGTTGTGACACATGTGATATGAACATCCCGAATCCAAGATCCACCTCACACTCGTTCCCAAATCGGATACAACCAGGAGTTCCCCATCAAGTAAACCTCCTCCTCCGAAATCGACCACGTTCGATTCCTCTCTCCGATTTTTCAGGGTCTGACAGTCCCTCTTCATGTGGCCTTTTTTCTTGCAGTAGTGACAAATCCCCTTGAATCTCTTCTTCTTTGCCCCGCCCTGGACATTAAGACCTTCACCTGGATTTTCACCACTTACAACCTTCTTCATCGTCTCCTTTGATCTCAAAGCATCGACCAAGTCTCCAAGCTTTAGGGTCTTACTACTATATAGAATAGTATCCCTAAACGAATCATACGAAGATGGCAACGAACAAAGCAAAATCAAAGCAAGATCTTCTTTATCATAATTTAACTCCATGGCCTCAAGATCAGACACGATATCCATGAAGGTAGACAGATGCTCTTGCAGGTTTGTACCCTCCACCATACGATGCCCGTACAACTTTTGCTTTAGATGCAACTTTGTGGTCAAAGTCTTCGTCATACACAGATCCTCCAACTTCGACCACATCTCTGCCGCCGTCTTCTCCTTAATCATCTCTTCGAGCAAAGGACCAGAGACGTAGACCGAAATTATACCTCTTGCCTTTCTGTCCTTCCGAGTCTTCTCTTCTGGCTTCATCGTGCTTTCCATATTGTCCATGCCCAGCAACGCATCATCATGGTCCATGTTGGTGAGAACCGACTCCACCTTGAACTGCCATGTAGAGAACCATATGCTACGATCTAACAACGGAATATCAAATTTCGCCGACATCTCCCAGAATATTCACGAGCGCCACCCGAAAACGGAAAACCCAAGTCGCGACCTCAGGCTTTGATACCACTTGTTGCGATTTAAAGCACAAATTGCGCACGACGCTCGCGAATATAAACCCGAGATGACACAAGAAAAAGATATGCGTAAAAGAACGGACACACAATTTACGTGGAAACCCGAAACACGGAAAAAAACCACGGGAAGAAAGATTCAATCCACTACATCGTTGAGGCTTACAATAATTCACTCTATCGATGAGGCTTACAATAACTCGTCTCGTCTAGTCTGATTTTCGTCTACCGGAAAACCCCAATTTATAGGTATAGAAAACCTATCAAATTGGAAACCATTAGAATTAGGAATAAATCCTTTTCCTAATTTATAACTTCTAAATAGTTAAGGAATATAATTATATTTTATATAATTCTAATTCCCTCAAGCAAAAATCCCAGTGTAAAAAGACACGCAAAAATCCCAGCGCGCGCAGAAAAATCCCGCTAGGACAAATTGGCGACCGCCATTTTCATTCGGCGGTAGTGGGACACATTCGGCGGGCGCCGAAACCCCCAAAAACGTTCAGTCCCGATTCTTGATTTCCGGCGGTCGCCGAAACCTCTAAGGCGCCCGCCGAAACCTCCTTCGGCGATTTTGACCTCTTTTGCGTTCTGATTCGAGTCATAAACAACATATATACATTCTCTCATAAAAATAAATGTTGTTTTGACTTTTCGTATAATTTTCAATTTAAATGTGTTGTTTTCAATATAAAGTAAATGTATTTTTTTTTTAATTGTTCTTTAACATTAATTAAAATTATTTAAATATTAATTAATCTTATGTTTAATTTAAATTTTCGAGATAATTAATAAATGGTGAATTAGAGAATGTGAGTATTATTATTATAAATATTTCTGCATGAGTTTAAAAGACATTTATTTTGAATATAAGAAAATATTAAGAAAGTAGTATATTATTTTATTTCATTTTAATTAATATTTTATATAGTAATTGAGATAGTTAGGTCTAGAATGAAATTCTAAAACACATCAATATTAGTTCAATACTCTTATAATTTATGTCTTGGATTTATGGAGTTCTTGCTAGGTACATTTAAATATTTGATGTATCATAGAAGAATATTAATAATTAGATGCAATCAAATAATTAATATTCATTTAATCTAATACAAAAATTAAAATAATATTGATGTGTTAAATTGTGATTGATTGTTGTTGGGGAATATACGCTTCTTAGGCCGATATATCCCCGTCGATCGTCAAAGGGTAGGTTAGATTTGTGAATAAAGCAGAATAAAAAAGAAAGACAAGAAATTACGTGGTTCAGCCAATAATGGCTACTTTCACGGACACCACACCCAATATTATTCGATAATACTATTCTCGTGTACAGGACCGGATCTCGATAGATCTCTTTTCGACTCACTATTTCGTGTTTTATGTGTTCTCTAGGTTATACATGAATGAGGGGAGGAGGTTCTTTTATAGATGGGAGGTGTAAAACCCTAACCTAATCCCCAAGAAACTGAGTCAACCCGCGGTCAATATTTCCGCCTAGAGACGAAACGTCCAGGAACGCGCCGGTGCGCCACCCACTTTCGCGAGCCACCCACCGTCGCGCTCCACCCACCGTCGAGTAGCCACAGGAGGAAAAAGTTCCTGCAAGTCGTCACCCCGATGGACGGCGCGCGCACGCGTAGGGCAGCTTCTTTTCTCCCATTTATTTTTCGCTCGTCTTCGACTCGTCCCGATGGTTTGGCTCCACTTCTAACACTCTTCCGATTCTTTAATCCCAACAAGGGTTGGACTCCCAACAATTGTAAATACATGAGTAAATACATGAATGAAGGTATTGTATTGTACATTGAATGTACGCACCTTAGAATTTGGATAACAAACTTAATAATAACAATAAATAATTTGTGAAACACAAAGAAATTAACGCTTTTATTATTTCAACCGAAAAATAAAATAGTAATGTTTTTGTACTAAACATGAATTAACACATAAATCAACACAAGAATTAATGTTGATGAACACCACACAAAAACAAGAATTAATAAGGATTTGACATACATAACGAGTTCATGGATACATGAACAAACCCGCAAGCACAAATTTTGAAAAATAACAAAGTTATTAATCAAAGTTTATTTTGACAATAACATTTATGATATAGTCGATCATTCTAACAATACGGGTCGGAACCCTCGACCACGCCACAATCGTTGAGGTAGGTGGCAGGGAGGCCGGCGTTTACAAGAGCTTGGCACACACACCAAACGGACTCGACATGCGGGTTCCAGAAATCCGTGATCGTCTTGAGGAAATCGCAGCATGCCTGGTCAGCTCCGTTGGTGCACGGCCCATTCTCGAGGATAGATGCCATGCATTGTCCTCTTGCTCGAGGGGCTGCAACTAACACCATCGCCAACAACAACATACATATGGCTGCGACTTTCACCATTCTTTTTTTTTTGAAATATTTTCTTTTCTTTGCACTTGATAATTATTAAGGAGAAATGGATCATATTTATAGCGCCTCAACTTGATGAAAGTGTAATTTAACTAATTTTAATATGTCAACTATCCACATTTCAAGGGATTTTAGTATTATTTTTGTTGCAAGTGCCCATCTAAAAGTCAACTGACATTAAAAAAAATCTGAAAATCAAATAAAAAGTAAACTTATAATTTTAAATGAAAAAGTAGAACGTGATGAAATTGTACTTAGTAGTACATAGTGTATCAGTAGGTATAAGTATGTACAATTGAAAGGAGATAAAAGATTATCAAAGTTTTGATATTAGATAGTAAGCACTCCTTGACTCTAAAAAAAAAGTCACATTTTACCTTTATTATTATTCCAAACAAATGGTCATACTCCAACCCCACTTATAATCCAAATGACTTTTATATCCTTCAAACAACAAACAAAAAATACTTTAAAACCACTTTTATTAAAAACCGTACGTGCACACCCCTCTATGCCCATTTCTTAGGGTCCGAGGGAAAATATGAGCTCAATTTGACATGCATGTTTTCGATTTTTATTATTTATTTTATTATATAGGGATAATTATAGTTTAATACCTGACCTATAGACCTTTTTCTACTTTGGTAACTGACCTTTCAAAAGTCACGACTAGTACTGACCTTTGAGAAAATTACACATTACTACCTATTTTGGCCAAAATTCGGCAGCGCTAATGAGACATGTAATTACTTCAAGGGCATTTTTGTCTTTTAATCAAATTACCATTTTAAATTAATAAAAAATAAAAAATAAATAAATAAACAAAACAAAAAACATTAACATCTTCATCTTCTTCCTACATTTTCATCTTCTTGATCAAATAACTAAAAAAACTATTTACACAGCAACTATACAAATTAACAAATTTTTATACAATTAACAAAAATTTACCAATGTCATCTCTCCCTGTACTTTATGCACATAAAACCAACACCACAATCACAAACCCGTGGCCCCTCTGACGAGCTGTGCCAAAAACGCTAAAATCACAGTCGAACTCAGCAACCCGAACAAATAACACTTCACATGGTCCCTGTCCAACCATAACTCAGTCGTTTGTGCCTTTCGAGAGTCAAGGTCCCAGCCCGAAGCCCTCTAGATTCGCCGAACTACCCAACCCATTCTCGAGCCCGTATGACCCAAGTCGTTGCTGAACCGAGCCTATTTGCCTTCGAAGTTGCTAGCTGCAGTCGAGGGTCGAATGATTACTGAACGGCGAGCACCATCTCCGACCAATTGCCACAAACTTTGACGAATTACAGAAGAGATGCAGCCCGAACGCAAGTCGCCGATGCGAGCTCGTCGCTCCGAGGAGAAGATCCTTCGTGGAGGCGACCGGTGCAACTCACTAACGATTCACATTCCTCGGAACAATTGTCGTCGCTGCTGCCTGTCGTCCGACTTGAAGTAGATTTATCTCTCTCTATCTCTCTCTATCTCTTTCAGCGATGCTCAAATCGATGAAGAGGAAGACCAAATTAGGGATTGATACTATATCAAATTTATTTTTTATTTTTTACTTTAATTAATTTAAAATAAAAAATATAAGAAAGACAAATTTACCCTTAAAAAATCTAATGCTCATCGTATTCGGCCAAAACAGGTAGTAATGTGTAATTTTCTCAAATGTCAGTTACTAGTCGGTGGCTTTTGAAAGGTCAGTTACCAAATTAAAAAAATGTCTATAGGTCAGGTATTAAACTATAATTATCCCTATTATATATATGTGTGTAAAAAAAATATGTATAATGGTCGAACCTATAACAGTAAAATTGTCCTATTGTTGAAAGATGTAAAAGTTGATTGATTTTTGAAGTAAAATTGTCCTATTGTTGAAAGATGTAAAAGTTGATTGAAGTGGAACATGAGACCACGTTTATTGGGGAGGGTGTCATACCTCCCTGTCACTAAAAGACAAAAAAAAAACAATTAAAATAAGAGAGTAAATGGAGGGCATTGTCACAATTAGGGCTGTCAAATGGTCGGACCGACCCAAGCCCATCTAGCTTTATGAATGTCATGGGTCGGGTCAGGCCAATTTTACTTACTATATAATTATGTAATTTTTAAAATAGTGTGTAGTTATAATTTATTAAAATATGATTTTTAGTATTTTACGTTGATTTTTTTATTTTAAAATTATTAATCGAAACATTTTAATAATTTAATATATTTTTTAATTTATTTAAATATAAATTCAATAAGTAAATATTAAGTAATTATTTAATAATATTAATAAATGAAAATTTGAAAAGTTGAATAATGTAATAAATTGATGACGTGTAAGAAATTGAAATGAATAATTTATTAAAAAATTGGGTTTAGTAAGTTGTGGATAAACCTGGTATGCTGTTTCACAAATTTTTAACCAATAAGAGGTACACTATTGAAGTTTTTCTTAGTAAAATTTAAAAAAAGTAAAACAAAAAATATGAGTATAATTATATTTTAAAGTGAAAAAGTTAAAATAATTATTTTGTAGGTGTCAAACATATTAATTTGATCCATAAGTCATTATATCATTCAGTTGAAGACCAAAAGTGTTCCACGGTAATGAAGTACCGACTATTTTCAAGAATCAGTCAGTACAATCACCGACTATTAAGGGAGTCGACAATTCCAGACCTATTTTTCGTGTAATCTGTCTCAAATTAATTATCGGGAATAATCCGACTAATAACAACAGACGGTATTACCGTCGAACTTCAACAGACAATAGTGGTTAATGTGGAATAAATCGGTTTGCAGTCAATAGGACTGTAGGCGAAAACCTTTGTGTTTCTGTTCCCCTGCAAAATATCAAGGGCATGTGTGACACTTGGTAAGCTCACCAGTTACAGTTTTTCGAAGGAATACTATAGGATCTATGTAGTTCGTTCATTTTTGTGCACGTTACTATGTCTTGATCAAACTATGTATTGCGATAAAGGAAGAGGCTTGCGTCGTCCGACTTGAGGCCTCGTTAAGTACTGTTGGAGTAACATTGAGCACATGCCGATCGACACTAATTAAGGAGAGTTCAAGGATGGTATAGTGTCACGATTGGTCGATTCACCTTATGTCACGATCAAGTGTAAAAATTTATTTCACTCATTCAATGTCTTTCTCATCGAATGTTACAAATTTAGAGACGGTCTGATGGTTCATAAATACGGTATAACGATACCCGCTGTTGCGCAAGACCCCACTTTGAAATAAGGAATATGAGAGTTATTCTTTGTGTATATAGAGGAGTAGGCACGAGAATGAACAAAATCACATAAAAGAGTAAACAACAAAACTAATAAATATCACATATCCTCAATTTAACTCGCATAAAGATTTACTCTCTTATTTTTCTCTCAAATCAGGGTGGCATTCAAGAAATGCAATGCAAGTGAAAGAGACAAAACAATATAGAGTTTGGATGTATTAAGAATGAACGATCACATTAAATGCTAAATAGGGGATCAACTTTAAGTAATAACGAGGTACAACGAAGAATAACGAACAAGGGCGGATCTAGAAAAAATAAATAGAGTACTATAGTTAAAAACTTTCTCAAGTATAAGAGAACACAAAAACATATATAAAACAAAATTAATATATAAGTTATAAACTAATTATACCAGGTTTCAAATTTAAAATTTGACAAAAAATTAAAACAAATATAAAAGAAAATAAAATTACCTATTTAAGTTGCACTCTTCGATGCTTCATAGCATAAAATTCATCAATGAAAGAATTTAAATCAACATCTTCAAAAAATTCGCGTTCAATATAGACAATCATAAAATCGGATAGATAGTCATTGTACATTTTATTACGAAGAACACTTTTAACCCGATTCATAGCTGGTAGGGGCTACCCACGACCAGACTGTGACTCAAAAAATTTGGCGCACCTGTCCCCTCACACACTTTGCCTGGGCAAAGTGTGTCAGCAGGGAGATCAACCTAGTCCCCCCCGAACCAAATTGACTCGGGGGTGACCTTAACAAAAACAAACAAAATAAAAATAAAAAAATAAACTAACAACTACTAAAAACAAGGGAGGGTACAATTTAGGAGGTGGAAGCAAGTGCGTACCTGAATCCACAGAAGTCAAAGTATGCGATCATCATCGCCTTCACATCCTCGAACGCCTTCTCAATCTTATCCAACCGCGCCTCGATAGCGCCTTGCCTCTCTGCAATCTCCTCTTTGGCCTTAGCCTCTGCAATCGGATCTCTCGCCTCAGCCTTCACCGCAACTGGTTTCTCCTCCAAGAACTTCACACTGCCATCACTCAAGGGCACGATGTCCTGCATGCGCTTGAGGCACTAGATATCAAACTTTCCCTCCATCATCATGTTCAACTCTTTGCCCTTCTTGATCAGGTTCATCTTTGCTGCATACACCATTGGAAAATGGGCCAGTGAGAGGCGCTGGAGAGGGTGACTATTCGGCAACTTCATTTGGGCACAGAGGCATGAACTGAAGTGCAGCCTGGTCTTTTGGGTCATACACCACAGTATGCCCAATTCTGTTAGAGTTGTATACTTAATGTCTAGATTTAAGTGATATGAACTCCCGATCCATTGCCATTAATCTATTTAATTAAATAAACAATTATTTGCGTTTAATTATTTATAATTAAATATATGCAAATTATAGTCCTAGATTATATACGTTGTAGTTAGTATGGTGTGCGGGCCCACACAGAAGATCATACTATCGGTTACTCGTATTTAATCGAACAGTTGCTCACGACCTAGATGGACACGGACCAATCCATCGGTATAGTCGTTGTGTGAGAGAGAAAATAATCTGTCTTGATTATTTTATCACACTTGTACACTTGGTGTATTGAGCGGATCGCTTGAGATTTATCGATTAGGATTGCCTTGGATAATCGATTTAAATCTCAGTGTATTTTATTCTTAATCCCCGATACTATTGCCGGTGTGTATATTTAATATAAGTGACTTTGATTTTCCAAAGGAATTGACCGGTTTAATTATTGGGTCAATTACCGGTTAAGTTGGGTCGCTATATTTTATATATGACATGCCGTGAATACTTGACGGGAAAGTGTGTCCCGATAAGGGTTGATAATGTCCCCGAAATGAGTTCATAAGGAATTATTATGTAAACCCTGCAGGTGGATTTGTTCCGCATAATAATTAAGGTTGAATGGTACTAGTCTCGGATACAAGAGATGAATAAATTAATTACGCAATTAATTTAAATTTATTTATGGACATTTCTATCTTAAATACACGGAATAAATAATACTACCGGAGAAATATTATTTGATATAATATGGTTTAATATTGGGAGTGCAATTAATTTATATAGTGGAAAATAAATTAATTAATAATAGTAAGGATTAATAGATTTGAGTTTGGGCTCAATTTAATCACTGTTATTGGAAGCCAATATTCCACCTCCTTAAGATCCCTACGTAGCCTATAAAAACACTACATGGTCTTCTCTATTCTCATAACAATAACTTGAAGATCACAATTCAAGAGAGAGAAAGGAGAGAAGGAGATCCATAGAGTTCGAAGGATCGTCGTCCACCCGACGTTCGAGCTAGTGCAAGGAATACGTGGGAAGATCTCAAGGTCATCATAAGATCTTGTTTCTCCGCACAACGAATCGAAAGGTGAATTAAATATTTCCGCTATTTAATTCATATTGAAATCAATTATCGAAAAACAAGATCCGAAAGTCGGAGACTAAACCGGGATCAACCGAGGTGGTGTTGGTCGAAGACCACCGGACCACGGGCTGGTTGAAGGCTCCCGGCGGGTGAGTCCCCGCGAGAACTCGGCTGGACAGCCGAGCGCACGCCTAGGCGGCGGCGACCGCTCGCGGTTGGAGCGATTGGGCAGTCGCGGTTTCGGCCACGGCTAGGGCTCGATCGGCTGCTCCTCCGCGACGACTCCGTGCTGTTCGGTCGTGGTTTCGGGACGTCGATCGGAGTCGGTTCTACGACGATTCCGGGTGATCGATTTCCAACAATTGGTATCAGAGCGTACGGTTACGTTTTTCATTAATTGTTTCGATAATCGATTATCGTTGTTTATAGCCATATATTAATTTAATTTATTGAATTATTGTGCTATATATATTGTTCTACGTCTATGATTTTCTCTCTCGTATGAATTGTCTTTGTCGGAAAAATTAAATATTAAAAATCGAGGGTTTTTCGGAAATATCGAACCTTGTCGATCGACCGTGGGCTCGGGAGAGGGTTGTGTGTGTTGCTGGACGTGAGCAGGGGCATGGCTGGGCGCGCCGGCGTGTGCCACCAGTGGTGGTGGTTCGCCGGCAGCCGGCGGTTGTGCTCGGCAGTCATGTTGGCGGCAACACGAACGCATCTCCGGATTCGAGCTCGGAGCGGGCTGTGCGGCAGTGGCTTGACCTGGCTGTTTCGGCTGCTCTCGGAGCAGCGGGGAGGAGGCTGGTCGCACGTCATGTTGGAGGAGATCGACGGCAGTGGTCGCCGGATGTCGATCGCCGACATGAAGCTCGAGCAAGGCTGTCCATGGGTTCGCGCGGGCTGCTGGTGCGCCAAGGCTCGGAGCTGTTGGAGCTCGGCTGGTCGGCTTGGCGTTCACCATCGCGAGATGGTTCGCCGGAAGTCGGCGGCAGTCGACGGCGCGGCTACGAGCGCAGCCATCGGGGCCGTGACTCGTTTTCTCGGGTCGCGGCGGCGCGTGGGATGTGTGGGCTGTGACAAGGTAGATGGCATGTGTCGTCGGTGATGACGACATGCCGGAAATCGACCGAAGTGCACAAGTTTCCCGAAGAAGACGATCGATTGTGATTCTGTGAATTGCATGATCTCTAAGAGCTGTACATATTAATTACCTTTTCGATGCATGACCTAATTAATTGGAGCCATGCATTGCATGGCCTTTTGATGCATGCTGGATATGCATGTGCTAATTAATTAATAATCCCGTGGGTTAATTGATGGTGCATACGCATGAGCATGGCCGGGCTCGTGTTTGTTCGATGTTGGGTCGACCGGAAATTGTATTTTCGGTTCGTCCCGGTAAATCCGATCTTTCCAGAAATAATTTAATCTTTCTAATTTAATTTAATTTAATTTTGGAATTAATTCAAATCCTATTTGGATTAGATTTCTTAATTATGGAATTAAATAATGGAATTAGATGGAGATTTAAATTAGGAAAGAAAATCCTAGTTTCTCTAGATATCCTATACCTACTTGAATTAGAAGTATTAAGAAGAATCAAAATTCGATTTTGATTATGATTCTTGAGATCTAATTTGAATAGGATTGAGAAATTATTAAAAAATTGATTTTATTTAATTTAAGTATTTTATTTAAAATCATTAGATTAATTCAAAATTTATTTTGAATTGGAAAATCTTGGATTTTATTTAGAATAGAATTAAATATGGAGATCAATGGATTTTAATAAAATTGATTTTATTTAATTTAAGTATTTTATTTAAAATCATTAGATTAATTCAAAATTTATTTTGAATTGGAAAATCTTGGATTTTATTTAGAATAGAATTAAATATGGAGATCAATGGATTTTAATAAAATTGATTTTATTTAATTTAAGTATTTTATTTAAAATCATTAGATTAATTCAAATTTACTTTGAATTGAAAAATCTTTGATTTTATTTAAAATAGAATTAAATATGAAAATCAATGGATTTGATTTTATTTAATTGGAGTATTTTATTTAAAATCATTAGATTGATTCAAATTTATTTTGAATTGGAATCTTGGATTTTATTTAAAATAAAATTAAATATGAAAATCAAAGAATTTTTCCGTCGCTCGACAAAGTATTCAAGACGTAGAATGAAGACTCAAGACAAGCATGCAGGAATTCATCAAGGTACCAATAGTCGAGAAATAATTTTACTTGAGCAATTATTTGATTATTTGTGTACGTACTTGCATGAAATGTATGTTTGTTATTATGCTTATGCATTAGATAGCGTATCCCTTTGTTATAAAAAGCTAAGTGGGAGAGGGAATGGAAACATTGCCATGGTCTCCATTGCTGTTCTCTTGGTGACTTTTATGAACTTTTGAAGTTCGTATAGATAAGCCATTGGAGGAGAATTCTTGTAATTCCTTTTACGAGAAACATTGATTAAGTTTATCAAACAATGCCTAATTTGTCTTTCTGAAACTGATTTCAAGTCGACTCATTCTCACCCCGGGGAGTGGAATGGAGCCAAAGCCACTTGGTCATGTCGAGGACACAAATTAGAGACTTTCGTGTCATTTTATGACTAGATCGATTGTCTGCTCGGCTCCCTCATTCTATGAGAGATAGGGTTGTTCGCATGGTGAATCACTGGTTAGAAACTTCGAGTTTCACTTATGATTCTCCGCGTCCTGATTTACAAAAATCGAATGATTCAAGTAATTGGATGTCAATTATAAAGATCTTTTGGTGTAGTAAACGTCCACACAAACGTGGCTTGCTATACTGAATGGGATTTTGGATTAATTGATGTAGACAATTATAGAAGGGAGTGAAGGAGCGTAAGTTAACGTAAACGTCCATACAAACGTGGCTTGCGGTTAATATACGTATCCCAAACAATCTTCTTAGATACTGAGTAATGGTTTACACTTAGGTACGCTTTATAGTATTCTTCCCAACGAAGTAACGCTATAATTAATGTACGACCAAAGCAAATCTAATTGCTAAATCATTTGGATAGGTAAACGTCCACACAAACGTGACTTGCCATATCTGATGGGATTTTAGAGGTGATTAGTGGTTTAATGATATTATTTGAGGGAGATAATATCGGAAATTAAATCGATTGTTTGTTGTTATATGTGCTCATAGATTAGTAAATGGCTTTGAACCCATTTTCTGTGATACGTAAGGATTTTAAACTCACTGGTCCCTAAATGTAATGATTGGAATAGAAATCTGGACATTACCCAAACTGTTAAAGAGTACAAGGTTGTACTCAGTGAGCTTTGTTCTCCCGAGCTTATTAATGTCTCAACTGATGAGGAATTGACTGGTTTTAAGAAGTGGGAAAATGCTTATGCAATGACCACTGATTATGATATCATGTTCAAACTCAAGTTGGTGTTTAGACATGACATAGGCGGCTAGACAAGAAGCGATGAGGATACTCATAAAGGCCAGTCACTTCGAGGAAACGCTTAAACACGTTTTTGAGATGATTGACCTTTTGGACGAGTTGAGACGGAAATCGCAAGCTCTTATAGCCAAAGCCAAAGGTTTCGAACCTAAGGGTAAAATCGGGGGAAAGGAAAAGCAAGCAAAGAAACCCAGTGGTCCTAAGTTGCTTAGACCACGAGATGGGACGAGAAAGCCAAGAGTCAAGTATTCTCGATACAAACAGTCTGGGTACTGGAAGTCTGATTATCCTCTCAAAGAAGGTACGAAATTTCTTTAGTCGTAAAACATAGTCAGTGGTATTATCTACCAGAACCTGGTGTGTAGATATGGAACCACTGACGGTATGTGCATTCTAAATGCAAGGGTTCCAGGAAACCCGACGACTTAGAAAAGAAAAGATCGTAGTCTATGTGGGCAATGCTGTGGAGGAAGCAGCTGTTGCAATGGAGGACATATATAGGATTTCATTTTAAGATATTGCTTTATGCACCCTATTATTTTAGAAAGAACTTTGTTCTGGATTTCTAAATTTTAATGAATGGATATTTTATTTCTTTTAATCATTTGATGGTTATAAGAAGAAATAATGATATTATCTATTCTGGTACATTAGCTAGCAATATATAAATGATTAATCCTGAGTCCACCACGATGCAACGAACCGTTTTATATAACTCGTTTTACTAATAAGAGATTTCTTTATTAAATCATTTATGCTTGTGGATTCTTATGCTAAGTCATATTTATTCAAATAAGAGTTCAAAGGTCGAAAATTGATAGTTTGGTCAATTAAGTTGAAGGAGTGGACCTTCCGACCTAAGAATCTAATTTGGAAGATAATACGACTAAGCAATCCTTTATGGATATAAGATATAAGATCCGGACAAGTATTAGAATTGATTGACTCTGATTTATGATCAGAGCTTGGGATTGGATCCCAATAGACTACACCATACAGTCCTCTGTAGAAATGGTGTATTGAAAATAAGAAATGGAACTCTTATAGAAATAGTAAAAGAATGAGTTAAACGGAACTACCTATGTTATATGGATATGTCTTGGAAACAACAACGCATTTAAATATGGTTGTAGAATATCCTGGAAGAACAAAAGATGTGTGTTCAATAGTACTAAAAACCAGAAGGACGTATAAGTTCTAACGCCCGGTTCTTAGAGGAAGACTATTAGATGAACCACAAGTCCAAAATGACGTGATACTTCTGAAAAGAGAGAAAACGATAAAGACTGGAAACCAGCCGAACCGAGTAGCGGTACACCACTAACTGCACCTATTGTTATTACTGTTAATACACTGGAATGCCGTTGTAGTGGGAGGTTGTGTGACAACTGGAGATATTCATAAGACTAGGAGAGTTTCGAACTCTGGACCTAGTATACATGAAATCAATCCCTGGATCTACATAGAGGCGGTACTAGATCTAAATGTGCCTTCTTGGAGAACAATAAGGATTATTGTTAAGAGGCGAGATCATTTAGAGTACAAGCTTAGTTGATCCATTTATGGATTGTAACAAAGCTAGAGTTCGTGGAACTTGCGCATTGATGAGATAGTCCATTTGATGGATTCATCAAAAGGCATTGACGAATCGTGTGTTTGGGAAACGTGATGGAAACAAGGTGGTGTTTCTTGGAGGTTTTATGTAGATAACATTTTATCATTGGTAACAATGTAAAGATGTTGTCAGACATAAAATGATGGTTGTCTAGAAAAATCGATATATGAGATAAAGAAGAAGTTAGAGCATGTTCTTAAGATCTAGGATCTCAAGAAAAGAACATTGTACTTCTCTAGATATCTTGTACGATTATGGTTCATTTTTAACATGCATAGTTCCGAGAAATATTCGCTACCTTTCAAACACGGAATGCATCTATCTAAGGGTATGTGTTTTGGAACCCATAAAGGTGATAGAAGCAGTAAAAGCAGTTTCCTACACTCGGAGTGTGGAAAGCTTGATAAATGCAATGTTGAAAAACGAGAACCTGAAATCGACTATGCGGTTAGCATAGTGGGAGGATAGCAAGGTAATCCTGGAAAGGAATATTCGACTGCTGTAAAAGTACTTTCAAAGTACTGTTCTAGACTACGAAGCAGACGAGTTTTTCCTTTGGATTACATTTTCTTAGATTTTTAATCAAATGAGGACCGGTGTAAGTCGATATCAGGCTATGTGTTTCACTATTAAAGGAGGAGGAGTTTTAACGTGGAAGAGTGATAAGCACGATGCTTTTCGGACTCTACCATGGGTAACCAAATAGCGGCCTCAGAGGCAGCGGAAGTTTTGGTATAACTCCGGGACAACCTCTGGGACTTAGATGTGATTCTTAGTTTGCCAAAGGCTATGTAAATAGCGGTGCGATGGCAAATGGTAAGAAATCACAAGTCCATAAGTGTAACATAACACATAGAGCAAGTACCACCTGATACGAATCATCGTCAGGGGAGACGACGCTGTAGTCACCAAGATAACTTCAGAACGACAATCTAGATTGCTCTGTCACAAGGCACTTCTTGGAAGTGCATATTAAGCACGTGAAGAGTATGGGAGTCGGGAGTTTGGAGGAAATGACTAGACCTTAGTATAAGTGGGAGATTGTTGGAGTTGTATACTTAATGTCTAGATTTAAGTGATATGAACTCCCGATCCATTGCCATTAATCTATTTAATTAAATAAACAATTATTTGCGTTTAATTATTTATAATTAAATATATGCAAATTATAGTCCTAGATTATATACGTTGTAGTTAGTATGGTGTGCGGGCCCACACAGAAGATCATACTATCGGTTACTCGTATTTAATCGAACAGTTGCTCACGACCTAGATGGACACGGACCAATCCATCGGTATAGTCTTTGTGTGAGAGAGAAAATAATCTGTCTTGATTATTTTATCACACTTGTACACTTGGTGTATTGAGCGGATCGCTTGAGATTTATCGATTAGGATTGCCTTGGATAATCGATTTAAATCTCAGTGTATTTTATTCTTAATCCCCGATACTATTGCGGGTGTGTATATTTAATATAAGTGACTTTGATTTTCCAAAGGAATTGACCGGTTTAATTATTGGGTCAATTATCGGTTAAGTTGGGTCGCTATATTTTATATATGACATGCCGTGAATACTTGACGGGAAAGTGTGTCCCGATAAGGGTTGATAATGTCCCCGAGATGAGTTCATAAGGAATTATTATGTAAACCCTGCAGGTGGATTTGTTCCGCATAATAATTAAGGTTGAATGGTACTTGTCTCGGATACAAGAGATGAATAAATTAATTACGCAATTAATTTAAATTTATTCATGGACATTTCTATCTTAATTACACGGAATAAATAATACTACCGGAGAAATATTATTTGATATAATATGGTTTAATATTGGGAGTGCAATTAATTTATATAGTGGAAAATAAATTAATTAATAATAGTAAGGATTAATAGATTTGAGTTTGGGCTCAATTTAATCACTGTTATTGGAAGCCAATATTCCACCTCCTTAAGATCCCTAAGTAGCCTATAAAAACACTACATGGTCTTCTCTATTCTCATAACAATAACTTGAAGATCACAATTCAAGAGAGAGAAAGGAGAGAAGGAGATCCATAGAGTTCGAAGGATCGTCGTCCACCCGACGTTCGAGCTAGTGCAAGGAATACGTGGGAAGATCTCAAGGTCATCATAAGATCTCGTTTCTCCGCACAACGAATCGAAAGGTGAATTAAATATTTCCGCTATTTAATTCATATTGAAATCAATTATCGAAAAACAAGATCCGAAAGTCGGAGACTAAACCGGGATCAACCGAGGTGGTGTTGGTCGAAGACCACCGGACCACGGGCTGGTTGAAGGCTCCCGGCGGGTGAGTCCCCGCGAGAACTCGGCTGGACAGCCGAGCGCACGCCTAGGCGGCGGCGACCGCTCGCGGTTGGAGCGATTGGGCAGTCGCGGTTTCGGCCACGGCTAGGGCTCGATCGGCTGCTCCTCCGCGACGACTCCGTGCTGTTCGGTCGTGGTTTCGGGACGTCGATCGGAGTCGGTTCTACGACGATTCCGGGTGATCGATTTCCAACAATTGGTATCAGAGCGTACGGTTACGTTTTTCATTAATTGTTTCGATAATCGATTATCGTTGTTTATAGCCATATATTAATTTAATTTATTGAATTATTGTGCTATATATATTGTTCTACGTCTATGATTTTCTCTCTCGTATGAATTGTCTTTGTCGGAAAAATTAAATATTAAAAATCGAGGGTTTTTCGGAAATATCGAACCTTGTCGATCGACCGTGGGCTCGGGAGAGGGTTGTGTGTGTTGCTGGACGTGAGCAGGGGCATGGCTGGGCGCGCCGGCGTGTGCCACCAGTGGTGGTGGTTCGCCGGCAGCCGGCGGTTGTGCTCGGCAGTCATGTTGGCGGCAACACGAACGCATCTCCGGATTCGAGCTCGGAGCGGGCTGTGCGGCAGTGGCTTGACCTGGCTGTTTCGGCTGCTCTCGGAGCAGCGGGGAGGAGGCTGGTCGCACGTCATGTTGGAGGAGATCGACGGCAGTGGTCGCCGGATGTCGATCGCCGACATGAAGCTCGAGCAAGGCTGTCCATGGGTTCGCGCGGGCTGCTGGTGCGCCAAGGCTCGGAGCTGTTGGAGCTCGGCTGGTCGGCTTGGCGTTCACCATCGCGAGATGGTTCGCCGGAAGTCGGCGGCAGTCGACGGCGCGGCTACGAGCGCAGCCATCGGGGCCGTGACTCGTTTTCTCGGGTCGCGGCGGCGCGTGGGATGTGTGGGCTGTGACAAGGTAGATGGCATGTGTCGTCGGTGATGACGACATGCCGGAAATCGACCGAAGTGCACAAGTTTCCCGAAGAAGACGATCGATTGTGATTCTGTGAATTGCATGATCTCTAAGAGCTGTACATATTAATTACCTTTTCGATGCATGACCTAATTAATTGGAGCCATGCATTGCATGGCCTTTTGATGCATGCTGGATATGCATGTGCTAA
Organism: Euphrasia confusa; assembly: GCA_954870475.1. Taxonomy (NCBI): domain Eukaryota; kingdom Viridiplantae; phylum Streptophyta; class Magnoliopsida; order Lamiales; family Orobanchaceae; genus Euphrasia; species Euphrasia confusa. The sequence continues at coordinate 15,265,107 of OX940958.1, forward strand.
TTAATTAATAATCCCGTGGGTTAATTGATGGTGCATACGCATGAGCATGGCCGGGCTCGTGTTTGTTCGATGTTGGGTCGACCGGAAATTGTATTTTCGGTTCGTCCCGGTAAATCCGATCTTTCCAGAAATAATTTAATCTTTCTAATTTAATTTAATTTAATTTTGGAATTAATTCAAATCCTATTTGGATTAGATTTCTTAATTATGGAATTAAATAATGGAATTAGATGGAGATTTAAATTAGGAAAGAAAATCCTAGTTTCTCTAGATATCCTATACCTACTTGAATTAGAAGTCTTAAGAAGAATCAAAATTCGATTTTGATTATGATTCTTGAGATCTAATTTGAATAGGATTGAGAAATTATTAAAAAATTGATTTTATTTAATTTAAGTATTTTATTTAAAATCATTAGATTAATTCAAAATTTATTTTGAATTGGAAAATCTTGGATTTTATTTAGAATAGAATTAAATATGGAGATCAATGGATTTTAATAAAATTGATTTTATTTAATTTAAGTATTTTATTTAAAATCATTAGATTAATTCAAAATTTATTTTGAATTGGAAAATCTTGGATTTTATTTAGAATAGAATTAAATATGGAGATCAATGGATTTTAATAAAATTGATTTTATTTAATTTAAGTATTTTATTTAAAATCATTAGATTAATTCAAATTTACTTTGAATTGAAAAATCTTGGATTTTATTTAAAATAGAATTAAATATGAAAATCAATGGATTTGATTTTATTTAATTGGAGTATTTTATTTAAAATCATTAGATTGATTCAAATTTATTTTGAATTGGAATCTTGGATTTTATTTAAAATAAAATTAAATATGAAAATCAAAGAATTTTTCCGTCGCTCGACAAAGTATTCAAGACGTAGAATGAAGACTCAAGACAAGCATGCAGGAATTCATCAAGGTACCAATAGTCGAGAAATAATTTTACTTGAGCAATTATTTGATTATTTGTGTACGTACTTGCATGAAATGTATGTTTGTTATTATGCTTATGCATTAGATAGCGTATCCCTTTGTTATAAAAAGCTAAGTGGGAGAGGGAATGGAAACATTGCCATGGTCTCCATTGCTGTTCTCTTGGTGACTTTTATGAACTTTTGAAGTTCGTATAGATAAGCCATTGGAGGAGAATTCTTGTAATTCCTTTTACGAGAAACATTGATTAAGTTTATCAAACAATGCCTAATTTGTCTTTCTGAAACTGATTTCAAATCGACTCATTCTCACCCCGGGGAGTGGAATGGAGCCAAAGCCACTTGGTCATGTCGAGGACACAAATTAGAGACTTTCGTGTCATTTTATGACTAGATCGATTGTCTGCTCGGCTCCCTCATTCTATGAGAGATAGGGTTGTTCGCATGGTGAATCACTGGTTAGAAACTTCGAGTTTCACTTATGATTCTCCGCGTCCTGATTTACAAAAATCGAATGATTCAAGTAATTGGATGTCAATTATAAAGATCTTTTGGTGTAGTAAACGTCCACACAAACGTGGCTTGCTATACTGAATGGGATTTTGGATTAATTGATGTAGACAATTATAGAAGGGAGTGAAGGAGCGTATGTTAACGTAAACGTCCATACAAACGTGGCTTGCGGTTAATATACGTATCCCAAACAATCTTCTTAGATACTGAGTAATGGTTTACACTTAGGTACGCTTTATAGTATTCTTCCCAACGAAGTAACGCTATAATTAATGTACGACCAAAGCAAATCTAATTGCTAAATCATTTGGATAGGTAAACGTCCACACAAACGTGACTTGCCATATCTGATGGGATTTTAGAGGTGATTAGTGGTTTAATGATATTATTTGAGGGAGATAATATCGGAAATTAAATCGATTGTTTGTTGTTATATGTGCTCATAGATTAGTAAATGGCTTTGAACCCATTTTCTGTGATACGTAAGGATTTTAAACTCACTGGTCCCTAAATGTAATGATTGGAATAGAAATCTGGACATTACCCAAACTGTTAAAGAGTACAAGGTTGTACTCAGTGAGCTTTGTTCTCCCGAGCTTATTAATGTCTCAACTGATGAGGAATTGACTGGTTTTAAGAAGTGGGAAAATGCTTATGCAATGACCACTGATTATGATATCATATTCAAACTCAAGTTGGTGTTTAGACATGACATAGGCGGCTAGACAAGAAGCGATGAGGATACTCATAAAGGCCAGTCACTTCGAGGAAACGCTTAAACACGTTTTTGAGATGATTGACCTTTTGGACGAGTTGAGACGGAAATCGCAAGCTCTTATAGCCAAAGCCAAAGGTTTCGAACCTAAGGGTAAAATCGGGGGAAAGGAAAAGCAAGCAAAGAAACCCAGTGGTCCTAAGTTGCTTAGACCACGAGATGGGACGAGAAAGCCAAGAGTCAAGTATTCTCGATACAAACAGTCTGGGTACTGGAAGTCTGATTATCCTCTCAAAGAAGGTACGAAATTTCTTTAGTCGTAAAACATAGTCAGTGGTATTATCTACCAGAACCTGGTGTGTAGATATGGAACCACTGACGGTATGTGCATTCTAAATGCAAGGGTTCCAGGAAACCCGACGACTTAGAAAAGAAAAGATCGTAGTCTATGTGGGCAATGCTGTGGAGGAAGCAGCTGTTGCAATGGAGGACATATATAGGATTTCATTTTAAGATATTGCTTTATGCACCCTATTATTTTAGAAAGAACTTTGTTCTGGATTTCTAAATTTTAATGAATGGATATTTTATTTCTTTTAATCATTTGATGGTTATAAGAAGAAATAATGATATTATCTATTCTGGTACATTAGCTAGCAATATATAAATGATTAATCCTGAGTCCACCACGATGCAACGAACCGTTTTATATAACTCGTTTTACTAATAAGAGATTTCTTTATTAAATCATTTATGCTTGTGGATTCTTATGCTAAGTCATATTTATTCAAATAAGAGTTCAAAGGTCGAAAATTGATAGTTTGGTCAATTAAGTTGAAGGAGTGGACCTTCCGACCTAAGAATCTAATTTGGAAGATAATACGACTAAGCAATCCTTTATGGATATAAGATATAAGATCCGGACAAGTATTAGAATTGATTGACTCTGATTTATGATCAGAGCTTGGGATTGGATCCCAATAGACTACACCATACAGTCCTCTGTAGAAATGGTGTATTGAAAATAAGAAATGGAACTCTTATAGAAATAGTAAAAGAATGAGTTAAACGGAACTACCTATGTTATATGGATATGTCTTGGAAACAACAACGCATTTAAATATGGTTGTAGAATATCCTGGAAGAACAAAAGATGTGTGTTCAATAGTACTAAAAACCAGAAGGACGTATAAGTTCTAACGCCCGGTTCTTAGAGGAAGACTATTAGATGAACCACAAGTCCAAAATGACGTGATACTTCTGAAAAGAGAGAAAACGATAAAGACTGGAAACCAGCCGAACCGAGTAGCGGTACACCACTAACTGCACCTATTGTTATTACTGTTAATACACTGGAATGCCGTTGTAGTGGGAGGTTGTGTGACAACTGGAGATATTCATAAGACTAGGAGAGTTTCGAACTCTGGACCTAGTATACATGAAATCAATCCCTGGATCTACATAGAGGCGGTACTAGATCTAAATGTGCCTTCTTGGAGAACAATAAGGATTATTGTTAAGAGGCGAGATCATTTATAGTACAAGCTTAGTTGATCCATTTATGGATTGTAACAAAGCTAGAGTTCGTGGAACTTGCGCATTGATGAGATAGTCCATTTGATGGATTCATCAAAAGGCATTGACGAATCGTGTGTTTGGGAAACGTGATGGAAACAAGGTGGTGTTTCTTGGAGGTTTTATGTAGATAACATTTTATCATTGGTAACAATGTAAAGATGTTGTCAGACATAAAATGATGGTTGTCTATAAAAATCGATATATGAGATAAAGAAGAAGTTAGAGCATGTTCTTAAGATCTAGGATCTCAAGAAAAGAACATTGTACTTCTCTAGATATCTTGTACGATTATGGTTCATTTTTAACATGCATAGTTCCGAGAAATATTCGCTACCTTTCAAACACGGAATGCATCTATCTAAGGGTATGTGTTTTGGAACCCATAAAGGTGATAGAAGCAGTAAAAGCAGTTTCCTACACTCGGAGTGTGGAAAGCTTGATAAATGCAATGTTGAAAAACGAGAACCTGAAATCGACTATGCGGTTAGCATAGTGGGAGGATAGCAAGGTAATCCTGGAAAGGAATATTCGACTGCTGTAAAAGTACTTTCAAAGTACTGTTCTAGACTACGAAGCAGACGAGTTTTTCCTTTGGATTACATTTTCTTAGATTTTTAATCAAATGAGGACCGGTGTAAGTCGATATCAGGCTATGTGTTTCACTATTAAAGGAGGAGGAGTTTTAACGTGGAAGAGTGATAAGCACGATGCTTTTCGGACTCTACCATGGGTAACCAAATAGCGGCCTCAGAGGCAGCGGAAGTTTTGGTATAACTCCGGGACAACCTCTGGGACTTAGATGTGATTCTTAGTTTGCCAAAGGCTATGTAAATAGCGGTGCGATGGCAAATGGTAAGAAATCACAAGTCCATAAGTGTAACATAACACATAGAGCAAGTACCACCTGATACGAATCATCGTCAGGGGAGACGACGCTGTAGTCACCAAGATAACTTCAGAACGACAATCTAGATTGCTCTGTCACAAGGCACTTCTTGGAAGTGCATATTAAGCACGTGAAGAGTATGGGAGTCGGGAGTTTGGAGGAAATGACTAGACCTTAGTATAAGTGGGAGATTGTTGGAGTTGTATACTTAATGTCTAGATTTAAGTGATATGAACTCCCGATCCATTGCCATTAATCTATTTAATTAAATAAACAATTATTTGCGTTTAATTATTTATAATTAAATATATGCAAATTATAGTCCTAGATTATATACGTTGTAGTTAGTATGGTGTGCGGGCCCACACAGAAGATCATACTATCGGTTACTCGTATTTAATCGAACAGTTGCTCACGACCTAGATGGACACGGACCAATCCATCGGTATAGTCTTTGTGTGAGAGAGAAAATAATCTGTCTTGATTATTTTATCACACTTGTACACTTGGTGTATTGAGCGGATCGCTTGAGATTTATCGATTAGGATTGCCTTGGATAATCGATTTAAATCTCAGTGTATTTTATTCTTAATCCCCGATACTATTGCGGGTGTGTATATTTAATATAAGTGACTTTGATTTTCCAAAGGAATTGACCGGTTTAATTATTGGGTCAATTATCGGTTAAGTTGGGTCGCTATATTTTATATATGACATGCCGTGAATACTTGACGGGAAAGTGTGTCCCGATAAGGGTTGATAATGTCCCCGAGATGAGTTCATAAGGAATTATTATGTAAACCCTGCAGGTGGATTTGTTCCGCATAATAATTAAGGTTGAATGGTACTTGTCTCGGATACAAGAGATGAATAAATTAATTACGCAATTAATTTAAATTTATTCATGGACATTTCTATCTTAATTACACGGAATAAATAATACTACCGGAGAAATATTATTTGATATAATATGGTTTAATATTGGAAGTGCAATTAATTTATATAGTGGAAAATAAATTAATTAATAATAGTAAGGATTAATAGATTTGGGCTTGGGCTCAATTTAATCACTATTATTGGAAGCCCAATATTTCACCTCCTTAAGATCCCCTACGTAGCCTATAAAAGCACTACATGGTCTTCTCTATTCTCATAACAATAACTTGAAGATCACAATTCAAGAGAGAGAAAGGAGAGAAGGAGATCCATAGAGTTCGAAGGATCGTCGCCCACCCGACGTTCGAGCTAGTGCAAGGAATACGTGGGAAGATCTCAAGGTCATCATAAGATCTCGTTTCTCCGCACAACGAATCGAAAGGTGAATTAAATATTTCCGCTATTTAATTCATATTGAAATCAATTATCGAAAAACAAGATCCGAAAGTCGGAGACTAAACCGGGATCAACCGAGGTGGTGTTGGTCGAAGACCACCGGACCACGGGCTGGTTGAAGGCTCCCGGCGGGTGAGTCCCCGCGAGAACTCGGCTGGACAGCTGAGCGCACGCCTAGGCGGCGGCGACCGCTCGCGGTTGGAGCGATTGGGCAGTCGCGGTTTTGTCCGCGGCTAGGGCTCGATCGGCTGCTCCTCCGCGACGACTCCGTGCTGTTCGGTCGTGGTTTCGGGACGTCGATCGGAGTCGGTTCTACGACGATTCCGGGTGATCGATTTCCAAAAAATTCAATATGGGAGATGGCACTGCTGATGTAGATCTTGCCAAAGAAGTTGATAGCCAAGATCCGGTGGCAAACTCTGAGGGACTTGGTGGTTTTCCCAATGAACTCCCCTCCTTTGCCCAAATCTTTCCAGATCTTTTGCAGCTCCCTCTTTGTGTACTCCGGGAAAGTCCTCAGTGCTTCCTGGTAGGCCTTTGACTTCAGATCTGCAATACCTGCCATGTCCAAACACAAATCCAATTCATTACCACCAATAGAGACAGATCGATCAAACAACTCAAACTGTATCCCTATCACTCCCTCATCCTTGGTCTCTTTGATACCCAGAGACCCAAAGAACTCTCTCACGACGCCTTCATTGATCTGCCCAGACCACTCGAGAAACGACTCCCACCCTATGGCCTGGAAATAGCCTCGAACCTTTTTCTCCACACCCATCAGTTTGAGCGATTCAAAGCACACCGTTTTGGGGGCCGCGATTTCGCGCGCCGATGTGTCGACTGCCTTCCTCTTCTTTGTGGATGCGCGGGTCCGGCTTTTGGGGGTTTTGTAAGTCACCTCCTCCACCTCGTCTTACTCCATTGGAATCTTGCCGGCGGCCGTCGATTCTTCCTTCTCCTTCTCGTCGGAGGTAGATCCAGCAGTGGGGGTGGGAGAGACCTTCTTCTTGCCTTTGCCCGCCGCCTTCCTCGGTTTCTTCTTTGGTGGGCTGTCGGCGGTTTTGCCCTCTTCCTCCTGAGCGGCGGTGGCTAGGGTTTCCAAATCTTCCTTCTCGCCGGTGGTTTTGGACTCGTCGATTTCCTTGGCGAACTCATCGACCGGTGCACTCTCCATCGTGGCAGGGCTCGGTGGGATGATCTTGAGGGGTACGGCGTGGATGGCTTCTTCGGCGGTGGGGGATTTGGGCTTTGCTGGGCTCGATTGTTTGGGAGACACCATCTTTTTCAGTTTGGTTGCAGCGGTTCCTATGGTTAGATCGATTAGGGTTCCGGTGGGTATTTTCCTTAGCTTGTTTTTTGCACGGGTAGATACCATGATCGAGAAGGGGGTATATAATTGTGTTTTTGAATTTTGAAAAAGAAGGAGTTAAGGCAGTTATCGGGAATCGCGGGTGGATAGAGGCGTGATGATGGTGAAACTGCAGAGTCCCTGATGGGACGGTTTCCAGCCCTTGAAATCCGCAACTGCCCACTACGTCCCCCTTTGCCCAAAGTCTCGGTCTGCCCATAGTAGACTCCTGCAAAATCAAAATCAAAACATACCCTTTCTCGCGGCATAGTCAAAGTTCCTTGTTACAAGTAGTTTTATTCCTAATCTAAATAAAAGGGAAATAACAAAATTATACAAACTAGTTCATAGTACTATTGAACACACATCTTTTGTTCTTCTAGGATATTCTACAACCGCATTTGAATGCGCCGTTGTTTCCAGACATATCTATAGAACACAGGTAGTTCCGTATAACTCATGTTTTTACTATTTCTATAAGAGTTCCATTTCTTGTTTAAGACACACCACTTCTACACAACAGTGTATGGTGAAGTCATTTAGGATCAAATCCCAATCTCTGATCAGTATGCTATGCATTCCTCAGACAGGTACTTGCCTCCGCGATCAAATCGCAGGCTAGAAATGGATATACCTTGATGGCTCTCCACAATTGCTTAGTGTCCATTGACTTGTCAAAACACTTGCTTTTGTGGCACATCAGGTATTCTAATTCATTTTTCGAGTAATCATAAAATGAAGTACTCGTACCTTATTGGCATAGGTCTGCATACATCAGAGTCAATCAATTCTTATACTTGTCCGGATCTTACATCTTATATCCATAAAGGATTGCTTAGTCATATTATCTTCCAAATTAGATTCTTAGGTCGGAAGGTCCACTCCCTCAACTTAATTGATCAAATATCAATTTTCGACCTTTGAACTTCTTATTTGAATAAACATGACTCAGCATAAGAATCCACAAGTATAATTGATAAAGAAATCTCTTATTAGTAAAACGAGTTTCACACTACGGTTCGTTGCATCGTGGTGGACTCAGGATTCATCATTTATATATTGCTAGTCAATGTACCAAAATAGATAATATCATTATTTCTTCTTATAACCATCAAATGATTAAAAGAAATAAAATATCCATTTATTAGAAATCTAGAACAAAGTTCTTTCTAATATGAAAGGTACATAAAAGCAATAACTCAAAATGAAATCCTATAAAATGTCCTCCACTGCAACTGCTGCCTCCTCTACAGCATTGCCCATGTAGACTACGATTTCTTCTTTTCCAAGTCGTTAGGTTTCCTGGAACCTTTGCATTTAAAATGCACATACCGTCAGTGGTTCCATATCTACACACCAGGTTCCGGTAGATAATACCACTGACTATGTTTTACGACTAAAGAAGAATTTCGTACTTTCTTTGAGAGGATAATCAGACTTCCAGTACCCAGACTGTTTGCATCGAGAACTCTTGCCTCATGGCTTTCTCGTCCCATCTCGTGGTCCAAGTAATCTTAGAACCACTGGGTTTCTTTGCTTTCTTTTCCTTTCCCCCGATTCATGCCTTTAGGTTCGAAACCTTTGGCATTGGCTACAAGAGCTTGCGATTTCCGTCTCAACTCGTCTAAAAGGTCAATCATCTCAAAAACGTGTTTTAAGCGTTCCCTCGAATCGAATGCCCTTTATGAGTATCCACATCGCCTCTTGTCTAGCCGCCTATGTCAATAGGCTCGGGAGGACAAAGCTTACTGAGTACTAACTTGTACTCTTTAACAGTTTGGGTAATGTCTAGATCTCTATTCCAATCATTACATTTAGGGACCAGTGAGTTTAAAATCCTTAAGTATCACAGAAAGTGGGTTCAAAACCATATCCTAATCTATGAGCACATATAACAACAAACAATCGATTTAATATCCGATATTATCTCCCTCAAATAATATCATTAAACCACTAATCACATCTAAAATCCCATCAGATATGGCAAGCCACGTTGTGTGGACGTTTACCTATCCAAATGATTTAGCAATTAGATTTCCTTCGGTCGTACATCAATTATAGCGTAACTTCGTTGGGAAGAATACTATACAGCGCACCTAAGTGTAAACCATTGCTCAGCACTAAGGTGAGTCGTTTGGAACCGCAACATCACCGCAAGCCACGTTGTGTGGACGTTTACGATAACTCACAATCCTTCACAACTCCCTATAACTGTCTACATCAATTAATCCAAAATCCGTCGATATAGCAAGCCACGTTGTGTGGACGTTTACTACACCAAGAGACTTTTATAATTGACTCCCAATTACTTGATTCATTTAATCTTGTAAATCAAGACGCGGAGAATCATAAGTGAAACTCGAAGTTTCTAACCAGTGATTCACCATGCGAACGACCCTATCTCTCATAAATGAGGGAGCCGAGCAGACAATCGATCTAGTCATCAAATGACACGAAAGTCTCTAATTTGTGTCCTCGACATGACCAAGTGGCTTTGGCTCCATTCCACTCCCCGGGGTGAGAATGAGTCGACTTGAAATCAGTTTTGGAAAGACAAATTAGGCATTGTTTGATAAACTTAATTAATGTTTCTCGTAAAAGGAATTACAAGAATTCTCCTCCAATGACTTGTCTATACGAACTTCAAAAAGCCCATAAAAGTCACCAAGAGAACAGCAATGGAGACCATGGATATGTTTCCATACCCTCTCCCACTTAGCTTTTTACAATAAAGGGATACGCTATCTAATGCATAATTAAATACACATAAGCATGCATACATGAAATAAAGCACATAGAATATTATCACATAATCAAAATAATACTAGAATATTATTTTCCGACTATTATGGCTTTATCGCATCTCCGTACGCATCTTCTAGTCTTTAGTCTTCGTTCTTGAATGCTCCATGTGACGGGAATATTAATTCCAATATTTAAATCTATTTATTTTTAATAAATCCAAAAGATACTTAATTCGAAAATTAAGTCAATCGAATAAATCAAAAATAAAATTAAATATTGTTAATATTTTTATTTATTTTATTTTTCCTTTCTACTTCATTAAATCTCTAGAATAATCTATCCAAGACCCACTTGGAATATTCTAGAAGACTTCCATAATGAAATAAGGAAATAAAATAATTTATTTTATTTTCCCTTTCTACTTCATTAAATCTCTAGAATAATCTATCCAAGACCCACTTGGAATATTCTAGATGATTTCCATAATGAAATAAGGAAATAAAATAATTTAGGACTCCTAGTCCTTCCAAATTAATTCCTTTCCTAATCCATTAAAAATTCCATAAAGGAATAATTAAATAAGGAAAAATTAATTTAGGACTCCTAAACTTTCCAAATTAATTATTTTCCTAATCCATTAAAAATTCCATAAAGGAATAATTAAATAGGAAAAATAAATTAATTATAAATTTATTCCTTTTCCTAATTTCATGAAAACTCCCAATAATAGGAATAATCAATAAGGAAAAATAAATTTATTCTAAATTTATTCTTTTCCTATTCCATGAGAATTCCCAAAAAATAGGAATACTCAAAATAGGAAAACCGAATAATTTAGGAAAGTAAATCTCGGTTAGGAGTAGCACGGAGTGGGGATCTCCGCACCACCCCCAACCGATCGACCACCACCGAGGAGGAGCACCGCCGCCGCCCCCAGCCGGCGCGCCACCACCACCGGTGGCTAGGCGTGGCCGAGAGCCTCCCGCGGCTGCCCCCTCTCTCTTGGGTCGATCCTCCATGGATCGATCATTGGGATGATCGATCCGAGTCCTCCCTCTCGTTCGTCTCCTCCGTCACAATTTTCCGGTCGTCGTTTCGTCCTCGATCCAACGTAAAATAAATTACAAATTTATTACTACGCTATCAGGTATCGATTCTCTACATGAAATCGACCTCACAATTTCCGGAAAAATTAAGAACAAGCATTCACCACACAAGAACAAATAACATCACCGAGAGTTTAATAATCAAGAACATTATTATGACATTAATTAATAAAAATTAAATCTAGCCATAATAATCGGAAACCCTGCAAGGTAGAACAATTTATCGAAAAATACCATGAACTAAAACCAACGCTCTGATACCAATTGTTGGAAATCGATATCCCGGAATTAATAAATTAATTAAAAATAATTATCCAATTAATTCCGACCGAAATCCTTTGAAGATCGAATATCCGGAGTTGTCAAAGTGCGGAACGACAACTCCAATCGACTCCCGGATGCCGGAACAACCCGCCACGAACCACCACGCGAAGCCGGACTCAACCAAACCCTAACCACGGGGATAGCCCGGGCTGTTCGGTCGAGCCCTCGTGTGGGGCTCGCGGCTGTCCTTGGCAGCCGCCTAGGGCTGCCCTTGGCAGCCCCCTATGCACGCCCAGCCGCCCCCGGTGATCGCACGACCAGCCACGGCGAACCGTGGCTTGCGATCACCACCAGCCACCGCCGCTCGAGCGGCGGTCCAGCCGCGTGAGCGGGGCTGCTCCAGCAGCCCACTGGTTGTGCACGGGCGATCGAACTCGCCCTCGATCGAGTCTCGGCGTCCAGCCGAGGCTCGCCCCTCTCGACCCTCTCTTGTTCGAGCCGTTGAGCCGCCGGCGGTCCGGTGATCTTCGATCACCACCGCCCGGTTCAACCTCGACAAAGGTCGCGTTCTCGGATCTTGGTTCACGATATTTTTACGATAATTAAACGATAAAATCATAAAGAGGGTTTTACGATTTACCTCGTTCTCGTTGTTCGGAAAAACGAAGAACTCAATTTGACGACCTTGAGATCTTCCCGCGTATTCCTTGCACTAGCTCGGACGTCGTGTGGGCGACGATCTACCGAACTCCATGGATCTCCCTCTCTACTTTCTCTCTCTAGAATTGTGATCTTCAAGTTATGAGATATGAGAATAGAGAAGACCATGTAGTGCTTTTATAGGCTACGTAGGGGATCTTAAGGAGGTGGAATATTGGGCTTCCAATATTGAAGATTAAATTGAGCCCAATGCTCAAGTCCATTAATCCTTATCAATATTAATTAATTCTATTTTCCACTATATAAAATTAATTGCACTCCCAATATTAAACCATATTATATCAAATAATATTTCTCCCGTAGTATTATTTATTTCGTGTATTTAAGATTTAAATATCCATGAATAAAATTAATTTATTGCTAATTAATTTATTCATCTCTTATATCCGAGACTAGTACCATTCAACCTTAATTATTATGCGGAACGAATCCACCTGCAGGGTTTACATAATAATTCCTTATGAACTCATCTCGGGGATATTATCAACCCTTACGGGATACACTTTCCCGTCAAGTATTCACGGCATGCCATATATAAAATATAGTGACCCAACTTAACCGGTAATTAACCCAATAATTAAATCGGTTAATTCCTTTGGTAAATCAAAGTCACTTATATTAAATATACACACCCGCAATTGCTGGGATTCGATGTCCCGGGCTATCAAAATAAATTGCGGAACCGATAACCCGACCGAAAACCCTCGATCACCGAAGATTGGATCCCCGACTCATCCGCAGGAGTCCGACCTTTGGAGACTACGCGCCCGAAGACACGCAGCCCGCCCCCAGCCGATTTTCTCCCACGAGTCGAATCCACGAACGCGAACCACCTCACGAGCCGGGGTCCAACCGAACGCCATCGAGACCCGAAGGCCCCGTGTGCCCAGCCGAACCCCCACGAGGGGTTCGCGATCCTCTACGGACGATCGCTGGGATCGCTACGAGCGATCCCTGGGGCTGCTCGTAGCAGCCCCGCAGCGAGTCGCGTGACTCGCTGCTCACGAGGGCCGAACCCCGTACGCATCCGCTGCGGTCGAACCCGCAACACGTACGGGATCGCTGCGGGTGAACCCGCAGCTTGCCCGCGATCGATCCGAGGATCGATCGCACCCCTCGGCTCCAGCCGAGGGTCCCTCGCGCCACGCGCCTCCGACGAGGGGGCCGGCGGATCCTCCTGCCGTGGCACCAGCCCACGGCGGATCCCCGACGATCGAACCCTAGGTTCGATCGTGTGCCCCGGCAACCAGCCGGGGCTCCCTCTCTCGTCGCGCGTCCGACGGTCCGAACCCTAGGGTTCGACCTTCGCGTTCGATCCTCGCCGGGGATCTCGAATCCCCGTCCCCGAGGTTCGTCGTTTTTCCCGGATCGCGTCGTTCATGTATACATCACAATTATTCAACGCACATAATCAAAGAAGGGGTTTCTCGATTATTACCTCGATTCGTTGTACGGAGAAACGAATCTAATTGACGACCTTGTGATCTTCCCGCGTATTCCTTGCACTCCGTTCGAACGTCGGGTGGGCGACGAGCTATCGAACTTTATGGATCTTCCTCACTCTCAAGACTTTATGAATTCCGTAGGTTTTCTTAGTTGTGAAAAGTGAAGACCATGTAGTGCTTATATAGGCTACGTAGGGGATCATAAGGAGAATAAATATTGGGCTTCAATATTGAAAATTAAATTGGGTCCAACCCAAATCTATTAATTCTTATCAATATTAATTTTATTTATTTTCCACTATATAAATAAAATTGCACTCCCAATATTATTCCATATTATATCAAATAATATTTCTCCATCTTAAGTATTATTTATTCCGTGTATTTAAGATTTAAATATCCATGAATAAATTTATTTATTGCCCAATAAATTATATTCATCTCTTGAATCCGAGACTAGTACCATTCAACCTTAATTATTGTGCGGAACGAATCCACTCATGAGGTTTACACAATAATTCCTTATGAACTCATCTCGGGGATATTATCAACCCTTCCGGGATACACTGCTCCTTCAAGAATTCACGGCATGCCATATACAAAATATAGTGACCCAACTTAACCGGTAATTAACCCAATAATTAAATCGGTTAATTCCTTTGGTAAATCAAAGTCACTTATATTAAATATACACACCCGCAATTGTTTCAGGGATTAAGAATAAAATACTCCGAGTCTCAAATCAATTATCGCCGAGCAATCCTAATTGATGAGTCTCAATTGATCCGCCCAATACACCAAGTGTACAAGTGTGATAAAATAATTAAGATAAATTATTTTCTCTCTCACACAACGACTATACCGATGGATTAGTTCGTGTCCATCTAGGTCGTGAGCAACTGTTCGATTAAATACGAGTAACCGATAGTATGATCTTCTGTGCGCCCATGCAGCACCATACTAACTACAACGTATAAAATCCAGAACTATGATTTGCATATAATTAAATGCAAATAATTGTTTATTAATTAAATAGATTAAATGCTATGATCGGGAGTTTACCGTTACTTAAATCTAGACATTAAGTACACAACTCCAACAATCTCCCACTTGTACTAAGGTCTAGTCATTTCGTCCAAACTCCCGGTTCCCATACTCATCACGTGCTTTAAAGTGTACTTCCGAGAAGTACTATGTGAGTGAGCAATCTAGGTTGCCGTTCTGAAGTTATCTTGGTGACTACTACGTCGTCTCCCTGACGATGACTCGTATCAGGTGGTACTTGCTCTATGTGTTAACATCACTTTTGACTTATGACCTCTTCTAGTTCACCGTGCACCGCTATCTAATAGCCTTTGGTAAACTAAGAGTCATATCCAAGTCAAGAGGTTATCCCGGAACCTAACCAAAACTTCCGCTGCCTCTGAGGCTGCTATTCGGTTATGAGAGAGTCTGAGAAGCGTCCCGCTTATCACTCTTTCACTTCATGGTTCCACCTCTTTCTTAAAAGTGAACACATAGCCTGATATCGACTTTCACTGGTCCTTCTCTGATTTTTGGATCTGAGAATCTGTAATCTAAGAAGATTTCGTCTTGCTCAAGCCAGTACTATGAAAGTACTCTTGCAGCATTCGAACATCCCTTATCCAGATTACTTTGATATCCTCCCACTACGCAGACCGCATAGTTGATATCAGGTTCTTGTTTTATAACACCGCATTTACAAAGCCCTCTACACTTGAAGTGTAGGGAACTGCTCTGTCTATATCTATCTCCTTAGATAGATGAATTCTGTTCTCGAAAGGCAATAACCTTTCTCAGAAGTATGCATGTTTAAAAACAAACCTTAATCGTACAAGATGTCTAGGAGAAGTACAATGTTCTTATCTCTAGATCATAAGATCTTAAGAACATGCTCTAACTTCTTCTCAATCTTATATCTCGATTTATTTAGACAACCTCTATTTTATGTCTGACAACACTTTTACATTGTTGCCAACGATGAAGTGTTATCTACACAAAATCTCCGAGAAACACCACCTTTGTTTCCGTCACGTCTCTAACACACCTTCTTTGCTAATCCTATGCAGGCCTAGGGATCGATTTCATGTATACTGGATCCAGAGTTCAAAACTCCTCCAGTCTTATGAACATCTCTAGTTGCTTAACAACCTCCCACTGCAATGGCGTCCCGGTGTGTAACAGTAACAACATTAGGTGCAGTTAGTGGTGTACTACTACTCGGTCAGGCTGGTTCTCAGTCTTTCCCTTTCCTCATTTTAAAGTATTTTGTCAATTAGGGCATTGTAGTTCATCTAATAGTTTTTCCTCTATGAACCGGACGAGACGTCCCTCTGGTTCATAGTACTATAGAACACACAATACTTCGTTCATCTAGGATATCCTACAACCATATTGAATATGTCGTTGTTTCCAGGAATATCCATAGAACATAGGTAGTTCCGAACAACTTGTTCTCTTACTATTAGATTTCTATTTCTTTACAACGCACCATCTCTACACGTAAGTGCACGGCGCGTCTCTTTGGGAATTAATCCCAATCTTTGATTATGCTATGTGTTATCTAGATAGGTGATGGCCTCCGCGACTGAGTCGCAGGCTTCTAATGGATATACTTTGATGGTTCCCCATAATAGCTTTGTGTCCATTGACAAGTCAAAACACTTTGCTTTTATGGCACATCAAGCATTCTAATCCATCACTGAGTATTCTTTGAAAGAATTACTCATACCTCTCTAATATACACATATGTCTGCATATCTAATCATTTCCAATACTCTTCTGAATTCTATCCTTTTTCCAGAAAGGTTTGCTTAGACGTATTATCCTCCAAATTCAATCCTTAGGTCGGAAGGTCCATTCCTTCAACTATAATTGATCAAATCAATTTCGACCATATGAATTTTATTTGAAAATACTACTAAGTATAAGATTTCATAAGTATAATGATAAAGAAATATCTAATAACGGTTTGTTGCATCGTGGTAGACTAAGGATTCATCATTCACATATTGCTATCTAATGTACCATAATGAATATCACCATTATTTCTTATCCAAACCATCCAATGATTAAAGAAATAAAATATCCATTAATAAAGAAAAACAGAACGAAGTTCTTTTTCAAAATAAAAGGGGTACATAAGCAATAACTGAAACGAAAACTTAAAACAGATAAATGTCTTCCACTGCAACCGCTGCTACCCCAACAGCTTCGCCCATGTAGACTCGAATTCTTCTTCTCTAAGTCGCCGGGTTTTCTGGAACCCCTGCATTCA
The DNA here is from genome assembly GCA_954870475.1 of Euphrasia confusa. Classification (NCBI taxonomy): domain Eukaryota; kingdom Viridiplantae; phylum Streptophyta; class Magnoliopsida; order Lamiales; family Orobanchaceae; genus Euphrasia; species Euphrasia confusa. Next base: position 15,282,010 of record OX940958.1, read on the forward strand.
AAAATGCACATACCGTCAGTGGTTCCATATCTACACACCAGAATTCTGGTAGATAATACCGCTGACTATGTATTTACGACTAAAGAAAGATTCGTACCTCTGAGAGGACATTCAGACTTCCAGTGTCCCATCTTGTTGCATCGGAAGCACTTACCCTTTGGCTTTGCAGCCCCCACTCGTGGTGCAGTCCTCTTGACACCACTGGGTTTCCAGGCTTGCTTCCTTTTCTTGCCCCTACCTCCACCAGGCTTAAAGCCTTTGGACTTGGTAGCTACAAGCGCTTGAGACTTGCCCTTCTTGTAGATCCCCTCTGCCGCCTTCAGTTCAGTCAGGAGTTGTGCAATAGAATAAGACAGTTTACCCATATTATAGCTCATGCGAAACTGCTCAAAACTAGGGGTCAGAGACTGGAGTATGATGTCGACTTGCATCTCAGCATCAATTTGAGCTCCTAGGATCTCAAGCTCATTCAACAGACCCATCATCTTAAGAACGTGCTCCCCTACGGGCGTTCCTTCAGACTGAGTAGTTGTCATGAGGACTCTCATGGCTTCTTGCCTTGCCGCACGATCTTGCTCCCCAAACATCTCCTTGAGGTTAAACATCATATCATAGGCAGTGTCCATTGGCTCGTGTTGGGTTTGGAGTACATTTGACATGGAAGCCAAAATATAACACCTAGCCATTTCATCAGCCTTTTTCCACTTCCGATATGCCAGTTTTTCCTCATCAGTTGAGGAAGCCGTGGGCTCGGCAGGGCACACTTCATGGAGCACATACTTGTACTCTTCCGAAGTTAGGACAATGCCTAAATTTCTCTTCCAATCAATATAGTTGGTGCCAGTGAGCTTATGCTCCTTGAGTATCATGGAAAGTGGGTTCATAGCTATTCTCTAAACCTATAAGCACATTTAAACAAACAATTAATTTAATATCCGATATTATCTCCCTTAAATAATATCATTAAATTACTAATCACATCTAAAATCCCATCAGGTAAGGCAAGCCACGTGGTGTGGACGTTTACCCACCCAAATGATTTAGCAATTAGATTTTCTTTGGTCATACATCGCTTATAGCGGAACCTCGTGGGGAGGAATACTACAAGGCGTATCTAAGTGTAAACCATTACTCAGCACCAAAGTGAATCGTTAGGAATTGCTACATTACCGCAAGCCACGTGGTGTGGACGTTTACGATAACTTCACAACTCTTCACAATTCCTTACAACTGTCTACATCAATTAATCCAAAATCCGTCAGTGCAGCAAGCCACGTGGTGTGGACGTTTACTACACTAAGAGACTTTTATAATTGACTCCCAATTACTTGATCCATTTAATCTCGTAAATCAAGACGTGGAGAATCATAAGTGAAACTCGAAGTTTCTAACCAGTGATTCACCATGCAAACAACCCTATCTCTCACGAATGAGGGAGCCGAGCAGACAAACGACCCATCTATCAAAGAATGGCACGAAAGTCCTCCCCGGGGTGAGAATGAGTCGACTTGAAGTCAGTTTCAGAAAGACAAATTAGGCATTGTTTGATAAACTTGATCAATGTTTCTTGTAAGAGGAATTACAAGAATTCTCCTCCAATGACACATCTATACGAACTTCAAAAGTCCATAAGAGTCACCAAGAGAACAGTAATGGAGACCATGGGAATGTTTCCATCCCCTCTCCCACTTAGCTTTTTATAACAAAGGGATACGCTATCTAATGCATAATTAAACACATAAGCATGCATGAAAGCAATAAAGCACATAGCACATAGTAAAAAATAATGCTAGAGAAATTATTTTTCCCAGACTATCATGGCTTTATCTTCATATGCATCTTCTAGTCTTCAGTCTTCGTTTCTTGAATGCTCCACGTGACGAGAATATTAATCTCTAATATTTAAATCTATTTATTTTCAATTAATCCAAAAGTTACTTAATTCGAAAATTAAGTCAATCGAATATATCAAAAATAAAATTAAATATCATTAATATTTTTATTTATTTATTTTCCTTTCTAGTTCTATTAAATCCCTAGAATAATCTATCCAAGTAAAACTTGGAATATTCTAGAAGATATCTATAATAGAACAAGGAAATAAAATAAATTAGGACTTACTACTTTCCAAATTTATCTTTATTCCTAATCCATGAATATTCCCATGAGTAGGAATAATCAAATAGGAAAAATAAATTTAGTACTAAATTAATTAAATTTCTAATCTATGAATATTTCCATGAAGGAAATAAATCAATAGAAAATAAAATTAATTTAAATTAATTCTTTTCCTAATCCATGAGAGTTTCCAGAAGGAAAGTACTCAAATAGGAAAAATCCGAATTAATTTGGGAAAGTGGATCTTGGTAGGAATAGCATGAGATTGGGAGATCCCACGCCATCCCCACCGTCGACCTCCATCGCCCGGGACCACCACCACCGCCGCCCCCAGCCCACGCGCCACCACCACCGGTGGCCGGCGTGGCTAGAAGCCCTAGCGGGCAGCCCCCGGGATAGGGTTGATCGATCCTCATGGGGATCGATCATGGGGATGATCGACCCCCCCCCCCCCCCCCCCCCGGTTTTTCGTCCTCTTCGTCTTCGTCACACGTCTTCGTCTTCCGGCGATCGTCTCATCATCGAACCAACGTAATTAAAATTACAAAATTTAAATTACAATTCCGGTATCGATTCTATACATGAAATCGATCCTATACATTTTCCGGAAAGTAAAGTACGTAATAATAAATCCTAAATTTGGTCAACCCCCGAATTTTTACTATTACAAACATTCAACCACACAAAAACGAATCTCGACATGTCCGAGAGTATAATAATCATGATAATTAATTAAAAAACAATTAATAAAATCCAACCATGATAGCCGGAAATCCTGCAAGTTAGAACAATAATCGAACATATACATGAACACGAAACCAAACGCTCTGATACCATTTGCTGGGATTCGATGTCCCGGGCTATCAAAATAAATTGCGGAACCGATAACCCGACCGAAAACCCTCGATCACCGAAGATTGGATCCCCGACTCATCCGCAGGAGTCCGACCTTTGGAGACTACGCGCCCGAAGACACGCAGCCCGCCCCCAGCCGATTTTCTCCCACGAGTCGAATCCACGAACGCGAACCACCTCACGAGCCGGGGTCCAACCGAACGCCATCGAGACCCGAAGGCCCCGTGTGCCCAGCCGAACCCCCACGAGGGGTTCGCGATCGTCTACGGACGATCGCTGGGATCGCTACGAGCGATCCCTGGGGCTGCTCGTAGCAGCCCCGCAGCGAGTCGCGTGACTCGCTGCTCACGAGGGCCGAACCCCGTACGCATCCGCTGCGGTCGAACCCGCAGCACGTACGGGATCGCTGCGGGTGAACCCGTAGCTTGCCCGCGATCGATCCGAGGATCGATCGCACCCCTCGGCTCCAGCCGAGGGTCCCTCGCGCCACGCGCCTCCGACGAGGGGGCCGGCGGATCCTCCTGCCGTGGCACCAGCCCACGGCGGATCCCCGACGATCGAACCCTAGGTTCGATCGTGTGCCCCGGCAACCAGCCTGGGCTCCCTCTCTCGTCGCGCGTCCGACGGTCCGAACCCTAGGGTTCGACCGTCGCGTTCGATCCTCGCCGGGGATCTCGAATCCCCGTCCCCGAGGTTCGTCGTTTTTCCCGGATCGCGTCGTTCATGTATACATCACAATTATTCAACGCACATAATCAAAGAAGGGGTTTCTCGATTATTACCTCGATTCGTTGTACGGAGAAACGAATCTAATTGACGACCTTGTGATCTTCCCGCGTATTCCTTGCACTCCGTTCGAACGTCGGGTGGGCGACGAGCTATCGAACTTTATGGATCTTCCTCACTCTCAAGACTTTATGAATTCCGTAGGTTTTCTTAGTTGTGAAAAGTGAAGACCATGTAGTGCTTATATAGGCTACGTAGGGGATCATAAGGAGAATAAATATTGGGCTTCAATATTGAAAATTAAATTGGGTCCAACCCAAATCTATTAATTCTTATCAATATTAATTTTATTTATTTTCCACTATATAAATAAAATTGCACTCCCAATATTATTCCATATTATATCAAATAATATTTCTCCATCTTAAGTATTATTTATTCCGTGTATTTAAGATTTAAATATCCATGAATAAATTTATTTATTGCCCAATAAATTATATTCATCTCTTGAATCCGAGACTAGTACCATTCAACCTTAATTATTGTGCGGAACGAATCCACTCATGAGGTTTACACAATAATTCCTTATGAACTCATCTCGGGGATATTATCAACCCTTCCGGGATACACTGCTCCTTCAAGAATTCACGGCATGCCATATACAAAATATAGTGACCCAACTTAACCGGTAATTAACCCAATAATTAAATCGGTTAATTCCTTTGGTAAATCAAAGTCACTTATATTAAATATACACACCCGCAATTGTTTCAGGGATTAAGAATAAAATACTCCGAGTCTCAAATCAATTATCGCCGAGCAATCCTAATTGATGAGTCTCAATTGATCCGCCCAATACACCAAGTGTACAAGTGTGATAAAATAATTAAGATAAATTATTTTCTCTCTCACACAACGACTATACCGATGGATTAGTTCGTGTCCATCTAGGTCGTGAGCAACTGTTCGATTAAATACGAGTAACCGATAGTATGATCTTCTGTGCGCCCATGCAGCACCATACTAACTACAACGTATAAAATCCAGAACTATGATTTGCATATAATTAAATGCAAATAATTGTTTATTAATTAAATAGATTAAATGCTATGATCGGGAGTTTACCGTTACTTAAATCTAGACATTAAGTACACAACTCCAACAGCAATAATATTGGGGATTAAGAATAAAATACACAGAGACTTAAATCGATTATCGCCGGCAATCCTAATCGATAAATCTCAAGCAGATCCGCTCAATACACCAAGTGTACAAGTGTGATAAAATAATTAAGATAAATTATTTTCTCTCTCACACAACGACTATACCGATGGATTGGTCCGTGTCCATCTAGGTCGTGAGCAACTGTTCGATTAAATACGAGTAACCGATAGTATGATCTTCTGTGTGGGGCCCGACACACCATACTAACTACAACGTATAGAATCCAGGACTATGTTTTGCATATATTTAATTATAAATAATTAAACGCAAACAATTGTTCATTTAGTTAAATAGATTAATGGCATAGGATTGTGAGTTTCTGTCACTTAAATCTAGACATTAAGTACACAACTCCAACACTGACTCTGAGAGAGAATCATGCTGAATTGATAAGCTTACATGACTTAGCTATCACTGAGAATAACACACTCGAAGTGTCTTTGAAGTTTTTGACAGAATCTATTACTGAACTCTCGAATGAGAAACACAAGATGTGTGATGAGGCCGTTGAGTTGAGAAACACAGTTGAGAAGACCGAAGATGAGAAGAAGAGGTTGAATAATTCTCTTACAATTCTGAAAATTAAATTTGATGCTCTCTTCGAAGAGAAACATAAATACTACAAAGAAGTTGTCGAACTGAGAGAATCATTTGAGAAGTCGAACTCTGAAAATTCGAAACTGAAGGCATCATTTAAGAAGGAGACAGCTGAAGTGAAGAAACTCCAATCTCTCTTCAAGAACTCTGATGCAGAGAACGATGAGTTGAAGTCATCCTTGACAAAAGCTCAGACTGAGTTAGCTATGTGTGACAAAGAACGGTATGTCTTGAAAGAGAAGCTTCATATGACTGATGAACTTCTAAAGAAAATGAACACAAACACATCTGTGTTTGACAATGCTGCCTCTTACATGAACCCAAGTCGTGTTGGACTTGGCTTTCAAAAAGTTTTTGAATCGATCTATACTACACCTGAGAAGAAAGAAGTGACCTTTGTCAAAGATTCTACTGACTCTTCTGAGAGTATGACGGAAGATGATTCTGTAACTCTGAAGCGAAAGGAAATTGCTGAAGGAAAGAGAGTTATGACATCTCCAAAAGCTGAAACTCAAAAGTCGATCTCGACTACTAACGTGAAGGTGGAGACATATCAATTTCTTAAGTTCATTGTAAAACATCCTCGTGGTATCATACCATACGAAAAGACATTGCTGAAGAAGTTGAGTAAACCACAGAACGTAAAATCAAATGCTAAATTCTCTCGCTCGAAACCTGCCATGATTAAGACTTCGACGAATGTTGAAGTTCGTCAAAAGAGAAAATATGTGTGTCACTACTGCAATAAATCCGGACATATTAGACCTTTCTGCTTTAAGCTGAGAGATGACATAAACCGAAATTTGATGACTGAAAAGAAAAAGAGTGGAGTTGTCAAGAGTGTGAATGAACACACGTCTCCTGTACCGAAATTCGAAAAGAATGCTATAAGGTTGACTGAGAAAAATTCTCGAAATTTTGATGTGAGGAAGTGGGTACCTAAGTCCCGGAAGAGTGAAGTTAAACTTAACTCCACCACTTCGATTGCCTGGATACCAAGAGAACTGATTTTCGGCAATGTTCCACTGAATGCCTCCGACTCTAGAAACAAAGGCATTTGGTATTTTGATAGTGGATGTTCCCGTCATATGACCAGAACCAAAAAATTTCTGAAAGAATACGAGCCTATGACTGGCTCTCCCGTGGTGTTTGGAGGGGGAGCTAAAGGTGTCGTTATGGGGAAGGGAACACTACATATCAAAGGATTGCCACCAATCCGAAATGTTGTTCATGTAAAGGGTCTTGTGGCGAATCTCATCAGCATTAGCCAACTCTGTGATGAAGGACTGAATGTTAGCTTCGATAAAGACTCTTGCAAGGTGTTTGATGTTGAAGGGAAGTGCATCATGGAAGGTCCGCGTGCTAAGAACAATTGCTATACAACTGAGTATAGTTGCTTCTCTGTGACCGTTCCCGATGAAGTCGATTTATGGCATCAACGCCTTGGACACACTAGCACTCGGAATTTGAGTAAATTGGTTAAGGGGGAGATAGTTCGAGGAATCTCTCAACTCCCCAAAATTGCGAAAAGAGTGTGTGGTAACTGTCAGAAGGGTAAGCTGACGAGAACTCCTCATCCTGCACTACCAACACTGATGAGCACTTCTGCTCCTTTTGAACTACTTCACATGGATCTCATGGGTCCAATGGAAGTGAAGAGTATTGCTAAGAAAGAGTACGTGTTGGTGGTTGTTGATGATTTCTCTCTCTACACTTGGACGAGATTTCTCCCCACAAAGGATGAGACTTTCAATGCCTTCAAAGGTATTGTGAAATGGATTCGAACGAATCATGAAGCTAAGGTGAAGAGGATCAGGAGTGATCACTGGACTGAATTTGAAAATTCTAGCTTCAATGAATACTGTCTGATGAAGGGGATTCATCATGAATACTCGGCTCCGAAAACGCCCCAACAGAATGGGATAGCCGAACGCAAGAACCGTACGCTGCAAGAGATGGCTCGTATCATGCTAATCTCGAAAAATCTTGCTCGTACTTTTTGGGCGGAAGCCGTCTCTACCACTGGATATATTCTTAATCGTATAAGTGTTCGATCCGGCACAACGGCAACCGCCTATGAACTTGTGAATGGCAAGAAGCCATTTGTTTCCCACTTTCGAGTCTTTGGCTGTACGTGCTACATTTTGAAGGATCGTGATCCTCTAAAGAAGTTTGAAGCCAAGGCTGATCGTGGTATCTTTGTTGGCTATAGTCAGAATAGCCATGCCTACCAAGCCTATAACCTCCGTACTAAGAAAGTCATTGAAACGGTTAACATCAACTTTGACGAACAAGACTTTCTCGGAAAGGATGCTGATGAAGACTGGGTGAAGGAAGGGATTCTGGAGTATCGTACTTTTCCATCTACACCTACTACTGTGGTGCCAGAAACTCCTACTCATAAATCTTCACCTGAAGTTGGAGACACTAGCCAACAGAACAATGATACTGCATCGTCTGATGATGAAGAAAGTGAAGATGTTGATAACCCAGCTAATGCTCCTAAAGAGGCACCCCACCTTATTCAAAAGAAGCATCCACCGACACAGATGATTGGCAACTTGAATGAACGAACTACACGCTCAAAGAAGCCAACTACTTCTCAGGATGAACTCTATAACATATGTACTTCTGCTATCTGTCATGAAATCGGAGTTTCTTGCTTCTTATCTTAGACAGAACCCAAAAACTACAAGGAAGCTTTGAAAGATGACTTCTGGATAATGGCTATGCAAGAAGAACTGAATGAGTTCACGAGAAATAATGTTTGGTCCTTGGTTCCCCGCACTTCGAATATTAATGTTGTTGGAACCAAATGGATTTTCAAGAACAAAACGGATGACCCTAATCAAGTTGTGCGAAATAAAGCTCGTCTCGTTGCACAAGGCTATGCCCAAGTTGAAGGGATAGATTTTGATGAAACCTTTGCTCTAGTTGCACGCATTGAGTCTATTCATCTCTTGATTGCTATTGCATGCCATCTCGGCATCAAACTTAGACAAATGGATGTCAAAGCTGCATTCCTAAATGGAGTATTGGAAGAAGAGGTGTATGTTGCTCAACCGAAAGGCTTCGAGGATCCCAAGAAGCCAAATCATGTCTATAAGCTACACAAAGCACTATATGGGTTGAAGCAAGCTCCTCGTGCTTGGTATGGGTGTCTGACGGACTACTTACTGAAGTTTGGGTTGGAACGTGGCTCACTGGACAAGACTCTCTTTATTAAACGTGATGGCAAACACATGATCGTTGCCCAGATTTACGTCGATGACATTGTCTTTGTTGGATTTTGTACTTAATGTCTAGATTTAAGTAACGGAAACTCACGATCCATTGCCACTAATCTATTTAATTAAATAAACAATTATTTGCGTTTAATTATTTATAATTAAATATATGCAAATTATAGTCCTAGATTCTATACGTTGTAGTTAGTATGGTGTGTCGGGCCCACACAAAAGATCATACTATCGGTTACTCGTATTTAATCGAACAGTTGCTCACGACCTAGGTGGACACGGACCAATCCATCGGTATAGTCGTTGTGTGAGAGAGAAAATAATCTGTCTTGATTATTTTATCACACTTGTACACTTGGTGTATTGAGCAGATCGCTTGAGACTTATCAATTAGGATTGCCTTTGATAATTGATTCAAGTCTCAGAGTATTTTATTCTTAATCCTCGATACTATTGCGGGTGTGTATATTTAATATAAGTGACTTTGATTTACCAAAGGAATTAACCGATTTAATTATTGGGTTAATTACCGGTTAAGTTGGGTCACTATATTTTATATATGGCATGCCGTGAATACTTGACGGGAAAGTGTATCCCGTAAGGGTTGATAATATCCCCGAGATGAGTTCATAAGGAATTATTATGTAAACCCTGCAGGTGGATTTGTTTCGCATAATAATTAAGGATGAATGGTACTAGTCTCGGAAATAAGAGATGAATAAATTAATTAGCAATAAATTAATTTTATTCATGGATATTTATATCTTAAATACACGGAATAAATAATACTACCGGAGAAATATTATTTGATATAATATGGTTTAATATTGGGAGTGCAATTAATTTATATAGTGGAAAATAAATTAATTAATATTAATGGGATTAATAGATTTGGGCTTGGGCTCTATTTAATCATTAATATTGGAAGCCCAATATTCCACCTCCTTAAGATCCCCTACGTAGCCTATAAAAGCACTACATGGTCTTCTCTATTCTCATAACTTGAAGATCACAATTCTAGAGAGGGAAAGTAGAGAGGGAGATCCATGGAGTTCGGTAGATCGTCGCCCACACGACGTCCGAGCTAGTGCAAGGAATACGTGGGAAGATCTCAAGGTCGTCAAATTGAGTTCTTCGTTTTTCCGAACAACGAGAACGAGGTAAATCGTAAAACCCTCTTTATGATTTAATCGTTTAATTATCGTGAATATATCATGAACCAAGATCCGAGGGACGAACCCCGTGGACGAGGATCGACCTCGCGGTGGTGATCGAGAATCACCGGACCGCGGAGGCCGAGAGATCCCGGCGGGGATCGCATGCACAAAGAACCCTCGGCTGGACGCCGAGGGTGGCGATCGAAACCCTAAGGGTTCGATCGCCGGGATCGTGCAAAGTAGAGGAGCCCCGGCTGGAGCCGGGGCATGCGATCGACTTAGAGTCGATCGCCGAGGGTGCCGCGGGCTGTACCGCGGCGGAACCCTCCGCCTCCCCTCGTCCATCGGCGGTGAGTCGCCGAACTCACCGCGGGGCTGCTAGGAGCAGCCCCAGCGATCGATGTGGATCGATCGCGAGCCCCGACCTCGCGGGGGATCGGCTGGACGCACGGCGTGCATTCGGGTGCGTTGTGTGCTCGGTCGTGCCCCGGCTCGCGCGGTGGTGTTTGCATAATTTCCGGCGAAGGGATTTCGATTGGGTTGTCGGTTCCGCAATTTTGACAATCCGGATATTCGATCTCCGAAGGAATTCGGTCGGAATTAATTAGATAATTTATTTATTTAAATTTATTAATTCCGGGATATCGATTTCCAGCAATTGGTATCAGAGCGTTGGTTTTAGTTCATGGTATTTTTCGATAAATTGTTCTACCTTGCAGGGTTTCCGATTATTATGGCTAGATTTAATTTTTGTTAATTAATGTCATAATAATGTTCTTGATTATTAAACTCTCGGTGATGTCAATATTCGTTTTTGTGTGGTGAATGCTTGTTCTTATTTTTCCGGAAATTGTTTGAGGTCATTTTCATGTAGAGAATCGATGCCGGATAGCGTAGTAATAAATTTGTAATTTATTTTACGTTGGATCGAGGACGAAACGACGACCGGAAAAGTGTGACGGAGGAGACGAAGAGAGGGAGGACCGGGGATTGATCACGAGGATCGATCCCATGAGGATCGATCGCCCGGGCTACCTAGGGCTCTCGGCCATGCCGGCCACCAAGGGTGGTGGCGCGTGAGCCTTGGCCGGCGGTGGTGGTGGCGGTCGACGGAGGGGGTGGTGTGGGGTCTCTCAACCCATGCTACTCCTACCAAGATCCAACTTTCCTAATTGATTCGGTTTTCCTATTTTGAGTATTCCTATGTTTGGGAACTCTCATGGAATAGGAAAAGAATTATATGGAATTAATTATTTTTTTATTCTATTATGGAAGTCTTCTAGAATATTCAAAGTCTTACTTGAATAGGATTCTAGAGATTTAATAGAATTGGAAAGGAAAATAATTAATTATTAAATTAATTTATTTCCTAATTGATTATTACTATTTTATGGGAATTTTCATGGACATGGAAATTAATTAATTTTGGAAAGTAGAAGAGTCCTTAATTAATTTTTCCTATTTAATTATTCCTTTATGGAATTTTTAATAGATTAGGAAGGGAATTAATTTGGAAGGATTAGGAGTCCTAAATTATTTTATTTCCTTATTCCATTATAGAAATCTTCTAGAATATTCCAAGTGGGTCTTGGATAGGATTCTAGAGATTTAATGGAGTAGAAAAGGAAAATAAAAAATAATAAAAATATTAATAATATTTAATTTTATTTTTAATATATTCGATTGACTTAATTTTCGAATTAAGTAACTTTTGGATTAATTGAAAATAAATAGATTTAATTATTGGAATTAATATTCCCGTCATATGGAGCATTCAAAGAACGAAGACTAAAGACTAGAAGACGCATACGGGGATGGAATAAAACCATAATAGTCGGAAAATAATATTCTAGTATTATTTTGATTATGTGATAATATTCTATGTGCTTTATTTCATGTATGCATGCTTATGTGTATTCAATTATGCATTAGATAGCGTATCCCTTTATTGTAAAAAGCTAAGTGGGAGAGGGATTGGAAACAATGCGATGGTCTCCATTGCTGTTCTCTTGGTGACTTTTATGAACTTTCGAAGTTCATATAGATAAGCCATTGGAGGAGAATTCCTGTAATTCCTATTACGATAAACATTGATTAAGTTTATCAAACAATGCCTAATTTGTCTTTCCAAAACTGATTTCAAGTCGACTCATTCTCACCCCGGGGAGTGGAATGGAGCCAAAGCCACTTGGTCATGTCGAGGACACGAATTAGAGACTTTCGTGTCATTTGATGACTAGATCGATTGTCTGCTCGGCTCCCTCATTCTATGAGAGATAGGGTTGTTCGCATGGTGAATCACTGGTAAGAAACTTCGAGTTTCACTTATGATTCTCCGCGTCTTGATTTACAAGATCGAATGGATCAAGTAATTGGGAGTCAATTATAAAAGTCTCTTGGTGTAGTAAACGTCCACACCACGTGGCTTGCTATACTAACAGATTTTGGATTAATTGATGTAGACAGTTATAAGGAATTGTGAAGAATTGTGAAATCATCGTAAACGTCCACACCACGTGGCTTGCGGTGATGTAGCGGTTCCAAACGATTTACTTTAGTGCTGAGTAATAGTTTACACTTAGATACGCATTATAGTATTCTTCCCCACGAAGTTACGCTATAATTGATGTATGACCGAAGCAAAACTAATTGCTAAATCATTTGGGTAAGGTAAACGTCCACACCACGTGGCTTGCCATATCTGATGGGATTTTAGAGGCGATTAGTGATTTAATGATATTATTTAAGGGAGATAATATCGGACATTAAATCAATTGTTTGTTGTTATATGTGCTCATAGATTAGGAAATGGCTTTGAACCCACTTTCTGTGATACGTAAGGATTTTAAACTCACTGGTCCCTGAATGTAATGATTGGAATAGAGATCTAGACATTGCCCAGACTATTAAAGAGTACAAGTTTGTACTCAGTGAGCTTTGTCCTCCCGAGCCTACAAATGTCTTAACTAATGAGGAAAGGACTGATTTTGATATCATGTTCAAACTCAAGATGGTGTTTAGACATGACATGGGCGGCTAGACAAGAAGCGATGAGGATACTCATAAAGGCCAGTCATTTCGAGGAAACGTTTAAACACGTTTTTGAAATGATGGACCTTTTAGACGAGTTGAGACGGAAATCGCAAGTTCTTGTAGCCAATACCATAGGTTTCGAACCTAAGGGTAAAATCGGGGGAAAGGAAAAGCAAGCAAAGAAACCCAGTAGTCCTAAGTTGCTTGGACCACGAGATGGGACGAGAAGCCATAAGACAAGTATTCTCGATACAAACAGTCTGGGTACTGGAAGTCTGATTATCCTCTAAAAGAAAGTACGAAATTTTCATTAGTCGTAAAACATAGTCAGTGGTATTATCTACCGGAACCTGGTGTGTAGATATGGAACCACTGACGGTATGTGCATTTTAAATGCAAGGGTTCCAGGAAACCCGACGACTTAGATAAGAGGAAATCGTAGTCTACATGGGCAATGCTGTAGAGGAGGCAGTAGTTGCAGTGGAGGACATTTTATAAGATTTCATTTTGAGTTATTGCTTTTATGTACCTTTCATTTAGAAAGAACTTTGTTCTGGATTTCTAATGAATAGATATTTTATTTCTTTTAATCATTTGATGGTTATAAGAAGAAATAAAGATATTATCTATTCTGGTACATTAGCTAGCAATATATAAATGATGAATCTTGAGTCCACCACGATGCAACGAACCGTAGTATGAAATTCGTTTTACTAATAAGAGATTTTTTTATGAATTATACTTGTGGATTCTTATGCTAAGTCATGTTTATTCAAATAAGAAGTTCAAAGGTCGAAAATTGATTGTTGATCAATTAAGTTGAAGGAGTGGACCTTCCGACCTATGAATCTAATTTGGAAGATAACATGACTAAGCAATCCTTTATGGATATAAGATATAAGATCCGGACAAGTATAAGAATTGATTGACTCTGATGTATGCAGACCTATGTCTACTCAGACAATAAGGTACGAGTACTTCATTTAATGATTACTCGAGAAATGGATTAGAATACCTGATGTGCCACAAAAGCAAGTGTTTTGACAAGTCAATGGACACTAAGCAATTGTGGAGAACCATCAAGGTATATCCATTTGTAGCCTGCGATTTAATCGCGAAGGCAAGTAACTGTTTGAGGAATGCTTAGCATACTGATCAGAGGTTGGGATTTGATCCCAAATGACTACACCATACACTGTTGTGTAGAAATGGTGTGTCGTAAACAAGAAATGGAACTCTTATAGAAATAGTAAAAGCATGAGTTATACGGAACTACCTGTGTTCTATGGATATGTCTGGAAACAACGGCGCATTCAAATGCGGTTGTAGAATATCCTAGAAGAACAAAAGATGTGTGTTCAATAGTACTAAGAACCAGAAGGACGTTATAAGTTCTAACGCCCGGTTCTTAGAGAAAGACTATATGATGAACCACAAGCCCAAAATGACATGATACTTTGAAATGAGAGAGAACGATAAGGACTGAGAACCAGCTGAACCGAGTAGCGGTACACCACTAACTGCACCTACTGTTATTACTGTTTATACACCGGAATGCCGTTGTAGTGGGAGGTTGTGTGACAACCAGTGATATTCATATGAAATTGATCCCTGGATCTACACAGAGGCAGTACTAGATCTAAATGTGCTCTCTTGGAAAGCAATAAGGATTATTGCTAAGAGGCAAGATCATTTAAAGTACAAGCTTAGTTGATCCATTTATGGATTGGAACAAAGCATTGAGTTCGTGGTACTTGCAAATTGATGAGATAGTCCATTTTATGGATTCATCAAACCATAGACGAATCATGTGTATTGGAAACGTGATGGAACAAGGTGGTGTTTCTCGGGTTTTATGTAGAGAACATTCTTATCATTGGTAACAATGTAATGATGTTGTCAAGACATAAAATGAGGTTGTCTAGATAAATCAATATGAAAGATATAGGAAGAAGTTGGACATGTTCTTGAGATCTTGGATCTCTGGGAAAGAACATTGTACTTCTCCTGGACATCTTACATATATATGATTATGGTTCGTTTTAACATGCAAAGATTCCGAGAAAGGTTCGTTACCTTTCAGATACGGAATGCATCTATCTAAGGATATTTGTTTTGAAACACAAAAGGAGATAGAAGCAATAAAAGCGGTTTCCTACACTTTAAGTGTGGAAAGCTTAATTGATGCGATGTTGAAAAACGAGAACCTGATATCGGCTATGCGGTTAGCATAGTGGGAGGATATCAAGGTAATCCTGGAAAGGAATATTCGACTGCTGTAAAAGTACTTTCGAAGTACTGTTCTAGACTACGAAGCAGACGAGCATTTCCTTTGGATTACATTCTCTTAGATTTCGAATCGAATGAGGACCGGTGTAAGTCGATATCAGGCTATGTGTTTCACTATTAAAGGAGAAGGAGTTTTAACATGGAAGAGTGATAAGCACGATGCTTTTCGGACTCTGCCATGGGTAACCAAATAGCGGTCTCAGAGGAAGCGGAAGTTTTGGTATAACTCCGGGATAATCTCTGGGACTTAGATGTGATTCTTAATTTCCCAAAGGCTATGTAAATAGCGGTGCGATGGCAAATGGTAAGAAATCACAAGTCCATAAGTGTAAGATAACACATAGAGCAAGTACCACCTGATACGAGTCATCGTCAAGGGAGACGACGCTGTAGTCACCAAGATAACTTCAGAGCGGAAACCTAGATTGCTTATTCACATAGTACTTCTTGGAAGTACAACTTAAGCACGTGATGAGTATGGGAGTCGGGAGTTTGGAGAAAATGACTAGACCTTAGTACAAGTGGGAGATTGTTGGAGTTGTGTACTTAATGTCTAGATTTAAGTAACGGAAACTCACGATCCATTGCCACTAATCTATTTAATTAAATAAACAATTATTTGCGTTTAATTATTTATAATTAAATATATGCAAATTATAGTCCTAGATTCTATACGTTGTAGTTAGTATGGTGTGTCGGGCCCACACAGAAGATCATACTATCGGTTACTCGTATTTAATCGAACAGTTGCTCACGACCTAGATGGACACGGACCAATCCATCGGTATAGTCGTTGTGTGAGAGAGAAAACAATCTGTCTTGATTATTTTATCACACTTGTACACTTGGTGTATTGAGCGGATCGCTTGAGACTTATCAATTAGGATTGCCTTTCACTACAAAAAATCTGTCAAACACCTACCAAAATCATAGACTGTTGCATACAGTCGGTAAACCCCGACTGTTATACTAACTGTTATGATGAAAAAACTGTAATACCGACTGTAAGTGCAGTCAATAAATAAATGGTCGGTTCAGCAGCCAATACGATAGGGGGAAATAATCCCGCCAAGAACACCGATGAAAACACCGACTGTGTAAACAGTCAGACATAATTCCATTAACGTTATCGACTGTTCTATACAGTCGGTGAGTAGAGAAAATCATATCGACTGCGCCAAACAGTCGGTGAGAAATTATGTATTGAAAACGACATCGTATAATTAATTCACCGACTGTATACGAACAGTTGGTGAATATAGATATTAACGTCCCTTTACTTTCACTTTCCTCTTTCACTTTCCTAAATCTCGCTAACCCTAAAATTCACTTAAATCGCTGCCTCCCCCGTTCTGCCACCGCCATCACCGCCATCCCCGCCGCACTGCACCCCCCATCGATCTTCCCTAACCCCGTCGACTTTCACCCCCCAAATTCGCCGCCCCCACAAACTTCAACCCGCGACCTTCAACCTTTTCCCCTTTCATCTCCCCGGCCTTCATCTCCCAAATCCGTCGCACCCACAGACTTCAACCCGTGGCTCCGCACCGTCTTCGAGCTGCCGCTGCTGAGAGTTCGACGCGGAGACCCCACTGCTGAGGTACATTGGTGATAGGTACATCCCAATAAAGGTTTGTTTCTTTGATTTAAATCTAGAATATGAAATTATGTGTTTGTTGTTTATTTGAATTCGTGAATTTGGTTGAGAATATTGGGATGTTTGATTTTTTGAACTGTTGCATATTTATGTTTTTCAATTCTTGAATTTTGTTGCGTATTAAGTTTTTTTAGTTTGTTTTCTTAACATTTTATAGTTATGAACCATTTTCATGCTCTTCCTCGAGTTTTGCTCAGTATCATTTGGTTTTTCTCCATGTAAATATTGTAGTTATGTAAATTTCTTAGGTTGTTTAAGTGTGAGTTGTTGTAATTAACTTATGTTTTGCAATTATATGCTGGATATTTTGACAGGGATGTAAGTACAAAAATGCGAGGATTTTGTTGATTTGTTGTAAATGTTTTTGGTTGTTTATGTGGGAATTGTATAATTAACTTAGGATTTGGGATTATATGTTGGAATCTTTCTACAGAGATGTATAAGCACAATTTTAGTTTGTTTTTTGAAATAAATTTTTTCATTTCCATCAAGCTTATCACTGGTTTCTGTTTTGTACTTTAGGATTTTACTCTAAAATTAGAACGTTTTAAATGCATAAAGCCTTATTGAAACCAAGACAAACCAGCTCTAATTTCTTATCTTGATTTGGCTTTAAACTGTAAGGAAACCAAACACACACGCACACACATTATAGACCTAACTTTACTATTATCATACCCGAAAAACATTATTGAAACCTTGTTATCTGTTTATTTGAACCTCGACTTTAAAGTCGCCTCTTTTGGTTGAAGTGTTAAAAGTTAAACCTGGGGTTTATTTTTGATTTTGAATGAGCCAATCTCGGAGCACTTTATTGGCAGTTTAAATATTCTGTGTTATTAGTTTATCTTATTGTATATATTAGGCCTAAAATTGTATCTACCATATCAGTCCTCCTGGTCATGAGGTCTGCACTGATTTATAAAATTGATTAGTTATTTCAAAAATGCTCATTTTTCGTATCGGTATTTATCTTAAATTGCTATTTCAGTTAGGAGTTGCTGTAGCTGACCCTGATGAACCCTCGTTATCTGTCGATGATTTAGCTGATCAGATTCCTGAAATCCTTGACTATTTTAGGTAATTCTTGACTATTTCTATTGATATTATTTCGATCCGCTAGTTTTAAAGTTTAGCTAAAAATTGTTTTCAAATTAATGAAACTCGTTTCACATTTGTTTTGTTGAAGTTGATGGTTGAGTTTGTTGAAGTTACTGTATTTTCAACCTGTGCACCTTTTCAAATTATTTGAAACTCATTTCATGATTGATTTTTTCATGTTATTCTCGAGAAGAAACTCTGCACTTTTTTCATGAAGCTAATTTATTTCGTATACTTGAAATATATATGATAAGATGATGAATGCACAACGTAGTTGGATGTACAACCGTATGGTGAATGGTTATCTGCCTACAACTTTCGTAGAGGGTGTTGAAAATTTTATTCAGTTTGCTAAGATGAATTCTGAGTTTAGAGATGGTGTGAAATTGAAGTGTCCTTGCAACCACCGAAAATGTAAGAATACTAGTTACTTAGATGTCGAAACGATCAAATACCACCTGGTCAGATATGGTTTTGTTCCTAACTACTACATATGGAGTTTTCACGGTGAATCTCACTTGGATAACGTTAATGTTGGAGGATCATCAAATGAGTTACGGGAAGAACCTTCTAACATGTATGAAGAAATGATTAGGGATGCTTTCGGCCCGAATGTGGTTGAACTCGAACGTCATGAAGAAGAACCTCCGAATCTGGAGTCTCAGGCATTTTACGATTTGTTGGCTGCTTCAAATAAGCCACTATGGCCAGGGTGCGAAAATCATTCTCAATTATCTTTCGTGGCTCGTTTATTGAATTTGAAATCTGAGAATCACATGTCTGAAAGATGTTTTGACCAAATAACATCCTTGATCAAGGAAGTTGTACCAACTGAGAATCTCTTGACAGATAGCTTCTACAAGAGTAAAAGGTTGTTGCGTGGAATGGGTCTACCAGTAGAAAAGATCGATTCGTGCTTAAACAATTGCATGATTTACTGGCAAGATGATTCTGACCTTACTCATTGCAAGTTTTGTAATCATGCTCGGTTTAAGCCTGCAAACCTGAAAGATTCAAAACGTCGTAAGACTACCATCCCATTCAAGAGAATGTATTATTTCCCATTGACACCGCGTCTTAAGAGACTCTATGCATCTAATGCTACAGCGAATTATATGCGGTGGCATGCAGAACATGTTGTGGAGGAAGGCGTAATGCATCACCCGTCTGACTCAGAAGCTTGGAAGCATTTCGACAACGCATTCCCCGATTTCGCAAAGGAAACTAGAAATGTGAGACTGGGCTTATGTACAGACGGATTTCAACCTTTTGGGAGTTTTGGTCAACAATATTCTTCTTGGCCCGTTATACTTACTCCGTACAACTTGCCTCCGGGGATGTGTATGAGAGATCAATATATGTTTCTCACTGTCCTCATACCAGGTCCGAGAAATCCAAAAGATCGACTTGATGTGTTTTTGCAACCACTAATTCACGAGTTAAAAGAGTTGTGGTATGTTGGTGCTACATCGTACGATATCTCCAAGAAACAGAATTTTCAGTTAAGTGCCGCTCTCATGTGGACAATCAGTGATTTCCCAGCATATTCTATGTTATCGGGATGGAGTACGGCAGGGAAGAAAGCTTGTCCATATTGTATGGAAACATCAGACGCATTTACTCTTCGATGCAGCGGCAAACAATCCTGGTTCGATAATCATCGTAAATTCCTTGCCCCTGATCATCAGTTCAGAAGAAATAAGATAAGCTTCAGAAAAAATAAAACAATGACGACCCCGCCGCCCAATATTCGTTCAGGACATGAAATATTAGCGGAGATTGAGAGTTTGGGACTTCTGAAAGTAACTGAGTTGGATGCTGAACGCGTCAACGCCCAAATATCCAAGACCTCAGGCTGGAAAAAACGAAGTATTTTTTGGGACTTGCCTTATTGGAGCACAAATTTAATCCGACATAATTTAGATGTGATGCACATCGAGAAGAATGTGTTTGATAACATATTTAATACAGTAATGTCAGTAAAGGGGAAAACAAAAGACACTCCTAAATCGAGGGAAGAGTTGAACGATTATTGCAAACGTCCTGAGTTGCAAAAGGATATACGAACAGGGAAATATCCTAAAGCTTGTTACACACTTGATAGGAAGTCGAAACTTGTGTTGTGTGAGTGGATAAAAACATTAAGATTTCCAGATGGATACTCGTCGAATTTGGGGCGTTGTGTTGATGTACACGGGATGAGATTGATAGGGATGAAAAGTCACGATTGTCATGTTTTCATGCAAAGGATAATCCCTATTGCCTTTCGTGAATTGCTTCCTCAACCTGTTTGGAAAGCTTTAACAGAATTCAGTTTGTTTTTCAAAGACATAAGCAGTAGAGTTATAAGTGTTGTTGATATGACTCGGTTGCAACAGGAAATACCCGTTATATTGTGCAAGATGGAAAGAATTTTTCCGCCAAGCTTTTTTGACTCAATGGAACATCTACCTGTTCACTTACCATATGAGGCAAGAATTGCTGGACCAGTGCAGTACAGGTGGATGTACCCATTTGAGAGATATCTTCGAAAATTAAAAAATAATGTCAGAAACAAGGCAAAGGTCGAAGGGTCGATATCGAACGCATATTTAGTAGAGGAGACTTCTACATTTATGTCATTTTACTTCGAAGATCATGTCTACACAAAACTCTCTCGAGTGCCGAGGAATGGATTATCTGAGAACGACGATGATGATGATGTTCCTTCTGTGTTCAAGAAACGTGGTGAACCATTTGGCACAGCACGAAAGAGATTCCTTGATCAGAAGGAGTACAACGCTACCAGAACTTACGTACTTCTCAACTGCATCGAGATTGTCGAATACACCAAGTAAGCTTAATAAATATTATTTATTGTTAATTATTTCGAGCTTACTTCTAGCAAGTTAACACTGTTCAAATGATATTGAAATGTAGCATTTTTATGGAGAATGCAAGACGCGTTGAACCTAACATAAGAGAAGATAGTCTTGCCGAGAAATTAGAAAATGAGTTCGCAGATTGGTTTCAATGCTATGTAAGTTACTGGTTACTTAAGGATACTTTCATATGCAAATGAGTTCGATACTAAATATTTATGTATTGTATATCACAGGCAAATGATCCTCTGAATAATATCATCGACCAGTATATCCAAAGTTTGTCGATAGGCCCTTCCCAATGTGTGAAAACATTTCCAGGTTGCAAAATTAATGGATACAAATTTCACACACTTGAGTATGGGTCCAACAAGTCAACGATGAATTCAGGTGTTTGTATACGAGGCACAAACTATGGAGAAAATGAGTATGATTATTACGGTCGCCTCTTGGAGGTGATAGAACTACAATATATAGGGTTGCAGAGCAAGAGTGCACTGGTACTTAAATGTGAATGGTTTGATCCAACCCTTGCCGGCACGCGGATCGATCGGCATTACAATCTTGTCGAGATAAATTATAAGCGGCAATTCAATCGCTACGAGCCGTTTGTACTTGCATCTCAAGCCCTGCAAGTGTATTATTCTCCATACCCAAGCTTGAAAAAAGACAAGTTAGACTGGTGGGCGGCTTGCAAAGTAAAAGCGAGGTCAAATGTGGATTTCATTGAGCCCTTGGTTCAATCATATCAAGAAGATGTTGTAGATAATCTTCCTCCTGTACAATTGGAGGATGTTGACATCCAATTGGCGATCCCTGATCAAAATGAGCATGAAAATTTCGATGATGATGAAAATGTGGTCTCGGAGAATTCTTATGATTCTGCTGAAAATGAAAATGACATATTTAGTGATAATGATACATCGTCGGGTAATGGATAAGTCTGAGGTAATATTCAGTAATGTAAGGCTATACTAACATAAATATTCCAATAATTGCAGATGGTTAGATCCAGAGGAGCACATTCTTCAGCAACATCGAGGTCTGTTTGTCGACTACGCGATACGCATGATCCTGATCATGACGCGATGTCGGTTGATGAGACTATTTCGGCGACCCGGAGCAGCGCTGCCCCTCATGATCCAGCGGCTTCTAGCAGTTGCACACAACCAGTCAATGAACCTAATAAGACAGTGGTTTATCTCATCGGTTCAGCGTAAGTGTTATTTATTTTTACATTTAATAACATCTTAAAAATGTATGTATAACAATTACTGTAATTCAACATTGTTAATCATGTGCAGGCTGCATTCTGATGAGGTGATTATGGCTACAGCACTCCGCCAAATTATCGAGTCTCGTGTCCACATTTTGGGGCACTGTTATGCGACGATTCCTAATGACCATAAGCAGCGTTACTGGATCGAGTTTCAAGTAATTTATTAAAAGAATACGTATACATTTACGTAACTTAAACGATTTTTTACTAACTTTCTTTGTTTTTTCTTAAAAATGTAGCGTCGTTATTGCTGGGACGAGAGCTTGTTCTCCAAAAATGAAATATTTTCAGCTTACAAGAAGGCTATGAAACGACGATATAGCAGTCGCACGAGTGAATGGAGACAACTGTGGGATTCTAAGAAGATTAAACCACCTTGCATCCCGGAAGACTGCTGGACCGCCTGGCTTAAGGTGTGGGACACTCCCGAGTTCAAGGAGAAATCGGCTAAGTACAGAGCGAACCGATTGAGCGAGCCAAATGGACCGGGTACTGGGATATCGAAACATATTGGCGGCTCTCGGTCTACGATTGATTACGCGATAGATTTTGTAAGTACTATAAATATATAATAATGTTTCATAACCTTACCTTAACATTTTTTTTACTTGTTTATAGAAGAAGAAGACTGGTCGAGATGCGACTCGGTTTGACATCTTCAAACGCCTTCACCAAAAGCCGGATGGGAGCTACACTACTCAGAAAGCAGAGAAGACAGCGGTATATTTCAAGTTGTTAAATTTCTTACTTCATACTAAATCAATATAAGTTTGAATCGTATTAATTAATGTTTTATGTTTGTAAGGATGAGGTTGACAAGGCGATCGAGGAAATACAATCGTCTACGCAGAGCGAGGTTGACATCGACGAGGTCTATATGACCGTCGTCAAGCCGAAGAGAAGTAATTCTGTGTTCGGGACTGGCCGTTTTGGGTGTTCGTCTACGAAGAAGGGTAGCTCATCTTCGTGTCAAGAGCTTGTTCGTGAGCGGGAGAAAGTCAAAAAGATGGAGACTAAGATTGAGAGCTTAGAGAAGTCTCAGTCCGAGATAAAAGATCAGTTGGCATCTGTCTTGGCTCTACTCCAGCAGCAAGCACAACAGCAGGCACAACACCCCCCTTCTACTTCCCCATGATTTGAGATAGAATGATGGTTGTGGATAGAATGATGGTTGTGAAGTTAGGATTTTCAATTAAACTTTGAATTTCTATACTTTTGAATCTTTTGTGTATGTTTGTTTTGTTGGCAGAACAATGAAATGGTTTTGGGTTTTGTGTATGTTTGTTTTGTTGGCACAACAATGAAATGTTTTTGGAATTGCAGGTTTGAGATTTTTTAAAATAAAATTTTTTTTTTTATATTTTTTTTATTACCGACTGTAATTAGCAGTCGATACTATCTGCTTACATCGCCGACTGTAATCACAGTCGGTGATACTGACTGTTAAAACTGTTGGTGATATCGACTGTTACCACAGTCGGTGATGACACTCGGCAATCCCCGACTGTTTTTGAACCGAAAACTAGTCTTGTACTATTGACTGCGCATGTGGTCGGTCTACAGTCGGTGATAATACAGACTGTTGCTTAAAACAGTCGGTAAACAATTACCAACTAGGCTTTTTTTTACTGCAGATAACAATTGGTATTACAGTCGGTATTCGAATACCTAATGTAATATCGACTGTTTTTGCAGTCGGTATTCTCATGTTTTTTTGTAGTGTTTGATAATTGATTCAAGTCTCAGAGTATTTTATTCTTAATCCCCGATACTACTGCGGGTGTGTATATTTAATATAAGTGACTTTGATTTACCAAAGGAATTAACCGATTTAATTATTGGGTTAATTACCGGTTAAGTTGGGTCACTATATTTTATATATGGCATGCCGTGAATACTTGACGGGAAAGTGTATCCCGTAAGGGTTGATAATATCCCCGAGATGAGTTCATAAGGAATTATTATGTAAACCCTGCAGGTGGATTTGTTCCGCATAATAATTAAGGATGAATGGTACTAGTCTCGGAAATAAGAGATGGATAAATTAATTAGCAATAAATTAATTTTATTCATGGATATTTATATCTTAAATACACGGAATAAATAATACTACCGGAGAAATATTATTTGATATAATATGGTTTAATATTGGGAGTGCAATTAATTTATATAGTGGAAAATAAATTAATTAATATTAATGGGATTAATAGATTTGGGTTTGGGCTCAATGTAATCATTAATATTGGAAGCCCAATATTCCACCTCCTTAAGATCCCCTACGTAGCCTATAAAAGCACTACATGGTCTTCTCTATTCTCATAACTTGAAGATCACAATTCTAGAGAGAGAAAGTAGAGAGGGAGATCCATGGAGTTCGGTAGATCGTCGCCCACACGACGTCTGAGCTAGTGCAAGGAATACGTGGGAAGATCTCAAGGTCATCAAATTTAGTTCTTCGTTTTTCCGAACAACGAGAACGAGGTAAATCGTAAAACCCTCTTTATGATTTAATCGTTTAATTATCGTGAAAATATCATGAACCAAGATCCGAGGGACGAACCCCGTGGACGAGGATCGACCTCGCGGTGGTGATCGAGAATCACCGGACCGCGGAGGCCGAGAGATCCCGGCGGGGATCGCATGCACAAAGAACCCTCGGCTGGACGCCGAGGGTGGCGATCGAAACCCTAAGGGTTCGATCGCCGGGATCGTGCAAAGGAGAGGAGCCCCGGCTGGAGCCGGGGCATGCGATCGACTTAGATTCGATCGCCGAGGGTGCCGCGGGCTGTACCGCGGCGGAACCCTCCGCCTCCCCTCGTCCATCGGCGGTGAGTCGCCGGACTCACCGCGGGGCTGCTAAGAGCAGCCCCAGCGATCGATGTGGATCGATCGCGAGCCCCGACCTCGCGGGGGCTCGGCGGGACGCACGGCGTGCCTTCGGGTGCGTTGTGTGCTCGGTCGTGCCCCGGCTCGCGCGGTGGTGTTTGCATAATTTCCGGCGAAGGGATTTCGATTGGGTTGTCGGTTCCGCAATTTTGACAATCCGGATATTCAATCTCCGAAGGATTTAGGTCGGAATTAATTAGATAATTTATTTATTTAAATTTATTAATTCCGGGATATCGATTCCAGCAGTCTTTGGTGCTACTTGCTCTAAACTCGTGAAGGCATTCACGGACTCTATGTCCTCTACATTTCAGATGAGTTTTGAAGGAGAGCTACATCAATTTTTGGGTCTTCAGATATCTCAACGACCGAATGGAATTTTTGTCTCTCAAAGCAAATATGCTAAAAATATGGTCGAGAAGTTTGAGATGCACCATGCTAAGCCTGCCAAAACTCCCATGGCGACAACCGAACGGTTATCTATGTCGAATAAGAGTCGAAGTGTTGATCAAACATTCTATCGCTCTATGATTGGGAGTTTACTTTATTTAACTGCTACTCGCCCTGACATAATGTTTAGTGTTTGTATGTGTGCCAGGTACCAAGCTGATCCAAAGGAGGACCATCTACGAGCTGTGAAACGGATACTCCGCTACATCTTTGGAACTTCTGATCTCGGTCTTTGGTATGCACGTGACACTACATCAAATCTCGTCGGCTTCTCCGATGCGGATTGGGCGAGCGATACCGATGAACGAAAGAGCACTTCTGGATGCTGCTGCTTCCTTGGCAACAATATAGTGTCATGGCATAGTCGGAAGCAAAATTGCATCGCTCTATCGACTGCTGAGTCTGAGTATGTTGCAGCCGGAAGTTGCTGCACTCAATTGCTTTGGCTAAAGCAGATGTTGGATGATTATCTTATCGAGAGTGCTCCCTTGGTGCTGTACTGTGATAACCAAAGTGCTATCAAAATCAGCGAAAATCCTGTCCAGCATTCTCGCACTAAACACATCGACATTCGACATCATTTCATTAGAGATTTGGTTGATCCTGATATAGTCAGTCTACAGCATATTTCAACAGAAAAACAGCTCGCTGACATCTTTACCAAACCTCTTGACTTTGAGAGATTTCAAACTCTAAGAAATTCTCTCTGCATGTGTTCTCTTTAAGAGTTCACGAAAATTTTGAAGTCTGAAAGATTATTTTCTTTACTTCTGAATATGCACGCTGAATCGTCGTGGATTAGTCTAATAAGTTGAACATGGATTCGAGGCCGCTTTAGTCTTCGGACCCAAGTGCATTTATTCCTCTGAGTGCAAACATGTGAACTTGGCATATAACTCCCATAAGCTATCATTTGCATAGATCCATAATACCAAGTAACGGAGGACGCCGGTTACCCCGGCTCCCCTCTTCGAAAGGTAGCACATGGACGCTGTAGTTTAAGATGCTCTACCATCACACTTCGGAGATGCAGGATGATCCTTGCTCCCCTCTGACTGCTGTAATGAGCATCTGTTGCATTTCATTTAAAAAGCTAAAACTCGTCTGGAGGACGCAGGTCGAACCTTGCTCCCCTCTGATTGTAGTAACGCTTAGTCCCAAGTGGAGTGCCTTAAAATTTCACCTTGCACTCATGAATTAAAATCTCTTGTGCGGTGCAAACTCATCATATATGTTTCGACGAAACACGGCATGTATTCTTGTGATTGTGACGAAGGAAAAGTTAAATGTCTATCAAAATACTTCGGTCCGATTCACCGCCTTTTAATATGAGAGTTTTTTCCTTATACCTCAAAGTTGCTATCACCTCGTGTGAAATTTTTGGTTTTTGGAAAATGATGAAATGTGAATTCTTTTCTGGGAAAATACTTGCTCTTCACTGCCTCGTATCACCGCTTAAATCTCCACTAAAATGTTTTTGAATGTTTTGTTGTGTGTTAAACGCTTGAATGCTAACTCGGGATTTGTTGTTTTGATTGGTACTCTTGTAGTTCATGTTCAGGATCTCGATGGAGTTCATTCTTTAAGGCGTAAGATGAGTGTAGCAGCATCCGGTGTCAACCATTACTCAAAGATTGCTACTACGATACCTCAACTCCATCAGCGCTCATGTCTCATTTTCGACTACCTTCACCAGATGTCCCATCAAGGGGGAGGTTTAGGTGAGATGCTGGTTCATCTAGCAAAGGACTGCATGTTGCATGGTTTCTCGAATTTGTATAACTCTTGAACTCTTCCGTTTGCATGCATAAGTCCTGATTTTTGGTATTTTGACTAAGTGTGGTTTGTTTTTCATATCTTATCAATGATAGTTCTTCATTGTTGAATGGTTGATTGTTTTATTTTTACTTAGTTGCTTTTGTTGCTATGCTTCTCCTGAGGGGGAGTTTTGTGTATGTCCTTATGCTAACTCTTGTTCATATGAGTTGTGACAAAAAGGGGGAGATTGTCGATGTTAGTTTTGTCAACAACATATGTGTTTGTTGTTTGTTTGTGTTTTCATGTGATGTATCTCTTGAGGGGGAGATTTGCTGGATCTCTTTGTACTCATTGTCTCTCATATGAGTTGTGCCAAAAGGGGGAGATTATCATGATTGACGTGTTTCACAAGAGTTGTACCAAAAAGAGGGAGATTGTAAATACAAGTTTTTGGCATCAACTTCGTGTGTTCCTTGCGCTGTCCGTCGACTATTGTCATATCTTCTTCGTACGAGCTCCGATTGTGTTGATTCAAAATGCTATGGAATCCAAACTTCAAGAGATACGTATATATATATCATGCGACAGGAGTCGCGTGCGACTGGAGTCGCACAACATCATGCGACAGGAGTCGCGTGCGACTGGAGTCGCACAACTTGTCGTTGGATGTGCAGTCCGTCGATTTTGGCCATATCTCCTTCATACGAGCTCCGATTGTGTTGATTCAAAATGCTATGGAATCCACACTTCAAGAGCTACGTATAAATATCATGCCACAGGAGTCTCGTGCGACTGGAGTCGCTAAACATCATGCGACAGGAGTCGCGTGCGACTGGAGTCGCACAACTTGTCGTTGGATGTGCAGTCCGTCGATTTTGGACATATCTCCTTCATACGAGCTCTGATTGACATGATTCAAAATGCTATGGAATCCACGCTTCAAGGACTACAAAGAACCAACTTCATGCGACTGGAGTCGCGTGCGACAGGTGTCGCGTGCGACAGGAGTCGCTTGACTCCTCCCTCTTATGCCGTGCGACAGGAGTCGCACGATCCGTGCGTCCAACTCATGCGACAGGCTTCGCACGCGACAGGAGTCGCACGTCCGGGTATGCGACAGGAGTCGCATGTTGTGCATCCTTCATCTTGTGCGACTGGAGTCGCACGCCATGCTCCTTTACACTTCGTGTGTCAACTGATGCATGTTGTGTTGTTTACTACTTCAACGATATCGACGACCATGAAGACGATGAAATATGAAATGTTCAACGATGAGTGTACACCACGATGAAGTTGAAGATGAAGTATTGAGATCGACGGAGTCAAGATGTGTTGAAGTCTGAAGTTAAAGAAATCGAAGATTCAAGATTCGAAGATTCAAGTATCGAAGATTCAAGATTCCAAGATTCAAGAATCGAAGATTCCAAAAGTGATGTCATCCATGGAATTGTTACATCAGCCAAGCATGTGACGAATCAGAACGTGCCATGTCAACTTCTCACATGTGCGAGCTACCTATATATACCCATGGAGTTGGATGTCATCACTTGACGATTTTGAGAGAACGAAATCTGATATTCGAGTATCGACGATCGTTGTTTACGGCTTTCTGCCTTAGTAGAGTTTTGGTAGTTGCTTTGTGTTGTGCACCGATAGTAGAGTTATGTGATTTAGCTCTAGGTGTTATTGTACTAGATCTCTGGTTCGTTGGAGTGCTACGTCACTTGGGATACGGCCTTTGATCATTCCGTCTACCTTTCTTAACAAGTGTAATAGTTTTGTTTTGTTTTTCAATGAAATGAAAACTATTACATAACTTTGTCTTCAGCACTTTACTTTACTTTCGTTGAGTTCGAACACGAAACACAAACCGTGCGACATCTGGAGCAAGTGATAGTTGAGTTGTGCGAACGAAGTTGCTGAAGTGTTAGTGTTTAAGACCGACTTCGCGAAAAGTTGGTATCTTACGTCGAAGACGTAATTTCAACATGTTATGGAAATGTTAATTAGCTCGTGGCCTGGAAAAAGGGTCAGTGACTACGGTCATCGGGGTGTACCCGCAATGCTACATGGTATGAGAATATTGAATAGCCAGTGTCCTGGATAAAGGGTCAGTGACTATGGTCATCGGGCTGAACCCGCTGCGCTACGATTAAAATAGCGACCGACTGAAAAGGTCAGTGACTACGGTCACCGGGGTGAACCCACTGTGTTTAATCGCATGTATGTTAGAAACAGCGACCGACTGAAAAGGTCAGTGACTACGGTCACCGGGGTGAACCCACTGTTTTCTAAGAGGTGAATGACTATACGTGATGTCCGACACTATGTTATGTGTGACTATATGCTCTATGTGATTCATGTTATATGCACGTTTTACGTATGATTGATCGAGTATTAATTATGGATAAGGGGTGACCTATTGAGTACGTTAAGCTCATTCCTTCAACGATATTTTTTTCAGGATTGTTCGAGGATGTCGAGCGTGGAACATGGCGTTGGATATGAGAAAATGCTTATTCATATTTGTCATTTTCAACTAAATATTTTAAATGATTTTAATGACGTAAGTTACTATTATTTACATTGTTTTAAAGGTTAATTATATTAAAAGTTATTTTCAAAAATTTATTATACTTAATTTATTTTCAAAAATTAAATATTCGATTTGGTATTTTATGTTATTAAAAATTTATTTAAAAGTATTTAAAGTAGCGCCCGATTTATTTTATTGTCATATTCAAACACCTTCCGCTTTATGAAAAATGGGGCGTTACAAGTGGTATCAGAGCAAATGCTATTCTGTAGACTTTAAAATAAAATTAAAATGAATGATTTATCCATCGTCAGTTCCCTCGTTTGATATCCTCCAGAGGTAAGTATTTATGGTATGTGTATTGATTTGATTCTTTATGTGATAAATTATTTGGCACCGGAGATGTTGAATGTTTATTTATGCCATGTGTATTTATTTGTTACTTGATGTTATGAAATGTTTTGGTACTTATAGAGACTTTGAACTTAGAACTTAGATTATGCTCAATTGAACTTAGATGGCAAAAAAAAAAATATATCACTAAGAGAATTGTACCTCTGCGTTAGCGATTGATACTTAGTGTGCACTATGAATTGGAGAAAAATTTAATAACTCTTATGTGATTAAAAGAATAATACATTTTATTATTTAGATTATGGAGACAAGGCCAAGAAACCAATTAAACACATATCGACAGCCCTCTGATGATCAAAATGATGTGGACGC
This sequence comes from Euphrasia confusa, assembly GCA_954870475.1. NCBI lineage: Eukaryota > Viridiplantae > Streptophyta > Magnoliopsida > Lamiales > Orobanchaceae > Euphrasia > Euphrasia confusa. The sequence goes on from OX940958.1 coordinate 15,312,502, forward strand.
TACGAGAGTAGCTTTTGGAAATCTCCTTAACGAATTCATGAACAAGATTGGAAGAAATGGAAATGACAACAACCAAATGGTAGAACAATTTCAAAGTTATCATCCACCTACTTTTAATGGTCGAGATGGTCCAGATGCTGTTGAAGAATGGCTTCGAGCACTTGAAAGAATTTTTCGTATGCTTAACTTAAACGATGCTCAGAAAATTTCTTGTGCCACCTTCCAGTTGATTGGAGACGCTGATCACTGGTGGGAAGGATTTTCGTGTACTCAAACTGAAGATGAGAGAAATGCCTTCACGTGGAATGATTTCAAGACAATTGTTATGGATATGTACTTCCCACAGTCATATCGTGATCAGAAAGAAACCGAGTTTCTTAATCTCAAGCAAGGGAATAATTCAGTTACAGAATATGAGAGGAAGTTTAACGAATTGAGCAAATTCGTCCCTCACCTAGTGGATGATGACGTTAAAAAGTCATCAAGATCCAAAAGAGGATTGTGGCCACTGCTAGCTGGGATATTATTGGCGCAAGGAGACTTGAGTTTCTCGGAAACAATGAAAAGAACTCTCAACGTTGAAGCAAGCTTAGAAGAATATGAAATCTTACCTAAGGCCGTTAACGGAATCGAGAAAAGAAAATGGGACAAAGGAAGCTCGAGAGAAGATAAGTGCTTGAGTAGCAACGAGTTCAAAACCTCAAGGATTCAAATTACAAAACCGCGATGCACCAAATGCAAGATACGCCATTTCGGAGAATGCGTGGTAGGACAAGGAAAATGTTTTCGATGCCGCCAGAAGGGGCACAAGGCTCTTAATTGCCCGAAGAACAACATAAGACGTAACTAAACATTATTAAACGATGTATGATATTAAATCTCAAGCGTAATTCGTTTGGAGTTTGAATATTTCGAATTTCGAGGACGAAATTATTTTTAAGAGGGGTAGTATTGTAACACCCGATTTTCGCTTTTAAGATTTAAAATATATTTAAGATAATTTCTCACATTTAATTGTCATTTAAATACCAATTAAACTATTTAATAAAATTCTTTAATTTACTCAGTAAAACAATTATTATTTTATTTGAAAGTTTTGATTGATTAAATCCAATTATAATATATTACTACTATTACAAAATTTTAATTAGTATTATTAGTATATTATTACTATTAATTGTCTTCCAATTAATTTACTACATAATTAAATTAAATTAAATCATTGAAATTATCAATGTACCATCTTTGACACATTCTTTTACCAAATCTTGCACGTACTATTTATCCCCGAATATATTGGCAACAATAATTGACTCTTACTGCAACTCACTAATATAATCCCAATTTATTTTTCATCATCAATATCAATTTCATAGAGAATACACCAAAAACAAATACCAGTACTCCAACCAGTAACCTAATCCCAAATCCCGTCTCTTGAATCGATTCTGAGTTCGTGAAGTGGTTGTAGTTGGGAATAAGCCGCTGTCGCCGGAGTCCCTAAATAAGAGAAGATCCGCCGCTGTCCTACGATCGTCCCTCTCTTCGTCGCTGCCGGAAATCGAGACCAACGTCCACGTGCTAAGTAAACACCGCTGCCGCCACCACGTCGATCTTTGGATCAGAAACGATAACCGGTGTACCTCCAATCACGTCGACGCCAAGTCACGCTGCTGGACATTCGATCGGGGCTGTCCCTCTCTCGCTCTTTCACTGAGAACATCAAGAGACTTAAGGATCGACTTCCAAGTTTATGATCGATTTTGAATTTAAGAAGCCAACAGTATCAAAACGCTCACGAGGTAGGGACATTCTTATCTCTACTTAATGCTTATTTCAAAAGTATGTGCTACGTGTTTATAATATGTGCTTATGTGGATATGTTACATGTGAATATTGATTACATGAAGCGAATGTTGATGATATGATGCGAATGTGAATGATACAGTATGGAAATGATACAGTACGGAAATGTGATTTAGCCCGTGGCCTGGATAAAGGGTCAGTGACTACGGTCATCGGGGTGTACCCGCGGTGCTACATGTTATGGAAATGTTAATTAGCTCGTGGCCTGGAAAAAGGGTCAGTGACTACGGTCATCGGGGTGTACCCGCAATGCTACATGGTATGAGAATATTGAATAGCCAGTGGCCTGGATAAAGGGTCAGTGACTACGGTCATCGGGCTGAACCCGCTGCGCTACGATTAAAACAGCGACAGACTGAAAAGGTCAGTGACTACGGTCACCGGGGTGAACCCACTTTGTTTAATTGCATCTATGTTAGAAACAGCGACCGAATGAAAAGGTCAGTGACTACGGTCACCGGGGTGAACCCACTGTTTTCTAAGAAGTGAATGACTATGTACGTGATGTGCGACACTATGTTATGTGTGACTATATGCTCTATGTGATTCATGTTATATGCACGTTTTACGTATGATTGATCGAGTATTAATTATGGATAAGGGATGACCTATTGAGTACGTTGAGCTCATTCCTTCAACGATATTTTTTTCAGGATTGTTCGAGGATGTCGAGCGTGGAACATGGCGTTGGATATGAGAAAATGCTTATTCATATTTGTCATTTTCAACTAAATATTTTAAATGATTTTAATGACGTAAGTTACTATTATTTACATTGTTTTAAAGGTTAATTATATTAAAAGTTATTTTCAAAATTTTATTATACTTATTTTCAAAAATTAAATATTCGATTTGGTATTTTATGTTATTAAAAATTGATTTAAAAGTATTTAAAGTAGCGCCCGATTTATTTATTGTCATATTCAAACACCTTCCGCTTTATGAAAAATGGGGCGTTACAAGTGGTATCAGAGCAAATTCTATTCTGTAGACATTAAAATAAAATTAAAATGAATGATTTATCCATCGCCAGTTCCCTCGTTTGATATCCTCCAGAGGTAAGTATTTATGGTATGTGTATTTATTTGATTCTTTATGTGATAAATTATTTGGCACCGGAGATGTTGAATGTTTATTTATGCCATGTGTATTTATTTGTTACTTGATGTTATGAAATGTTTTGGTACTTATAGAGACTTTGAACTTAGAACTTAGATTATGCTCAATTGAACTTAGATGGCAAAAAAAAAAACAATTATCACTAAGAGAATTGTACCTCTGCGTTAGCGATTGATACTTAGTGCGCACTATGAATTGGAGAAAATTTTAATAACTCTCATGTGATTAAAAGAATAATACATTTTATTATTTAGATTATGGAGACAAGGCCAAGAAACCAATTAAACACATATCGACAGCCCTCTGATGATCAAAATGATGTGGACGCTACGAGAGTAGCTTTTGGAAATCTCCTTAACGAATTCATGAACAAGATTGGAAGAAATGGAAATGACAACAACCAAATGGTAGAACAATTTCGAAGTTATCATCCACCTACGTAAGTTACTATTATTTACATTGTTTTAAAGGTTAATTATATCAAAAGTTATTTTCAAAAATTTATTATACTTAATTTATTTTCAAAAATTAAATATTCGATTTGGTATTTTATGTTATTAAAAATTGATTTAAAAGTATTTAAAGTAGCGCCCGATTTATTTTATTTTCATATTCAAACACCTTCCGCTTTATGAAAAATGGGGCGTTACACTCTGGCCTAACTGTCTTTCTCAGAATAGCTTTGATAATCATGTTGGAGAGTTCTGCTTGGCCGTTTGCCTGGGGGTGATAGGCACAGGTGATTCGATGAGTGACTCCATACTTTCGCAGCAGGCTCTCAATGATGTAGTTGCAGAAATGGGTCCCCTGATCACTGATGAGCGCTCTGGGCACACCAAATCGAGTGAAAATTTTCCCTTTGAGGAATTTAGCCACAATGCGCGAATCATTGGTGGTAGTAGCCTTTTCCTCGACCCACTTTGAGACATAATCAACTTCTAGGAGTATGTATTCCTTACCTTGTGAATTCGGAAATGGCCCCATGAAGTCTATGCCCCAGACATCAAAAATCTCTACTGGCAGTATGGGCACAGAGGGCATTTCATTTCGCTTGGTCAAGTTGCCTTCCTTCTGACACTCATCACATCTTTTGCATAAGTCATAGCAGTCTCTGACCAAAGTGTTCCAGTAGAATCCGCAATCCAGAACCTTTCTTGCTGTACGCCTAGGCCCAAAGTGGCCTCCACAGGGTTGCTTGTGGCAGTGATCCACTATGCCCTGCTGCTCAGACTCAGGAATGCATCTTCTAAGGACTTGGTCTTCACATCTCTTCCACAAATAGGGTTCATCCCAGACGTAGCTCCTTGCCTCACGCCTCATCTTGTTTTTCTCATAATACGTCATGCCCTCCCTGAAAATTCCTGTAACCATAAAGTTCGCCCAAAGCGGTGATAGAATATAAATGCTCATCAGGGAACGTCTCTGTGATAGGCATATCCTCTTCCTTCTGGAGAATCCTACTAAGGTGATCTGCCACGAGATTCTGATTGCCAGACTTGTCTCGAATTTCGATGTCAAACTCCTGAAGTAGCAGGATCCATCGAATAAGTCTTGGTTTAGTCTCCTTCTTTGCCATGAGGTACTTCAATGCAGCGTGGTCTGTATACACTATGGTCTTACTGCCCAGCAGGTATGACCTAAACTTCTCAAAGACAAATACTATGGCAAAAATCTCTTTCTCGGTCGTGGCATAGTTACTTTGGGGAGCATTAAGGGTCTTCGAGGCATAGTAAATCACATGCCTTTCTTTCCCTTTCATTTGCCCTAACATAGCTCCTACTGCATATCCACTTGCATCACACATCAGCTCGAAAGGCATGCCCCATTCTGGTGGATGAATAATAGGCGCTGTGACCAATCTCTCCTTCAAGTGGTTGAAGGCAGCCTTGCAGTCCTCATCAAAGTCCCATTCTACATCATTCTGGAGCAGCTTGGTCAAAGGGCGGGCTATTTGGGCAAAGTCCTTCACAAAGCGTCTGTAGAACCCAGCATGCCCTAGGAACCCTCTGACTTGCTTCACATTCCTTGGGTATGGCAGCTTTGAGATAACTTCTATCTTTGCCTTATCCACCTCTATGCCCTTAGCTGAAATGACATGTACAAGGACAACTCCCTCTTCGACCATGAAATGGCATTTTTCGTAGTTCATTACAAGGCTCTTGTTGGAGTAATATACTTAATGTCTAGATTTGAGTATTCTGAACTCCTTGTGCACTTTCATTTACCTATTAATAATGAACATTCGCTTGCTTTTAATTATTGTTAATTAAATACATGCAAATTATAGTCCTGGATTATATACGTTGTAGTTAGTATGGTGTGCGACGTCACACAGAAGATCATACTATCGGTTACTCGTATTTAATCAAACAGTTGCTCACAACCTAGATGGACACGGACTAATCCATCGGTATAGTCGTTGTGTGAGAGAGAAAATAATTTGTCTTAATTATTTTATCACACTTGTACACTTGGTGTATTGAGCGGATCGCTTGAGACTTATCAATTAGGTTTGCTCGGTGATAATTGATTTAAAACTCAGTGTATTTTATTCTTAATCCCCGATACAATTGCGGGTGTGTATATTTAATATAAGTGACTTTGATTTTCCAAAGGAATTGACCGGTTTAATTATTGGGTCAATTACCGGTTAAGTTGGGTCACTATATTTTATATATGGCATGCCGTGAATTCTTGACGGGACAGTGTATCCCGGAAGGGTTGATAATATCCCCGAGATGAGCTCATAAGGATTTATTATGTAAACCTCGCGAGTGGATTTGTTCCGCATAATAAATAAGGTTGAGTGGTACTAGTCTCGGATATAAGAGATGAATAAATTTATTAAGCAATAAATAAATTTTATTCATGGATATTTAAATCATAAATACACGGAATAAATAAATACTACCGGAGAAATATTATTGGATATAATATGGTTTAATATTGGGAGTGCAATTAATTTATATAGTGGAAAATAAATAAATTAATATTAATGGGATTAATAGATTTGGGCTTGGGCTCAATTTAATCATTAATATTGGAAGCCCAATATTCCACCTCTTTTAGATCCCCTACGTAGCCTATAAAAGCACTACATGGTCTTCTCTATTCTCATATAACTTGAAGATCATAATTCTTCTAGAGAGAGAAAGTAGAGAGAGAAGTAGATCCATAGAGCTTGGAGGATCGTCGCCCACCCGACGTTCAAGCTAGTGCAAGGAATACGTGGGAAGATTCAAAGGTCATCTTGATTTCGTTTCTCCGAACAACGAATCGAAGGTATAATATCTAAACGCCCTTGATATTATTTGATTTTGGATTTATCGAGAATACCGTAGAACGCAAGATCCAAATATCGAACCCGGATTAGACGAACGATCAAGCGGTGGTGGCGAAGCCACCGGACCGCGGGATCAACCCGCCTAGGGTTTCGGTGGGGAGGGGTCGAACCCCGGCTGGGAGCCGGGGATGCGATCGATCACTCCGATCGATCGCAAGCCTCGAGGGCTGGGCCCCGCGGCTGTCCGCTGGTCAGACCGACACCCAGCGGCGGCGAGTCGCCGGGCTCGCCGCGGGGGCTGCTGGGCAGCCCCGGTCGATCGCCGTGAGCGATCGACTTCTTCGATCGGGCGAACCCCGCGTGCGGGGGTTCGGGCTGGGCGCGCACACGACTTCGGTCGTGTTGTGCGTTCGGCTCGTGCTCCGGCTCGTACGTGGTGTTCGTGTGATCTCCGGCGGATGGGTTTGATCGGGATATTGTTTTCCGCAAATTTTAATAGCCCGGGATGTCGAATTCCAACAATTGGTATCAGAGCGTGGTTTACGTTCGCGGTATTTTCGATAAAATTGTTCTACCTTGCAGGGTTCCGACTATTATGGCTTAATTTATTGTTCGTTTAATTTATTTTGTCATGATTGTTGGTTTGATTAAACTCTCGGACATGTCGAGATTCGTTTTTGGTTGTGAATGCTTGTAATAGTAAAAATTCGGGGGTTGACCGAATTTAGGTTTATTATTATTGTTCTATCTTTTTCCGGAAAATGTATAGGGTCGATTTCATGTATAGAATCGATACCGGATAGTGTAAAATTAAATTTGTAATTTATTTTGCATTGGATCGATGCCGAAACGACCGCCGGAGAAGACGTGTGACGAAGGAGATGATCGTGAGGGTGATTAGGGCTCGGATCGACCTCCCCATGGTCGATCCATGAGCATCGATCGACCCACGCCCTAAAGGGGCTGCCCGCGGGAGCTCCGGTCACGCCGGCCACCAGTGGAGGTGGCGCGTGGGCTGGACGGCGGCGGCATCTAGGCGGCGGTCGAGGGTGGCGCGGGGATCCCCACCCCGTGCTATCCCGGTCCGGAGATTTGCTTTCCTAATTGATTCGAGTTTTCCTAATTTGAGTATTCCTATTTTTGGGAACTTTCATGGATTAGGAAAAGAATCAATTTGGAATTAATTAGGATTCCTAATTGATTATTTCTATTTTATGGAAATATTCATGGATTAGGAATCTAATTAATTTGGAAAGTAGAAGAGTCCTAAATTATTTTATTTCCTTATTTCATTATAGAAGTCTTCTAGAATATTCCAAGTGGGTCTTGGATAGATTATTCTAGAGATTTAATGAAGTAGAAAAGGAAAAATAAAATAAATAAAAATATTAATAATATTTAATTTTATGTTTGATTTATTCGATTGACTTAATTTTTCGAATTAAGTATCTTTTGGATTTATTAAAAATAAATAGATTTAAATATTGGAAATTAATATTCTCGTCACATGGAGCATTCAAGAACGAAGACTAAAGACTAGAAGATGCGTACGGAGATGGAGTAAAGCCATAATGGTCGGAAAATAATATTCTAGTATTATTTTGACTATGTGATAATATTGTGTGCTTTATTACATGTATGCATGCTATATGTGTTTATTTTATGCACTAGATTGCGTATCCCTTTATTGTAAAAAGCTAAGTGGGAGAGGGTATGGAAACATACCCATGGTCTCCATTGCTGCTCTCTTGGTGACTTTTATAAACTTTTGAAGTTTATATAGACAAGTCATTGGAGGAGAGTTCTTGTAATTCCTCTTACGAGAAACATTGATTAAGTTCATCAAACAATGCCTAAGTTGTCTTTCCAAAACTGATTTCAAGTCGACTCATTCTCACCCCGGGGAGTGGAATGGAGCCAAAGCCACTTGGTCATGTCGAGGACACAAATTAGAGGCAATCGTACCATCTTTTGAAGGTGGATCGATTGTCTGCTCGGCTCCCTCATTTATGAGAGATAGGGTTGTTCGCATGGTGAATCACTGGTAAGAAACTTCGAGTTTCACTTATGATTCTCCACGTCTTGATTTACAAGATTAAATGGATCAAGTAATTGGATGTCAATTGTAAAAGTCTTTTGGTGTAGTAAATGTCCACACTATCGTGGCTTGCTGCACTGAATGGGATTTTGGATCAATTGATGTAGACAGTTATAGAAGGGAGTAAAGGATCTGTGTGTTAACGTAAACGTCCACACTATCGTGGCTTGCGGTGATATGCGAGTCCCAAACAAACTTCTTAGTACTGAGCAATGGTTTACACTTAGGTACGCTTCATAGTATCCTTCCCATCGAAGTAACGCTATTGATGATGTACGACCGAAGCAAATCTAATTGCTAAATCATTTGGATAGGTAAACGTCCACACTATCGTGGCTTGCTATATCTGATGGGATTTTAGAGGCGATTAGTGATTTAATGATATTATTAAAGGGAGATAATATCGGATATTAAATTGTTTGTTTGTTTTATGTGCTTATAGGTTAAGAATGACTGTGACCCCACTTTGTGATATACTTAAAGATGAAAACTCACTGGTTCCATATAATAATGTTTGGGAAAGAAATCTGGACAATGTTCAGACTGTTGAGCCTTCCGAATCCACTATTGTCCCAACTGATGAGGACATTGAAAATGACCTCAAGGAGATGTTAGGACATAGTAAGGAAGACGGACAAGAGGTGATTGACATACTCATTAAGTTCAGTCCTCTTGAGGAATCGCTTAAAAACGATTTCAAAAGGAATGAACTGATAAGTATGATCAGAGAATCACAAGCTCTAGTGGCCAAGTTGGAAGTGCAAGCATATAAGCCCAGTGGTTTTGAACCACAGATTGGGAAGAGCAAGCCGCGAGGCAAATGCTTTCGATGCAAGCAGTCTGGGCACTGGAAGTCTGATTGTCCTCTCATCAAAGGTTCGAAATTTTCCTTAGTCACCGAAACATTATCAGTGGTGATATCTACCAGCACCTGGTGTGTGGATACGGGGGCCACTGATCATGTCTGCAATTTATTGCAGGGGTTCGAGGAAACCCGGAGACTTAGAGAGGGAGAAATCGTGGTCTACATGGGCAATGCTGCAAAGGTGGCGGCTGTTGCAGTGGGAGACGTTCACTTACGCTTTAGTAGTGAAAGGGTTTTAGTTTTACAAAATTGTCTTTATGTACCAAACTTTAGAAAGAATTTAATTTCGGTTTCTAAACTTATTACGAATGGATATTCCGTTTCTTTTGATCACTCTGTGATCATAAGAAGAAATGGTGAGACTATCTGTTCTGGTACATTGATAGACGATTTGTATGTTCTAAATCCTGAGTCTAACACGATGCAACTAACCGAGAGTAATAACACATCCACGAACACCAATAAGAGAAAGGAACCTTCTAAAATGAATCAATTATACTTGTGGCATCTAAGGCTAGGTCATAATAATTCAAATAGAATTCAAAGGTTGAAAGCTGATGGTTTAATCAGTGGTGTTGAAGGAGAGGACCTTCCAACCTGCGAATCCTGTTTGGAGGGTAAAATGACCAAGCGTTCTTTTTCTGGTAAAGGACGTAGAGCTGAACAAGTGTTGGATTTGATTCACTCTGATGTATGCGGACCTATGTCTACTCAGGCAAGAGGAGGGTACGAGTATTTCATCACTTTCACTGATGATTACTCAAGGTATGGATATATATACCTGATGCGCCGCAAGAGCGAATCTTTTGACAAGTTCAAAGAATTCAAGGCTCTTGTGGAGAACCTTCATGGTAAATCCATAAAATGCCTGCGATCTGATCGCGGAGGCGAGTACCTGTCTGGGGAATTCAAGGCATACTTGGCAGAGAATGGGATTGATTCCCAAATGACATCACCATATACTCCTCAGCAGAATGGTGTTTCAGAACAAAGGAATAGGACTCTTATGGAGATGGTGCGTTCAATGATGAGTTACTCGGACTTACCTATTATGTTCTGGGGACATGCCTTGGAAACGGCGGCGTATATTTTGAATAGGGTTCTAACCAAAACCGTGCCAACCACACCCATGGAATTGTGGAGTGGGCGCAAGCCTAACTTGAGACACATTCAGATCTAGGGATGTCCAGCACATGTGTTGCGACAAGGGGCCGATAAGTTAGAACCTAGATCAGAATTACGGCTGTTTGTAGGATACCCGAAAGGAACTAAAGGTGGCATGTTCTATAGTCCTACGGACCAGAAGATCGTTATAAGTACTAACGCTCGGTTCTTAGAGGAAGACTATGTCATGGACCACAAGCCCAAAAGTGACATAATACTTGATGAGTTGAGAGGTAACAAAGAAGACTTGGATACAGCCGAACCGAGTATAGATACACCACTAGAATCTGCACCTGACACTGTCACTGTTGATACACCGGAACACCGTCGTAGTGGGAGGGTTGTTAAACAACCAAATAGATGGATTGGACTGGGTGAGTCTTCGGACTCTGGACCTGGAGTTCATGAAATCTATCTCTGGACCTATGATGAGGCGGTACAAGATATAGATGCGCCTTCTTGGAAGAAAGCAATGAAATCCGAAATTGAATCTATGGATTCTAATAAAGTCTGGGATCTTGTAGAACTACCAAACGGCGTAAAGCCAATTGGGTGTAAATGGGTCTACAAGAGAAAGAGAGGATCTGACGGAAAGGTTGAAACCTTTAAAGCTCGGCTTGTTGCGAAAGGCTATACTCAGAAAGAGGGAATCGATTATGAGGAGACCTTTTCGCCGGTAGCCAAGATAAAGTCGATCCGGATTCTCTTATCCATAGCGGCTCATATGGATTATGAGGTGTGGAAAATGGATGTCAAGACAGCTTTCCTAAATGGAAGTCTTGATGAGACGATTTATATGAAACAACCAGAAGGGTTCATTGCTAAGGGGCGAGATCATCTAGTGTGCAAGCTTAATCGATCCATTTATGGATTGAAACAAGCCTCGAGATCGTGGAACCTGCGGTTTGATGAAGTAGTCTAATCTTTTGGATTCAATCAAAGCATGGACAAATCGTGTGTGTATTGGAAACGTGATGGGAAGAAGGTGGTGTTTCTCGTGCTTTATGTGGACGACATTCTTCTCATTGGCAACAGTGTGAAGATGTTATCAAACATAAAGGGATGGTTGTCTAGACAATTCGATATGAAAGATTTGGGAGAAGTTGGACATGTTCTAGGGATCAAGGTTATAAGGGATCGCCGGAATAGAACATTGTACCTATCCCAGCAATCTTACATAGACACGATTCTGGCTCGTTTTAACATGCAAGATTCCAAGAAGGGTGAACTGCCCTTCAGTAAAGGAACTTATCTTTCTAAAGAGATGTGTCCTAGGACACAGAAGGAGAAAGATGAAATGAAAGAAGTTCCCTACGCTTCGGCTGTGGGAAGCTTGATGTATGCAATGTTATGCACGAGGCCTGATATCTGCTATGCAGTGGGCATAGTAGCGAGATATCAGAGTAATCCTGGAAAGGCTCATTGGACTGCCGTAAAGATCATTTTCAAGTATTTACGAAATACTAGGGATTATGTTCTAAGTTACGGGGCAGACAATCTGATTCCCTTGGGTTATACGGATTTGGATTTCCAAGCTGATAAGGACCGGCGTAAGTCGACATCAGGCTATGTGTACACTTTGGGAGGTGGAGCCGTATCATGGAAGAGTGTTAAGCAAAAGTGCATTTCAGACTCTAACATGGAAGCTGAATATGTTGCAGCCTCAGAGGCAGCGAAAGAGTCAGTTTGGTTCCTTAGTTTCCTCCAGGACTTAGATGTGATTCCGAGTTTGCCCAAGGCTATGACAATTTATTGTGATAATAGCGGTGCAGTGGCAAACAGTAAGGAACCACGGTCTCATAGTGCTACGAAACACACAGAGCGCAAGTACCACCTATTTCGAGACATCGTCAAGAGGGGCGATGCAGTAGTCACCAAGATAGCTTCGGAGGACAACCTAGCAGACCCTTTCACCAAGATACTTCCTAAGGATGTATATTTCAAGCACTTGGAGGGTTTGGGAGTCAGAAGTTTGGAAGATAAGACTAGACCTTAGTATAAGTGGGAGATTGCTGGAGTAGTATACTTAATGTCTAGATTTGAGTATTATGAACTCCTTGTACACTTTCATTTACCTATTAATAATGAACATTCATTTGCTTTTAATTATTGTTAATTAAATATATGCAAATCATAGTCCTGGATTTTATACGTTGTAGTTAGTATGGTGTGTATGGACACACAGAAGATCATACTATCGGTTACTCGTATTTAATCGAACAGTTGCTCACGACCTAGATGGACACGGACCAATCCATCGGTATAGTCGTTGTGTGAGAGAGAAAATAATTTGTCTTAATTATTTTATCACACTTGTACACTTGGTGTATTCAGCGGATCGCATGAGACTTATCAATTAGGTTTGCTCAGTGATAATTGATTTAAGACTCAGTGTATTTTATTCTAATTCCCCGATACAATTGCGGGTGTGTATATTTAATATACGTGACTTTGATTTTCCAAAGGAATTGACCGGTTTAATTATTGGGTCAATTACCGGTTAAGTTGGGTCACTATATTTTATATATGGCATGCTGTGAATTCTTGACGGGACAGTGTATCCCGGAAGGGTTGATAATATCCCCGAGATGAGCTCATAAGGATTTATTATGTAAACCTCGCGAGTGGATTTGTTCCGCATAATAAATAAGGTTGAGTGGTACTAGTTTCGGATATAAGAGATGAATAAATTTATTAAGCAATAAATAAATTTTATTCATGGATATTTAAATCTTAAATACACGGAATAAATAATACTACCGGAGAAATATTATTTGGATATAATATGGTTTAATATTGGGAGTGCAATTAATTTATATAGTGGAAAATAAATTAATTAATATTGATAAGGATTAATAGACTTGGGCTTGGGCTCAATTTAATCTTCAATATTGGAAGCCCAATATTCCACCTCCTTTAGATCCCCTACGTAGCCTATAAAAGCACTACATGGACTTCATAAATAATAAGACAAGAATATCAATACTTGATAGTTCTAGAGAGTTGAAGGAGATCCATAGGAGTTCGATAGATCGTCGCCCACCCGACGTTCGAACGGAGTGCAAGGAATACGTGGGAAGATTCAAAGGTCATCTTGATTTCGTTTCTCCGAACAACGAATCGAAGGTATAATATCTAAACACCCTTGATATTATTCGATTTTATTTTATTGTAAAATATCGTGAAGGCAAGATCCAAAAGTCGAACCCCGGAGTAGAGGACGATCGCGTGGTGGTGGCGAAGCCACCGGACCACGGGCGATCGCCCCTAGGGTTTCGGGCGCGCGGAGGAGAAACCCTCGGCTGGGCCGAGGGTGTGCGATCGATCCATGTGATCGATCGCTGGGCACGGGCTGGTGCCGTGCCCGACCCCACCTCGACGGTGGGGACCTCCAGGCGGCGGCGAGTCGCCGGACTCGTCGCAGGGGCTGCTGGGCAGCCCCACCCCAACCGATCGCACGGCGCGATCTTTAATCGCGTGAACCCCGCGACGCGGGGGTTCGGTCGGGGGCAGCCGCACGTCTTCGGGCGTGTGGTCTCCTCGGCTGGACTCCGGCGCGTTCGTCGGCGTTCGTGTGATCTCCGACGATGGGTTTTTGATCGGGTTATTGTTTCCGCAAATTTTAATAGCCCGGGATATCGAATTCCAACAAGTCTACATCAGGCTATGTGTACACTTTGGGAGGTAGAGCCGTATCATGGAAGAGTGTTAAGCAAAAGTGCATTTCAGACTCTACCATGGAAGCTGAATATGTTGCAGCCTCAGAGGCAGCGAAAGAGTCAGTTTGGTTCCTTAATTTCCTCCAGGACTTAGATGTGATTCCGAGTTTGCCCAAGGCTATGACAATTTATTGTGATAATAGCGGTGCAGTGGCAAACAGTAAGGAACCACGGTCCCATAGTGCTACGAAACACATAGAACGCATGTACCACCTGATTCGAGACATCGTCAGGAGAGGCGATGCGATAGTCACCAAGATAGCTTCAGAGGACAACCTAGCGGACCCTTTCACCAAGATACTTCCTAAGGAAGTATATTTCAAGCACTTGGAGGGTTTGGGAGTCAGAAGTTTGGAAGATAAGACTAGACCTTAGTATAAGTGGGAGATTGTTGGAGTAATATACTTAATGTCTAGATTTGAGTATTCTGAACTCCTTGTGCACTTTCATTTACCTATTAATAATGAACATTCGTTTGCTTTTAATTATTGTTAATTAAATACATGCAAATTATAGTCCTGGATTATATACGTTGTAGTTAGTATGGTTTGCGACATCACACAGAAGATCATACTATCGGTTACTCGTATTTAATCAAACAGTTGCTCACGACCTAGATGGACACGGACTAATCCATCGGTATAGTCGTTGTGTGAGAGAGAAAATAATTTGTCTTAATTATTTTATCACACTTCCTCACTTGGTGTATTGAGCGGATCGCTTGAGACTTATCAATTAGGTTTGCTCGGTGATAATTGATTTAAGACTCAGTGTATTTTATTCTTAATCCCCGATACAATTGCGGGTGTGTATATTTAATATAAGTGACTTTGATTTTCCAAAGGAATTGACCAGTTTAATTATTGGGTCAATTACCGGTTAAGTTGGGTCACTATATTTTATATATGGCATGCCGTGAATTCTTGACGGGACAGTGTATCCCGGAAGGGTTGATAATATCCCCGAGATGAGCTCATAAGGATTTATTATGTAAACCTCGCGAGTGGATTTGTTCCGCATAATAAATAAGGTTGAGTGGTACTAGTCTCGGATATAAGAGATGAATAAATTTATTAAGCAATAAATAAATTTTATTCATGGATATTTAAATCTTAAATACACGGAATAAATAAATACTACCGGAGAAATATTATTGGATATAATATGGTTTAATATTGGGAGTGCAATTAATTTATATAGTGGAAAATAAATTAATTAATATTAATGGGATTAATAGATTTGGGCTTGGGCTCAATTTAATCATTAATATTGGAAGCCCAATATTCCACCTCCTTTAGATCCCCTACGTAGCCTATAAAAGCACTACATGGTCTTCTCTATTCTCATATAACTTGAAGATCATAATTCTTCTAGAGAGAGAAAGTAGAGAGAGAAGTAGATCCATAGAGCTTGGAGGATCGTCGCCCACCCGACGTTCAAGCTAGTGCAAGGAATACGTGGGAAGATTCAAAGGTCATCTTGATTTCGTTTCTCCGAACAACGAATCGAAGGTATAATATATAAACGCCCTTGATATTATTTGATTTTGGATTTATCGAGAATACCGTAGAACGCAAGATCCAAATATCGAACCCGGATTAGACGAACGATCACGCGGTGGTGGCGAAGCCACCGGACCGCGGGATCAACCCGCCTAGGGTTTTGGTGGGGAGGGGTCGAACCCCGGCTGGGAGCCGGGGATGCGATCGATCACTCCGATCGATCGCAAGCCGCGAGGGCTGGGCCCCGCGGCTGTCCGCTGGTCGGACCGACACCCAGCGGCGGCGAGTCGCCGGACTCGCCGCGGGGGCTGCTGGGCATCCCCGGTCGATCGTCGTGAGCGATCGACTTCTTCGATCGCGCGAACCCCGCCTGCGGGGGTTCGGGTTGGGCGCGCACACGACTTCGGTCGTGTTGTGCGTTCGGCTCGTGCTCCGGCTCGTACGTGGTGTTCGTGTGATCTCCGGCGGATGGGTTTGATCGGGTTATTGTTTTCCGCAAATTTTAATAGCCCGGGATGTTGAATTCCAACAGCTCTTCTCCACACACCTTCTGAGCACCATCTCTAAGTGTTCAAGGCAGGAGTCAAAGGAGTTGCCATACACGCTTAAATCGTCCATGAACACTTAAATCCCATTCTCGAGCAGGTCAGAGAAGATACTCATCATGCACCTTTGAAAAGTTCCTGGTGCATTGCAGAGGCCAAAGGGCATTCTCCTGTAGGCAAAGGTGCCAAAAGGACAGGTGAAGGTGGTTTTGTCCTGATCCTCTTGAGCAACCCATATCTGCATATACCCTGAGTAGCCATCTAGAAAGCAAAAGTGCTTCTTCCCAGCCAATCTCACTAACATTTCATCAATGAAGGGCAAAGGGAAATGATCCTTGCGGGTTACCTTGTTCAGTTTGTGGTAGTCAATGCAAACTCTCCACCCAGTTTGTAGTTGTGTGGCAATCTGCTCATTCCTTTCGTTCTCTATGACTTGAACTCCAGACTTCTTTGGCACCACATGAACTGGGCTAACCCACTTGCTATCAGACACTGGGTAGATTATGCCCACACTGAGAAGCTTCTTGATCTCTTTGAGCACAACTTCCTTCATTGCTGGGTTGAGCTTCCTTTGAGGATCACGTACGGGCACAGAGTCATCTTCCAGAAGAATGTGGTGTTGGCATATTCTCGGACTTATCCCTCTGATATCAGCCAAAGTCCACCCTATGGCTTGTTTGTACTGCCCCAACACATATCCAACTTTGCCTCCTCTGCCTCTTGTAAGTAGGCAGTTATGATGACGGGCAAAGTGTCATTATCTCCCAAGTATAAGTACTTGAGATGTTTGGGCAACTTTTTCCGCTCCAGTACTGGTGGCTTTTCAAGTGAAGGAATCATGATCATCTCTTCGATCTCTATCGGTTTGCCCGGGTTGCCTTTGAAATTCTCCAGAGAGTCTAACTGCTCGATTGCCTCTTGCAATTCTTCCGGTTCGTCCTCCATGTCTAAATCAGTAAGCCCTTGTTGAATAGCTATCTCAGTATGATCATACTTGCCACATTGGAGTGCTTTTGCCTCCACTGCCTTCTCAATTTGGTCAATGTAGTGGATCTCTTCAGTGTCAGCTGGGTGCTTCATGGACTTGTAGAGGTCAAACGTGACCGTCTCTCCCACGAATTTGCACGTCAGCCTTCCGGTTTCGCAGTCGATGTGGGTCCTTGCTATTTTTAGGAACGGTCTGCCCAATATCATCACAGGGGCTTTTCTTGATCTGCCCATATCGAGCACATAAAAGTCAGCAGGGAATATCAACTCTTCCACTTTGACCAGGACATCTTCCAGTATGCCCTCAGGATAAACATTCGATCTATCTGCCAGTTGGATCACAACTCGAGTGGGCTTCAGTTGGCCTATTTCCAGGTCTTCGTACATCGTTTTGTGCATAACGTTGATTGACGCTCCCAGATCGAGCATTGCCTTCTCTATCTTCATATGCCCTATGATGCACGGGATGTAAAACATGCTTGGGTCTCCACACTTTGTAGGTCTAGTCTTTTTTATCACAGCAGATACATTTTCTCCCACCTCAAACTTTGCATCATCTTGATATTTGACCTTCTTTGTGCAGAGTTCCTTCAAGAACTTAGCACATCTGGGCATAGCGTTCAGTATGGTCAGAAGGGGCATATTGATTTCCACCTGTTGGAGTTGTGTACTTAATGTCTAGATTTAAGTAACCGAAACTCACGATCCATTGCCACTAATCAATTTAATTAAATAAACAATTATTTGCGTTTAATTATTTATAATTAAATATATGCAAATTATAGTCCTAGATTATATACGTTGTAGTTAGTATGGTGTGCGACGTCACACGGAAGATCATACTATCGGTTACTCGTATATAATCGAACAGATGCTCACGACCTAGATGGACACGGACCAATCCATCGGTATAGTCGTTGTATGAGAGAGAAAATAATTTGTCTTAATTATTTTATCATACTTGTACACTTGGTGTATTGGGCGGATCACTTGAGATTTATCGATTAGGATTGCCTTGGATAATCGATTTAAATCTCAGTGTATTTTATTCTTAATCCCCGATACTATTGCGGGTGTGTATATTTAATATAAGTGACTTTGATTTTCCAAAGGAATTGACCGGTTTAATTATTGGGTCAATTACCGGTTAAGTTGGGTCGCTATATTTTATATATGACATGCCGTGAATACTTGACGGGAAAGTGTATCCCGTAAGGGTTGATAATATCCCCGAGATGAGTTCATAAGGAATTATTATGTAAACCCTGCAGGTGGATTTATTCAGCATAATAATTAAGGTTGAATGGTACTATTCTCGGATATAAGAAATGAATAAATTAATTAGCAATAAATTAATTTTATTCATGGATATTTATATCTTAAATACACGGAATAAATAATACTACCGGAAAAATATTATTTGATATAAAATGGTTTAATATTGGGAGTGCAATTAATTTATATAGTGGAAAATAAATTAATTAATAATAGTAAGAATTAATAGATTTGGGCTTGAGCTCAATTTAATCATTAATATTGGAAGCCCAATATTCCACCTCCTTAAGATCCCCTACGTAGTGTTGGAGTTGTGTACTTAATGTCTAGATTTAAGTAACGGTAAACTTCGATCATAGCATTTAATCTATTTAATTAATAAACAATTATTTGCATTTAATTATATGCAAATCATAGTTCTGGATTTTATACGTTGTAGTTAGTATGGTGCTGCATGGGCGCACAGAAGATCATACTATCGGTTACTCGTATTTAATCGAACAGTTGCTCACGACCTAGATGGACACGAACTAATCCATCGGTATAGTCGTTGTGTGAGAGAGAAAATAATTTATCTTAATTATTTTATCACACTTGTACACTTGGTGTATTGGGCGGATCAATTGAGACTCATCAATTAGGATTGCTCGGCGATAATTGATTTGAGACTCGGAGTATTTTATTCTTAATCCCTGAAACAATTGCGGGTGTGTATATTTAATATAAGTGACTTTGATTTACCAAAGGAATTAACCGATTTAATTATTGGGTTAATTACCGGTTAAGTTGGGTCACTATATTTTGTATATGGCATGCCGTGAATGATTGACCGGACAGTGTATCCCGGAAGGGTTGATAATATCCCCGAGATGAGTTCATAAGGAATTATTGTGTAAACCTCATGAGTGGATTCGTTCCGCACAATAATTAAGGTTGAATGGTACTAGTCTCGGATTCAAGAGATGAATATAATTTATTGGGCAATAAATAAATTTATTCATGGATATTTAAATCTTAAATACACGGAATAAATAATACTAAGATGGAGAAATATTATTTGATATAATATGGAATAATATTGGGAGTGCAATTTTATTTATATAGTGGAAAATAAATAAAATTAATATTGATAAGAATTAATAGATTTGGGTTGGACCCAATTTAATTTTCAATATTGAAGCCCAATATTTATTCTCCTTATGATCCCCTACGTAGCCTATATAAGCACTACATGGTCTTCACTTTTCACAACTAAGAAAACCTACGGAATTCATAAAGTCTTGAGAGTGAGGAAGATCCATAAGAGTTCGATAGCTCGTCGCCCACCCGACGTTCGAACGGAGTGCTAGGAATACGCGGGAAGATCACAAGGTCGTCAATTAGATTCGTTTCTCCGTACAACGAATCGAGGTAATAATCGAGAAACCCCTTCTTTGATTATGTGCGTATTAATTGTGATGTATACATGAACGACGCGATCCGGGAAAAACGACGAACCTCGGGGACGGGGATTCGAGATCCCCGGCGAGGATCGAGGGAGGCGGTCGAACCCTAGGGTTCGGACCGCCCCATCGCGCGACAAACGGCGTGCCCCGGCTGGACGCCGGGGACACACGATCGACTCCGGTCGATCGCCGGGGTGCCACGGGCTGGTGCCGTGGCGGACCCCAGCCGCCGTCGTCGGAGGCGCGAGGCCGCGGGAACCCTCGGCTGGAGCCGAGGGGCGATCGAGCCCGTGAGCTCGATCGCGGGTCGCTGCGGGGATGACCCGCAGCTGCCTCGTGCGCGCTACGGGTGTTCCCGTAGCGGATGCGCACGGGGCTGACCCCGTGCGAGCAGCGAGTCATCGCGACTCGCTGCGGGCTGCTACGAGCAGCCCCGGGGATGCCTCGCGCATCCCCAACGATCGTCCGTAGACGATCGCGAACCCCTCGCGGGGGTTCGGCTGGGCACACGGGGCCTTCGGGTCTCGGTGACGTTCGGTCGGGCCCCGGCTCGTGAGGTGGTTCGCGTTCGTGGATCCGACTCGTAGGAGAAAATCGGCTGGGGGCGGGCTGCGTGTCTTCGGGCATGTAGTCTCCAAAGGTCGGACTCCTGCGGATGAGTCGGGGATCCAATCTTCGGTGATCGAGGGTTTTTGATCGGGTTATCGGTTCCGCAAATTTTGATAGCCCGGGACATCGAATCCCAGCAAATGGTATCAGAGCGTTTGGTTTCGTGTTCATGTATATGTTCGATTATTGTTCTACCTTGCAGGATTTCCGGCTATCATGGTTGGATTTAATTAATTGTTTTTTAATTAATTATCATGATTATTAAACTCTCGGACATGTCGAGATTCGTTTTTTGTGTGGTTGAATGTTTGTAATAGTAAAAATTCGGGGGTTGACCGAATTTAGGATTTATTATTACGTACTTTACTTTCCGGAAAATGTATAGGATCGATTTCATGTATAGAATCGATACCGGAATTGTAATTTAAATTTTGTAATTTTAATTACGTTGGTTCGATGATGAGACGATCGCCGGAAGACGAAGACGTGTGACGAAGACGAAGAGGACGAAAAACCGGGGGGGGAGGGGGGGGGGGGGGTCGATCATCCCCATGATCGATCCCCATGAGGATCGATCAACCCCATCCCGGGGGCTGCCCGCTAGGGCTTCTAGCCACGCCGGCCACCGGTGGTGGTGGCGCGTGGGCTGGGGGCGGCGGTGGTGGTGGTCCCGGGCGATGGAGGTCGACGGTGGGGATGGCGTGGGATCTCCCAATCTCATGCTATTCCTACCAAGATCCACTTTCCCAAATTAATTCGGATTTTTCCTATTTGAGTACTTTCCTTTTGGAAACTCTCATGGATTAGGAAAAGAATTAATTTAAATTAATTTTTTTTCTATTGATTTATTTCCTTCATGGAAATATTCATAGATTAGAAATTTAATTAATTTAGTACTAAATTTATTTTTCCTATTTGATTATTCCTACTCATGGGAATATTCATGGATTAGGAATAAAAATAAATTTGAAAAGTAGTAGTCCTAATTTATTTATTTTATTTCCTTGTTCTATTATAGATATCTTCTAGAATATTCCAATTTTTAGTTGGATAGATTATTCTAGAGATTTAATAGAACTAGATAGGAAAATAAATAAATAAAAAATATTAATGATATTTAATTTTATTTTTGATATATTCGATTGACTTAATTTTTGAATTAAGTAACTTTTGGATTAATTGAAAATAAATAGATTTAAATATTAGAGATTAATATTCTCGTCACATGGAGCATTCAAGAAACGAAGACTGAAGACTAGAAGATGCATATGAAGATAAAGCCATGATAGTCGGAGAAAAATAATTTCTCTAGCATTATTTTTTACTATGTGCTATGTGCTTTATTGCTTTCATGCATGCTTATGTGTTTAATTATGCATTAGATAGCGTATCCCTTTGTTATAAAAAGCTAAGTGGGAGAGGGGATGGAAACATTCCCATGGTCTCCATTACTGTTCTCTTGGTGACTCTTATGGACTTTTGAAGTTCGTATAGATGTGTCATTGGAGGAGAATTCTTGTAATTCCTCTTACAAGAAACATTGATCAAGTTTATCAAACAATGCCTAATTTGTCTTTCTGAAACTGACTTCAAGTCGACTCATTCTCACCCCGGGGAGGACTTTCGTGCCATTCTTTGATAGATGGGTCGTTTGTCTGCTCGGCTCCCTCATTCGTGAGAGATAGGGTTGTTTGCATGGTGAATCACTGGTTAGAAACTTCGAGTTTCACTTATGATTCTCCACGTCTTGATTTACGAGATTAAATGGATCAAGTAATTGGGAGTCAATTATAAAAGTCTCTTAGTGTAGTAAACGTCCACACCACGTGGCTTGCTGCACTGACGGATTTTGGATTAATTGATGTAGACAGTTGTAAGGAATTGTGAAGAGTTGTGAAGTTATCGTAAACGTCCACACCACGTGGCTTGCGGTAATGTAGCAATTCCTAACGATTCACTTTGGTGCTGAGTAATGGTTTACACTTAGATACGCCTCGTAGTATTCCTCCCCACGAGGTTCCGCTATAAGCGATGTATGACCAAAGAAAATCTAATTGCTAAATCATTTGGGTGGGTAAACGTCCACACCACGTGGCTTGCCTTACCTGATGGGATTTTAGATGTGATTAGTAATTTAATGATATTATTTAAGGGAGATAATATCGGATATTAAATTAATTGTTTGTTTAAATGTGCTTATAGGTTTAGAGAATAGCTATGAACCCACTTTCCATGATACTCAAGGAGCATAAGCTCACTGGCACCAACTATATTGATTGGAAGAGAAATTTAGACATTGTCCTAACTTCGGAAGAGTACAAGTATGTGCTTCATGAAGTGTGCCCTGCCGAGCCCACGGCTGCCTCAACTGATGAGGAAAAACTGGCATATCGGAAGTGGAAAAAGGCTGATGAAATGGCTAGGTGTTATATTTTGGCTTCCATGTCAAATGTACTCCAAACCCAACACGAGCCAATGGACACTGCCTATGATATGATGTTTAACCTCAAGGAGATGTTTGGGGAGCAAGATCGTGCGGCAAGGCAAGAAGCCATGAGAGTCCTCATGTCGACTACTCAGTCTGAAGGAACGCCCGTAGGGGAGCACGTTCTTAAGATGATGAGTTTGTTGAATGAACTTGAGGTCCTAGGAGCTTCTATTGATGCTGAGACGCAAGTCGACATCATACTCCAGTCTCTGGCCCCTAGTTTTGAGCAGTTTCGTATGAGCTATAATATGGGTAAACTATCTTATACTCTTGCGCAACTCCTGACTGAACTAAAGGCGGCAGAGGGGATCTACAAGAAGGGCAAGTCTCAAGCGCTTGTAGCTACCAAGTCCAAAGGCTTTAAGCCTGGTGGAGGTAGGGGCAAGAAAAGGAAGCAAGCCTGGAAACCCAGTGGTGTCAAGAGGACTGCACCACGAGTGGGGGCTCCAAAGCCAAAGGGTAAGTGCTTCCGATGCAACAAGATGGGACACTGGAAGTCTGAATATCCTCTCAGAGGTACGAATCTTTCTTTAGTCGTAAAAACATAGTCAGCGGTATTATCTACCAGAATTCTGGTGTGTAGATATGGAACCACTGACGGTATGTGCATTTTTGAATGCAGGGGTTCCAGAAAACCCGGCGACTTAGAGAAGAAGAATTCGAGTCTACATGGGCGAAGCTGTTGGGGTAGCAGCGGTTGCAGTGGAAGACATTTATCTGTTTTAAGTTTTCATTTCAGTTATTGCTTATGTACCCCTTTATTTTTGAAAAAGAACTTCGTTCTGTTTTTCTTTATTAATGGATATTTTATTTCTTTAATCATTGGATGGTTTGGATAAGAAATAATGGTGATATCCATTATGGTACATTAGATAGCAATGTGTGAATGATGAATCCTTAGTCTACCACAATGCAACAAACCGTTATGTATAACTTGTTTTACTTATTAGATGTATTTCTCTTGTCAATCATTATACTTGTGAATTCTTGAACTTGGTAGTATCTATTCAAAAGGGATTCAAGAGGTCGAAATTGATTTGATCAATTATAGTTGGAGGAATGGACCTCCCGACCTAAGAATCGATCTTGAAAGATAATACAACTGAGTTAACCTTTCTGGATAAAGGATGGAATTCGGACAAGTATAGAAAATGATGATTAATGCGGTATGTGTAATCAAAGAAGATACGAGTCATTCCTTCAAGAATACTCGAAGATGGATTAGAATACTTGATGTGCCATAAAGACAGAGTGTTTTTCAACACAAAGCCATTATGGGGATCCTTCAAAAGTATATTCATTGAAAGCCTGCGACTTGTTCGTGGAGGCTATTATCTATCTAAATAACACATAGCATAAATCAAAGACTGAGATTAAGTCTCAAGCGACTACGCCATACACTGAAGTGTAGACATGGTGTGTCAGGATTGAGAAATGGGATTCTAATAGTAATAGAACAAGTTTGTTCGGAACTACCTATGTTCTATGGATATTTCTGGACGCAACGGCACATTCTATGTGGTTGTAGAATATCCTAGAAGAACAAGTAATTGTATGTTCAATAGTACTACGAACCAGAAGGGTGTTCTCGCCCGGTTCATAGAGGAAAAACTATTAGATGAACTACAATGCCCTAATTGACAAAGTACTTTAAAATGAGGAAAGGGAAAGACTGAGAACCAGCCTAACCGAGCAGCGTACACCACTGACTGCACCTAATGTTGTTACTGTTATACACTGGAACGCCATTGCAGTGGGAGGTTGTTAATCAACCAAGAGATGTTCATAAGACTGGAGGAGTTTTTGAACTCTGGATCTAGTATACATGAAATCAATCCCTAGTTCTGCATAGGAACTTGCGAATTGATGAGATAGTCCATTCTTTGGATTCATCAAAAGGCAAGGAGAGGTGTGTTAGAGACGTAATGGAAACAAGGGTGGTGTTTCTCGGAATTTTGTGTAGATAACACTTCATCGTTGGCAACAATGTAAAAGTGTTGTCAGACGTAAAATAGAGGTTGTCTAAATAAATCGAGATATAAGATTGAGAAGAAGTTAGAGCATGTTCTTAAGATCTTATGATCTAGAGATAAGAACATTGTACTTCTCCTAGACATCTTGTACGATTAAGGTTTGTTTTTAAACATGCATACTTCTGAGAAAGGTTATTGCCTTTCGAGAACAGAATTCATCTATCTAAGGAGATAGATATAGACAGAGCAGTTCCCTACACTTCAAGTGTAGAGGGCTTTGTAAATGCGGTGTTATAAAACAAGAACCTGATATCAACTATGCGGTCTGCGTAGTGGGAGGATATCAAAGTAATCTGGATAAGGGATGTTCGAATACTGCAAGAGTACTTTCATAGTACTGGCTTGAGCAAGACGAA
Source organism: Euphrasia confusa (assembly GCA_954870475.1). NCBI lineage: Eukaryota > Viridiplantae > Streptophyta > Magnoliopsida > Lamiales > Orobanchaceae > Euphrasia > Euphrasia confusa. The sequence goes on from OX940958.1 coordinate 15,337,856, forward strand.
ATCTTCATAGATTACAGATTCTCAGATCCAAAAATCAGAGAAGGACCAGTGAAAGTCGATATCAGGCTATGTGTTCACTTTTAAGAAAGAGGTGGAACCATGAAGTGAAAGAGTGATAAGCGGGACGCTTCTCAGACTCTCTCATAACCGAATAGCAGCCTCAGAGGCAGCGGAAGTTTTGGTTAGGTTCCGGGATAACCTCTTGACTTGGATATGACTCTTAGTTTACCAAAGGCTATTAGATAGCGGTGCACGGTGAACTAGAAGAGGTCATAAGTCAAAAGTGATGTTAACACATAGAGCAAGTACCACCTGATACGAGTCATCGTCAGGGAGACGACGTAGTAGTCACCAAGATAACTTCAGAACGGCAACCTAGATTGCTCACTCACATAGTACTTCTCGGAAGTACACTTTAAAGCACGTGATGAGTATGGGAACCGGGAGTTTGGACGAAATGACTAGACCTTAGTACAAGTGGGAGATTGTTGGAGTTGTGTACTTAATGTCTAGATTTAAGTACCGGTAAACTCCCGATCATAGCATTTAATCTATTTAATTAATAAACAATTATTTGCATTTAATTATATGCAAATCATAGTTCTGGATTTTATACGTTGTAGTTAGTATGATGCTGCATGGGCGCACAGAAGATCATACTATCGGTTACTCGTATTTAATCGAACAGTTGCTCACGACCTAGATGGACACGAACTAATCCATCGGTATAGTCGTTGTGTGAGAGAGAAAATAATTTATCTTAATTATTTTATCACACTTGTACACTTGGTGTATTGGGCGGATCAATTGAGACTCATCAATTAGGATTGCTCGGCGATAATTGATTTGAGACTCGGAGTATTTTATTCTTAATCCCTGAAACAATTGCGGGTGTGTATATTTAATATAAGTGACTTTGATTTACCAAAGGAATTAACCGATTTAATTATTGGGTTAATTACCGGTTAAGTTGGGTCACTATATTTTGTATATGGCATGCCGTGAATTCTTGAAGGAGCAGTGTATCCCGGAAGGGTTGATAATATCCCCGAGATGAGTTCATAAGGAATTATTGTGTAAACCTCATGAGTGGATTCGTTCCGCACAATAATTAAGGTTGAATGGTACTAGTCTCGGATTCAAGAGATGAATATAATTTATTGGGCAATAAATAAATTTATTCATGGATATTTAAATCTTAAATACACGGAATAAATAATACTAAGATGGAGAAATATTATTTGATATAATATGGAATAATATTGGGAGTGCAATTTTATTTATATAGTGGAAAATAAATAAAATTAATATTGATAAGAATTAATAGATTTGGGTTGGACCCAATTTAATTTTCAATATTGAAGCCCAATATTTATTCTCCTTATGATCCCCTACGTAGCCTATATAAGCACTACATGGTCTTCACTTTTCACAACTAAGAAAACCTACGGAATTCATAAAGTCTTGAGAGTGAGGAAGATCCATAAGAGTTCGATAGCTCGTCGCCCACCCGACGTTCGAACGGAGTGCTAGGAATACGCGGGAAGATCACAAGGTCGTCAATTAGATTCGTTTCTCCGTACAACGAATCGAGGTAATAATCGAGAAACCCCTTCTTTGATTATGTGCGTATTAATTATGATGTATACATGAACGACGCGATCCGGGAAAAACGACGAACCTCGGGGACGGGGATTCGAGATCCCCGGCGAGGATCGAGGGAGGCGGTCGAACCCTAGGGTTCGGACCGCCCCATCGCGCGACAAACGGCGTGCCCCGGCTGGACGCCGGGGACACACGATCGACTCCGGTCGATCGCCGGGGTGCCACGGGCTGGTGCCGTGGCGGACCCCAGCCGCCGTCGTCGGAGGCGCGAGGCCGCGGGAACCCTCGGCTGGAGCCGAGGGGCGATCGAGCCCGTGAGCTCGATCGCGGGTCGCTGCGGGGATGACCCACAGCTGCCTCGTGCGCGCTACGGGTGTTCCCGTAGCGGATGCGCACGGGGCTGACCCCGTGCGAGCAGCGAGTCATCGCGACTCGCTGCGGGCTGCTACGAGCAGCCCCGGGGATGCCTCGCGCATCCCCAACGATCGTCCGTAGACGATCGCGAACCCCTCGCGGGGGTTCGGCTGGGCACACGGGGCCTTCGGGTCTCGGTGACGTTCGGTCGGGCCCCGGCTCGTGAGGTGGTTCGCGTTCGTGGATCCGACTCGTAGGAGAAAATCGGCTGGGGGCGGGCTGCGTGTCTTCGGGCATGTAGTCTCCAAAGGTCGGACTCCTGCGGATGAGTCGGGGATCCAATCTTCGGTGATCGAGGGTTTTTGATCGGGTTATCGGTTCCGCAAATTTTGATAGCCCGGGACATCGAATCCCAGCACGTAGCCTATAAAAGCACTACATGGTCTTCTCTATTCTCATAACTTGAAGATCACAATTCTAGAGAGAGAAAGTAGAGAGGGAGATCCATGGAGTTCGGTAGATCGTCGCCCACACGACGTCCGAGCTAGTGCAAGGAATACGTGGGAAGATCTCAAGGTCGGCAAATTGAGTTCTTCGTTTTTCCGAACAACGAGAACGAGGTAAATCGTAAAACCCTCTTTATGATTTTATCGTTTAAATTATCGTAAAAATATCATAAACCAAGATCCGAGGGACGAACCCGGGGATGGGGTTTGACCGCGCGGTGGTGATCCGAGATCACCGGACCGCGGACGGTCAAGCGAGCCCCGCCGGGATTGAGAGCAACAAACCCTCGGCTGGACGCCGCGGGTGGCGATCGGCCCTAGGGCACGATCGCCGTGCGCGTAGGGACCCCGGCTGGAGCCGGGGCGTGCGATCGACCATGGTGGTCAATCGTTGGGGGCAGCCGCGGGCTGGTGCCGCGGCAGTCGCCCCCTCCTCCCGGCGATGGCGGTGAGTCGCCGAACTCACCGCCGGGGGCTGCTAAGAGCAGCCCCGGGGATGCGCGAAGCATCCCGGCGATCGCCTCGTGCGATCGCGAGCCCCCTCGTGGGGGATCGGCTGGACAGCCGCGGGTTTATCCCGCGGCGGGGTGTTCGGTCGAGCCTCGGTTCGCGTACGGTGGTTCGCGGTGGTTTCCGGCGAAGGGTTTTTCGATTGGGTTGTCGGTTCCGCAATTTTGACAATCCGGATATTCGATCTCCAAAGGATTTCGGTCGGAATTAATTAGATAATTTATTTATTTAAATTTATTAATTCCGGGATATCGATTTCCAACACCACCTTCTTGAACACTTTGAACATCTCTTGAGTTTCTTCCCTCTCACGGTTTTTACTCAGTCTGCCCGGAAAGGGTGGCTTGATTTTGGGTGGTGGGGACTTGTCCCTCTTTGCCATGACTATCACCTCTTCTTGCTCATTATCTGTCCCAGGGTCTTCTTCAATGATTGGTGGACCATCTGATATGGGCTTTTTGCCCTTCACTGTGGACTTCTCTACTATGGTCAGTGGTTTGCCACTCCTGAGCTGTACGGAATTAACATGGGCATTGTTCACTTCGATCTTTGGGGGCAAAGTTGTTGGAAATCGACTACCCGGGATGCGTTCGTTCGATCGCACGAACATCCGAACGCTCCCAGTCGACCTCCGGTGGCGCTACTTCGTTCACATAACAGCCTATGTCCCGATTCACGCCCAGCCATCGCCCCGAAGGACAACCGCGCGAAACGGGGGTTGGTCTGCCTCGAGCAGCGCTCACTGCCTGCAGACCAGCGGTCGCTGGAGGAGCTGCAAACAGCGACCGCTGTTTGCCCTCCAGCGGGAGCTGTTCGTCCGCGAACAGCAACGCGACGTTGCTGTTCCGGGCTCGTTTCCGGGTCGTTTTTCCTCTTCCGACTACTGATCCGGAGGTCCTAGAACCCCCAGTAATCGAGGAACACGATCCACGATACCCGGAACCCGATCTTCGTTCAATGTATGATTAACGAAAAAAATGAGATCGAAAGAATTGCGGAATAAAAGATCCGATCTCATACCTAATCGGTCGAATTGTTGAGACCTTAGCGATTGCTAGTGTATGCCTCTTCCCCGACTCCAATCGTTGTGTGGGCAACGATCCGTTGGGTTTGCCTTTTCTGCTCTCTCTTGATCTACCGGCGTAATATTCTTTTTCTCTCTAAGAGAAAAATATTAGCGCTAACTAATTTATTTTTACAGAGAAAAAGTATTTGCGCTAACACAATTAATTTTCTTAGCAAAAATAAAAAGCGGCGAAGTGTAGGTTTAGGAGAGGCAAGGGGGGGGGGGGGGGTTTATAGAGTTACACTAGGGACCCCTTAGGGAAATAAATCCCGGGCTAAATTGCAATTTAATTAAATCGGTGTCCTTAAAAGAAAACCTTTAATTAAATTCAATTTTAATTATAATTAATTCCACTATAAAGTTATAATTGAATTCCCGAAATTAATTTAATATTATTTCAACAATAATAATTCCGTCGAAATTACATATACGACTTTCCCCGTGTTTAAGATATCGTATGTCCACGAATTAATTTTATTACTAATAATTAAATTAATTTGTTTCTTATTATCCGAGACTAGTACCACTCATCCTTATTATCATGTGGAACAAATCCACCTGCCGGGTTTACATGATAAACTTTATGAGCTCATCTCGGGGACATCATCAACCCGATAAACGGGACACGGTTTCCTGTCTATAATCTATATCATGCCGTGCGTACAATTACGATTCGCAATTTACCGAGAATCTCGACTAATCAATTAGTCTCACTCATTGGCATATTAAAGAACCGAGAATTGGACACAGGCACCTATAATTATATAGGGATTAGGAATTCGTATATCCGTAATATCTGAGGTCTAGTTCGATTACTGCGATTAGTATAAATCGAAGCCCTCCCGTGGTCCTGCTCAATACACCAAGTGTACGAGTGTAACATGATAGTCAAGACCGACTATCTACCAGTCACACTACGACGTACCGATGGATTGTCCCTGTCCATCTAAGTCGTGAGCTACTGTTCGATAGTATACGAGTAACCGACAGTATGATCTTCCGCGTATCTCCTCACGTCATACTGTCTACAACGTATATATCTAGGACTATAGCATAAAGTGTATGAAAGACAAAATGATGACTGTTTGATTAATAGATAATAAAACACAGATAAGGAGTTCCATATTGTCACTATACTAGACATTTAGAATATAACTCCATCAATCTCCCACTTATACTAAAAGTTTAGTTGCCCTCTCCCATACATCCGATACCCATCCCCTTCACGTGTCTCTTGAACGCTTCCGCTGGAAGTGCCTTCGTAAAGGGGTCTGCCAGGTTATCCGCTGATGCAATCTTGGTGACAACCGCATCGCCTCTCTTGACGATGTCTGTAATCATGTGGTACTTGCGATCTATGTGTTTACTCGCATTTTGGGCTCGTGGTTCCTTCGCATTTGCCACTGCACCGCTATTGTCACAATAAATTGTGATAGCTCTAGGCAAATTAGGAACCACATCCAAGTCCATAAGAAAGTTCCGGAGCCACACCGATTCTTTAGCTGCCTCAATGGCTGCTGCTACATATTCGGCTTCCATGGTAGAGTCCGAAATGCATTTCTGCTTAACACTCTTCCATGAAATTGCTCCACCTCCCCATGTGAACACATAACCTGATGTAGACTTTCGCTGATCCTTATTAAATTGGAAATTCGAGTCTGTGTAACCAATAGGAATCAACTCGGATGCTTTGTAAATCAGAACATAATTCCTAGTCCTTCGCAGGTACTTAAGTATGTTCTTTACAGCAGTCCAGTGACCCTGTCCAGGGTTACTTTGATATCTAGCTACCATGCCAACGGCATAGCAGATATCAGGTCTCGTGCACAACATAGCATACATCAGACTTCCTACTGCCGAAGCGTAAGGAACTGTCCTCATGTAATCTATCTCCTTTTGTGTTTTGGGACACATGTCTTTAGATAGATGAATTCCATGGCAGAAAGGTTGAGCACCTCTCTTGGAATTCTGCATGTTGAAACGAGCTAGAATCGTATCAATATATGAAGCCTGGGACAAGCTCAATGTTCTTTTCTGGCGATCCCGTATAACCTGTATCCCAAGAACATGCCCAACTTGTCCTAAGTCTTTCATATCGAATTGCTTGGACAACCATCCCTTTATGTCCGAAAACATCTTCACATTGTTGCCAATTAGAAGGATGTCGTCTACATAAAGCACGAGAAACGCCACACTGTTTCCGTCACTTCTCCGGTATACACACGACTCGTCCATGCTTTGAATGAATCCATAAGACTTGATAACCTCATCAAACCGCATGTTCCAAGATCTGGAAGCTTGCTTCAATCCATAAATGGATCGGTTTAGCTTACACACTAGATGCTCTTGGCCTTTCTTAATGAAACCTTCTGGATGTCTCATGTAAATGGTCTCGTCAAGATTCCCATTCAAGAATGTTGTCTTGACGTCTATTTGCCACACCTCATAATCCATATAAGATGCTATAGACAAAAGAATCTGGATCGACTTTAGCATAGCTACCGGCGAAAAGGTTTCCTCATAATCGATCCCTTCTTTCTGAGTATACCCTTTCGCAACAAGCCTAGCCTTGAAGGTTTCCACCTTCCCGTCAGACCCTCTTTTTCTCTTGTACACCCACTTGCAACCAATGGCTTTTACACCTTTGGGCGGTGCTACAAGATTCCAGACCTGATTTGAATCCATAGATTCAATCTCAGATTTCATCGCCTTTTGCCAAGACTGAGCATCTTGATCTTTAAGCGCCTCGTCGTAGGTCCAGGGATCGGCTTCATGTTCTCCAGGTAACAAGTCCGAAGACTCACCTATAAACATGAACCTGTCGGGTTGTCGAACAACCCTCCCACTACGACGACACTCCGGTGTAACCTCAGTAACTACATGTGCAGACTGTGGTGGCGTATCACCCGGTTGGGTTGGATCTAAGCCTTGATCGTCCCCTCTCATTTCTTTAAGTATTATCTCACTCTTGGGCTTGTGGTCCATTATATAATCCTCTTCCAAGAACCGAGCGTTGGTGCTAACAACGATCTTCTGGTCCTTAGGACTATAAAATAGACCACCTTTCGTTCCTCTAGGATATCCTATAAACAACCGAATATCTGAACGTGATTCCAACTTATCAGCCCCATGCTTCAGCACATATGCTGGACAACCCCCAGATCCGAATGTGCTTCAAGTTTGGCTTACGCCAGGTCCACAATTCTGAGGGCGTCTTAGGGACTAATTTAGAAGGGACTAAGTTCAGGATATATGCCGCTGTTTCCAAGGCATATCCCCAGAACGAAACTGGTAGGACTGAGTAACTCATCATAGATCTTACCATTTCCATAAGAGTCCTATTCCTTCTTTCTGCTACACCATTCTGCTGGGGCGTGTATGGTGCAGTCATCTGGGAGTCAATCCCATTCTCTAATAAGTACGCCTTAAACTCTCCCGAGAGGTACTCTCCTCCACGATCAGATCGTAGAGTCTTTATGGTTTTACCATGAAGGTTCTCCACAAGAGCTTTGTACTCCTTGAACTTGTCAAAGCACTCGCTCTTGCGGCGCATCAGGTATATAAAACCATACCTTGAGTAATCATCAGTGAAAGTTACGAAATATTCATAACTTCTTCTCGCTTGGACAGATAAAGGCTCGCACAAATCAGAGTGAATCAATTCCAGTACTTCCTTGGATCTATACCCTTTATCACTAAAGGTTCGCTTGGTCATTTTTCCTTTCAGGCATGATTCGCAGGTTGGAAAGTCCTCATCTTTCACATCACTGAGTATTCCATCAGTTATCAACCTTTGAATCCTGCCCAAGTTAATATGACCTAGCCTAGGATGCCATAAGTACTTTTGATTCATCCTAGAAGGCTCCTTTCTCTTATTCGTACTAGATGTGTTATATGAATCTACTCGTTGCATCGTGGAATAATCAGGATTCAGTATATATAAGTTGCCTATCAATGGTTTAATATTGGGAGTGCATTTAATTTATATAGTGGAAAATAAATTAATTAATATTGATGGGATTAATAGATTTGGGTTTGGGCTCAATTTAATCATCAATATTGGAAGCCCAATATTCCACCTCCTTTAGATCCCCTACGTAACTTATAAAAGCACTACATGGTCTTCACAATTCAATACAACATAAGATTATCATACTTGATATTCTAGAGAGTTTGTGAAGGAGATCCATAAGCTTGGAGGATCGTCGCCCACCCGACGTTCAAGCTAGTGCAAGGAATACGTGGGAAGGTCGTAAGGTCTTCAACTTGATTTCGTTTCTCCGCACAACGAATCGAAGGTAATATCATAAAACCCTTGTGTGATTTTATGTGATATTAATTGTGACATATACATGAACACACGATCCGGGAAAACGACGATCTTCGGGGACGGGGATTCGAGATCCCCGGCGAAGGATCGAAAGGGCCCTCGGCTGGGAGCCGAGGGATTCGATCGAACCCTAGGGTTTGATCGTGTGGCGCGAAGGAGCAGCCCCGGCTGGACGCCGGGGCAGGCGATCGATCATGCGATCGATCGCCGGGGCAAGCCGCGGCTGGAGCCGCGGCAGTTCGCTGGGCGGACGGGGCCCCTCCGGTGATGGCGGTGAGTCGTCGGACTCACCGCCAGGGGCTGCTACGAGCAGCCCCGGGGATGCGTTCATGCATCCCCATGCGATCGCTTAACGCGATTGCAAACCCCACATGGGGGTTCAGCTAGGGCTAGCCGCGGGCTTGCCCGCGGTGGTGTGCTCGAGCCGGGCTCCGGCTCGTGTGGTGGTTTGCGATAAACTCCGGCGAAAGGATTTCGGTCGGGTTATTATTTTCCGCAAATTTTAATAGCCCGGGATATCGATTTCCAACAATTTCATACATGGCAAATAGATCGTGTGACCTGCGAGCGTATGAACTATGTCGTCGTCATAAACCGATTAGTGTATTATGACAGTTAACGAAATATAATGAGGACTTTTACTCGCTATACCCCAGATATCTTTATAAACCGCACTAGTCGACATATCTCTTATCCCCCTCAGATACTTAGCATACTCGACATTGTCCCAACTCATATTCACAATCATGTATGTACACGATTGGGCTAGCCTTGAATACCAAGTTAAGTGCATGTTTTAAGATAATCTTCCTTCTCCACTAGAGCCCCTAAACTCCACTTCAGTTGCTTTCCTGATATGTACCGCATTTACCGAATTTCCATGGTTATTTGGTAAGATATCAAAGTAGCAGCACCTAGTGAAATCTCAAGACACAGTTGGAAGCCCTAAGGGTAACGAAATGAGGTCAACGACATCGTTTCAACCTCAAGGTCTCACATAATGAGAAAACATAGAAGTTTCTCTCATTCACCTTTCAATGATCACAAAAGCACACGTGGTATGAACACATGCTACAATGCTTTTCTTCCACTTTGGAAGCGTATGTCTTTCAACTTAGCATCGTACAGATTATAGTTCAAGTGTCCGTCTCCCACTTAACCTGAGTTCTCCCCTCTGTTACGTCCTCAGAGACTCCCACTGTCTCCAGGAGAACTGCAATCTGGCTATATTACAAGTCCATGAATATGGGGATACGTTTCTCCGCACAACGAGATTGATTGGAAGACCTTCGGATCTTCCTACGTATTCCTTGCACTAGCTTGAACGTCGTGTGGGCGACGATCCTCCAAGCTTATGGATCTCCTTCTCTCTACTTTCTCTCTCTAGAATTATGATCTTCAAGTTGTGAGAATAGAGAAGACCATGTAGTGCTTTTATAGGCTACGTAGGGGATCTAAAGGAGGTGGAATATTGGGCTTCCAATATTAATGATTAAATTGAGCCCAAGCCCAAATCTATTAATCCATTAATATTAATTATATAATTACTTCCACTATATAAATATAATTGCACTCCCAATATTCACCATATTATATCAAATAATATTTTCTCCGTAGTATTATTTATTCCATGTGTTTAAGATATAAATATCCATGAATAAAATTAATTTATTGCTTAATTAATTTATTCATCTTTTATATCCGAGACTAGTACCATTCAACTTTAATTATTATGCGGAACAAATCCACTCATGAGGTTTACATAATAATTCCTTATGAACTCATCTCGGGGATATTATCAACCCTTTCGAGGACACATTTTCCCGTCAAGAATTCACGGCATGTCATACATAAAATACCGTGACCCAACTTTGCCGGTAATTGATCGGTTATTCTAATCAATCAATTCCTTTGGAAAATCAAAGTCACTAATATTAAATGCACACACCCGCAATAATATCAGGGATTAAGAATAAAATACTCAGAGATTTAAATCGATTATCCAAGGCAATCCTAATCGATAAATCTACAGCGATCCGCTTAATACACCAAGTGTACAAGTATGATAAAATAATCAAGACCAATTATTTTCTCTCTCATACAACGACTATACCGATGGATTAGTTCTTGTCCATATAGGTCGTAAGCTACTGTTTGATTATATACGAGTGACTGATAGTATGATCTTTCGTGTGACGACGCACACCATACTAAATACAACGTATATAATCCAGAACCATATTTGCATTTATTTAATTATAAATAATTAAAAGCAAACGATTATTCATTTAAATACATTAAATACTATGACAGGGAGTTTACGATACTTAAATCTAGACATAGTATACAACTCCATCAATCTCCCACTTATACTAAGGTCTAGTCATTTCATCCAAACTCTCGACTTCCATACCCATCACGTGCTTAATCTGCACTTCCAAAGAAGTGCCTCGTGCATGAGCATTCTAGGTTGCCGTCTCCGAAGTTATCTTGGTGACTACAGCGTCGTCTCACTTGACGATGACTCGTATAAGGTGGTACTTGTTCTATGTGTTATCATCACTATGGACTTATGATTTCTTTCAGTTTGCCATTGCACCGCTATCTTAATAGTCTTTGGTAAACCAAGAATCATATCTATGCCCAGAGGTTATCCCAAAGCTTTATCACAACTTCCGCTGCCTCTGAGGCTGCAGTTAGGTTACCCATGGTTGAGTCCGAAAAGCGTCATGCTTATCACCCTTCCATTCTAAAGCTTTACCTACCTTTACAAGTGAACACATAGTCTGATATCGACTTACACTGATCCTGATTTGATTAGAGATCTGAGAAATGTAATCCAAAGGAAAAGCTCGTCTGCTTTGTAGTCTAGAACAGTACTTTGAAAGTACTCTTACAGCAGTCGAATATTCCTTTCCAGGATTACTTTGATATCCTCCCACTATGCCAACTGCATAGTCGATATCTGGTTCTCGTTTTTCAATATTGCATTTTAAAGCTTTCCACACTCAAAGTGTAGGAAACTGCTTCAACTGCTTCTTTCTCCTTTATGTGTCCACAACACATGCTTTAGATAGATGCATTCCTTGTTGAAGGGTAGCATACCCTCCTTGGAATAATGCATGCTAAAACGAACCTTAATCGTATAAGATTTCTAAGAAGTAAAATGTTCTTTTCACAAGATCCTAGATCTTAAGAACATGATCTAACTTCTTCCTTATCTTATATATCGATTTTATCTTAGACAACCATTATTTTATGTCTGATAACACTTTTACATTGTTCCCAATGATAGAATGTTACATTGTTCCCAATGATAGAATGTTATCTACACAAAATCTCCGAGAAACACCACCTTGTTTTCATTACGTTTCCAATACACATTATTCGTTCATGCCTCTTGATGAATCCACCAAATGTATTATCTCATCAATTCGCAAGTACCACGAATTATAGCTTCGTTACAATCCATAAATGGATCAGCTAAGTTTGTACTCTAAATAATCTTGTCTCTTAGCAATAATCCTTATTGCTCTCTAAGAAGACATATTTAGATTTAGTACTGTCCTACATGTAGATCTAGGGAATGATTTCATTTATACTAGATCCAGAGTTCAAAACTCTTCTAGTCTCATGAACATCTCCGGTTGTCCACAAACAATAATAACATTAGGTGCAGTTTGTGGTGTACCGCTACTCGGTTTGGCTGGTTCCCAGTCTTTGTCCTTTTTCTCTCGTTCTAAGGTCTCTCGTCATTTGGGTTTTGTGTTTCATCTAATAGTACTCTTCTTAGAACCGGGCGTTAGAACTTATAACGTCCTTCTGGTTCATAGTACTATTGAACACATGACTTCTGTTCTTCTAGGATATTTTACAACCACATTGAAAATGTGCCGTTGTCTTTCATAAATATTCATAGAACATAGGTAGTACCGATTAATTCTTTCTTTTACCATTTCTTTAGAGATCTATTTCTTATCTCTATACACCATGTCTACACTTGAAGTGTATGGTGTTAGTCTTTTGGAATCTAATTCCAATTACTGATTATGTTATGCATTCAGACAGGTACTGGCCTCCGTGATTAGATCACAGGCTCCTTATGAATATACTTTGATAGTTCTTCCACAATAGCTTGTGTCCATTGACTTGTCAAAACACTTACTCTTGTGGTGTATCAAGTATTCTAATCCATACTTAGGGTATTCATTAAATGAAGTACTCGTACCTTTCTTGTCTGAATAGACATAGGTCTGCATATCTGTGTTTAATCAATTTCAATACTTGTCTGAATTCTATATCCTTTATCCAGAAAGGTTTGCTTAGTCGTACTATTTTCCAAATTCAATTCTTAGGTTGGAAGGTCCACTCCTTCAACTTAATTGATCAAATCAATTTTCAACCTTTGAATCTTATTTGAATAAATACTACTTAGCATAGAATTCACAAGTATAATGATTTCAGTAAAGAAATATCTCTAACAAGTAAAACGAATTATATACTACGGTTTGTTGTATCGTGGAGACTTAGGATTCATCATTCACATATTTCTAACTAATGTACCAGAATAAATAATATCATAATTTCTTCTCAATAATCATCAAATGATTAAAAGAAATAAATATCCATTCATTAATAATAGAAAACCAGAACATAGTTCTTTCTAAAATAAAAGGGGTACATAAAAGCAATAACTTGAAATGAAATCCTATAGTTATTCAAAGCAGATAAAATGTATTCCACTGCAACAGCTGCCTCCTCTACAGCTTTGCCCATGTAGACTCGAACTCTTCTTCTCTAAGTCGTCGGGTTTCTGGAACCCCTGCATTTAAAATGCACATACCGTTAGTGGTTCCATATCTACACACCAGAATTCTGGTAGATAATACCGCTGACTATGTTTTAATGACTTAAAGAAGAATTCGTACCTTTGAGAGGACAATCAGACCTCCAGTGTCCAGACTTCTTGCATCGGAAGCACTTACCCGTAGGCTTGCTGGTCCCTTCACGCGGTGCTTGCCTCTTGGCACCACTGGGTTTCCAGACTTGCTTCCTTTTCTTCCCCCTACCTCCATTAGGCTTAAAGCCTTTGGACTTAGTAGTTACAAGATCTTGAGACTTGCCCTTCTTGTAGATCCCCTCCGCCGCTGTCAGTTCAGTCAGGAGTTCCGCTAGAGAATAAGATAGTTTACCCATATTATAGCTCATGCGGAACTGCTCAAAACCAGAGGCCAGAGATTGGAGTATGATGTCGACTTGCGTCTCTCCATCAATTTGAGCTCCTAGGATCTCCAACTCATTTAAAAACCCCATCATCTTAAGAACGTGTTCCCCTACGGGCGTTCCTTTAGACTGAGTAGTTGTCATAAGGACTCTCATTGCATCTTGCCTAGCCGCACGGTCTTGATGCCCAAACATCTCTTTGAGGTTAAACAGCATATCATAGGCGGAGTCCATCGACTGATGTTGGTTTTGGAGTACATTTGACATGGAAGCCAAAATATAGCACCTATCCATCTCATCAGCCTTTTTCCACCTCCTATATGCCGTTCGTTCCTCATCAGTTGAGGCATTCGTGGGCTCAGCAGGGCATTGATCATGAAGTACAAACTTGTACTCCTCAGAAGTTAGGACAATGTCCAGATTTCTCCTCCAATCAATATAATTGGGGCCAGTGAGTTTATTCTCCTTGAGTATCACATAAAGTGGATTCATAGATATTCTCTAAACCTATAAGCACATAAACAAATAATCAATTTAATTTCCGATATTATCTCCCTCAAATAATATCATTAAATTACTAATCACATCTAAAATCCCATCAGATAAGGCAATCCACGTGGTGTGGACGTTTACCCACCCAAATGATTTTGCAATTAGATTTGCTTTGGTCATACATCACTTATAGCGTAACTTCGTGGGGAAGAATACTATAATGCGTATCTAAGTGTAAACCATTACTCAGCACTAAAGTAAATCGTTTGGAATTGCTACATTACCGCAAGCCACGTGGTGTGGACGTTTACGATAACTTTACGACTCTTCACAATTCCTTATAACTGTCTACATCAATTAATCCAAAATCCGTTAGTATAGCAAGCCACGTGGTGTGGACGTTTACTACACCAAGAGACTTTTATAATTGACTTCCAATTACATGATCCATTCGATTTTGTAAATCAAGACTCGGAGAATCATAAGTGAAACTCGATGTTTTCTAACCAGTGATTCACCATGCGAACAACCCTATCTCTCATGAAATGAGGGAGCCGAGCAGACAATCGATCCATTTCAAGAAATGGTACGAAGGTCTCTAATTTGTGTCATCCACATGACCAAGTGGCTTTGGCTCCATTCCACTCCCCGGGGTTAGAATGAGTCGACTTGAAGTCAATTTCAGAAAGACAAATTAGGCGTTGCTTGATAAACTTAATCAGTGTCTCTTGTAAAAGGAATTACAAGAATTCTCCTTCAATGACTTGTCTATATGAACTTCAAAAGTCCATAAAAGTCACCAAGAGAACAGCAATGGAGACCATGGGTATTGTTTCCAATCCCTCTCCCACTTAGCTTTTTACAATAATGGGATACGCTATCTAATGCATAATTAAATACACATAAGCATGCATACATGAAATTAAAGCACATAAATATTATCACATAGTCAAAATAATACTAGAATATTATTTTCCGACTATTATGGCTTTATTCCATCCTTGTACGCATATTCTAATCTTCAGCCTTCGTTCTTGAATGCTCCATGTGACGAGAATATTAATCTCAATATTTAAATCTATTTATTTTTAATAAATCCAAAAGATACTTAATTCGAAAATTAAGTCAATCGAATAAATCAAAAATAAAATTAAACATTATTAATATTTTTATTTATTTATTTTCCTTTCTAATTCTATTAAATCTCTAGAATCCTATCCAAGTCAAACTTGGAACATTCTAGAAGACTTCCATAATAGAATAAGGAAATAAAATAAATTTAGGACCTTTTACTTTCCAAATTAATTAATTTCCATGTACATGAAAATTCCCAAAAAATAGGAATAATCAATTAGGAAATAAATTAATTCCAAATTAATTCTTTTCCTTATTCATGAGAGTTTCCATAAATAAGAACACTCAATAAGGAATAAATTAATTCCAATTTAATTCTTTTCCTATTCCATGAGAGTTCCTAAAAATAAGAACACTCAAAATAGGAAAACCGAATTAAATTAGGAAAGTAAATCTCGGTAGGAGTAGCACGGGGTGGGGATCCCCGCACCACCCCCACCGATCGACCACCAAGGGGAGAGCCGCCGCCGCCACCACCTCAGCCGGCCAGCCACCACCCGCCGGCGGCAGCCCACGGCCGAGGGGGGCGTCGCCCCCTCCCACTCGATCGATCTATGGGTCGATCATGGGGATGATCGGCCCCGGTCCTTCCCTCTCATCGTCTCCTTCGTCACACTTCGTTCTCCGGCGATCGTCTCAACATCGAACAAACGTAAAATTAAATTACAATTTAAATTACAATTCTGGTATCGATTCTATACATGAAATCGACCCTATACACTTTCCGGAAAACATAGAACAATAATAATAAATAATTATGACAATAATTAACAAATAATTAACAAGCCATAATAGTCGGAATCCCTGCAAGGTGGAACACAAAATCGAACATATACATGAACTAGAACCAACGCTCTGATACCAATTGTTGGAAATCGATATCCCGGATTGTCTAAATTACGGAAACCGACAATCCGACCGAAATCCCATCGCCGGAAAAACACGTGAACCACCGCACGACGCCGGAGCTCGACCGGAGCTTCGTCGTGGGCGAACCCACGGCTAACCCTAGTCGAGCCCCCGCCGCGAGGGGCTCGCGATCGCCCAGCGATCGCCGGGGATGCACGCGCATCCCCGTGGGGCTGTTCGGAACAGCCCCCGGCGGTGAGTCCGGCGACTCACCACCACCGCCGAGGAGGGCGGTGCGCCCAGCGCACCAGCCGCGGCAGGCCCCACGCGATCGACCGATTGGTCGATCGCATGCCCTGGCGTCCAGCCGGGGCTTCCTCGTGTGGGCCCGCGATCGACGCCCTAGGACTCGATCGCCCCCTCGGCTCCAACCCGAGGGTTCCTCTTGACCTTCGCCGGGGATCTCGAATCCCCGTCCCCGAAGTTCATACGTCCCGGATCTTCGTTCATGTATATATCACGATTTATAAATCACATAAAATCATAGAGGGTGTTTATCGATTTTACCTTTGATCTCGTTGTGCGGAGAAACGAGATTGATTTGAAGACCTTCGGATCTTCCTACGTATTCCTTGCACTAGTTTGAACGTCGTGTGGACGACGATCCTCCAAGTTTATGGATCTCCTTCTCTCTACTTTCTCTCTCTAGAATTATGATCTTCAAGTTATGAGAATAGAGAAGACCATGTAGTGCTTTTATAGGCTACGTAGGGGATCTAAAGGAGGTGGAATATTGGGCTTCCAATATTAATGATTAAATTGAGCCCAAACCCAAATCTATTAATCCATTAATATTAATTATATAATTACTTCCACTATATAAATATAATTGCACTCCCAATATTCACCATATTATATCAAATAATATTTTCTCCGTAGTATTATTTATTCCATGTGTTCAAATAATATTTTCTCCGGTAGTATTATTTATTTCATGTGTTTAAGATATAAATATCCATGAATAAAATTAATTTATTGCTTAATTAATTTATTCATCTCTTATATCCGAGACTAGTACCATTCAACTTTAATTATTATGCGGAACAAATCCACTCATGAGGTTTACATAATAATTCCTTATGAACTCATCTCGGGAATATTATCAACCCTTTCGAGGACACATTTTCCCGTCAAGAATTCACGGCATGTCATACATAAAATACCGTGACCCAACTTTGCCGGTAATTGATCGGTTATTCTAATCAATCAATTCCTTTGGAAAATCAAAGTCACTAATATTAAATGCACACACCCGCAATAATATCAGGGATTAAGAATAAAATACTCAGAGATTTAAATCGATTATCCAAGGCAATCCTAATCGATAAATCTCCAGCGATCCGCTTAATACACCAAGTGTACAAGTATGATAAAATAATCAAGACCAATTATTTTCTCTCTCATACAACGACTATATCGATGGATTAGTTCTTGTCCATCTAGGTCGTGAGCTACTGTTTGATTATATATCAGTGACTGATAGTATGATCTTCCGTGTGACGACGCACACCATACTAAATACAACATATATAATCCAGAACCATATTTGCATTTATTTAATTATAAATAATTAAAAGCAAACGATTATTCATTTAAATAGATTAAATACTATGACAGAGAGTTTACGATACTTAAATCTAGACATTAAGTATACTAACTCCATCACACTCTCCCGATTGGAGTGTTGAATTGTTCTTCACGATCTAAGAACCATAATGATATTGTTTTGTTGTTTATTTCTCTGTGTTTTTCTCTTCTGTGTGTTAACATTTTTAGTAATTTCTGTGTATAATTAATCAGTATAATATACACAATAACTGCGCAAAATAACCGCAGTAGAGATGTTTTGGATATATATATATAATATATTATATTACAAATAATATATATATATATATATATATATATATATATATATATTATATTATGAATTAAAATACTTTTATTTTAATTCCTCAACGGGTCGGGTCGAGCCCACGGACGACCCTAATCCCAACAAAAACAAAAAATCTACGCAAAAACTTCTTTACGTTGGTGTCGCCTGACAGTCCCAGTGTGTCGGTCGACATGTATGATGCATTCACGACACCGTCTCTGAAACTTGACGCAAACGCTGAATAAAACAAGAGTTGTCGGCCAACACCTTCCGCTGGACTGATTCGAGTCATATACAACCCACTTTACGCTCACAAGTGAGCAATTGGAGTTTGGTATCACTTGATTTTAAAAAATGTAACTTTATATTAGCTAGCATCACGTGTTACTTTATTTAATTCTAAATATAGTTCATAATTTTTTTTTAGGTTGTAGTTGATCCGTGCAAAATTTTGATTTCCGAATTACTTGAATTTCGGGTCGAAGCCAACGTGGCCAAACCAAGCCCACAGCAACCCACTCACTTTCTTCTTGACTATAGATATTTTTGTTGAATATTTTCCTACGAAATACGAATTACTTCAATTCTTCAGACATATGATAAACAATCAGAATTTATATAATGTGACCTCAATTCACAATCTCATAGTCATAGATAATGGGTAACAATTGCTTAGATACTTGAGCCACTTGTGAAAAGACTCGTATAAGTTAGATTTATATTATCACTTTTACAAAATTGATTAAAACGTTATTAATTTAATTTTAATATGATATTATAATAGGCTCAAAACGATAATGAAAATCTCAACCGATAAACTTTTTGAATTGTCTAAAGATTGATACTTGTGTCCACAAATATATATAGTAGAGCTGCCATATTAAAATCGAATATGCTCGTTAGCAATACCTATATCATGCTCCTAGGAGTACGATATAAATAGTGCTCTCAGCCATTAAAATATAAAAATCATCATTTAATAATAAGAAATTTTCATTTCAAAAAATAATTATTATAAACATTGAATTAACATAACAATGAATATATTAGCATACCTAATGAATATTTATCCAAAAATAAATGAAGATATAATCATGTGTGTACAATTAGAATCGTGCTCCTAGGAACAAGATATAAATTGCCACTCGTTAGAGGCATGTTAAAAATCTCACGAGTTTCGCCTTTTGAAGGGCCAGTCGTCACTTATTAAAAAAATAATTGAACTCACATATAAATTGAATTACCTCATAATCTTAATAGATAATTTAAGAGTAAATTAGAGAAAAAATTAAAATAGGTTTATGATTTAAAGAATAGTATCCTAGTTTACTTTCGTAATAAAAAAGGTTATCAATTTATTGTATATATATAATTTAATGTATTTATATTAATTGTATTTATAATTTAGGTAAGTTTTTCATATTTGATTTGTCTATTTTAACCTTGTTATTATAGTAATGATATTTTCCACATTTATTATGTAACGATTAATTTATTTAAGAAATCTTAATCGTTTTTTTTTTGACAAAATTCTTAAAATCAATCAAGAGTAAATCTTTTTTTTTTTAAATATTGTCCGATTCGTTTTTTTTTTCAAAATTCAAAAAAAAAGATATTAAAATTTTCCTGATTCTTGAAATCAATCGATAGCGATTCGATTTTTTACGTGAATGCAAACACCAAATTTGCCGAGCTTTCGATTGGGATCGAGCCTGCACCGACCGAGCACTTTGTTCCTACAGGTCTTCCTAAGGAAGCCCTCATAGTAAAAGAATTTTCGACAAAAAATGGGGAAGATGAAAGAACATGGCCGACTATCAGTCGGAAGACGCAAGTGGTGGTGGATGCTGTCAAGGCATCGATCGAGAAAGGGTTTGAGCCTGTTATGGGTTTTTGATAATTGTAGTTGAACATGGAATGAATCGGAGATTCTTGGATATATATCTTAGTTATGAAACTCAAAACAATACATATATAATAGGTCTAAGTGCTTGAAGTTCAGATACAGTTCACTCACTAGGCACAATGCTTCAACGGCCAAGCTTTTCGAAGTCCTCGCACACGGATTTCCGAACGTATCGATCGACACTCCAATCTCGCACACTCTCGAACCTAAGCAAGCCCCCTCGACAACCGATCGCGCCCTTCCGCCGCTGCAATGACCGTTTCTAAAATTCCCGCACGCACCGCTCGGAGTTCTGTAGCTCGCGAATCTGATCTCCGACATAATCTGACTGGGCAAAGGGCAACTCAGCAACATATATACTCGGTCCCCTTGTCTTCCTACTCCACATCCCCACGGCAGGCGGATGAGACTCCGAAATCAGAGAGCACACACTCCATGTCTCCCCCGTCGTAAACGATATCCGCGTCGACCGAATAACCTATGTCCCACACCACGGTGGTATTGGCACGATTGACGACGGAGACGAAATCGAGTTGGAAACGGGGTAATTTTATTTTCATCGATGTTGTGAATAATACAATAAAGACCACCAAAGCCACAGTACTGGCAACAACGCCCCAGAATGCACCCTTGGTTTTTGAGTTTCGTTTATCATAATCGACGCCGGTGGTAGAAAGCGGTTGCGGCGGGTCGACAGGGTAGCCGTAGGCGACGGAGATATGTTGTTCATGAATTAGAATAATAAGGTTAGGCCGATTCGTTCCCATTGCAAATCGATTTGATTGAGCTAGCTAGTTGTTATGTTAATTGAGCTTTGAAATCTTTCAAAAGGTCATATATAGATTGTATGTAAGTACGGGTGTATACATACCTATTCCAAGATTATACCGCAGCTTATTTTCATGTATTTTTAGTTTGTCAATAAGCTGCATTTCTAGTTTGTCAATTCATTTTGGTTGTTTCAACGTAAGCGTGTTAGTTGGTTACAATTCATTTTGGTTGTTTCAGCGTAAGCGTGTTAGTTGGTTACGAATGATTCAACAAAAATTGAGATGGTTAGTTTGTTACGGATGATTCAACAAAAATTGATCATCTCAAAAGTAAAATACACTGATCAAGTGAAGCCAATAAATTATTAAAGACTTGCAGTAGTAAAATTGTTTTGTACACTACACCGAACACTTGTTAAATCATAATAAAACTATTTGGTACACTAGTTAGTAAAATTATTTTGTACACTGCACCAAACACTTGTTAAATCATAATAAAACTATTTGGTACACTAATATAACAGATCAAAGCTATTTTGTACACTACACCAAACACTTGTTAAATCTTAACAATAAAACTATTTGGTACACTAGTATAACAGATCAAAGCTATTTTGTACACTACACCAAACACTTTTTTTATTATAATAAAATTATTTGGTACACTATTATAACAAATAAAAGCTATTTTGTACACTACACCAAACACTTGTTAAATCATAATAAAACTATCAGGTCACTAGTATAACTGATAAAAGCGTAGTTCTATGCATAGACAAAAATTAGTTTAAACCATCAAAACTTTAAAGTGGTGAAACTATCTTGCACACTACACAATCTCATACACTTACTCCACACATATACAACCACTTGTTCAAACTATCAATTGTTTAAAGTGGTAAACTCTAAGCATCTTATAATAGAACTATTTGGTACACTGGTATAACAGATGAAGGCTTTGTATGCACATACTAACATTAGTTTAAACCAACAAATGTTGTTTACAGTGATAAAACTATGTTGTACACTACACAACTATAAAATACTTAATTCTACCCATAAACAAACATTAATTAGTTCAAACAATCAAGTGTTTAAAGTGATAATTGCTATGTACATTTGGAGGAAGTCCGAGTAATCCACAAACCAATGTCTGGAAAAAATGGAAGTGTGAATCTATTTGAATTAATATATGAGGCTTGAATTATGAGTAAAAGACATTTTTGAAAAAAACACACGTTGGAAATTAAGATTCTATAGCATGATTCCCAGCAAGAGGATATCGTAATGGTAGGCGAACAGATTTTTCAGATTGTATTCCTTCTGTTGTGCTCGCTGTGAAGCTACACTGTGATAAAAGAAGATCTATCATAACTGCCGGTATGAAGGCAGCGAAAATGTAGCCCGGTGGTACCTTTACCATGTCCTGCAATTTCATTAGACAACCATTTAATTATATATGTAATATACCTGTGAAAAAAATGTAGTCTCATATGGCACTCACAGATATATATACCTGTGAAAAAAATGTAGTCTCATATGGCAATCACGTAAAAAAGTGGTTCTTGGGTATATATCTTAGTAATGAACTATTACCTTCATCACACCCCAATGATACAATGATTCAGCTTCCCAAGGAAATTGACAGTATAGCCTCCTCGGAACCGTACTAGAAAAAAGTTTGCTTAGAACAACATAGGATAGCACGGTCCACACCACAATTATGAGTGGGACCCCATAATCCGTAATAAGACTTCGGATCATGCCTGAGCCATAACGCCATGATCTAGCAATTCTGCTCTTTAGAGCAGTGATGAGCACGCCATAAGAGAATATAATAGCAAGCAACCCAATAGTGTAAAGCCAGTGGAATTTGTATTTCTCGTCTTCTGTATTTTCACATTTTGGAATGTTGAATTCATTTACCACGCCCTGTGGTTGAAGCATCAAGTTCGATAATTTCTTGTAAACACTATCTGGTAAACTACACAACCATAATAAACATTAGTTCAAACCATCAGTGTTGAAATCATAAGTAACTCGTAAGAAAACTATCTGTACACTACACAATTGATGCCTAAATTGATGCCTAAGAAATCATAAGTAACTCGTAAGAAATCTATCTGTAAACACTATCTGTACACTACACAATTGATGCCTAAATTTGTAATTCAAAGATTTGAAGACACAAAATTTACTAAAGGAATCAACAATTGGAATACCACTTCCAGATCCGATTTTCACAATTATGCGCTGAACTGAACATGGGTAAACTAGAATTCGCAAGCAAAAAATTATAAATCAAGTGGTAGAATTAACACCGATTGGTAAATTACAAAAACAATTCTTGTATTTAAAATCAAAAATCACTGCATGTCAACCATTCGATCTCAAAAACTAAACAAGACAACAGACGGCAAACATAAAACACGTTTCGATACACTAGTCAAACATAAAACACGTTTCGATACACTCAAAATCGTCATTTCAAATCCTCTTAAGCATAAAATGACTTGGGCTACACTATAAAAGATCCCCGGCAAACCGAAAAACATGCCAAAAAAACTATTGCCATTAGGTGTAAGGTTCAACCAATTTATGATTAGTGTTTACACAAACAAATCAATCTGAACCGACTGAACAAGATTCTAAAAACTACACAAATCCAATAAATTAAAAAAAATAAATAAATTGAATCGCTTCAATCATAAAGGGAAAACAGGAACAAAGCGCGAATAGTACTTACAGCGGGAAAGCGCGTATCGAGCTTCTTCCTCATGGAGTTCCAATTTTTTCAATCGATTCTGAATTCCTAACCCTAGCCGCAACTCGAACACAAACGCACGCCCAAATTTATTTGTACCGCTAAAGTGAGTTTAATTGGTAGATTACGTGGTAGCGGAGATTTCATATAATATTGGTACACTATGTCAATTCAAACTTAAAAATTGATAATTTAGGTAGAATCAAACACCAAATCCAAGAACCCTAAATCAGGTATGCAATCTAATCACCCAAAATGTTCAATTGATGATGAAATTAGAAAACTTACCTTAACACGAGTACACTCCGAGGTTTGAGAGGTGACACTACGACGACGACACTGCCGGAGGAATCACAAATCGGCGCAAGGAGGTGAGGTTTAAGTTTCTGGACTGCAATTGTGATAAACGCAGTGTATTCTTAGTAGCTTTCGGTTATATGGAAAGTTGAATATTTAATACTATTATGGTATTTTTGGGTAGTGTATATTTAATAGCATCAATTAACAGATACCACATCATTTGTGAATAATAAAATATATTATGTAGTTTTCAATAATTAAAAGGGTTGTTTTGGTAAATCTAGTTTTTTTATAAATAGTGTAAAAATTGTTCTTAATGTATAATTGAGAGGAAGATATTTACCTTTTTTGAAAATCCCCCATAATTTAATGTGTACATTGATATAACTTTAACAACAAACATTACTACAATAGATTCATTTTATCTATTTTTTTATTTATATTTAAACAATTTTCATATTTTTTTAAATATATTTTTAACCTAATCTCATATACTACTAAAAATAATAGTAAATGTTAACATCATCTAACTATAATTACAAAAATAAAATACACTTATACACATATTTAAATAATTACAACAACACAAGTTAAAATACATTATTTATTTAACTTTTCATTTGGATGAACTTCTTAAAAATAACTATAAGATGTTATGTCTTAAACGTTGTTTTAAGAGGGAATCATGGATCGAGGCATCTCTAAGAGTAGAATTATAAACACTACCTATATTTTTCCCTAATTTTGATATAGGGTATTATTACATTATTAACCTTTTCAAAATATATTAGTAATTAATATAACTACATATCTAAACCTGAAATACCATCCGTTGAGATTTTAAACAACTACGCTAGACACGGACACCTAGTATTATAACATATCTAAACCTGAAATACTATTCGCTGAGATTTTAAACAACTACGTGTACAGTAGAATTCTAGTATTAATCACTCCCACATCCCATAAAATCGACGACAATCCAAGTTCTTGCTTATCGGGTCTATTCTACCGTAGCACTTTGACGTATAAGGTGAGAAATCTGTTTTGATTTTTAGATTTAAACTTCTGCTTATATGAATTGAATGAAATCATTGTGCTACTGTCGATATTTGCATATTTGTTAGAATTAAGTTTGTTAAATTTCTAGATTTTTTATTTCACTTTTTCCATGTTAATCAATTTGGGAAAATTTTAGTTGAATTTGGATTTAACAAGACTATCTAAAAAAGGTTGTATATCTCGAATATGTCATATTAATATATACTACCTTTTTACCAAGGCAATAGTCACACATTCTTTACAAATAACAAAGGAAGTGTGACTATTAATATGGGACAGAGGTAGTATCTATTTATATGACATATCTATATGTAATGATAGATATCTATACATCTATAATAGATATCTATTCATATGACATATTTATGAAATATCTATGATATATATCTATTGGTAAATCTATAATATATATATATATATATATAAAATATTGCGTAAATATATTTTACAAAGAGCAAATATATTTAGGCAAATATATTTATATATATAATTTAATTCTTGCGCAAATATAATTATATTCTTACGCAAATATATTTATATATATAGTAAATAAATTAATAAATGTTACGTAATGTTATTGTAGGGATATTTACGACTTTATACATTTTAAAAAATGCCCCAACTTAGTATTTAAAAAACATAAAACAAGTAAAAAATATACAACCCCTAAAAATGAAGTGAAAAAAAAAATAGACGTTCAAAATAATATTAAAACGCAATTTGCCCCATACCCTAAAATTACGTTGATTTAATAGCTGATAAGCTTTTATATTTTATTTAAAAAATAAATCGTTTAATCGTTTAATTTTGACAATTTAAGATCCTATATGAATAAAATTACTAAAAAAAGACATGTTTTATATGAAAAAAATAATTGGATAAACAAAATAATCAATTTAAAATTTATGTATATATATAAAAGGTAATAATTTTAAAAATATTTTGATCTTTTATTTTTTAAGTTATAAGAGCTTATTTTTAAAAAGTATTTCCCCCTTATTTTTTCAAATAACTTATTTTAAATTTTATAAAAAAATTTAAAACAAATTACCACGCTTATCTTAAAAATAAAATATTTTATTAGATACAAAAGATATACTTTTTTGTCTTAATTTTATAACCAAGCATATACACAATTTCACATTTAAAATTATTAATTTTATCTTTAACTTTTATCATTTATTTTTTTAATTTATGTGCCAAAAAAATTCTCTAATACTTCTTATTTCACTGTAAGAGTTATATTTGTTTTCTTTATCTCACTTACAAGTGTTTCAATTTATTTACGATCGCACAAATAATTACAATCACAAGAACACATATATAATACTTGTCGGGTAAGTTCCGACCCGCACGAAAGGCGTAACGATCTGGGCACTGTCTCGGAGAGAGGCTCGGTGAAATAGACATGTCTGTGAAGATGCGGACTACCTGCACCTGGACAGAAAGACCCTATGAAGCTTGACTGTTCCCTGGGATTGGGTTTGGGCCTTTCCTGCGCAGCTTAGGTGGAAGGCGAAGAAGGCCTCCTTCCGGGGAAAGAAGACTTCCATCTACAAGGTTCACTCAGACGTAGCTCCCTTCTTTTTGTTTTGGGTGTGAAGCAGTGTCAAACCAAAAGACCCAACAAAACAAGCATTAGCTCTCCCTGAAAAGGAGGTGATCCAGCCGCACCTTCCAGTACGGCTACCTTGTTACGACTTCACTCCAGTCACTAGCCCTGCCTTCGGCATCCCCCTCCGGAAATTCCCTCTGCCCCTACCGTACTCCAGCTTGGTAGTTTCCACCGCCTGTCCAGGGTTGAGCCCTGGAATTTGACGGCGGACTTAAAAAGCCACCTACAGACGCTTTACGCCCAATCATTCCGGATAACGCTTGCATCCTATGTCTTACCGCAGCTGCTGGCACAGAGTTAGCCGATGCTTATTCCCCAGATACCGTCATTGCTTCTTCTCCGGGAAAAGAAGTTCACGACCCGTGGGCCTTATGAACCGTGTCAGAATAAGCATCAAATCAACCAAAAGTTATCAGCTTTGTTCTTAATTTGATCTATCACAGACGGAATCAGACTCTTCCCCTACTTTCCACGACGGATGAACCTTTCTCCCTCTGAAACAAGAACACATATATAATAAAAAGACATGTTTTTCCTTAATTTCTCGCAACAACTCTTGATAACTTTTTTAGAAAAATTAAAAAAGTACTAAACACAATTAAAATTAAGAAGAAAAAAAAATCATCTTACAAAGTAAACAAAATTTCAATAAAATAATGATCAATATGTTAGATTTTCTAATGACATGACAATCATAAAATGGACATTTTAGTGCTTGTTAGCTTTTAGAATCGTAATCTGGCTCTAATACCACTTGTTACGGAATAAAGTTTTGAACGCCACACGATCAAGATCGGTGCCACTAGATACTACTTATTGCAGATCGACTATGTATAGTACGAATAATAATGCGGAACCCCGAAAATAACTCAACAATAAATAAAGGAGACAAGTAAAGAAGACAATGAATTTACGTGGAAACCCAAATTGGGAAAAACCATGGGAAGAACGACGAGAACTTTCACTATAATATTGCCGACGATTACAAGGATTGATATCCACTCTAAAACCCTCTAATCTCACACAATATTATCTCTCTCTATGATGGTATTAACTCGTGTTCTACACCAATAATTGTGTTTATGGAGATCCCTATTTATAGGTGTAGAAAACCCATAAATTAGGTAACCAATAGGAATAAACCCTTTTCCTAATATATGACTCCTAAATCCATAGGGAATAGAATTATATTATATTCAATATAATTCTAATTTTCCTAAATAAGGAAACAAAATTCCTACGGATTCGAGTCATATTTTAACAATCTCCACCTTGACGAGAAACCGCGAAATCCTATTGCGCATGCGAAATCATATCGCACATCAAACCATAAAGCGAAATCACATCGCCCATGCGAAATCACATCGCACTCCATAGTCTCGTCCCTCGTCTTTCCTCCAAATGCCCCAACGGGCCTAATTCCTAGAAGATTGGACCTTCAAAGCTCCCCATGAATCGGAACGTACATACCCGAGTGTCTTCTTCGAATTGTGAGCCCAATTCGAGATATACCCTCTCGACCGCTTTCTAAGCGCACAATGGTCACCAGATTTAGAAACACTCCATAGATCGAGAAACACTCGATCCTTCAAATCGACTTTCCTCACATGCCCAGGCCGCACATGGTTTAGTCGTGTAGACTCTTCATCCGAGAGCCTAGTTTTTCCCACGGTTACTTCGTTCACCGTTTTATCTTCATTAAGCTTGGTCACTCCGGCCTTATTTGGTTGCATGCCTCTAAGCCGGTGAGACTCTTCTAGCAAGAGTCGAGGTTCGGCCCCGGTTACTTCCTTCACCGCGCCTTCATGGAGGACATAAGGTCGCTCTGCCTTTTCGTCTCCTCCCAACACTACCAAAGCCTCTTCGGTGGCCTTAGAAACTCCACCTTCTCCGGTGTAGCTAGTATTAACCTCGGTTACTTCTTTCGTCGAGCTTCCATCGAGGACATAAAGACGACTCGTCTTTCTCTTTCCTCGCAATATTACCAAACCACCTTTGGTAACCCTTAAAACTCCACCTTTACAAGTGAGATTATAGCCATTCATATCAAGGGTACTCAAGGAAATCAAATTCCTCTTCAAGTCAGGCACATGTCTTACCTCGCCTAATGTGCGCACCGTGCCATCGAACATCTTCAAGCGGATATTCTCAATTCCTTCGACCTTGCACGAGGTGTTATTAGCCATAAACACCGCACCATGCTCCAAAGATTCATAAGTCTCGAACAATGTCTGGTCCGGACACATATGAAACGAGCAATCCGAGTCTAAGATCCAATCATCACACAAGTTGGAGTTCTCGCCTAGAGCCATTAGTAGATCCCCATAATAATACTCATCTACTAATCCAACGTCACCGGAATTCTTACCGGAATTATTGTCGTTGCTCTCCTTTTTCTTCCACGCGTAGCACTCCGACTTTATGTGTCCCTTCTTCTTGCAATAGAAACACGTCTTATTCCCGTGTCGCGACTTCGAATTCCCCGAGTCGCTCCCTTTATCACGGTACTTCTTTTGGACGTTAAGTCCTTCACCCACATCGGGCACACCTTCCTTGTTGGACTCCATCCTTTGTACGTTTTCCCTTGACGAGAGAGCCGAAGTTACATCTTTAAACGTGAGACTATCTCGTCCATAGAGAAGCGTGTCCCGAAAAGCCGCCATCGAAGGGGGTAGCGAGCATAACATCCAAAACGCAAGATCATCTTCGATCTTCACGCCAATTTTCCCAAGGTCAGCTGCACGCTCCTTGAATCTCGCTACATGGTCTTTAATCGACGACCCCTCCACCATCTTGAGGAAGTAGAGACTTCTCTTCAAGTGATGCTTGTTGGACACCGTTTCCTCAACGCACATCGACTCCCACAATTCGTTTTCGGTCTTTGCCTCCGTCGTTTCCTCGGTCAAAGAATCCGAAATATGATGCCCTATGGTCGCCATAGCCATCTGATCGAGCTCCACCCACTCGTCATGCTTCATGTCTTTCGGCTTGTTGTCAATACCAAGTAGAACAATCTCTTGCTTAAGAGATCTGAGGACTAACCTCATCTTGTATTGCCAAATAGGAAACCTCGTGTTGAGACATAAATTCGGTAAATCGTACCTCACGCTCGCCATCGAAACCTTGCTCCAGAAGGTAGTAGAATCGTAGTCTGGCTCTGAAAGGTCACGGGATCGTTGTCTGGCTCTGATACCACTTGTTGTGCTCTTTACGATGCTATGATACCACTTGTTAGCTTTTAGGATCGTAACTTGGCTCTAATACCACTTGTTACGGGACAAAGCTCTGAACGCCACACGATCAAGACCGGTGCCACTAGATACTACTTATTGTAGATCGACTATGTATAGTACGAATAATAATGCGGAACCCCGAAAATAACTCAACAATAAATAAATGAGACAAGTAAAGAAGACAATGAATTTACGTGGAAACCCAAATTGGGAAAAACCACAGGAGGAACGACGAGAACTTTCACTATAATATTTGTAGAAATTAATGGTTTGAAGGATGAACAAACAAACACTTTTATTGATGTTGTGTTTGATGATAGAATACAACGCACAAATGCATGTTTATATAATACATGCAGCTAACCCTAATACAAAAACCCTAATCGCAGGGACCAGAATATAATAAACAGAGAATGTAATAATAACTTATGGAAATTGCATAATGACCCCTCAGTTTATAAACGCGCAATTCATCATCCATGCACTCGTACTTCAGTTTGGGGCGCACAACAACACCAGCAACTTCAATATACATCAATACCCCCCCTCAAGATGGGCATAAAGATCCTTTATGCCGAGCTTGGACAACAGGGAGTGAAAAGAGTGTTGGAATTCGATATCCCGGGCTATTTAAAATTGCGGAAACCATAGCCCGATCAAACCCTTCGCCGGAGATCACATGAACGCCGACTCATCCGCCGGAGTCCGACCTTCGGAGACCATGCGCCCGAAGACGCACAGCCCGCCCCCGGTCGAACCCCCGCGAGCCGGGGTTCGTGCGATCGATGATCGCATCGATCATCATGATCGATGGGGCTGCATCCGGCAGCCCCCAGCAGCAGGTCCGGCGACCTGCTGCCCGCCGTGGAGGAGCCCCCACTGTCGAGGTGGGGAGGTGGAGGCACCAGCCCGCCACCGCCAGCGATCGCCCCCCGCGATCGCTTCCCTCGGCCGAAGCCGAGGGCTCCTCTTGCTCACGCCCGAACCCTAGCCGGGCGATCCCACGCGGTCCGGTGGCTTCGCCACCACCGCGTGATCGTCCGTCTAATCCGGGTCCGAACTTCGGATCTTGCGTTCTACGGTATTTTCAATAAACCAAAAACCGAAATAATATCGAGGGGGTTTAGATATTATACCTTCGATTCGTTGTTCGGAGAAACGAAATCAAACACCTTTGAATCTTCCCACGTATTCCTTGCACTCCGTTCGAACGTCGGGTGGGCGACGATCTATCGAACTCTTATGGATCTCCTTCAACTCTCTAGAACTATCAAATAATGATATTCTTGTCTTGTTCTTTATGAAGGCCATGTAGTGCTTTTATAGGCTACGTAGGGGATCTAAAGGAGGTGGAATATTGGGCTTCTAATATTGAAGATAAAATTGAGCCCAATGCTCAAGTCCATTAATCCTTATCAATATTAATTTTATTTATTTTCCACTATATAAATAAAATTGCACTCCCAATATTTACCCATATTATATCGAATAATATTTCTCCGGTAGTATTATTTATTCCGTGTATTTAAGATTTAAATATCCATGAATAAAATTTATTTATTGCTTAATAAATTTATTCATCTCTTATATCCGAGAATAGTACCACTCAACCTTATTTATTATGCGGAACAAATCCACTCGCGAGGTTTACATAATAAATCCTTATGAGCTCATCTCGGGGATATTATCAACCCTTTCGGGATACACTGTCTCGTCAAGAATTCACGACATGCCATATATAAAATATAGTGACCCAACTTAACCGGTAATTGACCCAATAATTAAACCGGTCAATTCCTTTGGAAAATCAAAGTCACTTATACTAAATATACACACACCGCAATTCTATCGGGGATTAAGAATAAAATACTCTGAGATTTAAATTGATTATCCAAGGCAATCCTAATCAATAAATCTCAAGCGATCCGCCCAATACACCAAGTGTACAAGTGTGATAAAATAATCAAGAAAAATTATTTTCTCTCTCACACAACGACTATACCGATGGATTGGTCCGTGTCCATCTAGGTCGTGAGCAACTGTTTGATTAAATACGAGTAACCGATAGTATGATCTTCTGTGTGCCCATGCAACACCATACTAACTACAACGTATAAAATCCAGGACTATAATTTGCATATATTAATTAACAATAATTAAAAGCAAATGAATGTTTGTATTTAATAGGTAAATGAAAGTGTACAAGGAGTTCATAATACTCAAATCTAGACATTAAGTATACTACTCCATCAATCTCCCACTTATACTAAGGTCTAGTCTTATCTTCCAAACTTCTGACTCCCAAACCCTCCAAGTGCTTGTTATATACTTCCTTAGGAAGTATCTTGGTAAAAGGGTCCGCTAGGTTGTCCTCCGAAGCTATCTTGGTGACTATCGCATCGCCCCTCTTGACGATGTCTCGAATCAGGTGGTACTTGAGCTCTATGTGTTTCATAGCACTATGGGACCGTGGTTCCTTACTGTTTGCCACTGCACTGCTATTATCACAATAAATTGTCATAGCCTTGGGCAAACTCGGAATCACATCTAAGTCCTGGAGGAAATTAAGGAACCAAACTGACTCTTTCGCTGCCTCTGAGGCTGCAACATATTCAGCTTCCATGGTAGAGTCCGAAATGCACTTTTGCTTAACACTCTTCCATGATACGGCTCCACCTCCCATAGTGTACACATAGCCTGATGTCGACTTACGCCGGTCCTTATCAGCTTGGAAATCCGAATCTGTGTAACCCAAAGGAATCAGATTGTCTGCCCCGTAACTCAGAACATAATCTTTAGTATTTCGCAAATACTTGAAAATGCTCTTTACGGCAGTCCAATGAGCCTTTCCAGGGTTACTCTGATATCTCGCTACTACGCTAACTGCATAGCAGATATCAGGCCTCGTGCATAACATTGCATACATTAAGCTTCCCACAGCCGAAGCGTAGGGAACTGCTTTCATTTCATCTTTCTCCTTTTGTGTCCGAGGACACATCTCCTTAGAAAGATAAGTTCCTTTACTGAAGGGCAGTTCACCCTTCTTGGAATCTTGCATGTTAAAACGAGCCAGAATCGTGTCTATGTAAGATTGCTGGGATAGGTACAATGTTCTATTCCGGCGATCCCTTATAACCTTGATCCCTAGAACATGCCCGACTTCTCCCAAATCTTTCATATCGAATTGTCTAGACAACCATCCCTTTATGTCTGATAACATCTTTACACTGTTGCCAATGAGAAGAATGTCGTCTACATAAAGCACGAGGAACACCACCTTCTTTCCATCACGTTTCCAATACACACACGATTCGTCCATGCTTTGAATGAATCCAAAAGATTGGACTACTTCATCAAACCGCAGGTTCCACGATCTCGAGGCTTGTTTCAATCCATAAATGGATCGATTAAGCTTGCACACTAGATGATCTCGCCCCTTAGCAATGAATCCTTCTGGTTGTTTCATATAAATCGTCTCGTCAAGACTTCCATTTAGGAAAGCTGTCTTGACATCCATTTGCCACACCTCATAATCCATATGAGCTGCTATGGATAAGAGAATCCGGATCGACTTTATCTTGGCTACCGGCGAAAAGGTCTCCTCATAATCGATTCCTTCTTTCTGAGTATAGCCTTTCGCAACAAGCCGAGCTTTAAAGGTTTCAACCTTTCCGTCAGATCCTCTCTTCCTCTTGTAGACCCATTTACACCCAATTGGCTTTACGCCGTTTGGTGGTTCTACAAGATCCCAGACTTTATTAGAATCCATAGATTCTATTTCGGATTTCATTGCTTTCTTCCAAGAAGACGCATCTATATCTTGCACCGCCTCATCATAGGTCCATGGATCGATTTCATGAACTCCAGGTCCAGAGTCCGAAGACTCACCCAGTCCAATCCATCTATCTGGTTGTTTAACAACCCTCCCACTACGACGGCGTTCCGGTGTATTAACAGTGATAGTATTAGGTGCAGGTTCTAGTGGTGTATCTACACTCGGTTCGGCTGTATCTAAGTCTTCCTTGTCTCCCCTTAACTCATCGAGTATTAGGTCACTCTTGGGCTTGTGGTCCATGATATAGTCTTCCTCTAAGAACCGAGCGTTAGTACTTATAACGATCTTCTGGTCCGTAGGACTATAGAACATGCCACCTTTAGTTCCTTTCGGGTATCCTACAAACAGCCGTAATTCCGATCTAGGTTCTAACTTATCAGCACCTTGTCGCAACACATGTGCTGGACAACCCCAGATCCGAATGTGTCCCAAGCTAGGCTTACGCCCACTCCACAATTCCATGGGTGTAGTTGGCACTGTTTTGGTCGGAACCCTATTCAGAATGTACGCCGCTGTTTCCAAGGCAAGTCCCCAGAACATAACAGGTAAATCCGAGTAACTCATCATTGATCGCACCATCTCCATAAGAGTCCTATTCCTTCTTTCTGACACACCATTCTGCTGAGGAGTATATGGTGAGGTCAGTTGGGATTCAATCCCATTCTCTGCCAAGTATGCCTTGAATTCTCCAGACAGGTACTCGCCTCCGCGATCAGATCGCAGGCATTTTATGGATTTACCACGAAGGTTCTCCACAAGAGCCTTGAATTCCTTGAACTTGTCAAAAGAATCACTCTTGTGGCGCATCAGGTATACATATCCATACCTTGAGTAATCATCAGTAAAGGTGATGAAATACTCGTACCCTCCCCTTGCCTGAGTAGACATAGGTCCGCATACATCAGAGTGAATCAAATCCAATACTTGTTCAGCCCTCCGTCCTTTACCAGAAAAAGGACACTTGGTCATTTTACCCTCTAAACAGGATTCACAGGTTGGAAGGTCCTCTCCTTCAACATTGCTGATTAGACCATCAGCTTTCAACCTTTGAAGCCTATTTGAGTTTATATGACCTAGCCTTAGATGCCACAAGTATAATTGATTCATCCTAGAAGGTTCCTTTCTCTTATTGGTGTTCGTAGATGTGTTATTACTCTCGGTTAGTTGCATCGTGTTAGACTCAGGATTTAGTACATACAAATCGTCCACCAATGTACCAGAACAGATAATCTCACTGTTTCTTCTTATGATCACGGAGTGGTCAAAAGAAACAGAATATCCATTCATAATAAGTTTAGAAACCGAAATTAAATTCTTTCTAAAGTTGGGTACATAAAGACAATAATGTAAAACTAAAACCCTATCACTACTAAAGCGTAAGTGAACGTCTCCCACTGCAACAGCCGCCACCCTCGCGGCATTGCCCATGTAGACCACGATCTCTCCCTCTCTAAGTCTCCGGGTTTCCTGGAACCCCTGCAATGAATTGCAGACATGATCAGTGGCCCCCGTATCTACACACCAGGTGCTGGTAGATAACACCACTGATAATGTTTCGGTGACTAAGGAAAATTTCGTACCTTTGATGAGAGGACGATCAGACCTCCAGTGCCCAAACTGTTTGCATCGAAAGCATCTGCGGAACCGCTTGCTTTCCCCAATCTGTGGTTTTAAACCACTGGGTCTCTTTGCACGCTTTTCTTTTAGCTTAGACACAAGAGCTCGTGTTTCTCTTAACTTACGCACAAAAATCGCCTTCGCCGAGCCGTTTTTAAGGGACTCATTGAGGAACGATTCCGTGGGTATGTTAAACACCTCTTGCCTAGCTTCCACACCATGTCTCAACGTAGTTGGAACAACAGTGGATTCAGAAAGCTTGACAGTTTGAACAATGTCTAGATTTCTTTTCCAATCAGTACTATATGGAACCAGTGAGTTTTCATCCTTAAGTATATCACAAAGTGGGGTCACAGTCATTCTTAACCTATAAGCACATAAAACAAACAAACAATTTAATATCCGATATTATCTCCCTTAAATAATATCATTAAATCACTAATTGCCTCTAAAATCCCATCAGGTAAGGCAAGCCACGTGGTGTGGACGTTTACCCACCCAAACGACTTAGCAATTAGATTTTCTTTGGTCATACATCGCTTATAGCGGAACCTCGTGGGGAGGAATACTATAAGGCGTATCTAAGTGTAAACCATTACTCAGCACTAAAGTAAATCGTTAGGAATTGCTACATCACCGCAAGCCACGTGGTGTGGATGTTTACGACAACTTCACAACTCTTCACAATTTCTTATAACTGTCTACATCAATTAATCCAAAATCCGTTAGTATAGCAAGCCACGTGGTGTGGACGTTTACTACACCAAGAGACTTTTATAATTGACTCCCAATTACTTGATTCATTTAATCTTGTAAATCAAGACGCGGAGAATCATAAGTGAAACTCAAAGTTTCTAACCAGTGATTCACCATGCGAACGACCCTATCTCTCATCAAATGAGGGAGCCGAGCAGACAATCGATCCATTTTAAAACAAATGGTACGAAAGCCTCTAATTTGTGTCCTCGACATGACCAAGTGGCTTTGGCTCCATTCCACTCCCCGGGGTGAGAATGAGTCGACTTGAAGTCAGTTTTGGAAAGACAAATTAGGCATTGTTTGAGAAACTTAATCAATGTTTCTCGTAAAAGGAATTACAAGAATTCTCTTCCAATGACTTATCTATACGAACTTCAAAAGTTCATAAAAGTCACCAAGAGAACAGCAATGGAGACCATGACTTTGTTTCCAATCCCTCTCCCACTTAGCTTTTTATAATAAAGGGATACGCTATCTAATGCATAATTAAATACACATAAGCATGCATACATGAAATAAAGCACATAGAATATTATCACATAATCAAAATAATACTAGAATATTATCACATATTATCAAAATAAATCGCTTGGAATTGCTACATTACCGCAAGCCACGTGGTGTGGACGTTTACGATAACTTCACAACTCTTCACAATTACTTACAACTGTCTACATCAATTAATCCAAAATCCGTCGGCATAGCAAGCCACGTGGTGTGGACGTTTACTACACCAAGAGATTTTTATAATTGACTCCCAATTACTTGATCCATTCAATCTTGTAAATCAAGACGCGGAGAATCATAAGTGAAACTCGAGGTTTCTAACCAGTGATTCACCATGCGAACAACCCTATCTCTCATAAATGAGGGAGCCGAGCAGACAATCGATCCATCTATCAAAGAATGGTACGACTGCCTCTAATTTGTGTCCTCTACATGACCAAGTGGCTCTGGCTCCATTCCACTCCCCGGGGTGAGAATGAGTCGACTTGAAATCAGCTTTGGAAAGACAAATTAGGCATTGTTTGATAAACTTAATCAATGTTTCTCGTAAGAGGAATTACAAGAACTCTCCTCCAATAACTTGTCTATATAAACTTCAAAAGTTTATAAAAGTCACCAAGAGAGCAGCAATGGAGACCGTGGGTATGTTTCCATACCCTCTCCCACTTAGCTTTTTACAATAAAGGGATACGCTATCTAGTGCACAAAAGTAAACACATATAGCATGCATACATGTAATAAAGCACATAGTATTATCACATAGTCAAAATAATACTAGAATATTATTTTCCGACTATTATGGCTTTACTTCATCTCCGTACGCATCTTCTATTTTTTAGTCTTCGTTCTTGAATGCTCCATGTGACGAGAATATTAATTTCCAATATTTAAATCTATTTATTTTTAATAAATCCAAAAGATACTTAATTAAAAAATTAAGTCAATCGAATAAATCAAAAATAAAATTAAATATTATTAATATTTTTATTTATTTTATTTTCCCTTTCTACTTCATTAAATCTCTAGAATAATCTATCCAAGACCCACTTGGAATATTCTAGATGATTTCCATAATGAAATAAGGAAATAAAATAACTTAGGACTCTTCTACTTTCCAAGATTAATTAATTTCCATTTCTATGAAAATTCCCATAAAATAGGAATAATCAATTAGGAAATAAATCAATCCTAAATTAACTTTTATTCCTTTCCAATTCTATTAAATCTCTAGGATCCTATTCCAAGTAGAACTCGGAATACTCTAGAAGACTTCCATAATAGAATAAAGAAATAAAATTAATTCCAATTAATTCTTTTCCTAATCCATGAGAATTCCCAAAAATAGGAATACTCAAATAGAAAAAATCCGAACTAATTAGGAAAGTAAATTTCCGGACCGGGATAGCACGGGGTGGGGATCCCCGCGCCACCCTCGACCCACGCCTAGGAGGTGGCCGGCCACCATCGCCGGCGGCGCCTCCATGCATGGATCGATCGATCCTCATGGGATCGACCATGGGGATGGTCGATACTTGTCCCGTTCACCCTCTCGATCATCTCCTTCGTCACGTGTCTTCTCCGGCGGTCGTTTTGGCATCGATCCAACGCAAAAAAAATTACAAAATTGATTTTACACTATCCGGTATCGATTCTATACATGAAATCGACCCTATACATTTTCCGGAAAAAGTAGAACGTAATAATAAATCCTAAATTCGGTCAACCCCCGAATTTTTACTATTACAAGCATTCACCACCAAAAACGAATCTCGACATGTCCGAGAGTTTAATCAATCCAACATACATGACAAAATAAATTAAACGAATAATAAATTAAGCCATAATAGTCGGAACCCTGCAAGGTAGAACAATTTTATCGAAAATACCGCGAACGTAAACCACGCTCTGATACCAATTGTTGGAATTCGATATCCCGGGCTATTTAAAAT
Source organism: Euphrasia confusa (assembly GCA_954870475.1). NCBI lineage: Eukaryota > Viridiplantae > Streptophyta > Magnoliopsida > Lamiales > Orobanchaceae > Euphrasia > Euphrasia confusa. Next base: position 15,376,178 of record OX940958.1, read on the forward strand.
TGCGGAAACCATAGCCCGATCAAACCCTTCGCCGGAGATCACATGAACGCCGACTCATCCGCCGGAGTCCGACCTTCGGAGACCATGCGCCCGAAGACGCACAGCCCGCCCCCGGTCGAACCCCCGCGAGCCGGGGTTCGTGCGATCGATGATCGCATCGATCATCATGATCGATGGGGCTGCATCCGGCAGCCCCCAGCAGCAGGTCCGGCGACCTGCTGCCCGCCGTGGAGGAGCCCCCACCGTCGAGGTGGGGAGGTGGCGGCACCAGCCCGCCACCGCCAGCGATCGCCCCCCGCGATCGCTTCCCTCGGCCGAAGCCGAGGGCTCCTCTTGCTCACGCCCGAACCCTAGCTGGGCGATCCCACGCGGTCCGGTGGCTTCGCCACCACCGCGTGATCGTCCGTCTAATCCGGGTCCGAACTTCGGATCTTGCGTTCTACGGTATTTTCAATAAACCAAAAACCGAAATAATATCGAGGGGGTTTAGATATTATACCTTCGATTCGTTGTTCGGAGAAACGAAATCAAACACCTTTGAATCTTCCCACGTATTCCTTGCACTCCGTTCTAACGTCGGGTGGGCGACGATCTATTGAACTCTTATGGATCTCCTTCAACTCTCTAGAACTATCAAATAATGATATTCTTGTCTTGTTCTTTATGAAGGCCATGTAGTGCTTTTATAGGCTACGTAGGGGATCTAAAGGAGGTGGAATATTGGGCTTCTAATATTGAAGATTAAATTGAGCCCAATGCTCAAGTCCATTAATCCTTATCAATATTAATTTTATTTATTTTCCACTATATAAATAAAATTGCACTCCCAATATTTACCCATATTATATCGAATAATATTTCTCCGGTAGTATTATTTATTCCGTGTATTTAAGATTTAAATATCCATGAATAAAATTTATTTATTGCTTAATAAATTTATTCATCTCTTATATCCGAGAATAGTACCACTCAACCTTATTTATTATGCGGAACAAATCCACTCGCGAGGTTTACATAATAAATCCTTATGAGCTCATCTCGGGGATATTATCAACCCTTTCGGGATACACTGTCTCGTCAAGAATTCACGGCATGCCATATATAAAATATAGTGACCCAACTTAACCGGTAATTGACCCAATAATTAAACCGGTCAATTCCTTTGGAAAATCAAAGTCACTTATACTAAATATACACACCCGCAATTCTATCGGGGATTAAGAATAAAATACTCTGAGATTTAAATTGATTATCCAAGGCAATCCTAATCAATAAATCTCAAGCGATCCGCCCAATACACCAAGTGTACAAGTGTGATAAAATAATCAAGATAAATTATTTTCTCTCTCACACAACGACTATACCGATGGATTGGTCCGTGTCCATCTAGGTCGTGAGCAACTGTTTGATTAAATACGAGTAACCGATAGTATGATCTTCTGTGTGCCCATGCAACACCATACTAACTACAACGTATAAAATCCAGGACTATAATTTGCATATATTAATTAACAATAATTAAAAGCAAATGAATGTTTGTATTTAATAGGTAAATGAAAGTGTACAAGGAGTTCATAATACTCAAATCTAGACATTAAGTATACTACTCCATCAAAGAGCGCGTACCCAAAGCTTTTGTAAATAAGTCTGCAACCTAGTTTGCAGTACTCATGTGAAATGGCTTAAACAGTCCCTTTTGCAACCATTCTCTGACCAAATGACAGTCTATCTCAATGTGTTTAGTTCTCTCATGGAAAACTGGGTTAGAGGCAATGTGTATGGCTGCCATGTTATCACAGTAAAGGAGGGCAGGTTGAGGGTGTTGGATGCCAAAGTCTTGGAAGAGCTTTTTAAACCAGATTAACTCACAAACACATGAGGCCATTGCTCTATACTCAGACTCTGCAGATGACCTGGAAACTGTAGATTGCTTCTTGGACCTCCATGCAACCAAAGCTTCTCCAATGAAGACACAATAACCAGTGACATACTTTCTTGTTTGAGGATCTGCAACCCAATCTGCATCACAGAAAACCTTTAAATGCAATGTGTTATGTATTGGATACAAGAGGCCTTGACCTAGTGCCTTCTTGAGATATTTTACCACCCTCAGAGCTGCTGTCATGTGGAGATCAGTAGGCTGCTGAAGAAATTGACTTAATACCTGTATGGAATAACATATGTCAGGCCTTGATAGGGTCAGATACAACAATCTCCCTATAAGTCTTCTGTACTTTGATGGATTGGGGAGAGGATCACCCTCATCTTTATTCAACTTGAGACCTTGCTCAAAAGGGAACTCAACAGGCTTGCTGTCCAACAACCCACAGTCAGAGATAATATCCAATGTATATTGTCTCTGATTGATGACTAAACCTTCTGTACCTCTGGCAACTTCAATCCCCAGGAAGAACTTCAAATCACCTAAATCTTTGAGTTTGAATTTGCTACTTGAGTACCTTTTTAACTTGTTAATGGCATTAAGATCATTTCCTCCCAAAATGATATCATCCACATAGATGAGTAGGAAGGTAATGGAGGCTCCTGTGGTGAGGATGAATAAAGATGAGTCAGCATTGCTCTGCTTGAAACCACAAGCAAAGATCACTGAAGACAGTTTTTCATTCCATTGCCTGGAAGCTTGTTTTAAACCATTTAATGATTTGTGTAACTTACAACACATTGACTGATTTGACTTCATAGAATACCCTTCTGGAAGGGTCATGTATACTTCCTCATGGAGTTCTCCATAAAGGAAAGCATTGTTGACATCTAATTGGGTGAGATGCCAACTGAGTGAAGCTGCCAAGGCCAGGACAGTTCTGACAGTTGCAATTTTGGCAACTGGAGAGAATGTCTCAAAGAAGTCTAACCCTTCTTGTTGTGTATATTGTTGGAAATCGATCACCCAGAATCGTCGTAGAACCGACTCCGATCGACGTCCCGGAAACCACGACCCTACAGCCCGGAGCCACCGCCCGAGGAGCTCACGGTCGAGCCCTAGCCGCGGCAAAGCCGCGACCGCTCGACGCTCCCCGCGGTGCGGTCGCCCGCCTCCAAGGCGAGCGTGGGCTGCCCAGCCGAGGGCTCCCACGGGCTGATCCGTCCAGCCGGGGCTTCGAGTCGCCGGCGGTCCGGCGATCCTTGATCGCCACCTCCCGACTCGTCCCGGTGTGGATCCCCGTTTATCGGATCTTATTTTTCGATAATATTTCAATAAATATGAATTAAATAGCAGAATTATTTAATTCACCTTTCGATTCGTTGTGCGGAGAAACGAGATCTTATGATGACCTTGAGATCTTCCCACGTATTCCTTGCACTAGCTCGAACGTCGGGTGGGCGACGATCTTCCGAACTCCATGGATCTCCCTCTCTACTTTCTCTGTCTAGAATTGTGATCTTCAAGTTATGAGAATAGAGAAGACCATGTAGTGCTTTTATAGGCTACGTAGGGGATCTTAAGGAGGTGGAATATTGGGCTTCCAATATTAATGATTAAATTGAGCCCAAGCCCAAATCTATTAATCCCATTAATATTAATTAATTTATTTTCCACTATATAAATTAATTGCACTCCCAATATTAAACTATATTATATCAAATAATATTTCTCCGGTAGTATTATTTATTCCGTGTATTTAAGATATAAATATCCATGAATAAAATTAATTTATTGCTAATTAATTTATTCATCTCTTATAACCGAGACTAGTACCATTCAACCTTAATTATTATGCGGAACGAATCCACCTGCAGGGTTTACATAATAATTCCTTATGAACTCATCTCGGGGATATTATCAACCCTTACGGGATACACTTTCCCGTCAAGTATTCACGGCATGCCATATATAAAATATAGCGACCCAACTTAACCGGTAATTGACCCAATAATTAAACCGGTCAATTCCTTTGGAAAATCAAAGTCACTTATATTAAATATACACACCCGCAATAGTATCGGGGATTAAGAATAAAATACTCTGATACTTGAATCAATTATCAAAGGCAATCCTAATTGATAAGTCTCAAGCGATCCGCTCAATACACCAAGTGTACAAGTGTGATAAAATAATCAAGACAGATTATTTTCTCTCTCACACAACGACTATACCGATGGATTGGTCCGTGTCCATCTAGGTCGTGAGCAACTGTTCGATTAAATACAAGTAACCGATAGTATGATCTTCTGTGTGGGCCCAACACACCATACTAACTACAACGTATAGAATCCAGGAAAATAATTTGCATATATTTAATTATAAATAATTAAACGCAAATAATTGTTTATTTAATTAAATAGATTAATGGCAATGGATCGGGAGTTTCCGTCACTTAAATCTAGACATTAAGTACACAACTCCAACATATATCCCTTGGCAACTAACCTTGCCTTACACCTTTCAATAGACCCATCTGCTTTTCTCTTGAGCTTATATACCCATTTACAACCAACTGCCCTTTTTCCTGATGGTAGAGGCATGATTGTCCAAGTCTGATTTGCCTCAAGTGCTTTGATTTCTTCATTCATGGCCTTTTGCCAATCTGGATGTTTGGATGCTTCTTTGAATGTTCTAGGTTCAGAGTGCATTACTGTTGACATAATATAGCTGAGATATGGACTTTTGAACCTGCTAAAATTGAGGCAACTATTTAATGAATAATCTGATGTAGGTGGCATGAATTGATCATCTTAGTTTTGTGCTTTTCTGATGAGATTGCACTGATATTCTCTAAGATAACCTGGTGGTCTAGATACCCTCCCAGTCCTTCTTATGGTCAAATTTTCTTGATAAGGATGTGTGGTTACATCAGATGATTGATGTTCACTTGGTGGACTTCCACTAAATTCTAGCTCATCTACTGGAGTCACATTATGATTTGTATCTTCTAATACATCAAGATCAATGTTCTCAATTACCCTTGAATGCTCTCCAGTGTCTGTGGGATAATAAAAAACATCAGATATGTTTGTGGGGAGCTCAGTGGATGTATCAACTGGATTGTCATGAAAAGGAAAATTTTCTTCATAGAAGACAACATCTCTTGCAGTGAAAATGCTATGATCTTCAAGATCATATAGTATATATCCTTTAATGCCTTTTGGATATCCAACAAAGATGCATTTGTGTGCTCTAGAACTGAACTTATCTTTTCTTGGATCAAGATTTGTTGCAAAACATAAGCAACCAAAGGTTCTGAGAATGGACAGGTTTGGATCCTTCTCATACAGTATGGAATAGGGAGTATTGTTATGAATTATTTTTGAGGGGGTTCTGTGGATCAAGTATGTGGCAGTGAGTATACATTCACCCCACAACTCAATAGGGACATTGGACTGGAATTTGAGAGATCTTGCCACTTCTAAGATGTGTCTGTGTTTTCTCTCTACAATGGAGTTCTGTTGAGGAGTGTAAACACAACTCATTTCATGCTCAATTCCATGCTCTTTATAAAACTCATTCATCTCAAACTCTTTTCCTTGGTCAGTTCTTATTTTCATGACATTTGTTTTGAACTGTGTTTTGACAAACATCACAAAGTTCTGTAGTAATCCTCTGGCCTGAGATTTTGAATGCATCAAGAAAGTCCATGTGAATCTACTTTTGTGTTCAACTACAGTGAGGAAATATTTAGAACCATTATGGGAACTCACAGACAAGGGTCCCCAAATGTCAGCATGTATCAATTCAAAAATAGATGAGACTTTCTCAATGTGTATGGGAAATGGCAATCTTGTTTGCTTAGATTTATGGCATACATCACAAACACCAAAATTTTTAGATACCAAAGGAAAATATTTATTCATCTTATTCATCAAGGCCATGCGGCTTACAGAAGGATGCCCCAATCTTGTATGCCAAATATTAATAGAAATGCTACAAGCTACTCTACTGTCCTTCTCACTGACTTCAACAGCTTCAAAATTGTATAGCCCTCCAATATCCTTAGCTATCCCAATCACTCTGCAAGTGTGTGTGTCCTGCACAACACATTGATCAATAGAGAATTGCAGATTAACTTTGGTATCCACCAGTAACTTACTAACTGATATAAGATTGAACTGAAAAGAGGGCACAAGTAGAACATTTTTCAGAGTAATGTGAGGGCTAAGAATCACTGTCCCAACCTGAGTAACCACTGTACTTGAACCATTTGGCAGCCTTAGTACAATAGGTTTACTGGTTTTAACACTTTGCATGTTTTTCAAATTGTTTGTTATATGGTAACTTGCCCCAGAGTCAAGGATCCATACTTTGTTGCTTATACTTAATGAACAATGATAAAGGAGGGTGTAAGCATTATTTGTACCTTCTTTTGTTTTGATGAGAAGTCTCAGAAGAACTTTGGTTTAGGCCCTGCAGCAAGACACACAACTGCCTATACTCCTTTTGTGACAGCTTTACCTCCTGGTCTTTCTCCTCACTCTGCTGATCAACTTGATTAACAGTTGCCTTTTGCTGAGTGTTCCATGACTTAGCATTGGTAGTTGTCTTGGTATCCCTACTGGGGAAACCATGAACTTCAAAACACCTCTCCACTGTGTGATTATTTCTTCCACAGTGGGTGCATCCTGTACTTCCTTTACTTGTATCACCCTGGTAGTTCTTTCCATGCCCTGGTGGATAACCATATAACTCCCAACATTTATACACAATATGGTTTGATCTCCCACACTTTGTGCATACTACTGAACCTCTTCTCCCACTTTGACCTTGTGATGATTTGTTCCATACCTTTTGTTCATTGGTTTTATTGAAGTCTTGTCTAGCAGCCATGGCATTTGCCTGTGTATTTCTAGCACTCAGATTCTGTAGTTCCAGGTTAGATTCCTCCTGTGAGATCAAGTTAAAAACTTGGTCCAGTGTGGGCAAAGGATCCCTCAAAAGTATTTGATTTCTTATCTGCATTTACTCATTAGTTAATCCCATCAAAAAATACAAAATTTTCCTTTTCTCTATTTTCTGTTGTATCTCTATCATGGCAGGGTACCCACTCAAAGGACAGACACAAAAGGATTCATGGGCTATCAGTTCATCCCATAGACCTTTAAGCTTGGCAAAATAGATACTAACTTTATCTCCTTCTTGCTTTGTCATCATCAGCTTTTGCTCAAGTGTATAAACCAGATTATTGTTTGTTTTTGAAAACTTGGTATGCAATTCAATCCATACCTGTCTTGCAGAAGTTGCATAGGCTGTGAAACATCCAAGTTCAGGAGATAGGCTGGAAGAGATCCACGTCAACACCATGGAGTTGCATCTCCTCCAATCTTGATAAAGTTCATCTGATGGAGACGGCTCCGGTATGGATCCATCAATGAACCCTAGTTTGTTCTTTGCAAGAAGAGCCTGCATCATGTTTCTACTCCACACCTGGTAATTCTTTGTGTTCAGAGGGTCGTTGACAAGTCTGATTGCTGGTGACTCTCCATAGTGTAGGAAATAAGGGCTTGAGGGTTTCGAGGGATCCATGTGATTCGATGTTGAATCACTGGAACCTCCACCTTTCGTTTTATCTGTTGCACTCATTGTTTTGTCGCGGAATTATGCTCTGATACCATGTAGAAATTAATGGTATGAAGGATGAACAAACAAAGACTTTTATTGATGTTGTGTTTGATGATAGAATTGTTGGAGTTGTATACTTAATGTCTAGATTTAAGTGATATGAACTCCCGATCCATTGCCATTAATCTATTTAATTAAATAAACAATTATTTGCGTTTAATTATTTATAATTAAATATGTGCAAATTATAATCCTAGATTATATACGTTGTAGTTAGTATGGTGTGCGACGTCACACGGAAGATCATACTATCGGTTACTCGTATATAATCGAACAGTTGCTCACAACCTAGATGGACACGGACTAATCCATCGGTATAGTCGTTGTGTGAGAGAGAAAATAATCTGTCTTGATTATTTTATCACACTTGTACACTTGGTGTATTTGGCGGATCGCTTGAGATTTATCGATTAGGATTGCCTTAGATAATCGATTTAAGTCTCAGTGTATTTTATTCTTAATCCCTGATATTATTGCGGGTGTGTGCATTTAATATTAGTGAATTTGATTTTCCAAAGGAATTGACCGGTTTGAATATTGGGTCAATTACCGGTAAAATTGGGTCACGGTATTTTATGTATGACATGCCGTGAATTCTTGACGGGAAAGTGTGTCCCGATAAGGGTTGATAATGTCCCCGAGATGAGTTCATAAGGAATTATTATGTAAACCCTGCAGGTGGATTTGTTCCGCATAATAATTAAGGATGAATGGTACTAGTCTCGGTTACAAGAGATGAATAAATTAATTAGCAATAAATTAATTTTATTCATGGACATTTCTATCTTAAACGCACAGAATAAATAATACTACCGGAGAAATATTATTTGATATAATATGGTTTAATATTGGGAGTGCAATTAATTTATATAGTGGAAAATAAATTAATTAATATTAATGGGATTAATAGATTTGGGCTTGGGCTCAATTTACTTATTAATATTGGAAGCCCAATATTCCACCTCCTTAAAATCCCCTACGTAGCCTATAAAAGCACTACAGCGGATGGGGTTCGGCTAGGGTTTAGCCGCGGGTTCATCCCGCGGCGATGCTCTTGTCAAGCCCGGTTCTTCGTGGCGTTCGTGATCGGTTTCCGGCAATGGGATTTCGGTCGGGGTTATCGGTTCCGCAATTTTTGATACCCCGGGATATCTATTTCCAACAATTGGAATCAGAGCGTTTGGTTTCGTGTTCATGTATGTGTTCAATTATCGTTCTACCTTGCAGGGATTCCGACTATCATGGTTAATTAATTGATTAATTGTTTAATTAATTGTTATTTAATTTTACCATGATTATTAAACTCTCGGACATGTCGAGATTCGTTTTGTGTGGATGAATGCTTGTAATAGTAAAAATTCGGGGGTTGACCGAATTTAGATTTATTATTAGTGTTCTATGTTTTCCGGAAAGTGTATAGGGTCGATTTCTTGTATAGAATCGATACCGGAATTGTAAATTTATTTCTTGAAATTTATTTACGTTGGATCGATGCCGAGACGACCGCCGGAGAACTCGTGTGACGAAGAAGACGAAGAGGACGAAAAACCGGGGGGGGGGGGGTCGGTCATCCCCATGATCGATCCCCATGAGGATCGATCGACCCCACGCTAAGGGGCTGCCCGCTAGGGTTTCCGGCCACGCCGGCCACCGGTGGTGGTGGCGCGTGGCTAGGGGGCGGCGGCGGTGGTGCCCGGCGATGGTGGTGGTCGACGGTGGGGGTGGTGTGGGGATCCCCAACCCATGCTACTCCTACCTAGATTCACTTTCCTAATTAATTCGGTTTTCCTATTTTGAGTATTCCTAAGTTTGGGAACTCTCATGTAGATAGGAAAAGAATTAATTAATATTATTTATTTCCTTATTCTATTATGGAAGTCTTCTAGAATATTCCAAGTCCTACTTGGAATAGGATTCTAGAGATTTAATAGAATTGGAAGGGAAATAATTAATTAATAAATTAATTTTATTTCCTAGTTGATTATTCCTATTTTATGGGAATTTTCATAGACATGGAAATTAATTAATTTTGGAAAGTAGAAGAGTCCTAATTTATTTTATTTCCTTATTCTATTATAGAAGTCTTCTAGAATATTCCAAGTTTTACTTGGATAGATTATTCTAGAGATTTAATGGAATTAGATAGGAAAATAAATAAATAAAAATATTAATAATATTTAATTTTATTTTTGATTTATTCGATTGACTTAATTTTCGAATTGAGTATCTTTTGGATCTATTAAAAATAAATAGATTTAAATATTGGGATTAATATTCTCGTCACATGGAGCATTCAAGAACGAAGACTGAAGACTAGAAGACGCATACGGAGATGGAATAAAGCCATGATAGTCGGAAAATATTTTTCTAGCATTATTTTGACTATGTGATATGTACTTTATTACTTGTATGCATGCTTATGTGTTTAATTATGCATTAGATAGCGTATCCCTTTGTCATAAAAAGCTAAGTGGGAGAGGGGATGGAAACATTCCCATGGTCTCCATTACTGTTCTCTTGGTGACATTTATGAGCTTACGAAGTTCATATAGACATGTCATTGGAGGAGAATTCTTGTAATTCCTTTTACGAGAAACATTGATTAAGTCTATCAAACAATGCCTAATTTGTCTTTCTGAAACTGACTTCAAGTCGACTCATTCTCACCCCGGGGAGTGGAATGGAGCCAAAGCCACTTGGTCATGTGGATGACACAAATTAGAGACATTCGTACCATTCTTTTAAAGATGGATCGATTGTCTGCTCGGCTCCCTCATCTAATGAGAGATAGGGTTGTTCGCATGGTGAATCACTGGTTAGAAACTTCGAGTTTCACTTATGATTCTCCGCGTCTTGATTTACGAAAATCGAATGGATCTTGTAACTGGGAGTCAATTATAAAAGTCTCTTGGTGTAGTAAACGTCCACACAACGTGGCTTGCTATACTAACGGATTTTGGATTAATTGATGTAGACAGTTGTAAGGAATTGTGAAGAGTCGTGAAGTTGTCGTAAACGTCCACACAACGTGGCTTGCGGTAATGTAGCAATTCCAAACGATTTACTTTGGTGCTGAGTAATGGTTTACACTTAGATACGCATTATAGTATTCCTCCCAACGAGGTTACGCTATAAGTGATGTATGACCAAAGAAAATCTAATTGCTAAATCATTTGGGTGGGTAAACGTCCACACAACGTGGCTTGCCTTACCTGATGGGATTTTAGATGTAATTAGTAATTTAATGATATTATTTGAGGGAGATAATATCGGATATTAAATTGATTGTTTGTTTAAATGTGCTTATAGGTTTAGAGAATAGCTATGAACCCACTTTCTGTGATACTCAAGGAGCATAAGCTCACTGGCCCCAATTATATTGATTGGAGGAGAAATTTAGACATTGTCCTGACTTCTGAAGAGTACAAATTTGTACTCCATGAATTGTGCCCTGCTGAGCCCACGGCTGCCTCAACTAATGAGGAAAGAGAGGCATAGCGGAAGTGGAAAAAGGCTGATGAAATGGCTAGGTGTTATATTTTGGCTTCCATGTCAAATGTACTCCAAACCCAACATGAGTCGATGGCCACTGCCTATGATATGTTGTTTAACCTCAAAGAAATGTTTGGGGAGCAAGATCGTGCGGCAAGGCAAGAAGCCATGAGAGTCCTTATGACAACTACTCAGTCTGAAGGAACGCCCGTAGGGGAGCACGTTCTTAAGATGATGAGTCTGTTGAATGAACTTGAGATCCTAGGAGCTCAAATTGATGCTGAGACGCAAGTCGACATCATACTCCAGTCTCTGACCCCTAGTTTTGAGCAGTTTCGCATGAGCTATAATATGGGTAAACTATCTTATACTCTTGCGCAACTCCTGACTGAACTAAAGGCGGCAGAGGGGATCTACAAGAAGGGCAAGTATCAAGCGCTTGTAGCTACCAAGTCCAAAGGCTTAAAGCCTGTTGGAGGTAGGGGCAAGAAAAGGAAGCAAGCCTGGAAACCCAGTGGTGCCAAGAGGAATGGACCACGAGTGGGGGCTGCAAAGCCAAGAGGCAAGTGCTTCCGATGCAATAAGCCTGGACACTGGAAGTCTGAATGTCCTCTCAAAGGTACGAATTTTCCTTAGTCGTAAAAACATAGTCAGCGGTATTATCTACCAGAATTCTGGTGTGTAGATATGGAACCACTGACGGTATGTGCATTTCTTTAAATGCAGGGGTTCCAGAAAACCCGGCGACTTAGAGAGGAAGAGTTCGAGTCTACATGGGCAAAGCTGTAGAGGAGGCAGCTGTTGCGGTGGAAGACATTTATCTGCTTTAGTAGTTAAATAGGATTTTCATTTCAAGTTTATTGCATTATGTACCTTTTAGAAAGAACATTTTGTTCTGGATTTCTATTATTTATGAATGGATATTTTATTTCTTTAATCATTTGATGATTTTGATAAGAAATAATGGGTATTATCTATTCTGGTACATTAGATAGCAATATATGAATGATGAATCCTTAGTCTACCACAATGCAACAAACCGTTCTATAACTTGTTTTACTTGTTAGATATATTTCTTGTTAAATCATTATACTTGTGAATTCTTATACTTAGTAGTATTTATTCAAATGAAATTCAAAAGGTCGAAATTGATTTGATCAATTAAAGTTGAAGGAATGGACCTTCCGACCTAAGAATTGAATTTGGAAGATAATACAACTAAGCATACTTTTCGGTAAAGGATAAAATTTGGACAAGTATTGAGAATGATCAATGGTGTATGCAGACATATGTGTAATAAGAAAGGAACGAGTAGTTCTTTCAAGAATTCTCGAAAACTGGATTAGGATGCTTGATGTGCCATAAAAGCAAAGTGTTTTAGTCACAAAGCAATTATGGGGAACCTTCTAAGTATATCCGTTGGAAGCCTGCGACTAAATCGCGGAGGCTATCACCTATCTGAATAACACATAGCATAATCAAAGATTGGGATTAAGTCTCAAATGACTTCACCATACACTTACGTGTAGAAATGGTGTGTCAGTGAAAAGAAAAGGGATTCTAATAGTAAAAGAACAAGTTGTTCGGAACTACCTATGTTCTATGGATATTCCTGGAGACAACGGAATATTCAATATGGTTGTAGGATATCCTAGATGAACAAAGTATTGTGTGTTCTATAGTACTATGAACCAGAAGGACGTGTAACGCCCGGTTCTTAGAGGAAGACTATTAGAAGAACCACAAAGCCCGAACTGACGTAATACCTTGGAATGAGAAGAAGGACAAAAGACTAGGAACCAGCCAAACCGAGTAGTATTACACCACACACTGCACCTGAATGTTATTACTGTTTATACACCGGGACGCCATTGCAGTGGGAGGTTGTTAAACAACCAGAGATGTTCATAAGACTAGAGGAGTTTTTGAACTCTGGATCTAGTAAAGATGAAATCGATCCCTAGCTCTGCACAAAGGCGGTACTAGATCTAAATGTGCCTGCTTGGAGAACAATAAAGTTTATTGTCAAGAGGCAAGATCATTTAGAGTACAAGCTTAGTAAATCCATTTATGGATTGAAAGGAAGTTATGAATCGTGGAACTTGCGAATTGATGGGATAGTCCATTTGATGGATTCATCAAAAGGCATAAACGAAAGGTGTATTGGAGACGTAATGGAAACAAGGTGGTGTTTCTCGGAGATTTTATGTAGATAACATTTTATCATTGGCAACAATGTAAAGATGTTGTCAGACATGAGATGATGGTTGTCTAAATGAATCAAGATATAAGATTGAGTAGAAGTTAGAGCATGTTCTTAAGATCTTTCGATCTAGGGATAAGAACATTGTACTTCACCTAGATATCTTATACGATTATGGTTTGTTTTAAACATGCATACTTCTGAGAAAGGTTATTGCCTTTCAGAGACAGAATATACATCTATCTAAAGGGTATGTGTTTCGAACACATGAAGGAGATAGATGAGGACAAAGCAGTTTCCTATACTTTAAGTATGGAAAGCTTAATAGATGCAGTGTTATAAAACGAGAACCTGATATCAACTATGCGGTATGCGTAGTGGGAGGATATCAAAGTAATCTGGACAAGAGATGTTCGAATGCTGTAAAAGTACTTGAATGTACTAGATTAAGCAAGACGAAATCTTCTTTGATTACAAATTCTCAGATCTCAAATCAGAGAAGGACCAGTGTAAGTCGATATCAGGCTATGTGTTCACTTTTAGAAAGAGGTGGAACCTATGAAATGAAATAGTGATAAGCAGGACGCTTCTCAAACTCTCTCGTAACCGAATAGCAGCCTCAGAGGCAGCGGAAGTTTTGGTTAGGTTCCGGGATAACCTCTTGACTTGGATATGATTCTTAGTTTACCAAAGGCTATTGGATAGCGGTGCACGGTAAACTGGAAGAAGTTATAAGTCAAAAGTGATGTTAACACATAGAGCAAGTACCACCTGATACGAGTCATCGTCGAGGGAGACGACGCAGTAGTCACCAAGATAACTTCAGAGCGGCAACCTAGAGTGCTCATTCACATGGTACTTCATGGAAGTTAAGCACGTGATGAGTATGGGAGTCGGGAGTTTGGAGGAAATGACTAGACCTTAGTACAAGTGTGAGATTGTTGGAGTTGTGTACTTAATGTCTAGATTTAAGTAACGGTAAACTCCCGGTCATAGCATTTAATCTATTAAATTAATAAACAATTGTTTGCGTTTAATTATTGTTAATTAAATATATGCAAATCATAGTCCTGGATTTTATACGTTGTAGTTAGTATGGTGTGTATGGACACACAGAAGATCATACTATCGGTTACTCGTATTTAATAAAACAGTTGCTCACGACCTAGATGGACACGGACCAATCCATCGGTATAGTCGTTGTGTGTGAGAGAAAATAATTTATCTTAATTATTTTATCACACTTGTACACTTGGTGTATTTGGCGGATCGCTTGAGATTTATCGATTAGGATTGCCGGCGATAATCGATTCAAGTCTCAGAGTATTTTATTCTTAATCCCCGATACTATTCCGGGTGTGTATATTTAATATATGTGACTTTGATTTTCCAAAGGAATTAACCGATTTAATTATTGGGTTAATTACCGGTTAAGTTGGGTCACTATATTTTATATATGGCATGCCGTAAATACTTGACGGGAAAGTGTATCCCGGAAGGGTTGATAATATCCCCGAGATGAGTTCATAAGGAATTATTGTGTAAACCTCATGAGTGGATTTGTTCCGCACAATAATTAAGGTTGAAAGGTACTAGTCTCGGATTCAAGAGATGAATAAATTAATTAGCAATAAATTAATTTTATTCATGGATATTTAAATCTTAAATACACGGAATAAATAATACTACCGGAGAAATATTATTTGATATAATATGGTTTAATATTGGGAGTGCAATTAATTTATATAGTGGAAAATAAATTAATTAATATTAATGGGAGATTAATAGATTTGGGCTTGGGCTCAATTTAATCATTAATATTGGAAGCCCAATATTCCACCTCCTTTAGATCCCCTACGTAGCCTATAAAAGCACTACATGGTCTTAACTTTTTCAAAATAAAAAAATAAAAAAAATAAGACAAGAATATCAATACTTGATAGTTCTAGAGAGTTGAAGAGGATCCATAAGCTTGGAAGATCGTCGCCCACCCGATGTTCAAGCTAGTGCAAGGAATACGTGGGAAGATCGTAAGGTCATCATCTTGATTTCGTTTCTCCGCACAACGAATCGAAAGGTAAAATCATAAACTCCCTTCTATGATTTAATGTGAATTGATTGTGATACATACATGAACACACGATCCGGGAAAACGATGAACTTCGGGGACGGGGATTCGAGATCCCCGAACGTTCAAAGGACCCTCGGCTGGGAGCCGAGGGGTGCGATCGAACCTAGGGTTCGATCGCGGTGTTCGCGAAGGGAGGCCCCGGCTGGAGCCGGGGCGAGCGATCGACCGTGAGGTAGATCGCGGGGCTGCAGAGGGTTGGTGCCTCGGCTGGCGCCCCTCCTCCCGGCGGTGACGGCGGTGAAGTCGCCGGACTCACCGCCGCCCGGGGCTGTCGGAGCAGCCCCAGCGATCGCCTCGTGCGCGATCGCGAACCTCGCGGATGGGGTTCGACTAGGGTTTAGCCGCGGGTTCATCCCGCGGCGATGCTCTTGTCGAGCCCGGTTCTTCGTGGCGTTCGTGATCGGTTTCCGGCGATGGGATTTCGGTCGGGGTTATCGGTTCCGCAATTTTTGATACCCCGGGATATCGATTTCCAACATAACAGTCCACCTTGATAGCGTACCCTGGCAACGAGATCGATAGTTGTTTACACACCCCTTCCGATTCCTGTCGATGCCCGTCTCCCAACTGCACTCTGAATCTGCCCTTCTTATTTGGATTTAGTCGAAGCATAGAAACCAAGGATGAGGAAATAAAATTTTTGTTTGCGCCACTATCAATTAAGATTGACACCTCGCATCCGCCCACAACTCCTCGAAGCCTCATAGTGCAGGGACTTCCAATGCCGACCATGGAATAAACCGTAAAGTCTCCGTTGTCTTCGTTCACACCCATCTCGTCTCTCCCACGTTTCTCTTGCCCTGTCACCTCACAATACTCATACTGATGGAGGTCCAACTCCTCGTCCTCCTCAGCCAACATCACTCTCAACTGTTTTAAAGGACAATCATGCCCAGGTGTAAAAGGTTTCTTACACCGGAAACATAGACCCTTCGCTCTTAAATCCTCTAATACTTTTGGCGGAAGTCGAGTAAATCTGGAACGTGCAGAGGACCGCCCGGACAGCCCTGAATGTGTTCCCGGAGACTGCCCGAACAGCCCCAAATTTGTTCCCGAAGATTGCCCGGTCCCCTGAGAAAAGTTGTCGGTCGACCCCCGCACATTGTTGCCACCTGCTGCTGCTGTATTACTTCCCCAGGGCAGCCTCGAAAAATGGATCGAACGCATCCCCGAACTGCTGAAATTTTGGTTTCCTTGCCCACCATTCTGAAAGGATAGATTATCCTCAATATCCCTAGCTAGTTCTATTGCCATCTCCAAATCGGGTTGGCGCAGCAGCCGTAACGCGCCTCGAATTGGTCCCTTCAACCCATTCATGAAGTATCCTAAATAGTGTGCTTCACTCAATCCTGGAACCTGCCCTGCCAACTGGACAAACACCGAAATGTAATCCTCCACGGTCCCGGACTGCGTTACCCCTGACAATCGCTCGAATCTGTTGCCCTTAAATCGTGTGTCAAAATGTGCCACCAGTGCTTGTATGAACTCGTACCAAGTCATCTTAGGTTTTCGCGCCCTCATCCACGCCAACCAGTGCAAGGCGGGTCCATCCATGGCAACCCCAGCCGCTGCCACTTTCTTCTCCGGCGGAGTGTTGTGCAATTCAAACTGCTGTTCAGCCCGCGCTATCCACCCGATCGGATCTTCCCCCTCAAACGATGGTAGAAGCGCCAAGGTAGCGCCCTTAGTCGTTTGATCGCTCTTAGTCGAGTCATCGCCCGCGGGCTTCTTTGGTGTCGAGTGCTCCTCCTCCTCCGACTTCATAATTACCTTTGATAACACTGCCAAGGACGCCACGATCTCTGCCAATTGTGCTCCCTGCATTCTCAATTGTGCTCCCTGTGTGTTTAATTTCTCCTTCACCTTGGAAATCGATATCCCGGAATTAATAAATTAATTAAAATTAATTATCTAATTAATTCCAACCGAAATCCTTTGGAGATCGAATATCCGGGGTTGTCAAAGTGCGGAACGACAACTCCAATCGAAATCCCGGTTGCCGGAAATCCGCCACGAACCACCACGCGAAGCCGGACTCAACCAAACCCTAACCACGGGGATAGCCCGGGTGCTGGAAATCGACTACCCGGGATGCGTTCGTTCGATCACTCGAACATCCGAACGATCCCAGTCGACATCCGGTGTCGCTACTTCGTTCGCTTTTCCAGCCCGTGCCCCGATTCACGCCCAGCCATTGCCCCGAAGGACAACCGCGCGAACCGAGCGGGCTGCCAGAAAAAGACCAAAACGGCGGTCGCCGTTTGGAAACGGCGGTCGCCGTTTCTCCGCGAACAGCAGCGCCTTTTGCTGTTCCGGGCTCGTTTCCGGTCCGTTTTTCCTCTTCCGACTACCGATCCGAAGGTCCTTGAACCCCCAGTAGTCGAGGAACACGTACCACGACTCCCGGAACCCGATCGTTCGTTCGATGTATTTTTAACGAATTTAGAGATCGAATATTGCAGAATTAGGGATCGATCTCATACCTTTGTCGCGTGATTCGGAGAAGCCGAATTGACAGAGACCTCGAGTCTTCTAGCGTGTATCCTAGCCCTCTTGCTCCAGCCGATGTGTGGGCATCGATCCGCTTGGAGTTTCTCTTCTTCTTCTCTCTCAAACCCTCTTCCTCACGTTTTCATTATTCTGTCTCCAGAAATATATTTGCGCTAGCAAATTAATTTCTACAGAAAAGAAAAACTATTCAGAAATATATTTGCGCTAGCAAATTAATTTCTACAGAAAAGAAAAACACTGCGCTAATCTAAATTAATTAAGCGGAGAAGAAAATAATTGCGCTAACAAAATAATTTCTCCACAGAATTAATTATAGCGGCGTTCTGTAGGTTTAGAGAAGAGAGATGAGGGATTTATATAGGCCACACTAGGGACCCATAGGCAATTAATTAATTAGGCTTAAATTGCAATTTAATTAACTTGGTGTCCCAAAAGGAAAACCTTAATTAAATTCCACAATTTTATTTATAATTAATTCCACTATAAAATTATAAATGATTTCCCAATTAATTAATTCAAATTATTCCGTCAATAATTTTCCCGCCGTATTACATATATGATTTTCCCCGTGTTTAAGATATCGCATGTCCATGAATTAATTAATTACTAATAATTAAATTAATTCATTTCTTATTATCCGAGACTAGTACCACTCATCCTTATTATCATGTGGAACGAATCCACCTGCAGGGTTTACATGATAAACTTTATGAGCTCATCTCGGGGACATCATCAACCCAATAAATGGGACACGGTTTCCTGTCTATAATCTATAGCATGCCGTGTGTACAATACCGATTCCCAATCTACCGAGAATATTGACTAATCAATTAATCTCACTCATTGGCACATCAAAGAACCGAGCATTGGACACACGCACCTATAATTATATAGGGATTAAGAACTCACATATCCGTAATATCTGAGGTCTAGTTCGATTACATCGATTAGTATAAATCGAACGCCCTCCCGTGGTCCTGCTCAATACACCAAGTGTACGAGTGTAACATGATAGTCAAGACCGACTATCTACCAGTCACACTACGACGTACCGATGGATTGTCCCTGTCCATCTAAGTCGTGAGCTACTGTTCGATAGTATACGAGTAACCGACAGTATGATCTTCCGCGTGTCTCCTCACGCCATACTGTCTACAACGTATACATCAAGGACTATTGCATTAAATGCAATCATGCTTGAGTCATATCTTGAATTAAGGTATAGATAAGGAGTTCCGTATTTGCACTAAACTAGAAATTTTAGAATACAACTCCATCACCGGGCTGTTCGGTCGAGCCCTCGCGTAGGGCTCGCGGCTGTCCTTGGCAGCCGCCTAGGGCTGCTCGTAGCAGCCCCCTTTCATGCCCAGCCGACGCCCGGTGATCGCACGCCCAGCCACGGTCGAACCGTGGCTAGCGATCACCGCCAGCCCGCCACCGCGCGAGCGGCGACCAGCCCGCGAGAGCGGTGCTCGCACCGTGCGAGCGGCTGCTCCAGCAGCCCGCTGGACATGCCGGAAACCCTCACGGAACAGCCCCATCATCGGACCCTCCGCCACGGCCAAACCGAGGCTGCCCGATGGAGGCGTGCGCTCGCAACCGTGCGAGCGCTAGGGTTTCACGCCCTCGACCCTCCTAGCCGAGCCGTTGAGCCGCCGACGGTCCGGTGATCTTCGATCACCACTGCCCGGTTCAACCTCGTCATGGGTCGCGTTCTCGTATCTTGGTTCAAGATATTTTTACAATAATTAAACGATAAAATCATAAAGAGTGTTTTACGATTTACCTCGTTCTCGTTGTTCGGAAAAACGAAGAACTCAATTTGACGACCTTGAGATCTTCCCACGTATTCCTTGCACTAGCTCGGACGTCGTGTGGGCGACGATCTACCGAACTCCATGGATCTCCCTCTCTACTTTCTCTATCTAGAATTGTGATCTTCAACTTATGAGAATAGAGAAGACCATGTAGTGCTTTTATAGGCTACGTAGGGGATCTTAAGGAGGTGGAATATTGGGCTTCCAATATTAATGATTAAATTGAGCCCAAGCCCAAATCTATTAATCCATTAATATTAATTAATTCTATTTTCCACTATATAAAATTAATTGCACTCCCAATATTAAACCATATTATATCAAATAATATTTCTCCGGTAGTATTATTTATTCCGTGTATTTAAGATTTAAATATCCATGAATAAAATTAATCTATTGCTAATTAATTTATTCATCTCTTGTAACCGAGACTAGTACCATTCATCCTTAATTATTATGCGGAATAAATCCACCTGCAGGGTTTACATAATAATTCCTTATGAACTCATCTCGGGGATATTATCAACCCTTACGGGATACACTTTCCCGTCAAGTATTCACGGCATATCATATATAAAATATAGTGACCCAACTTAACCGTTAATTAACCCAATAATTAAATCGGTTAATTCCTTTGGAAAATCAAAGTCACTTATATTAAATATACACACCCGCAATAGTATCTGGGATTAAGAATAAAATACTCAGATATTTAAATCGATTATCGCCGGCAATCCTAATCGATAAATCTCAAGCAGATCCGCTCAATACACCAAGTGTACAAGTGTGATAAAATAATCAAGACAGATTATTTTCTCTCTCACACAACGACTATACCGATGGATTGGTCCGTGTCCATCTAGGTTGTGAGCAAATGTTCGATTAAATACGAGTAACCGATAGTATGATCTTCTGTGTGGGCCATACACACCATACTAACTACAACGTATAAAATCCAGGACTATGATTTGCATATATTTAATTATCAATAATTAAACGCAAACAATTGTTTATTAAATTAAATAGATTAGTGGCAATGGATCGTGAGTTTCCGTTACTTAAATCTAGACATTAAGTACACAAATCCAACAATCTCCCACTTGTACTAAGGTCTAGTCATTTCCTCCAAACTCTCGACTCTCATACTCATCACGTGCTTAAGTTGTACTTCCAAGAAGTACTATGTGAATGAGCAATCTAGGTTGCCGCTCTGAAGTTATCTTGGTGACTACAGCGTCGTCTCCCTCGACGATGACTCGTATCAGGTGGTACTTGCTCTATGTGTTATCTTACACTTATGGACTTGTGATTTCTTACCATTTGCCATCGCACCGCTATACACATAGCCTTTTGGCAAATTAAGAATCACCTCTAAGTCCCAGAGATTATCCCGGAGTTATACCAAAACTTCCGCTGCCTCTGAGGCCGATATTTGGTTACCCATGGCAGAGTCCGAAAAGCATCGTGCTTATCACTCTTCCATGTGTAATCCAAAGGAAATGCTCGTCTGCTTTGTAGTCTAGAATAGTACTTCGAAAGTACTTTTACAGCAGTCGAATATTCCTTTCCAGGATTACTTTGATATCCTCCCACTATGCTAACCGCATAGCCGATATCAGGTTCTCGTTTTCAACATCGCATCACTTAAGCTTTCCACACTTAAAGTGTAGGAAACCGCTTTTATTGCTTCTATCTCCTTTTGTGTTTCAAAACACATATCCTTAGATAGATGCATTCCGTATCTGAAAGGTAACGAACCTTTCTCGGAATCTTGCATGTTAAAACGAACCAAAATCATATATATGTAAGATGTCCAGGAGAAGTACAATGTTCTTTCCTAGAAATCCAAGATCTCAAGAACATGTCCACCTTCTTCCTATATCTTTCATATTGATTTATCTAGACAACCTCATTTTATGTCTTGACAACATCTTTACATTGTTACCAATGATAAGAATGTTCTCTACATAAAACCCGAGAAACACCACTTTGTTCCATCATGTTTCCAATACACATGATTCGTCTATGCTTTGATGAATCCATAAAATGGACTATCTCATCAATTTGCAAGTACCACGAACTCAATGCTTTGTTCCAATCCATAAATGGATCAACTAAGCTTGTACTCTAAATGATCTTGCCTCTTAGCAATAATCCTTATTGCTTTCCAAGAGAGCACATTTAGATCTAGTAGTGCCTCTGTGTAGATCCAGGGATCGATTTCATGTATACTAGGTCCAGAGTCCGAAGACTCACCTAGTCTTATGAATATCTCTGGTTGACCCACAACCTCCCACTACAATGGCATTCCGGTGTATTAACAGTAATAACAGTAGGTGCAAATAGTGGTGTACCGCTACTCAGTTCTGCTGGTTTCCAGTCTTCTTCGTTCTCTCTCATTTCAAAGTATCATCTCACTTTGGGCTTGTGGTTCATCATATAGTCTTTTTCTAAGAACCGGGCGTTAGAACTTATAACGTCCTTCTGGTTCTTAGTACTATTGAACACACATCTTTTGTTCTTCTAGGATATTCTACAACCGCATTTGAATGCGCCGTTGTTTCCAGACATATCCATAGAACACAGGTAGTTCCGTATAACTCATGCTTTTACTATTTCTATAAGAGTTCCATTTCTTGTTTACGACACACCATTTCTACACAACAGTGTATGGTGTAGTCATTTGGGATCAACTCCCAACCTCTGATCAGTATGCTATGCATTCCTCAGACAGGTACTTGCCTCCGCGATTAAATCGCAGGCTACAAATGGATATACCTTGATGGTTCTCCACAATTGCTTAGTGTCCATTGACTTGTCAAAACACTTGCTTTTGTGGCACATCAGGTATTCTAATCCATTTCTTATTTAATCATTAAATGAAGTACTCGTACCTTATTGTCTGAGTAGACATAGGCATACATCAGAGTCAATCAATTCTTATACTTGTCCGGATCTTATATCTTATATCCATAAAGGATTGCTTAGTCATATTATCTTCCAAATTAGATTCTTAAGTCGGAAGGTCCACTCCTTCAACTTAATTGATCAAACTATCAATTTTCGACCTTTGAACTTCTTATTTGAATAAACATGACTTAGCATAAGAATCCACAAGTATAATCGATTTAATAAAGAAATCTCTTATTAGTAAAACGAGTTTCATACTACGGTTCGTTGCACCGTGGTGGACTCAGGATTCATCATTTATATATTGCTAGCTAATGTACCAGAATAGATACTATCTTTATTTCTTCTCATAACCATCAAATGATTAAAAGAAATAAAATATCCATTCATTAGAAATCCAGAACAAAGTTCTTTCTAATATGAAAGGTACATAAAAGCAATAACTCAAAATGAAATCCTATAAAATGTCCTCCATTGCAACAGCTGCCTCCTCCACAGCATTGCCCACATAGACTACGATCTTTTCTTTTCTAAGTCGTCTGGTTTCCTGGAACCTTTGCATTTAGAATGCACATACCGTCAGTGGTCCCATATCTACACACCAGGTTCCAGTAGATAATACCACTGACTATGTTTTACGACTAAAGAAAATTTCGTACTTTCTTTGAGAGGATAATCAGACTTCCAGTACCCAGACTGTTTGCATCGAGAATACTTGCCTATTGGCTTTCTCGTCCCATCTCGTGGTCCAAGTAACTTAGAACCACTGAGTTTCTTTGCTTTCTTTTCCTTTCCCCCGATTTATGCCTTTAGGTTTGAAACCTTTGGCATTGGCTACAAGAGCTTGCGATTTCCGTCTCAACTCGTCTAAAAGGTCAATCATCTTAAAACGTGTTTAAGCGTTTCCTCGAAGCGACTGGCCTTTATGAGTATCCTCATCGCTTCTTGTCTAGCCGCCTATGTCATGTCTAAACATCTCCTTGAGTTTGAACATGATATCAAAATCAGTCCTTTCCTCATCAGTTAAGACATTTGTAGGCTCGGGAGGACAAAGCTCACTGAGTACAAACTTGTACTCTCTAACAGTCTGGACAATGTCTAGATCTCTATTCCAATCAATACATTTAGGGACCAATGAGTTTAAAATCCTTACGTATCACAGAAAGTGGGTTCAAAGCCATTCCTAATCTATGAGCACATATAACAACAAACAATTGATTTAATCTCCGATATTATCTCCCTTAAATAATATCATTAAATCACTAATCGCCTCTAAAATCCCATCAGATATGGCAAGCCACGTGGTGTGGACGTTTACCTTACCCAAATGATTTAGCAATTAGTTTTGCTTCGGTCATACATCACTTATAGCGTAACTTCGTGGGGAAGAATACTATAATGCGTATCTAAGTGTAAACCATTACTCAGCACTAAAGTAAATCGTTTGGAACCGCTACATCACCGCAAGCCACGTGGTGTGGACGTTTACGATGATTTCACAATTCTTCACAATTCCTTATAACTGTCTACATCAATTAATCCAAAATCCGTTAGTATAGCAAGCCACGTGGTGTGGACGTTTACTACACCAAGAGACTTTTATAATTGACTCCCAATTACTTGATCCATTCGATCTTATAAATCAAGACGCGGAGAATCATAAGTGAAACTCAAAGTTTCTAACCAGTGATTCACCATGCGAACAACCCTATCTCTCATAAAATGAGGGAGCCGAGCAGACAATCGATCTAGTCATCAAATGACACGAAAGTCTCTAATTTGTGTCCTCGACATGACCAAGTGGCTTTGGCTCCATTCCACTCCCCGGGGTGAGAATGAGTCGACTTGAAATCAGTTTCGGAAAGACAAATTAGGCATTGTTTGAGAAACTTAATCAATGTTTCTCGTAAAAGGAATTACAAGAATTCTCTTCCAATGACTTATCTATACGAACTTCAAAAGTTCATAAAAGTCACCAAGAGAACAGCAATGGAGACCATGACTTTGTTTCCAATCCCTCTCCCACTTAGCTTTTTATAATAAAGGGATACGCTATCTAATGCATAATTAAATACACATAAGCATGCATACATGAAATAAAGCACATAGAATATTATCACATAATCAAAATAATACTAGAATATTATTTTCCGACTATTATGTCTTTATCGCATCCCCGTACGCATCTTCTAGTCTTCAGTCTTCGTTCTTGAATGCTCCATGTGACGGGAATATTAATTCCAATATTTAAATCTATTTATTTTCGATTAATCCAAAAGTTACTTAATTCGAAAATTAAGTCAATCGAATATATCAAAAATAAAATTAAATATTATTAATATTTTTATTATTTTTATTTTCCTTTTCTACTCCATTAAATCTCTATAATCCTATCCAAGACCCACTTGGAGTATTCTAGAAGATTTCTATAATGGAATAAGGAAATAAAATAATTTAGGACTCCAAATCCTTCCAAATTAATTCCTTTCCTAATCTATTAAAAATTCCATAAAGGAATAATTAAATAGGAAAAATTAATTAAGGACTTTCAAAACTTTCCAAATTAATTATTTTCCTAATCCATTAAAAATTCCATAAAGGAATAATTAAATAGGAAAAACAAATTAATTCTAAATTTATTCTTTCCCTAATCCATGAAAATTCCCATAATAGTAATAGTCAATAAGGAAATAAATTTATTCTAAATTTATTCTTTTCATATTCCATGAGAGTTCCCAAAAATAGGAATACTCAAAATAGGAAAACCGAATAATTTAGGAAAGTAAATCTTGACCGGGAGAAGCACGGGTTGGGGATCCCCGCGCCCCTCCCCATCATCATCGATCACCCCCGGAGGAGCATGCCGCCGCCGCCCAGCCGGACAGCCACCGTCGCCGGCGACCCAAGGCCGAGAAGCCCGCCGGCAGCCCCCTCGGTGGTCGATCGATCCAAGGGATCGGCCATGGGGTTGGCCGATCCGCAGCCCTCCCTCTCTTCGTCTCCTCCGTCACACTTTTCCGGCGGTCGTTTCGGAATCGATCCAACGTAAATAATTTTACAAAATTAATTTACAATTATCCGGTATCAATTCTCTACATGAAATCGACCTCACAATTTCCGGAAAAAATTAAGAACAAGCATTCACCACACAAGAACGAATCTCGACATCAACGAGAGTTTAATAATCAAGAGAAATATTATGACATTAATTAACAATAATTAAATCTAGCCATAATAATCGGAAACCCTGCAAGGTAGAACAATTTATCGAAAAATACCATGAACTAAAACCAACGCTCTGATACCAATTGTTGGAAATCGATATCCCGGAATTAATAAATTAATTAAAATAAATTATCTAATTAATTCCGACCGAAATCCTTTGGAGATCGAATATCCGGGGTTGTCAAAGTGCGGAACGACAACTCCAATCGAAATCCCGGTTGCCGGAAATCCGCCACGAACCACCACGCGAAGCCGGACACAACCAAACCCTAACCACGGGGATAGCCCGGGCTGTTCGGTCGAGCCCTCGCGTAGGGCTCGCGGCTGTCCTTGGCAGCCGCCTAGGGCTGCTCGTAGCAGCCCCCTTTCATGCCCAGCCGACGCCCGGTGATCGCACGCCCAGCCACGGTCGAACCGTGGCTAGCGTTCACCGCCATCCCGCCACCGCGCGAGCGGCGACCAGCCCGCGCGAGCGGTGCTCGCACCGTGCGAGCGGCTGCTCCAGCAGCCCGCTGGATATGCCGGAAACCCTCACGGAACAGCCCCATCATCGGACCCTCCGCCACGGCCAAACCGCGGCTGCCCGATGGAGGCGTGCGCTCGCAACCGTGCGAGCGCTAGGGTTTCACGCCCTCGACCCTCCTAGCCGAGCCGTTGAGTCGCCGGCGGTCCGGTGATCTTCGATCACCACTGCCCGGTTCAACCTCGTCATGGGTCGCGTTCTCGGATCTTGGTTCAAGATATTTTTACAATAATTAAACGATAAAATCATAAAGAGGGTTTTACGATTTACCTCGTTCTCGTTGTTCGGAAAAACGAAGAACTCAATTTGACGACCTTGAGATCTTCCCACGTATTCCTTGCACTAGCTCGGACGTCGTGTGGGCGACGATCTACCGAACTCCATGGATCTCCCTCTCTACTTTCTCTCTCTAGAATTGTGATCTTCAACTTATGAGAATAGAGAAGACCATGTAGTGCTTTTATAGGCTACGTAGGGGATCTTAAGGAGGTGGAATATTGAGCTTCCAATATTAATGATTAAATTGAGCACAAGCCCAAATCTATTAATCCATTAATATTAATTAATTCTATTTTCCACTATATAAAATTAATTGCACTCCCAATATTAAACCATATTATATCAAATAATATTTCTCCGGTAGTATTATTTATTCTGTGTATTTAAGATTTTTAAATATCCATGAATAAAATTAATCTATTGCTAATTAATTTATTCATCTCTTGTAACCGAGACTAGTATCATTCATCCTTAATTATTATGCGGAACAAATCCACCTGCAGGGTTTACATAATAATTCCTTATGAACTCATCTCGGGGATATTATCAACCCTTACGGGATACACTTTCCCGTCAAGTATTCGCGGCATATCATATATAAAATATAGTGACCCAACTTAACCTGTAATTAACCCAATAATTAAATCGGTTAATTCCTTTGGAAAATCAAAGTCACTTATATTAAATATACACACCCGCAATAGTATCGGGGATTAAGAATAAAATACTCAGAGATTTAAATCGATTATCGCCGGCAATCCTAATCGATAAATCTCAAGCAGATCCGCTCAATACACCAAGTGTACAAGTGTGATAAAATAATCAAGACAGGTTATTTTCTCTCTCACACAACGACTATACCGATGGATTGGTCCGTGTCCATCTAGGTCGTGAGCAACTGTTCGATTAAATACGAGTAACCGATAGTATGATCTTCTGTGTGGGCCATACACACCATACTAACTACAACGTATAAAATCCAGGACTATGATTTGCATATATTTAATTATCAATAATTAAACGCAAACAATTGTTTATTAAATTAAATAGATTAGTGGCAATGGATCGTGAGTTTCCGTTACTTAAATCTAGACATTAAGTACACAACTCCAACACGGCCTCCATCTTATCCATACGCTGCTCGATGGTTGCTCTCGTATTCGTCATTCCGGCGGAAACGGGATCCGGCAGATCGGACCAATTGATAGGAACAGAATTCCTAAAATCAACGGAAAACTCCGTTGCCCAAAGCCAAAAGGCTATTCTTAATATTATTGATAGATAATGAATTAAACCCTAAGTAAGGACTTATATAGAGTCCTGATAAAATTGAAAACCCGAACAATATAGAAACAAAATAAAATCTAAATAATAAAAGGAAATTGAATATTAATTAATTTAAACTCGCTAGCCCACGAATAGTGGGCTCAAGCCCGTTCCCGCTCCATATCACTAAGTCATGTTTATTCAAATAAGAAGTTCGAAGGTCGAAAATTGATATTTTGATCAATTAAGTTGAAGGAATGGACCTTCCGACCTATGAATCTAATTTGGAAGATAACATGACTAAGCAATTCTTTATGGATATAAGATATAAGATCCGGACAAGTATAGGAATTGATTGACTCTGATGTATGCAGACCTATGTTTACTCAGATAATAAGGTACGAGTACTTCATTTGATGATTACTCGAGAAATGGATTAGAATACTTGATGTGCCACAAAAGCAAGTGTTTTGACAAGTCAATGGACACAAAGCTATTGTGGAGAACCTTCAAGATATATTCATTTGTAGCCTGCGATTTGATCGCGGAGGCGAGTACCTATCTGAGGAATGCATGGCATACTGATCTGACATTGGGATTTGATCCCAAATGACTACACCATACACTGTTGTGTAGAAATGGTGTGTCGTAGATAAGAAATGGAACTCTTATAGAAATAGTAAAAGCATGAGTTATACGGAACTACCTGTGTTCTATGGATATGTCTGGAAACAACGGCGCATTCAAATGCGGTTGTAGAATATCCTAGAAGAACAAAAAATGTGTGTTCAATAGTACTATGAACCAGAAGGACGTTATAAGTTCTAACGCCCGGTTCTTAGAGAAAGACTATATTATGAACCACAAAGCCCAAAGTGACGTGATACTTTGAAATGAGAGAGAACGAAGAAGACTGGAAACCAGCAAAATTGAGTAGCGGTACACCACTAACTGCACCTACTGTTATTACTATTAATACACCGGAATTCCATTATAGTGGGAGGTTGTGGGTCAACCATAGATATTCATAAGACTAGGTGAGTCTTCGGACTCTGGACCTAGTACAAATGAAATCGATCCCTGGAGCTACACAGAGGCAGTACTAAATCTAAATGTGCTCTCTTGTAAAGCAATAAGGATTATTGCTAAGAGGCAAGATCATTTAGAGTACAAGCTTAGTTGATCCATTTATGGATTGGAACAAAGCATTGAGTTCGTGGTACTTGCAAATTGATGAGATAGTCCATCTTATGGATTCATCAAAGCATAGACGAATCATGTGTATTGGAAACGTGATGGAACAAGGTGGTGTTTCTCGGGTTTTATGTAGAGAACATTCTTATCATTGGTAACAATGTAAAGATGTTGTCAAGACATAAAATGAGGTTGTCTAGATAAATCAATATGAAAGATATAGGAAGAAGTTGGACATGTTCTTGAGATCTTGGATCTCCGGGAAAGAACATTGTACTTCTCCTGGACATCTTACATATATATGATTATGGTTCGTTTTAACATACAAGATTCCGAGAAAGGTTCGTTACCTTTCAGATACGGAATGCATCTATCTAAGGATATGTGTTTTCAAACACAAAAGGAGATAGAAGCAATGAAAGCGGTTTCCTACACTTTAAGTGTGGAAAGCTTAATTGATGCGATGTTGAAAACAAGAACCTGATATCGGCTATGCGGTTAGCATAGTGGGAGGATATCAAGGTAATCCTGGAAAGGAATATTCGACTGCTGTAAAAGTACTTTCGAAGTACTGTTCTAGACTACGAAGCAGACGAGCATTTCCTTTGAATTGCACTCTCTTAGATTTCTAAATCAAATGAGGACCGGTGTAAGTCGATATCATGCTATGTGTTTCACTATTAAAGGAGAAGGAGTTTTAACATGGAAGAGTGATAAGCACGATGCTTTTCGGACTCTTTCATGGGTAACCAAATAGCGGCCTCAGAGGCAGCGGAAGTTTTGGTATAGCTCCGGGATAATCTCTAGGACTTAGATGTGATTCTTAATTTGCCAAAGGCTATGTGAATAGCGGTGCGATGGAAAATAGTAAGAAATCACAAGTCCATAAGTGTAAGATAACACATAGAGCAAGTACCACCTGATACGAGTCATCGTCAGGAGAGACGACGCTGTAGTCACCAAGATAACTTTAGAACGACAATCTGGATTGCTCTTTCACAAGGCACTTCTTGGATGTGCATATTAAGCACGTGAAGAGTATGGGAGTCGGGAGTTTGGAGGAAATGACTAGACCTTAGTATAAGTGGGAGATTGTTGGAGTTGTATACTTAATGTCTAGATTTAAGTGATATGAACTCCCGATCCATTGCCATTAATCTATTTAATTAAATAAGCAATTATTTGCGTTTAATTATTTATAATTAAATATATGCAAATTATAGTCCTAGATTATATACGTTGTAGTTAGTATGGTGTGCGACGTCACACGGAAGATCATACTATCGGTTACTCGTATATAATCGAACAGTTGCTCACGACCTAGATGGACACGGACCAATCCATCGGTATAGTCGTTGTGTGAGAGAGAAAATAATCTGTCTTGATTATTTTATCACACTTGTACACTTGGTGTATTGGGCGGATCGCTTGAGATTTATCGATTAGGATTGCCTTAGATAATCCATTTAAGTCTCAGTGTATTTTATTCTTAATCCCTGATATTATTGCGGGTGTGTGCATTTAATATTAGTGACTTTGATTTTCCAAAGGAATTGACCGGTTTGAATATTGGGTCAATTACCGGTAAAATTGGGTCACGGTATTTTATGTATGACATGCCGTGAATTCTTGACGGGAAAGTGTGTCCCGATAAGGGTTGATAATGTCCCCGAGTTGAGTTCATAAGGAATTATTATGTAAACCCTGCAGGTGGATTTGTTCCGCATAATAATTAAGGATGAATGGTACTAGTCTCGGTTACAAGAGATGAATAAATTAATTAACAATAAATTAATTTTATTCATGGACATTTCTATCTTAAACGCACGGAATAAATAATACTACCGGAGAAATATTATTTGATATAATATGGTTTAATATTGGGAGTGCATATAATTTATATAGTGGAAAATAAATTAATTAATATTAATGAGATTAATAGATTTGGGCTTGGGCTCAATTTAATCATTAATATTGGAAGCCCAATATTCCACCTCCTTAAGATCCCCTACGTAGCCTATAAAAGCACTACATGGTCTTCTCTATTCTCATAACTTGAAGATCACAATTCTAGAGAGAGAAAGTAGAGAGGGAGATCCATGGAGTTCGGTAGATCGTCGCCCACACGACGTCCGAGCTAGTGCAAGGAATACGTGGGAAGATCTCAAGGTCGTCAAATTGAGTTCTTCGTTTTTCCGAACAACGAGAACGAGGTAAATCGTAAAACCCTCTTTATGATTTTATCGTTTAATTATCGTAAAAATATCATGAACCAAGATCCGAGAGACGATCCCCGGACCGAGGGCCGTACGCGTGGTGGTGGTCGACGATGACCACCAGACCACCGCGATCGGCGGACCCACGGTGGGGATCGTGCGCATGCACGCGGCAAAACCCTCGGCTAGGCCGAGGGTGGCGATCGAAACCCTAGGGTTCGATCGCCGCCGGATATAGAAGAAGCCCCGACTGGACGCCGGGGCATGCGATCGACTTCACGTCGATCGCGGGGTGCCACGGGCTGGTGTCGTGGCGGAACCCCACCGCTCCTGGCGGCGCGTGCAAAGAGGAGCCCCCGCTGGACGCCGGGGCGAGCGATCGAACCCCGTAGGGTCGATCGCTGGGCAGCCGCGGCTGGAGCCGCGGCGGGTCTGCTGCGCAGACCGCCCTCCTCCGACGGCGGTGGCGGTGAGTCGCCGGACTCACCGCCGGGGGCTGCTCCGAGCAGCCCCGGGGATGCTTGGCATCCCGGCGATCGCGCAACCGCGATCGCGAACCCCTCCATGGGGTTCAGCTAGGGTTTGCCGTGGGTTCATCCCACAGCGGCTACCTTGGTCGGGCTCCGGTCATGCGTGGTGGTTCGCGGTGGTTTCCGGCGAAGGGATTTCGATTGGGTTGTCGGTTCCGCAATTTTGACTATCCGGATATTCGATCTCCAAAGGATTTCGATCGGAATTAATTAGATAATTTATTTAATTAATTTTATTTAAATTTATTAATTCCGGGATATCGATTTCCAACAAAAATACAACGCACAGCTGCATGTTTATATAATACATGCAGCTAACCCTAATACACAAACCCTAATCGCAGGGACCAGAATATAATAAACAGAGAATGTAATAATAACTTATGGAAATTGCATAATGTGAAGGTACCGGTATACCGATCCGATCGATATACCGTGTGTGCGGAAGCGTGTAAAGCGATAGATCTACTATGCCATGATCTTAGTGCACACTTAATGTGTATAAGAACACATATAAACACATATATATACACATCCAATATATATATATATATATATATATATATATATATATATATAAGGTTAACCGATTACTTACTTTTGGTGATCGTTGACTTTGGTTAATATCGATGAGGTGGTGTTGAGTCAATTGAACCACCTCAAATGGATCAGCCTCGAAATGTACACCTTAGGTATGACCTCGTCACGCCTTTGGATCGCCCGGATGTTGAAGCCGCACAAATGGCCCGGCCTCTACGTGTTGCACACGAGCCCGGATGATGAATTGCTTGCTTGATCGAGTTGATTCTCCAAGAACAACCTCTTTTCTCTCTTTCATTTGTGAATTTCGTGGCTTATGATGATGGTGTTAGAATGAGACATGAAAATCTGATTTTCATGCTCATTATAGCCCTTTTACTTCACATGTAACCCCCACCATAATGTGTGTGTCGTAACCACACATAATGGGGTGTTATGGTGAAGTTCAAAGGTCATCTGCACATAATCATTCCAAATCATGATATGTGGTCCCATTGGCTTGTGTGGCATGCCATGTCACACTATGTGACATGCATCCATGCAAGCCATGCATCCCATGCATGAGAATTAAATCCACGTAAATATTGATTCTAAATCAATATATTTATCAAGCAATGTATATCAATATCGAGCTCGTGTGTGACCCTGTAGGTATGATTTTATCGATCAATATTATATTGTTCCCAACAATTAATATTATCGAATAATCATTTAACATCCATAGACGACCTTATGACTTTATCGATTGCACACGTAGGATCGAAGGACATATCCCAACAATCTCCCACTTGGCCTTCAGAGCCAGTGTGCTGCCAATTTCCTGTTGTCACTTTATGTCTAAGTTTTAACTTGAGGCAAGACTTGAGTCATCCTCAAACGGTTCAAACCTTTCTTGGACTTTGAGACAGACTGTAAAACCAGATTTATCACTATGATACGAATCTGGACGTGGCCACGTATTTTCCACAGTCTCGACTCTCCAAGTGGCCGGTAAGACATGTATCCCATTATAAAATGGAGGACAATCCCATCTTGTCAATCCAAGCTCTCCCACTTGCTTCCTGATATACCCAATAACAAGTTTTATAACCTCCTTTTACGAAAGGCGTTTACTTGTATCAAAGTACACCATTTCACAATGGAATCACTCTGGACTACTCAGGTCAGAGGAAATTGCTCGACGGTCAATGAAATAGTATTATGACTCGGAATCTTAAATACTATTCCAGTCGGGTCTGTTCGATCATTAGCTCCCAGCTAATATCTATGTAATTGTACTTGATGTCCCACATCACTAGCCCATGAAGCGGCGCTATAGTACACATTACAATCTAGTTCATTGTATTATCGGTTTGTCCGTACTCGATTATACAAACCAGGAACAACTATATGATTCAAGTATATCAGTTCAACCATTGGGACTTCATTATGCGGTAAGTCGACCTCATAACCCAATTGATATAACTTAATCATTTGGACAATTCATATAAATTAAACCATATTTATATGAAGAAATATGTATTATACATATGAGTGAATGTTTACCAAATCTCCAAAAGTATCAAATACATTAATAGAAATCACAACCCATCTCTAAGATGTTTGATCTCTATTGTAGTCGTGAAAGCCTCAAGCTTAAACTGCTGGAGAGGTTTAGAAAGCGGGTTTGCAACCATACCAAAAGTTGCAACTTTATTATCTCGATGTCTCCACAAAACTATCTCCCAGATAATGTGGTACTTCCTGAGCACCAGTTTTAGACTTGTGGTGCTTCCTAGCTCATTGGCTTGCGCGAAAACTCTACTATAAATAGAGAACTATCGGATGGGCTGAGCTAGTTACGCCACCTAGTTCATTCAAGAACTTTCAAATCTTAACTGCCAACATTACTGCATCCAATGCAATACTGTGCTCAGCTTATGTAGTTTAATCAACTATATTGCATTGCATGGAACTATTCCAGCAAATTTCACCTCTAACCAGACAAAAGATATAACCAGATTAAAATCAGAAATTATCTTAGTCTGTTTTGAAGTTAGCATTCAAACAGCTTGTTAATATCAACTCTTTTTATCTTCCAAAGACAAAAAAAAATATTCTTTAGTCCATCTAAGGTACATAAGAATATTCTTGGCCGCAGTCTAATGCGCCTCACCTGGGTTTCCTTGAAACCGAATCATCATGCTCAAAGCATACGATACGTCCAGTCGTGTACATATCATGGCGTACATTATAGACCCTATTGCCGAAGCATAAGGAATGTTTTCCATCCTCTTTTGCTCATCAGGTCCCGTAGGACATTGCATCTTGCTAAGAGATGTGCCATTAGTTATTGGAATGAGACCCTTTCTGGCGTCTTTCATTCTGAACTTATCAAGCACCTTTTCAAAATAGGTCGCTTTACTAAGTTCAAACATCCTTTTCGATCTGTTCCGACAGATCTTGATGCTCAATATGTACTGTGCTTCTCCAAAATCCTTTATTGACAAACATTTTCAAAGCCATTCTTTAACAGAATTAAGCATAGGAATGTTGTTTCCAATAAGGAGTATGCCATCGACATACAACACATTAAACACAACGTAACTCTCACTGACCTTCTTGTAAACACAAGATTCTTCTATATTCCTCTTAAATCCAAAGCCCAGTATGGATTCATTGAACTGAAGATTCTAACTCCGAGATGCTTGCTTAATCCATAAATGGATCTATTAAGCTTGTATACTCTCTCAGCTTAATTAGGATCGATAAAACCCTCTGGTTGTGTCATAAACACATCCTCTTCTAGAATCCCATTCAAGAAGGCGGTTTTAACATCCATTTGCCATATCTCATAATCATAATGAGTTGCAATGGCTAAGAGAATCCGAATGGATTTGATCATAGCAACTGGTGAAAAGGTTTCATCATAATACACTTTGTGAATTTGATTAAATCCTTTTGCCACCAACCTTGCTTTGAAAACACTAGGTTTTCCATCAATGTCTGTTTTTTTATCTTGTAAATCCATTTGCTTCCAATGGGCCTAGCCCCTTTAAGCAAATCGACCAAGTTCCAAACTTGATTTTCAGACATCAATTCCATTTCGGATTTCATGGCACCTTGCCATTTCTCGGAATCAAGACTCGTCATAGCTTGGGTATAGGTCGAAGGTTCACCGCTTTCCAAAAGCATGAATTCATATCTCTCATTGGTCACAATATCTAAGTATTTGAATAATAGAGATAGATTTATGCCTTTCGGACCTACGAGGGCTGGTATGGCTTCCAAAACTATGATAATACTCTCAACCCAATCTTGAGTATTCATCATTGGTTGTTTCACTTGAACCTCGTTCAAGACAACCGAGCTCCCACTGAATTTCTAGGAAAGATAACTCTTTTCAAGAAAATCACTATCTCGAGCAACAAAATATTGTTCTCAGATAGATCGTAGAAGTTGTACCCTCGAGTTTCTTATGGATACCATAAAGAAACTTTATCCCATTTGAGTTCAAGCTCTATAGAGATAAATCTCGCCAGAGAAGCTTTTAGAACCTCAAATTTTGATGAAAACAATTTAGGGACCCTCCATTTCCATACCTAGTATGGTGTCTTATCAACAGCTTTTGACAGCGTCCTATTCAGTGTATAAGTTGAAGTCAAGAATTGTGTGCTCCCAAAAGAGATCAATAGTTCATTTAGACCTCTCATCGAATGGTCGAACTATATCTAATATAGTTTGTTTTCTCTTTTCCGAAACATAACCTTCATTTGCTTGTGAACTGATAGGTTCCACATACATCAGTATGGATCATCCCTAATTAATCACTCACATGTTCTCCTTTCTCCAAGAAAGATGACATTGTTATCTTTGTCTATCAAACATCATTCACATGTATCAAATGACTCCAAGTCAAATGATTCCATAATGTCTTCTAAAAGAAGATTCGTTACATGTTTAGATTTTGATCTAATCAACAATGTTACAGTTATGTCTCATTGAGACTTATTCGATTCGGCCTTTGGTGTTAATGTTATATATGATTTGTTGAGTTTAAAGTATACATAAACAATATAATAATCGTACCAAAACAAAGAATAATTCACAATTAAAATAGTTACCAAACTATTTAATAGTGAAAAACTAATCCATCAGTATCCAATACTGAACCAATATTCATTGTTTATTGAATGTACAAAATTACATAGTTATAATACTAAAACAAGGCCCTAAGGCAAAACAACATCATATGATCATGCGGCTAATGCAGCGACATTCGCTTCATTTCCGCCCGTAGATCGACATCTCTACTCACCAAACTTACACTTCTATGTAGTTCCTCCACATACAAATGTGAGAACCACATTTGGCATCCAATACCCAAGAAGTAGAATTTGTGAAGTTTAATGTCTATATCATTAATACCTGAAGATGAAGCAACCCCGTTCTTCACATCTTCTTTGAACTTTGGGCAAATTCAATTATTCTCAATAATTTAGTCTCATTCAAATTTCCCATTCAAAATTATCTCAATGTCAAAACGTGATAAATCGTAAGTGAAAATCGAAGTTTTCTAACCAGCGATATTATCATGCAATTGAAGCCCTATCTCTCATAAAATATGAGGGAGCCAACCAGACAATCGACTAACGCCATCCCAATGCTCGAAAGTCTCTAATTTGTGTCATTGATAAACTAAGTGTTTTGGATTAAATCACTCCCCGAGGTGAAAATAATCCTAACTTTAGAATCCATCATATGAAAGACAAATTAGGCATTTGTTTTGAATTGAATAAAATATGAACTTCTACATATTTGCAAGTAGTGTCCAACACCTTTGCAATAGACGCATTCAGATTCCCTAGGAACCCTAGTAGCCTTCTTGCCCATGCTCTTTTGAATACCTCATCCCTTATCATAAGAATATCCCTCTCAGGGTCATTTTTAATTGACGACTAATCATCTTAGAAAAGTTTAGGAGATCACTTAAAGCAAATAATCCAATCATTTGCTGCACATGTTGTCCCTATATGTTTCCCTTTTCCAGTCTAGCTAAAGCGATGACCCTGGTCATTCAGAACTTCTCAATCTTAGCATATTCCCCGAACATGCTATTGAGTTGTTCAATGATATCTTAGGATGTGGTTATCAAACACATTTTCCTTGTCTTCGTATTTGAGGACCATCCTCAAATTACGTTGTGAATCAAGAAAATTTATGTTGTTCAATTTTTTACAATCAAGAATTGAACCAAACTTGAATTGAGTTGATATTTGACATGATAAACTACAAACAAAAGATAACTAAAGTATTTAAACATCCACAAAGCGGTAAACAAATAAGGTTGTCTTTCAAAACTACTTATTTGTTCCATTTTGTTCAATCGATATCCAATATCTATGTTCCCTTGAACAAAACGATCCCAAGACCCTCATCTTGCGAATCCTTAAGCTGACTGAGTCTGCACTTAAGAACACCAAGATAGGTAGACATCCCATGTCAATGACATCTAATGTCACTCTCGGTCGACGAGAATCTCATTCTCATCTCATGTCTCGATAGCCACGCGTGCAGTGGATCTATTGATGAGAAAACCAAACTCACATGTAAGGGTCTAACCCTTACTCCCACTATCCCAAGATAACAAGTAGTACCCCGCTGAGGCGGACCTACCAACTTATGATCGAGGGCTTCATAGGTGTGATGTTTTGGACAAGACATTTATACTCATTATTTTGGGAACTTGCATGCATAGGTGTTTATATGTAAGTTAAACATTTATAACATAAAACATCTTATTACTAGCAAAGCAATTAAATACGTAATCGAAAGGCCCCTAGAACCTCACAACACTCAAACGAAAAGATTAAAAGCAACAAAATAGGCCTTGAACATCTTCTGGACTGGTCTGCGCCCGCCGTTTCAGTTCCGCGCCCGCCGATTTTGGTCAAACCTATTCCATACCCAAAAAACCACGAACAGCGCCCGCCGTTTCACAAACAGCGGTCGCTGAACAAAACTGGCGGTCGCCGTTTCCAAAACGGCGGTCGCCAAAAGGGTATAAAACGGGGATGACCCAAAAACAGACTTTCGGCGGTCACCGTTTCCAAAACGGCGCCCGCCGAATCACAACGGCGCCCGCAGGAGCTAAAACGGCTCCTGCCGTTTGGCTCCAGCAGTCCTGGTTTGCTTCGTTTTGGTTCGTTTCTTCTCGTTTTCGCCGGAGAGCCAATATCCAATGCCGATCCATGGATTCAATCCATTGCTTACACATTGAACAATACATTTTTGAATAGAAAAAACCTATCTATTACAAAAGATTCCAAGGGACGCAGCCCTCCAAAACTATGGCCAATCGTACGTAAAAAACGACAATTTCGTTCACCCGACCACTAACGGTGGCCGGCCTTACATCTAATCACATAATCACAATTAAACATATAATCCAATTATGTTGATTTAACCTTCGTGTCCAACACAAAAGTGTGCACGAGCCCTAGGCTCTGATACCAATTGAAGGTACCGGTATACCGATCCGATCGATATACCGTGTGTGCGGAAGCGTGTAAAACGATAGATCTACTATGCCATGATCTTAGTGCACACTTAATGTGTATAAGAACACATATAAACACATATATATACACATCCAATATATATATATATAAGGTTAACCGATTACTTACTTTTGGTGATCGTTGACTTTGGTTAATGTCGATGAGGTGGTGTTGAGTCGATTGAACCACCTCAAATGGATCAGCCTCGAAATGTACACCTTAGGTATGACCTCGTCACGCCTTTGGATCGCCCGGATGTTGAAGCCGCACAAATGGCCCGGCCTCTACGTGTTGCACACGAGCCCGGATGATGAATTGCTTGCTTGGTCGAGTTGATTCTCCAAGAACAACATCTTTTCTCTCTTTCATTTGTGAATTTCGTGGCTTATGATGATGGTGTTAGAATGAGACATGAAAATCTGATTTTTCATGCTCATTATAGCCCTTTTACTTCACATGTAACCCCCACCATAATGTGT
Source organism: Euphrasia confusa (assembly GCA_954870475.1). Lineage (NCBI taxonomy): Eukaryota > Viridiplantae > Streptophyta > Magnoliopsida > Lamiales > Orobanchaceae > Euphrasia > Euphrasia confusa. The sequence goes on from OX940958.1 coordinate 15,415,606, forward strand.
GTGTCGTAACCACACATAATGGGGTGTTATGGTGAAGTTCAAAGGTCATCTCCACATAATCATGCCAAATCATGATATGTGGTCCCATTGGCTTGTGTGGCATGCCATGTCACACTATGTGACATGCATCCATGCAAGCCATGCATCCCATGCATGAGAATTAAATCCACATAAATATTGATTCTAAATCAATATATTTATCAAGCAATGTATATCAATATCGAGCTCGTGTGTGACCCTGTAGGTATGATTTTATCGATCAATATTATATTGTTCCCAACAATTAATATTATCGAATATCATTTAACATCCATAGACGACCTTATGACTTTATCGATTGCACACGTAGGATCGAAGGACATATCCCAACATAATGACCCCTCGGTTTATAAACACGCAATTCATCATCCATGCACTCGTACTTCAGTTTGGGGCGCACAACAACACCAGCAACTTCAATATACTTCAATAATATTGCCGACGATTACAAGGATTGATATCCACTCTAAAACCCTCTAATCTCACACAATATTATCTCTCTCTATGAGGGTATTAACTCGTGTTCTACACCAATAAATGTGTCTATGGAGATCCCTATTTATAGGTGTAGAAAACCCATAAATTAGGTAACCAATAGAAATAGAAATAAACCCTTTTCCTAATATATGACTCCTAAATCCATAAGGAATAGAATTATATTATATTCAATATAATTCTAATTTTCTTAAATAAGGAAACAAAATTCCTACGGATTTGAGTCATATTTTAACAGTTCTCATAGTTCTCAAATATTTAATGTGAACTTTTAAAAGATATGTTTATGGGTCATTTTTCTAGAAAAAGTTTAAAGTTGAGCTTGATTAATGTTTTGGAATAATTATGGTATGGGCTGAAGTGTTACTGCTTGAAATCGATATCCCGGGCTATTAAAATTTGCGGAAAATAATAACCCGACCGAAATCCTCGATCGCCGGAGAACCAACCGCGAACCCCACGTGACCCGAGGCCCGACCGAGCCCCGCCACGGGCGAACCCGCGGCACCCAGCCGAGCCCCCACGAGGGCTCGCGATTGCTCCCGTAGCAATCGCTGGGATCGCTCGTAGCGATCCCCGGGCTGCTGCGAGCAGCCCCGCAGCGGGTACACGGACCCGCTGCCCTAGCGCACGGGATCACCCCGTGCGAGCCGCTACGGGCGAACCCGTAGCTTGCACGGGGTCGCTGCGAGTCACCCCGCAGCTGACCCGCGATCGATCCGAGGATCGATCGCACCCCTCGGCTCCAGCCGAGGGTTCCCGTAGCCGCGCCTCCCGGCGGTCCGAACCCTAGGGTTCGACCGCCACCTTCGATCCTCGCCGGGGATCTCGAATCCCCGTCCCCGAGGTTCGTCGTTTTCCCGGATCGTGCGTTCATGTATATATCACAATTATAATTCACATAAAATCATAGAAGAGAGTTTATGATTTTATACCTCGATTCGTTGTGCGGAGAAACGAAATCAAAACGTTGAAGACCTTCGAATCTTCCTACGTATTCCTTGCACCTCGTCCGAACGTCGTGTGGGCGACGATCTATCGAACTCCTATGGATCTCCTTCAACTCTCAAGAAATATCAAGTATGATATTCTTGTCTTATGATGTGTATTAATTATGAAGGTCATGTAGTACTTTTATAGGCTACGTAGGGGATCAAAAGGAGGTGGAATATTGGGCTTCCAATATTGATGATTAAATTGAGCCCAAGCCCAAGTCTATTAATCCTTATCAATATTAATTAATTTATTTTCCACTATATAAATTAATTGCACTCCCAATATTAAACCATATTATATCAAATAATATTTCTCCGGTAGTATTATTTATTCCGTGTATTTAAGATTTAAATATCCATGAATAAAATTAATTTATTGCTAATTAATTTATTCATCTCTTATATCCGAGAATAGTACCATTCAACCTTAATTATTGTGCGGAACAAATCCACTCATGAGGTTTACACAATAATTCCTTATGAACTCATCTCGGGGATATTATCAACCCTTCCGGGATACACTTTCCCGTCAAGTATTCACGGCATGTCATATATAAAATATAGCGACCCAATTTTACCGGCAATTAACTCAATAATTAAATCGGTTAATTCCTTTGGAAAATCAAAGTCTCTTATATTAAATATACACACCCGCAATAGTATCGGGGATTAAGAATAAAATACTCTGAGATTTAAATCAATTATCAAAGGCAATCATAATTGATAAATCTCAAGCGATCCGCCCAATACACCAAGTGTACAAGTGTGATAAAATAATTAAGATAAATTATTTTCTCTCTCACACAACGACTATACCGATGGATTGGTCCGTTTCCATCTAGGTCGTGAGCAACTGTTTGATTAAATACGAGTAACCGATAGTATGATCTTCTGTGTGGGCCCGACACACCATACTAACTACAACGTATAAAATCCAGGACTATATTTTGCATAATTTAATTAATATAATTAAATGCAAATAATTGTTTATTATTTAACTAGGTTAAATGCTATGACCGGGAGTTTACCGATACTTAAATCTAGACATTAAGTACACAACTCCAACAATCTCCCACTTGTACTAAGGTCTAGTCATTTCCTCCAAACTCCCGACTCCCATACTCATCACGTGCTTAAGTTATACTTCCCAGAAGTACTATGTGAATGAGCAATCTAGGTTGCCGCTCTGAAGTTATCTTGGTGACTACTGCCTCGTCTCCCTAGACGATGACTCGAATCAGGTGGTACTTGCTCTATGTGTTAGCATCACTTTTTGACTTATGACTTCTTCCAGTTTACCATGCACCGCTATCCAATATCCTTTGGTAAACTAAGAGTCATATCCAAGTCAAGAGGTTATCCCGGAACCTAACCAAAACTTCCGCTGCCTCTAAGGCTGCTATTCGGTTATGAGAGAGTTTGAGAAGCGTCCTGCTTATCACTCTTTCATTTCATGGTTCCACCTCTTTCTAAAAGTGAACACATAGACTGATATCGACTTACACTGGTCCTTCTCTGATTTGAGATCTGAGAATTTGTAATCAAAGAAGATTTCGTCTTGCTTAATTTAGTACATTCAAGTACTTTTATAGCATTCGAATATCTCTTGTCCAGATTACTTTGATATCCTCCCACTACGCAAACCGCATAGTTGATATCAGGTTCTCGTTTTACAACATTGCATCTATAAAGCTTTCCACACTTGAAGTGTAGGAAAATGCTTTGTCTTCATCTATCTCATTCATGTGTTCGAAACACATACCCTTTAGATATATGTATATTTTGTCTCTGAAAGGCAATAACCTTTCTCAGAATTATGCATGTTTAAAACAAACCATAATCGTATAAGATATCTAGGAGAAGTACAATGTTCTTATTCTTATATCAAAAGACCTTAAGAACATGCTCTAACTTCTACTCAATCTTATATCCCGATTTATTTAGACAACCATAATCTTATGTCTGACAATATCTTTACATTGTTGCCAATGATAAAATGTTATCTACATAAAATCTCCGAGAAACACCACCTTGTTTCCATTACATCTCCAATACACCTTTCGTCTATGCCTTTTGATGAATCCATCAAATGGACTATCCCATCAATTCGCAAGTTCCACGATTTATAGCTTTGTTTCAATCCATAAATGGATTTACTAAGCTTGTATTTCTAAATGATCTTGCCTCTTAACAATAATATTTATTGCTATCCAAGTAGGCACATTTAGTACCGCCCCTTTATGCAGAGCTAGGGATCGATTTCATCTCTACTAGATCCAGAGTTCAAAACTCTTCTAGTCTTATGATCATCTCTAGTTGTTAAACAACCTCCCACTGCAACGGCGTTCCGGTGTATAATAGTAATAACAGTAGGTGCAGTTAGTGGTGTACTACTACTCGGTTTTGGCTGGTTCCTAGTCTTTGTCCTTTTTCTCATTCCAAGGTATTACATCAGTTCGGGCTTTGTGGTTCATCTAATAGTCTTCCTCTAAGAACCGGACGAAATGTCCTTCTGGTTCATAGTACTATAGAACACAATCCTTTTGTTCACCTAGGATATCCTACAACCACATTGAATGTGCCGTTGTCTCTAGAAATATCCACAGAACATAGGTAGTTCCGAACAACTTGTTATTTTACTATTAGATTCCTATTTCTTATTGCCGACACACCATCTCTACACGTAAGTGTATGGTGAAGTCATTTGAGACTTAATCCCAATCTTTGATTATGCTATGTGTTATTCAGATAGGTGATAGCCTCCGCGATTAAGTCGCAGGCTTCCAATGGATATACTTTGAAGGTTCCCCATAATTGCTTTGTGAGTGAAAACACTTTGCTTTTATGGCACATCAAGCATTCTAATCCATCTTCGAGTATTCTTAAAGAATAACTCGCATCTTACACATATGACTGCATATATCATTGATCATTCTCAATACTTGTCTGAATTCTACTCTCTAAACAGAAAGGCATGCTTAGTTGTATTATCTTCCAAATTCAATTCTTAGGTCGGAAGGTCCATTCCTTCAACTATAATTGATCAAATCAATTTCGACCTTTTGAATCATATTTGAATAAATACTACTAAGTATAAGAATTCACAAGTATAATGATTTAACAAGAAATATATCTAATAATAAAAACAAGTTATAAACGGTTTGTTGCATCGTGGTAGACTAAGGATTCATCATTCACATTATTGCTACCTAATATACCAGAATAGATAATACCATTATTTCTTATCAAAATCATCAACATGATTAAAGAAATAAAATATCCATTCATAAATAATAGAAATCCAGAACAAAACGTTCTTTCTAAAATAAAGGGTACATAATGCAATAAACTTGAAATGAAATCCTATTTAACTACTAAAGCAGATAAATGTCTTCCACCGCAACCGCTGCCTCCTCTACAGCTTTTGCCCGTGTAGACTCGAACTCTTCTTCTCTAAGTCGCCGGGTTTTCTGGAACCCCTGCATTCTAAATGCACATACCGTCAGTGGTTCCATATCTACACACCAGAATTCTGGTAGATAATACCGCTGACTATGTTTTTACGACTAAAGAAAAATTCGTACCTTTGAGAGGACATCCAGACTTCCAGTGTCCAGACTTATTGCATCGGAAGCACTTGCCCCTTGGCTTTGCAGCCCCCACTCGTGGTCCACTCCTCTTGGCACCACTGGGTTTCCAGGCTTGCTTCCTTTTCTTGTTCCTACCTCCAACAGCTTTCAAGCTTTTGGACTTGGTAGCTACAAGTGCTTGAGACTTGCCCTTCTTGTAGATCCCCTCTGCCGCCTTTAGTTCAGTCAGGAGTTGCGCAAGAGTATAAGATAGTTTACCCATATTATAGCTCATGCGAAACTGCTCAAAACTAGGGGTCAGAGACTGGAGTATGATGTCGACTTGCGTCTCAGCATCAATTTGAGCTCCTAGGATCTCAAGTTCATTCAACAGACTCATCATCTTAAGAACGTGCTCCCCTACGGGCGTTCCTTCAGACTGAGTAGTTGTCATAAGGACTCTCATGGCTTCTTGCCTTGCCTCTAAACCTATGAGCACATTTAAACAAACAATCAATTTAATATCCGATATTATCTCCCTCAAATAATATCATTAAATTACTAATTACATCTAAAATCCCATCAGGTAAGGCAAGCCACGTGGTGTGGACGTTTACCCACCCAAATGATTTAGCAATTAGATTTTCTTTGGTCATACATCACTTATAGCGTAACCTCGTGGGGAGGAATACTATAATGCGTATCTAAGTGTAAACCACTACTCAGCACCAAAGTAAATCGTTTGGAATTGCTACATCACCGCAAGCCACGTGGTGTGGACGTTTACGATAACTTCACAACTCTTCACAATTCCTTACAATTGTCTACATCAATTAATCCAAAATCCGTTAGTATAGCAAGCCACGTGGTGTGGACGTTTACTACACCAAGAGACATTTATAATTGACTCCCAATTACAGGAATCCATTCGATTTTCGTAAATCAAGACGCGGAGAATCATAAGTGAAACTCGAAGTTTCTAACCAGTGATTCACCATGCGAACAACCCTATCTCTCATTAGATGAGGGAGCCGAGCAGACAATCGATCCATGTATCGAAGAATGGTACGAAGGTCTCTAATTTGTGTCATCCACATGACCAAGTGGCTTTGGCTCCATTCCACTCCCCGGGGTGAGAATGAGTCGACTTGAAGTCAGCTTCAGAAGGACAAATTAGGCATTGTTTGATAAACTTGATCAATGTTCCTTGTAAAAGGAATTACAAGAATTCTCCTCCAATGACTCGTCTTTACGAACTTCGAAAGTCTATAAGAGTCACCAAGAGAACAACAATGGAGACCATGGGAATGTTTCCATCCCCTCTCCCACTTAGCTTTTTATAATAAAGGGATACGCTATCTAGTGCATAAAGTAAACACATATAGCATGCATACAAGCAATAAAGCACATAGTATCACATAGTCAAAAATAATGCTAGAAAATTATTTTCCCGACTATCATGACTTTATTCCATCTTCATATGCATCTTCTAGTCTTCAGTCTTCGTTCTTGAATGCTTCATGTGACGAGAATATTAATCTCAATATTTAAATCTATTTATTTTCAATAAATCCAAAAGATACTCAATTCGAAAATTAAGTCAATCGAATAAATCAAAAATAAAATTAAATATTATTAATATTTTATTTATTTATTTTCCTATCTAATTCTATTAAATCTCTAGAATAATCTATCCAAGTAAAACTTGGAATATTCTAGAAGACTTCTATAATAGAATAAGGAAATAAAATAAATTAGGACTCTTCTACTTTCCAAAATTAATTAATTTCCATGTCCATGAAAATTCCCATAAAATAGGAATAATCAAATAGGAAATAAATCAATTTATTAATTAATTATTTTCCTATCTAATTCTATTAAATCTCTAGAATCCTATTCCAAGTAGGACTTGGAATATTCTAGAAGACTTCCATAATAGAATAAGGAAATAAATTAATTCCAATTAATTCTTTTCCTAATCCATGAGAGTTCCCATAAAAGAGAATACTCAATAAGGAATAAAATTAATTCCAATTAATTCTTTTCCTAATCCATGAGAGTTTCCAAAAGGAAGAACACTCAATTAGGAAAACCGAATTAATTTAGGAAAGTGAATCTTGGTAGGAGTAGCACGAGATCACGAGGACCCCGCGCCCCCCCACCTTGATCGCCGGCCGGCAAGGAGCACCGCCGCCACCTCAGCCCACGCGCCACCACCACCGGTGGCCGGCGTGGCCGAGGGTTCCCGCGGGCAGCCCCCTTCGCCCCTTCGATCATCATCATCATGGGATCGATCCCATCGATCCCGAGCCCTAGTTCTCCCTCTCATCATCTCCTTCGTCACATGAGTTCTCCGGCGGTCGTCTCGGCATCGATCCAACGTAAATAAATTACATAATAATAAATTTACAATTTCGGTATCGATTCTATACATGAAATCGACCCTATACATTTTCCGGAAAACATAGTGATGGAGTTGTATTCTAAATGTCTAGTTTAGTGCAAATACGGAACTCCTTATCTATACTTTAATTCGAGATATGATTCAAGCATGATTGCATTTAATGCAATAGTCCTTGATGTATACGTTGTAGACAGTATGGCGTGGGGAGACACGCGGAAGATCATACTGTCGGTTACTCGTATACTATCGAACAGTAGCTCACGACTTAGATGGACAGGGACAATCCATCGGTACGTCGTAGTGTGACTGGTAGATAGTCGGTCTTGACTATCATGTTACACTCGTACACTTGGTGTATTGAGCAGGACCACGGGAGGGCGTTCGATTTATACTAATCGCAGTAATCGAACTAGACCTCAGATATTACGGATATACGAATTCCTAATCCCTATATAATTATAGGTGCGTGTTTCCAGTTCTCGGTTCTTTGACTTACTAGTGAGTGAGACTAATTGATTAGTCAATATTCTCGGTAAATTGGGAATCGGAATTGTACACACGGCATGCTATAGGTTATAGACAGGAAACCGTGTCCCATTTATTGGGTTGATGATGTCCCCGAGATGAGCTCATAAAGTTTATCATGTAAACCCTGAAGGTGGATTCGTTCCACATGATAATAAGGATAAGTGGTACTAGTCTCGGATAACAAGAAACGAATTAATTTAATTATTAGTAATTAAAGTTAATTCGTGGACATACGATATCTTAAACACCGGGAAAGTCGTATATGTAATTCGGCGGAATTATTATTGTTGAAATAATATAAATTAATTATTAGGAATTCAATTATAATTTTATAGTGGAATTAATTATAATTAAAATTGTGGAATTTAATTAAGGTTTGCCTTTTAGGACGCCGAGTTAATTAAATTGCAATTTAGCCTAATAATTAATTTCCATAAGGTGCCTGGTGTAGCTCTATAAATACCTCACCCTCTTCTTTCTCTAAACCTAAGAAACGCCGCTATTTTATTTTTGCGGAGAAAAATAAATTGTTTGCGCAATTATTTTTCTGTAAAAATAAACAGATTAGCGCTGTTATTATTTTATGGAGAAATTAATTGCTAGCGCAATTATATTTCTGAGACAGAAGATCAAAACCTAACTTGCAATTATATTAACCTAACTTACGCCGCTATCGCAATTAATTTTCCTCTGCTTAATTAATTCAGATTAGCGCAGTAATAATTCTGTAGAAATAATTTTGCTTGCGCAAATATATTTCTGAGACAGAGGATATTATTCCTACGGTGGGTTCAAGAGAGAAAGGAGAAGAGGAAGGTTCAGCGGATCGTTGCCCACTCAACGGCTGAACGTCGGGGATAGAGACATACACCGGAAGGCTTCGTGGTCTCAACAATTCGGCTTCTCCGAATCACGCGACAAAGGTATGGAATCGAAACCCTATTTCCGCATCGTTTCGATTTGATCTCGTACGTAATCATACAACGAACCACCGATCGTGTTCGATGGCTTGGTTTCGATGGTCTCGGACTGCTGGGCGTTCTCCGATCGCCAAAACAGCAGTCGGATCGAGAAAATCGCGCCGGAACAGCCCGAACAGCAGCATCGCGATTCTGGAATCGCGACGCTGGCCCTCGGAAACGCGCGGTTGTGCTACGGGCATGATGGCTGGGCGTGTTTCGGGTTTGGGGCTTCGTCGTGATGGAAGTAGTGATGCTGGAGGTCGACTGGGCGTGTCCGGATGTTCGAGTAGTCGAACGGACTCGTCCCGGGTAGTCGATTTCCAACAATTGGTATCAGAGCCGGTTTATCGGTTTGTTGTATTGTTCGTACGATTTGTGAAAGGATGAACCCGGTTATTATGGCCAATGTTGTGATGAATGTTGTGCTTTAATTTGTGGTTTGATTAAACTCTTGGGCTTGTCGAGATTGTTTTTATTTTGGAAAAACGTTGCTTGTTTGTAATAGATAAAAACGACGGGTTGAGTCGTTAGGTTTATTTATTTTTCGTTGTATCCGGGACATGTATAGGATCGATCACCTTGTATAGGATCGATGCCGGATTTAGTAAGTTTATTCTTGTAATTTTTCTTACTAATTTTGGTGGATCGAGACGAGACCAAAACCCGGAGAAACGAGGATCGTGGAGGGCGAACCGGCAACGGGCAGCCATCGAACACACCCCGTGTTCGCGACGGGCAGCAGCGGGGCTGGGGTTCGTTCGACCCCACGGACGACTCAACGAGGCTCCAGTGGGAGGAGTTCGTCTCTTGACCCTTGAGCGAGTCGGTGGTGGACCGAGATCGAGACGAGCAACGAGATGAAGTTCCAAGAGACGTGCATTGGAGAATACTTAAGGCCATAATAATCGGGGTCACGCTAATTGCTTTTTATGTGATTTACGTGCCTTTTATTATACTTAATTATTTTATGCATGTTATCCCTTATCGTAAAATACTAAGTGGGAGAGGGATTGGAAACAATCCCGCGGTCTCCATTCTCTGTTTTGAATGTGATGTGTATTGACTTACGAGTTGGCTTTAGTGTCATCCTCCCTATCGGATAAAGTCGATACACGGATATCACTGGATCAAAATTCGAAATTAATTCCACTTATAGAAATTAATAATTATATTTTTCAAAAGCAATCATAATTTGTTTTTCAAAGACTAATTTCAAGTCGACTCATTCTCACCCCGGGGAGTGGAATGGAGCCAGAGCCACTTGGTTATGTCAATGACACAAATTAGAGACTTTCGAGTCATTCGATGACTAGATCGATTGTCTGATTGGCTCCCTCACCTTGTGAGAGATAGGGCTCAATTGCATAATTGATCGCTGGTTAGAAACTTCGAGTTTCACTTACGAGATATCAAGCTTTGATTAATAAAATTGTGAAATTTAATAAATGTAAGAGTCAATTAACAAAGTTGTTTGTTTTAGTAAACGTCCACACTATCGTGGCTTGCTAAATGGAAACGATACTTTGGGTTAATTAAGACTCTATGACATTTAAATAAGTGGGATTCAATTAATAAAGTTGTTTGTTTCAGTAAACGTCCACACTAACGTGTCTTGCTAGATGGAAACGGAACTTTAGGATTAATTTAGGCTCGACAGTTATAGAAAGTCGTGGAGGACCGCATGTCAACGTAAACGTCCACATGAACGTGGATTGCGGTGGGCATGTAGTTCCCGAGCGGTGGACTTAGTACTGAGAAATGGTATACACTTAGGTACGCTTTATAGTATCCTCCCCATCGGAGTCACTGCTATAATGATGTACGACCGAAGTAAAAATCCAATTATAAAATCGTTTGGATTAGTATACGTCCACATGAACGTGGCATGCTAGTCTGATGGGATTTTGGAAATGATTGGTAGTTTAATGATATTATTTGAGGGAAATGATATCGAATTAAACTCATTGTTTGTTTTATATGCTATTATTCCCATTAAAAGTCAACAAACTCAATGAACCTGTTTGTATGGATTAAAGAAGAAACTTGGACATTGTCCTAACTGCAGAGGAGTACAAATATGTACTCCAAGTCAATTGACCTGCTGAACCAAATGATGCTTCCACTCCTAAGGAAAGGAAGCTCAGGGAAATGGATCAAGGCTCTGAGATGACGCGGAGCTACATTATGGATTTCATGTCAAATGTACTGCGACATCGGGATCAAGCCATGACCATTACCTATGATATGATGCTTAACCTCAAGAAGCTTTTTGGTTATCAGGACAGGACAGCCAGGCAAAATGCAATGAGGCAACTCATGACGGCCATCGCATCCGAAGGAACGCCCGTGAGGGATCACGTTCTTAGGATGATGTGCTATCTGAATGAGATAGAGATTCTAGGATCAATTATCGATGGGGAAACCCAAGTCGATATTGTGCTCCAGTATCTGCCGAGAAGTTTTGAGCAGTTCCGCCTGAACTATAACATGAATAAGGGGTCTTATTCATTGGCGGAACTCCTGATTGAACTTCAAGCGGCTGAGGGAATCTTTAAGGGCTCTCAAGCACTTGTGGCTGAGAAATTGGCTCTTCCTAGGCCTCCGGGCGGCAAAAGGAAGAAGAAGCAAAGACGGAAACCCAGTGGGCCTAATGTATCTGGACCACGGAATGGGACAAGCAAGCCCTAAGGGGAAGTGCTTCCGTTGTAAGCAGTCTGGATACTGTGAGTTTTAATTGTCCTCTCATGGAACAAGAAGTTGACTCTTCCTTAGTTAACCGAAACATGTTTAGTGGTGTTATCAGCCAGTAACTGGTGTGTGGATACGGGAACCACTAATCATGTCTGCACTTAAATGTGGGGGTTCTAGGAAACCCGGAGACTTAGAAAGGAAGAAGTTATAACCTACATGGGCTATACTGTTAAGGTAACAGTCGTTGCAGTGGGAGATGTTAAATGTTTTAACGGTAGGATTTTAGTTCTAATAAATTGTCTTTATGTGCCGGCATTTAGAAAGAAATTTCATTTCGGATTTCTAAATTGGCTTAGAATAGATATTCTGTTTCTTTAAGAAACGGGGATGTTATCTATTCTGGTACATTGATAGACAATTTAATACTAAATCCGTTTTCTTCCACGATGCAACAGACCGGAGCTAATAACACACTGTCGAACCCCAATAAGAGTAAAGATCCTTCTAGATGAATCAAATGTACTTATGGCATCTTAGGCTAGATCATTTTAACTTGAGTACGATTCAAAGGGTGAAAGCTGATGGACTACTCAGCTAGGTTGAAGGAAAGGACCTTCCAACCTTCGGATCATACTTGGAAGTTTAAATGACCAAGCAACCTTTATGGTTAAAGGGCAAAGATCCAAGAAATTACTAGAGTTGATTCGATCTGATGTATGCGAACCTCTTTATGGAGTTCAAGGCATACTTATTAGAAAGATGGGATTAACTCCCAATTGACTACGCCATTTATGCCTCGGCAAAAATGATGTGTTAGTAAGAAGGAATAGGACTATTATAGATATGGGAAAGTAGACAATGAGTTATTCGGAGTTACCTAATTCGGTTTTGGGATATAACTTGGAAACAGCGGCGTTTATCCTGAACTTGATTCCTTTGGAAACTTGTACAGATATTCGGCTGTTTATAGGATACCCTAAGAAAACGAATTGAGACATGTAATATATTCCAAAGGACCAGATGTTCGTTGATTGCATCAACGTTCGGTTCTTAGACATGGACTATATGCAAAATCACAAGCCCAAGGGTAGAGTAATACTTAATGAGCTTAGAGGGACTGCTCAAAACTTAGAACCAGCCTAACTGAGTAGTTCACTACTATAATCTTTAGTCACTAAAGATACACCGGAGCGTCGTCGTAGTGGGAGGGTTGTTAGACAACCCGACAGGTTCATGTTTATAGGTGAGTCTTCGGACTTGTTACCTGGGGAACATGAAGCCGACCCCTGGACCTATGGCGAGACGCTGAAAGATCAAGATACTCAGTCTTGGCAAAAGGCGATGAAATCTGAGATTGAATCTTTGGATTCAAATCAGGTCTGGGATCTTGTAGCACCGCCCAAAGGTGTAAAAGCCATTGGTTGCAAGAGGGTGTACAAGAAGAAAAGAGGGTCTGACGGGATGGTGTAAACCTTCAAGGCTAGGCTTGTTGCGAAAGGGTACACTCAGAAAGAAAGGGATCGATTATAAGTAAACTTTTTTCGCCGGTAGCTATGCTAAAGTCGATCCAGATTCTTTTGTCTTCACATGGAAGATGGAAGTCAAGACGGATTTCCTTAATCAAAGTCTTGACGGGACCATTTGTGTGGGACAGCCAGAGGGATTCATCGAAAAGAGCCAAGAGCATTTGGTAAGCAAGCTTAATCGATCTTAGGATTGAAGGAAGCTTCAAGATCTTGGACGCATGCGGATCTATGAGAAAATCCATTTTATGGATTCATTCAAGGCATGTTTGGGTCCTGTGTGTAACAAAGAAGTGACGGAAAAGATGTAGTGTTTTCTCATTCTTTATGTAGACGACATCCTTCTAAATTGGCAACAATATGAAAGATGTTATCGGACATAAAAGGATGGTTGTCCGAGTAATTCAATATGAGGGACTTAGGAGAAGTCGGGAATGTTCTTGGGATCAAAGTAATAAATGATCGCCAGAAAAGAACATAGAACTTATCTCAAGCCTCATACATAAATACAATTCTTACTCGTTGCAGCATACAGAATTCCAAGAAAGGTCTTCACCCTTTAGATGTGGAATTCATCTATCTAAAGTTTTGTGTCCGACACAATAAAGGAGATAGATGAAGAGTAAGCAGTTCCCTGCACCTTAATGGTGGGAAGCTTAATGTATGTAATGCTATGCACGAGACTGATATCTACTATGCCGTGGGCATGGTGGTGAGATATCATAGTAATCCTGGAAAGGATAACTCGACTGATGTAAAGAACATGTTTAGGCTCCTGCAGAGGACCACGAATTATGTTCTGAGTTACAAAGCAGTCAAGTTGTTTCCTTTGGATTACATAGAATTGGATTTCCAATCAAACAGGGACAGTCGAAAGTCGAAGTCAGGCTATGTGTTCTCACTGTGAAGTGTGTTGGAATTCGATATCCCGGGCTATTTAAATTTGCGGAAACCAATAACCCGATCAAAACCATCCGCCGGAGATCACGCGAACACCACGTACGAGCCGGAGCACGAGCCGAACGAACGACGCGGCCGAAGCCGCGCGCACGCCCAGCCCGAGCCCCCGCACGCGGGGCTCGCGATCGATCACCGATCGCACGCCGGCGATCGGTTGGGGTGGGGCTGCTCCGGCAGCCCCCGCGGCGAGTCCGGCGACTCGCCGCCGCCTGGAGGCCCCCGCCTTCACGGCGGGGTTGGGCACGGCACCAGCCCGTGCCCAGCGATCGACCCCTTGCGGTCGATCGCACACCCTCGGCCCAGCCGAGGGTTCGCCCTCCTTGCCCCGTCGAACCCTAGGGGCGATCGCCCGTGGTCCGGTGGCTTCGCCACCACCACGCGATCGTCCTCTACTCCGGGTTCGATCTTCGGACCCTGTTCTACGGTATTCTCGATAAATCAAAAGCGAATAAATCAAGGGTGTTTAGATTTTTACCTTTCGATTCGTTGTTCGGAGAAACGAAATCAAGATGACCTTTGAATCTTCCCACGTATTCCTTGCACTCCGTTCGAACGTCGGGTGGGCGACGATCTATCGAACTCCTATGGATCTCCTTCAACTCTCTAGACTAATCAATTATGATTATCTTGTCTTGTCTATTATGAAGGCCATGTAGTGCTTTTATAGGCTACGTAGGGGATCTAAAGGAGGTGGAATATTGGGCTTCCAATATTGAAGATTAAATTGAGCCCACTGCCCAAGTCCATTAATCCTTATCAATATTAATTAAATTTATTTTCCACTATATAAATTTAATTGCACTCCCAATATTAAACCATATTATATCCAAATAATATTTCTCCGGTAGTATTATTTATTCTGTGTATTTAAGATATAAATATCCATGAATAAAATTTATTTATTGCTTAATAAATTTATTCATCTCTTTTATCCGAGACTAGTACCACTCAACCTTATTTATTATGCGGAATTAAATCCACTCGCGAGGTTTACATAATAAATCCTTATGAGCTCATCTCGGGGATATTATCAACCCTTCCGGGATACACTGTCCCGTCAATAATTCACGGCATGCCATATATAAAATATAGTGACCCAACTCAACCGGTAATTGACCCAATAATTAAACCGGTCAATTCCTTTGGAAAATCAAAGTCACTTATACTAAATATACACACCCGCAATTGTATCGGGGATTAAGAATAAAATACACTGAGTCTCAAATCAATTATCGCCGAGCAATCCTAATTGATGAGTCTCAATCGATCCGCTCAATACACCAAGTGTACAAGTGTGATAAAATAATTAAGACAAATTATTTTCTCTCTCACACAACGACTATACCGATGGATTGGTCCGTGTCCATCTAGGTCGTGAGCATCTGTTCGATTAAATACGAGTAACCGATAGTATGATCTTCTGTGTGGGCCCGACACACCATACTAACTACAACGTATAAAATCCAGGACTATAATTTGCATTAACAATAATTAAAAGCAAATGAATGTTTGTATTTAATAGGTAAATGAAAGTGTACGAGGAGTTCACAATACTCAAATCTAGACATTAAGTATACTACTCCAACAATCTCCCACTTATACTAAGGTCTAGTCTTATCCTCCAAACTTCTGACTCCCAAACCCTCCAAGTGCTTGAAATATACTTCCTTAGGAAGTATCTTGGTGAAAGGGTCCGCTAGGTTGTCCTCCGAAGCTATCTTGGTGACTATCGCATCGCCCCTCTTGACGATGACTCGAATCAGGTGGTACTTGCGCTCTATGTGTTTCGTAGCACTATGGGACCGTGGTTCCTTACTGTTTGCCACTGCACCGCTATTGTCACAATAAATTGTCATAGCTCTAGGCAAACTCGGAATCACATCTAAGTCCTGTAGGAAATTAAGGAACCAAACTGACTCTTTCGCTGCCTCTGAGGCTGCAACATATTCAGCTTCCATGGTAGAGTCTGAAATGCACTTTTGCTTAACACTCCTCCATGATACGGCTCCACCTCCCAAAGTGTACACATAGCCTGATGTCGACTTTCGCCGGTCCTTATCAGCTTGGAAATCCGAATCCGTATAACCCAAAGGAATCAGATTGTCTGCCCCGTAACTTAGAACATAATCCCTAGTATTTCGCAAATACTTGAAAATGCTCTTTACGGCAGTCCAATGAGCCTTTCCAGGGTTACTCTGATATCTCGCTACTACGCCAACTGCATAGCAGATATCAGGCCTCGTGCATAACATTGCATACATCAAGCTTCCCACAGCCGAAGCGTAGGGAACTGCTTTCATTTCATCTTTCTCCTTTTGTGTCTGAGGACACATCTCCTTAGAAAAATAAGTTCCTTTACTGAAGGGCAGCTCACCCTTCTTGGAATCTTGCATGTTAAAACGAGCCAGAATCGTGTCTATGTAAGATTGCTGGGATAGGTACAATGTTCTATTCCGGCGATCCCTTATAACCTTGATCCCTAGAACATGCCCGACTTCTCCCAAATCTTTCATATCGAATTGTCTAGACAACCATTCCTTTATGTCTGATAACATCTTTACACTGTTGCCAATGAGAAGAATGTCATCTACATAAAGCACGAGAAACACCACCTTCTTCCCATCACGTTTCCAATACACACACGATTCGTCCATGCTTTGACTGAATCCAAAAGATTGGACTACCTCGTCAAACCGCAGGTTCCACGATCTCGAGGCTTGTTTCAATCCATAAATGGATCGATTAAGCTTGCACACTAGATGATCTCGCCCCTTAGCAATGAATCCTTCTGGTTGTTTCATATAAATCGTCTCGTCAAGACTTCCATTTAGGAAAGCTGTCTTGACATCCATTTGCCACACCTCATAATCCATATGAGCTGCTATGGATAAGAGAATCCGGATCGACTTTATCTTGGCTACCGGTGAGAAGGTCTCCTCATAATCGATTCCCTCTTTCTGAGTATATCCTTTCGCAACAAGCCGAGCTTTAAAGGTTTCAACCTTTCCGTCAGATCCTCTCTTTCTCTTGTAGACCCATTTACACCCAATTGGCTTTACGCCGTTTGGTGGTTCTACAAGATCCCAGACTTTATTAGAATCCATAGATTCTATTTCGGATTTCATCGCTTTCTTCCAAGAAGGCGCATCTATATCTTGTACCACCTCATCATAGGTCCAGGGATCGATTTCATGAACTCCAGGTCCAGAGTCCGAAGACTCACCCAGTCCAATCCATCGGTCTGGTTGCTTAACAACCCTCCCACTATGACGGCGTTCCGGTGTATTAACAGTGACAGTGTCAGGTGCAGATTCTAGTGGTGTATCTATACTCGGTCCGGCTGTATCTAAGTCTTCCTTGTTACCTCTCAACTCATCAAGTATTATGTCACTTTTGGGCTTGTGGTCCATGACATAGTCTTCCTCTAAGAACCGAGCGTTAGTACTTATAACGATCTTCTGGTCCGTAGGACTATAGAACATGCCACCTTTAGTTCCTTTCGGGTATCCTACAAACAGCCGTAATTCTGATCTAGGTTCTAACTTATCGGCACCTTGTCGCAACACATGTGCTGGACAACCCCAGATCCGAAGGTGCCTGAGGCTAGGCTTGCGCCCGCTCCACCTTTCCATGGGTGTGGTGGGTACCGTTTTTGTTGGAACCATGTTGAGAATGTACGCCGCCGTTTCCAAGGCATATCCCCAGAACATAGTAGGTAAGTCCGAGTAACTCATCATTGAACGCACCATTTCCATAAGAGTCCTATTCCTTCTTTCCGACACACCATTCTGCTGAGGAGTATATGGTGATGTCATTTGGGAATCAATCCCATTCTCTGCCAAGTATGCCTTGAATTCTCCAGACAGGTACTCGCCTCCGCGATCAGATCGCAGGCATTTAATGGATTTGCCTTGAAGGTTCTCCGCAAAAGCCTTGAACTCCTTGAACTTGTCAAAGGATTCGCTCTTGCGGCGCATCAGGTATACAAATCCATACCTTGAGTAATCATCAGTGAAAGTGATGAAATACTCGTACCCTCCCCTTGCCTGAGTAGACATAGGTCCGCATACATCAGAGTGAATCAAATCCAATACTTGTTCAGCCCTTCGTCCTTTACCAGAAAAAGAACGCTTGGTCATTTTTCCCTCTAAACAGGATTCGCAGGTTGGAAGGTCCTCTCCTTCAACACCACTGATGAGACCATCAGTTATCAACCTTTGAATTCTATTTGAGTTAATATGACCTAGCCTTAGGTGCCACAAGTATAATTGATTCATCCTAGAAGGTTCCTTTCTCTTATTAGTGTTCGTAGATGTGTTATTACTCCCGGTTAGTTGCATCGTGTTAGACTCAGGATTTAGCACATACAAATCGTCCACCAATGTACCAGAACAGATAATCTCACTGTTTCTTCTTATGATCACAGAGTGGTCAAAAGAAACAGAATATCCATTCAAAATAAGTTTAGAAACCGAAATTAAATTCTTTCTAAAGTTGGGTACATAAAGACAATTTTGTAAAACTAAAACCCTATCACTACTAAAGCGTAAGTGAACGTCTCCCACTGCAACAGCCGCCACCTTTGCAGCATTGCCCATGTAGACCACGATCTCTCCCTCTCTAAGTCTCCGGGTTTCCTGGAACCCCTGCAATGAATTGCAGACATGATCAGTGGCCCCCGTATCTACACACCAGGTGCTGGTAGATAACACCACTGATAATGTTTCGGTGACTAAGGAAAATTTCGTACCTTTGATGAGAGGACAATCAGACCTCCAGTGCCCAGACTGCTTGCATCGATAGCACTTGCCTCGCGGCTTGCTATTCCCACTCCGTGGTTTGGAACCACCGGGCTTCTTTGCTTGCACTTCCATCTTAGCCACAAGAGCTTGTGACTTTCTGACCATACTTATAAGTTCCGCCTTTTTCAATAGGACTGAATTTATAGAGTATGTCAATCACTTCTTGTCCGGCTTCCACACTATGCCTCAACATCATTCTGAGGTCATTCCAAATGTCCTCATGAGTTGGGTCAGCTGTGGATTCGGAAGGCTCAACAGTCTGGACAATGTCTAGATTTCTTTTCCAAACAGTACTATATGGAACCAGTGAGTTTTCATCTTTAAGTATATCACAAAGTGGGGTCACAGTCATTCCTAACCTATAAGCACATAAAACAAACAAACAATTTAATATCCGATATTATCTCCCTCAAATAATATCATTAAATCACTAATCACATCTAAAATCCCATCAGGTTAAAGCAAGCCACGTTCGTGTGGACGTTTACCCACCCAAATGATTTAGCATTTAGATTTGCTTCGGTCATACATCATTATAGCGTTACTTCGTTGGGAAGAATACTATAAAGCGTATCTAAGTGTAAACCATTACTCAGTACCAAGGTGAATCGTTTAGAATTGCTACATCACCGCAGGCCACGTTCGTGTGGACGTTTACGATAACTCACAATCCTTCGCAATTCCCTATAACTGTCTACATCAATTATTCTAAAATACCATCCAGTATAGCAAGCCACGTTCGTGTGGACGTTTACTACACTAGAAGATTTATATAATTGAAATCCAATTACTTGATCCATTCGATCTTGTAAATCAAGACGTGGAGAATCATAAGTGAAACTCGAAGTTTCTAACCAGTGATTCACCATGCGAACAACCCTATCTCTCATAAATGAGGGAGCCGAGCAGACAATCGATCCACCTATCAAAGAATGGTACGACTGCCTCTAATTTGTGTCCTCGACATGACCAAGTGGCTTTGGCTCCATTCCACTCCCCGGGGTGAGAATGAGTCGACTTGAAATCAGCTTTGGAAAGACAAATTAGGCATTGTTTGATGAACTTAATCAATGTTTCTCGTAAGAGGAATTACAAGAACTCTCCTCCAATAACTTATCTATATAAACTTCAAAAGTTTATAAAAGTCACCAAGAGAGCAGCAATGGAGACCATGGGTATGTTTCCATACCCTCTCCCACTTAGCTTTTTACAACAAAGGGATACGCTATCTAGTGCATAAAAGTAAACACATATAGCATGCATACATGTAATAAAGCACATAGTATTATCACATAGTCAAAATAATTACTAGAATATTATTTTCCGACTATTATGGCTTTACTCCATCTCCGTACGCATCTTCTAGTCTTCAGTCTTCGTTCTTGAATGCTCCATGTGACGAGAATATTAATTTCCAATATTTAAATCTATTTATTTTTAATAAATCCAAAAGATACTTAATTAATAATAATTAAGTCAATCGAATAAATCAAAAATAAAATTAAATATTATTAATATTTTTATTTATTTTATCTTCCCTTTCTACTTCATTAAATCTCTAGAATAATCTATCCAAGACCCACTTGGAATATTCTAGATGATTTCCATAATGAAATAAGGAAATAAAATAATTTAGGACTCTTCTACTTTCCATATCAATTAGATTCCTAATCCATGAATATTTCCATAAAATAGAAATAATCAATTTAGGAATCCTAATCAATTCCAAATTGATTCTTTTCCTAATCCATGAGAGTTCCCAAAAATAGGAACACTCAAATAGGAAAAACCCGAACCAATTAGGAAAGCGAATTACCGGACCGGGATAGCACGGGGTGGTGATGCAATCCATGGACCGTTGATTAGGCAAGGTGATCATATTCTGACCAGAACGGCGAAGAAGACGTCGGGACGAGAGTCGGGCGTACGTCGAGACGAAGACGAAGAGCTCGGTCGGCCTTTTGGCTTGGTGTCGGCCGACACCAAGGCCTGTCGGCCGACACCTTCAGAAAACGACGAGTTTGGACACGATCTCGCAGGAAAACCCGCGGGCGCAGATTTTGCCTTGGTGTCGGCCGACACCCTATATTGTCGGCCGACATCTTCAGAAAATCAGCGCAGCGCAATGTTTTTAGCGTTATGTTTTATTTGCGTCAGTTTTAATTGTTTTATTTGCGTCAGTTTTTAATTGTTTTGAGTTTAATTGTTTTATTTGCGTCAGTTTTTAATTGTTTTGATTTTAATTGTTTTATTTATCTTTATTTAATAATTAGGGCATTGCTTATATAAAGCTCCCCAACGCATTGTTTTTAATCAGAACAGTATTGATGAATAAAATTACTTTTTGTGAGTTTTACTAAAATTCTCTTGGGGTTCGAATTCTACCCGACTATCCAAAGAATTCAACCGACGAATCAACGAAGCGATCCACCCTTCGTTCGTGTGTCTTCCTCATCCCCGAGTTGCTGCGTCGATCACGTGTTGGGGTCTAGGGTTCCGTCCTTAGATTATTTCACGAATCAGATTCAGAGGTTTTGGGACTTCCGCCGGTATCTTTCTATCTATCTGTTCTTCGTTCTTCTTCTGTTGTTCTATCCCCGACGAGGTTCGTATCAGTTGGTATCAGAGCCTAGGTTTGGGTTCTTTATTTTACGATTACGTAACCTCGTTTTTCTTTTTTCGTTTCTTATTCTTTCTTCTTCGTTTCTTTCTTCCTTCTTGTTTAAAAAAAAAAAAAAAAAAAAAAAAAAAAAAATTATTTTATTTCCGAAAATCACTGTTCATATGAACAGTAATTATTAAAAAAAAAAAAAAAAAAAAAATTGGGCGTAATTGGGTCGTTTGTTTCCGAGGGTTTTCGGACATCGTATAGAGTCATCTACGTTTTCCGTGTCCTTTGGAGATCTCCGATTTTTCCGCACTTTCTGTGTACTTTCTTTCCGACGAACGTTGTTGTGGTGTCGTGATTCGTGTGGCGTTGAGTTCGATTCCTTAAGAGAGAAAATCGAGCGAGAGTGACTTACCATATTGAGTGATACACGAGAGTGGTGAGGAATTTTCTATTGTGTTTCTAACATTTTTGCAGGATAGCTGACATGGATTACACCCAAGCTGAGCTCATCATGGAGAAGACGATGGCACGGTTCGAAGGGTTGCTTAAATCGAAGATGAGGGTGGTGAATGCACGACTTACCGCCTTAGAGGAGAAAGCTCATCGTGAAGATGCATGGAATCGGAGAAGTGGCGGCGGATACCGAGAAGTTCAGAGTGGCTATCATCAAGCCCGTGATCTTAGTCGGGAGCGTCGTGAAGAGAGGAGGGCCAGAGCTGAACGTTTTGACGAGTGTTGGAGCAATATTGAGCGTAAATTAGAGGAATGGGTACAA
Organism: Euphrasia confusa; assembly: GCA_954870475.1. Classification (NCBI taxonomy): domain Eukaryota; kingdom Viridiplantae; phylum Streptophyta; class Magnoliopsida; order Lamiales; family Orobanchaceae; genus Euphrasia; species Euphrasia confusa. The sequence continues at coordinate 15,437,960 of OX940958.1, forward strand.
TCGCCAATGAAGGCTGAGAAAGTGGCGACTGATGATGAAGGCGAGACGCCAGAACCGAAGGCCGTGGTGGAGTCCGAAGACGAGCCGGTTGTGGTGAATTCCGAGGAAGATTCTACTTCAACGGAGTCCGAGGAGGAGGCTTCGGTAGAGGTCGAGGAGGAGGTTTCGATGGAGTCCGAGAAGGAGGCGTCGATGGATTCCGATGAGGAGGTTTCGGTGGAGTCTGGGGTGGATGATATTCTAACCATTAAGGAGCAGCCGACGTTGGTGATGAAGGAGATGATTACCACTAACGTTTTGTTCTCTCTACAATTTTCTACTCATTATGCTTTGCAGGAAATTCATGATGTCTTCCTTGACGATAAGTTTCCTGGATTTCCACTACGTCGAGGGTGTGAGCTGCAGACGGACATTGTTCTGAACTTGTTCGTGAGAGTGGTGTTCGACCCTGGCATCGGCGTGGATTTGAGGGCAAATCCTCTTCAAGAGGAGGGGAATGATGCAATCCAAGGACCGTTGATTAGGCAAGGTGATCATATTCTGACCAGAACGGCGAAGAAGACGTCGGGACGAGAGTCGGGCGTACGTCGAGACGAAGACGAAGAGCTCGGTCGGCCTTTTGGCTTGGTGTCGGCCGACACCAAGGCCTGTCGGCCGACACCTTCAGAAAACGACGAGTTTGGACAGCGGATCGAGGCCGCGCTCGCAGGAAAACCCGCGGGCGCAGATTTTGCCTTGGTGTCGGCCGACACCCTATATTGTCGGCCGACATCTTCAGAAAATCAGCGCAGCGCAATGTTTTTAGCGTTATGTTTTATTTGCGTCAGTTTTAATTGTTTTATTTGCGTCAGTTTTTAATTGTTTTGAGTTTAATTGTTTTATTTGCGTCAGTTTTTAATTGTTTTGATTTTAATTGTTTTATTTATCTTTATTTAATAATTAGGGCATTGCTTATATAAAGCTCCCCAACGCATTGTTTTTAATCAGAACAGTATTGATGAATAAAATTACTTTTTGTGAGTTTTACTAAATTCTCTTGGGGTTCGAATTCTACCCGACTATCCAAAGAATTCAACCGACGAATCAACGAAGCGATCCACCCTTCGTTCGTGTGTCTTCCTCATCCCCGAGTTGTTGCGTCGATCACGTGTTGGGGTCTAGGGTTCCGTCCTTAGATTATTTCACGAATCAGATTCAGAGGTTTTGGGACTTCCGCCGGTATCTTTCTATCTATCTGTTCTTCGTTCTTCTTCTGTTGTTCTATCCCCGACGAGGTTCGTATCAGGTGGGGATCCCCGCGCCACCCCTCGACCGCCGCCTTCAAGCCGCCGCCGTCCAGCCCACGCGCCACCTCCCATGGTGGCCGGCGTGGCCGGAGCTCCCGCGGGCATCCCCCTTTGGGCGTGGGTCGATCATCCTCGTGGGATCGACCATGGGGATGGTCGATCCTTGTCCTCACCCTCACGATCATCTCCTTCGTCACGCGTCTTCTCCGGCGGTCGTTTCGGCATCGATCCAACGCAAAATAAATTACAAAATAAATTTTACACTATCCGGTATCGATTATATACATTAAATCGACCCTATACAATTTTCGGAAAAACGTAGAACGTAATAATAAATCCTAAATTCGGTCAACCCCCGAATTTTTACTATTACAAGCATTCACCACCAAAAACGAATCTCGACATGTCCGAGAGTTTAATCAAACCAACATACATGACAAAATAAATTAAACGAATAATAAATTAAGCCATAATAGTCGGAACCCTGCAAGGTAGAACAATTTTATCGAAAATACCGCGAACGTAAACCACGCTCTGATACCAATTGTTGGAGTTCGATATCCCGGGCTATTTAAATTTGCGGAAACCAATAACCCGATCAAAACCATCCGCCGGAGATCACGCGAACACCACGTACGAGCCGGAGCACGAGCCGAACGCACGACGCGGCCGAAGCCGCGCGCACGCCCAGCCCGAGCCCCCGCACGCAGGGCTCGCGATCGATCACCGATCGCACGCCGACGATCGGTTGGGGTGGGGCTGCTCCGGCAGCCCCCGCGGCGAGTCCGGCGACTCGCCGCCGCCTGGAGGCCCCCGCCTTCACGGCGGGGTTGGGCACGGCACCAGCCCGTGCCCAGCGATCGACCCCTTGCGGTCGATCGCACACCCTCGGCCCAGCCGAGGGTTCGCCCTCCTTGCCCCGTCGAACCCTAGGGGCGATCGCCCGTGGTCCGGTGGCTTCGCCACCACCACGCGATCGTCCTCTACTCCGGGTTCGATCTTCGGACCCTGTTCTACGGTATTCTCGATAAATCAAAACCGAATAAATCAAGGGTGTTTAGATTTTTACCTTTCGATTCGTTGTTCGGAGAAACGAAATCAAGATGACCTTTGAATCTTCCCACGTATTCCTTGCACTCCGTTCGAACGTCGGGTGGACGACGATCTATCGAACTCCTATGGATCTCCTTCAACTCTCTAGACTAATCAATTATGATTATCTTGTCTTGTCTATTATGAAGGCCATGTAGTGCTTTTATAGGCTACGTAGGGGATCTAAAGGAGGTGGAATATTGGGCTTCCAATATTGAAGATTAAATTGAGCCCACTGCCCAAGTCCATTAATCCTTATCAATATTAATTAAATTTATTTTCCACTATATAAATTTAATTTCACTCCCAATATTAAACCATATTATATCCAAATAATATTTCTCCGGTAGTATTATTTATTCCGTGTATTTAAGATTTAAATATCCATGAATAAAATTTATTTATTGCTTAATAAATTTATTCATCTCTTTTATCCGAGACTAGTACCACTCAACCTTATTTATTATGCGGAATTAAATCCACTCGCGATGTTTACATAATAAATCCTTATGAGCTCATCTCGGGGATATTATCAACCCTTCCGGGATACACTGTCCCGTCAATAATTCACGGCATGCCATATATAAAATATAGTGACCCAACTCAACCGGTAATTGACCCAATAATTAAACCGGTCAATTCCTTTGGAAAATCAAAGTCACTTATACTAAATATACACACCCGCAATTGTATCGGGGATTAAGAATAAAATACACTGAGTCTCAAATCAATTATCGCCGAGCAATCCTAATTGATGAGTCTCAATCGATCCGCTCAATACACCAAGTGTACAAGTGTGATAAAATAATTAAGACAAATTATTTTCTCTCTCACACAACGACTATACCGATGGATTGGTCCGTGTCCATCTAGGTCGTGAGCATCTGTTCGATTAAATACGAGTAACCGATAGTATGATCTTCTGTGTGGGCCCGACACACCATACTAACTACAACGTATAAAATCCAGGACTATAATTTGCATTAACAATAATTAAAAGCAAATGAATGTTTGTATTTAATAGGTAAATGAAAGTGTACGAGGATTTCACAATACTCAAATCTAGACATTAAGTATACTACTCCAACAAAGTGGAGCAGTCACATGGAAGAATGTAAAGCAGCGATGCATTACGGACTCTACCATGGAAACTGAAAGGATAACGGCCTCTGAGGCAGTTAAAAGGTCAGTGTGGCTCCAGAACTTCCTAAGGGACTTAGATGTGGTTTCTAGTTTACCCAAAGCTATTTTTGAATAGCGGTATTGGCAAGCTTGTAATGCTACGAGTCCACAGTGGGAGATAACACGTAGAGTGCAAGTACCACCTGATTCGAGAGATCGTCTAGTAAGACGATGCAGTTGTCACCTAGATAGCATCGAGAGGATTGCCTGGTAAAACCATTCACAGAGGCTCTTCCAGCGAAAGCGTTGGGTAGGCGTGATAAGGTTATGGGAATCTGATGTTTGGGAGAGGGCGACTAGACTTTTAGTATAAGTGGGAGATTGATGGAGTTGTATTCTAAATGTCTAGTTTAGTGCAAATACGGAACTCCTTATCTATACTTTAATTCGAGATATGATTCAAGCATGATTGCATTTAATGCAATAGCCCTTGATGTATACGTTGTAGACAGTATGGCGTGAGGAGACACGCGGAAGATCATACTGTCGGTTACTCGTATACTATCGAACAGTAGCTCACGACTTAGATGGACAGGGACAATCCATCGGTACGTCGTAGTGTGACTGGTAGATAGTCGGCCTTGACTATCATGTTACACTCGTACACTTGGTGTATTGAGCAGGACCACGGGAGGGCGTTCGATTTATACTAATCGCAGTAATCGAACTAGACCTCAGATATTACGGATATACGAATTCCTAATCCCTATATAATTATAGGTGCGTGTGTCCAGTTCTCGGTTCTTTGACTTACTAGTGAGTGAGACTAATTGATTAGTCAATATTCTCGGTAAATTGGGAATCAGAATTGTACACACGGCATGCTATAGGTTATAGACAGGAAACCGTGTCCCATTTATTGGGTTGATGATGTCCCCGAGATGAGCTCATAAAGTTTATCATGTAAACCTTGCAGGTGGATTCGTTCCACATGATAATAAGGATGAGTGGTACTAGTCTCGGATAACAAGAAACGAATTAATTTAATTATTAGTAATTAAAGTTAATTCGTGGACATACGATATCTTAAACACGGGGAAAGTCGTATATGTAATTCGGCGGAATTATTATTGTTGAAATAATATAAATTAATTATTGGGAATTCAATTATAATTTTATAGTGGAATTAATTGTAATTAAAATTGTGGAATTTAATACGCCGAGTTAATTAAATTGCAATTTAGCCTAATAATTAATTTCCATAAGGTCCCTGGTGTAGCTCTATAAATACCTCACCCTCTTCTTTCTCTAAACCTAAGAAACGCGGCTATTTTATTTTTGCGGAGAAAAATAAATTGTTTGCCCAATTATTTTTCTGTAAAAATAAACAGATTAGCGCTGTTATTATTTTCTGGAGAAATTAATTGCTAGCGCAATTATATTTCTGAGACAGAAGATCAAAACCTAACTTACGCTGCTATAATTAATTCTGCAGAGAAAATAAAAGCTTCCGCAATTAATTTTCCTCTGCTTAATTAATTCAGATTAGCGCAGTAATAATTCTGTAGAAATAATTTTGCTTTGCGCAAATATATTGCTTTGCGCAAATATATTTCTGACACAGAGGATATTATTCCTACGGTGGGTTCAAGAGAGAAAGGAGAAGAGGAAGGTTCAGCGGATAGTTGCCCACTCAACGGCTGAACGTCGGGGATAGAGACATACACTGGAAGGCTTCGTGATCTCAACAATTCGGCTTCTCCGAATCACGCGACAAAGGTATGGAATCGAAACCCTATTTCCGCATCGTTTCGATTTGATCTCGTACGTAATCATACAACGAACCACCGATTGTGTTCGATGGCTTGGTTTCGATGGTCTCGGACTGCTGGGCGTTCTCCGATCGCCGGAACAGCAGTCGGATCGAGAAAATCGCGCCGGAACAGCCCGAACAGCAGCATCGCGATTCTGGAATCGCGACGCTGGCCCTCGGAAACGCGCGGTTGTGCTACGGGCATGATGGCAGGGCGTGTTTCGGGTCTGGGGCTTCGTCGTGATGGAAGTAGTGATGCTGGAGGTCGACTGGGCGTGTCCGGATGTTCGAGTAGTCGAACGGACTCGTCCCGGGTAGTCGATTTCCAACACATAGAACGTAATAATAAATCCTAAATTCGGTCAACCCCCGAATTTTTACTATTACAAGCATTCATCCACACAAAACGAATCTCGACATGTCCGAGAGGTTAATAAACGAATAATCATGGTAAAATAATTAACGAAAAATTTAAACCATGATAGCCGGAAATCCCTGCAAGGTAGAACGATAATAGAACATATACATGAACACGAAACCAAACGCTCTGATACCAATTGCTGGAAATCGATATCCCGGGCTATTAAAATTTGCGGAAAATATTAACCCGACCGAAATCCTTGATCGCCGGAGAACCAACCGCGAACCCCACGTGACCCGAGGCCCGACCGAGCCCCGCCACGGGCGAACCCGCGGCACCCAGCCGAGCCCCCACGAGGGCTCGCGATTGCTCCCGTAGCAATCGCTGGGATCGCTCGTAGCGATCCCCGGGCTGCTGCGAGCAGCCCCGCAACGGGTACACGGACCCGCTGCCCTAGCGCACGGGATCACCCCGTGCGAGCCGCTACGGGCGAACCCGTAGCTTGCACGGGGTCGCTGCGAGTCACCCCGCAGCTGACCCGCGATCGATCCGAGGATCGATCGCACCCCTCGGCTCCAGCCGAGGGTTCCCGTAGCCGCGCCTCTCGGCGGTCCGAACCCTAGGGTTCGACCGCCACCTTCGATCCTCGCCGGGGATCTCGAATCCCCGTCCCCGAGGTTCGTCGTTTTCCCGGATCGTGCGTTCATGTATATATCACAATTATAGGAGAGTTTATAATTCACATAAAATCATAGGAGAGTTTATGATTTTATACCTCGATTCGTTGTGTGGAGAAACGAAATCAAAACGTTGAAGACCTTCGAATCTTCCTACGTATTCCTTGCACCTCGTCCGAACGTCGTGTGGGCGACGATCTATCGAACTCCTATGGATCTCCTTCAACTCTCAAGAAATATCAAGTATGATATTCTTGTCTTATGATGTGTATTAATTATGAAGGCCATGTAGTGCTTTTATAGGCTACGTGGATCAAAAGGAGGTGGAATATTTGGCTTCCAATATTAATGATAAAATTGAGCCAAACCCAAGTCTATTAATCCTTATCAATATTAATTAATTTATTTTCCACTATATAAATTAATTGCACTTACAATATTAAACCATATTATATCAAATAATATTTCTACGGTAGTATTATTTATTCCGTGTATTTAAGATTTAAATATCCATGAATAAAATTAATTTATTGCTAATTAATTTATTCATCTCTTATATCCGAGAATAGTATCATTCAACCTTTGCGGAACAAATCCACTCATGAGGTTTACACAATAATTCCTTATGAACTCATCTCAGGGATATTATCAACCCTTCCGGGATACACTTTCCCGTCAAGTATTCACGGCATGTCATATATAAAATATAGCGACCCAATTTTACCGGCAATTAACCCAATAATTAAATCGGTTAATTCCTTTGGATAATCAAAGTCTCTTATATTAAATATACACACCCGCAATAGTATAGGGGATTAAGAATAAAATAGATTTAAATCAATTATCAAAGGCAATCTTAATTGATAAATCTCAAGCGATCCGCCCAATACACCAAGTGTACAAGTGTGATAAAATAATTAAGATAAATTATTTTCTCTCTCACACAACGACTATACCGATGGATTGGTCCGTGTCCATCTAGGTCGTGAGCAACTGTTTGATTAAATACGAGTAAGCGATAGTATGATCTTCTGTGTGGGCCCGACACACCATACTAATATAAAATCCAGGACTATATTTTGCATAATTTAATTAATAATAATTAAATGCAAATAATTGTTTATTATACTTAAATCTAGACATTAAGTACACAACTCCAACAGTTACAAGTAGAATGTAAAATACGAAAATGAATCTGTGAATACGGCGACCTCACAGAAAAAAATAAAAAGAGTATTTAGGAAGATGGGACTTTTTGTTAGAGTATCCCATATCGATTGGATAAAAAACATTGAGCTCACATATAAGTTCAGATCGATTCAATTCAGCTTCGATTAAGTTCATTTCACAATATTATTAATATTTTTTTAAAAATTATTTAATAATTTATAATAATTATAATTATTTTTATAATAAAATCAATTTAGTTCGGTTGAGATCGTTCAATTTAGTTCAGTTTTGTTCAGCCGATTTTAGTCCAAAAGAACATGTCCTAAACCTCATAAAATACACTTCATATTTAAGAGATTTTTTTTATGTTCTTTATTTATTAGAGTATTATAATTTATATAATTATAATAAAAGATACATTTTAAAAGTCAAATTACTATATTACCCTTACAAAAATATTATAATTTGAGCGTGAGTTATTAAACATAAGTTACGGAAACATAAGTTACGGAAAGTAGAATTACATAAGTTATTTTTTTTATTTTAATTTAATAATTTAAAATTCAGCTTTGTTATGAAAATAAAAAGAAAATTAAAAATTGCATAATTTTGTTTTTTTTATTTAATAATTTAAATTTATATTTGTTGTGAAAATAAAAAAACATTAAGAATTTGAGTAATTTTGTTTTTTAATTTGATACTTGATTTATTGTAAAAATAAAAAAGGAAAATTAAAGATTACGATAATTTTGTATTTATATTTGAAAATTTAAAAATCAAATTTATTGGAAAAACAAAAGAAAAAAGCTAATACTACCTATGTCCAAAGGTAATAGTCACATTTTTTTCACAAATAACAAAGGAAGTGTGACTATAAAAATGGAACATAGGTAGTATTGATATTTATAATTATAAAGTTATTTATAATTATTAATTTTGAATTTTGAATTAGGAAAAATTAAGTTATTTATAATTATAAACAAAAACTAAAAATTTCTCTTAATATAAATTCTCCCCAAAAAAACTTAAATGAAGAGTAAATACAACGAAATACTTCAAGAGACATGAAAAGAATTTTTTATAATTTACAAATAAAAAATTTACAAATTATTGTAAAACTGAAATAATACTGTACCTTAAATTTGTTGTCAATAAGAAATACCTCATCCCTTTGAAAAAAGTGGTCACGTTTTGAAGGTAACAAAAATTAAACAAAATTAAATAGAGTTAATATGAGATGAAATTGGTTCCAGGGTTCCAATAAAAAAATTCAAGAGGGTTCCAATAAAAAAATTCAAGTTGCATTGTTGTTGAGAGTCGAGAATATATATATTTACATTTGAAGAAAATAAGAACGGCGAGAACACATTATTATATTAGTCTCAACTAAATATAAATATTTTCTTTTTTTATATATTTGAATTTAAAATGCACAACTATTTTACTTGTGCATCAACAAATAGTTTGAACGAAAAGACTAAAGAGTAAAGACTAAAGTGTAGTTAAGTTAACCACACACTTGGGTTATGCTATATATACTTAACGCTACACCACACTTTACCACAGCACTTTCTCTCTCTCTCTCTGCTTTCTACAGGCACTCCATTGCAGAGGCGCGCAGCAGTACCTCAACCTCAAAATGATTAGCTGGCACGATCTTTACGTCGTTCTCACGGCCGTGATTCCCCTCTACGTGGCCATGATTCTGGCCTACGGGTCCGTCCGGTGGTGGAAGATCTTCACTCCCGACCAGTGCTCCGGCATCAACCGGTTCGTGGCGGTCTTTGCCGTCCCCCTCCTCTCCTTCCACTTCATATCCCGCAACAACATCTACGAGATGAACTTCCGGTTCATAGCGGCCGACACCCTCCAGAAGGTGATTATGCTGGCGGCCCTGGGCGCGTGGGCCAACCTCACCCGCAACGGCAGCCTGGAGTGGTCCATCACCATCTTCTCCCTCTCGACCCTCCCCAACACCCTCGTGATGGGAATCCCCCTCCTCGTCGCCATGTACGGCGACTACGCCGGCGACCTCATGGTCCAGGTCGTCGTCCTCCAGTGCATCATCTGGTACACCCTCCTCCTCTTCCTCTTCGAGTACCGCGGCGCCAAGATGCTCATCCTCGACCAGTTTCCCCACACCGCCGCCGACATCGTCTCCTTCACCGTCCAATCCGACGTCGTTTCGCTCGACGGCCAGGATTTCCTCGAGACCGACGCCCAGGTCGGACCCGACGGCAAGCTCCACGTCACCGTCCGGAAATCGAGCGCCTCCAGGCGCTCCGTCTCCGGAATCACCCCCAGGCCATCCAATCTCACCGGCGCCGAGATCTACAGCCTCAGCTCCTCCAGGAACCCCACCCCGAGGGCATCCAATTTCAACCACACCGATTTCTACTCGATGATGGGGTTCGGTGGGAGACTGTCCAATTTCGGGAACTCCGACACCGGGCGGCTCTCCAATTTGAACGTCGGCGACATCTGCTCGGTGCAGTCGTCGCGGGGGCCCACTCCGAGGCCGTCCAATTTCGAAGAGAATCCCGCCGCCCCCGCGATGCACTCGCCCAGATTCGGTTACCACCCGCAGCAGCCGGCGGCGCAGGGTTCTTATCCTGCGCCGAATCCCGAAATCGCCGCGGCTGCGCCAAAAGCGGCGAAAACCAATCAGCCGCCGGGTGGGAAGGGTAATTACGACGCCAAGGAGCTGCACATGTTCGTGTGGAGCTCGAGCGCTTCGCCGGTGTCTGAAGTCGGCGGCGGCGGCGGAGGCGGTCGATTTGGGGGCGGGGGAGACCTTCACGTTTTTGGCGAGCAGTCGGGGAGATCCGATCAAAAGCGTGCCAAGGAAATCAGGCTGATGGTTAACGACCATCAGCCTCAAAGCGGGGAGAGCGAAGGTGAGAAGAATTTTCTTTGTTTGCTCTGCTCGCACCATGTTTGATGATATGCTTGACTGAGATTTTTATTTAATTTAATTTTAATTTTTAAAAAATGTAAGCAGTTCCGCGAGCTGGGGAATCTGTTGGGCAGGACTTCAGCTTTGGGCGTGGAGGGGACGATAGGGAAAAGATGGGTCCCACCTCCGACCTCGATCCAAACACAGCTGCCGGTGGTAACAATGGGAAACACATGCCGCCCACTAGTGTCATCACTCGCCTCATCTTGATCATGGTTTGGCGTAAACTTATCAGAAACCCAAACACTTACTCCAGCATCATTGGCTTAATTTGGTCGTTAGTCTCCTTCAAGTAAGAAAGCCAATCAAGAATTAATTAACCTCTGATTCCATATCTGTTCATTTAATTTGTTGATTAATTTTTCTGTGATGTTTGATTTCAGGTGGCATGTGCATATGCCCAAAATCGTCGAACAGTCAATCGCAATCCTATCTGATGCCGGACTTGGAATGGCTATGTTCAGCTTAGGTCAGTAGTCGAGTCACATTCAATACCTGTTTCAATTCATTTTTGTTTTAAACGACTAGCAATAAATAACGATGGTGGTCCTGAGATTTTGATTGCTCGTGTATTGATAAATACAGGGTTGTTCATGGCCCTTCAACCCAAGATAATCGCCTGTGGGAACACAGTGGCTACCTTCGCCATGGCTGTGAGGTTTCTCACGGGCCCCGCGGTTATGGCTGTGGCTTCCATTGCAGTCGGTCTACGTGGCACCCTCCTCCACATTGCAATCGTTCAGGTAATTAAATACTGTGTGTAATTAATTAATTAATTACGGTTTTTCATTATATTTATTTGTCAATCGATCTGACATATATTTATGATCTACTAATAGGCCGCCCTCCCGCAAGGGATAGTCCCGTTCGTTTTTGCCAAGGAGTACAATGTTCATCCAACAATTCTCAGCACTGGGTAAGTTCAAAAAAACAAACGTCATCATATCCTCTTGGGCAGTCAATGGATCACATTTGTTCTAAGTAAAATTTTGCAACATCTCAGGGTCATATTCGGAATGCTGATCGCCCTACCGATCACTCTAGTGTACTATATTTTTCTCGGGTTGTGATAAGATTTTCAACGGAGCTGCTGATCGAATCAAGTCGGTTAGATTCGAAGATAATATTTTGGGGTTGGAAATCTTCACTCATGTCTAACAGTTGATCTTTGGGAGCTGAAAGTCAAAGTATCACGGAGAAGAAAGGTTGGGTTTGACTTTGACTTGGATATATAATCACGGGACGACAAGTGTCCGAGGACGAGAGAATTAAGGGTAGCCCGTGAAGAGTGGGAGACAAATAAGAGAGGGAAACAGGGAAAAACATAAATTATTATCCAAGTCTTAATTATTCTACACAATCATGTGCGCATGTAGTTAGGCTTTAATTAATTAATTATGTTTTTTGTTTTTTTTATAATCTCTTTTAATTATCTTGTCGTCGTTTTGTTTCCACTCGTGGTTAGAGATTCATTAGTTTTGAATTTGTTTGATTGTCGTTTACTTAATATTATTAAATTACTTTTTGGATGGTTAATGATACCCCAAGATTTTGTCTCTGTTAGAATTAGGGTAGCCCGTGGGCTCGACCCCACCCTTAAAAGAATTAAAATAAGAGTATTTTAATTTATTTTATAATATATATTATTTATTTAATATAATATATATTATAAATGTATATATCCAATTAACTCTTTTACCGATTGTGTTCTTGTATAGTTATTTATGGATAATAATGAAAATATATTAAATAGATTAATCTTTACATACGGTTAACACTATTGAATACACAGAACACATGAAAAAACTTTCTTACGCAGAAAACATACAAAAAGTACAGAGAAATAAACAACAAAACAATAGCATTGTGGTTCTTAGATCGTGAAGAACAATTCAACACTCCAATCGGGAGAGTGTTGTAGACGCTGCGTAGCACGAGAAGAAACACGCAACAAGAGGATTCGATCCGTTCGATTTACGTTTCCGCATCGAAGACAAGTAAGTATTCTACTTTATTTTTATAGAATTGCTTATGTCGATTAAATAATTCCTTCATTGGTATCACAGCTAGTATGATCGGATTCCTTGTAAATTATGTAGTTAATTTTTATTGTTCACGTTAAATAAATATGTTCACTGTTATGCATGTTCTGTGTGAACTTTAGTGAATGAATTGCGTTTGTTATGCGTGAACGGTATGTAAATCGTTCTGTGTGAACTTACGCATGTCTGAACTTACTGCATGAATTGCATTAGTTCTCTTGGGAATGAATTTTGCGCTATTGTTCTATGTGAACTTTATTTAAATATATATTTAAATTTAAATTGTTCTATGCAAATAATTTTTATTTTACACGAATTGAAATTTATTCCGTGTGAATTTATTTATAGTGAATTAAAATTTATTCTGTATGAATTTATTTTACGGAATTTATTTGTAGTGAATTAAAATTCATTTTGTATGAATTTATTTTACTGAATTGAAATTTATTCTGTGTGAATTTATTTCAAGTAAATGTTATTCAGTGTGAATAATTTTCAGTGAATAATTTTTAATTATTCCAGGCGTAAAATATATGTACGTAGAGTACATATTATTTTTAATTATTTCGGCATAAAATATATGTACGTAGAGTACATATTATTGCGTTAAATAGTGTTTATTAATTGATTTTATTTTATTTTATTTGTTTTGTGTAAACATTATTTAATAAAATAAATAAAAGTACGATTATTTAAAACTTATTCTGTGTGAATAATAAAATTAAATAAACAAAAGTACATTTGATTTAAAAATTATTCGGTGTGGATATTTTTGTGTGAATATTGTATTACGCTCAAAATATCTTTTGGGAATTTTAAAAATCATGATTTTTAAGGTGTTTGGATTTTTTTTAAAATCTTATTAAATTATTTTCTATGTGAAAATAATATTTAATTTTTTGTAATTCATGTAATATTTTGAGCATGTGAAAGTAATACAATTTGGCTATCTTAACTGGCTCATCGGCACTTAATAAGTTATATGCCAATATATTCGTATGAAAATCGGATTTTCTAACGTTTAAGCTATGTGTGTGTCATTTTGATAAGGGGAGTGACTTAGTGTTACTTATAACATTTAGACATTTTATACGATCAAGTTTGTTCGTTAATTATTGATTTGAAATTGGAAGTGTCCGATTTTAAAACTTGCCTAAATACAGGTACTATGTGTATCGCTCGAGAATTCTTTTCTCTAAAGATTAAACCAACATATACTTATTGAGATCATGTGTTGAACATGCATTGCAAGTATAAGACCATGTGGAATAAGGTTGGTGACTTGTTCAATTGGGACGAGTTTAAAATCATATTTAGAGATTCTCTACCCTTAGAATGACATAAGATGTGAGAAATGATTTGGAATCAAGAACATTAGTTCTTCCATGATGTCTATCTCACTTGTGTCATAGGTATATATGATGAATTCTATTGTCATGGTACTGAACACCAGTGGGTGGCCCCTATCGTTTGCAAGACAAAGGGAAAAATGTACTATGGGACTGAGCCTATTAAGATGATGCCAAAAGCTCATGCTCATTTGTGGGCATGTTGTCGTGTACATTAGAAGTTAGTGTGTATTGACTATTGGTACTTTGTTTGTTTTACAAACACTGTTTTTAGTTTCGTAGTTTTTGCTTGACCTTGGTGGTCATTCTGATTAAACTATGCGAACTTTTGACAACTTTAATGTATATATTTCGTTTGTCGTTTTACATATGTTTTCATTTAAACATTAGTTGTTTAAATGCTAAATGTCAAAGTGGGATTTTAAATGGTTTGGTTAATTAAGTGTTTTTGGGATTAAGTTCATTATGATAAGACCTAATTGGAGCCGAAGATTGAGATATTAAGTCTTCTTTCGACGTTCTGTTTAGGGAGGATTGTTTTGAGCAAAAGTATTCTAAATGATCACTTAATTGTTTTACACACAATAAGAGCATGATTTATATTTACTTTCCGGATTTGCCTGTGACTAGCAAATCAATCATAGGTGATATGATTAAAGGAAATAAGCTCGATGAAGACAACTATAATCCGTGGTACCGAAAGGTTGGTACGTAATGGATGGTAAAGATGTTATCAATATTGTGAACCATGAGATGTTCGGTCCTGGACAGGACACTGGTCCTCAGGATTGTAGAAACTAAGATGCTTATAAGACTTGAAAGAAAAAGGATTCTAAAGTCAAGGGCATCATTATCGCATCCGTCGAGGATGGCATGATTTTTGAATGTGAGTTGCAAGGTACGGCGCATGTCATGTGGGAGTATTTGCGTGATAAGTATGGTGATACTTGTGTCACTAAGCTTCGTCAGTTGAAAATCAAAATTGATACCTACACGAAGCGTGGTCATCATTCTGTTAAACAACATGTGAGAATTATGTCTAACATGATTGTGGAGCTTAAGACAGTTGGACACATTCTTTCAGATGAACAACGAGTTCAAACCTTAATATTTTCTCCTTCGTGACCAGTGGGAGCACATTAAGGTCAACATTACCCACAATGATAACATCAAAATCTTCAATGATGCAACTCAACATGTTGAGCTTGAGGATGAGCGACTAGGTGTTGTGAAACCTCATAAAGATGATGTTTATGTGGCTGAGAGTTCTGGTTCCAATAAAAACATTGGTTTTTTTAGCATAAATGGAACAAGAACAAAGGAAAGGGTAAAGAATCTAGTGAAGATTCAAAGAAGGATACTGATAAAAATGAACGGAAATAATTTCCTAAGAATCCATTTTTTCAGTAGTAGTTCTTCTTCGTTGAGGTTATCAGTTGTTGGTTTGAAAATTACATGGTTTCTATTATATATGATAATGCTATGTGCAATAACGAACATCTTAATGCCGACTTTATAGTTAATTATGGTTTGTCTCTTAATTGTAGTAGTACATCTCTTTAACTATTACGTCAATAATGGTTTGTCTCATAATGTTTCTTCTACTTGTTTTGAGCATGTTTATGGTGTGTTTTGATATGCACGTTTGAGACACATTGGGAAAGATAAGATAAATTGTCAAGTGAAAGAAGAACTTTTGGGTTCACTTTCTAAATTCGATTTGTCCACATGTGAAATATGTCTTGCATGTAAAATGACTTGCAAGCCTTTTTAGTAAGGTAACAAGAGCTGAACATCCATTGCAATCAATACATACTGACATTTTTGATTCATTGAGTGTGACAGCTCGTCACTGAGCTTCATATTTTATGACATTCATTGAAGACTTCACGCATTTTGATTAAGTGCATTTGATATCTCACAAGTCTGAAGCACAAGGTTGTTTCAAATACTTCATGAGTGAAGTCGAGAATCAAAAGAATGAACAATCAAAACTTTGAGAACCGATTGCGGGCGTGAATATTTGTCAGAACAGTTTTGGGAACTGTGTATTGAAAAAGGGATTACTCAATAATTGACTACTCCTAATACTCCACAGCAAAACAGTATTGCTGAGAGAAGGAATATAACTTTATTAGACATGGTGAGATCCATGATGGCGCAAGTTAACCTATCTATTTCCTTTTGGGGAGATATTTTTGTTAACTACAGCCTATATTCTAAATTGAGTACCATCCAAGTTAGTGACATCAACTTCGTATGAACTATGGACAGGTAGGAGATCTGACCTAGATAATCTAAAGCCTTGGGGTTCGGCTGCACATGTGCATAACGTACATGATATGTACGGAAAGCTAACTCTAAGAGAAAATAAGTGTATTTTCATATGGTACTCGGAGGAGTCCAATGGTTATGTGTTCATTGGTGAAAATGGAGATGAACATATCATTGAAATAGTATCGAGAAATGCAAATTTTCTAGAGACTGAATTCCTAAGTCGAGGTGAATTACGAAACAAAGAACTGTTCTTTGAGGTTAATGATGAGAATGGGGACACAGACTTAGCTTCTGATCCTCTAGAGGTACAAAGTTCAGACCTAACACCACTCAACATTTCTCGTAGTGTTGATCAGAGTGGGAGAGTTGTATATGTTACACCTCTAGATGAGTATACCTAAAAGTTCGATCATCAGAACCTATTCGTTATTCTTGTAGAAATTGTATACCTAAATGTCATTATGACATTGATGGGTATTCTTTTATGACTGATTCAGTTGAAAAGGAAGAGTCTGTCAGCGAGACTTTATCTTTTTTGCTTTCTTGATAAAACCTGAAGGTTATATGGAAAGCAGCAATGGAATATCAGAATTCCATGAAGAGTAACTATGTCTGGGAACTAGTTGATCTCCTAAGTGGATGCAAGACAATTTTGGAACAAGTGGGTTCTCAAAATTAAGCGAAAGGCTGATAGGACAACTAAACGATACTAAGCTCATTTAGTTGCTAAAGACTATAACCTATTTGAGGGTATAGATTATGAAGAAACCTTCTCTCCAAGTGTGAGGTTTTCTTCGATTCGCCTACTTCTAGCCATTGTAGCCAATTTTGATTTGGGACTACATCAAATTAACGTTAAGACTAATTTTCTCAATGGAGAATTGAATAAAAAGATCTCTATGGAACAACCAGTGGTTTTGTTGTCCAGTCAATGGTACTTGAAATCTCATCAAGTGATGATGATGACCATTGTGATTATATATGTCAAACGTTCAGAAAAGTGTTTTGTAATACTGTCATTATATGTTGATGATATTCTTTTGGCTGGAAATGATATCGAGTACTTGAATGAGATCAAGAAATGACTATCCTCATCTTCGAGATGAAGGATGTGGGTGAAGCTGTGTATGGCATCAAAATCTATAGGATTCGTTCTCAAAGGCTGCTTAGACTCTCGCAGGAGACTAATATCCATAAGCTCCTTTAACGATTCGAGTTGGATACCTGCAAAGTCATTGATACTCTTTTTATCAAAAGGTGAATACCTAAGCCGAAACATGGATCCCAAAAGTAGTAAAAAAATGCATTTAATGATAAAGGATTGTAAGCACACCAGTGGGTGATGTGACGATCAAATGTGATAGTCAAGTAGTGTTTAACTTTGTCGGGACATTGTTAAAACAAAAGAAGTAAATATTATATATCTAATGCATTTGATGGTGACTAATCCTATGACCAAACCAATACCTAACGAGGTGTTCAAGGATCATGTCGGGTCTTCCGAATTGCATAGAATTTGATTATATGTAATCAATAAATGACAATGTGTTGTTCTGTTGAAATTAATATATGTATTAATGTTGTGTGTACAAGTATGTTTGTACTTGAAAAGTATGTCTACAAGTTGTGACTGGTTCTCTCACATGAACAGTTACCTCTAACATCGAGGATGTGCAGAGAAATGAATCCCCATATTCATGGACTTGTTATATAACCAGATTGCAGTTCTCCTGGAGACAGTGGGAGTCTCTGAGGACGTAACAGAGGGGAGAACTCAGGTTAAGTGGGAGACGGACACTTGAACTATAATCTGTACGATGCTAAGTTGAAAGACATACGCTTCCAAAGTGGAAGAAAAGCATTGTAGCACGTGTTCATACCACGTGTGCTTTTGTGATCATTAAAAGGTGAATGAGAGAAACTTCCCTGTTTTCTCATTATGTGAGACCTTGAGGTTGAAACGATGTCGTTGACCTCATTTCGTTACCCTTAGGACTTCCAACTGTGTCTTGAGATTTCACTAAGTGCTGCTACTTTGATATCTTACCAAATAACCATGGAAATTCGGTAAATGCGGTACATATCAGGAAAGCAACTGAAGTGGAGTTTAGGGGCTCTAGTGGAGAAGGAAGATTATCTTAAAACATGCACTTAACTTGGTATTCAAGGCTAACCCAATCGTGTACAGACATGATTGTGAATATGAGTTGGGACATTGTCGAGTATGCTAAGTATCTGAGGGGGATAAGAGATATGTCGACTAGTACGGTTTATAAAGATATCTGGGGTATAGCGAGTAAAAGTCCTCATTATATTTCGTGAACTGTCATAATACACTAACCGGTTTATGACGACGACATAGTTCACACGCTCGCAGGTCACACGATCTATTTGCCCTGTATGAAATGATGTTGTTGAGAATGTTTATCTGGACGTCGAGTCTAGCCCTTTGTGCGAGTGGGAGATGTTAGAATTAGGGTCGCCCGTGGGCTCGACCCGACCCGTAAAAGAATTAAAATAAAAGTATTTTAATTTATTTTATAATATATATTATTTATGTAATATAATATATATTATAAATGTATATATCCAATTAACTCCTCTACCGATTATGTTCTCTTTGGTGTACAGTTATTTATGGATAATAACGCAAATATATTAAATAGATTAATGTTAATATACGGTTAACACTATTGAATACACAGAACAAATGAAAAAACTTTCTGACGCAGAAAGCAGACAAAAAGTACAGAGAAATAAACAACAAAACAATAGCATTGTGGTTCTTAGATCGTGAAGAACAATTCAACACTCCAATCGGGAGAGTGTTGTAGACGCTGCGTAGCACGAGAAGCAAAACGCAACAAGAGGATTCGATCCGTTCGATTTACGTTTCCGCATCGAAGACAAGTAAATCTTCTACTTTATTTTTATAGAATTGCTTACGTTGATTAAGTAATTCCTTCAAGTCTCTTTATTTACTTCTTCTATAGTAGAGAGTACAAAATACAGTTTGTCTTCTTAGATAAAATTGAAATGTTATTTATTACTGTCCTTGAATTTCAAAGATAAGAGATTATAATTTTTTTGTAAATAAGACCTTGTATAAAATTGGCAATTTATATTATACATATAGTTGTACCATGCTCGCTACAACTAGTATCCAATATAAAACTTTAAATAATTAAATTATTCTTTTTTTTTTCTTCTAGTCCTACTCTATAGGCTCCTCCATTCTCTCTCTCTATTTGCTTTTTCTTTTTTTAATATTTCTTATTTAATTTGTTTCTTTCACCTTACTTAAATTTATTATAAAAATAATAATATCATGGATACAAATTTTGATTAGTCTTTTCAAGACCTAGAAGTTGTTAATTATATAATTAAATTTAAGAATGAATGAATATTTCTTATGATTCAACTTAAATTTTTTACTTTTTTCATATTTATATGTATTTTTATTTTAAATTATCTTTTTACGTTTTTTTTTTTGGTTTTAATTTTGTTTTTTAGTTTTGTAACTTTACTCATAATTACATTTATTTTTTATTTATATTTTTTTATCCCTTTTATTTTTTTGTTTTTTAATTTAAAAGTGTTTTTTTTTTTTTTTTGTGTTTGGAAAAAGAATCTTACATAAATACGGAGGAAGTGTTAATTAAATAATTGCTCTTATACTGTAAGTATTATTTAGTTTCATAGAAAACCTATTTATTCATTTAACAAAGCCCATTCTACTTAAATAATTATATATAATTCAAAGTCTAAAATACATGCAATATATATTCCGTTAATAATTTTACATGAAACCCATATAGTAATATAAGGACATGTTCTTTTGGATTTAATTTCGGTCCAATTTCAGATCTATTCCGTTAATAATTTTTACATGAAACTCAAATAGCAATATAAGGATATGTTCTTTTGGATTTAATTTCAGTCCAATTTCATACCGCTTCAGTTCAGTTCAGATCCATTCAGTTCAGTTCGTAGTTTCGTTTCAAAATAAATTAAAATAAAATAAATAAAAAATAATTTCAATCTATAATTTTAAATAAAATCTAGTTACTATCATAATATTATTAATATTTTAAAAAATATATTTAATAATTTATAAAAATTATTATTATTTTCATAAAAAAATCAATTTAATTCAGTTCAGATCGCTTAAGTTCAGTTCAGTCGATTTCAGTCCAAAAGAACATGAATATTTATTCAATCTTATTATTCTTTATCTCAAATACGGAAATATAATGGCAAATAACTCATAAAGTTTCTATTTAATAATATTTATTACGTAAAACAAAATACTAACTAAAAAGAAAATTAAGACAATGTATGGATATAATTCCACGTTTCATTGCAAATTCTGAAATACCTCCTTATAAACCACATTCGTGGTTTTATCGGTGAGCATTCCATTCTCATCGCAACATAAAATTTTCAATCATGTTGTGTTAGTGACTCTTGAAACTGCAACATATAATTGTCCATGAGAGAAAACAAGTATTCTTAAACAAATGCCCATTTTTGATAAAGATTATCCCTGACTTTTGTTTATCGTCATAGCGTACAATACCATATATAATAGGGAATTGTCGACGTTGAAATCGAAATAACAATCTTGAGTCAGATGGAGTAACTGACAATCTTGGAATATAAACGAGGGCTAAATACAATTTGCCACCCCAGGATATGGGGTATTTTACACTTTGCAACCTAGTCGGAAAACTTTTACCGATCAGTACTACAGGATAAGCAATATTACAATTTGCAACCTGCCGGCTGCCGGATCGGAATATTCCATGGAATATTTCTATCATGTGCAATTCATGTGACCTAATTAACGATAGATTACAAATTTACCCTCAACTTTTCATTTTTATATTAAATAATAATAATAATTACAATAATAATAAAAAAAGAAAAAAGTTTTTCATTTTATTTTTTTCTTATTAATACAGATTGAAAACCCAGATCGACACCCATAAATATGAACCAGTTCTTCCGGCGTTCGATGGCGTACAAGTTGAACGAGATCGACAGGGCATAGGGCAGCCCTTCAAAGCGGAGTTCAGGTTGTTGGAATAGGTGACCGGCGAGCCAACGGTTGGCCGAGCGGTTAACCGTATTCCGTTATATAACGGTTTATTTCGTTAATTAATGAAACATATATTAATGGCATATACTATATCTGCTCCCAATGTTGAATCATAGATATAGTCCTGTACGGTTACACATGTTGTATGAATTCGGTTTTGTGGAAACCGAGAGATAATTCTGTTAACGCAACGTAACTGGTCAAACTTTGTTCCTAGTCGATGGGTTACGCCAATAATAAGGATACCCGGCCTTTCCCCCTTGAGACTAGAACTTAGTGTATGTGGGCTAATCTCGAGCCTCGGTGTTGGGACATCGACATACTTGAGTGGGTGCTCACTGTTGATGAGTTCACTGAACCCCCTCTCCCTAGAATCTCTAAGTGGTTATCACTGATCGAGTAGAGAATTCCATAATATAGTTGTACACAATTAATCCTTAAGACCCAGACATCACCGTGACTTCATCAGAGGACTAGCTGTATCGTGACATGTCTCTGATTCCCTGGAAAGGGAGTAAGTCGAAAAAGGAGACAATGTTCGTGCAGTTCGAAATCTGATGTGAAGTCTGTGCATGGTAGTAGGGGATCTGATCGCTTGATATAGATCATGGATGTCCTGTGTGTTCTGATGGTTCGTAGTCCCGGAATCTCTGGCCAGAGTTGAATAGTGAGGTGATTAGAGAAATGTGTTTCTCTGAATCAATCACGACTGGATTTTACGAAACCTAGAACGTACGCACAATTATCAAACTCAACAAGAGATCTCGATTAACCAATATCTCTAGTTTGATCGGGACATATGTATCGGAGGGATCGTACTGTACGCTAACTATATTACAAGGTTCTTGCAGGCACTTCATTTGTATCTAGGGAATTAGTGAAGCGTTGCTGCTAGACGCTCGTCACTGATTCGTTGGGCACCGACTTGTTCGGAGATTAAATAATATGATTATTAGTCTAAAACTCTTGGGAGTAGTTGAAATAAGAACAATATGTTGTTCGAATCACAATATGTTGTGAGCCCACGGCTAGTTATGCACCTGAACCATTGAGGGTCACATTCTCGTGTAAACCGATTCATGAATACGATCATGTATTAATTAACTGTTAATTAAGTACATATAGTCGGAGGTCAATATGATTGAATCCGAGATTCATAATTGTGATTATGAGTTGGAAATAATACTTAGCTAAAGAAAACGGACACGATGGTGTACACTTTCTATTTTGGGAAATTTCTTGATTTAGCAGTACCCCTGAAATGGGCTTTCCGATTTTGTGAAATTGGAAATTTTATTATTATCTCATATTGCTGAGAAAATTAAAACGAGAAAGAAAATATAATCGTTATATTTTTCGGAGATCAAATTGATTGTCAATTTTGGAGAAACGTAATGACGGCTAGTGAATTGGGCCGGCTAGGGTTAATGGATCCGATCCATTAGGGTTTGAGCCCAACAAGCTCCTTTCTTCACCTATAAAAGGAGCTCCATAGGCATGAGAATAAACACACCAAGTGAAGAGCTCAAAACCCTAGCCTCACTTTCTCTCCTCTCTCCCTCTCGTCCGCCCCCTCGGTCGCCTCCCTCGGAGGACCGCCGACAACCGGAGCCGCCGCCCGCCGCCGCCTAGTGCCGCCGCCGGCAGCCGGCTCCCCTCGCCGGAATCCGATTCCGGCAGTGTTTTTCCGGCTCGTTTTTCCCGTCGTATTCTCCCTTACGTGTTTCTAGTGCAATACGTAAGTTGGATTACCTATACGAGGTGAAACCTGATTACACGAGAGACGCCGAAGGAACGCCCGAGCACAGCCCGAGCCGCGCCCTTGCGCTCTAGCCGTGACACACGAGTCCAGCCGAGAGCCCCGCCACTCGCCCGACTCTCCCCGCACACGACCCGTGCCATCCCCGCGTCGCATCCGCGCGACTTCCGACGAACCTCGTTTCGTCCTATGAATCACTGAGGTACTTACGATTAAATTTAGATTTAATTGTTTGCGTTAAATGTTTGCGTTAAATGTTTGCGCTATGTACTGTTAATGTTTGCGCTATGAGATTTTTAATTGATAAAGATAAATTAATTGTGATTAATTTAAATGTCAATTAAATTCAAATTGATTCGAATTAAATAATATGATTATCTTAATTGTCAATTTGACGCAAATTGATTATGTGCACAAGTTTACGTAATTAATTATATATGTGTAATTAATTAATTTGATTAATTTAATTGCACAATTCAAGTTGATTAGAATTAAATAATATGATTATGTTAATTGTCAATCTGATGCAAATTAATTATGTGCGGATGTTACATAAACTCAAGTTGATTAGAATTAAATAATAAGATTATTTTAATTGTCAATTTGACGCAAATTAATTATGTCTGCATGTTTACGTAATTAATTGTAATATATTAATATGATTAATATAATTGCGCTACAAGTAATATATTAATATGATTAATATAGTTTCGCTAATTAATTTATATGATAAATATAATTGCGCTAGATTTAATTTATGTAAGTATGGATGTATGAATTAAATATTTAATTATTTGATAATTAAATTAAATGGTGGATTATTTATTCTAATAGATTTGAATTAATCAATTAATGCATGTAATATTGAAAATATGATTTTCAATAAATAAAATACAAAATAATGTAAAATGTTTACATTAATGAAAAACGGTTTTTCATAAAAATTTTGTTTTACTACTGCGTATACATGCACGATCCCCAACACAGGTGATGGAGACACAACAACAAGGAGTGTTGGTCATCTTCTCGGGACGAGATCGCCGGTGCTTCGACATTTTTTTTTTGGGTTTGGTAATGGATCTCGTCGGAGGGTGGTGTCGGTTTTGCATAACAGGGTGGTATCGATTTTGTCGCTGGTGGGTTTTCGATGGAGCGTTTATGATTTGTTGGAATTGGGGATTAGGTTTTTTTTTTTCTGGAATGAGCGATTTCGATCGATTTTTCTCGCCCTTTATCCTATATATCTGTGTATACATCCTTCGATTCGAGCTGTTTTGAGTTTTGTTGTTTTTGAATTTTAATTATCATTCGAGCTGTATGGATATTGGGCTCGTGAAAAGTGGTTTTGATTTCACCAGAAGAAAAAAGAGATGGATTATTTTAATGGGTTTCGTTGGGTTCTCCACATTCGATTATTTTAATTGTTCCCAGCTTACGATTTGAAGAGATTCTTAGCTTACAATTTGGGAAGAAGATGATGTTTTTAATTATTTTTTTATTTTTATTTTGTTTAATATTAAAAAATGTAAAATATACTTAAATGACGAATTTACCCCCACATGACAAGAATATTCCATGGAATATTCTGATCCGGCAGCCGGCAGGTTGCAAATTGTAATATTGCTTATCCTGTGGTACTGATCGGTAAAAGTTTTCCGACTAGGTTGCAAAGTGTAAAAACCCCATATGTGTATTTAGCCCTATAAACGATGTTGTCTTTGTATTATATTTATTTATAATTTATATTTATTATGAAATTTTTTAAAAATCAAATTTTAATCATTTAAAATTCAGATTTTTATAAATATTTGTATTATTATTATTATTATTATTATTATTTATAATTTATAATTATTATGAAATCTTTTAAAATTTATATTTTAATCTTTAAAAATTCAGATTTTTATAAATATTTGTATTATTATTATTATTTATAATTATTATTTATAATTTATACTAATTATGAAATCTTTTAAAATTCAGATTTTTATAAATATTTGTATTATTTTTTATTTATAATATTATGAAATATTTTTAAATTCAGATTTCTATAAATATTTGTATTATTTTTATTTATAATTTATAGTGTGAACACAACACTATTAAACCTGAATTTTGAGAGATTCATTAATTATATATGTATTTTGAGAGATTCATTAATTATATATGTATATATGTATAGATAAATAGATTAATATCTTAACTTTATATAATGAATATTTATTCACTATAAATTGATTATATAAATAATAGTGATTCATTAACCATTAATTAATTATATAATTAATATTTGAATTTGATGATTTATTTTAAAATCACATAAATTAAGATTTAAAATGAAGATGATATAAATATAGAATGGATATTTTTACTATACGTGATGAATATGATTTGCTTACACCAACTATAAGTCCTTCAAACGTGATTACAACATATAAAATCAAACAAAAATTATGCAAAATGTACAGACGAGGTATCATTCCAACAAAGCACCATCCGTAGCAATTCTCTGCAAGCCAATGCCGATGAGAACTAGATGATCGATACATCTTTAGATTTGTCGACATCTCTCATTCGTAGATCCGTCGGAGAAGACGAAACTTGTTCCCGCTTGTACACCCTTCTGTCACCTTCCTTCGAATCGCCATGATTCTCACCAAGAACAATGGCCGACCGTGCCCCCAATCCGCCACCCTCGATCTGTAATTTGGGCGTCGACCTCAATCTCGATCTGTAATTTGAGTTCATCTTTCGTAACTCAATGAGAATAAAATTTTGACCTAATTTTCAGTATGATGTTTTTATATCTTGGATCCAAATAAATGGGCCTCTAACTATAAATGGGCCGAATGTATGATGTTTTGTACAATTACTTGTACAGTATAGGAACTCTATAAATTTGGTTGTCAAATTTAACTTAGCTTGACAATATCAATTAACACCCAGCCCCAGCCCACATTGTTATTCTCGGATGTCAAATTTAACTTAGCTTGACAATTTCAATTAACACCCAGCTGCAACCCTTGTTATTCTCGGATGTCAAATTTAACTTAGCTTGACAATTTCAATTAACACCCAGCTGCAGCCTTAACACGTTGTTATTCTAGATCTCAATTTATTTTATATTTCTTTAGCATCACCATATTCTATTCTACTACTATACTTTTCATTTTTCTTTAATTATCTTATATAAATTGTTGAGTGGTGACTCGAATCCAATCGAAATAAAAGAAACGAGAGTCAAAACGGATAGACGAAATAAGCCGAGCACGCGACCGAAAAGGTAAAGCCGTTGTCGAGAATTAACGTAAGCTGGACCATATTCCTTGAATTAGTACACTATACGCATTCAGTTTGAATTGGGAAATGGGCCGAGGCCCATTAGGAATATGAGCGGGCCAGGCTTGCATGTGAAGTTGTTTTGGTTGCTGTGTTCGGCCGAATTGGAATACGTTCGATTTATCTTGGAGTCAATTGGTGTTCTTTTATTTAAAAGAATATAATTATATTGAAGATATAATTATATTATTTGGTAGTAGGATTTGAGTTATATTTGGAATAGGAATAAAAGAATTTTATTCCTAATCCTTTTATTACCTATTTTATGGGTTTGATATACCTATAAATAGGGATCTCCTTGCTTGATCATTAGTAACTCGATTAATGTTATTGAGAGCATTAATTTGAGAGATCGATATTATTGAGAATATCTTGAGCTACGGTGTTATTGAGAACATCGTTTTGTGAGAGCGTTTCTATTGAGAGATATTTCCGTGAGATAGATCTATTGAGAGATTTATATTTGTAACCCCGTTGATTCGATTATAGTGATATTTTCTCCTCCTCCCGTGATTTTTTTCCTATTTTGGGTTTCCACGTAAATTTGTGTTCTATCTTTTATATCATTTTCTATTCCCATATATTTTATATTTCAAGCTATTTTGTGTGGAGTAATTTTGGAAGCCGAAATTACAACATAAATAATTATTAAATTTAAAATTATTGAATAATAATATTGTGATTTTTTTAATGTCCATATGATACAAACATACTTAGAAAACAAAAACTAAAAAATAATATTATTTTTATTTTATTTTTATATTGAATAATTATTGTGTAAAATATAATTTTAAAATGTGGGGATTAAAATGATACTTTGTCAAATAATGATTGGCCAAATTTTTATTTTTATATTATAATATTAAGTGTTTAAGCCCAAGAAAAGGTGTCAAATAAATTTGATCCCATCAAATTTTGATCCGGCCCCACCAAGAGTAAAACTTGACAATTTCATTAAACTCATGTTGGATGAGTTCATCTCATTTTGACACCATATTTGACATCCAAATGTATATGGTCTAAGTTATTGAGATATTACTTGAACATGTACCCGTAAATGTCTTAATGGGTGACCCAACAACAAAATATATACTTTATTAACAATTGATTTACTTTTTAACTTAAAATACATATTTACTGTTTATTTTTTGGTCAAAAAGTAACATTTTTCGTAATATACGTGGCGATCAACCAGTGTAGAAATAGTTGGAACGGAAGTACTACTATATTAAATTGTAATCACTTTTCCCATTTAGACCCAGTTTGTGATTATATTATTAATAATCCTAATTAAAAATAAATAATCCACATAATCTAACGAATACGCGTCAACTTAAAATTAAAATTTAAAATTAATATTAAATAATTTTAGTTTTTTTTTAATTTTTTTTTGCCCCGTAGGTGTATAAAGTCCAATGTCGATGATTCAATTGAACGTTACAAACCTCCTTTGGTCATCTTGGGGAGTTCCTCCTTAATTTTTACGGTGATTTTTCCTCGTATGTCGCTATTTTTTTATTTTTGAGAAAGTTCTTTTGATCAGGTCATTAAGCTCAGGTGCATATTTGTGCCTACCTCTAATTTTTTTAAATTTTAATTCGATTTTTAGGTTATAATTTTTGGATTTTTTTTATTTTTGAATGATATAATTTATAATTTCAGGGGAAATATGGTTTTTTAGAGTTGCAATTCAAATATAAATGCACAAACTTTTGAAAAAGTTTGGAACTTGTCACAATTTATATTTTTTTGCTTCTTTTTTCTCCATAAACAATTTTTCCACTCACTCTATGTAGAATTGTCTCTCTTGTTGATATGATTGTGCTAACAGATGGCAGTCGTATTCCTTATTGATGCAGATATAAAAGACAAAGATCGTGTCTTGTTGCCCAAGCTAGTATAATTATTTTATTTATTTATTTTATTAGGATTTTAGTACTATTTATATGTCTAAGTATTTTCATTTATTCATTAGTTGCTTTGATATAAAATAAAAAGGTTCCTCTGTTGAGGTTTTTAACAAGTTTCGGTATTCTTCGGAATCAACGAAAGTTTGATATTTTAATTCTCGGGTATTCTTAGAATCAACGAGTTTTAATCTTGTGTGTTCTAGCTTTCCTGCGTCAGTTGGTATCAGAGCCGAACGATGCCTCCCCGTTCCCGGCCTGCTCGCGAATTCGCCGTTGAGGCCGCAACCCGTCGCGATGCCGACGTCGCCGCCTTAAGCCGCCAAATCGCAGCCCTCGCCGTCGATCTCGAGGAGCTTCGCCTTGCTGTTTCCAACAAGCTATCTCCACCTCCACGTCGACCGATCCCCGCGCTTGAGCGCACCCTTGGTGATGAACCCGATCCATATGATGATTCAGAAGATGAGTCAGCCTAAATCTGGGATGACGGACCGATCTGGGATGCCGAGCCGATTTGGGACGCCAAGCCCGTCGAGCCGATCTGGGATGCCGAGCCCGAGCCGAACTCGGATGTCGAGCCCACCGAGCCGATCTGGGACGCCGAGCCCGCCGAGCCTGAGCCGAGCTGGGATGACGAGCCACTTTCTCAAGCCGCTGGGAGTTGGTTCGAAGAAGCTGCCCTTAAACGTGAGTTTGCTTTGCGAGGTCCAAAAGATTGCCACCACACATGTTGATAATTTATGTGTTCATATATACTTGGGATACCCAATTCTGGAAAAATATTCATCAAGAAATCCAAAACATTTGGGTACGATCACAGCAAAATAAAAGATACTCCAAAAGACTATGTGGTGATGTCGACTAGTCAGATAGAATCTATTGTCCCTGCGCCACATCGTCGTGTCGTTTCCCTTGTACCGCGCCCTTAGGGTCGTCGATTGGTGTTTGATCCCGGTAATTTCGTGCTCGATTTTTAGGTTCGCGGTCGAACCTTTTCCAAGAGGGGGAGAATGATGCAGATATAAAAGGCAAAGATCGTGTCTTGTTTCCCAAGCTAGTATAATTATTTTATTTATTTATTTTATTAGGGTTTTAGTACTATTTATATGTCTAAGTATTTTCATTTATTCATTAGTTGTTTTGATATAAAATAAAAAGATTCCTCTGTTGAGATTTTTAACAGGTTTCAATATTCTTCGGAATTAACGAAAGTTCAATATTTTAATTGTTTGTTTATTGCTTCCCTGCTTCACTTGTCTAGGTGATCTTAGAGTTCATGGAATAGCTATTCCCATAGGGAAATTTGGCATCTATGTTGCACATCAACCCACAAAGAGTATGTCAATTGTCTAGGTGATCTTGGAGTTCATGGAATAGCTATTCCTATAGGGAAATTTGACATCTATGTTGCACATCAACCCACAAAGAGTATGTCAATTCTGATTTTTTTTTTATATCTCTGTGTATAACAAGATAGTACATTCTTCGAACATCTAGCCAACATTCTTGGATTTATGTAAATGCTCATTTACGCATTCATAACACCAAACACTTAACTCTGTAAGGATGCTTGAGTGTTTCACTCATATCGTATGTATGTACACAACTGCGTATATACATCTATCTGTGGGTAATGATATTTTATTCTTCCTTGTTTAGTGGATATCAGGAAGATGTAAATCAAAAAAGAAATGACATTGGTTTCTAGATAAAAGGTAGATCAGTGATAGATCACATGGGTTCGCATTACTTATTTAATTTTTATAAGACATTGATTTCTTTTTCCAAGTCCAGATATTGCCAGTTATGCTTTGGTACCAACAACCAGTAGCTACTTGAAGACAACCTTTGTGAGTGAAATTATTTGCTTAATCGTGTTTTATTGTACTTTTTAATTTCCATGTATCGTCTTAAATATGCTTAAGATACTTTTCTGTTCTAACTTCAATTTTTTTTCTGCTTCTGGTCTACTGAATAGTCTAATCCATACTCATAACAAAATCCTGGAAACAAGAAGTGATTAAATATTGAAATATCTTTCTATTTTGCCTTGTGTAGTTGTGTTGTGAGCAACATACAATATCTGCTTTTTTCTTATCACAAAAATTCCATCTTCAAGTTGTCGTTTTAAATATTGCAAGTTCTCTTACTACTATTAAGTTAATTTCTATCCAATGCTATTGTTAGATATCTCACATCGATTGGATATAAGACATTGGGCTCAACTTTGACAGCTATGTTTCGCATTGTGGCTGCACTAAGTTATATTGACCTTCGTTTTGCAGACGAGCGCCCCTTATATATATATATATATATATATATATATATATATATATATATATATATATATATATATATATATATGTGTGTGTGTGTGTGTGTGTGTGTGTGTGTGTGTGTGTGTTGGGATATGGAGTCGAAATCGTGGATGAAAGAAGGACGAAGAAATCGCCGAAGGAGTCGAGCGAGTTTCTAGCTAGTTGTCGGCCGACACCTTGGCCCGTCGGCCGACACGACCATGCCCGAACAAGGTTATATGGAACCCGCGGCTGAACGTGAGGTTCAACCCGCAGTGAGAAGTGGGTGTCGGCCGACAGGTTTGGCAGATTTCAACGCAAGATTTTTCTTGTGCGCTAAGTTTGCAGATTTGTGTCAATTTTTCAACATGACTCCTACCTTAATTAATATTAGGGTTTAATATGAATCTAGCCTATATAATAGATATTCCCATCAATGTAAATATAACAGCGTGAGAATTCTAGAATAGCGAGAGACGAGAGCGAGAATACTGAGAATACGTGTGTGTGCGTTTGTAATCTCCTAGAGTCGTCTATTATTATTCTAGTGAAAGATCTGCAGCGGCGAGAGTGGACGTAGCCTATTTTGGGTGAACCACTATAATTCTTGTGCTCTTTTATTCTCGTTTATTTTTCGTTTGTGTTTCGTATTCGTTTCTTACAACGACGAAATTGGGTGCAAATCCCAACATCTGGTATCAGAGCTTTGGTGTAAAAACCGGGCAATCGAAGAAACGATGGGCGATTTGACGAACCTTGGAGTTACGAGATTTGATGGCCTGGATTTCGCATCCTGGAGGATGGAAATCGAGAAGTACCTGGGCGAGAATAAAATTCATCTATCGTCGGAAGGCGTGAAGCCGGAGGAGACGAGCGAGGCGGATTGGGCTATCCTTGATCGACAAGTACTCAGATTGATCCGATTGACGTAGTCGGAGAATGTTGCCAAGAAGGTGATGAAGGGGAAGACAACCGCGGTGATGATGAAAAGTTTGTCCGACTTGTACGAGAAGCCATCGGTGATGAAAAAAGCGGCGCTGTTGCAGAGGTTGTTCCATTTGAAGATGGAAGATGATGGTGTGGTTGAGACTCATGTGAACGAGTTCAACTCGATTGCCAAAGAAGTGACTTCGTTTGAGATCGAGGTTGATGATAAAGTTCTGGCCCTAACCTTATTGGCATCGATACCGATTAGCTGGGAACCAATAAGAAAGGCGTTGGGTGATTCCATGGGAGGTGGTAAGTTGAAGCTTGAAGATGTGAAGGACTGCGTCCTTGCCGAGGGAGTTCGGAGGAGGGATTTCGGGGAAGCATCTACTTCGACTACATCGGTCATGTCTATGAGCCGAGGTGAGCATCACTATGTGGATTCTAAACGCAGCAGAAGGGTGAGTCCGAGCAACCGAATGAAGAAGCAATTCAAGTGCTGGAATTGCAGAAAAATCGGTCACTTAAAGAGGCATTGTGGAGAGCTTGCTAACATCTTCTGAGCTTCTCGAAAACTCTTGGGTACTTGACTCATGAGCATCGTTTCACACAACGACGAGACATGACGACATGGAGGGATTCGTTGCCGAAGATCACGGTAAGGTTCATCTTGCGGATGGAAAGACCTTGAGAGTCGTTGGTGTTGATAACGTGAGATTGAAGACGTCGTTTGGGCAGACGTTGAATCTGTCGAATGTAAGGTGTGTGCTGAAGTTGTGGGGAAACTTGATCTCGGTTAGCTAGCTTGAGAGGGGCGGACATAAGGTTACGTTCGAGAATGGGTCTTGGAAGGTGTCAAAGGGTGCGATGATTATTGCTCGTGGTCGAAGGACGGGTAACCTTTACACTACGACTTATGATCGTGATATTGGTGTGGCCGAAGACACCAATGAGCCTGAGCATTGTGGGCCGGATCATATGAGAGAAGGAAGACTGCAGTCAAAAGTGAGTTCGGAGGAACCTCATATGGATCGGAGTCCATATCTCGAGAAGCAGAGAAGAGTACGATTCTCGGTAGCCGAGAGAGAATCGGAAGATGGAGAGCTGAGATATGATTTGGGAGATGTTTCGGTAGATGTGGCCCATGTAGACCAACCAGAGGAGGTCTCGATGTTCAATCATATGCTTTCAAAGCGAGATGACGTAGCAATGTTGGCTGAAAATGCAAGCAATAGGACAATGAGAAACGAGTCGAGCTCGTTATTGTCAAAGAGTGACTCATTGGTAAGAGACAAGGTAAGGCATTCACGTAAGTTTCCTTGCGACTCTGCTGGAGGAAGTCTTATGAAAATTTCGAATTGCATTGTTGAGGAGTCTGACATTTCCCATGCGGTGGGAGTTGTTAGGCGATTTGAGTGCATCTTTGGGGATCGTTTTGAAGAGAGTCATGTGATGAGGATTCTGGAAACGAAGAGGAGTATGTAAGGGAATCGTGAAGCTAACGGCGAGAATGTTGGTGGTTCTCGAAAAAGGTCATCGGGGATAGACTACGGGCATGCGAATGCTGACGTTGTCCATACAGTGGAAGTTAGCCATTTCACAAGCAGTTCAGGGAGCAAAGTTTGGGAGCTTTGAGAAGCTTGGTTTCAATGTTGTGGTTTCGGAAATCCGAAAGTGGGTTGCGAGGTGATGAGAAGGTTAACGGGGATGACAATTTGATGAAGGTCTGGAAGAACCTGAGAAGTCGCGATGCGTCAAATTGGTGGAAACTTCGACTGGGCAATATTGGTAATGACTGAGGACGCCGCTGCAGTGCGAGGTGATCGTGATTTTCCTTCAAGTGGGAGATTGTTGGGATGTGGAGTCGAAATCGTGGACGAAAGAAGGACGAAGAAATCGCCGAAGGAGTCGAGAGGGTTTCTGGCTAGTTGTCGGCCGACACCTTGGCCCGTCGGCCAACACGACCTTGCTCGAGCAAGGTTTTGTGGAACCCGCGGCATAACGCGAGGTTCAACCCGCAGTGATATTAAATAAAATATTATCATATATCTTTTTCAATATTTGTATCCCAATTTTATGAGATCGTATCTCTGATCTTGTGGGATTATGATACATTTTCTATCTACGTAGATTGTAGTTACTGCTATATATTTGTTGTAATTCCACCTTGTAAATCAAGAAAGCAAATAAATACACATTCTCTATATGGTATCAAGAGCATAACGATCCTTATTAACATCTTTTTTTCTTGCTTTCTTCTCTACCATGACCACCGAAAATGCATCCACCAACAACCCATCACCCCAAATCATTCCGATCACAGCATTTAATCGACGGTACAACCCTAAAGCCCTCTGTTTTGGCTAATAACGCTAACATTGATGCCGTCACGTCATGGACACAACAAGACCAACTTGATGGAGTTGTATACTTAATGTCTAGATTTAAGTATCGTAAACTCCCGGTCATGGCATTTAATCTATTTAAATAAATAATCGTTTGCTTTTAATTATTTATAATTAAATGCAAAATATAGTTCTGGATTATACACGTTGTAGTTAGTATGGTGTGCGACGTCATACGGAAGATCATACTATCAGTCACTCGTATATAATTAAACAGTAGCTCACGACCTAGATGGAAAAGAACTAATCCATCGGTATAGTCGTTGTATGAGAGAGAAAATAATTGGTCTTGATTATTTTATCATACTTGTACACTTAGTGTATTGAGCGAATCGCTTGAGATTTATCGATTAGGATTGCCTTGGATAATCGATTTAAATCTCTGAGTATTTTATTCTTAATCCCTGATATTATTGCGGGTGTGTGCATTTAATATTAGTGACTTTGATTTTCCAAAGGAATTGATTGATTAGAATAACCGATCAATTACCGGCAAAGTTGGGTCACGGTATTTTATGTATGACATGCCGTGAATTCTTGACGGGAAAATGTGTCCTCGAAAGGGTTGATAATATCCCCGAGATGAGTTCATAAGGAATTATTATGTAAACCTCATGAGTGGATTTGTTCCGCATAATAATTAACGTTGAATGAAACTAGTCTCGGATATAAGAGATGAATAAATTACTTAAGCAATAAATTAATTTTATTCATGGATATTTATATCTTAAACACATGGAATAAATAATACTACCGGAGAAAATATTATTTGATATATGGTGAATATTGGGAGTGCAATTATATTTATATAGTGGAAGTAATTATATAATTAATATTAATAGATTAATAGATTTGGGCTTGGGCTCAATTTAATCATTAATATTGGAAGCCCAATATTCCACCTCCTTTAGATCCCCTACGTAGCCTATAAAAGCACTACATGGTCTTCACAAATCAAGACACATCATAAGATTATCATACTTGATATTCTAGAGAGTTGTGAAGGAGATCCATAGGAGTTCGGAGGATCGTCGCCCACACGACGTTCGAACGAAGTGCAAGGAATACGTAGGAAGATCCGAAGGTCTTAAAATCATCTCGTTTCTCCGCACAACGAGATCGAAGGTAAAATCGTTGAACACCCTCTATGATTTTATGTGAATTAAATCGTGATATATACATGAACGAAGATCCGGGACGAACGAACTCCGGGGACGAGGATTCGAGATCCTCGGCGGAGATCGAAGAGACCCTCGGATGGGAGCCGAGGGTGGCGGTCGAGCCCTAGGGCACCGACCGTCGGCGCGCATCGAAGGAGCCCCGGCTGGACGCCGGGGCGTGCGATCTACCGTGAGGTCGATCGCTGGGGGCTGCCTGTTGGAAATCGATATCCCGGAATTAATAAATTTAAATAAATAAATTATCTAATTAATTCCGACCGAAATCCTACGAAGATCGAATATCCGGATTGTCAAAATTGCGGAACCGACAACCCAATCGACTCCCGGAACATGTACATGACCATACGAAAAAGTTACGCGGGAAAAACACGAGAGAACTCGCGTGAACCCGCGAAACCCGTAGCAGCCACGCGGGGTTGCTCGCAGCAGCCCGCAGCAACCCACAGCGAGTCGCCTGACTCGCTGCTGCTGGGACCCTGCTGGATCGCTGCGGGTCAGCTGCGGGAAATCCCACAGCACCCAGCGAATTCCCCGTAGCAGCCCACAGCAACCCGCAGCGAGTCGCCTGACTCGCTGCTGCTGAGCGCTACGAGTCGCTGCGGGAAAACCCGTAGCCGATCCGCGTGATCGAGCCCTAGGCTCGATCCACCTCGCGCGATCCCTTTCCAGCCGAGTCGTCGAGCCGCCGGCGGTCCGGTGGTCCGACCACCACCGCCCGGTTCAACCTCGTCTCGTGGGTCCGTTCCTCGGATCTTGGTTCAAGGTATTTTTACGATAATTAAACGATAAAATCATAAAAGAGGTTTTTACGAATTACCTCGTTCTCGTTGTTCGGAAAAACGAAGAACTCAATTTGACGACCTTGAGATCTTCCCGCGTATTCCTTGCACTAGCTCGGACGTCGTGTGGGCGACGATCTACCGAACTCCATGGATCTCCCTTGTTGGAGTTGTGTACTTAATGTCTAGATTTAAGTAACGTAAACTCACGATCCATTGCCACTAATCTATTTAATTAAATAAACAATTATTTGCGTTTAATTATTTATAATTAAATATATGCAAATTATAGTCATGGATTCTATACGTTGTAGTTAGTATGGTGTGTCGGGCCCACACAGAAGATCATACTATCGGTTACTCGTATTTAATCGAACAGTTGCTCACGACCTAGATGGACCCGGACCAATCCATCGGTATAGTCGTTGTGTGAGAGAGAAAATAATTTGTCTTAATTATTTTATCACACTTGTACACTTGGTGTATTGAGCGGATCGTTGAGATTCATCGATTAGGATTGTCGGCGATAATCGATTCGAGTCTCAGTGTATTTTATTCTTAATCCCCGATATTATTGCGGGTGTGTATATTTAATATAAGTGACTTTGATTTACCAAAGGAATTAACCGATTTAATTATTGGGTAATTACCGGTTAAGTTGGGTCACTATATTTTATATATGACATGCCGTGAATACTTGACGGGAAAGTGTATCCCGGAAGGGTTGATAATATCCCCGAGATGAGTTCATAAGGAATTATTATGTAAACCCTGCAGGTGGATTCGTTCCGCATAATAATTATGGTTGAATGGTACTAGTCTCGGATATAAGAGATGAATAAATTTATTAGCAATAAATTAATTTTATTCATGGATATTTATATCTTAAATACACGGAATAAATAATACTACCGGAGAAATATTATTTGATATAATATGGTTTAATATTGGGAGTGCAATTAATTTTATATAGTGGAAAATAGAATTAATTAATATTGATAAGGATTAATGGACTTGAGCATTGGGCTCAATTTAATCTTCAATATTGGAATCCAAATATTCCACCTCCTTAAGATCCCCTACGTAGCCTATAAAAGCACTACATGGTCTTCTCTATTCTCATAACTTGAAGATCACAATTCTAGAGAGAGAAAGTAGAGAGGAGGATCCATGGAGTTCGGTAGATCGTCGCCCACACGACGTCCGGGCTAGTGCAAGGAATACGTGGGAAGATCTCAAGGTCGTCAAATTGAGTTCTTCGTTTTTCCGAACAACGAGAACGAGGTAAATCGTAAAACCCTCTTTATGATTTTATCGTTTAATTATCGTGAAAGTATCATGAACCAAAATCCGAAAGACGCGACCCATGACGAGGACGAACCGGGCGGTGGTGGTCGAAGACCACCGGACCGCCGGCGGATCGTCGGCTCGGCTGGAGGGGTCGAGAGGGCGAGAGCCTCGGCTGGACGCCGAGACTCGATCGTGCCCTAGCTGGGCACGAACCCTTGCTGCCCGAGCAGCACCGCTCGCACGGTGCTGCCTCCGCTCACGCGGAGGGGCTGCCGCTCGCGCGGCTGGACCGCCGCTCGCGCGGCGGTGGTTGCGGGCTGATCGCTAGCCACGGTTCAACCGTGGCTTGAGGGCGATCAGCGGGGCGTGGCTGGGATGCTCAGCGGGCTGCCAAGGGCAGCCCTAGGCGGCTGCCGTGTACAGCCGCGAGCCCCATGCGGGGGCTCGACCGGACAGCCGCGGGCTATCCCCGCGGTGGCTTGTTTGGTTGAGTCCGGCTTCGTGGTGGTTCGTGGCGAGATGTTCCGGCAACCGGGAGTCGATTGGAGTTGTTATTCCGCAATTCGACAACTCCGGATATTCGATCTCCAAAGGATTTCGGTCGGAATTAATTAGATAATTTATTTATTTAAATTTATTAATTCCGGGATATCGATTTCCAACAATTGGTATCAGAGCGTTGGTTTTAGTTCATGGTATTTTTCGATAAATTGTTCTACCTTGCAGGGTTTCCGATTATTATGGCTAGATTTAATTATTGTTAATTAATGTCATAATATTTCTCTTGATTATTAAACTCTCGGTGATGTCGATATTTGTTCTTGTGT
Source organism: Euphrasia confusa (assembly GCA_954870475.1). NCBI lineage: Eukaryota > Viridiplantae > Streptophyta > Magnoliopsida > Lamiales > Orobanchaceae > Euphrasia > Euphrasia confusa. Next base: position 15,475,917 of record OX940958.1, read on the forward strand.
GGTGAATGCTTGTTCTTAATTTTTCCGGAAATTGTTTGAGGTCGATTTCATGTAGAGAATTGATACCGGATAATTGTAAATTAATTTTGTGAAATTATTTACGTTGGATCAATTCCGAAACGATCGCCGGAAAAAGTGTGACGGAGGAGACGTTGAGAGGGAGGGCTCCGGATCGGCCAACCCCATGGCCGATCCCTTGGATCGATCGACCCAAAGGAGGAGGGGCGGCCATCGAGCCTCTCGGCCGTGCGCGGTGCCACCAAGGGAGGTGGTGCGCCGGCGAGGCGGCGGCGGCGGTGGCGTGTCCCCTCGGCTCTCGATCGAAGGTGGTGGGGGGCGCGGGGTCCTCGTGATCTCGTGCTCTCCCGCCAAGATCCAACTTTCCTAAATTATTCGTTTTTTCCTTATTGATTATTCCTATTCTTGGGAATTTTCATAGATTAGGAAAAGGAATAAATTTATAATTAATTTATTTTCCTATTTAATTATTCCTTTATGGAATTTTTAATGGATTAGGAAAATAATTAATTTGGAAAGTTTAGGAGTCCTAAATTAATTTTTCCTTATTTAATTATTTTTTTATGGAATTTTTAATGGATTAGGAAAGGAATTAATTTGGAAGGACTAGGAGTCCTAAATTATTTTATTTCCTTATTTCATTATGGAAATCATCTAGAATATTCCAAGTGGGTCTTGGATAGATTATTCTAGAGATTTAATGAAGTAGAAAGGGAAAATAAAATAAATTATTTTATTTCCTTATTTCATTATGGAAGTCTTATAGAATATTCCAAGTGGGTCTTGGATAGATTATTCTAGAGATTTAATGAAGTAGAAAGGGAAAATAAAATAAATAAAAATATTAATAATATTTAATTTTATTTTTGATTTATTCGATTGACTTAATTTTCGAATTAAGTAACTTTTGGATTTATTAAAAATAAATAGATTTAAATATTGGAATTAATATTCCCGTCACATGGAGCATTCAAGAACGAAGACTAAAGACTAGAAGACGCATACGGGGATGCGATAAAGCCATAATAGTCGGAAAATAATATTCTAGTATTATTTTGATTATGTGATAATATTCTATGTGCTTTATTTCATGTATGCATGCTTATGTGTATTTAATTATGCATTAGATAGCGTATCCCTTTATTGTAAAAAGCTAAGTGGGAGAGGGTATGGAAACATATCCATTGTCTCCATTGCTGTTCTCTTGGTGACTTTTATGGACTTTTGAAGTTCGTATAGACAAGTCATTGGAGGAGAATTCTTGTAATTCCTCTTACGAGAAACATTGATTAAGTTTATCAAACAATGCCTAATTTGTCTTTCCAAAACTGATTTCAAGTCGACTCATTCTCACCCCGGGGAGTGGAATGGAGCCAAAGCCACTTGGTCATGTCAAGGACACAAATTAGAGACTTTCGTGTCATTTGATGACTAGATCGATTGTCTGCTCGGCTCCCTCATTTATGAGAGATAGGGTCGTTCGCATGGTGAATCACTGGTTAGAAACTTCGAGTTTCACTTATGATTCTCCGCGTCCTGATTTACAAGATTAAATGATTCAAGTAGTTGGATGTCAATTGTAAAAGTCTTTTGGTGTAGTAAACGTCCACACTATCGTGGCTTGCTACATTGAATGGGATTTTGGAACGATTGATGTAGACAGTTATAGAAGGGAGTAAAGGAGCGTATGTTAACGTAAACGTCCACACTATCGTGGCTTGCGGTGAATGTGCGTATCCCAAACAATCTTCTTAGATACTGAGTAATGGTTTACACTTAGGTACGCTTCTTAGTATTCTTCCCATCGAAGTAACGCTAATGATGATGTACGACCGAAGGAAATCTAATTGCTAAATCATTTGGATAGGTAAACGTCCACACTATCGTGGCTTGCCATATCTGATGGGATTTTAGATGCGATTAGTGGTTTAATGATATTATTTGAGGGAGATAATATCAGAGATTAAATCGATTGTTTGTTGTTATATGTGCTCATAGATTAGGAAATGGCTTTGAACCCACTTTCTGTGATACGTAAGGAATATTAAACTCATTGGTCCCTAAATGTAATGATTGGAATAGAGATCAAGACATTGTCCAGACTGTTGAAGAGTACTGGTTAGTACTCAGTAAGCTTTGTCCTCCCGAGCCTATTGACATAGGCGGCTAGACAAGAAGCGATGAGGATACTCATAAAGGCCAGTCGCTTCGAGGAAACGCTTAAACACGTTTTTGAGATGATTGACCTTTTAGACGAGTTGAGACGGAAATCGCAAGCTCTTGTAGCCAATGCCAAAGGTTTCGAACCTAAGGGAAAAATCGGGGGAAAGGAAAAGCAAGCAAAGAAACCCAGTGGTCATAAGTTACATGAACCACGAGATGGGACGAGAAAAGCCAATAGGCAAGTATTCTCGATACAAACAGTCTGGGTACTGGAAGTCTGATTATCCTCTCAAAGAAAGTACGAAATTTTCTTTAGTCGTAAAACATAGTCAGTGGTATTATCTACCGGAACCTGGTGTGTAGATATGGAACCAGTGACGGTATGTGCATTTTAAATGCAAGGGTTCCAGGAAACCCAACGACTTGGAAAAGAAGAAATCGTAGTCTACATGGGCAATGCTGTAGAGGAGGCAGCAATTGCAGTGGAGGACATTTTATAGGATTTCATTTTGGGTTATTGCTTTTATGTACCTTTCATATTAGAAAGAACTTTGTTCTGGATTTCTAATAAATGGATATTTTATTTCTTTTAATCATTTGATGGTTATAAGAAGAAATAATGACATTATCTATTCTGGTACATTGGCTAGCAATATATAAATGATGGATCCTGAGTCCACCACAATGCAACGAACCGTAGTAAAACTCGTTTTACTAATAAGAGATTTCTTTATCAATTATACTTGTGGATTCTTATGCTGAATCATGTTTATTCAAATAAGAAGTTCAAAGGTCGAAAATTGATATTTGATCAATTAAGTTGAAGGAGTGGACCTTCCGACCTAAGAATCTAATTTGGAAGATAATATGACTAAGCAATCCTTTATGGATATAAGATGTAAGATCCGGACAAGTATAAGAATTGATTGACTCTGATGTATGCAGACCTATGCCTACTCAGACAATAAGGTACGAGTACTTCATTTTATGATTACTCGAAAAATGGATTAGAATACCTGATTTGCCACAAAAGCAAGTGTTTTGACAAGTCAATGGACACTAAGCATTTGTGGAGAACCATCAAGGTATATCCATTTGTGGCCTGCGATTTGATCGCGGAGGCAAGTACCTGTCTGAGGAATGCATGGCATACTGATCAGAGATTGGGATTTGATCCTAAGTGACTTCACCATACACTGTTGTGTAGAAATGGTGTGTCGTAAACAAGAAATGGAACTCTTATAGGAATAGTAAAATCATGAGTTATACGGAACTACCTGTGTTCTATGGATATGTCTGGAAACAACGGCGCATTCAAATGCAGTTGTAGAATATCCTAGAAGAACAAAATATGTGTGTTCAATAGTACTATGAACCAGAAGGACGTTATGAGTTCTAACGCCCGGTTCTTAGAGAAAGACTATATGATGAACCACAAGCCCAAAGTGACATGATACTTTGAAATGAGAGAGAAAGATTAAGACTTAGAACCAGCCGAACCGAGTAGCGGTACACCACTAACTGCACCTACTGTTATCACTGTTTACACACCGGAATGCCATTGTAGTGGGAGGTTGTGGGACAACCGGAGATATTCATAAGACTAGGAGAGTCTTCGGACTCTGGACCTAGTATACATGAAATCGATCCCTGGATCTACATAAAGGCCGTACTAGATCTAAATGTGCCTTCTTGGAGAGCAATAAGGATTATTGCTAAGAGGCAAGATCATTTAGAATACAAGCTTAGTTGATCCATTTATGGATTGAAACAAAGCATTGAATTCGTGGTACTTGCAAATTGATGAGATAGTCCATTTTATGGATTCATCAAAAGCATAGACGAATCGTGTGTATGGGAAACGTGATGGAAAACAAGGTGGTGTTTCTCGGAGGTTTTATGTAGATAACATTTTATCATTGGTAACAATGTAAAGATGTTGTCAGACATAAAATGGTGGTTGTCTAGATAAATCATTATGAAAGATATAGGAAGAAGTTGGACATGTTCTTGAGATCTTGGATCTCTAGGAATGAACATTGTACTTCTCCTGGACATCTTACATATATGATTATGGTTCGTTTTAACATGCAAGATTCCGAGAAAGGTGCGTTACCTTTCGGAGACGGAATGCATCTATCTAAGGATATGTGTTTTGGAACACAAAAGGAGATAGAAGCAATGAAAGCAGTTTCCTACACTTTTAGTGTGGAAAGCTTAATAAATGCATTGTTGAAAACAAGAACCTGATATCGGCTATGCGGTTAGCGTAGTGGGAGGATATCAAGGTAATCCTGGAAAGGAATGTTCGACTGCTGTAAAAGTACTTTCGAAGTACTGTTCTAGACTACGAAGCAGACGAGCATTTCCTTTGGATTACATTCTCTTAGATTTCTAATCAAATGAGGACCGGTGTAAGTCGATATCAGGCTATGTGTTTCACTATTGAAGGAGAAGGAGTTTTAACATGGAAGAGTGATAAGCACGATGCTTTTCGGACTCTGCCATGGGTAACCAAATAGCGGCCTCAGAGGCAGCGGAAGTTTTGGTATAACTCCGGGATAATCTCTGGGACTTAGAGGTGATTCTTAATTTACCAAAAGGCTATGTGTATAGCGGTGCGATGGCAAATGGTAAGAAATCACAAGTCCATAAGTGTAAGATAACACATAGTGCAAGTACCACCTGATACGAGTCATCGTCGAGGGAGACGACGCTGTAGTCACCAAGATAACTTCAGAGCGGCAACCTAGAGTGCTCATTCACATAGTACTTCTTGGAAGTACAACTTAAGCACGTGATGGGTATGAGAGTCGGGAGTTTGGAGGAAATGACTAGACCTTAGTACAAGTGGGAGATTGTTGGAGTTGTGTACTTAATGTCTAGATTTAAGTAACGTAAACTCACGATCCATTGCCACTAATCTATTTAATTAAATAAACAATTATTTGCGTTTAATTATTTATAATCCTGGATTCTATACGTTGTAGTTAGTATGGTGTGTCGGGCCCACACAGAAGATCATACTATCGGTTACTCGTATTTAATCGAACAGTTGCTCACGACCTAGATGGACCCGGACCAATCCATCGGTATAGTCGTTGTGTGAGAGAGAAAATAATTTGTCTTAATTATTTTATCACACTTGTACACTTGGTGTATTTAGCGGATCGTTGAGATTCATCGATTAGGATTGTCGGCGATAATCGATTCGAGTCTCAGTGTATTTTATTCTTAATCCCCGATATTATTGCGGGTGTGTATATTTAATATAAGTGACTTTGATTTACCAAAGGAATTAACCGATTTAATTATTGGGTTAATTACCGGTTAAGTTGGGTCACTATATTTTATATATGACATGCCGTGAATACTTGACGGGAAAGTGTATCCCGGAAGGGTTGATAATATCCCCGAGATGAGTTCATAAGGAATTATTATGTAAACCCTGCAGGTGGATTCGTTCCGCATAATAATTAAGGTTGAATGGTACTAGTCTCGGATATAAGAGATGAATAAATTAATTAGCAATAAATTAATTTTATTCATGGATATTTATATCTTAAATACACGGAATAAATAATACTACCGGAGAAATATTATTTGATATAATATGGTTTAATATTGGGAGTGCAATTAATTTTATATAGTGGAAAATAGAATTAATTAATATTAATAAGGATTAATGGACTTGAGCATTGGGCTCAATTTAATCTTCAATATTGGATACCCAATATTCCACCTCCTTAAGATCCCCTACGTAGCCTATAAAAGCACTACATGGTCTTCTCTATTCTCATAACTTGAAGATCACAATTCTAGAGAGAGAAAGTAGAGAGGAGGATCCATGGAGTTCGGTAGATCGTCGCCCACACGACGTCCGGGCTAGTGCAAGAATACGTGGGAAGATCTCAAGGTCATCAAATTGAGTTCTTCGTTTTTCCGAACAACGAGAACGAGGTAAATCGTAAAACCCTCTTTATGATTTTATCGTTTAATTATCGTGAAAGTATCATGAATCAAGATCCGAAAGACGCGACCCATGACGAGGACGAACCGGGCGGTGGTGGTCGAAGACCACCGGACCGCCGGCGGATCGTCGGCTCGGCTGGAGGGGTCGAGAGGGCGAGAGCCTCGGCTGGACGCCGAGACTCGATCGTGCCCTAGCTGGGCACGAACCCTTGCTGCCCGAGCAGCACCGCTCGCACGGTGCTGCCTCCGCTCACGCGGAGGGGCTGCCGCTCGCGCGGCTGGACCGCCGCTCGCGCGGCGGTGGTTGCGGGCTGATTGCTAGCCACGGTTCAACCGTGGCTTGAGGGCGATCAGCGGGGCGTGGCTGGGATGCCCAGCGGGCTGCCAAGGGCAGCCCTAGGCGGCTGCCGTGTACAGCCGCGAGCCCCATGCGGGGGCTCGACCGGACAGCCGCGGGCTATCCCCGCGGTGGCTTGTTTGGTTGAGTCCGGCTTCGTGGTGGTTCGTGGCGAGATGTTCCGGCAACCGGGAGTCGATTGGAGTTGTTATTCCGCAATTCGACAACTCCGGATATTCGATCTCCAAAGGATTTCGGTCGGAATTAATTAGATAATTTATTTATTTAAATTTATTAATTCCGGGATATCGATTTCCAACATCCCTCTCTACTTTCTCTCTCTAGAATTGTGATCTTCAACTTATGAGAATAGAGAAGACCATGTAGTGCTTTTATAGGCTACGTAGGGGATCTTAAGGAGGTGGAATATTGGGCTTCCAATATTAATGATTAAATTGAGCCCAAGCCCAAATCTATTAATCCATTAATATTAATTAATTCTATTTTCCACTATATAAAATTAATTGCACTCTCAATATTAAACCATATTATATCAAATAATATTTCTCCGGTAGTATTATTTATTCCGTGTATTTAAGATATAAATATCCATGAATAAAATTAATTTATTGCTAATTAATTTATTCATCTCTTATATCCGAGACTAGTACCATTCAACCTTAATTATTATGCGGAACGAATCCACCTGCAGGGTTTACATAATAATTCCTTATGAACTCATCTCGGGGATATTATCAACACTTACGGGATACACTTTTCCGTCAAGTATTCACGGCATGTCATATATAAAATATAGCGACCCAACTTAACCGGTAATTGACCCAGTAATTAAACCGGTCAATTCCTTTGGAAAATCAAAGTCACTTATATTAAATATACACACCCGCAATAGTATCGGGGATTAAGAATAAAATACACTAAGACTTTAATCGATTATCGCCGGCAATCCTAATCGATAAATCTCAAACGATCCGCTCAATACACCAAGTGTACAAGTGTGATAAAATAATCAAGATAGATTATTTACTCTCTCACACAACGACTATACCGATGGATTGGTCCGTGTCCATCTAGGTCGTGAGCAACTGTTCGATTAAATACGAGTAACCGATAGTATGATCTTCTGTGTGTCCATACAACACCATACTAACTACAACGTATAAAATCCAGGACTATAATTTGCATATATTTAATTATAAATAATTAAATGCAAATAATTGTTTATTTAATTAAATAGATTAATGGCAATGGATCGTGAGTTTCCGTTACTTAAATCTAGACATTAAGTACACAACTCCAACAATCTCCCACTTGTACTAAGGTCTAGTCATTTCCTCCAAACTCCCGACTCCCATACTCATCACGTGCTTAAGTTGTACTTCCAAGAAGTACTATGTGAATGAGCACTCTAGGTTGCCGCTCTGAAGTTATCTTGGTGACTACAGCGTCGTCTCCCTCGACGATGACTCGTATCAGGGGGTACTTGCACTATGTGTTATCTTACACTTATGGACTTGTGATTTCTTACCATTTGCCATTGCACCGCTATTTACATAGCCTTTGGCAAATTAAGAATCACATCTAAGTCCCAGAGATTATCCCGGAGTTATACCAAAACTTCCGCTGCCTCTGAGGCCGCTATTTGGTTACCCATGGCAGTGTCCGAAAAGCATCGTGCTTATCACTCTTCCATGTTAAAACTCCTTCTCCTTTATTAGTGAAACACATAGCCTGATATCGACTTACACCGGTCCTTATTCGATTAGAAATCTAAGAGAATGTAATCCAAAGGAAATGCTTGCTTGCTCCGTAATCCAGAACATAGTTTCCAGTACTTCGAAAGTACTTAAAATGTTCATTACAGCAGTCAAGTATTCCTTTCCAAGATTACCTTGATATCCTCCCAATATGCTAACCGCATAGCCGATATCACGTTCTTGTTTTCAACAATGCATTTATTAAGCTTTCCACACTCGAAGTGTAGGAATCTGCTTTCATTGCTTCTATCTCCTTTTGTGTTCCAAAACACATATCCTTAGATAGATGCATTCCGTTTCTGAAAGGTAACGAACCTTTCTCGGAATCTTGCATGTTAAAACGAACCATAATCGTATAAGATATCTAGAGAAGTACAATGTTCTTTTCTTGAGATCCTAGATCTTAAGAACATGCTCTAACTTCTTCTTTATCTCATATATCGATTTTTCTAGACAACCATCATTTTATGTCTGACAACATCTTTACATTGTTACCAATGATAAAATGCTATCTACATAAAACCTCCGAGAAACACCACCTTGTTTCCATCACGTTTCCCATACACTCGATTCGTCTATGCTTTTGATGAATCCATAAAATGGACTATCTCATCAATTTGCAAGTACCACGAACTCAATGCTTCGTTTCAATCCATAAATGGATCAACTAAGCTTGTACTCTAAATGATCTCGCCTCTTAGCAATAATCCTTATTGCTCTCCAAGAAGGCACATTTAGATCTAGTACTGCCTCCATGTAGATCTAGGGATCGATTTCATGTATACTAGGTCCAGAGTCCGAAGACTCACCCAGTCTTATGAATATCTCCGGTTGTCACACAACCTCCCACTACAACGGCATTCCAGTGTATTAACAGTAATAACAGGAGGTGCAGTTAGTGGTGTACCGCTACTGTTGGAGTTGTGTACTTAATGTCTAGATTTAAGTGACAGAAACTCACGATCCATTGCCATTAATCTATTTAACTAAATGAACAATTATTTGCATTTAATTATTTATAATTAAATATATGCAAATTATAGTCCTGGATTCTATACGTTGTAGTTAGTATGGTGTGTCGGGCCCACACAGAAGATCATACTATCGGTTACTCGTATTTAATCGAACAGTTGCTCACGACCTAGATGGACACGGACCAATCCATCGGTATAGTCGTTGTGTGAGAGAGAAAATAATCTGTCTTGATTATTTTATCACACTTGTACACTTGGTGTATTGAGCGGATCTGCTTGAGATTCATCGATTAGGATTGCCGGCGATAATCGATTCGAGTCTCAGTGTATTTTATTCTTAATCCCCGAAACTATTGCGGGTGTGTATATTTAATATAAGTGACTTTGATTTACCAAAGGAATTAACCGATTTAATTATTGGGTTAATTACCGGTTAAGTTGGGTCACTATATTTTATATATGACATGCCGTGAATACTTGACGGGAAAGTGTATCCCGGAAGGGTTGATAATATCCCCGAGATGAGTTCATAAGGAATTATTATGTAAACCCTGCAGGTGGATTCGTTCCGCATAATAATTAAGGTTGAATGGTACTAGTCTCGGATATAAGAGATGAATAAATTAATTAGCAATAAATTAATTTTATTCATGGATATTTATATCTTAAATACACGGAATAAATAATACTACCGGAGAAATATTATTTGATATAATATGGTTTAATATTGGGAGTGCAATTAATTTTATATAGTGGAAAATAGAATTAATTAATATTAATGGATTAATAGATTTGGGCTTGGGCTCAATTTAATCATTAATATTGGAAGCCCAATATTCCACCTCCTTAAGATCCCCTACGTAGCCTATAAAAGCACTACATGGTCTTCTCTATTCTCATAAGTTGAAGATCACAATTCTAGAGAGAGAAAGTAGAGAGGGAGATCCATGGAGTTCGGTAGATCGTCGCCCACACGACGTCCGAGCTAGTGCAAGGAATACGTGGGAAGATCTCAAGGTCGTCAAATTGAGTTCTTCGTTTTTCCGAACAACGAGAACAAGGTAAAATCGTAAAACCCTCTTTATGATTTTAAATCGTTTTAATTATCGTAAAAATATCGTGAACCAAGATCCGAGAGACGAGGATGTGTCGGGCGGTGGGGATCGAGGATCCCCGGACCGCAGGCGACCAAGAGATCCTCGTGGGGATCACCGGGCGTGAGTCTCGGCTGGAGCCGAGGACTCAATCGAGCAGCAGCTCGATCCCCGGACGGGCTCGCGTGCGAGCTGTGGGGTTTCCCGCAGCGGACTCGCACGTGATGCGAGCCGCGTCTAGGAGCGCTACGGGGGCTGCTGCGAGCAGCCCCACGGGTTCATGCGAACCCGCTGCGAGAACGCTGGGCGTTCGTGGGATGCTACGAGCATCCCCGCAGCCCCTCGCGTGAATTCCCGGCGAACCCAGCGGGCTGCCAAGGGCAGCCCTAGGCGGCTGCCAAGGACAGCCGCGAGCCTCACGCGGAGGCTCGACCGAACAGCCCGTGTTCGTTTGCGGTTAGGGTTTGTTTGGTTGGGCTATCCCCGTGGTGGTTCGTGGCGGGTTTTCGGCAACCGGGATTTCGATTGGGTTGTCGGTTCCGCAATTTTGACAATCCGGATATTCGATCTCCAAAGGATTTCGGTCGGAATTAATTAGATAATTAATTTTAATTAATTTATTAATTCCGGGATATCGATTTCCAACAATTGGTATCAGAGCCAGGTTTTAGTTCATGATATTTTTCGATAAATTGTTCTACCTTGGAGGGTTTCCGATTATTATGGCTAGATTTAATTTTGTTAATTAATGTCATAATAATGTTCTTGATTATTAAACTCTCGGTGATGTCAATATTTGTTCTTGTGTGGTGAATGCTTGTTCTTAATTTTTCCGGAAATTGTATGAGGTCGATTTCATGTAGAGAATCGATACCGGAGAACGTAGTAATAAATTTGTAATTTATTTACGTTGGATCGATGACGAAACGACCGCCGGAAAAGTGTGACGGAGGAGACGAAGAGAGGGAGGATTCCGGGGATCGATCAACCCCATGATCGACCCCAAGGGATGGATCGATCGAGGGAGAGGGGGCTGCCCTCGAACCGCTCGGCCACGCCGGCCACCGGAGGTGGTGGCGCGTTGGCTAGGGGCGGCGGTGGCTCTCCTCTCGGCCGGCAATTGTGGTGGGGGCGCGGGGTCCTCGTGATCTCGTGCTCTCCCGCCAAGATCCAACTTTCCTAAATTGATTCGGTTTTCCTATTTTTAGTATTCCTAGTTTTGGGAATTCTCATGGAAATAGGAAAATAATTAATTGGAATTAATTTATTTCCTTATTCTATTATGGAAGTCTTCTAGAATATTCTAAGTTCTACTTGGAATAGGATTCTAGAGATTTAATAGAATTGGAAAGGAAAATAATTAATTATTAAATTAATTTATTTCCTAATTGATTATTCCTATTTTATGGGAATTTTCATGGACATGGAAATTAATTAATTTTGGAAAGTTTAGGAGTCCTAAATTAATTTTTCCCTATTTAATTATTCCTTTATGGAATTTTTAATGGATTAGGAAATGAATTAATTTGGAAGGACTAGGAGTCCTAAATTATTTTATTTCCTTATTTCATTATGGAAATCATCTAGAATATTCCAAGTGGGTCTTGGATAGATTATTCTAAAGATTTAATGAAGTAGAAAGGGAAAATAAAATAAATTTATTTTATTTCCTTATTCTATTATAGATGTCTTCTAGAATATTCCAAGTGGGTCTTGGATAGATTATTCTAGAGATTTAATAGAATTAGATAGGAAAATAAATAAATAAAAATATTAATAATATTTAATTTTATTTTTGATTTATTCGATTGACTTAATTTTCGAATTAAGTAACTTTTGGATTTATTAAAAATAAATAGATTTAAATATTGGAATTAATATTCCCGTCACATGGAGCATTCAAGAACGAAGACTAAAGACTAGAAGATGCGTACGGAGATGCAATAAAGCCATAATAGTCGGAAAATAATATTCTAGTATTATTTTGATTATGTGATAATATTCTATGTGCTTTATTTCATGTATGCATGCTTATGTGTATTTAATTATGCATTAGATAGCGTATCCCTTTGTTATAAAAAGCTAAGTGGGAGAGGGTATGGAAACATATCCATGGTCTCCATTGCTGTTCTCTTGGTGACTTTTATGGACTTTTGAAGTTCGTATAGACAAGTCATTGGAGGAGAATTCTTGTAATTCCTTTTACGAGAAACATTGATTAAGTTTATCAAACAATGCCTAATTTGTCTTTCCAAAACTGATTTCAAGTCGACTCATTCTCACCCCGGGGAGTGGAATGGAGCCAAAGCCACTTGGTCATGTCGAGGACACAAATTAGAGGCAGTCGTACCATCTTTTGAAGGTGGATCGATTGTCTGCTCGGCTCCCTCATTTTATGAGAGATAGGGTTGTTCGCATGGTGAATCACTGGTTAGAAACTTTAAGTTTCACTTATGATTCTCCGCGTCTTGATTTACAAGATTAAATGATTCAAGTAATTGGGAGTCAATTGTAAAAGTCTTTTGGTGTAGTAAACGTCCACACGAACGTGGCTTGCTACATTGAATGGGATTTTGGAACAATTGATGTAGACAGTTATAGAAGGGAGTAAAGGAGCGTATGTTAACGTAAACGTCCACACGAACGTGGCTTGCGGTGAATATACGTGTCCCAAACAATCTTCTTAGATACTGAGTAATGGTTTACACTTAGGTACGCTTTATAGTATTCTTCCCAACGAAGTAACGCTATAATTGATGTACGACCGAAGGAAATCTAATTGCTAAATCATTTGGATAGGTAAACGTCCACACGAACGTGGCTTGCCATATCTGATGGGATTTTAGATGTGATTAGTGGTTTAATGATATTATTTAAGGGAGATAATATCGGAGATTAAATCGATTGTTTGTTGTTATATGTGCTCATAGATTAGGAAATGGCTTTGAACCCACTTTCTGTGATACGTAAGGAATTTTAAACTCACTGGTCCCTAAATGTAATGATTGGAATAGAGATCTAGACATTGTCCAGACTGTTGAAGAGTACTGGTAAGTACTCAGTAAGCTTTGTCCTCCCGAGCCTATTGACATAGGCGGCTAGACAAGAAGCGATGAGAATACTCATAAAGGCCAGTCGCTTCGAGGAAACGCTTAAACACGTTTTTGAGATGATTGACCTTTTAGACGAGTTGAGACGGAAATCGCAAGCTCTTGTAGCCAATGCCAAAGGTTTCGAACCTAAAGGAATGAATCGGGGAAAGGAAAAGAAAGCAAAGAAACCCAGTGATTCTAAGTTACTTGAACCACGAGATGGGACGAGAAAGCCAATAGGCAAGTGTTCTCGATGCAAACAGTCTGGGTACTGGAAGTCTGATTATCCTCTCAAAGAAAGTACGAAATTTTCTTTAGTCGTAAAACAAAGTCAGTGGTATTATCTACCGGAACCTGGTGTGTAGATATGGAACCACTGACGGTATGTGCATTTTTAAATGCAAGGGTTCCAGGAAACTCGACGACTTAGAGAAGAAGAAATCGTAGTCTACATGGGCAATGCTGTAGAGGAGGCAGCTGTTGCAATGGAGGACATTTTATAGGATTTCATTTTGAGTTATTGCTTTTATGTACCTTTCATATTAGAAAGAACCTTTGTTCTGGATTTCTAATAAATGGATATTTTATTTCTTTTAATCATTTGATGGTTATAAGAAGAAATAATGATAGTATCTATTCTGGTACATTAGCTAGCAATATATAAATGATGAATCTTAAGTCCACCACGATGCAACGAACCGTAGTATAAAACTCGTTTTACTAATAAGAGATTTCTTTATTAAATCAGTTATACTTATGGATTCTTATGCTATGTCATGCTTATTCAAATAAGAAGTTCAAAGGTCGAAAATTGTTTTTTTGATCAATTAAGTTGAAGGAGTGGACCTTCCGACCTAAGAATCTTATTTGGAAGATAACATGACTAAGCAATCCTTTATGGATATAAGATATAAGATCCGGACAAGTATTGGAATTGATTAACTCTGATGTATGCAGACCTATGTCTACTCAGACAATAAGGTACGAGTACTTCATTTGATGATTACTCGAGAAATGGATTAGAATACCTGATGTGCCACAAAAGCAAGTGTTTTGACAAGTCAATGGACACTAAGCAATTGTGGAGAACCATCGAGGTATATCCATTTGTAGCCTGCGATTTGATCGCGGAGGCAAGTACCTGTCTGAGGAATGCATGGCATACTGATCAGAGGTTGGGATGATCCCAAATGAACACACCATACACTTTTAGTGTAGAAATGGTGTGTCGTAAACAAGAAATGGAACTCTTATAGAAATAGTAAAAGCATGAGTTATACGGAACTACCTATGTTCTATGGATATGTCTGGAAACAACGGCGCATTCAAATGCGGTTGTAGAATATCCTAGAAGAACAAAAGATGTGTGTTCAATAGTACTATGAACCAGAAGGACGTTATAAGCTCTAACGCCCGGTTCTTAGAGAAAGACTATATAATGAACCACAAGCCCAAGGTGACGTAATACTTTGAAATGAGAGAGAAAGATTAAGACTTAGAGCCAGCCGAACCGAGTAGCGGTACACCACTAACTGCACCTACTGTTATCACTGTTTATACACCGGAATGCCATTGTAGTGGGAGGTTGTGGGACAACCGGAGATATTCATAAGACTAGGAGAGTCTTCGGACTCTGGACCTAGTATACATGAAATCAATCCCTGGATCTACATGAAGGCCGTACTAGATCTAAATGTGCCTTCTTGGAGAGCAATAAGGATTATTGCTAAGAAGCAAGATCATTTAGAGTACAAGCTTAGTTGATCCATTTATGGATTGGAACAAAGCATTGAATTCGTGGTACTTGCAAATTGATGAGATAGTCCATTTTATGGATTCATCAAAAGCATAGACGAATTGTGTGTATTGGAAACGTGATGGAAAACAAAGTGGTGTTTCTCGGAGGTTTTATGTAGATGACACTCTTATCATTGGCAACAATGTAAAGATGTTATCAGACATAAAATGATGGTTGTCTAGATGAATCATTATGAAAGATAAAGGAAGAAGTTGGAAATGTTCTTGAGATCTTGGATCTCTAGAAAGAACATTGTACTTCTCCTGGACATCTTACATATATATGATTATGGTTCGTTTTAACATGCAAGATTCCGAGAAAGGTTCGTTACCTTTCAGATACGGAATGCGTCTATCTAAGGTATGTGTTTTGTAACACATAAAGGTGATAGAAGCAATGAAAGCAATTTCCTACACTTGAAGTGTGGAAAGCTTGATAAATGCAATGTTGAAAAACGAGAACCTGATATCGGCTATGCGGTGAGCATAGTGGGAGGATATCAAGGTAATCCTGGAAAGGAATATTCGACTGCCGTAAAGTACTTTCGAAGTACTGTTCTAGACTACGAGACAGACGAACATTTCCTTTGGATTACATTCTCTTAGATTTCTAATCAAATGAGGATCGGTGAAAGTCGATATCAGGCTATGTGTTTCACTATTGAAGGAGAAGGAGTTTTAACATGGAAGAGTGATAAGCATGATGCTTTTCGGACTCTGCCATGGGTAACCAAATAGCGGCCTCAGAGGCAGCGGAAGTTTTGGTATAACTCCGGGATAATCTCTGGGACTTAGATGTGATTCTTAATTTGCCAAAGGCTATGTAAATAGCGGTGCGATGGCAAATGGTAAGAAATCACAAGTCCATAAGTGAAAGATAACACATAGTGCAAGTACCACCTGATACGAGTCATCGTCGAGGGAGACGACGCTGTAGTCACCAAGATAACTTCAGAGCGGCAACCTAGAGTGCTCATTCACATAGTACTTCTTGGAAGTACAACTTAAGCACGTGATGAGTATGGGAGTCGGGAGTTTGGAGGAAATGACTAGACCTTAGTACAAGTGGGAGATTGTTGGAGTTGTGTACTTAATGTCTAGATTTAAGTGACAGAAACTCACGATCCATTGCCATTAATCTATTTAACTAAATGAACAATTATTTGCATTTAATTATTTATAATTAAATATATGCAAATTATAGTCCTGGATTCTATACGTTGTAGTTAGTATGGTGTGTCGGGCCCACACAGAAGATCATACTATCGGTTACTCGTATTTAATCGAACAGTTGCTCACGACCTAGATGGACACGGACCAATCCATCGGTATAGTCGTTGTGTGAGAGAGAAAATAATCTGTCTTGATTATTTTATCACACTTGTACACTTGGTGTATTGAGCGGATCTGCTTGAGATTCATCGATTAGGATTGCCGGCGATAATCGATTCGAGTCTCAGTGTATTTTATTCTTAATCCCCGAAACTATTGCGGGTGTGTATATTTAATATAAGTGACTTTGATTTACCAAAGGAATTAACCGATTTAATTATTGGGTTAATTACCGGTTAAGTTGGGTCACTATATTTTATATATGACATGCCGTGAATACTTGACGGGAAAGTGTATCCCGGAAGGGTTGATAATATCCCCGAGATGAGTTCATAAGGAATTATTATGTAAACCCTGCAGGTGGATTCGTTCCGCATAATAATTAAGGTTGAATGGTACTAGTCTCGGATATAAGAGATGAATAAATTAATTAGCAATAAATTAATTTTATTCATGGATATTTATATCTTAAATACACGGAATAAATAATACTACCGGAGAAATATTATTTGATATAATATGGTTTAATATTGGGAGTGCAATTAATTTTATATAGTGGAAAATAGAATTAATTAATATTAATGGATTAATAGATTTGGGCTTGGGCTCAATTTAATCATTAATATTGGAAGCCCAATATTCCACCTCCTTAAGATCCCCTACGTAGCCTATAAAAGCACTACATGGTCTTCTCTATTCTCATAAGTTGAAGATCACAATTCTAGAGAGAGAAAGTAGAGAGGGAGATCCATGGAGTTCGGTAGATCGTCGCCCACACGACGTCCGAGCTAGTGCAAGGAATACGTGGGAAGATCTCAAGGTCGTCAAATTGAGTTCTTCGTTTTTCCGAACAACGAGAACAAGGTAAAATCGTAAAACCCTCTTTATGATTTTAAATCGTTTTAATTATCGTAAAAATATCGTGAACCAAGATCCGAGAGACGAGGATGTGTCGGGCGGTGGGGATCGAGGATCCCCGGACCGCAGGCGACCAAGAGATCCTCGTGGGGATCACCGGGCGTGAGTCTCGGCTGGAGCCGAGGACTCAATCGAGCAGCAGCTCGATCCCCGGACGGGCTCGCGTGCGAGCTGTGGGGTTTCCCGCAGCGGACTCGCACGTGATGCGAGCCGCGTCTAGGAGCGCTACGGGGGCTGCTGCGAGCAGCCCCACGGGTTCATGCGAACCCGCTGCGAGAACGCTGGGCGTTCGTGGGATGCTACGAGCATCCCCGCAGCCCCTCGCGTGAATTCCCGGCGAACCCAGCGGGCTGCCAAGGGCAGCCCTAGGCGGCTGCCAAGGACAGCCGCGAGCCTCACGCGGAGGCTCGACCGAACAGCCCGTGTTCGTTTGCGGTTAGGGTTTGTTTGGTTGGGCTATCCCCGTGGTGGTTCGTGGCGGGTTTTCGGCAACCGGGATTTCGATTGGGTTGTCGGTTCCGCAATTTTGACAATCCGGATATTCGATCTCCAAAGGATTTCGGTCGGAATTAATTAGATAATTAATTTTAATTAATTTATTAATTCCGGGATATCGATTTCCAACAGCTACTTGGTTCGGCTGGTTCTAAGTCTTAATATTTCTCTCTCATTTCAAAGTATCATGTCACTTTAGGCTTGTGGTTCATCATATAGTCTTTCTCTAAGAACCGGGCGTTAGAACTTATAACGTCCTTCTGGTTCATAGTACTATTGAACACACATCTTTTTGTTCTTCTAGGATATTCTACAACCGCATTTGAATGCGCTGTTGTCTCCAGATATATCCATAGAACATAGGTAGTTCCGTATAACTCATAATTTTACTATTTCTATAAGAGTTCCATTTCTTGTTTGCGACACACCATTTCTACACAACGGTGTATGGTGTAGTCATTTGGGATCAAATCCAAATCTCTGATTAGTATGCCATGCATTCCTTAGACAGGTACTTGCCTCCGCGATCAAATCGCAGGCTACAAATGGATATACCTTGATGGTTCTCCACAATTGCTTAGTGTCCATTGACTTGTCAAAACACTTGCTTTTGTGGCACATCAGGTATTCTAATCCATTTCTCGAGTAATCATCAAATGAAGTACTCGTACCTTATTGTCTGAGTAGACATAGGTCTGCATACATCAGAGTCAATCAATTCTTATACTTGTCCGGATCTTACATCTTATATCCATAAAGGATTGCTTAGTCATGTTATCTTCCAAATTAGATTCATAAGTCGGAAGGTCCACTCCTTCAACTTAATTGATCAAAATATCAATTTTCGACCTTTGAACTTCTTATTTGAATAAACATGACTTAGCATAAGAATCCACAAGTATAAATGATAAAGAAATCTCTTATTAGTAAAACGAGTTTTATACTACGGTTTGTTGCATCGTGGTGGACTCAGGATTCATCATTTATATATTGCTAAATAATGTACCAGAATAGATAATATCTTTATTTCTTCTTATAACCATCAAATGATTAAAAGAAATAAAATATCTATTCATTAGAAATCCAGAACAAAGTTCTTTCTAAATGAAAGGTACATAAAAGCAATAACTAAAATGAAATCCTATAAAATGTCCTCCATTGCAACAGCTGCCTCCTCTACAGCATTGCCCATGTAGACTACGATTTCTTCTTTTCTAAGTCGTCGGGTTTCCTGGAACCCTTGCATTTAAAATGCACATACCGTCAGTGGTTCCAAATCTACACACCAGGTTCCGGTAGATAATACCACTGACTATGTTTTATGACTAAAGAAAATTTCGTACTTTCTTTGAGAGGATAATCAGACTTCCAGTACCCAGACTGTTTGCATCGAGAATACTTGCCTATTGGCTTTCTCGTCCCATCTCGTGGTCCAAGTAACTTAGAACTGTTGGAGTAGTATACTTAATGTCTAGATTTGAGTATTCTGAACTCCTTGTACACTTTCATTTACCTATTAAATACGAACATTCATTTGCTTTTAATTATTGTTAATTAAATACATGCAAATTATAGTCCTGGATTAGATACGTTGTAGTTAGTATGGTGTGCGACGTCACACAGAAGATCATACTATCGGTTACTCGTATTTAATCGAACAGATGCTCACGACCTAGATGGGCACGGACACATCCATCGGTATAGTCGTTGTGTGAGAGAGAAAATAATTTGTCTTAATTATTTTATCACACTTGTACACTTGGTGTATTGAGCGGATCGATTGAGACTCATCAATTAGGTTTGCTCGGCGATAATTGATTTGAGACTCAGTGTATTTTATTCTTAATCCCCGATACAATTGCGGGTGTGTATATTTAGTATAAGTGACTTTGATTTTCCAAAGGAATTGACCGGTTTAATTATTGGGTCAATTACCGGTTAAGTTGGGTCACTATATTTTATATATGGCATGCCGTGAATTCTTGACGGGACAGTGTATCCCGGAAGGGTTGATAATATCCCCGAGATGAGCTCATAAGGATTTATTATGTAAACCTCGCGAGTGGATTTAATTCCGCATAATAAATAAGGTTGAGTGGTACTAGTCTCGGATAAAAGAGATGAATAAATTTATTAAGCAATAAATAAATTTTATTCATGGATATTTATATCTTAAATACACGGAATAAATAATACTACCGGAGAAATATTATTGGATATAATATGGTTTAATATTGGGAGTGCAATTAAATTTATATAGTGGAAAATAAATTTAATTAATATTGATAAAGATTAATGGACTTGGGCAGTGGGCTCAATTTAATCTTCAATATTGGAAGCCCAATATTCCACCTCCTTTAGATCCTCTACGTAGCCTATAAAAGCACTACATGGCCTTCATAATAGACAAGACAAGATAATCATACTTGATTAGTCTAGAGAGTTGAAGGAGATCCATAGGAGTTCGATAGATCGTCGCCCACCCGACGTTCGAACGGAGTGCAAGGAATACGTGGGAAGATTCAAAGGTCATCTTGATTTCGTTTCTCCGAACAACGAATCGAAAGGTAAAAATCTAAACGCCCCTGATTGTTCGATTTTGGATTTATCGAGAATACCGTAGAACGAAGATCCGAGGATCGAACCCCGGATGAAGGTCGAGTCGGGCGGTGGTGGTCGAACCACCGGACCGCCGGTGACACGAGGATCCCTCATGGGGATCGATCGCGCGAATCCTCGGCTGGACGCCGAGGATCGATCAAGCCCTACGGGGCTGATCGCTAGGGCTACGGGGCGTGACCCGTAGCAGCTCGTAGCGAGCTGCGGGTTCCCCGCAGCGGCTCGCTGGACGCGAGCCCTAGTCGCGTAGCAGCGGATCAACGGATCCGCTGCGGGGTTGCTCGTAGCAACCCAGCGATCGCCCGCAGCAATCGCGAGTCCCTCGTGGGGACTCGGCTGGGCGCGCACGCGTCTCCGCGCGCGTCGTGCATTTGGTCGGGTCCCGGCTCGCGTGGGTTCGTGATTTCTCCGGCAATCGAGGTTTTTGATCGGGTTATTATTTTCCGCAAATTTTAATAGCCCGGGATATCGAATTCCAACAATTGGTATCAGAGCGTGGTTTACGTTCGCGGTATTTTCGATAAAATTGTTCTACCTTGCAGGGTTCCGACTATTATGGCTTGATGATTATTCGTTTAATTATTTTGTCATGTGATTGTTGGTTTAATTAAACTCTCGGACATGTCGAGATTCGTTTTTGGTGGTGAATGCTTGTAATAGTAAAAATTCGGGGGTTGACCGAATTTAGGATTTATTATTACGTTCTACCTTTTTCCGGAAATTGTATAGGGTCGATTTCATGTATAGAATCGATACCGGAATTGTAATTTAGATTATGTAAATTTATTTTACGTTGGATCGATGCCGAAACGACCGCCGGAGAAGACGCGTGACGAAGGAGACGACGTGAGGGCTAGGGCTCGGATCGACCACCATGGTCGATCCATGGAGGATCGAACCATCGAATGAGAGGCGCCGAATTCGCGCCTCCCGGCGGCGAAACCACCGGCGGTGGTGGTGCGCCGGCTAGGTGGCGGCGGCGGCGGTCCTCGGCCGGCGATGGCGGTCCGGTGGGGGCGCGGGGGTCCTCGTGATCTTCGTGCTCTCCCGGTAAATTCACTTTCCTAATTGATTCGGGTTTTTCCTATTTGAGTGTTCCTATTTTTGGGAACTCTCATGGATTGGGAAAAGAATCAATTTGGAATTGATTAGGATTCCTAAATTGATTATTTCTATTTTATGGAAATATTCATGGATTAGGAATCTAATTAATTTGGAAAGTAGAAGAGTCCTAAATTATTTTATTTCCTTGTTTCATTATGGAAATCATCTAGAATATTCCAAATGGGTCTTGGATAGATTATTCTAGAGATTTAATGAAGTAGAAAGGGAAGATAAAATAAATAAAAAAATAAATAAAAATATTAATAATATTTAATTTTATTTTTGATTTATTCGATTGACTTAATTATTTTTAATTAAGTATCTTTTGGATTTATTAAAAATAAATAGATTTAAATATTGGAAATTAATATTCTCATCACATGGAGCATTCAAGAACGAAGACTAAAGACTAGAAGATGCGTACGGAGATGGAGTAAAGCCATAATAGTCGGAAAATAATATTCTAGTAATTATTTTGACTATGTGATAATACTATGTTCTTTATTACATGTATGCATGCTATATGTGTTTACTTTTATGCACTAGATAGCGTATCCCTTTATTGTAAAAAGCTAAGTGGGAGAGGGTATGGAAACATACCCATGGTCTCCATTGCTGCTCTCTTGGTGACTTTTATAAACTTTTGAAGTTTATATAGATAAGTTATTGGAAGAGAGTTCTTGTAATTCCTCTTACGAGAAACATTGATTAAGTTTATCAAACAATGCCTAATTTGTCTTTCCAAAGCTGATTTCAAGTCGACTCATTCTCACCCCGGGGAGTGGAATGGAGCCAAAGCCACTTGGTCATGTCGAGGACAAAAATTAGAGGCAGTCGTACCACTCTTTGATAGATGGATCGATTGTCTGCTCGGCTCCCTCATTTATGAGAGATAGGGTTGTTCGCATGGTGAATCACTGGTTAGAAACTTCGAGTTTCACTTATGATTCTCCGCGTCTTGATTTACAAAATCAAATGGGTCAAGTAATTGGATTTCAATTGTATAAGTCTTTTGGTATGGTAAACGTCCACACTATCGTGGCTTGCTGTATCGAATGGGACTTTAGATCGATTGATGTAGACAGTTATAGAAGGGAGTGAAGGATCCGTGTGTCAACGTAAACGTCCACACTATCGTGGCTTGCGGTGATATGCGAGTCTCAAACAAACTTCTTAGTACTGAGTAATGGTTAACACTTAGGTACGCTTCATAGTATTCCTCCCATCGAGGTAACGCTATTGATGATGTACGACCGAAGGAAATCTAATTGCTAAATCATTTGGGTGGGTAAACGTCCACACTATCGTGGCTTGCCTTACCTGATGGGATTTTAGATGTGATTAGTGATTTAATGATATTATTTAAGGGAGATAATATCGGATATTAAATTGTTTGTTTGTTTTATGTGCTTATAGGTTAGGAATGACTGTGACCCCACTTTGTGATATACTTAAAGATGAAAACTCACTGGTTCCATATAGTACTGATTGGAAAAGAAATCTGGACACTGTCCAGACTGTTGAGCCTTCTGAATCCACTGATGACCCAACTCATGAGGACATTTGGAATGACCTCAGAATGATGTTGAGACATAGCGTGGAAGCCGGACAAGAAGTGATTGACATACTCTATAAATTCAGTCCTCTTGAGGAGTCGCTTAAAAACGATTTCAAAAGAGCTGAACTTATAAGTATGATCAGAAAATCACAAGCTCTTGTGGCTAATATGGAAGTGCAAGCAAAGAAGCCCAGTGGTTCCAAACCACGGAATGGGAAGAGCAAGCCGCGAGGCAAGTGCTATCAATGCAAGCAGTCTGGGCACTGGAGGTCTGATTGTCCTCTCATCAAAGGTACGAAATTTTCCTTAGTCACTGAAACATTATCAGTGGTGTTATCTACCAGCACCTGGTGTGTAGATACGGGGGCCACTGATCATGTCTGCAATTCATTGCAGGGGTTCCAGGAAACCCGGAGACTTAGAGAGGGAGAGATCGTGGTCTACATGGGCAATGCCGCGAGGGTGGCGGCTGTTGCAGTGGGAGACGTTCACTTACGCTTCAGTAGTGATAGGATTTTAGTTTTACATAATTGTCTTTATGTACCCAACTTTAGAAAGAATTTAATTTCGGTTTCTAAACTTATTATGAATGGATATTCTGTCTCTTTTGACCACTCGGTGATCATAAGAAGAAACAGTGAGATTATCTGTTCTGGTACATTGGTGGACGATTTGTATGTGCTAAATCCTGAGTCTAACACGATGCAACTAACCGAGAGTAATAACACATCTACGAACACCAATAAGAGAAAGGAACCTTCTAAAATGAATCAATTATACTTGTGGCATCTAAGGCTAGGTCATATTAACTCAAATAGAATTCAAAGGTTGAAATCTGATGGTCTCATCAGTGGTGTTGAAGGAGAGGACCTTCCAACCTGCGAATCCTGTTTAGAGGGAAAAATGACCAAGCGTTCTTTTTCTGGTAAAGGACGAAGGGCTGAACAAGTATTGGATTTGATTCACTCTGATGTATGCGGACCTATGTCTACCCAGGCAAAGGGAGGGTACGAGTATTTCATCACTTTCACTGATGATTACTCAAGGTATGGATTTGTATACCTGATGCGCCGCAAGAGCGAATCCTTTGACAAGTTCAAGGAGTTCAAGGCTTTTGCGGAGAACCTTCAAGGTAAATCCATTAAATGCCTGCGATCTGATCGCGGAGGCGAGTACCTGTCTGGAGAATTCAAGGCATACTTGGCAGAGAATGGGATTGAATCCCAACTGACTTCACCATACACTCCCCAGCAGAATGGTGTGTCAGAAAGAAGGAATAGGACTCTTATGGAAATGGTGCGATCGATGATGAGTTACTCGGACTTACCTATTATGTTCTGGGGACATGTCTCGGAAACAGCGGCGTATATCTTGAATAGGGTTCCAACCAAAACGGTACCAACCACACCCATGGAATTGTGGAGTGGGCGCAAGCCTAACTTGAGACACATTCGGATCTGGGGTTGTCCAGCACATGTGTTGCGACAAGGTGCCGATAAGTTAGAACCTAGATCAGAATTACGGCTGTTTATAGGATACCCGAGAGGAACTAAAGGTGGCATGTTCTATAGTCCTACGGACCAGAAGATCGTTATAAGTAATTGATGGAGTTATATTCTAAATGTCTAGTTTAGTGACAATATGGAACTCCTTATCTGTGTTTTATTATCTATTAATCAAACTGTCGACATTTTGTCTATCTTGTACTTGAATGCAATAGTCCTAGATATATACGTTGTAGACAGTATGGCGTGAGGAGACACGCGGAAGATCATACTGTCGGTTACTCGTATATTATCGAACAGAAGCTCTAGACTTAGATGGACAGGGACAATCCATCGGTACGTCGTAGTGTGATTGGGTGATAGTTGGTCTTAACTATTATGTCACACTTGTACACTTGGTGTATTGAGCAGGACCACGGGAGGGCGTTCGATTTATACTAATCGACGTAATCGAACTAGACCTCAGAATTACGGATATACGAATTCTTAATCCCTATATAATTATAGGTGCGTGTGTCCAATTCTCGGTTCTTTAACTTGCCAATGAGTGAGACTATTTGATTAGTCGAGATACTCGGTAAATTGGGAATCGGAATTGTACACACGGCATGCTATAGATTATAGACAGGAAACCGTGTCCCGTTTATCGGGTTGATAACGTCCCCGAGATGAGCTCATAAAGTTTATCATGTAAACCCTGCAGGTGGATTTGTTCCACATGATAATAAGGATGAGTGGTACTAGTCTCGGATAATAAGAAACGAATTAATTTAATTATTAGTAATTAAATAAATTCGTGGACGTTCGATATCTTAAACACGGGGAAAGTCGTATATGAAATTTCGGCGGAAATATTATTGTTGAAATAATATTAAATTAATTTCGGGAATTCAATTATTATTTTATAGTGGAGTTAATAATAATTAAAATTGAAATCGATTAATTAAGGAATTGCGTTTACGTATTCCAAGTTAATTAATATTTCAATTTAGCCCTTAATTAATTTAACCTTGGGTCCCTGGTGTAACTCTATATAAACTCCCCCCCTTGCCTATTCTAAACCTACAGTTCGCCGCTTTTCTATTTTACTGAGAAAAATAATTGTTAACGCAAATATAATTTTTCTCTGTAAAATACATTAGTTAGCGCTGATATTTTTCTCTAACTGAGAAAAAGAATATCACGATAGAAGAAGAAGAAAGCAGAAAAGGCAAACCCAACAGATCGTTGCCCACACAACGGTTGGAGTCGGGATCAGAGTCATACACCAGAAGCATCTAAGGTCTCAACAATCGACCGAGAGGTATGAGATCGGAACTTTCAATTCCGCATTTATTTCGATCTCGGTTTTATCTCGTTGAACGTATATGAACGTAGATCGGATTCCGGGGTCGTGGGTAGTGTTCCTCGACTACTGGGGGGTCTAGGACCTCCGGATCGGTAGTCGGATGAGGAAAAACGACCTGGAAACGAGCCCGGAACAGCAACGTCGCGTTGCTGTTCGCGGACGAACAGCGACCGCTGTTTGCAGCTCCACCAGCGACCGCTGGACTGCAATCGGCGGGCGCTGATTGGGAACAGTCCAGCTCCGTTTCGCGCGGTTGTCCTCCGGGGCGATGGCTGGGCGTGATTCGGAATAAGGGCTGTCGTGCGAACGAAGTAGTGACTTCGGAGGTCGACTGGGAGCGTTCGGATGTTCGAGCGATCGAACGAACGCATCCCGGGTAGTCGAAATCCAACAAATGGTATCAGAGCCGGTTATGCGTTCTTGTATTGTTTGCGAGTTTGTTTTGCAGGTCACCCGATTATTATGGTCATATGTTTATGTACTGTATGTTGTGGTTTGTTAAACTCTCGGGGTTGTCGAGATCTTTTGGTTTTAACGTTGCTTGCTTGTAATAGTTAAAACGACGGGTTGAGTCGTTTAAGTTTTTTCTATTTCGGTTTTTCGTTTTTCGTTTATCCGGGTGTATAGGGTCGATCATTCCTGTATAGGATCGATGCCGGAAGTAGTTAGTTTACTTATGTATTGATGCTGCTACTTGGTGGATCGAGAGGAGATCGAAGGACGGACGAACGAGGGTCGAGAAGTCGAACCCGCAGCCTGCTGTGCACAAACGGCGCCCGCTGGAGGGCAAACGGCGACCGCCGTTTGCAGCTCCTCCAGCGACCGCTGTTCCTCAAACGGCGGGCGCTGTTTTGAGTTTTGGCAGCAGCGACGCGGGGGTTCGACGGACATCACGGATCGCTTGTCGAGGGCTCGGGATGATACTCCAGTGGGAGGAGTTCGTCTCTTGGTCCTTAGACGAGTCGGTGATAGACCGAGACCGAGACGAGCAACGAGACGAAGATCCGAGAAGACGTGCATCGAAGATTTAAAGGCCATAATAATCGGGCCACGTTAAATGCTTTTTGTGTGTTTTAACGTGTTTTATTATGCTTTAAATTTCATGCATGCTTATTAATCCCTTTCGTAAAAACTAAGTGGGAGAGGGATTGGAAACAATCCCGCGGTCTCCATTCTCTGTTTTGATGGTGATGTGTGTCGCTTACGAGTTGGCTTTAGTGTCATCCTCCCTATCGGATAAAGTTGACACACGGATATCACTGGATCAAAATTCGAATTCAATTCCATTTATAGAATTGAACACTTAAGTTTTTCAAAGCAATGCCTAATCTGTCTTTCAAAGACTAATTTCAACTCGACTCATTCTCACCCCGGGGAGTGGAATGGAGCCAAAGCGCTTGGTTATGTCGATGACACAGATTAGAGACATTCGAGTCATTTGATGACTAGATCGATTGTCTGGTTGGCTCCCTCACTTTGTGAGAGATAGGGCTCAATTGCATGATTGATCGCTGGTTAGAAACTTCGAGTTTCACTTACGAGATATCAAGCTTTGATTAATGAAATTGTGAAATTTATTAAATGGAATTCAATTAACAAAGTTGTTTGTTTAGTAAACGTCCACACTATCGTGGCTTGCTAGACGGAAACGGAACTTTGGGTTAATTGAGGCTCGACAGTTATAGGAAATCGTAAAGGGACCGCATGTCAACGTAAACGTCCACACTAACGTGGCTTGCGGTGGGCGTGTAGTTTCCGAGCGGTTAACTTAGTACTGAGAAGTGGTATACACTTAGGTACGCTTTACAGTATCCTCCCCATCGGAGTCACTGCTGTAATGATGTACGACCGAAGTAAAAGTCCAGTTATAAAATCGTTTGGACTAGTATACGTCCACATGAACGTGGCATGCTAGTCTGATGGGATTTTAGGATTAATTGGTAAATTTAATGATATTAATTAAGGGAGTTAATATTGAATTAAATTTGACAGTTTGATTTGTCTCTTTTATAGATATGGCACTCAACCCGCTGTCCATTATACTAAAAGAAAACAAACTCACTGGTCCGAACTATGTTGATTGGAAACGAAACTTGGACATTGTCCTAACTGCTGAGGAGTACAAATATGTACTCCATGAGGTTTGTCCTGATGAACCTATTGACACTTCCACTCCTGAGGAAAAGGAAGCTCATCGGAAGTGGGTCAAGGCTGATCAGATGGCGCGGTGCTACATTTTGGCTTCTATGTCAAATGTGCTGCAACATCAGCATGAGGCCATGACCACTGCCTATGATATGATGCTTAACCTCAAGGAGATGTTTGGTAGTCAGGATAGGGCAACCAGACAAGATGCTATGAGAAAACTCATGACGGCCACTATGTCCGAAGGAACGCCCGTGAGGGATCACGTTCTTAGGATGATAGGCTATCTGAATGAGATAGAGATTATGGGAGGAGCTATCGATGGGGAAACCCAGATCGATATAGTGCTCCAGTCTCTGCCTAGGAGTTTTGAGCAGTTCCGCCTGAACTATAACATGAACAAGAGGTTATATTCGTTGGCGGAGCTCCTGACTGAACTCCAGGCGGCAGAGGGAATCTTTAAGAAATCTCATGCACTTGTGACTGTGAAACTTCCTGGTCCTCCGGGGACTAAGAGGAAGAAGAAGCAAGGACGGAAACCCAGTGGACCCAGCAATGGTGGACCACGGAATGGAGTGAACAAGCCCAAGGGCAAGTGTTTCCGTTGCAAGCAGTCTGGACATTGGAAGTCTAATTGTCCTCTCAGACAAGGAGGTACGAACTTTTCCTTAGTCACTGAAACATGTTTAGCGGTGTTATCCACCGGTACCTGGTGTGTGGATACGGGAGCCACTGATCATGTCTGCAATTCTTTGCAGGGGTTCCAGGAAACCCGGCGGCTTAGAGAGGGAGAGATCACTATCTACATGGGCAACGCTACGAAAGTGGCGGCAGTTGCAGTGGGAGATATTCATTTGTCTTTTAATAATAAAGTTTTGGTATTGAATAATTGTCTTTATGTACCGAATTTTAGAAAGAACCTTGTTTCGGTTTCTAAATTGGTTTTGAATAAATATTCTGTTTCTTTTGATAGTTCTGTTATTATCAAAAGGAATGGTGAGTATATCTGTTCTGGTACATTGATAGGCAACTTATATATACTGAATCCTGATTATTCCACGATGCAACGAGTAGAGTCAAATAATACATCTAGTACCAATAAGAGAAAGGAGCCTTCTAGGATGAATCAAAAGTACTTATGGCATCTTAGGCTAGGTCATATTAACTTGGGCAGGATTCAAAGGTTGATAACTGATGGAATACTCAGTGGTGTGAAAGATGAGGACTTTCCAACCTGCGAATCATGCCTGGAAGGAAAAATGACCAAGCGACCCTTTAGTGATAAGGGGTATAGATCCAAGGAAGTACTGGAATTGATTCACTCTGATTTGTGCGGGCCTTTATCTGTCCAAGCGAGAGGAGGTTATGAATATTTCGTAACCTTCACTGATGATTACTCAAGGTATGGTTTTATATACCTGATGCGCCGCAAGAGCGAGTGCTTTGACAAGTTCAAGGAGTACAAAGCTCTTGTGGAGAACCTTCATGGTAAAACCATAAAGACTCTACGATCTGATCGTGGAGGAGAGTACCTCTCGGGAGAGTTTAAGGCGTACTTATTAGAGAATGGGATTGACTCCCAAATGACTGCACCATACACGCCCCAGCAGAATGGTGTAGCAGAAAGAAGGAATAGGACTCTTATGGAAATGGTAAGATCTATGATGAGTTATTCAGAACTACCAGTTTCGTTCTGGGGATATGCCTTGGAAACAGCGGCGTATATCCTGAACTTAGTTCCTTCTAAATCAGTCCCTAAGACGCCCTCGGAATTGTGGACCGGGCGAAAGCCGAACTTGAAACACATTCGGATCTGGGGTTGTCCAGCACATGTGCTGAAGCATGGGGCTGATAAGTTGGAATCTCGTTCAGATATTCGGTTGTTTATAGGATATCCTAGAGGAACGAAAGGTGGTCTGTTTTATAGTCCTAAGGACCAGAAGATCGTTGTTAGCACCAACGCTCGGTTCTTGGTGATGGAGTTGTATTCTAAATGTCTAGTTTAGTGCAAATACGGAACTCCTTATCTATACCTTAGTTCGAGATATGATTCAAACATGATTGCATTTAATGCAATAGTCCTTGATGTATACGTTGTAGACAGTATGGCGTGAGGAGACAAGCGGAAGATCATACTGTCGGTTACTCGTATACTATCGAACAGTAGCTCACGACTTAGATGGACAGGGACAATCCATCGGTACGTCGTAGTGTGACTGGTAGATAGTCGGTATTGACTATCATGTTACACTCGTACACTTGGTGTATTGAGCAGGACCACGGGAGGGCGTTCGATTTATACTAATCGCAGTAATCGAACTAGACCTCAGATATTACGGATATACGAATTCTTAATCCCTATATAATTATAGGTGCGTGTGTCCAATTCTCGGTTCTTTGACTTGCCAATGAGTGAGACTAAATGATTAGTCGAGATTCTCGGTAAATTGGGAATCGTAATTGTACGCACGGCATGCTATAGATTATAGACAGGAAACCGTGTCCCGTTTATCGGGTTGATGACGTCCCCGAGATGAGCTCATAAAGTTTATCATGTAAACCCTGCAGGTGGATTCGTTCCACATGATAATAAGGATGAGTGGTACTAGTCTCGGATAATAAGAAACGAATTAATTTAATTGTTAGTAATTAAATAAATTCGTGGACGTTCGATATCTTAAACACGGGGAAAGTCGTATATGTAATTTCGGCGGAAATATTATTGGTAAAATAATATAGATTAATTAATTGGGAATTCAATTATAATTTTATAGTGGAATTAATTATAATTAAAATTGGATTTAATTAAAGGTTTTCTTTTAAGGACACCGGTTTAATTAAATTACAATTTAGCCTAATTAATTAATTGTCTTAAGGTCCCTAGTGTGGCCTATATATACCCCTCAATCTCTCTTCTCTTAACCTACAAAACGCCGCTATAATTAATTCTGTGGAGAAATTATTTTGTTAGCGCAATTATTTTCTTCTCTGCTTAATTAATTTAGATTAGCGCAGTGTTTTTATTTCTGTAGAAATTAATTTGCTAGCGCAAATATATTTCTGGAGACAGAATAATTAATTCTGTAGAAATTAATTTGCTAGCGCAAATATATTTCTGGAGACAGAATAATTAAAACGTGAAAAAGAGGGTTTGAGAGAGAAGAAGAAGAGAAGACTCCGGTGGATCGTTGCCCACACAACGTCCGGCGTCGAGGGCTAGGATACACACTAGAAGATCTCAGGGTGTTCGCCTATTCGGCTTCTCCGAATCACGCATCAAAGGTATAAGAAATCGAAACCCTTATTCCGCAATTATCGATCTCTAAATTCGTTAAAAATACATCGAACGATCGATCGGGTTCCGGGAGTCGTGGTACGTGTTCCTCGACTACTGGGGGGTCAAAGACCTCCGGAACGGTGGTCGGAAGAGGAAAAACGGACCGGAAACGAGCCCGGAACAGCAACGTCGCGTTGCTGTTCGCGGAGAAACGGCGACCGCCGTTTCTAAACGGCGCCCGCCGTTTTGGTGTTTTTCTGGCAGCCCGCTCGGTTCGCGCGGTTGTCCTTCGGGGCAATGGCTGGGCGTGAATCGGGGCACGGGCTGGGAAAGCGAACGAAGTAGCGACTTCGGATGTCGACTGGGATCGTTCGGATGTTCGAGTGATCGAACGAACGTATCCCGGGTAGTCGATTTCCAACACTTGGAAGAGGATTATATAATGGACCATAAGCCCAAGAGTGAGATAATACTTAACGAACTGAGAGGGGACGATCAAGGCTTAGATCCAACCGAACCGGGTGATACGCCACCACAGTCTGCACCTGTAGTTACTGAGGTTACACCGGAGCCTCGTCGTAGTGGGAGGGTTGTTCGACAACCAGATAGGTTCATGTTTATAGGTGAGTCTTCGGACTTGTTACCTGGAGAACATGAAGCCGATCCCTGGACCTATGGCGAGGCGCTTAAAGATCAAGATGCTCAGTCTTGGCAAAAGGCGATGAAATCTGAGATTGAATCAATGGATTCAAATCAGGTCTGGAATCTTGTAGCACCGCCCAAAGGTGTAAAAGCCATTGGTTGCAAGTGGGTGTACAAGAGGAAAAGAGGGTCTGACGGGAAGGTTGAAACCTTCAAGGCTAGGCTTGTTGCGAAAGGGTATACTCAGAAAGAAGGGATCGATTATGAGGAAACCTTTTCGCCGGTAGCTATGCTAAAGTCGATCCGGATTCTTTTGTCTATAGCAGCTCATATGGATTATGAGGTGTGGCAAATGGACGTCAAGACGGCATTCTTGAATGGGAATCTTGACGAGACCATTTACATGAGACAGCCAGAAGGTTTCATCAAGAAAGGCCAAGAGCATCTAGTGTGTAAGCTAAACCGATCCATTTATGGATTGAAGCAAGCTTCTAGATCTTGGAACATGCGGTTTGATGAGGTTATCCAGTCTTATGGATTCATTCAAAGCATGGACGAGTCGTGTGTATACCGGAGATGTGACGGAAACAGTGTGGCGTTTCTCGTGCTTTATGTAGATGACATCCTTCTAATTGGCAACAATGTGAAGATGTTGTCGGACATAAAGGGATGGTTGTCCAAGCAATTTGATATGAAAGACTTAGGACAAGTTGGGCATGTTCTTGGGATCAAAGTTATAAGGGATCGCCGGAAAAGAACATTAAGCTTGTCCCAGGCTTCATATATTGATACGATTCTGGCTCGTTTCAACATGCAGAATTCCAAGAGAGGTGCTCAACCTTTCTGCCATGGAATTCATCTATCTAAAGACATGTGTCCCAAAACACAAAAGGAGATAGATTACATGAAGAAGGTTCCTTATGCTTCGGCAGTAGGAAGTCTAATGTATGCCATGTTGTGCACGAGACCTGGTATCTGCTATGCCGTGGGCATGGTAGCTAGATATCAGAGTAACCCTGGACAGGGTCACTGGACTGCTGTAAAGAACATACTTAAGTACCTGCGAAGGACTAGGAATTATGTTCTGAGTTACAAAGCGTCCGAGTTGATTCCTATTGGTTACACAGACTCGGATTTCCAATCTGATAAGGATCAACGAAAGTCTACATCAGGCTATGTGTTCACATTGGGAGGTGGAGCAATTTCATGGAAGAGTGTTAAGCAGAAATGCATTTCGGACTCTACCATGGAAGCCGAATATGTAGCAGCCTCTGAGGCAGCTAAAGAATCGGTGTGGCTCCGGAACTTCCTTATGGACTTGGATGTGGTTCCTAAGATGCCTAGAGCTATCACAATTTATTGTGACAATAGCGGTGCAGTGGCTAATGCAAAGGAACCACGAGCCCACAATGCGAGCAAACACATAGATCGCAAGTACCACCTGATTAGAGACATCGTCAGGAGGGGCGATGCGGTTGTCACCAAGATTGCATCAGCGGATAACCTGGCTGACCCCTTTACGAAGGCACTTCCAGCGGAAGCGTTCAAGAGACACGTGAAGGGGATGGGTATCGGATGTATGGTAGAGGGCAACTAGAGATTTAGTATAAGTGGGAGATTGATGGAGTTATATTCTAAATGTCTAGTTTAGTGACAATATGGAACTCCTTATCTGTGTTTTATTATCTATTAATCAAACTGTCGGCATTTTGTCTATCTTGTACTTGAATGCAATAGTCCTAGATATATACGTTGTAGACAGTATGGCGTGAGGAGACACGCGGAAGATCATACTGTCGGTTACTCGTATATTATCGAACAGAAGCTCACGACTTAGATGGACAGGGACAATCCATCGGTACGTCGTAGTGTGACTGGGTGATAGTTGGTCTTAACTATTATGTCACACTTGTACACTTGGTGTATTGAGCAGGACCACGGGAGGGCGTTCGATTTATACTAATCGACGTAATCGAACTAGACCTCAGAATTACGGATATACGAATTCTTAATCCCTATATAATTATAGGTGCGTGTGTCCAATTCTCGGTTCTTTAACTTGCCAATGAGTGAGACTATTTGATTAGTCGAGATACTCGGTAAATTGGGAATCGGAATTGTACACACGGCATGCTATAGATTATAGACAGGAAACCGTGTCCCGTTTATCGGGTTGATAACGTCCCCGAGATGAGCTCATAAAGTTTATCATGTAAACCCTGCAGGTGGATTTGTTCCACATGATAATAAGGATGAGTGGTACTAGTCTCGGATAATAAGAAACGAATTAATTTAATTATTAGTAATTAAATAAATTCGTGGACGTTCGATATCTTAAACACGGGGAAAGTCGTATATGAAATTTCGGCGGAAATATTATTGTTGAAATAATATTAAATTAATTTCGGGAATTCAATTATTATTTTATAGTGGAGTTAATAATAATTAAAATTGAAATCGATTAATTAAGGAATTGCGTTTACGTATTCCAAGTTAATTAATATTTCAATTTAGCCCTTAATTAATTTAACCTTGGGTCCCTGGTGTAACTCTATATAAACTCCCCCCCTTGCCTATTTTAAACCTACAGTTCGCCGCTTTTCTATTTTACTGAGAAAAATAATTGTTAACGCAAATATAATTTTTCTCTGTAAAATACATTAGTTAGCGCTGATATTTTTCTCTAACTGAGAAAAAGAATATCACGGTAGAAGAAGAAGAAAGCAGAAAAGGCAAACCCAACAGATCGTTGCCCACACAACGGTTGGAGTCGGGATCAGAGTCATACCCCAGAAGCATCTAAGGTCTCAACAATCGACCGAGAGGTATGAGATCGGAACTTTCAATTCCGCATTTATTTCGATCTCGGTTTTATCTCGTTGAACGTATATGAACGTAGATCGGATTCCGGGGTCGTGGGTAGTGTTCCTCGACTACTGGGGGGTATAGGACCTCCGGATCGGTAGTCGGATGAGGAAAAACGACCTGGAAACGAGCCCGGAACAGCAACGTCGCGTTGCTGTTCGCGGACGAACAGCGCCCGCTGGTGGGCAAACAGCGACCGCTGTTTGCAGCTCCACCAGCGACCGCTGGACTGCAATCGGCGGGCGCTGATTGGGAACAGTCCAGCTCCGTTTCGCGCGGTTGTCCTCCGGGGCGATGGCTGGGCGTGATTCGGAATAAGGGCTGTCGTGCGAACGAAGTAGTGACTTCGGAGGTCGACTGGGAGCGTTCGGATGTTCGAGCGATCGAACGAACGCATCCCGGGTAGTCGAAATCCAACAGTACTAACGCTCGGTTCTTAGAAGAAGACTATGTCATGGACCACAAGCCTAAAAGTGATATAATACTTGATGAGTTGAGAGGTAACAAGGAAGACTTAGATACAGCCGAACCGAGTATAGATACACCACTAGAACCTGCACCTACTGTCACTGTTAATACACCGGAACGCCGTCGTAGTGGGAGGGTTGTTAAACAACCAGACCGATGGATTGGACTGGGTGAGTCTTCGGACTCTGGACCTGGAGTTCATGAAATCGATCCATGGACCTATGATGAGGCGGTACAAGATATAGATGCGCCTTCTTGGAAGAAAGCGATGAAATCCGAAATTGAATCTATGGATTCTAATAAAGTCTGGGATCTTGTAGAACCACCAAGCGGCGTAAAGCCAATTGGGTGTAAATGGGTCTACAAGAGAAAGAGAGGATCTGACGGAAAGGTTGAAACCTTTAAAGCTCGGCTTGTTGCGAAAGGATATACTCAGAAAGAGGGAATCGATTATGAGGAGACCTTCTCGCCGGTAGCCAAGATAAAGTCGATCCGGATTCTCTTATCCATAGCAGCTCATATGGATTATGAGGTGTGGCAAATGGATGTCAAGACAGCTTTCCTAAATGGAAGTCTTGACGAGACGATTTATATGAAACAACCAGAAGGATTCATTGCTAAGGGGCGAGATCATCTAGTGTGCAAGCTTAATCGATCCATTTATGGATTGAAACAAGCCTCGAGATCGTGGAACCTGCGGTTTGACGAAGTAGTCCAATCTTTTGGATTTAGTCAAAGCATGGACGAATCGTGTGTGTATTGGAAACGTGATGGGAAGAAGGTGGTGTTTCTCGTGCTTTATGTAGACGACATTCTTCTCATTGGCAATAGTGTGAAAATGTTATCAGACATAAAGGGATGGTTGTCTAGACAATTCGATATGAAAGATTTGGGAGAAGTCGGGCATGTTCTAGGGATCAAGGTTATAAGGGATCGCCGGAATAGAACATTGTACCTATCCCAGCAATCTTACACAGACACGATTCTGGCTCGTTTTAACATGCAAGATTCCAAGAAGGGTGAGCTGCCCTTCAGTAAAGGAACTTATCTTTCTAAGGAGATGTGTCCTCAGACACAAAAGGAGAAAGATGAAATGAAAGCAGTTCCCTACGCTTCGGCTGTGGGAAGCTTGATGTATGCAATGTTATGCACGAGGCCTGATATCTGCTATGCAGTAGGCGTAGTAGCGAGATATCAGAGTAACCCTGGAAAGGCTCATTGGACTGCCGTAAAGAGCATTTTCAAGTATTTGCGAAATACTAGGGATTATGTTCTAAGTTACGGAGCAGACAATCTGATTCCTTTGGGTTATACGGATTCGGATTTCCAAGCTGATAAGGACCGGTGTAAGTCGTGATCAGGCTATGTGTTTCACTATTAAAGGAGGAGGAGTTTTAACATGGAAGAGTGATAAGCACGATGCTTTTCGGACTCTCCCATGGGTAACCAAATAGCGGCCTCAGAGGCAGCGGAAGATTTGGTATGGCTCCGGTATTACCTCTGGGACTTAGATGTGATTCTTAGTTTACCAAAGGCTATGTAAATAGCGGTGCAGTGGCAAACTTTAAGAGATCACGAGTCCATAAGTGTAAGATAACACATAGGGCAAGTACCACCTGATACAAGTCATCGTCAGAGGGACGATGCAGTAGTCACCAAGATAGCTTCAGAGCGGCAACCTAGATTGCTCATTCACTTGGTACTTCTTGGAAGTACAGTTTAAGCACGTGATGAGTATGGGAGTCGGGAGTTTGGAAGATATGACTAGACCTTAGTATAAGTGGGAGATTGTTGGAGTAGTATACTTAATGTCTAGATTTGAGTATTCTGAACTCCTTGTACACTTTCATTTACCTATTAAATACGAACATTCATTTGCTTTTAATTATTGTTAATTAAATACATGCAAATTATAGTCCTGGATTAGATACGTTGTAGTTAGTATGGTGTGCGACGTCACACAGAAGATCATACTATCGGTTACTCGTATTTAATCGAACAGATGCTCACGACCTAGATGGACACGGACCAATCCATCGGTATAGTCGTTGTGTGAGAGAGAAAATAATTTGTCTTAATTATTTTATCACACTTGTACACTTGGTGTATTGAGCGGATCGATTGAGACTCATCAATTAGGTTTGCTCGGCGATAATTGATTTGAGACTCAGTGTATTTTATTCTTAATCCCCGATACAATTGCGGGTGTGTATATTTAGTATAAGTGACTTTGATTTTCCAAAGGAATTGACCGGTTTAATTATTGGGTCAATTACCGGTTAAGTTGGGTCACTATATTTTATATATGGCATGCCGTGAATTCTTGACGGGACAGTGTATCCCGGAAGGGTTGATAATATCCCCGAGATGATCTCATAAGGATTTATTATGTAAACCTCGCGAGTGGATTTAATTCCGCATAATAAATAAGGTTGAGTGGTACTAGTCTCGGATAAAAGAGATGAATAAATTTATTAAGCAATAAATAAATTTTATTCATGGATATTTATATCTTAAATACACGGAATAAATAATACTACCGGAGAAATATTATTTAGATATAATATGGTTTAATATTGGGAGTGCAATTAAATTTATATAGTGGAAAATAAATTTAATTAATATTGATAAGGATTAATGGACTTGGGCAGTGGGCTCAATTTAATCTTCAATATTGGAAGCCCAATATTCCACCTCCTTTAGATCCCCTACGTAGCCTATAAAAGCACTACATGGCCTTCATAAGAGACAAGACAAGATAATCATACTTGATTAGTCTAGAGAGTTGAAGGAGATCCATAGGAGTTCGATAGATCGTCGCCCACCCGACGTTCGAACGGAGTGCAAGGAATACGTGGGAAGATTCAAAGGTCATCTTGATTTCGTTTCTCCGAACAACGAATCGAAAGGTAAAAATCTAAATGCCCTTGATTGTTCGATTTTGGATTTATCGAGAATACCGTAGAACGAAGATCCGAGGATCGAACCCCGGATGAAGGTCGAGTCGGGCGGTGGTGGTCGAACCACCGGACCGCCGGCGACTCGAGGATCCCTCATGGGGATCGATCGCGCGAATCCTCGACTGGACGCCGAGGATCGATCAAGCCCTACGGGGCTGATCGCTAGGGCTACGGGGTGTGACCCGTAGCAGCTCGTAGCGAGCTGCGGGTTCCCCGCAGCGGCTCGCTGGACGCGAGCCCTAGTCGCGTAGCAGCGGATCAACGGATCCGCTGCGGGATTGCTCGTAGCAACCCAGCGATCGCCCGCAGCAATCGCGAGTCCCTCGTGGGGACTCGACTGGGCGCGCACGCGTCTCCGCGCGCGTCGTGCGTTTGGTCGGGTCCCGGCTCGCGTGGGTTCGTGATTTCTCCGGCAATCGAGGTTTTTGATCGGGTTATTATTTTCCGCAAATTTTAATAGCCCGGGATATCGAATTCCAACAAGAACCACTGGGTTTCTTTGCTTTCTTTTCCTTTCCCCCGATTCATGCCTTTAGGTTTGAAACCTTTGGCATTGGCTACAAGAACTTGCGATCTCCGTCTCAACTCGTCTAAAAGGTCAATCATCTCAAAAACGTGTTTAAGCGTTTCCTCGAAGCGACTGGCCTTTATGAGTATCATCATCGCTTCTTGTCTAGCCGCCTATGTCAATAGGCTCGGAAGGACAAACCTCATTGAGTACAACCTTGTACTCTTCAACAGTTTGGGTAATGTCTAGATCTCCATTCCAATCTTTACATTTAGGGACCAGTGAGTTTAAAATCCTTACGTATCACAGAAAGTGGATTCAAAGCCATTTCCTAATCTATGAGCACATATAATAACAAACAATCGATTTAATCTCCGATATTATCTCCCTCAAATAATATCATTAAACCACTAATCACCTCTAAAATCCCATCAGATAAGGGAAGCCACGTTCGTGTGGACGTTTACCTATCCAAATGATTTAGCAATTAGATTTGCTTCGGTCGTACATCAATTATAGCGTTACTTCGTTGGGAAGAATACTATAAAGCGTACCTAAGTGTAAACCATTACTCAGTATCTAAGAAGATTGTTTGGGACACGTATATTCACCGCAAGCCACGTTCGTGTGGACGTTTACGTTAACATACGCTCTCTTACTCCCTTCTATAACTGTCTACATCAATCGTTCCAAAATTCCATTCAATGTAGCAAGCCACGTTCGTGTGGACGTTTGACTTTTACAATTGACTCCCAATTACTTGAATCATTTAATCTTGTAAATCAAGACGCGGAGAATCATAAGTGAAACTCAAAGTTTCTAACCAGTGATTCACCATGCGAACGACC
This sequence comes from Euphrasia confusa, assembly GCA_954870475.1. NCBI lineage: Eukaryota > Viridiplantae > Streptophyta > Magnoliopsida > Lamiales > Orobanchaceae > Euphrasia > Euphrasia confusa. The sequence continues at coordinate 15,515,734 of OX940958.1, forward strand.
CTATCTCTCATAGAATGAGGGAGCCGAGCAGACAATCGATCCACCTTCAAAAGATGGTACGACTGCCTCTAATTTGTGTCCTCGACATGACCAAGTGGCTTTGGCTCCATTCCACTCCCCGGGGTGAGAATGAGTCGACTTGAAATCAGTTTTGGAAAGACAAATTAGGCATTGTTTGATAAACTTAATCAATGTTTCTCGTAAAAGGAATTACAAGAATTCTCCTCCAATGACTTGTCTATACGAACTTCAAAAGTCCATAAAAGTCACCAAGAGAACAGCAATGGAGACCATGGATATGTTTCCATACCCTCTCCCACTTAGCTTTTTATAACAAAGGGATACGCTATCTAATGCATAATTAAATACACATAAGCATGCATACATGAAATAAAGCATATAGAATATTATCACATAATCATAATAATACTAGAATATTATTTTCCGACTATTATGGCTTTATCGCATCCCCGTATGCGTCTTCTAGTCTTTAGTCTTCGTTCTTGAATGCTCCATGTGACGGGAATATTAATTCCAATATTTAAATCTATTTATTTAAATAAAATTCGAAAATTAAGTCAATCGAATATATCAAAAATAAAATTAAATATTATTAATATTTTTATTATTTTTATTTTCCTTTTCTACTCCATTAAATCTCTAGAATCCTATCCAAGACCCACTTGGAATATTCTAGAAGATTTCTATAATGAAATAAGGAAATAAAATAATCTAGGACTCTTAATCCTTCCAAATTAATTCCTTTCCTAATCCATTAAAAATTCCATAAATGAATAATTAAATAAGGAAAAAATTAATTTAGGACTCTAGTCCTTTCAAATTAATTCCTTTCCTAATCCATTAAAAAATCCATAAAGGAATAATTAAATGAGGAAAAATTAATTTAGGACTCTTCTACTTTCCAAAATTAATTAATTTCCATGTCCATGAAAATTCCCATAAAATAGGAATAATCAATTAGGAAATAAATTAATTTAATAATTAATTATTTTCCTTTCCAATTCTATTAAATCTCTAGAATCCTATCCAAGTTAGACTTGGAATATTCTAGAAGACTTCTATAATAGAATAAGGAAATAAATTAATTCCAATTAATTCTTTTCCTATTTCCATGAGAGTTCCCAAACTTAAGAATACTCAAAATAGGAAAACTGAATTAATTAGGAAAGCGAATCTAGGTAGGAGTAGCACGGGGTGCGCCACCCCCACCCTTTGATCGATCGGCCGGCCACCCGGGGAGGAGCACCGCCGCCCAGCCACGCCGGCCAGCCACCGAACCGGCGGCAGCCCGCGGCTAGGGCGATCGAGCCCCTCGCCCATGCCTTTGATCGATCATCATCATGGGATCGATCCCAATCGATCCCGAGCCCTAGCTCCCTCTCTTCGTCTCCTCCGTCAAACTTTTCCGGTCGTCGTTTCGTCCTCGATCCAACGTAAATAAATTATAAATTTATTATTACGCTATCCGGTATCGATTCTCAACAAAACGACCTCGAACAATTTCCGGAAAAATTAAGAACAAGCATTCACCACACAAGAACAAATATTGACATCACCGAAAGTTTAATAATCAAGAACATTATTATGACATTAATTAATAAAAATTAAATCTAGCCATAATAATCGGAAACCCTGCAAGGTAGAACAATTTATCGAAAAATACCATGAACTAAAACCAACGCTCTGATACCAATTGTTGGAAATCGATATCCGGAATTAATAAATTTAAATAAATAAATTATCTAATTAATTCCGACCGAAATCCTACGGAGATCGAATATCCGGATTGTCAAAATTGCGGAACCGACAACCCAATCGACTCCCGGAACATGTACATGACCATACGAAAAAGTTACGCGGGAAAAACACGAGAGAACTCGCGTGAACCCGCGAAACCCGTAGCAACCACGCGGGGTTGCTCGCAGCAGCCCGCAGCAACCCGCAGCGAGTCGCCTGACTCGCTGCTGCTGGGACCCTGCTGGATCGCTGCGGGTCAGCTGCGGGAAATCCCACAGCACCCAGCGAATTCCCCGTAGCAGCCCACAGCAACCCGCAGCGAGTCGCCTGACTCGCTGCTGCTGAGCGCTACGAGTCGCTGCGGGAAAACCCGTAGCTGGCAGCAGATCGCTACGGGAAAACCCGCAGCCGATCCGCGTGATCGAGCCCTAGGCTCGATCCACCTCGCGCGATCCCTTTCCAGCCGAGTCGTCGAGCCGCCGGCGGTCCGGTGGTCCGACCACCACCGCCCGGTTTGACCTCGTCTCGTGGGTCCGTTCCTCGGATCTTGGTTCAAGGTATTTTTACGATAATTAAACGATAAAATCATAAAAGAGGGTTTTACGATTTACCTCGTTCTCGTTGTTCGGAAAAACGAAGAACTCAATTTGACGACCTTGAGATCTTCCCGCGTATTCCTTGCACTAGCTCGGACGTCGTGTGGGCGACGATCTACCGAACTCCATGGATCTCCCTCTCTACTTTCTCTCTCTAGAATTGTGATCTTCAACTTATGAGAATAGAGAAGACCATGTAGTGCTTTTATAGGCTACGTAGGGGATCTTAAGGAGGTGGAATATTGGGCTTCCAATATTAATAATTAAATTGAGCCCAAGCCCAAATCTATTAAATTAATTAATATTAATTAATTCTATTTTCCACTATATAAAATTAATTGCACTCTCAATATTAAACCATATTATATCAAATAATATTTCTCCGGTAGTATTATTTATTCCGTGTATTTAAGATATAAATATCCATGAATAAAATTAATTTATTGCTAATTAATTTATTCATCTCTTATATCCGAGACTAGTACCATTCAACCTTAATTATTATGCGGAACGAATCCACCTGCAGGGTTTACATAATAATTCTTTATGAACTCATCTCGGGGATATTATCAACCCTTACGGGATATACTTTCCCGTCAAGTATTCACGGCATGTCATATATAAAATATAGCGACCCAACTTAACCGGTAATTGACCCAGTAATTAAACCGGTCAATTCCTTTGGAAAATCAAAGTCACTTATATTAAATATACACACCCGCAATAGTATCGGGGATTAAGAATAAAATACACTGAGACTTTAATCGATTATCGCCGGCAATCCTAATCGATAAATCTCAAAGGATCCGCTCAATACACCAAGTGTACAAGTGTGATAAAATAATCAAGATAGATTATTTTCTCTCTCACACAACGACTATACCGATGGATTGGTCCGTGTCCATCTAGGTCGTGAGCAACTGTTCGATTAAATACGAGTAACCGATAGTATGATCTTCTGTGTGTCCATACAACACCATACTAACTACAACGTATAAAATCCAGGACTATAATTTGCATATATTTAATTATAAATAATTAAATGCAAATAATTGTTTATTTAATTAAATAGATTAATGGCAATGGATCGTGAGTTTCCGTTACTTAAATCTAGACATTAAGTACACAACTCCAACACTGCTGCGGGCTGGTGCCGCGGCGGGTGCCCCATCCCTCCTCCGGTGACGGCGGTGAGTCGCCGGACTCACCGCCGAGGGCTGCCGGAGCAGCCCCATGCGATCGCGGCTGGCGCGCGATCGCGAGCCCCTCGCGGCAGGTTCTCGGGTAGGGTTTAGCCGCGGGTTCATCCCGCGGCGACGCTCCGGTTGAGCTTCGGCGTCGTACGGTGTTTCTCGTGTTATCCGGCGAACGGATTTCGGTCGGGTTATCGTTTCCGCAAATTTGATAGCCCGGGATATCGATTTCCAACAATTGGTATCAGAGCGTTGGTTCTAGTTCATGTATATGTTCGATTTTATGTTCTACCTTGCAGGGATTCTGACTATTATGGCTTGTTAATTAATTGTTAATTATTGTCATAATATATTTATTAAACTCTCGGACATGTCGAGATTCGTTTTGTGTGGATGAATGCTTGTAATAGTAAAAATTCGGGGGTTGACCGAATTTAGTATTTATTATTATTGAATAATGTTTTCCGGAAAATGTATAGGGTCGATTTCATGTATAGAATCGATACCGGAATTGTAATTTAATTTTACGTTGGTACGATGTTGGAACAATCGCCGGAGAACGAGATGTGACGAAGGAGACGATGAGAGGGAAGGACCGGGGATCGATCAATCCCATGATCGATCCCGAGCGATCGACCGCAAGGAAGGGGGCCGATCGCCCCTCGGCCGTGGGTTGCCGCCGGCATGGTGGTGGCTGGCCGGCCGGCTGGGCGGCGGTTCTCCTCCCGGGTGGTGGTCGATCGGTGGGGGTGGTGCGGGGATCCCCACCCCGTGCTACTCCTACCGAGATTCACTTTCCTACTTTGATTCGGTTTTTCTATTTTGAGTGTTCCTATTTTTTGGGAACTCTCATGGAATAGGAAAAGAATTAAATTGGAATTAATTTATTCCCTTATTGAGTGTTCTTTTTTATGGGAACTCTCATGGATAAGGAAGAGAATTAATTTGGAATTAATTTATTTCCTAATTGATTATTCCTATTTTATGGGAATTTTCATGGACATGGAAATTAATTAATTTGGAAAGTAGAAGATTTCTAATTTATTTTATTTTCTTATTCTATTATGGAAGTCTTCTAAAATATTCCAAGTTTGACTTGGATAGGATTCTAGAGATTTAATAGAATTAGAAAGAAAAATAAATAAATAAAAATATTAATAATATTTAATTTTATTTTTGATTTATTCGATTGACTTAATTTTCGAATTAAGTATCTTTTGGATTTATTAAAAATAAATAGATTTAAATATTGGGATTAATATTCTCGTCACATGGAGCATTCATGAACGAAGACTGAAGACTAGAAGATGCGTACAAGGATGGAATAAAGCCATAATAGTCGGAAAATAATATTCTAGTATTATTTTGACTATGTAATAATATTTATGTGCTTTAATTTCATGTATGCATGCTTATGTGTATTCATTTATGCATTAGATAGCGTATCCCTTTATTGTAAAAAGTTAAGTGGGAGAGGGATTGAAAGCAATACCAATGGTGTCCATTGCTGTTCTCTTGGTGACTTTTATGAACTTTTGAACTTCATATAGACAAGTCATTGGAGGAGAATTCTTGTAATTCCTTTTACAAGAGACATTGATTAAGTTTATCAAACAATGCCTAATTTGTCTTTCTGAAACTGATTTCAAGTCGACTAATTCTCAACCCGGGGAGTGGAATGGAGCCAAAGCCACTTGGTCATGTGGATAACACAAATTAGAGACTTTCATATCTTTGAATCGATTGTCTGGTCGGCTCCCTCATTTATGAGAGATAGGGTCGTTCGCATGGTGAATCACTGGTAAGAAACTTCGAGTTTCACTTATGATTTACCACGTCTTGATTCACAAGATTAAATGTCTCAAGTAATTGGGAGTCAATTATAAAAATCTTTTGGTGTAGTAAACGTCCACACAACGTAAAAAAGTTAAGTGGGAGAGGGATTGAAAGCAATACCAATGGTGTCCATTGCTGTTCTCTTGGTGACTTTTATGAACTTTTGAAGTTCATATAGACAAGTCATTGGAGGAGAATTCTTGTAATTCCTTTTACAAGAGACATTGATTAAGTTTATCAAACAATGCCTAATTTGTCTTTCTGAAACTGATTTCAAGTCGACTCATTCTCAACCCGGGGAGTGGAATGGAGCCAAAGCCACTTGGTCATGTGGATAACACAAATCAGAGACTTTCATATCTTTGAATCGATTGTCTGCTCGGCTCCCTCATTTATGAGAGATAGGGTCGTTCGCATGGTGAATCACTGGTAAGAAACTTCGAGTTTCACTTATGATTTACCACGTCTTGATTCACAAGATTAAATGTCTCGAGTAATTGGGAGTCAATTATAAAAATCTTTTGGTGTAGTAAACGTCCGCACAACGTGGCTTGCTATACTGAATGGGATTTAGGATTAATTGATGTAGACAGTTATAGGGAATTGTGAAGGATTGTGAGTTATCGTAAACGTCCACACAACGTGGCTTGCGGTAATGTAGCAATTCCAAACGATTCACCTTAGTACTGAGTAATGGTTTACACTTAGGTACGCTTTATAGTATTCTTCCCAACGAAGTAACGCTATAATTGATGTACGACCGAAGCAAATCTAATTGCAAAATCGTTTGGATAGGTAAACGTCCACACAACGTGGCTTGCCATATCTGATGGGATTTTAGATGTGATTAGTAATTTAATGATATTATTTGAGGGAGATAATATCGGAAATTAAATTGATTATTTTTTTATGTGCTTATAGGTTTAATGAATAGCTTCTGTGATACTCAAGGAGAATAAACTCACTGGCCCCAATTATATTGATTGGAGGAGATATCTGGACATTGTCCTAACTTCTGAGTACAAGTTTGTACTTCATGATCAATGCCCTGCTGTGCCCACGAATGCCTCAACTGATGAGGAAAGAACGGCATATAGGAGGTCGAAAAAGGCTGATGAGATGGCTAGGTGCTATATTTTGGCTTCCATGTCAAATGTACTCCAAAACCAGCATCAGTCAATGGACACCGCCTATGACATGTTGTTTAACCTCAAAGAGATGTTTGGGCATCAAGACCGTGCGGCTAGGCAAGATGCAATGAGAGTCCTTATGAAAACTACTCAGTCTGAAGGAACGCTCGTAGGGGAGCACGTTCTTAAGATGATGGGGTTGTTGAATGAGTTGGAGATCCTAGGAGCTCAAATTGATGGGGAGACGCAAGTCGACATCATACTCCAATCTCTGGCCTCTGGTTTTGAGCAGTTCCGCATGAGCTATAATATGGGTAAACTATCTTATTCTCTAGCGGAACTCCTGACTGAACTAACGGCGGCAGAGGGGATCTACAAGAAGGGCAAGTCTCAAGCACTTGTAGCTACTAAGTCCAAAGGCCTCAAGCCTAATGGAGGTAGAGGGAAGAAAAGGAAGCATGTTTGGAAACCCAGTGGTGCCAAGAGGCAAGGACCGCGTGAAGGGACCAGCAAGCCTAAGGGCAAGTGCTTTCGACTCAAGAAGTTTGGACACTGGAGGTCTGATTGTCCTCTCAAAGGTACGAATTCTTCTTTAGTCATTAAAACATAGTCAGCGGTATTATCTACCAGAAATCTGGTGTGTAGATATGGAACCACTGACGGTATGTTCATTTTAAATGCAGGGGTTCCAGAAAACCCGGCGACTTAGAGAAGAAGAGTTCGAGTCTACATGGACAAAGCTGTAGAGGAGGCAGCTGTTGCAGTGGAAGACATTTTATCTGCTTTGAGTAGTTATAGGACTTCATTTCGAGTTATTGCTTTTATGTACCCCTTTTATTTTAGAAAGAACTATGTTCTGGTTTTCTATGAATGGATATTTATTTCTTTTAATCATTTGATGATTATTGAGAAGAAATTATGATATTATCTATTCTGGTACATTAGTTAGCAATATGTGAATGATGAATCCTAAGTCTTCACGATGTAACAAACCGTAGTATATAATTCGTTTTACCTATTAGAGATATTTCTTTACTAAGTCATTATACTTGCGGATTTTATACTAAGTAGTATTTATTCAAATAAAATTCAAAGGTTGAAAATTGATTTGATCAATTAAGTTGAAGGAGTGGACCTTCCAACCTAAGAATTGAATTTGGAAGATAATACGACTAAGCAAACCTTTCTGGATAAAGGATGTAGAATCCGGACAAGTATTAATATTGATTAACACTGATATGCAGACCTATGTCTACTCAGACAAGAAAGGTACGAGTACTTCATTTGATGAATACTCTAAGTATGGATTAGAATACTTAATATGCCACAAGAGCAAGTGTTTTGACAAGTCAATGGACACAAGGCTGTTGTGGAGTACAATCAAAGTATATCCATAAGTAGCCTGCGATCTAATCGCGGAGGCTAGTACTTGTCTAAAGACATAGCATAATCAGTAATTGGAATTAGATTCCAAATGACTACACCATACACTTCAAGTGTAGACATGGTGTATAATGAATAAGAAATAGATCTCTAATGGAATGGTAAAAGAAAGAGTTAATCGGTACTACCTATGTTCTATGGATATTTATGAAAGACAACGGCACATTCGATGTAGTTGTAAAATATCCTAGAAGAACAGAAGTCGTGTGTTCAATAGTACTATGAACCAAAAGGACGTTAAGTTCTAACGCCCGGTTCTTAGAGAAGTACTATTAGATGAATCACAATGCCAAAGTGACTAGATTGATGGAGTTGTATACTTAATGTCTAGATTTAAGTGATATGAACTCCCGATCCATTGCCATTAATCTATTTAATTAAATAAACAATTATTTGCGTTTAATTATTTATAATTAAATATATGACAATTATAGTCCTAGATTATATACGTTGTAGTTAGTATGGTGTGCGACGTCACACGGAAGATCATACTATCGGTTACTCGTATATAATCGAACAGTTGCTCACGACCTAGATGGACAAGGACCAATCCACCGGTATAGTCGTTGTATGAAAGAGAAAATAATTTGTCTTGATTATTTTATCATACTTGTACACTTAGTGTATTGGGCGGATCGCTTGAGATTTATCGATTAAGATTGCCTTTGATAATCGATTTAAATCTCAGTGTATTTTATTCTTAATCCCTGATATTATTGCGGGTGTGTGCATTTAATATTAGTGACTTTGATTTTCCAAAGGAATTGACCGGTTAGTATATTGGGTCAATTACCGGTAATGTTGGGTCACGGTATTTTATGTATGACATGCTGTGAATTCTTGATGGGAAAGTGTGTCCCGATAAGGGTTGATAATGTTGGAGTTGTGTACTTAATGTCTAGATTTAAGTAACGATAAAACTCCCGGTCATAGCATTTAATCTATTAAATTAATAAACAATTGTTTGCATTTAATTATTGATAATTAAATATATGCAATATATAGTCCTGGATTATATACGTTGTAGTTAGTATGGTGTAAGACGTCACACAGAAGATCATACTATCGGTTACTCGTATTTAATCGAACGGTTGCTCACGACCTAGATGGACACGGACCAATCCATCGGTATAGTCGTTGTGTGAGAGAGAAAATAATTTGTCTTAATTATTTTATCACACTTGTACACTTGGTGTATTGGGCGGATCGCTTGAGATTTATCGATTAGGATTGCCTTGAGATAATCGATTCAAGTCTCAGAGTATTTTATTCTTAATCTACGATACTATTGCGGGTGTGTATATTTAATATATGTGACTTTGATTTTCCAAAGGAATTAACCGATTTAATTATTGGGTTAATTACCGGTTAAGTTGGGTCACTATATTTTATATATGGCATGCCGTGAATACTTGACGGGAAAGTGTATCCTGGAAGGGTTGATAATATCCCCGATATGAGTTCATAAGGAATTATTGTGTAAACCTCATGAGTGGATTCGTTCCGCACAATAATTAAGGTTGAATGGTACTAGTCTCGGATTAAAGAGATGAATAAATTAATTAGCAATAAATTAATTTTATTCATGGATATTTAAATCTTAAATACACAGAATAAATAATACTACCGGAGAAATATTATTTGATATAATATGGTTTAATATTGGGAGTGCAATTAATTTATATAGTGGAAAATAAATTAATTAATATTAATGGGAGATTAATAGATTTGGGCTTGGGCTCAATTTAATCATTAATATTGGAAGCCCAATATTCCACCTCCTTTAGATCCCCTACGTAGCCTATAAAAGCACTACATGGTCTTCACTTTCTCATAACAATAAGACAAGATTATCATACTTGATATTCTAGAGAGTTGAAGAGGATCCATAAGCTTGGAGGATCGTCGCCCACCCGACGTTCAAGCTAGTGCAAGGAATACGTGGGAAGATCGTAAGGTCATCATCTTGATTTCGTTTCTCCGCACAACGAATCGAAAGGTAAAATCATATACTCTCTTCTATGATTTTATGTGAATTGATTGTGATACATACATGAACGCACGATCCGGGAAAACGACGAACTTCGGGGATGGGGATTCGAGATCCCCGGCGAAGGTTCGAAGGACCCTCGGCTGGGAGCCGAGGGGTGCGATCGAGCCCTAGGGCATCGATCGCGGGGCCCACACGAGGACGCCCCGGCTGGACGCCGGGGCATGCGATCGACCTCACGGTCGATCGCGGGGGGCAGCCGCGGCTGGTGCGCTGGGCGCACCGCCCTCCTCGGCGGTGGCGGTGAGTCGCCGGACTCACTGCCGGGGGCTGTTCGGAACAGCCCCACGGGGATGCGCGTGCATCCCCGGCGATCGCTAGGGCAGCGATCGCGAGCCCCGGCGGGGGCTCGACTAGGGTTTCTAGCCGCGGGTTTTTCCCGCGGCGATGATTCTCTTGTCGGGCCCAGTTCCGTTAGGTGGATCGCGTGTTTCCGGCGATGGGATTTCGGTCGGGGTTATCGGTTCCGCAATTTTTGATACCCCGGGATATCGATTTCCAGCAATTGGTATCAGAGCGTTTGGTTTCGTGTTCATGTATGTGTTCAATTGTGTTCTACCTTGCAGGGATTCCGACTATCATGGTTAATTAATTGATTAATTGTTTAATTAATTGTTATTTAATTTTACCATGATTATTAAACTCTCGGACATGTCGAGATTCGTTTTGTGTGGATGAATGCTTGTAATAGTAAAAATTCGGGGGTTGACCGAATTTAGATTTATTATTATTGTTCTATGTTTTCCGGAAAGTGTATAGGGTCGATTTCATGTATAGAATCGATACCGGAATTGTAAATTTATTTCTTGTAATTTATTTACGTTGGATCGATGCCGAGACGACCGCCGGAGAACTCGTGTGACGAAGAAGACGAAGAGGACGAAAAACCGGGGGGGTCGATCATCCCCATGATCGATCCCCATGAGGATCGATCGACCCCACGCCAAGGGGCTGCCCGCTAGGGTTTCCGGCCACGCCGGCCACCGGTGGTGGTGGCGCGTGGCTAGGGGGCGGCGGCGGTGGTGCCCGGCGATGGTGGTGGTCGACGGTGGGGGTGGTGTGGGGATCCCCAACCCATGCTACTCCTACCTAGATTCACTTTCCTAATTAATTCGGTTTTCCTATTTTGAGTATTCCTAAGTTTGGGAACTCTCATGGAGATAGGAAAAGAGTTAATTAATATTATTTATTTCCTTATTCTATTATGGAAGTCTTCTAGAATATTCCAAGTTCTACTTGGAATAGGAATCTAGAGATTTAATAGAATTAGATAGGAAAATAATTAATTAGTGAATTAATTTATTTCTATTTGATTATTCCTATTTTATGGGAAATTTCATGGACATGGAAATTAATTAATCTTGGAAAGTAGAAGAGTCCTATTTTATTTTATTTCCTTATTCTATTATAGAAGTCTTCTAGAATATTCCAAGTTTTACATGGATAGATTATTCTAGAGATTTAATAGAATTAGATGGGAAAATAAATAAATAAAAAATATTAATAATATTTAATTTTATTTTTGATTTATTCGATTGACTTAATTTTCGAATTAAGTATCTTTTGGATTTATTAAAAATAAATAGATTTAAATATTGGGATTAATATTCTCGTCACATGGAGCATTCAAGAACGAAGACTGAAGACTAGAAGACGCATACGGAGATGGAATAAAGCCATGATAGTCGGAAAATAATTTTCTAGCATTATTTTGACTATGTGATATGTGCTTTATTACTTGTATGCATGCTTATGTGTTTAATTATGCATTAGATAGCGTATCCCTTTGTTATAAAAAGCTAAGTGGGAGCGGGGATGGAAACATTCCCATGGTCTCCATTAATGTTCTCTTGGTGACATTTATGAGCTTTCGAAGTTCATATAGATATGTCATTGGAGGAGAATTCTTGTAATTCCTTTTACAAGAAACATTGATTAAGTTTATCAAACAATGCCTAATTTGTCTTTCTGAAACTGACTTCAAGTTGACTCATTCTCACCCCGGGGAGTGGAATGGAGCCAAAGCCACTTGGTCATGTGGATGACACAAATTAGAGACATTCGTACCATTCTTTTGAAGATGGATCGTTTGTCTGCTCGGCTCCCTCATCTAATGAGAGATAGGGTTGTTCGCATGATGAATCACTGGTTAGAAACTTCGAGTTTCACTTATGATTCTTCGCGTCTTGATTTACAAAATCGAATGCTTCAAGTAACTGGATGTCAATTGTAAAAGTCTTTTGGTGTAGTAAACGTCCACACTATCGTGGCTTGCTGCATTGAATGGGACTTTGGAACGATTGATGTAGACAGTTATAGAAGGGAGTGAAGGAAACGTACGTTAACGTAAACGTCCACACTATCGTGACTTGCGGTAACATACGAATCTTAAACAAACTTCTTAGTACTGAGTAATGGTTTACACTTAGGTACGCTCTATAGTATTCTTCCCATCGAAGTAACGCTATAGTGATGTACGACCGAAGCAAATCTAATTACGAAATCATTTGGATAGGTAAACGTCCACACTATCGTGGCTTGCCATATCTGATGGGATTTTAGATGTGATTAGTAATTTAATGATATTATTTGAGGGAGATAATATCGGATATTAAATTGATTGTTTGTTTAAATGTGCTTATAGGTTTAGAGAATAGCTATGAACCCACTTTCTGTGATACTCAAGGAGCATAAGCTCACTGGTCCCAATTACATTGACTGGAAGAGAAATTTAGACATTGTCCTAACTTCTGAGGAGTACAAGTATGTACTCCATGAAGTGTGCCCTGCCGAGCCCACGGCTGCCTCAACTGATGAGGAAAAACTGGCATATCGGAAGTGGAAAAAGGCTGATGAAATGGCTAGGTGTTATATTTTGGCTTCCATGTCAAATGTACTCCAAACCCAACATCAGCCGATGGACACTGCCTATGATATGATGTTTAACCTCAAGGAGATGTTTGGGGAGCAAGATCGTGCGGCTAGGCAAGAAGCCATGAGAGTCCTCATGTCGACTACTCAGTCTGAAGGAACGCCCGTTGGGGAGCACGTTCTTAAGATGATGAGTTTGTTGAATGAACTTGAGGTCCTAGGAGCTTCTATTGATGCTGAGACGCAAGTCGACATCATACTCCAGTCTCTGACCCCTAGTTTTGAGCAGTTTCGTACGAGCTATAATATGGGTAAACTATCTTATACTCTTGCGCAACTCCTGACTGAACTAAAGGCGGCAGAGGGGATCTACAAGAAGGGCAAGTCTCAAGCGCTTGTAGCTACCAAGTCCAAAGGCTTGAAGCCTGTTGGAGGTAGGGGCAAGAAAAGGAAGCAAGCCTGGAAACCCAGTGGTGCCAAGAGGAGTGGACCACGAGTGGGGGCTGCAAAGCCAAGAGGCAAGTGCTTCCGATGCAATAAGACTGGACACTGGAAGTCTGAATGTCCTCTCAAAGGTACGAATTTTTCTTTAGTCGTAAAAACATAGTCAGCGGTATTATCTACCAGAAATCTGGTGTGTAGATATGGAACCACTGACGGTATGTGCATTTTAAATGCAGGGGTTCCAGAAAACCCGGCGACTTAGAGAAGAAGAGTTCGAGTCTACACGGGCGAAAGCTGTAGAGGAGGCAGCTGTTGCAGTGGAAGACATTTATCTGCTTTAGTAGTTAAATAGGATTTCATTTCAAGTTTATTGCATTATGTACCCTTTATTTTAGAAAGAACTTTTGTTCTGGATTTCTATTATTTATGAATGGATATTTTATTTCTTTAATCATGGTGATGATTTTGATAAGAAATAATGGGTATTATCTATTCTGGTACATTAGACAGCAATATGTGAATGATGAATCCTTAGTCTACCACGATGCAACAAACCGTTCTATAACTTGTTTTACTATTTAGATATATTTCTTGTTAAATCATTATACTTGTGAATTCTTATACTTAGTAGTATTTATTCAAATGAGATTCAAAAGGTTGAAATTGATTTGATCAATTATAGTTGAAGGAATGGACCTTCCGACCTAAGAATCAAGTTTGGAAGATAATACAACTAAGCATACTTTTTGGTAAAGAATTCGGACAAGTATTGAGAATGATCAATGATATATGCAGACATATGTGTAAGATGTGAGTAGTTCTTTTGAGAATACTCGAAACATGGATTAGAATACTTGATGTGCCATAAAAGCAAAGTGTTTTAAGTCACAAAGCAATTATGGGGAACCTTCTAAGTATATCCAATGGAAGCCTGCGACTAAAATCGCGGAGGCTACCACATAACACATAGCATAATCAAAGATTGAGATTAAGTCTCAAATGACTACACCATACACTTACGTGTAGAGATGGTGAGTCAGTAAGAAATAGAATTCTAATAGTGAAAGAACAATTTGTTCGGAACTACCTATGTTCTATGGATATTCCTGGAGACAACGGCATATTCAATATGGTTGTAGGATATCCTAGATGAACAAAGTATTGTGTGTTCTATAGTACTATGAACCAGAAGGACGTGTAACGCCCGGTTCTTAGAGAAAGACTATTAGAAGAACCACAAAGCTCGAACTGACGCAATACCTTGGAATGAGAAAAAGGACAAAGACTAGGAACCAGCCAAACCGAGTAGAGGTACACCACACACTGCACCTAATGTTATTACTGTTATACACCGGGACGCCGTTGCAGTGGGAGGTTGTTAAGACAACCGCAGATGTTCATAAGACTAGAAGAGTTTCGGACTCTGGATCTAGTAGAGATGAAATCGACCCCTAGCTCTGCACAAAGGCAGTACTAGATCTAAATGTGCCTGCTTAGAAAACAATAAGGATTATTGTTAAGAGGCAAGATCATTTAGAGTACAAGCTTAGTAAATCCATTTATGGATTGAAACAAAGCTATAAATCGTGGAACTTGCAAATTGATGGGATAGTCCATTTGATGGATTCCTCAAAAGGCATAGACGATAGGTGTATTGGAGATGTAATAGAAACAAGGTGGTGTTTCTCGGAGATTTTATGTAGATGACAATTTCATCATTGGCAACAATGTAGGAAATGTTGTCAGACATAAGATAATGGTTTTCTAAATGAATCGAGATATAAGATTGAGTAGAAGTTAGAGCATGTTCTTGAGATCTTTCGATCTAAGGATAAGAACATTGTACTTCTCCTAGATATCTTATACGATTATGGTTTGTTTTAAACATGCATACTTCTGAGAAAGGTTATTGCCTTTCAGAGACAGAATATACATCTATCTAAAGGGTATGTGTTCGAACACATGAAGGAGATAGATGAGGACAAAGCAGTTTCCTATACTTCAAGTATGGAAAGCTTTATAGATGCAATGTTGTAAAACAAGAACCTGATATCAACTATGCGGTTTGCGTAGTGGGAGGATATCAAGGTAATCTAGACAAGAGATTTTCGGATGCTGTAGTAGTACTTGCGAAGTACTGGATTATTAAGCAAGACGAAATCTTCTTTGATTACAAATTCTTAGATCTTAAATCAGAGGAGGACCAGTGCAAGTCGATATCAGACTATGTGTTCACTTTTAGAAAGAGGTGGAACCATAAAGTGAAAGAGTGATAAGCAGGACGCTTCTCAGACTCTCTCATAACCGAATGAGCAGCCTCAGAGGCAGCGGAAGTTTTGGTTAGGTTCCGGGATAACCTCTTGACTTGGATATGACTCTTAGTTTACCAAAGGCTATTGGATAGCGGTGCAGGGTAAACTGGAAGAAGTCATAAGTCAAAAGTGATGTTAACACATAGAGCAAGTACCATCTGATACGAGTCATCGTCAAGGGAGACGATGCAGTAGTCACCAAGATAACTTCAGAGCGGCAACCTAGAGTGCTCATTCACACAGTACTTCTTGGAAGTACAACCCTAAGCACGTGATGAGTATGGGAGTCGGGAGTTTGGAGGAAATGACTAGACCTTAGTACAAGTGGGAGATTGTTGGAGTTGTGTACTTAATGTCTAGATTTAAGTAACGATAAAACTCCCGGTCATAGCATTTAATCGATTAAATTAATAAACAATTGTTTGCATTTAATTATTGATAATTAAATATATGCAATATATAGTCCTGGATTATATACGTTGTAGTTAGTATGGTGTGCGACGTCACACAGAAGATCATACTATCGGTTACTCGTATTCAATTGAACGGTTGCTCACGACCTAGATGGACACGGACCAATCCATCGGTATAGTCGTTGTGTGAGAGAGAAAATAATTTGTCTTAATTATTTTATCACACTTGTACACTTGGTGTATTGGGCGGATCGCTTGAGATTTATCGATTAGGATTGCCTTGAGATAATCGATTCAAGTCTCAGAGTATTTTATTCTTAATCCCCGATACTATTGCGGGTGTGTATATTTAATATATGTGACTTTGATTTTCCAAAGGAATTAACCGATTTAATTATTGGGTTAATTACCGGTTAAGTTGGGTCACTATATTTTATATATGGCATGCCGTGAATACTTGACGGGAAAGTGTATCCCGGAAGGGTTGATAATATCCCCGAGATGAGTTCATAAGGAATTATTGTGTAAACCTCATGAGTGGATTCGTTCCGCACAATAATTAAGGTTGAATGGTACTAGTCTCGGATTAAAGAGATGAATAAATTAATTAGCAATAAATTAATTTTATTCATGGATATTTAAATCTTAAATACACGGAATAAATAATACTACCGGAGAAATATTATTTGATATAATATGGTTTAATATTGGGAGTGCAATTAATTTATATAGTGGAAAATATATTAATTAATATTAATGGGAGATTAATAGATTTGGGTTTGGGCTCAATTTAATCATTAATATTGGAAGCCCAATATTCCACCTCCTTTAGATCCCCTACGTAGCCTATAAAAGCACTACATGGTCTTCACTTTCTCATAACAATAAGACAAGATTATCATGCTTGATATTCTAGAGAGTTGAAGAGGATCCATAAGCTTGGAGGATCGTCGCCCACCCGACGTTCAAGCTAGTGCAAGGAATACGTGGGAAGATCGTAAGGTCATCATCTTGATTTCGTTTCTCCGCACAACGAATCGAAAGGTAAAATCATATACTCTCTTCTATGATTTTATGTGAATTGATTGTGATACATACATGAACGCACGATCCGGGAAAACGACGAACTTCGGGGATGGGGATTCGAGATCCCCGGCGAAGGTTCGAAGGACCCTCGGCTGGGAGCCGAGGGGTGCGATCGAGCCCTAGGGCATCGATCGCGGGGCCCACACGAGGACGCCCCGGCGGGACGCCGGGGCATGCGATCGACCTCACGGTCGATCGCGGGGGGCAGCCGCGGCTGGTGCGCTGGGCGCACCGCCCTCCTCGGCGGTGGCGGTGAGTCGCCGGACTCACCGCCGGGGGCTGTTCGGAACAGCCCCACGGGGATGCGCGTGCATCCCCGACGATCGCTAGGGCAGCGATCGCGAGCCCCGGCGGGGGCTCGGCTAGGGTTTCTAGCCGCGGGTTTTTCCCGCGGCGGTGATTCTCTTGTCGGGCCCGGTTCCGTTAGGTGGATCGCGTGTTTCCGGCGATGGGATTTCGGTCGGGGTTATCGGTTCCGCAATTTTTGATATCCCGGGATATCGATTTCCAGCAGATAATGTCCCCGAGATGAGTTTATAAGGAATTATTATGTAAACCTGCAGGTGGTTTTGTTCTGCATAATAATTAAAGTTGAATGGTACTATTCTCGGATTCAAGAGATGAATAAATTAATTAGCAATAAATATAATTTATTCATGGACATTTCTATCTTAAACGCATAGAATAAATAATACTACCGGAGAGATAATATTATTTGATATAATATGGTATAATATTGGGAGTGCAATTATATTTATGTAGTGGAAAATAAATATAATTAATATTAATGGATTAATAGATTTGGGCTTGGACTCAATTTAATCATTAATATTGGAAGCCCAATATTCCACCTCCTTAAGATCCCCTACGTAGCCTATAAAAGCACTACATGGTCTTCTCTATTCTCATAACTTGAAGATCACAATTCTAGAGAGAGAAAGTAGAGAAGGAGATCCATAGAGTTCGGAGCATCGTCGCCCACCTGACGTTCGAACGAGTTCAAGGAATACGTGGGAAGGTCTCAAATTCTTCAATAAGATCTCGTTTCTCCGCACAACGAATCTAAAGGTGAATTAAATATTTCCGCTATTTAATTCATGTTTATTGAAATATTATCGAAAAACAAGATCCGATAAACGGGGATCCAAACCGGGACAATTCGGGAGGTGGCGATCTTGGACCGCCGGACCGCCGGCGACTCGAGACCCGGTTGGACGGATCAGCCCGTGGGAGCCCTCGGCTGGGCAGCCCACAGCCCGCCTAGGCAGCGGGCGATCGCTCGCGGTTGGAGCGATCGAGCGGTCGCGGTTTCGGCCGTGGCTAGGGCTCGATCGGGCTGCTCCTCCGCGATGCTCCGGGCTGTTCGGTCGTGGTTTCTGGGACGTCGATCGGAGTCGGTTCTACGACGACTCCGGGTGATCGATTTCCATCAGTTGGTATCAGAGCGTACGGTTACGTTTTTCTTTAATTGTTTCGATAATCGATTGTCGATGTATATGGCCATAAATTAATTTAATTTATTAAATTATTGTGCTATATATATTGTTCTACGTCTTTGTTTTTCTCTCTCGTATGAATTGTGTTTGACGGAAAAATCAAAATTAAAAATTGAGGGTTTTTCGGAATAATCGAACCGGAGGAGATCGACCGTGGGCTCGGGATAGGGCTGCGTGTGTTGCTGGACATGAGCAGGGGCATGGCTGGGCATGCCGGCGTGAGCCACCAGTGGTGGTGGTTCGCCGGCAGCCGGCGGCTGCGTTCGAAAGTCACGATTGGCGGCATCGCGGACGGCTTCGCGCTTGGACGAGCTCCTGATGGCGTGATGCTGCGAGGAAGCTTGGCTGGTCGGCTTGGCGTTCACCATCGCGAGATGGTTCGCCGGAAGTCGGCGGCAGTCGGCGGCGCGGCTACGAGCGCGCAGCCATCGGGGCCGTGTTTCGTCTTTCGTGGGTTGCGTTGACGAGCACGTCTTTCGTGGGTTGCGTTGACGCGTGGGCTGTGACGAGGATGATGGCGTGTATCGTCGGTGGTGACAACATGCCGGAAATCGACCCTGGTGCGCCACTCGTCGAAGAAGACGATCGACCATGCGGTGCTGGGTGAATTTGCATAAGGTGTCGTCCGACACAATGTTTTTTTTTACCGGCTGAATGAATTTAATTCATTCTTAATGATGCATGGTCATTTCATGGTCAACTGGTCTTACATGCACGTTGGTATGCATGTTTTTACATGCCTGGAACCAACTAAGTGCATGTTGGGTTCGATTGGGATGATCGCAATTTGTTTCGGTTAGCCCCGATAAATCCGATCTTTCCGAAAATAATTTAATCTTTCTAATTTAATTTAATTTAATTTTGGAATTAATTCAAATTTTATTTGGATTAGATTTCTTAATTATGGAATTAAATAATGGAATTAGATAGAGATTGAAATTAAGAAAGAAAATCCTAGTTTCTCTAGATATCCTATACTACTTGGATTAGAAGTATTAAGAAGAATCAAAATTCGATTTTGATTAGGATTCTTGAGATCTAATCTAAATAGGATTCAGAAATTATTAAAATATTGATTTTATTTAATTTAAGTATTTTATTTAAAATCATTAGATTAATTCAAAATTTATTTTGAATTGGAAAATCTTGAATTTTATTTAGAATAGAATTAAATATGGAAATCAATAGATTTTAATAAAATTGATTTTATTTAATTTAAGTATTTTATTTAAAATAAATAGATTAATTCAAAAATTATTTTGAATTGGAAATTTTGGATTTTATTTAGAATAAAATTAAATATGGAAATCAATAGATTTTAATAAAAATTGATTTTATTTAATTTAAGTATTTTATTTAAAATCATTAAATTAATTCAATTTTATTTTGAATTGGAAATCTTGGATTTATTTAAAATAGAATTAAATATGGAAATCAATGAAATTGATTTTATTTAATTGGAGTATTTTATTTAAAATCAATAGATTAATTCAAATTTATTTTTGAATTGGAATCTTGGATTTTATTTAAAATAAAAATTAAATATGAAAATCAAAGAATTTTTCCGTCGCTCGGCAAAGTATTCAAGACGTAGAATGAAGACTTAAGAAAAACATGCAGGAATTTATCAAGGTACGAATAGTCGAGAAATAATTTTACTTGAGCAATTATTTGATTATTTGTGTACGTACTTGCATGAAATGTATGTTTGTTCTTTTGCTTATGTGTATTTAATTATGCATTAGATAGCGTATCCCTTATTATAAAAATTTAAGTGGGAGAGGGATTGGAAACAATGCCATGGTCTCCATTGCTGTTCTCTTGGTGACTTTTATGGACTTTTAAAGTTCGTATAGACAAGTCATTGGAGGAGAATTCTTGTAATTCCTTTTACAAAGAAACATTGATTAAGTTTATCAAACAATGCCTAATTTGTCTTTCTGAAACTGATTTCAAGTCGACTCATTCTCACCCCGGGGAGTGGAATGGAGCCAAAGCCACTTGGTCATGTGGATGACACAAATTAGAGACTTTCGTGTCATTTTATGACTAGATCGATTGTCTGCTCGGCTCCCTCATTCTATGAGAGATAGGGTTGTTCGCATGGTGAATCACTGGTAAGAAACTTCGAGTTTCACTTATGATTTTCCGCGTCTTGACTTACAAGATTTAATGAATCAAGTAATTGGATGTCAATTATAAAAATCTTTTGATGTAGTAAACGTCCACACAAACGTGGCTTGCTATACTGAATGGGATTTTGGATTAATTGATGTAGACAGTTATAGGGAGTTGTGAAGGATTGTGAGTTATCGTAAACGTCCACACAAACGTGGCTTGCGGTGACGTAGCGATTCCATAAGATTCACCTTAGTACTGAGTAATGGTTTACACTTAGGTACGCTTTATAGTATCCTTCCCAACGAAGTAACGCTATAATTGATGTACGACCGAAGCAAATCTAATTGCTACTATTTGGATAGGTAAACGTCCACACAAACGTGGATTGCCATATCTGATGGGATTTTAGATGTGATTAGTGATTTAATTATATTATTTGAGGGAGATAATATCGGAGATTAAATCAATTGTTTGTTGTTATATGTGCTCATAGATTAGGAAATGGCTTTGAACCCACATTCTGTGATACTTAAGGATTTTAAACTCACTGGTCCCTGAATGTAATGATTGGAATAGAAATTTGGACATTGCCCAAACTGTTGAAGAGTACAAGTTTGTACTCAGTGAGCTTTGTCCTCCCGAGCCTATTAATGTCTCAACTGATGAGGAAAGGACTGATTTTAAGAAGTGGGAAAAATGCTTATGCAATGACCACTGATTATGATATCATGTTCAAACTCAAGTTGGTGTTTAGACATGACGTAGAGGCTAGACAAGAGGCGATGAGGATACTCATAAAGGCCAGTCGATTCGAGGAAACGCTTGAACACGTTTTTGAGATGATTGACCTTTTGGACGAGTTGAGACGGAAATCGCAAGCTCTTGTAGCCAATGCAAAAGGTTTTGAACCTAAGGGCAAAACCGGGGAAAGGAAAAGCAAGCAAAGAATCCCAGTGGTCCTAAGTTGCTTAGACCACGAGATGGGAAGAGAAAGCCATGAGGCAAGTATTCTCGATGCAAACAGTCTGGGTACTGGAAGTCTGATTATCCTCTCAAAGAAGGTACGAAATTTTCTTTAGTCGTAAAACATAGTCAGTGGCTATATCTACCAGAACCTGGTGTGTAGATATGGAACCACTGACGGTATGTGCATTCTAAATGCAAGGGTTCCAGGAAACCCGACGACTTGGAAAAGAAAAAATCGTAGTCTATGTGGGCAATGCTGTGGAGGAAGCAGTTGTTGCAATGGAGGACTTATAGGATTTCATTTTGAAATATTGCTTTGTGTACCCCATTATTTTAGAAAGAACTTTGTTCTGGATTTCTAAATTTTAATGAATGGATATTTTATTTCTTTTAATCATTTGATGGTTATAAGAAGAAATAATGATATTATCTATTTTGGTACATTAGCTAGCAATATATAAATGATGAATCCTGAGTCCACCACGATGCAATGAACCGTTTTATATAACTCGTTTTACTAATAAGAGATTTCTTTATTAAATAATTTATACTTGTGGATTCTTATGTTAAGTCATATTTATTCAAATAAGAGTTCAAAGGTCGAAAATTGATAGTTTGATCAATTAAGTTGAAGGAGTGGACCTTCCGACCTAAGAATCTAATTTGGAGGATAATACGACTAAGCAATCCTTTATGGATATAAGATATAAGATCCGGACAAGTATTAGAATTGATTGACTCTGATGTGATCAGAGCTTGGGATTGGATCCCAAGTGACTACACCATATAGTTCTCTGTAGAAATGGTGTGTCGGAAACAAGAAATAGAAATCTTATAGAAATAGTAAAAGCATGAGTTATACGAAACTACCTATGTTCTATGGATATGTCTTGGAAACAACAGCGCATTCAAATGCGGTTGTAGAATATCCTGGAAGAACAAAAGATGTGTGTTCAATAGTACTATGAACCAGAAGGACGTTATAAGTTCTAACGCCCGGTTCTTAGAGGAAGACTATTAGATGTGTTGGAAATCGATATCCCAGAATTAATAAATTTAAATAAATAAATTATCTAATTAATTCCGACCGAAATCCTACGGAGATCGAATATCCGGATTGTCTAAATTGCGGAACCGACAACCCAATCGAAACCGTTCGCCGGAAACCACCGCGAACCACCACGCAAGCCGTGACTCGACCAAAGTAGCCGACGTGGGATGAACCCACGGCAAACCCTAGCCGAGCCCCTTGCATGGGGCTCTTGATCGCGGTTGCGCGATCGCCGGGATGCCAAGCATCCCCGGGGCTGCTTCGAGCAGCCCCCGGCGGTGAGTCCGGCGACTCACCGCCACCGCTGGTCGAGGAGGGCGGTCTGCCCAGCAGACCCGCCGCGGCTCCAGCCGCGGCTGCTCAGCGATCGACCCTACGGGGTTCGATCGCTCGCCCCGGCGTCCAGCCGGGGCTCCTCTTCGCACGCGCCGCCAGGAGCGGTGGGGTACCGCCACCGCACCAGCCCGTGGCACCCCGCGGTCGACGTGAAGTCGACCGCATGCCCCAGCGTCCAGCCGGGGCTTCTCCTTTCCGGCGGCGATCGAACCCTAGGGTTTCGATCGCCACCCTCGGCCTAGCCGAGGGTCTTGCCGCGTGCATGCGCACGATCCCCACCGTGGGTCCGCCGATCGCGGTGGTCCGGTGGTCGACGACGACCACCACCACGCGTTCGGCCCTCGGTCCGGGGTTCGTTCTCGGATCTTTGGTTCATGATATTTTCACGATAATTAAACGATAAAAATCATAAAGAGGGTTTTACGATTTACCTCGTTCTCGTTGTTCGGAAAAACGAAGAATTCAATTTGACGACCTTGAGATCTTCCCACGTATTCCTTGCACTAGCTCGGACGTCGTGTGTGCGACGATCTACCGAGCTCCATGGATCTCCCTCTCTACTTTCTCTCTTAGAATTGTGATCTTCAAGTTATGAACTTATTAGAATAGAGAAGACCATGTAGTGCTTTTATAGGCTACGTAGGGGATCTTAAGGAGGTGGAATATTGGGCTTCCAATATTAATGATTAAATTGAGCCCAATCCCAAATCTATTAATCCATTAATATTAATTAATTCTATTTTTCACTATATAAAATTAATTGCACTCCCAATATTAAACCATATTATATCAAATAATATTTCTCCGGTAGTATTATTTATTCCGTGTATTTAAGATATAAATATCCATGAATAAAATTAATTTATTGCTAATTAATTTATTCATATCTTATTTCCGAGAATAGTACCATTCAACCTTAATTATTATGCGGAACAAATCCACCTGCAGGGTTTGCATAATAATTCCTTATGAACTCATCTCGGGGATATTATCAACCCTTACGGGATACACTTTCCCGTCAAGTATTCACGGCATGCCATATATAAAATATAGTGACCCAACTTAACCGGTAATTAACCAAATAATTAAATCGGTTAATTCCTTTGGTAAATCAAAGTCACTTATATTAAATATACACACCCGCAATAGTATCGGGGATTAAGAATAAAATACACTGAGACTTGAATCGATTATCGCCGGCAATCCTAATCGATAAATCTCAAACGATCCGCTCAATACACCAAGTGTACAAGTGTGATAAAATAATCAAGACAGATTATTTTCTCTCTCACACAACGACTATACCGATGGATTGGTCCGTGTCCATCTAGGTCGTGAGCATCTGTTCGATTAAATACGAGTAACCGATAGTATGATCTTCTGTGTGTCCATACACACCATACTAACTACAACCTATAAAATCCAGGACTATAATTTGCATATATTTAATTATAAATAATTAAACGCAAATAATTGTTTATTTAATTAAATAGATTAGTGGCAATGGATCGTGAGTTTCTGTTACTTAAATCTAGACATTAAGTACACAACTCCAACAATCTCCCACTTGTACTAAGGTCTAGTCATTTCCTCCAAACTCCCGACTCCCATACTCATCACGTGCTGAAGTTGTACTTCCAAGAAGCACTATGTGAATGAGCACTCTAGGTTGCCGCTCTGAAGTTATCTTGGTGACTACAGCGTCGTCTCCCTCGACGATGACTCGTATCAGGTGGTACTTGCACTATGTGTTATCTTACACTTATGGACTTGTGATCTTACCATTTGCCATCGCACCGCTATTTACATAGTCTTTGGCAAATTAAGAATCACATCTAAGTCCCAGAGATTATCCCAGAGCTATACCAAAACTTCCGCTGCCTCTGAGGCCGCTATTTGGTTACCCATGGTAGAGTCCGAAAAGCATCGTGCTTATCACTCTTCCATGTTAAAACTCCTTCTCCTTCATTAGTGAAACACATAGCCTGATATCGACTTACACTGGTCCTTATTCGATTAGAAACCTAAGAGAATGTAATCCAAAGGAAATGCTCGTCTGCTTTATAGTCTAGAACAGTACTTCAAAAGTACTTTTACAGCAGTCGAATATTCCTTTCCAGGATTACCTTGATATCCTCCCACTATGCTAACCGCATAGCCGATATCAGGTTCTCGTTTTCAACATCGCATTTATCAAGCTTTCCACACTCGAAGTGTAGGAAACTGCTTTCGTTGCTTCTATCTCCTTTTGTGTTCCCAAAACACATTTCCTTAGATAGATGCATTCCGTATCTGAAAGGTAACGAACCTTTCTCGGAATCTTGCATGTTAAAATGAACCATAATCGTACAAGATATCTAGAGAAGTACAATGTTCTTTTCTTGAGATCCTAGATCTTAAGAACATGCTCTAACTTCTTCTTTATCTCATATATCGATTTTTCTAGACAACCATCATTTTATGTCTGACAACATCTTTACATTGTTACCAATGATAAAATGTTATCTACATAAAACCTCCGAGAAACACCACTTTGTTTCCATCACGCTTCCCATACACACGATTCGTCAATGCCTTTTGATGAATCCATCAAATGGACTATCTCATCAATGCGCAAGTTCCACGAACTCTAGCTTTGCTACAATCCATAAATGGATCAACTAAGCTTGTACTCTAAATGATCTCGCCTCTTAACAATAATCCTTATTGTTCTCTAAGAAGGCACATTTAGATCTAGTACTGCCTTTATGTAGATCAAGGGATCGATTTCATGTATACTAGGTCCAGAGTCCGAAGACTCACCTAGTCTTGTGAATATCTCTGGTTGTCACACAACCTCCCACTACAACGGCATTCCGGTGCATAAACAGTAATAACAGTAGGTCCAGTTAGTGGTGTACCGCTACTCGGTTTGGCTGGTTCTTAGTCCTTTTTATCGTTTTCTCTCATTCCAAAAGTATCACGTCATTTTGGGCTCGTGGTTCTTCTAATAGTCTTCCTCTATGAACCGGGCGTTAGAACTTATAACGTCCTTCTGGTTCATAGTACTATTGAACACACATCTTTTGTTCTTCTAGGATATTCTACAACCGCATTTGAATGCGCCGTTGTTTCCAGACATATCCATAGAACACAGGTAGTTCCGTATAACTCATCGTTTACTATCTATAAGAGTTCCATTTCTTATTTACGACACACCATTTCTACACAACAGTGTATGGTGTAGTCATTTGGGATCAAATCCCAACCTCTGATCAGTATGCTATGCATTCCTCAGACAGGTACTTGCCTTCGCGATTAAATCGCAGGCTACAAATGGATATACCTTGATGGTTCTCCACAATTGCTTAGTGTCCATTGACTTGTCAAAACACTTGCTTTTGTGGCACATCAGGTATTCTAATCCATTTCTCGAGTAATCATCAAATGAAGTACTCGTACCTTATTGTCTGAGTAGACATAGGTCTGCATACATCAGAGTCAATCAATTCTTATACTTGTCCGGATCTTATATCATATATCCATATAGGATTGCTTAGTTATGTTATCTTCCAAATTAGATTCTTAGGTCGGAAGGTCCACTCCTTCAACTTAATTGATCAAATATCAATTTTCGACCTTTGAACTTCTTATTTGAATAAACACGACTCAGCATAAGAATCCACAAGTATAATTGATAAAGAAATATCTTATTAGTAAAACGAGTTTCATACTACGGTTCGTTGCATCGTGGTGGACTTAGGATTCATCACTTATATATTGCTAGCCAATGTACCAAAATAGATAATATCATTATTTCTTCTTATAACCATCAAATGATTAAAAGAAATAAAATATCCACTTATCAGAAATCCAGAACAAAGTTCTTTCTAATATGAAAGGTACATAAAAGCAATAACCCAAAATGAAATCCTATAAAATGTCCTCCATTGCAACAGCTGCCTCCTCTACAGCATTGCCCATGTAGACTACGATTTCTTCATTTCTAAGTCGTCGGGTTTCCTGGAACCCTTGCATTTAAAATGCACATACCGTCAGTGGTTCCATATCTACACACCAGGTTCCGGTAGATAATACCACTGACTATGTTTTATGACTAAAGAAAATTTCGTACTTTCTTTGAGAGGATAATCAGACTTCCAGTACCCAGACTGTTTGTATCGAGAATACTTGCCTTATGGCTTTCTCGTCCCATCTCGTGATCCAAGAAACTTAGGACCACTGGGTTTCTTTGCTTGCTTTTCCTTTCCCCCGATTTTGCCTTTAGGTTCAAAATCAGTCCTTTCCTCATTAGTTGATACATTAATAGGCTCGGGAGGACAAATATCATTGAGTACAAACTTGTACTCTTCAACAGTTTGGGCATTGTCTAGATCTCTATTCCAATCAATACATTTAGGGACCAGTGAGTTTAAAATCCTTACGTATCACAGAAAGTGGGTTCAAAGCCATTTCCTAATCTATGAGCACACATAACAACAAACAATTGATTTAATCTCCGATATTATCTCCCTCAAATAATATCATTAAACCACTAATCGCATCTAAAATCCCATCATATATGGCAAGCCACGTGGTGTGGACGTTTACCTACCCAAATGATTTAGCAATTAGATTTGCTTCGGTCATACATCACTTATAGCGTAACCTCGCGGGGAGGAATACTATAATGCGTATCTAAGTGTAAACCATTACTCAGCACTAAAGTAAATCGTTAGGAATTGCTACATCACCGCAAGCCACGTGGTGTGGATGTTTACGACAACTTCACAACTCTTCACAATTTCTTATAACTGTCTACATCAATTAATCCAAAATCCGTTAGTATAGCAAGCCACGTGGTGTGGACGTTTACTACACCAAGAGACTTTTATAATTGACTCCCAATTACTTGATTCATTTAATCTTGTAAATCAAGACGCGGAGAATCATAAGTGAAACTCAAAGTTTCTAACCAGTGATTCACCATGCGAACGACCCTATCTCTCATCAAATGAGGGAGCCGAGCAGACAATCGATCCATTTTAAAACAAATGGTACGAAAGCCTCTAATTTGTGTCCTCGACATGACCAAGTGGCTTTGGCTCCATTCCACTCCCCGGGGTGAGAATGAGTCGACTTGAAGTCAGTTTTGGAAAGACAAATTAGGCATTGTTTGATAGACTTAATCAATGTTTCTCGTAAGAGGAATTACAAGAATTCTCCTCCAATGACTTGTCTATACGAACTTCAAAAGTCCATAAAAGTCACCAAGAGAACAGCAATGGAGACCACGACATTGTTTCCAATCCCTCTCCCACTTAGCTTTTTATAACAAAGGGATACGCTATCTAATGCATAATTAAATACACATAAGCATGCATACATGAAATAAAGCACATAAAATATTATCACATAATCAAAATAATATTAGAATATTATTTTCCGACTATTATGGCTTTATCGCATCCCCGTATGCGTCTTCTAGTCTTTAGTCTTCGTTCTTGAATGCTCCATGTGACGGGAATATTAATTCCAATATTTAAATCTATTTATTTTTAATAAATCCAAAAGTTACTTAATTCGAAAATTAAGTCAATCGAATAAATCAAAAATAAAATTAAATATTATTAATATTTTTATTATTTTTATTTTCCTCTTCTAATTTCATTAAATCTCTAGAATCCTATCCAAGACCCACTTGGAATATTCTAGAAGATTTCCATAATGAAATAAGGAAATAAAATAAATTAGGACTCCTAATCCTTCCAAATTAATTCCTTTCCTTTTCTATTAAAAATTTCATAAAGGAATAATTAAATAGGAAAAATTAATTAAGGACTCATAAAACATTCCAAATTAATTATTTTCCTAATCCATTAAAAATTCCATAAAGGAATAATTAAATAGGAAAAATAAATTAATTATAAATTTATTCCTTTTCCTATTCCATGAAAACTCCCAAGAATAGGAATAATCAATAAGAAAAATAAATTTATTCTAAATTTATTCTTTTCCTATTCCATGAGAATTCCCAAAAAATAGGAATACTCAAAATAGGAAAACCGAATAATTTAGGAAAGTAAATCTCGGTTAGGAGTAGCACGGAGTGGGGATCTCCGCACCACCCCCAACCGATCGACCACCACCGAGGAGGAGCACCGCCGCCGCCCCCAGCCGGCGCGGCACCACCACCGGTGGCTAGGCGTGGCCGAGAGCCTCCCGCGGCTGCCCCCTCTCTCTCGGGTCGATCCTCCATGGATCGATCATGGGGATGATCGATCCGAGTCCTCCCTCTCGTTCGTCTCCTCCGTCACAATTTTCCGTTCGTCGTTTCGTCCTCGATCCAACGTAAAATAAATTACAAATTTATTACTACGCTATCCGGCATCGATTCTCTACATGAAAACGACCTCAAACAATTTCCGGAAAAATAAGAACAAGCATTCACCACACAAGAATGAATATCGACATCACCGAGAGTTTAATAATCAAGAGCAATATTATGACATTAATTAACAAAATTAAATCTAGCCATAATAATCGGAAATCCTGCAAGGTAGAACAATTTATCGAAAAATACCATGAACTAAAAACCTCGCTCTGATACCAATTATTGGAAATCGATATCCCGGAATTAAGAAATTTAAATAAATAAATTATCTAATTAATTCCGACCGAAATCCTACGGAGATCGAATATCCGGATTGTCTAAATTGCGGAACCGACAACCCAATCGAAACCGTTCGCCGGAAACCACCGCGAACCACCACGCAAGCCGGGACTCGACCAAAGTAGCCGCCGTGGGATGAACCCACGGCAAACCCTAGCCGAGCCCCTTGCATGGGGCTCGCGATCGCGGTTGCGCGATCGCCGGGATGCCAAGCATCCCCGGGGCTTCTTCGAGCAGCCCCCGGCAGTGAGTCCATCGACTCACCGCCACCGCCGGTCGAGGAGGGCGGTCTGCCCAGCAGACCCGCCGCGGCTGCCCAGCGATCGACCCTACGGGGTTCGATCGCTCGCCCCGGCGTCCAGCCGGGGCTCCTCTTCGCACGCGCCGCCAGGAGCGGTGGGGTACCGCCACGGCACCAGCCCGTGGCACCCCGCGGTCGACGTGAAGTCGACCGCATGCCCCGACGTCCAGCCTGGGCTTCTCCTTTCCGGCGGCAATCGAACCCTAGGGTTTCGATCGCCACCCTCGGCCTAGCCGAGGCTCTTTCCACGTGCATGCGCACGATCCCCACCGTGGGTCCGCCGATCGCGGTGGTCCGGTGGTCGACGACGACCACCACCACGCGTTCGGCCCTCGGTCCGGGGTTCGTTCTCGGATCTTTGGTTCATGATATTTTCACGATAATTAAACGATAAAAATCATAAAGAGGGTTTTACGATTTACCTCGTTCTCGTTGTTCGGAAAAACGAAGAACTCAATTTGACGACCTTGAGATCTTCCCACGTATTCCTTGCACTAGCTCGGACGTCGTGTGGGCGACGATCTACCGAACTCCATGGATCTCCCTCTCTACTTTCTCTCTCTAGAATTTTGATCTTCAAGTTATGAACTTATTAGAATAGAGAAGACCATGTAGTGCTTTTATAGGCTACGTAGGGGATCTTAAGGAGGTGGAATATTGAGCTTCCAATATTAATGATTAAATTGAGCCCAAGCCCAAATCTATTAATTCATTAATATTAATTAATTCTATTTTCCACTATATAAAATTAATTGCACTCCCAATATTAAACCATATTATATCAAATAATATTTCTCCGGTAGTATTATTTATTCAGTGTATTTAAGATATAAATATCCATGAATAAAATTAATTTATTGCTAATTAATTTATTCATATCTTATTTCCGAGAATAGTACCATTCAACCTTAATTATTATGCGGAACAAATCCACCTGCAGAGTTTACATAATAATTCCTTATGAACTCATCTCGGGGATATTATCAACCCTTACGGGATACACTTTCCCGTCAAGTATTCACGGCATGCCATATATAAAATATAGTGACCCAACTTAACCGGTAATTAACCCAATAATTAAATCGGTTAATTCCTTTGGTAAATCAAAGTCACTTATATTAAATATACACACCCGCAATAGTATCGGGGATTAAGAATAAAATACACTGAGACTTGAATCGATTATCGCCGGCAATCCTAATCGATAAATCTCAAACGATCCGCTCAATACACCAAGTGTACAAGTGTGATAAAATAATCAAGACAGATTATTTTCTCTCTCACACAACGACTATACCGATGGATTGGTCCGTGTCCATCTAGGTCGTGAGCATCTGTTCGATTAAATACGAGTAACCGATAGTATGATCTTCTGTGTGTCCATACACACCATACTAACTATAACGTATAAAATCCAGGACTATAATTTGCATATATTTAATTATAAATAATTAAACGCAAATAATTGTTTATTTAATTAAATAGATTAGTGGCAATGGATCGTGAGTTTATGTTACTTAAATCTAGACATTAAGTACACAACTTCAACAAGATGAACCACAAGCCCAAAATGACGTGATACTTCTGAAAAGAGAGAAAACGATAAAGACTTAGAACCAGCCGAACCGAGTAGCGGTACACCACTAACTGCACCTACTGTTATTACTGTTAATACACTGGAATGCCATTATAGTGGGAGGTTGTTTGACAACCGGAGATATTCATAAGACTAGGAGAGTTTTGAACTCTGGACCTAGTATACATGAAATCAATCCCTGGATCTACATAGAGGCGGTACTAGATCTAAATGTGCCTTCTTGGAGAGCAATAAAGAATTATTGCTAAGAGGCAAAGATCATTTAGAGTACAAGCTTAGTCAATCCATTGATGGATTGATGGAAAGCTTAAAGATCGTGGAACTTGCGAATTGATGAGATAGTCCATTTAATGGATTCATCAAAGGCATAGACGAATCAAGTGTATTGGAAACGTGATGGAAACAAGGTGGTGTTTCTCGGGTTTTATGCAGATAACATTCTTATCATTGGCAACAATGTAAAGATGTTTTCATACATAAAATGATGGTTGTCTAGATAAATCGATATAAAAGATGTAGGAAGAAGTTGTACATGTTCTTGAGATCTAGGATCTCTAGAAAAGAACATTGTACTTCTCCTGGACATCTTACATAGATATGATTATGGTTCGTTTTAGCATGCAAGATTCCGAGAAAGGCTTGTTACCTTTCAGATACGGAATGCATCTATCTAAGGATATGTGTTTTGGAACACAAAAGGAGATAGAAGCAATTAAAGCGGTTTCCAACACTTTGAGTGTGGAAAGCTTAATAAATGCAATGTTGAAAACGAGAACCTAATATCGGCTATGCGGTTAGCATAGTGGGAGGATATCAATGTAATCCTGGAAAGGAATATTCGACTGATGTAATAAACATTTAAAGTACTTTCGAAGTACTGGAAAATATGTTTTGGATTACGGAGCAGGCGAATTTTTCTTTTGGATTACATTTTCTTAGATTTCTAATCGGACGAGGACCGGTGTAAGTTGATATCAGGCTATGTGTTTCACTATTAAAGGAGGAGGAGCTTTAACATGGAAGAGTGATAAGCACGATGCTTTTCGGACTCTACCATTGGTAACCAAGAATAGCGGCGTCAGAGGCAGCGGAAGTTC
This sequence comes from Euphrasia confusa, assembly GCA_954870475.1. NCBI lineage: Eukaryota > Viridiplantae > Streptophyta > Magnoliopsida > Lamiales > Orobanchaceae > Euphrasia > Euphrasia confusa. The sequence goes on from OX940958.1 coordinate 15,548,483, forward strand.
TGGTGTTGCTCCGGGATAACCTCTGGACTTAGATGTGATTCTTAGTTTACCAAAGTCTATGTAAATAGCGGTGCAATGGCAAACGATAAGAAATCACAAGTCCATAAGTGTGAGATAACACATAGAGCGCAAGTACCACCTGATACGAGTCATCGTCAGGAGAGACGACGCTGTAGTCACCAAGATAACTTCAGAACGACAATCTAGATTGCTCTTTCACAAGGCACTTCTTGGAAGTGCATTTTAAGCACGTGAAGAGTATGGGAGTCGGGAGTTTGGAAGAAAAGACTAGACCATAGTATAAGTGGGAGATTGATGGAGTTGTATACTTAATGTCTAGATTTAAGTGATATGAACTCCCGATCCATTGCCATTAATCTATTTAATTAAATAAACAATTATTTGCGTTTAATTATTTATAATTAAATATATTCAAATTATAGTCCTAGATTATATACGTTGTAGTTAGTATAGTGTGCGACGTCACACGGAAGATCATAAAATCGGTTACTCGTATATAATCGAACAGTTGCTCACGACCTAGATGGACAAGGACCAATCCATCGGTATAGTCGTTGTATGAAAGAGAAAATAATTTGTCTTGATTATTTTATCATACTTGTAAACTTGGTGTATTGGGCGGATCGCTTGAGATTTATCGATTAGGATTGTCTTTGATAATCGATTTAAATCTCAGTGTATTTTATTCTTAATCCCTGATATTATTGCGGGTGTGTGCATTTAATATTAGTGACTTTGATTTTCCAAAGGAATTGACCGGTTAGTATATTGGGTCAATTACCGGTAAAGTTGGGTCACGGTATTTTATGTATGACATGCTGTGAATTCTTGATGGGAAAGTGTGTCCCGATAAGGGTTGATAATGTCCCCGAGATGAGTTCATAAGGAATTATTATGTAAACCCTGCAGGTGGATTTGTTCCGCATAATAATTAAAGTTGAATGGTACTATTCTCGGATTCAAGAGATGAATAAATTAATTAGCAATAAATATAATTTATTCATGGATATTTCTATCTTAAACGCACGGAATAAATAATAATACCGGAGAAATAACATTATTTGATATAATATGGTATAATATTGGGAGTGCAATTATATTTATATAGTGGAAAATAAATATAATTAATATTAATGGATTAATAGATTTGGGCTTGGGCTCAATTTAATCATTAATATTGGAAGCCCAATATTCCACCTCCTTAAGATCCCCTACGTAGCCTATAAAAACACTACATGATTTTCTCTATTCTCATAACTTGAAGATCACAATTCTAGAGAGAGAAAGTAGAGAAGGAGATCCATAGAGTTCGGAGGATCGTCGCCCACCCGACGTTCGAACGAGTGCAAGAAATACGTGGGAAGGTCTCAAGGTCTTCAATAAGATCTCGTTTCTCCGCACAATGAATCTAAAGGTGAATTAAATATTTCCGCTATTTAATTCATGTTTATTGAAATATTATCGAAAAACAAGACCTGATAAACGGGGATCCAAACCGGGACGAGTCGGGAGGTGGCGATCTTGGACCGCCGGACCGCCGGCGACTCGAGACCTGGTTGGATGGATCAGCCCGTGGGAGCCCTCGGCTGGTCAGCCCACAGCCCGCCTAGTCGGCGGGCGATCGCTCGCGGTTGGAGCGATCGAGCGGTCGCGGTTTCGGCCGTGGCTAGGGCTCGATCGGACTGCTCCTCCGCGATGCTCCAGGCTGTTCGGTCGTGGTTTCCGGGACGTCGATCGGAGTCGGTTCTACGACGAATCCGGGTGATCGATTTCTATCAGAGATACCTTAGAACGAGAGAAAAGGACAAAGACTGGAAACCAGCCAAACCGAGTAGCGGTACACCACTAACTGCACCTACTGTTATTACTGTTTATACACCGGAACGCCATTTTAGTGGGAGGTTGCTGATCAACCGGAGATGATCATAAGACTAGAATAGTTTTCGAACTCTGGATCTAGTATACATGAAATCGTTCCCTAGATCTAAATGAAGGGCAGTACTAAATCTAAATATGTCTTCTTAGAGAGCAATAAGGATTATTGCTGAGAGACAAGATCATTTAGAGTACAAACTAAGTTGATCCATTTATGGATTGTAACAAAGCTATAATTCGTGGTACTTGCGAATTGATGAGATAGTCCATTTGATGGATTCATCAAAAGGCATGGACGAATAGTGTGTATTGGAAACATAATGGAAACAAGGTGGTGTTTCTCGGAGATTTTATGTAGATAACATTCTATCATTAGGAACAATGTAAAAGTGTTGTGAGACATAAAATAATGGTTGTCTAAGATAGAATCGATATATAAGATAAAGAAGAAGTTAGATCATGTTCTTAAGATCTAGGATCTTGAGAAAAGAACATTGTACTTCTCTTAGAAATCTTATACGATTAAGGTTCGTTTTAACATGCATCATTCCAAGAAGGGTATGTTACCTTTCAAACATGGAATGCATCTATCCAAAGCATGTGTTGTGGACACATAAAAGGAGATAGAAGCAGTGAAAACAGTTTCCTACACTTTGAGTGTGGAAAGCTTTAAAATGCAATGTCGAAAAACGAGAACCAGATATCGACTATGCAGTTGGCATAGTGGGAGGATATCAAGGTAATCCTGCAAAGGAATATTCGACAGCTGTAAAAGTACTTTCGAAGTACTGTTCTAGACTACGAAGCAGACGAACTTTTCCTTTGGATTACATTTCTCAGATCTCTAATCAAATCAGGATCAGTGTAAGTCGATATCAGGCTACGTGTTCACTAGTAAAGGAGGTGGAGCCTAAGAATGGAAGAGTGATAAGCATGATGCTTTTCAGACTCTACCATGTGACTAAATAGCAGCCTCAGAGGCAGCGGAAGTTTGGTAGGGCTCCGAGATAACCTCTGGACTTAGATATGATTCTTGGTTTACCAAAGGCTATTTAGATAGCGGTGCAATGGCAAACTGAAAGAAATCATAAGTCCGTAGTGATGATAACACATAAAGCAAGTACCACCTGATACGAGTCATCGTCGAGTGAGACGACGCTGTAGTCACCAAGATAACTTCAGAGACGGCAACCTAGAATGCTCATGCATGAGGCACTTCTTTGGAAGTGCAGATTAAGCACGTGATGGGTATGGGAGTCGGGAGTTTGGAAGAAATGACTAGAACTTAGTATAAGTGGGAGATTGATGGAGCTGTATACTTAATGTCTAGATTTAAGTATCGTAAACTCCCGGTCATGGCATTTAATCTGTTTAAATAAATAATCGTTTGCTTTTAATTATTTATAATTAAATGCAAAATATAGTTCTGGATTATACACGTTGTAGTTAGTATGGTGTGCGACGTCACACGGAAGATCATACTATCAGTCACTCGTATATAATCAAACAGTAGCTCACGACCTAGATGGACAAGAACTAATCCATCGGTATAGTCGTTGTATGAGAGAGAAAATAATTGGTCTTGATTATTTTATCATACTTGTACACTTGGTGTATTGAGCGGATCGCTTGAGATTTATCGATTAGGATTGCCTTGGATAATCGATTTAAATCTCTGAGTATTTTATTCTTAATCCCTGATATTATTGCGGGTGTGTGCATTTAATATTAGTGACTTTGATTTTCCAAAGGAATTGATTGATTAGAATAACCGATCAATTACCGACAAAGTTGGGTCACGGTATTTTATGTATGACATGCCGTGAATTCTTGACAGGAAAATGTGTCCTCGAAAGGGTTGATAATATCCCCGAGATGAGTTCATAAGGAATTATTATGTAAACCTCAGGAGTGGATTTGTTCCGCATAATAATTAAAGTTGAATGGTACTAGTCTCGGATATAAGAGATGAATAAATTAATTAAGCAATAAATTAATTTTATTCATGGATATTTATATCTTAAACACATGAAATAAATAATACTACCAGAGAAAATATTATTTGATATATGGTGAATATTGAGAGTGCAATTATATTTATATAGTGGAAGTAATTATATAATTAATATTAATGGATTAATAGATTTGGGTTTGGGCTCAATTTAATCATTAATATTGGAAGCCCAATATTCCACCTCCTTTAGATCCCATACGTAGCCTATAAAAGCACTACATGGTCTTCACAAATCAAGACACATCATAAGATTATCATACTTGATATTCTAGAGAGTTGTGAAGGAGATCCATAGGAGTTCGGAGGATCGTCGCCCACACGACGTTCGAACGAAGTCCAAGGAATACGTAGGAAGATCCGAAGGTCTTCAAATCATCTCGTTTCTCCGCACAACGAGATCGAAGGTAAAATCGTTGAACACCCTCTATGATTTTATGTGAATTAAATCGTGATATATACATGAACGAAGATCCGGGACGAACGAACTCCGGGGACGAGGATTCGAGATCCTCGGCGGAGATCTAAGAGACCCTCGGCTGGGAGCCGAGGGTGGCGGTCGAGCCCTAGGGCACCGACCGCCGGCGCGCATCGAAGGAGCCCTGGCTAGACGCCGGGGCGTACGATCGACCGTGAGGTCGATCGCTGGGGGCAGCCGCGGGCTGGTGCCGCGGCGTGTGCCCCCTCCCTCCTCCGGTGACGGCGGTGAGTCGCCGGACTCACCGCCGGGGGAAGCCGGAGCAGCCCCATGCGATCGCGGCTGGCGCGCGATCGCAAGCCCCTCGCGGCAGGGGCTCGGCTAGAGTTTAGCCGCGGGTTCATCCCGCGGCAACGCTCCGGTTGAGCTCCGGCGTCGTACGGTGGTTCGCGTGTTATCCGACGAACGGATTTCGGTCGGGTTATCGTTTCCGCAAATTTGATATCCCGGGATATCGATTTCCAACACAACTACTGTTAGCAGCCATTTTTGGTTCCTTATCATCGGATGTCCTTCCTCTTGTTTCATCCGCCACCACTTCGGTTGATGCTTGGGCAATCCTTACCAGATTGTTTGCTAGCCGCTCTCGCTCCAGAGTCAATTAACTCAAGAGCGAACTCTATCGGATCACAATCGGTACTCGTTCAATCACTGAATATTTTGCACTACGTCAAGTCAAAAGCTGATGAACTCGCTCTCATTGATCAACCTGTTAGTATGGATGATCTAACTCTATTCGTTATCAATGGACTTGGCCCTGAATATGGCAACATTGTTGGTTCGATTCAAACCCATGAAACACCTCTTCGATTTGAGGAACATCACGATTTATTATTTGAACATGAACTCTCCATCAAAAATCAAGAATTTGCCACTCGTCAACTATTGGCAACTGCGGATTCTGCCCAGTCAAATTAACACGGCAACCGCGGAGGAAATTACTCTTGCCATAATGGCAACTCTCGTGGAGGCAACCAAAATTCCAGCCGTGATCGTCACCAGTCCTCTGGGCGTGGCAGAGGTCATTATCAGCACAGCAACAACTCACATGGAACCAACAACAATCGCAACATTGACCAGTCACAAAATACAAACATCTCAAACCAAACAATTGTTTGACAACTATGTAACACACCAGACCATGGAGCTCTTACTTGTCGGCATCCACCGGTATCTGCAAACTTTGCCACCTCTCCAGCAGCGGGGTCATCTACTAATCAGTGGATGGTCAACTCTGGTGCCTCTCATAATTTAACCGTCGATCTTAGTAATCTATCTATTCATTCCGAGTATGACGATACTGATGAAGTCCAAATCGCTGATGGCTCCAGAGTTCCTATAAGTCACACCGGTACATCTTATTTAAAATTTCCAGAACGTCAATTTATTATTTCTGATACTTTATGTGTCCCAAATGCTCGACAAAACTTATTGTCCGTGAGCAAGTTTACTGCAGCTGTTGGGGTTATTTATGTATTTCGAATATTATACTACTGAGTCGAGAGATGACTCTCCGTCATTAAGAAGAATTTGCCCCGTATTAGTGCTTTACGGAATCACAGGCAAAAGTCTCCCAAGATAAAACAACAAATAAGACAGTATCGAAGCACATGATACTGAATCTGACTAACAAGAAACAGGGGAAATTCTTATGCACTAAAAGAAAGGAAAGATGAGAGAAATATCGATAACTAGAATTGTGTCCCTCATAATGTATGGATCGAATGAAGAATTTTCATTGTCCGATTCATATGAATCGTATGTTGGTCTTTTATAGACTATATGTGACTATTTAATAAAGGATAAGCACCCCTTCATAATTAGTCTATACATCCGGTCATGTCATTTGAACCCATTCATTATAGTATGAATATGCACTCAACGTCATTCGAACCGACATGCCTTTCAAATATCCACACACATGTACATATTATGTTTAGGTGATTAGACAATTACGTATACACAGTTACACATACATTCTCATGCACACATAGTACTATAAGAAATATAAATGTATAATATATGTTCAGCAACATGTGTATACTTTATACAATTATATATTATATACTAGTATGTATGCATATTGACACACGTATATATATATTCTAAACCATATAATTGTTGGAGTAGTATACTTAATGTCTAGATTTAAGTGTTCTGAAACTCCTTGTGCACTTTCATTTATCTATTAATAAATAAACATTCATTTGCTTTTAATTATTTTTAATTAAATATATGCAAATTATAGTCCTAGATCATATACGTTGTAGTTAGTATGGTATGCGTCGTCACACGGAAGATCATACTATCGGTTACTCGTATATGATCGAACAGTTGCTCACGACCTAGATGGACACGGACCAATCCATCGGTATAGTCGTTGTATGAGAGAGAAAATAATTGGTCTTGATTATTTTATCATACATGTACACTTGGTGTATTGGGCGGATCGCTTGAGATTTATAATTTAGGATTGCTCTTGATAATTGATTTAAATCTCAGTGTATTTTATTTTTAATCCCCGATACAATTGCGGGTGTGTATATTTAATATAAGTGACTTTGGTTTTCCAAAGGAATTGACCGGTTTGTATATTGGGTCAATTACCGGTAAAGTTGGGTCACTATATTTTATATATGACATGCCGTGAATTCTTGACGGGAAAGTGTATCCCGTAAGGGTTGATAATATCCCCGAGATGAGCTCATAAGGAATTATTATGTAAACTTCGCGAGTGGATTTGTTCCCGCATAATAATAAAGTTGAGTGGTACTATTCTCGGATATAAGAGATAAATAAATTTATTAAGCAATAAATAAATTTTATTCATGGATATTTATATCTTAAATACACGGAATAAATAATACTACCGGAGAGAATATTATTTGATATAATATGGTTTAATATTGGGAGTGCAATTAATTTTATATAGTGGAAAATAAAATTAATTAATATTAATGGGATTAATAGATTTGGGCATGGGCTCAATTTAATCATTAATATTGGAAGCCCAATATTCCACCTCCTTTAGATCCCCTACGTAGCCTATAAAAGCACTACATGGTCTTCATTTTTTAATAAGACAAGAATATCACACTTGATATTCTAGAGAGTTGAAGATGATCCATAGAGTTCGGAGGATCGTCGCCCACCCGACGTTCGAGCAAGTGCAAGGAATACGTGGGAAGATCCAAAGGTCATCGATTGATCTCGTTTCTCCGAACAACGAATCGAAGGTATAAAATCTAAACGCCCTTGATGATTTTATTTGATTTAATTATTGAGAATACCGTAGAACGCAAGATCCGAAATACGAACCCCGGAATAGACGGACGATCACGTGGTGGTGGTGAAACCACCGGACCACGCCAATCGCCCGCTAGGGTTTCGGCGTGCGGGGGTGCGATCGATCCTTGCGATCGATCGCGGGGATGCTGCGGGGTTACCCGCAGCGGGTCGCTGGGGACGAGCCCCAGCCGTGCGAAGCAGCGGATCACCGGATCCACTGCGGGGATGCCGCGAGGCATCCCGTGCGATCGCTGGGAGCGATCGCGAGTCCCCTCGCGGGGACTCGGCTGGGCGTGCGCGCGCCTCCGGGTGCGTTGCGCGTTTGGTCGGGTCCCGGCTCGCGTGGGTTCGTGATTTCTCCGGCGATTGAGGTTTTTGATCGGGTTATTATTTTCCGCAAATTTTAATAGCCCGGGATATCGAATTCCAACAATAATATATATCATCCTAATTAATCTTTAATTAATAAATTTAATTAATCTTTAATTAATAAATTTAATTAATTTTTAATTAGACATTTTTCTTAACATTTTAGTGTAGGTACCGGTATACCGATCCGATCGATATACCGTGTGTGCGGAAGCGTGTAAAGCATATAAATCTATCATGCTTGGATCTTAGTATCTTAGTGCACACATGATGTGTATAAGAACACATATAAACATATATATATATATATATATATATATATATATCCAATATATATGTATATATAAGGATTAACGAGAACACTTACAACCGGTGTAGCGTGCCTCGTTGATGTTGAATAAGGTGGTGTTGAGTCGATTGAACCACCTTAATGGATCAGCCACGAAATGCTCTCCTTGTGAATGACCTCGTCACTCCTTTGGATCGCCCGGATGTTGAAGCCGCACAAATGGCCCGGCCTCTACGTGTTGCACACGAACCCGGATGTCGAATACTTTGCTTGCTTGAGTCGGTTCTCCAAGAACACTCTCTTCTCTCTATTGTTTGTGTGGATTTCGAAATTATTGGTCTTATGACAAGAATGAGACATGAAAATCTGATTTTCATACTCATTCATCCCACTTTAATTCCCTTGTAACCCCCACCATAAGTGTGTAATAACCATACACATAATGGGGTGATCATGGTGAATATGAAAGGTCATTTCCACATCATTATGCCAAATGGCATTAGATGTGGTCCCACTAGCTTGTGTGGCATGCCATGTCACACTATGTGTCATGCATCCATGCAAGCCATGAAATGCATCCCATGCACGTAAAATCCACATATATTGATTCTAAATCAATATTATTATCAAGCAACGTATATCAACATCGAGTCCGTGTGTGACCATGTAGGTTTGATTATCGATCAATATTATATTGTTCCCAACAATTAATATTATCGACTAATCATTTAACATCCATAGACGACCTTATGACTGTTGGAAATCGACTACCTGGGACATGTCCGTTCGACTACTCGAACATCCGGACAAGCCCAGTCGACCCCCGGTGTACCCATTGTACTTAACACGAAGCCCTAGACCCGAAACACGCCCAGCCATTGCACCGAAAGTGCAACCGCGCGAAACGGGGCATTGTGCCCTGTCTGTCGGCCGACGCCAAAAGGCTGTCGCCCGACAGGGCAATGTCGGCCGACAAGAATTGCTGTCGGTCGACAGCGTCGCGATCCAGTAGCGGGTTTCGCCCGTTCTGGCTGTTCCGACGAGATTTTCTCGATCCGACTGCCACGCCGGAGGTCAGAGACCTCCTAGCAGTGCGAGAACATCACATCCAAGCCACGGAACCCGATCTTACATTCAATGTATGATTAACGAGAAATGAGATCGAATAAATTGCGGAATAGGGAATTCGATCTCATACCTTTTCGGTCGATTGTTGAGACCTTGAAGATTGCTAGTGTATGACTCTTCCCGACTCCAGACGTTGTGTGGGCAACGATCTACTTGGTACGTCCTTGTCTGCTATCTCCTTTCTCAAACCACCGTATGATTATTCTCAATGTGAGAATAATATATTTGCGTTAACTTTTTATTTTACACAGAGAAAAGTTTTATTGCGCTAAGCAATTAATTTTCTCTGATGAAAATAAATGTTGCGGCGAAAGTTAGGTTTTAGGAGTGGGCAAGGGGGGGGTATAAATAGAGTTACACTAGGGACCTCTTAGGTAAATTAATTAGGGGCTAAAAAGAAATATTAATTAACTTGGAATACTTAAAAGCAATTCTTTAATTAATCGATTTCAATTTTAATTATTATTCATTCCACTAAAAAATAATAATTGAATTCCCGAAATTAATTTAATATTATATCAACAATAATATTTCCGCCGAATTACATATACGACTTTCCCCGTGTTTAAGATATCGAATGTCCACGAATTAATTTCAATTACTAATAATTAAATTAATTCGTTTCTTGTTTATCCGAGACTAGTACCACTCATCTTTATTATCATGTGGAACAAATCCACCTGTAGGGTTTACATGATAAACTTTATGAGCTCATCTCGGGGACATCATCAACCCAATAAACGGGACACAGTTTCCTGTCTATAATCTATAGCATGCCGTGTGTACAGTTCCGATTCCCAATTTACCGAGAATCTCGACTAAGTATTAGTCTCACTCATTGGCATATTAAAGAACCGAGAATTGGACACACACACCTATAATTATATAGGGATTAAGAATTCGTATATCCGTAATATCTGAGGTCTAGTTCGATTACTGCGATTAGTATAAATCGAACGCCCTCCCGTGGTCCTGCTCAATACACCAAGTGTACGAGTGTAACATAATAGTCAAGACCAACTATTACCCAGTCACACTACGACGTACCGATGGATTGTCCCTGTCCATCTAAGTCGTGAGCTTCTGTTCGATAGTATACGAGTAACCGACAGTATGATCTTCCGCGTGTCTCCTCACGCCATACTGTCTACAACGTATATATCTAGGACTATTCCATAAAGTACATGATAGACAAAATGCCGACAGTTTGATTAATAGATAATAAAAGACAGATAAGGAGTTCCATATTGTCACTAAACTAGACATTTAGAATATAATTCCATCAATCTCCCACTTATACTAAAAGTCTAGTTTCCCTCTCCCATACATCCGATACCCATTCCCTTTACGTGTCTCTTGAACGCTTCCGCTGGAAGTGCCTTCGTAAAGGGGTCTGCCAGGTTATCCGCTGATGCAATCTTGGTGACAACCGCATCGCCTCTCTTGACGATGTCTCTAATCAGGTGGTACTTGCGATCTATGTGTTTACTCGCATTGTGGGCTCGTGGTTCCTTCGCATTTGCCACTGCACCGCTATTATCACAATAAATTGTGATAGCTCTAGGCAAATCAGGAACCACATCCAAATCCATAAGGAAGTTCCGGAGCCATACCGATTCTTTAGCTGCCTCAGAGGCTGCTACATATTCGGCTTCCATGGTAGAGTTCGAAATGCATTTCTGCTTAACACTCTTCCATGAAACTGCTCCACCTCCCAATGTGAGCACATAGCCTGATGTAGACTTTCGCTGATCCTTATCAGATTGGAAATCCGAGTCTGTGTAACCAATAGGAATCAACTCGGACGCTTTGTAACTCAGAACATAATTCCTAGTCCTTCGCAGGTACGTAAGTATGTTCTTTACAGCGGTCCAGTGACCCTGTCCAGGGTTACTCTGATATCTAGCTACCATGCCAACGACATAGCAGATATCAGGTCTCGTACACAACATAGCATACATTAAACTTCCTACTGCCGAAGCATAAGGAACTTTCTTCATGTAATCTATCTCCTTTTGTGTCTTGGGACACATATCCTTAGATAGATGAATTCCATGGCAGAAAGGTTGAGAACCTCTCTTGGAATTCTGCATGTTGAAACGAGCCAGAATCGTATCAATATATGAAGCCTGGGACAAGCTTAATGTTCTTTTCCGGCGATCCCTTATAACCTTGATCCCAAGAACATGCCCAACTTGTCCTAAGTCTTTCATATCGAATTGCTTGGACAACCATCCCTTTATGTCCGATAACATCTTCACGTTGTTGCCAATTAGAAGGATGTCGTCTACATAAAGCACGAGAAACGCCACACTGTTTCCGTCACTTCTCCGGTATACACACGACTCGTCCATGCTTTGAATAAATCCATAAGACTGGATAACCTCATCAAACCGCATGTTCCAAGATCTAGAAGCTTGCTTCAATCCATAAATGGATCGGTTTAGCTTACACACTAGATGCTCTTGGCCTTTCTTGATGAAACCTTCTGGCTGTCTCATGTAAATGGTCTCGTCAAGATTCCCATTCAAGAATGCTTTCTTGACTTCCATTTGCCACACCTCATAATCCATATAAGATGCTATAGACAAAAGAATCCGGATCAACTTTAGCATAGCTACCGGCGAAAAAGTTTCCTCATAATTGATCCCTTCTTTATGAGTATACCCCTTCGCAACAAGCCTAGCCTTGAAGGTTTCCACCTTCCCGTCAGACCCTCTTTTTCTCTTGTACACCCACTTGCAACCAATGGCTTTTACACCTTTGGGCGGTGCTACAAGATTCCAGACCTGATTTGAATCCATAGATTCAATCTCAGATTTCATCGCCTTTTGCCAAGACTGAGCATCTTGATCTTTAAGCGCCTCGTCGTAGGTCCAGGGATCGGCTTCATGTTCTCCAGGTAACAAGTCCGAAGACTCACCTATAAACATGAACCTGTCGGGTTGTCAAACAACCTCCCACTACAACGACGCTCCGGTGTAACCTCAGTAACTGCAGGTGCAGACTGTGGTGGCGTATCACCCGGTTGGGTTGGATCTAAGCCTTGATCGTCCCCTCTCAGTTCGTTAAGTATTATCTCACTCTTGGGCTTGTGGTCCATTATATAATCCTCTTCCAAGAACCGCGCGTTAGTGCTAACAACGATCTTCTGGTCCTTAGGACTATAAAATAGACCACCTTTCGTTCCTCTAGGATATCCTATAAACAACCGAATATCTAAACGTGATTCCAACTTATCAGCCCCATGCTTCAGCACATATGCTGGACAACCCCAGATTCGAATGTGTTTCAAGTTTGGCTTACGCCCGGTCCACAATTCCGAGGGCGTCTTAGGGACTGATTTAGAAGGAACTAAGTTCAGGATATACGCCGCTGTTTCCAAGGCATATCCCCAGAACGAAACTGGTAGGTCTAAGTAACTCATCATAGATCTTACCATTTCCATAAGAGTCCTATTCCTTCTTTCTGATACACCATTCTGCTGGGGCGTGTATGGTGCAGTCATCTGGGAGTCAATCCCATTCTTTAATAAGTACGCCTTAAACTCTCCCGAGAGGTACTCTCCTCCACGATCAGATCGTAGAGTCTTTATGGTTTTACCATGAAGGTTCTCCACAAGAGCTTTGTACTCCTTGAACTTGTCAAAGCACTTGCTCTTGCGGCGCAACAGGTATATAAAACCATACCTTGAGTAATCATCAGTGAAAGTTACGAAATATTCATAACTTCCTCTCGCTTGGACAGATAAAGGCCCGCACAAATCAGAGTGCATCAATTCCAGTACTTCCTTGGATCTATACCCCTTATCACTAAAGGGTCGCTTGGTCATTTTTCCTTCTAGGCATGATTCGCAGGTTGGAAAATCCTCATCTTTCACACCACTGAGTATTCCATCAGTTATCAACGTTTGAATCCTGCCCAAGTTAATATGACCTAGCCTAAGATGCCATAAGTACTTTTGATTCATCCTAGATGGCTCCTTTCTCTTATTGGTACTAGATGTGTTAAAAGACTCTACTCGTTGCGTCGTGGAATAATTAGGATTCAGTATATATAAGTTTCCTATCAATGTACCAGAACAGATATAATCACCATTCTTTTTGACAATAACATAACTATAAAAAGAAATAGAATATCCATTCAAAACCAACTTAGAAACCGAAACAAGGTTCTTTCTAAAATTCGGTACATAAAGACAATTATTCAATACCAAAACTTTATTATTAAAAGATAAATGAACATCTCCCACTGCAACCGCCGCCACTTTCGTAGTGTTGCCCATGTAGATGGTGATCTCTCCCTCTCTAAGCCGCCGGGTTTCCTGGAACCCCTGCAAAGAATTGCAGACATGATCAGTGGCTCCCGTATCCACACACCAGGTACCGGTGGATAACACCGCTAAACATGTTTCAGTGACTAAGGAAAAGTTCATACCTCCTTGTCTGAGAGGACAATTAGACTTCCAATGTCCAGACTGCTTGCAACGGAGACACTTGCCCTTGGGCTTGTTCACTCCATTCTGTGGTCCACCATTTCTGGGTCCACTGGGTTTCCGTCCTTGCTTCTTCTTCCTCTTAGTCCCCGGATGGCCAGGAAGTTTCACAGCCACAAGTGCCTGGCTTCTTAAAGATTCCCTCTGCCGCCTGGAGTTCAGTCAGGAGTTCCGCCAACGTATATAACCTCTTGTTCATGTTATAGTTCAGGCGGAACTGCTCAAAACTCTTAGGCAGAGACTGGAGCACTATATCGATCTGGGTTTCCCCATCGATAGATCCTCCCATAATTTCTATCTCATTCAGATAGCCTATCATCCTAAGAACGTGATCCCTCACGGGCGTTCCTTCGGACATGGTGGCCTTCATGAGTTGCCTGGCTACCCTGTCCTGATTACCAAACATCTCCTTGAGGTTAAGCATCATATCATAGGCAGTGGCCATGGCTTCATGCTGATGTTGCAGCACATTTGACATAGAAGCCAAAATGTAGCACCGCGCCATCTGATCAGCCTTGACCCACTTCCGATGAGCTTCCTTTTCCTCAGGAGTGGAGGTATCAATAGGTTCATCAGGACAAACCTCATGGAGTACATATTTGTACTCCTCAGCAGTCAGGACAATGTCCAAGTTTCGCTTCCAATCAATATAGTTCGGACCAGTGAGTTTGTTCTCTTTTAGTATCACAGACAGTGGGTTGAGTGCCATATCTATAAAAGAGACAAATCAAACCGTCAAATTTAATTCGATATTAACTCCCTTAATTAATATCATTAAATTTACCAATCAATCCTAAAATCCCATCAGACTAGCATGCCACGTTCATGTGGACGTATACTAGTCCAAACGATTTTATAACTGGACTTTTACTTCGGTCGTACATCATTACAGCAGTGACTCCGATGGGGAGGATACTGTAAAGCGTACCTAAGTGTATACCATTTCTCAGTACCAAGTCAACCGCTCGGGAACTACATATCCACCGCAAGCCACGTTAGTGTGGACGTTTACGTTGACATGCGGTCCCTTTACGATTTCCTATAACTGTCGAGCCTCAATTAACCCAAAGTTCCGTTTCCATCTAGTAAGCCACGATAGTGTGGACGTTTACTAAACAATCAACTTTGTTAATTGAATTTCATTTAATAAATTTCACAATTTCATTAATCAAAGCTTGATATCTCGTAAGTGAAACTCGAAGTTTCTAACCAGCGATCAATCATGCAATTGAGCCCTATCTCTCATAAAGTGAGGGAGCCAACCAGACAATCGTTCTAGTCATCAAATGACTCGAAAGTCTCTAATCTGTGTCATCGACATAACCAAGCGCTTTGGCTCCATTCCACTCCCCGGGGTGAGAATGAGTCGAGTTGAAATTAGTCATTGAAAGACAGATTAGGCATTGCTTTGAAAAACTCAAGTGTTCAATTCTATAAATGGAATTGAATTCGAATTTTGATCCAGTGATATCCGTGTGTCGACTTTATCCGATACGGAGGATGACACTAAAGCCAACTCGTAAGTGACACACATCACTATCAAAACAGAGAATGGAGACCGCGGGATTGTTTCCAATCCCTCTCCCACCTAGTATTTTACGAAAGGGATAACATGCACAAAATAAATAAAGCATAATAAAAAACACGTAAACACACAAAAAGCATTTAACGTGGCCCCGATTATTATGATCTTTAAATATCTTCGATGCACGTCTTCTCGGATCTTCGTCTCGTTGCTCGTCTCGGTCTCGATCCACCACCGACTCGCCCGAGGGTCAAGAGACGAACTCCTTCCACTGGAGTCTCGTCTCAAGCCTCGTTGAGTCCTCCGTGGGGTCGAACGAACCCCAGCCCCGCTGCTGCCCATCACGAGACACGGGGTGTGTTCGATGGCAGCTCGTTGCCGGTTCGCTCTCCTCGACTCTCGTTTCTCCGGGCTTCGATCTTCTCTCGATCCACCAAGTAGCAGTAACATTACACAAGTAAAACTAACTACTTCCGGTATCGATCCTATACATATTGATCGATCCTATACATATTGATCGATCCTATACATCCGGATATAACGAAAATGAATAAAAGAAAAACTAAACGAATCCACCCGTCGTTTTAACTATTACAAGCAAGCAAAGATGTAACACCAAAAGATCTCGACAACCCCGAGAGTTTAACAAACCACAACATACAGTACAAAAAAATGACATTAATAATCGGGTCAACCTGCAAAACAATTCTCGCAAACAATACAATGAACGTACAAAACCTGTCTCTGATACCAATTGTTGGAAATCGACTACCCGGGACATGTCCGTTCGACTACTCGAACATCCGGACAAGCCCAGTCGACCCCCGGTGTACCCACTGTACTTAACACGAAGCCCTAGACCCGAAACACGCCCAGCCATTGCACCAAAAGTGCAACCGCGCGAAACGGGGCATTCTGCCCTGTCTGTCGGCCGACGCCAAAAGGCTGTCGCCCGACAGGGCAATGTCGGCCGACAAGAATTTCTTTCGGCCGACAGCGTCGCGATCCAGCAGCGGGTTTCGCCCGTTCTGGCTGTTCCGACGAGATTTTCTCGATCCGACTGCCACGCCGGAGGTCAGAGACCTCCCAGCAGTCCGAGAACATCACATCCAAGCCACGAAACCCGATCTTACATTCAATGTATGATTAACGAGAAATGAGATCGAATAAATTGCGGAATAGGGAATTCGATCTCATACCTTTTCGGTCGATTGTTGAGACCTTGGAGATTGCTAGTGTATGACTCTTCCCGACTCCAGACGTTGTGTGGGCAACGATCTACTGGGTACGTCCTTGTCTGCTCTTTCCTTTCTCAAACCACCGTATGATTATTCTCAATGTGAGAATAATATATTTGCGTTAACTTTTTATTTTACACAGAGAAAAGTTTTATTGCGCTAAGCAATTAATTTTCTCTGCTGAAAATAAATGTTGCGGCGAAAGTTAGGTTTTAGGAGAGGGCAAGGGAGGGTATAAATAGAGTTAAACTAGGGACCTCTTAGGTAAATTAATTAGGGGCTAAAAAGAAATATTAATTAACTTGGAATATTTAAAAGCAATTCTTTAATTAATCGATTTCAATTTTAATTATTATTCATTCCACTAAAAAATAATAATTGAATTCCCGAAATTAATTTAATATTATATCAACAATAATATTTCCACCGAATTACATATACGACTTTCCCCGTGTTTAAGATATCGAATGTCCACGAATTAATTTCAATTACTAATAATTAAATTAATTTGTTTCTTGTTATCCGAGACTAGTACCACTCATCTTTATTATCATGTGGAACAAATCCACCTGCAGGGTTTACATGATAAACTTTATGAGCTCATCTCGGGGACATCATCAACCCAATAAACGGGACACAGTTTCCTATCTATAATCTATAGAATGCCGTGTGTACAGTTCCGATTCCCAATTTACCGAGAATCTCGACTAATTAATTAGTCTCACTCATTGGCATATTAAAGAACCGAGAATTGGACACACGCACCTATAATTATATAGGGATTAAGAATTCGTATATCCGTAATATCTGAGGTCTAGTTCGATTACTGCGATTAGTATAAATCGAACGCCCTCCTGTGATCCTGCTCAATACACCAGGTGTACGAGTGTAACATAATAGTCAAGACCAACTATTACCCAGTCACACTACGACGTACCGATGGATTGTCCCTGTCCATCTAAGTCGTGAGCTTCTGTTCGATAGTATACGAGTAACCGACAGTATGATCTTCCGCGTGTCTGCTCACGCCATACTGTCTACAACGTATATATCTAGGACTATTGCATAAAGTACATGATAGACAAAATGCCGACAGTTTGATTAATAGATAATAAAACACAGATAAGGAGTTCCATATTGTCACTAAACTAGACATTTAGAATATAACTCCATCAATGACTTTATCGATTGCACACGTAGGATCGAAGGAAATATCTCAACAATCTCCCACTTGGCCTTCAGAGCCAGTGTGCTGCCAATTTCCTGTTGTCACTTTATGTCTATGTTTTAACTTGAGGCAAGACTTGAGTCATCCTCAATCGGTTCAAACCTTTCTTGGACTATGAGACAGACTGTAAAACCAGATTTATCACTATGATACGAATCTGGACGTGGCCACGTATTTTCCACAGTCTCGACTCTCCAAGTGGCCGGTAAGACATGTATCCCATTATAAAATGGAGGACAATCCCATCTTGTCAATCCAAGCTCTCCCACTTGCTTCCTGATATACCCAATAACAAGTTTTATAACCTCCTTTTACGAAAGGCGTTTACTTGTATAAAAGTACACCATTTCACAATGGAATCACTCTGGACTACTCAGGTCAGAGGAAATTGCTCGACAGTCAATGAAATAGTATTATGACTCGAAATCTTAAATACTATTCCAGTCGGGTCTGTTCGATCATTAGCTCCCAGCTAATATCTATGTAATTGTACTTGATGTCCCACATCACTAGCCCATGAAGCGGCGCTATAGTACACATTACAATCTAGTTCATTGTATTATCGGTTTGTCCGTACTCGATTATACGAACCAGGAACAACTATATGATTTAAGTATATCAGTTCAACCATTGGGACTTCATTATGCATTAAGTCGACCTCATAACCCAATTGATATCACTTAATCATTTGGACAATTCATATAAATTAAACCATATTTATATGAAGAAATATGTATTATACATATGAGTGAATGTTTACCAAATCTCCAAAAGTATCTAATACAATAATAGAAATCACAACCCATCTCTAAGATGTCTGATCTCTATTGCTGTCGTGAAAGCCTCAAGCTTAAACTGCTGGAGAGGTTTAGAAAGCGGGTTTGCAACCTTACCAAAAGTTGCAACTTTATTATCTCGATGTCTCCACAAAACTATCTCCCAGATAATGTATAACTTCCTAAGCACCAGTTTTAGACTTGTGGTGCTTCCTAGCTCATTGGCTTGCGCGATAACTCTACTATAAATAGAGAACTATCGGATGGGCTGAGCTAGTTACGCCACCTAGTTCATTCAAGAACTTTCAAATCCTAACTGCCAACATTACTGCATCCAATGCAATACTGTGCTCAGCTTCTGTAGTTTAATCAGCTATATTGCATTGCATGGAACTATTCCAGCAAATATCACCTCTAACCAGACAAAAAATATAACCAGATTAAAATCGGAAATTATCTTAGTCTGTTTTGAAGTTAGCATTAAAACAGCTTGTTAATATCAACTCTTTTTGTCTTCCAAAGACAACAAAATATTCTTTAGTCCATCTAAGGTACATAAGAATATTCTTGGCCGCAGTCTAATGCCCCTCACCTGGGTTTCCTTGAAACCGAATCGTCATGCTCAAAGCATACGATACGTCCAGTCGTGTACATATCATGGCGTACATTATAGACCCTATTGCCGAAGCATAAGGAATGTTTTCCATCCTGTTTTGCTCATCAAGTCCCGTAGGGCCTTGCATCTTGCTAAGTGATGTGCCATGACTCATTGGAATGAGACCCCTTTTGGCGTCTTTCATTCTGAACTTATCAACCACCTTATCAATATAGGTCACTTGACTAAGTTACATCCTTTTCGATCTGTTCCGACAGATCTTGATGCCCAATATGTAATGTGCTTCTCCAAGATCCTTCATTAAAAAACATCTTCCAAGCCATTCTTTAACAGAATTACGCATAGGAATATTGTTTCCAATAAGGAGTATGTCATCGACATACAACACAATGAATACAACGTAACTCCCACTGATCTTCTTGTAAAACAAGACTCTTTCGAATTCCTCTGAAATCCAAATCCCGATATGGATTCATTGAACTGAAGATTCCAACTCCGAGATGCTTGCTTTAATCCATTAGGATCTATTAAGCTTTCATACTCTCTCAGCCTGATTAGGATCTATAAAACCCTCTGGTTGTGTTATAAACACATCCTCTTCTAGAATCCCATTCAAGATGGCGGTTTTAACATCCATTTTCCATATCTCATAATCATAATGAGCAGCAATGGCTAAGAGAATCCGAATGGATTTGATCATAGCAACTGGTGAAAAGGTTTCATCATAATCCACTTTGTGAATTTGATTAAATCCTTTTGCCACCAACCTTGCTTTGAAAACACTAGGTTTTCCATCCATGTCTGTTTTTATCTTGTAAATCCATTTGCATCCAATGGGCCTAGCCCCTTTAAGCAAATCGACCAAGTTCCAAACTTGATTTTCAGACATCGATTCCATTTCGGATTTCATGACACCCTGCCATTTCTCGGAATCTGGACTCGTCATAGGTTGGGTATAGGTCGAAGGTTCATTGCTTTCTAAAAGCATGACTTCATAGCTCTCATTTTTCAGAATACCTAAGTATCTGTCAGGTTGAGTTCTAACCCTTCCAGACCTTCGAGGGTTAGGTGTGGTTTCCAAAAACCACTGGAGTACTCTAGACCAAGTCTTGAGTATCCATATCAGTTTGTTCTACTTGAACCTCGTTCAAGACAACTGAGCTCCCACTGACTTTTTAGGAAAGATTACTCTTTTTCAAGAAAATCACTATCTCGAGCAACAAAATATTGTTCTCAGATAGATCGTAGAAGTTGTACCCTCGAGTTTCTTATGGATACCACAAAGAAACTTTTATTCCAATTGAGTTCAATCTCTATAGAAATAAATCTCGTCAGAGAAGCTTTTAGTGTTGGAGTTGTGTACTTAATGTCTAGATTTAAGTAACGGAAACTCACGATCCATTGCCACTAATATATTTAATTAAATAAACAATTATTTGCGTTTAATTATTTATAATTAAATATATGCAAATTATAGTCCTAGATTCTATGCGTTGTAGTTAGTATGTTAGTATGTTGTGTCAGGCCCACACGGAAGATCATACTATCGGTTACTCGTATTTAATCGAACAGTTGCTCACGACCTAGATGGACACGGACCAATCCATCGGTATAGTCGTTGTGTGAGAGAGAAAATAATCTGTCTTGATTATTTTATCACACTTGTACACTTGGTGTATTGAGCGGATCGCTTGAGATTTATCGATTAGGATTGCCTTAGATAATCGATTTAAGTCTCAGTGTATTTTATTCTTAATCCCCGATACTATTGCGGATGTGTATATTTAATATAAGTGACTTTGATTTACCAAAGGAATTAACCGATTTAATTATTGGGTTAATTACCGGTTAAGTTGGGTCACTATATTTTATATTGCATGCCGTGAATACTTGACGGGAAAGTGTATCCCGTAAGGGTTGATAATATCCCCGAGATGAGTTCATAA
The DNA here is from genome assembly GCA_954870475.1 of Euphrasia confusa. Taxonomy (NCBI): domain Eukaryota; kingdom Viridiplantae; phylum Streptophyta; class Magnoliopsida; order Lamiales; family Orobanchaceae; genus Euphrasia; species Euphrasia confusa. The sequence goes on from OX940958.1 coordinate 15,569,766, forward strand.
GGAATTATTATATAAACCCTGCAGGTGGATTCGTTCCGCATAATAATTAAGGTTGAATGGTACTAGTCTCGGAAATAAGAGATGAATAAATTAATAAGCAATAAATTAATTTTATTCATGGATATTTATATCTTAAATACACGGAATAAATAATACTACCGGAGAAATATTATTTGATATAATATGGTTTAATAGTGGGAGTGCAATTAATTTATATAGTGGAAAATAAATTAATTAATAATAGTAAGGATTAATAGATTTGGGCTTGGGCTCAATTTAATCACTATTATTGGAAGCCCAATATTCCACCTCCTTAAGATCCCCTACGTTGCCTATAAAAGCACTATATGGTCTTCTCTATTCTCATAACTTGAAGATCACAATTCTAGAGAGAGAAATTAGAGAGGGAGATCCATGGAGTTCGGAAGATCGTCGCCCACACGACGTTCGAGCTAGTGCAAGGAATACGCGGGAAGATCTCAAGGTCGTCAAATTGAGTTCTTCGTTTTTCCGAACAACGAGAACGAGGTAAATCGTAAAACCCTCTTTATAATTTTATCGTTTAATTATCGTAAAAATATCGGGAACCAAGATCCGAGAACGCGACCTTTGTCGAGGTTGAACCGGGCGGTGGTGATCGAAGATCATCGGACCGCCGGCGGCTCAACGGCTCGAACAAGAGAGGGGCGAGAGGGGCGAGTCTCGGCTGGACGCCGAGACTCAATCGAGGGCGAGCTCGATTCCCCGTACGCACGCACGGGACTCCAGCGGGCTGCTGGAGCAGCCCCGCTCGCGCGGCTGGTCCGCCGCTCGCGCGGCGGCGGCTGGCGGTGATTGCTAGCCACGGTTCGCCGTGGCTGGGCGTGCGATCACCGTGGGGCAGCTAGGGCGTTCCAAGGGGCTGCCAAGGGCAGCCCTAGGCGGCTGCTACGAACAGCCGCGAACCCCATGCGGGGGCTCGACCGAAACAGCCGCGGGCTATCCCCGCGGTTAGGGTTTTGGTTGAGCCGACCTTCGTGGTGGTTCGTGGCGGGTTTCCGGTAACCGGGATTTCGATTGGGTTGTCGGTTCCGCAATTTTGACAATCCGGATATTCGATCTCCAAAGGATTTCGGTCGGAATTAATTAGATAATTTATTTATTTAAATTTATTAATTCCGGGATATCGATTTCCAACAATTGGTATCAGAGCGTTGGTTTTAGTTCATGGTATTTTTCGATAAATTGTTCTACCTTGCAGGGTTTCCGATTATTATGGCTAGATTTAATTTTTATTAATTAATGTCCATAATATTGCTCTTGATTATTAAACTCTCGATGATGTCGATATTCGTTCTTGTGTGGTGAATGCTTGTTCTTATTTTTCCGGAAATTGTATAAGGTCGATTTCATGTAGAGAATCGATACCGGATAACGTAGTAATAAATTTGTAATTTATTTTACGTTGGATCGAGGACGAAACGACGACCGGAAAAGTGTGACGGAGGAGACGAAGTGAGGGAGGATTCCGGGGTCGATCAACCCCATGATCGACCCAAGGGATGGATCGATCGAGTGGGAGGGGCAGCCATCGCACCCCTTGGCCGTGGGCTGCCGCCGGTAGTGGTGGTGGCTGGCCGGTTGGGGTGGCGGCGGCGATGATGCGCTCCTCTCGGCCTCGGTCGATGGTGGGGGTGGCGTGGGGATCCCCAACCCATGCTATTCCTACCAAGATCCAACTTTCCTAAATTATTCGGTTTTCCTATTTTGAGTATTCCTATTTTTGGGAATTCTCATGGAATAGGAAAAGAATAAATTTAGAATAAATTTATTTCCTTATTGATTATTTCTATTATGGGAATTTTCATGGATTAGGAAAAAGAATAAATTTGGAATTAATTTATTTTTCCTATTTAATTATTCTTTTATGGAATTTTAATGGATTAGGAAAATAATTAATTTGGAAAGTTTAGGAGTTTTAAATTAATTTTTCCTTATTTAATTATTCCTTTATGGAATTTTTAATGGATTAGGAAAGGAATTAATTTGGAAGGACTAGGAGTCCTAAATTATTTTATTTCCTTATTTCATTATGGAAATCTTCTAGAATATTCCAAGTGGGTCTTGGATAGGATTCTAGAGATTTAATGGAATTAGAAAAGAAAAATAAAAATAATAAAAATATTAATAATATTTAATTTTATTTTTGATTTATTCGATTGACTTAATTTTCGAATTAAGTAACTTTTGGATTTATTAAAAATAAATAGATTTAAATATTGGAATTAATATTCCCGTCACATGGAGCATTCAAGAACGAAGACTAAAGACTAGAAGAAGCATACGGAGATGCGATAAAGCCATAATAGTCGGAAAATAATATTCCAATATTATTTTGATTATGTGATAATATTCTATGTGCTTTATTTCATGTATGCATGGTTATGTGTATTTAATTTATGCATTAGATAGCGTATCCCTTTGTTATAAAAAGCTAAGTGGGAGAGGGATTGGAAACAATGGCATGGTCTCCATTCCTGTTCTCTTGGTGACTTTTATGGACTTTTGAAGTTCGTATAGACAAGTCATTGGAGGAGAATTCTTGTAATTCCTTTTACGAGAAACATTGATTAAGTTTATCAAACAATGCCTAATTTGTCTTTCTGAAACTGATTTCAAGTCGACTCATTCTCACCCCGGGGAGTGGAATGGAGCCAAAGCCACTTGGTCATGTGGATGACACAAATTAGAGACCTTCGTACCATTTCTTGAAATGGATCGATTGTCTGCTCGGCTCCCTCATTTTTTGAGAGATAGGGTCGTTCGCATGGTGAATCACTGGTTAGAAACTTCGAGTTTCACTTATGATTCTCCGCGTCCTGATTTACAAAAATCGAATGGATCAAGTAATTGGGAGTCAATTGTAAAAGTCTTTTGGTGTAGTAAACGTCCACACTATCGTGGCTTGCTACATTGAATGGGATTTTGGAACGATTGATGTAGACAGTTATAGAAGGGAGTAAAGGAGTGTATGTTAACGTAAAGGTCCACACTTTCGTGGCTTGCGGTGAATATACGTATCCAAACAATCTTCTTAGATACTGAGTAATGGTTTACACTTAGGTACGCTTCTTAGTATTCTTCCCATCGAAGTAACGCTAATGATGATGTACGACCGAAGCAAATCTAATTGCTAAATCATTTGGATAGGTAAACGTCCACACTATCGTGGCTTGCCAAATCTGATGGGATTTTAGATGCGATTAGTGGTTTAATGATATTATTTGAGGGAGATAATATCGGAGATTAGATCGATTGTTTTTTGTTATATGTGCTCATAGATTAAGAATGGCTTTGAACCCACTTTCTGTGATACGTAAGGATTTTAAACTCATTGGTCCCTAAATGTAATGATTGGAATAGAGATCTAGACATTGCCCAGACTGTGAAAGAGTACAAGTTTGTACTCAGTGAGCTTTGTCCTCCCGAGCCTACAAATGTCTTAACTGATGAGGAAAGGACTGATTTTGATATCATGTTCAAACTCAAGGAGATGTTTAGACATGACGTAGTGGCTAAACAAGAGGCGATGAGGATACTCATAAAGGCCATTCGATTCAAGGAAACGCTTAAACACGTTTTTGAAATGATGGACCTTTTAGACGAGTTGAGACGGAAATCGCAAGCTCTTGTAGCCAATGCCATAGGTTTCGAACCTAAGGGTAAAATCGGGGGAAAGGAAAAGCACGCAAAGAAACCCAGTGGTCCTAAGTTGCTTGGACCACGAGATGGGACGAGAAAGCCAAGAGGCAAGTGTTCTCGATGCAAACACTCTGGGTACTGGAAGTCTGATTATCCTCTCAAAGAAAGTACGAAATTTTCTTTAGTCGTAAAACATAGTCAGTGGTATTATTTACCGGAACCTGGTGTGTAGATATGGGACCACTGACGGTATGTGCATTTTAAATGCAAGGGTTCCAGGAAACCTGACGACTTGGAAAAGAAGAAATCGTAGTCTACATGGGCAATGCTGTAGAGGAGGCAGCAGTTGCAGTGGAGGACATTTTATAGGATTTCATTTTGGGTTATTGCTTTTATGTACCTTTCATCTTAGAAAGAACTTTGTTCTGGATTTCTAATGAATATATATTTTATTTCTTTTAATCATTTGATGGTTATAAGAAAAAATAAAGATATTATCTATTCTGGTACATTAGCTAGCAATATATAAATGATGAATCCTGAGTCCACCACGGTGCAACGAACCATAGTATGAAACTCATTTTACTAATAAGAGATTTCTTTATCAATTATACTAGTGGATTCTTATGCTAAGTCATGTTTATTCAAATAAGAAGTTCAAAGGTCGAAAATTGATATTTTGATCAATTAAGTTGAAGGAGTGGACCTTCCGACCTATGAATCTAATTTGGAAGATAACATGACTAAGCAATCCTTTATGGATATAAGATATAAGATCCGGACAAGTATAAGAATTGATTGACTCTGATGTAAGCAGACCTATGCCTACTCAGACAATAAGGTACGAGTACTTCATTTGATGATTACTCGAGAAATGGATTAGGATACCTGATGTGCCAAAAAAGCAAGTGTTTTGACAAGTCAATGGACACTAAGCAATTGTGGAGAACCATCAAAGTATATCCATTTGTAGCCTACGATTTTATCTCGGAGGCAAGTACCTGTCTGAGGAATGCATGGCATACTAATCAGAGATTGGGATTTGATCCCAAATGACTACACCATACACTGTTGTGTAGAAATGGTGTGTCGTAAACAAGAAATGGAACTCTTATAGAAATAGTAAAAGCATGAGTTATACGGAACTACCTATGTTCTATGGATATATCTGGAAACAACGGCGCATTCAAATGCGGTTGTAGAATATCCTAGAAGAACAAAAGATGTGTGTTCAATAGTACTATGAACCAGAAGGACGTTATAAGTTCTAACGCCCGGTTCTTAGAGGAAGACTATGAGATGAACCACAAGCCCAAAGTGACGTGATACTTTGAAATGAGAGAGAACGAAGAAGACTGGAAACCAGCAGAACTGAGTAGCGGTACACCACTAACTGCACCTACTGTTATTACTGTTTATACACTGGAATGCCGTTGTAGTGGGAGGTTGTGGATCAACCAGAGATATTCATAAGACTAGGAGAGTTTTCGGACTCTGGACCTAGTATACATGAAATCGATCCTTGGATCTACATGGAGGCAGTACTAGATCTAAATGTGCCTTCTTGGAAAGCAATAAGGATTATTGCTAAGAGGCAAGATCATTTAGAGTACAAGCTTAGTTAATCCATTTATGGATTGGAACAAAGCATTGAGTTCGTGGTACTTGCAAATTGATGAGATAGTCTATTTGATGGATTCATCAAAAGGCATTGACGAATCGTGTGTATGGGAAACGTGATGGAAACAAAGTGGTGTTTATCGGGTTTTATGTAGAGAACATTCTTGTCATTGGTAACAATGTAAAGATGTTGTCAAGACATAAAATGATGGTTGTCTAGATAAATCAATATGAAAGATAAAGGAAGAAGTTGGACATGTTCTTGAGATCTTGCATCTCTAGGAATGAACATTGTACTTCTCCTGGACATCTTACATATATATGATTATGGTTCGTTTTAACATGCAAGATTCCGAGAAAGGTTCGTTACCTTTCAGAGACGGAATGCATCTATCTAAGGATATGTGTTTTGGAACACAAAAGGAGATAGAAGCAATGAATGCAGTTTCCTACACTTTAAGTGTGGAAAGCTTAATAAATGCATTGTTGAAAACAAGAACCTGATATCGGCTATGCGGCTATTATAGTGGGAGGATATCAAGGTAATCCTGGAAAGGAATATTCAAATGCTGTAAAAGTACTTTCGAAGTACTGTTCTAGACTACGAAGCAGACGAACATTTCCTTTGGATTACATTCTCTTAGATTTCTAATCGAATGAAGACCGGTGTAAGTCGATATCAGGCTATGTGTTTCACTATTAAAGGAGAAGGAGTTTTAACATGGAAGAGTGATAAGCACGATGCTTTTCGGACTCTGCCATGGGTAACCAAATAGCGGCCTCAGAGGCAGCGGAAGTTTTGGTATAGCTCCGGGATAATATCTGGGACTTAGATGTGATTCTTATTTTGCCAAAGGCTATGTAAATAGCGGTGCGATGGCAAATGGTAAGAAATCACAAGTCCATAAGTGTAAGATAACACATAGAGCAAGTACCACCTGATACGAGTCATCGTCGAGGGAGACGACGCTGTAGTCACCAAGATAACTTCAGAGCGGCAACCTAGATTGCTCATTCACATAGTACTTCTTGGAAGTACAACTTAAGCACGTGATGAGTATGGGAGTCGGGAGTTTGGAGGAAATGACTAGACCTTACTACAAGTGGAAGATTGTTGGAGTTGTGTACATAATGTCTAGATTTAAGTAACGGAAACTCACGATCCATTGCCACTAATCTATTTAATTAAATAAAAAATTATTTGCGTTTAATTATTTATTATTAAATATATGCAAATTATAGTCCTGGATTCTATACGTTGTAGTTAGTATGGTGTGTCGGGCCCACACGGAAGATCATACTATCGGTTACTCGTATTTAATCGAACAGTTGCTCACGACCTAGATGGACACGGACCAATCCATCGGTATAGTCGTTGTGTGAGAGAGAAAATAATCTGTCTTGATTATTTTATCACACTTGTACACTTGGTGTATTGAGCGGATCGCTTGAGATTTATCGATTAGGATTGCCTTAGATAATCGATTTAAGTCTCAGTGTATTTTATTCTTAATCCCCGATACTATTGCGGATGTGTATATTTAATATAAGTGACTTTGATTTACCAAAGGAATTAACCGATTTAATTATTGGGTTAATTACCGGTTAAGTTGGGTCACTATATTTTATATATGGCATGCCGTGAATACTTGACGGGAAAGTGTATCCCGTAAGGGTTAATAATATCCCCGAGATGAGTTCATAAGGAATTATTATGTAAACCCTGCAGGTGGATTCATTCCGCATAATAATTAAGGTTGAATGGTACTAGTCTCGGAAATAAGAGATGAATAAATTAATAAGCAATAAATTAATTTTATTCATGGATATTTATATCTTAAATACACGGAATAAATAATACTACCGGAGAAATATTATTTGATATAATATGGTTTAATATTGGGAATGCAATTAATTTATATAGTGGAAAATAAATTAATTAATAATAGTAAGGATTAATAGATTTGGGCTTGGGCTCAATTTAATCACTATTATTGGAAGCCCAATATTCCACCTCCTTAAGATCCCCTACGTAGCCTATAAAAGCACTACATGGTCTTCTCTATTCTCATAACTTGAAGATCACAATTCTAGAGAGAGAAAGTAGAGAGGGAGATCCATGGAGTTCGGAAGATCGTCGCCCACACGACGTTCGAGCTAGTGCAAGGAATACGCAGGAAGATCTCAAGGTCGTCAAATTGAGTTCTTCGTTTTTCCGAACAACGAGAACGAGGTAAATCGTAAAACCCTCTGTATGATTTTATCGTTTAATTATCGTAAAAATATCGTGAACCAAGATCCGAGAACGCGACCTTTGTCGAGGTTGAACCGGGCGGTGGTGATCGAAGATCATCGGACCGCCGGCGGCTCAACGGCTCGAACAAGAGAGGTTCGAGAGGGGCGAGTCTCGGCTGGACGCCGAGACTCAATCGAGGGCGAGCTCGATTACCCGTACGCACGCACGGGACTCCAGCGGGCTGCTGGAGCAGCCCCGCTCGCGCGGCTGGACCGCCGCTCGCGCGGCGGCGGCTGGCGGTGATCGCTAGCCACGGTTCGCCGTGGCTGGGCGTGCGATCACCGTGGGGCAGCTAGGGCGTGCCAAGGGGCTGCCAAGGGCAGCCCTAGGCGGCTGCTACGAACAGCCGCGAGCTCCATGCGGGGGCTCGACCGAAACAGCAGCGGGCTATCCCCGCGGTTAGGGTTTTGGTTGAGCCGGCCTTCGTGGTGGTTCGTGGCGGGTTTCCGGTAACCGGGATTTCGATTGGGTTGTCGGTTCCGCAATTTTGACAATCCGGATATTCGATCTCCAAAGGATTTCGGTCGGAATTAATTAGATAATTTATTTATTTAAATTTATTAATTCTGGGATATCGATTTCCAACATTTAGAACCTCAAATCTTGATGAAAACAATTTAGGGACCCTCCCTTTCCATACCTAGTATGGTGTCTTATTAACATCTTTTGACAGCGTCCTATTCAGTGTATAAGTTGAAGTTTAGAATTTTGTGTTCCCAAAAGAGACCAGTAGTTCATTTAGACCTCTCATCGAATGGTCGAACTATATCTAATATAGTTTGTTTTCTCTTTTCCGAAACATAACCTTCATGTGCTTGTGAACTGATAGGTTCCACATACATCAGTATGGATCATCCCTAATAAATCACTCACATGTTCTATCATATGAACTAAGTGTTTTGGATTAAATCACTCCCCGAGGTGAAAATAATCCTAACTTTAGAATCCATCATATGAAAGACAAATTAGGCATTTGTTTTGAAATTGAATAAAATATGAACTTCTACATATTTGCAAGTAGTGTCCAACACCTTTGCAATAGACGCATTCAGATTCCCTAGGAACCCTAGTAGCCTTCTTGTCCATGCTCTTTTGAATACCCTATCCCATATCATAAGAATTTCCCTCTTAGGGTCCTTCTCTATCGCCGGCTCAGTAGCCTTGAGCATCCCGTGGAGCTCAAGAAGCGATTTCTTCAAACCATTCATATGGAAAATTTAGCCTAAAGGCATTATAACCATCATGAGATTGAAGTATGAAATCGGTTGCCAACTAATCATCATAGGAAAAATCTAGGCGATCACTTGAAGCAAATAATCTAATCATTTGTTGCACATGTGATCCCATAGATTTCCATTTTTCCAGCCTAGCTAAAGCGATGACCCTGGTCATACCGAACCGCTCAATCATAGTCTGTTCCCCGAACATGCTATTGAGTTGTTCAATGATATCATAGGAATTGGTAATCTAACACATTCTCTTTGTATTCGTATTTGAGGCACATCCTCAAATTACGTTGTCAATCAAGAAAATTTTTGTTCAATTTTTTCACAATCAAGAGTTGCACCAAACTTGAATTGAGTTGATATTTGACATGATAAACTACAAAAGAAAGATAACTAAAGTATGTAAACATCCACAAAGCGGTAAAAAAATAAGGTTGTCTAAAAATTGTACTTATTTATTTCATTTTGTTCAATTGATATCCAATATCATTGTCCCTTAGAACAAAACGATCCCGAGATCCTCATCTTGTAAATCTTTAAGCCGACTGAGTCCGCACTTAAGTATTTCAAGATAGGTAGATATACCCATGTCAATGATATCTAATATCACTCTCGGTCGACGAGAATCCCATTATCATCTCATGTCTCGATAGCCACGCCTGCAGTGGATCTATCGATGAGAAAACAAAACTCACATGTAAAGGTCCAACCCTTACTCCCACTATCCCAAGATAAAAAGTTTTACCCCGCTGAGGCGGACCTACAACCTTATGATCGAGGGCTTAATGGGTGTGATGTTTTGGACAAGATATAATATCATTATTTTTGGGAACTTGCAATTTTAATGTGTATGTTTGTTGAACAATTTTAACATGCATAACTTAAAAAAGCAAAGCATATAAATACGCATTCGAAAGGCCCCTAGAACCTCACAACTCTCTAAAGAAAAGAATTAAAGTAACAACAAAGGCCTTGAACATCTTCTGGAATGGTCCGCGCCCGCCGTTTCAGTTCCGTGCCCGCCGATTTTGGTCAAACCTATTCCGTACCCAAAAAACCACGAACGGCGCCCGCCGTTTCACAATAAGCGGTCGCCGAACACCACCGGCGGTCGCCGTTTCCAAAACGGCGCCCGCCGAAAGGGTCTGGGAAAAATCTGCCAAGAATCAGGCCTTTCGGCGGTCGCCGTTTCCAAAACGGCGCCCGCCGAACCAAAACAGCGCCCGCTGGATCTACAACGGCGCCCGCCGTTTGGCTCCAGCAGCCCGGTTTTTTTTCGCTTTGCTTCGTTCTGCTTCGTTTTGCTTCGTTTCTTCTCATTTTCGCCGGAGAGCCGAGATCCTCCATCGAACCATGGACCAAGTTCATCGCTTACAAGTAGTACAATACAAAATAATAGAAAAAACTATCTATTATAAATGATTCCAAGGGACGCAACCCTCAAAAACTACGGCCAATCGAAACGTAAAAAACGACAAAATCATTCACCCGACTTCTAACGGTGGCCGGCCTTACATCTAATCACATAATCACAATTAAACATATAATCCAATTATTTTGATTTAAACTTCTTGTGTCCAACACAAAAGTGTGAACGAGCCCTAGGCTCTGATACCAATTGTAGGTACCGGTATACCGATCCGATCGATATACCGTGTGTGCGGAAGCGTGTAAAGCATATAAATCTATCATGCTTGGATCTTAGTGCACACATGATGTGTATAAGAACACATATAAACATATATATATATATATATATATATATATATATATATATATATATATATATATATATATATATATATATATCCAATATATATGTATATATAAGGATTAACGAGAACACTTACAACCGGTGTAGCGTGCCTCGTTGATGCTGAATAAGGTGGTGTTGAGTCGATTGAACCACCTTAATGGATCAGCCACGAAATGCTCTCCTTGTGAATGACCTCGTCACTCCTTTGGATCGCCCGGATGTTGAAGCCGCACAAATAGCCCGGCCTCTACGTGTTGCACACGAACTTGGATGTCGAATACTTTGCTTGTTTGAGTCGGTTCTCCAAGAACACTCTCTTCTCTCTATTGTTTGTGTGGATTTCGAAATTAGTGGTCTTAGCACAAGAATGAGACATGAAAATCTGATTTTCATACTCATTCATCCCACTTTAATTCCCTTGTAACCCCCACCATAAGTGTGTAATACTCATACACATAATGGGGTGATCATGGTGAATATGAAAGGTCATTTCCACATCATTATGCCAAATGGCATTAGATGTGGTCCCACTAGCTTGTGTGGCATGCCATGTCACACTATGTGTCATGCATCCATGCAAGCCATGCAATGCATCCCATGCACGTAAAATCCACATGTATTGATTCTAAATCAATATTATTATCAAGCAATGTATATCAACATCGAGTCCGTGTGTGACCCTGTAGGTTTGATTATCGATCAATATTATATTGTTCCCAACAATTAATATTATTGACTAATCATTTAACATCCATAGACGACCTTATAACTTTATCGATTGCACACGTAGGATCGAAGGACATATCCCAACATTTAGCAATATAGAATATAACAAATATTCATATATTCATTCTTTTATATTTGAACTTTCAACTACCATACTTTGTACAACAGTTACTCTTTCATCAACATATGAATTTTAGTAATTATTGATCAAGTAACACATACTCAAATAGTAGAATTAAACACTCGAAGAATTAGCAATTCCGTCGACGTGCGGCCCCCCGTAGTTTAATCGTTAAAATAAAGAAACCATGCTAAAATTCCAACAATCCCCACATGAAAGAGAAGTGTCGCACATGCATTTTTCCAAGGGAAACGATATTGCATCTGGGGAGATAGCATTCAGCTTTGAATCTTTTGTAGTTGAATATTCTCGGATTTACTTACTGAGCGGTGAACGCGATGTCTTGAACCGTCAGTGTTTTGTGTAAACCAAGACAAGAATACCAACACAATATCTTCCGATCTGTTTTGTTCTTATCGTTTTGTCCATTTTGGCCCTGGACAACTCTTGGATTCATAAGTGTTTTTACATTTTGAAGCGGCCGGTTCTTCACACACTTACATAGGTGACTTTCCAACTAGAATATCCTGCCAATATCCCACTTTATAAGTTTGGAAATCATTAAAAGTTTTTAAACTTATCCTCCACCCTTCTGCAGGTAGTAGAGGTGTCAAATGGACGGGCCGGGATGGCCCGGCCCAAATTTTAATGGGCCTAGATTTTCTAGGCCGAGCCCGGCCTTGGACGGGCCGTCGAGCCATCGGGCTTTTTCGGCCCAAAATATAAAATAAATAAATATTAATTTTAAATTATAAAATTTATTAATTACACTAATATATTAAAATAATAATAAATTTTCAATTTTTAGAAAATAATTAAATTAAATATATGTCTATAAATTCATTTTATGTAAAAGTTTAATATTTTTTTATACTAAAAATATAGTTAAATTAATAAATATTTTGATTTAAAATTTTGTATTTAAATAAATATATTAAATTATTAAATTTTAACATTATTTATAATTAATTTTTTAAAAATAAATTTTAGTCGGGTCGGGCCCAAAAAATCGGGCCAAGCCCGGCCCAAGCCCATCGGCCCATCGGGCTTGATGGGTCGGGCCAAAGAGGCCCGATTATTTTTGGGCCTCTATATTTGAGGCCCAAGTGATGGAGTTGTATACTTAATGTCTAGATTTAAGTAACATCTGAACTCCGTCTAAAGCATTTATCCTATTTAATAATAAACAATCATTTGCATTTAATGCAAACCATAGTCCTAGATTATACACGTTGTAGTTAGTATGGTGTACGTCGTCACACGGAAGATCATACTATCGGTTACACGTATGTAATCGAACAGTTGCTCACGACCTAGATGGACAAGGACCAATCCATCGGTATAGTCGTTGTATGAGTGAGAAAATAATTGGTCTTGATTATTTTATCATACTTGTACACTTGGTGTATTGAGCGGATCGCTTGAGATTTATTGATTAGGATTGCCGTTGATAATCGATTTAAATCTCTGAGTATTCTATTCTTAATCCCTGATATTATTGCGGGTGTGTGCATATAATATTAGTGACTTTGATTTTCCAAAGGAATTGACTGATTAGAATAACCGGTCAATTACCGGTAAAGTTGGGTCACTGTATTTTATGTATGACATGCTGTGAATTCTTGACGGGAAAGCGTGTCCCGATAAGGGTTGATAATGTCCCCGAGATGAGCTCATAAGGATTATCATGTAAACCTTGCAAGTGGATTATGATCCGCATGATAATAAAGTTGAGTGTACTATTCTCGGAATTATAAGAGATGAATAAATAATATTAGCAATAAATATAATTTATTCATGGACATTTATATCTTAAACATGCGGAATAAATAATACTACCGGAGAATATTATTTGATATAATATGGTGAATATTGAGAGTGCAATTATATTTTTATAGTGGAAGTAATTATATAATTAATATTAATGGATTAATAGATTTGGGCTTTAGCTCAATTTAATCATTAATATTGGAAGCCCAATATTCCACCTCCTTAAGGTCCCCTACGTAGCCTATAAAAGCACTACATGGTCTTCTCTTTTCTCATATAACTTGAAGATCACAATTCTAGAAAGAGAAAGAACGAGAAGGAGATTCATGGAGTTCGGAGGATCGTCGCCCACACGACGTTCGAGCTAGTGCAAGGAATACGTGGGAAGATCTCAAGGTCTTCAACTAAGTTCTTCGTTTTTCCGAACAACGAGAACGAGGTAAATCATTAAACTTTCTTTATGATTTAATCGTTTATTTATCGTGATTATACCGTGAACCAAGATCCGAGAACGAGACCCAAGACGAGGTTGAACCGGGCGGTGGTGGTCGAAGACCACCGGACCGCCGGCGGCTCAACGGCTCGGGTTGGAAGGGTCGAGGGGCGAGAGCCTCGGCTGGACGCCGAGACTCGATCGAGCATGAGCTCGATCGCCCATGCATTCCAGCGGGCTGCTGGAGCAGCCGCTCGCACGGCGCGATCACCGCTCGCGCGGGCTGATCGCCGTTCGCGTGGCGGCGGGCTGTGGTGATCGCATGCCACGATTTCGATCGTGGCGGATGTGCGATCACCCAGGGCACGGCTGGGCAGCCCCGCACGGCTGCTACGAACAGCCGCGAGGCCCACGCGGGGGCTCGACCGGACAGCCGCGGGCTATCCCCGCGGTTAGGGTTTCGGTTGGGTTTCTCCCCGTGGTGGTTCGTGGCGGGTTTCCAGCAACCGGGAGTCGATTGGAGTTGTTGTTCCGCAACTTTGACAACTCCGGATATTCGATTTCCAAAGGATTTTGGTCGTAATTAATTAGATAATTTATTTAATTAAATTTATTAATTCCGGGATATCGATTTCCAACAATTGGTATCAGAGCGATGGTTTTAGTTCACGGTATTTTTCGATAAATTGTTCTACCTTGCAGGGTTTCCGATTATTATGGCTAGATTTAATTTTGTTAATTAATGTCTATAATATTGCTCTTGATTATTAAACTCTCGGTGATGTCGATATTCGTTTTTGTGTGGTGAATGCTTGTTCTTATTTTTCCGGAAATTGTATGAGGTCGATTTCATGTAGAGAATCGATACCGGATAGCGTAGTAATAAATTTGTAATTTATTTTACGTTGGATCGAGGACGAAACGACGACCGGAAAAGTGTGACGGAGGAGACGAAGAGAGGGTAGGGCTCGGTTCGGCTATCCCCATAGCTGAATCATGGATCGAGCGCGTGAGGGCCACTCGACCGCATGCTCGGGGCGAGACAACCGGTGGTGGTGGCCGCCGGCTGGGTGGTGGCGGTTGGTGGTGGTGGTTCTCGGCTTGGCTCGGGGATAGACCGGAAATCCCCATTTCGTGTTAATTCCGACAAAGATCTACTTTCCTATTTTTTCGATTCGGTTTTCCTAATTTGATTATTCCTATTTTTGTGAATTTTCATCGATTAGGAAAAGAATTGATTTAGAATTAATTTATTTTTCTTATTTAATTATTCATTTATGAAATTTTTAATGGATTAGGAAAATAGTTAATTTGGAAAGTTTAGGAGTCCTAAATTAATTTTTCCTTATTTAATTATTCCTTTATGGAATTTTTAATGGATTAGGAAAAGAATTAATTTGGAAGGACTAGGAGTCCTAAATTAATTTTTCCTTATTTAATTATTCCATTATGGAATTTTTAATGGATTAGGAAAGGAATTAATTTGGAAGGACTAGGAGTCCTAAATTATTTTATTTCTTTATTTCATTATGAAAATCTTCTAGAATATTCCAAGTGGATCTTGGATAGGATTCTAGAGATTTAATGGAATTAGAAAAGGAAAATAAAAATAATAAAAATAGTAATAATATTTAATTTTATTTTTGATTTATTCGATTGACTTAATTTTCGAATTAAGTAACTTTTGGATTTATTAAAAATAAATGTATTTAAATATTGGAATTAATATTCCTGTCACATGGAGCATTCAAGAACGAAGACTAAAGACTAGAAGACGCATACAGGGATGCGATAAAGCCATAATAGTCGGAAAATAATATTCTAGTATTATTTTGATTATGTGATAATACTATGTGCTTTATTTCATGTATGCATGCTTATGTGTATTTAATTTATGCATTAGATAGCGTATCCCTTTGTTATAAAAAGCTAAGTGGGAGAGGGATTGGAAACAATGCCATGGTCTCCATTGTTGTTGTCTTGGTAACTTTTATAAACTTTCGAAGTTTATATAGATAAGTTATTGAAGGAGAATTCTTGTAATTCCTCTTACGAGAAACATTGATTAAGTTTATCAAACAATGCCTAATTTGTCTTTCTGAAACTGATTTCAAGTCGACTCATTCTCACCCCGGGGAGTGGAATGGAGCCAAAGCCACTTGGTCATGTCGAAGACACAAATTAGAGACTTTCGTACCATTTGTATGAATGGAGCGATTGTCTGCTCGGCTCCCTCATTATGAGAGATAGGGATGTTCGCATGGTGAATCACTGGTAAGAAACTTCGAGTTTCACATATGATTCTCCGCGTCTTGATTTACAAGATTGAATGAATCAAGTAATTGGATGTCAATTATAAAAATCGTTTTGGTGTAGTAAACGTCCACACAACTTGGCTTGCTATACTGAATGGGATTTTGGATTAATTGATGTAGACAGTTATAAGGAATTGTGAAGAATTGTGAGTTATCCTAAACGTCCACAAAACTTGGCTTGCGGTGACGTAGCAGTTCCAAATGATTCACTTTAGTACTGAGTAATGGTTTACACTTAGGTACGCTTTATAGTATCCTTCCCGACGAAGTTACGCTATAATTGATGTACGACTGAAGCAAATCTAATTGCGAAATCGTTTGGGTAGGTAAACGTCCACACAACGTGGCTTGCCATATCTGATGGGATCTTAGATGCGGTTAGTGATTTAATGATATTATTTGAAGGAGATAATATCGGAGATTAAATCGATTGTTTGTATTATGTGTTTATAGGTTAGAAATGACTTTGCCCTACTATGTAATATACGATAAGGCATTTATACTCAATGACCCTTAGAATGTTGATTGGAATCGAAATCTGGACAATGTCCTAACTGCTGAGAAGTACAAGTACGTACTTCGTGTTCTTTGTCCTCTCGTGTCAAGAAATGGGTTTGAACCTATGGACGGGTAGATGGAAAAGAAGAAGCAAGATACGGAAACCCAGTGGTTGGTTTTGGACCACGAAATGGGGTAAGTATGCCGCAAGGCAAGTACTTCCGTTGCAAGCAGTCTGGGCACTGGAAGTCTGATTGTCCTCTCATAAAAACGAGAAGTGAATTTTTCCTTAGTCATTGATACATTTTCAATGGTGATATCTACCAACACCTGGTGTGTAGATACGGAAGCCATTTATAATGTTTTGCATTTCGATGCAAGGTTTCCAGGAAACCCGGAGACTTAGAAAGGAAAAGATCACCATCTACATGGGCAATGCTGCGAAGGTGGCGGCTGTTGCAGTGGGAGAGATTCATTTACTTTTGAGTAATGAAAGAATTTTATATATTGTCTTTATGTGCTTGAATTTAGAAAGAATTTGATTTCAGTTTCTAAAAGAAATGGATATTCTATTTCTTCTGATCATTCGATGATTCTAAGAAGAATAGATGATAATATCTGTTCTAGCACATTGGTTGACAATTTGTATATGTTAAATCCTGAGTCTACCACGATGCAACAAACAGAAACTAGTAACACATTATCTAACGCCAATAAGATAAAAGGAACTTTCTAGGATGAATCAATTATACTTGTGGTATCTTAAGCTATGTCATATTAATCCAAATGGGATTCAAAGGCTGAACAACTGATGATTTAATCAGTGGTGTTGAATGAGAGGACCTTCCTACCTATGAATCGATTTTGGATGGTAATAAATGACCAAGTAACCTTTTAAGGATAAAAGCTATAGATCCGGACAAGTATTGGATTTGATTCACTCTGATATATGCGGACCTATGTCTTCTCGGGCAAGAGGAGGGTACGAGTACTTCATCTTTTGATGATTACTCGAGACATGGATTTAGGTACCTGATGCGCCACAAAAGCAAGTACTTTGACTAGTTCAAGGAGTACAAAGCTCTTCTGGAGAACCTTCATGGTAAATCCATTAAATGCCTACGATCTGATCGTGGAGGCATATACATGTCTAGAGAATTCAAGGCATACTGATCATAGAATGGGATTAACTCCCAATTGACTGTACCATTTACTCCTCTAAGGAATGGTGTGTCAGAAAGAAGGAAAATGACTCTTATAGGAATGGTGAAAACGATAATGAGTTATTCGGACTTACCTTTATGTTCTAGGGATATGGCCTTGGAAACATCGGTGCACATCCTAGACTTGGTTCAGTACCTCGTACGGAAATGCGGTTGTTTATAGGATATCCTAGAAGAACAAAAGTTGTGTGTTCTATAGTTCTAAGGACCAGAAGGTTGTTATAAGTTCTAACGCCCGGTTCTTAGAGGAAGGCTATGTGATGAACCACAAGCCCAAACGTGATGTGATACTTGAAAGAAATGAGATAGAATGATCGAGACTTAGAACCAGCCAAACCGAGTAGTACACCACTAGAACCTGCACATGTTATCACTGTTAATACACCGGAATGGCGTCGTAGTGGGAGGGTTGTGAGACAACCGGAAAGATTCGTGAGACTGGGTGAGTCTTCAGACTCGGCACCTAGAATACATGAAATCGATCCCTAGACCTATGATGAGGCAGTACAAGATCTAAATGCGCCTTCTTGGGTAAGGCGATGAAATCCGAAATAGAATCTGAGGATTCTTATAAAGTCTGGAATCTTGTAGAACCACCAAAAGGCGTGAAGCCAATCGGGTGAATGGGTCTACAAGACAAAGAGAGGATATGACGGGAAGGCCGAAGCCTTCAAAGCAAAGCTTGTTGTGAAATGATGACATTTCGCCGGTAGCAATGCTAAAGTCAATCCGGATATTCTTAACATCTCATATGGATTATGAGGTGTGGTAAAATGGTTGTCGAGACAGCTTTCCTATATGGAAGTCTTGACGGAACCATTTATGAAATAACCAGATGAGCATTTAGTGCGCAAGCTCAGTCGATCCATTTATGGATTGAAACAAGCTACAAGATCGTGGAACATGCGATTTGATAATCCGTTGTGGATTTATTCAAAGCATGAATGACTCGTGTGTGTATTGGAAACGTGATGAAAACAAAGTGGTTTCTCGTTCTTTATGTAGACGATATTTTCTAATTGGCAACAATGTGAAAATGTTATCGGGCATAAAGGGATGGTTGTTCTATACAATTCGATATGAAGGACTTAGGAGAGGTAAGGACATGTTCTCGGGATCGAAGTTATGAGGGATCACAAGAGAAGAACATTGTACCTATCCCAAGCTTCATACATAGATACGATTCTGACTCGTGTAACATACAAGATTCCCAAGAAAGTTTTTCACCCTTCAGACATGGAATCTATCTATCTAAGGATGTGTGTCAAACATAAAAGGAGATAGAAGAAATAAAAGCAGTTCCCTAAGCCTCGGTTGTGGAAGCTTAATGTATGTTATGTACGAGACCTGATATCTGCTATGCCGGGAGCATAGTGGCGAGATATCAGAGTAACCCTGGAAAGGAACATTGGACTTCTATGATCAGTCGAGCAATTTCCTGTGGGTTACGCAGAGGGAAAGTTGAAAGTCAAAATCAGGCTATGTGTTCACACTAAGAAATGGAGATCTCGAATGGAAGAGTGTAATGCAGTGCATTACGGACTCTGCCACGGAAACCGAATAGGTAGCAGCCTTTGAGGTAGCTTAAGGATCGGTGTGACTCCGGAGATTCCTCCAGGACTTAGATGTGGTACCTTGTTTGCCCAATGCTATTGTGACAATGGCGGTGCAGTGACAAACAAAGGAACCACGAGTCCATAGTGTGAAGATAACACATAGAGCAAGTACCACCTGATTCGAGGTATCGTCAGCGAGGCGATATATTCGTTACCTAGATAGCATCGGGGACACCCTAGAGTACTCGTTCACTAAGGCCCTGCGAGCGAAAGCGTTCAGTAGGCACGTGGATAGTATGGGCGTCAGATGTTTGGGAGAGAGCGACTAGACCTTAGTATAAGTGGGAGATTGATGGAGTTGTATACTTAATGTCTAGATTTAAGTAACATCTGAACTCCGTCTAAAGCATTATATACGAGTAACCGATAGTATGATCTTCAGTGTGACGACGCACACCATACTAACTACAACGTGTATAATCAGATGTTTGGGAGAGAGCGACTAGACCTTAGTATAAGTGGGAGATTGATGGAGTTGTATACTTAATGTCTAGATTAAAGTAACATCTGAACTCCGTCTAAAGCATTTATTCTATTTAATAATAAACAATCATTTGCATTTAATGCAAACCATAGTCCTAGATTATACACGTTGTAGTTAGTATGGTGTGCGTCGTCACACTGAAGATCATACTATCGGTTACTCGTATATAATCGAACAGTTGCTCACGACCTAGATGGACAAGGACCAATCCATCGGTATAGTCGTTGTATGAGTGAGAAAATAATTGGTCTTGATTATTTTATCATACTTGTACACTTGGTGTATTGAGCGGATCGCTTGAGAATTATCGATTAGGATTGCCGTTGATAATCGATTTAAATCTCTTAGTATTCTATTCTTAATCCCTGATATTATTGCGGGTGTGTGCATATAATATTAGTGACTTTGATTTTTCAAAGGAATTGACTGATTAGAATAACCGGTCAATTATCGGTAAAGTTGGGTCACTGTATTTTATGTATGACATGCTGTGAATTCTTTACGGGAAAGCGTGTCCCGATAAGGATTGATAATGTCCCCGAGATGAGCTCATAAGGATTATCATGTAAACCTTGCAAGTTGATTATGATCCGCATGATAATAAAGTTGAGTGGTACTATTCTCGGAATTATAAGAGATGAATAAATAATATTAGCAATAAATATAATTTATTCATGGACATTTATATCTTAAACATGCGGAATAAATAATACTACCGGAGAATATTATTTGATATAATATGGTGAATATTGGGAGTGCAATTATATTTATATAGTGGAAGTAATTATATAATTAATATTAATGGATTAATAGATTTGGGCTTGGGCTCAATTTAATCATTAATATTGGAAGCTCAATATTCCACCTCCTTAAGGTCCCCTACGTAGCCTATAAAAGCACTACATGGTCTTCTCTTTTCTCATATAACTTTAAGATCACAATTCTAGAGAGAGAAAGAAAGAGAAGGAGATCCATGGATTTCGGAGGATCAACGCCCACACGACGTTCGAGCTAGTGCAAGGAATACGTGGGAAGATCTCAAGGTCTTCAACTAAGTTCTTCGTTTTTCCGAACAACGAGAACGAGGTAAATCGTAAAACTTTCTTTATGATTTAATCTTTTATTTATCGTGATTATACCGTGAACCAAGATCCGAGAACGAGACTCAAGACGAGGTTGAACCGGGCGGTGGTGGTCGAAGACCACCGGACCGCCGGCGGCTCAACGGCTCGGGTTGGAAGGTTCGAGGGGCGAGAGCTTCGGCTGGGCGCCGAGACTCGATCGAGCATGAGCTCGATCGCCCATGCTTGTCACGGGCTGCTGGAGCAGCCGCTCGCACGGCGCGATCACCGCTCGCGCGGGCTGATCGCCGCTCGCGCGGCGGCGGGCTGTGGTGATCGCATGCCACGATTTTGATCGTGGCGGATGTGCGATCACCCAGGGCATGGCTGGGCAGCCCCGCACGGCTGCTACGAACAGCCGCGAGCCCCACGCGGGGGCTCGACCGGACAGCCACGGGCTAACCCCGCGGTTAGGGTTTCGGTTGGGTTTCTCCCCGTGGTGGTTCGTGGCGGGTTTCCGGCAACCGGGAGTCGATTGGAGTTGTTGTTCCGCAACTTTGACAACTCTGGATATTCAATTTCCAAAGGATTTCGGTCGGAATTAATTAGATAATTTATTTAATTAAATTTATTAATTCCGGAATATCGATTTCCAACACCAAGCCCTGTTGTGGCTGGGCGGGTCGGGCCCAATTTTGACAACTCTAGTAGGTAGCAGTTAAAGTTTTACACGGGAATGAGTTGAGTTATATTCTTATAAAGATTATAACTTGAACTGCTCTTACTTTGAAGATTTTAGACTTCCAAAGTGATTCATTGAATCTTCATTCTAGCTTAGTTTTCCACATTGAACCAAATTCTTGGGATCTCCAGTCAGTATGGTTGGGTTACCACCACAAAGATTCTTAATATATGATTTTTCACTCCATTCCCCTAGACAGGCATTTATGTTTGATCTCTCGGTAGGCCTTTTGTTAACGGATCCGATATACACACTCGTAGAGATCAACTGCCTAATGGTTTTATGTCTACAACATATATGTCTAGACTTACCATTCTACTCCGTGCCATTTTCAAAGTCGACTGACTATCATAGTGAATTAACACTAAAAGCACGAGTTTATCCCAACATGGGAAATCCTCTAAGAAATTATGAAGTCGTTCAACTTCTTCTTCAACTTTAACCAAAGTTATAAACTCCGATTCCATAATGAACCGAGTAATACAAATTTGCTTAGAGGATTTTCAAGACACATCCCCACCACTAATAGTAAAGACATTACCATCAGTAGTCTTGACGTTCTTTGTATCAGATATCCAGTTAGCATCACTATATCTTTCCAATACAGTTGAATATCGCTAGTAGTACAAATCATAATTTTGCGTATATTTTAAATATCGCAACATGTGGTTTATCGCCTTCCAGTGCATGGAATTGTGCATAAACCTTTCCAACTTATTTATAGAATAAATAATTTATGGATGAATGTAGTTTCTAATAATCATTACACTGCCAATGATTTGTACGTACTTACTTCCTTATATGAGTTCACCATGATTTTATCATTATTGTGATTTTATCCATTGGTGATTGTAGGTGAACTATCAATCATGTCACATTTCTCCAATTACACCTCCAATGTAATTAGATTGAGACAATATCAGTCCTTCAGACGTCTTAGAAAGTTTTATTTCCAATATGACATCTGCCACACCCATATTTTTCATGTCGAAAACCTTTTCAACATATTTTTGTATTCCAATATTTATTCTAGGTTACTCCCATTAATGGGATTGTCAACTACGTAAAGGCAAACAGTTTTCAACACTGCTGATATCATGTTTCCTTTAACGTATATACATTTAACATACGCATTAATTGAGAAACCTTTTGTTTAACATTAATCTTTCTTGAAACATTTTCTACCAATTAGGTCAGAAAATATATACTAAAAGTTTTAGCCTTTTCAGTTTTTGTATTCCATCTATGTTCATTTTCAGAAGTTTCGGTACCCTTCTAACTAGAATCAATTACATACATCCGAACTAGTAGCCATTTCAAAATTTTATTTAACAGAAATTAACCTTTCTTCTCTTTTCGAGGATATTCATTTACAAATAATTCAATATCTCTGAATTCAATGATTATATCCAGATGGATATTTGATATCGCAAACTTACAACGTAAGAACCGATATAAACTACTGTTATTGTCATATTCAATTAATATGCAATCCACAATTTTAGGATCAATTTTAAGTTACTTTGGTTTAGGTACTACAACCTTATCCAAACAACTTCACACTAAATATTTGTATGACAGTTTTAAGTCTATTTTCATAATTCATATGGAATTAATTCTTACATTTGTGGGGAATTCTATTAAGAATTGTAATCGAAGTGAGTATGACTTCGCCCCACAAATTCTGGCTTAATCCTGAATTTATTTATCACGGATTTAGAGTTCATCATTTTTTGAAGTCTATGAACTTCCTTAATATGAACCTCTTTTGGCCACATAATATCATTACGATTTTCGTTTGTCCTCAGTCATCTTTTTCACTAAAGAGTTTTGAACCGTCGGCTCAGATCTAAACCCAAGTAGAAGAAGGCTGAGTACTAGATCTAACGGAAGTAGCCAGAGTTCCAGAACCAACAGAATCTTCACCTAAAGAAGAAGGGAAATCTCCTGTCAAGTATCTTGAGATTTGTTATATAGAATAACACAATTTTTCTTTCTCGTTTCTCCCCACATTTCATGAACGTCAATATTTTGAAATCATCATCTCAAATATTCAACAATATAGAAACAACATAAAAATCGTCTTAAGATTGTTGGGGTTATTTCTGTATTTCGAATATTACACTACTGAGTCGAGAGATGGCTCTCTGTCCTTAAGACGAATTTGCCCCGTATTAGTGCTTTACGAAATCACAGGCAAAGGTCTCCCAAGATAAAACAGCAAATAAGACAGTATCGAAGCACACGATACTGAATCTGACGAACAAGAAACAAAGGAAATTCTTATGCACTAAAAGAAAGGAAAGACGAGAGAAATATCGATAACTCGAATTGTGTCCTCAAAATGTATGAATCGAATGAAGAATTTTCATTGTCCGAATTGTATTTCATATGAATCGTATGTTGGCCTTTTATAGACTATATGTGACTATTAAATAAAGGGTACACACCCCTTCATAATTAGTCTATACATCCGGTAATGTCATTTGCACCCATTCATTATATATAGTATGAATATGCATTCAACGTCATTCGAACCGACATGCCTTTCAAATATCCACACACACACGTACATATTATGTTTACGTAATTAGACAATTACGCATACACAGTTACACATACATTCTCATGCACACATAGTACTATAATAAATATACATGTATAATATATGTTCAGCAATATATGTATACTTTATACAATTATATATTATTGACACACACACACATATATATATATATATATATATATATATATATATATATATATATATATATATATATATATATATATATATATATATATATATATATATATATTATAAACCATATAATATATATCATACTAATAAATCTTTAATTAATAAATTTAATTAATTTTTAATTAGTCATTTTTCTTAACATTTTAGAAATATAGAATATAATAAATATTCATATATTCATTCTTTTATATTTGAATTTCAACAATCATACTTTGTACAACAATTACTCTTTCACCAACACATGAATTTTAGTAATTATTAATCACGTAACACATACTCAAATAGTAGAATCAAACACTTGAATTAACAATTCCATTGCGGGCCCCCATAGTTTAATCAACGGCCCAACAACGATCAAGGTATTCCAATCATGCATGCTCGAGACCTGAAACCTCGAACAGGGAATGATCGAATCGACACCTGCCCGAGATACATGTGATTATGTGAGAAAACCTAAATTCCCTCAACCATGAATATAATCACATTTTAATTTAACTAGACCAAAAGGTTAAGATATTGAGAATCTTTATTTATCGATAGTAGTGGGCTTCACAACTGGACTAAAAACCTCTGTGTAGTCAACACCATGTTCCTGTGTGAAGCCTTTTGCAACCAGCCGTGCCTTATGCTTGAGAACAGTGCCATCAGGGTTCTTTTTCAGCTTGAATACCCATTTGCAGCCTACTATATTTCTGTCAAGGGGTGGAGGTACCAATTCCTAAGTGTTGTTTTGGATGAGAGCCTGATATTCAGTCTCCATTGCAGCCTTCCATGAAGGATGAGACATGGCTGCCTTGACAGTAGTTGGTTCTTGAAGGTTCAAGTCTGAATCTGTACCTGCAAGAAGGGCAGAAAGATATGTTTTGGGCCTATATATCCCATGTTGAGACCTAGTGACCATGTGATGTGGTCTGTGAGGTGGGGGTGGGTTTTGATCACTAGTAGGGATATATGGTGAAGTATCTGGAGATAAAGGAGAAGAAGGTGGTGTGGAAGAAGAGTCTGATTCATTGGAGGCATCAGAAATGGAAGGTGAGGAAGGTATTGGAGAGACAGGATTGGAAGGAGCATGAGAAGGTGTTGAAAGAGTTGGTAATGGTGTTGAATGTGATGGGGATTCTGTGGTTACCAAAGAGGGGCTGTGGGAATCAGATGTGGTGTGAGAAAAAGGGAATATATGTTCATTGAAAACCACATGTCTTGAAAAGAGAGTTTTCCCATTTGGGAGCATGATTCTGTAACCTTTGTATTGAGTATTGTATCCAAGAAAGACTCCAGGTTGAGATCTTTGATCCAACTTGTCAGAATTGTAGGGTTTGAGTAAAGGGAAGGCTTGGCAGCCAAAGGTTCTGAGAAGGGAATAATCTGGGGGTTGGTTAAAAAGAAGGTGGTAAGGAGTTGTGAAGTTTATTGGACTTTGTGGTGTCCTGTTTATTAGATAAACAGCAGAAGCAAAGGATTCTTCCCAAAAGGTTTTAGGGACATGAGAAGTAGAAAGAAGGCTAAGGGCAGTTTCAATTATATGTCTGTGTTTTCTTTCTATGGCTCCATTTTGTTGTGGGGTGTAGGGGCAAGATAATTGGTGATGGATACCAGAAGCTTGAAGGAGATTGGATAAGGACTTGAACTCAGTGCCACCATCACTTTGAAGTCTTTTAATCTTGAAGCCTAGTTGATTTTTGTTGAAATTCGATATCCCGGGCTATTAAAATTTGCGGAAAATAATAACCCGATCAAAAACCTTCGCCGGAGATCACATGAACACCACGTGCGAGCCGGAGCACGAGCCGAACGCACGACACGGCCGAAGCCGCGCGCACGCCAAGCCCGAGCCCCCGTCCGCGAGGCTCATGCGATCGAGGAAGTCGATCGCTCACGGCGATCGACCGGGGCTGCCCAGCAGCCCCCGCGGCGAGTCCGGCGACTCGCCGCCGCTGGGTGTCGGTCCGACCAGCGGACAGCCGCAGGGCCCAGCCCTCGCGGCTTGCGATCGATCGGGATGATCGATCGCGTCCCCGGCTCCCAGCCGGGGTTCGACCCCTCCCCACCGAAACCCTAGGCGGGTCGATCCGTGTGGTCCGGTGGTTTCACCACCACCACACGATCACACGTCTACTCCTGGTTCGATCTTCGAATCTTCGTTCTACGGTATTCTCGATAAATCCAAAATCAAATAATATCAAGGGTGTTTAGATATTATACCTTCGATTCGTTGTTCGGAGAAACGAAATCAAGATGACCTTTGAATCTTCCCACGTATTCCTTGCACTAGCTTGAACGTCAGGTGGGCGACGATCCTCCAAGCTCTATGGATCTACTTCTCTCTCTACTTTCTCTCTCTAGAAGAATTATGATCCTCAACTTATGAGAATAGAGAAGACCATGTAGTGCTTTTATAGGCTACCTAGGGGATCTAAAGGAGGTGGAATATTGGGCTTCCAATATTAATGATTAAATTGAGCCCAAGCCCAAATCTATTAATCCCATTAATATTAATTAATTTATTTTCCACTATATAAATTAATTGCACTCCCAATATTAAACCATATTATATCCAATAAATTTCTCCGGTAGTAATTATTTATTCCGTGTATTTAAGATTTAAATATCCATGAATAAAATTTATTTATTGCTTAATAAATTTATTCATCTCTTTTATCCGAGACTAGTACCACTCAACCTTATTTATTATGCGGAACAAATCCACTCGCGAGGTTTACATAATAAATCCTTATGAGCTCATCTCGGGGATATTATCAACCCTTCCGGGATACACTGTCCCGTCAAGAATTCACGGCATGCCATATACAAAATATAGTGACCCAACTTAACCGGTAATTGACCCAATAATTAAACTGATCAATTCCTTTGGAAAATCAAAGTCACTTATATTAAATATACACACCCGCAATTGTATCGGGGATTAAGAATAAAATACACTGAGTCTTAAATCAATTATCGCAGAGCAATCCTAATTGATAAGTCTCAATCGATCCGCTCAATACACCAAGTGTACAAGTGTGATAAAATAATTAAGACAAATTATTTTCTCTCTCACACAACGACTATACCGATGGATTGGTCCGTGTCCATCTAGGTCGTGAGCAACTGTTTGATTAAATACGAGTAACCGATAGTATGATCTTCTGTGTGGGCCTGACACACCATACTAACTACAACGTATATAATCTAGGACTATAATTTTCATATATTTAATTAACAATAATTAAAAGCAAATGAATGTTCATTATTAATAGGTAAATGAAAGTGCACAAGGAGTTCAGAATACTCAAATCTAGACATTAAGTATATTACTTATACTAAGGTCTAGTCTTATCTTCCAAACTTCTGACTCCCAAACCCTCCAAGTGCTTGAAATATACTTCCTTAGGAAGTATCTTGGTGAAAGGGTCCGCTAGGTTGTCCTCCGAAGCTATCTTGGTGACTATCGCATCGCCTCTCCTGACGATGTCTCGAATCAGGTGGTACTTGCGCTCTATGTGTTTCGTAGCACTATGGGACCGTGGTTCCTTACTTTTTGCCACTGCACCGCTATTATCACAATAAATTGTCATAGCTTTGGGCAAACTCGGAGTCACATCTAAGTCCTGGAGGAAATTAAGGAACCAAACTGACTCTTTCGCTGCCTCTGAGGCTGCAACATATTCAGCTTCCATGGTAGAGTCTGAAATGCACTTTTGCTTAACACTCTTCCATGATACGGCTCCACCTCCCAAAGTGTACACATAGCCTGATGTCGACTTACGCCGGTCCTTATCAGCATGGAAATCCGAATCCGTATAACCCAAAGGAATCAGATTGTCTGCCCCGTAACTCAGAACATAATCCTTAGTATTTCGCAAATACTTGAAAATTCTCTTTACGGCAGTCCAATGAGTCTTTCCAGGATTACTCTGATATCTCGCTACTATGCCAACTGCATAGCAGATATCAGGCCTCGTGCAAAACATCGCATACATCAAGCTTCCCACAGCCGAAGCGTAGGGAACTGCTTTCATTTCATCTTTCTCCTTCTGTGTCCGAGGACACATCTCCTTAGAAAGATAAGTTCCTTTACTGAAGGGTAGTTCACCCTTCTTGGAATCTTTCATGTTAAAACGAGTCAGAATCGTATCTATGTAAGATTGCTGGGAAAGGTACAATGTTCTACTCCGGCGATCCCTTATAACCTTGATCCCTAGAACATGTCCAACTTCTCCCAAATCTTTCATATCGAATTGTCTAGACAACCATCCCTTTATGTCTGATAACATTTTCACACTGTTGCCAATGAGAAGAATGTCGTCTATATAAAGCACGAGAAACACCACCTTCTTTCCATCACGTTTCCAATACACACACGATTCGTCCATGCTTTGAATGAATCCAAAAGGTTGGACTACTTCATCAAACCGCAGGTTGCACGATTTCGAGGCTTGTTTCAATCCATAAATGGATCGATTAAGCTTGCACACTAGATGATCTCGCCCCTTAGCAATGAAACCTTCTGGTTGTTTCAGTCTCGTCAAGACTTCCATTTAGGAAAGCTGTCTTGACATCCATTTGTCACACCTCATAGTCCATATGAGCTGCTATGGATAAGAGAATCCGGATCGACTTTATCTTGGATACCGGCGAAAAGGTCTCCTCATAATCGATTCCCTCATTCTGAGTATAGCCTTTCGCAACAAGCCGAGCTTTAAAGGTCTCAACCTTTCCGTCAGATCCTCTCTTTCTCTTGTAGACCCATTTACACCCAATTGGCTTTACGCCGTTTGGTGGTTCTACAAGATCCCAGACTTTATTAGAATCCATAGATTCAATTTCGGATTTCATTGCTTTCTTCCAAGAAGACGCATCTATATCTTGTACCGCCTCATCATAGGTTCAGGGATCGATTTCATGAACTCCAGGTCCAGAGTCCGAAGACTCACCCAGTCCAATCCATCTTTCTGGTTGTTTAACAACCCTCCCACTACGACGGCGTTCCGGTGTATTAACAGTGACAGTATGTGCAGGTTCTAGTGGTGTATCACTACTCGGTTCGGTTGTATCTAAGTCTTTCTCGTTACCTCTCAACTCATCAAGTATTATGTCACTTTTGGGCTTGTGATCCATGACATAGTCTTCCTCTAAGAACCGAGCGTTAGTACTTATAATGATCTTCTGGTCCGTAGGACTATAGAACATGCCACCTTTAGTTCCTCTAGGATATCCTATAAATAGCCGCACTTCAGTACGAGGTTCTAACTTATCGGCCCCAGTCCTCAACACGTGCGCAGGGCACCCCCAGATCCGAACGTGTCTTAAGCTAGGCTTGCGCCCGCTCCATCGTTCCATGGGTGTTGTAGGGACGATTTTAGATGGAACCAAGTTCAGAATGCGCGCCGCTGTTTCTAAGGCATATCCCCAGAACATAACAGGTAAGTCCGAGTAACTCATCATTGAACGTACCATCTCCATAAGAGTCCTATTCCTTCGTTCTGACACACCATTCTGCTGAGGAGTATATGGTGATGTCATTTGGGAATCAATCCCATTCTATGCTAAGTATGCCTTGAATTCTCCAGACAGGTACTCGCCTCCGCGATCAGATCGCAGACATTTAATGGATTTACCTTGAAGGTTCTCCACAAGAGCCTTGAATTACTTGAACTTGTCAAAAGATTCGCTCTTGCGGCGCATCAGGTATACAAATCCATACCTTGAGTAATCATCAGTGAAAGTGATGAAATACTCGTACCCTCCTCTTGCCTGAGTAGACATAGGTCCGCATACATCAGAGTGAATCAAATCCAATACTTGTTCAGCTCTACGTCCTTTATGAAAAAGAACGCTTGGTCATTTTTCCTTCTAAACAGGATTCGCAGGTTGGAAGGTCCTCTCCTTCAACACCACTGATTAAACCATCAGCTTTCAACCTTTGAATTCTATTTGAATTAATATGACCTAGCCTTAGATGCCAAAAGTATAATTGATTCATCTTAGAAGGTTCCTTTCTCTTATTGGTGTTCGTAGATGTGTTATTACTCTCGGTTAGTTGCATCGTGTTAGACTCAGGATTTAGTACATACAAATCGTCTATCAATGTACCAGAACAGATAATTTCACTATTTCTTCTTATGACCACTGAGTGATCAAAAGAAACAGAATATCCATTCAAAATTAACTTAGAAACCGAAATTAAATTCTTTCTAAAGTTTGGTACATAAAGACAATTTTGTAAAACTAAAACCCTATCACTACTAAAGCGTAAGTGAACGTCTCCCACTGCAACAGCCGCCACCTTTGCAGCATTGCCCATGTAGACCACGATCTCTCCCTCTCTAAGTCTTCGGGTTTCCTGGAACCCCTGCAATGAATTGCAGACATGATCAGTGGCTCCCGTATCTACACACCAGGTACTGGTAGATATCACCACTGATAATGTTTCGGTGACTAAGGAAAATTTCGTACCTTTGATGAGAGGACAATCAGACTTCCAGTGCCCAGACTGCTTGCATCGAAAGCACTTGCCTCGCGGCTTGCTCTTCCCAATCCGTGGTTTGAAACCACTGGGCTTCTTTGCTTGCACTTCCAACTTTGCCACAAGAGCTTGTCATTCTCTGATCATACTTATCAGTTCCATTCTTTTGAAATCGTTTTTAAGAGATTCCTCAAGAGGACTGAACTTAATGAGTATGTCAATCACCTCTAGTCCGGCTTCCTTACTATGTCCTAACATCTCCTTGAGGTCATTTTCAATGTCCTCATCAGTTGGGACAATAGCGGATTCGGAAGGCCCAACAGTCTGAACATTGTCCAGATTTCTTTCCCAAACATTACTATATGGAACCAGTGAGTTTTCATCTTTAAGTATATCAAAAAGTGGGGTCACAGTCATTCTTAACCTATAAGCACATAAAACAAACAAACAATTTAATATCCGATATTATCTCCCTTTAATAATATCATTAAATCAATAATCGCCTCTAAAATCCCATCAGATATAGCAAGCCACGATAGTGTGGACGTTTACCTATCCAAATGATTTAGCAATTAGATTTGCTTCGGTCGTACATCATCAATAGCGTTACTTCGATGGGAAGAATACTATGAAGCGTACCTAAGTGTAAACCATTGCTCAGTACTAAGAAGTTTGTTTGGGACTCGCATGTCACCGCAAGCCACGATAGTGTGGACGTTTACGTTAACACACGGATCCTTTACTCCCTTCTATAACTGTCTACATCAATTGATCAAAAATCCATTCAGTGCAGCAAGCCACGATAGTGTGGACGTTTACTACACCAAAAGACTTTTACAATTGACTCCCAATTACTTGATCCATTCAATCTTGTAAATCAAGACGTGGAGAATCATAAGTGAAACTCGAAGTTTCTTACCAGTGATTCACCATGCGAACAACCCTATCTCTCATAAATGAGGGAGCCGAGCAGACAATCGATCCACCTTCAAAAGATGGTACGAAGGTCTCTAATTTGTGTCCTCGACATGACCAAGTGGCTTTGGTTCCATTCCACTCCCCGGGGTGAGAATGAGTCGACTTGAAATCAGTTTTGGAAAGACAAATTAGGCATTGTTTGATGAACTTAATCAATGTTTCTCGTAAGAGGAATTACAAGAACTCTTCTCCAATGACTTGTCTATATAAACTTCAAAAGTTTATAAAAGTTACCAAGAGAGCAGCAATGGAGACCCTGGGTATGTTTCCATACCCTCTCCCACTTAGCTTTTTACAATAAAGGGATACGCTATCGAGTGCATAAAGTAAACACATATAGCATGCATACATGTAATAAAGCACATAGTATTATCACATAGTCAAAATAATACTAGAATATTATTTTCCGACTATTATGGCTTTACTCCATCTTCGTACGCATCTTCTAGTCTTCAGTCTTCGTTCTTGAATGCTCCATGTGACGAGAATATTAATTTCCAATATTTAAATCTATTTATTTTTAATAAATCCAAAAGATACTTAATTAATAATAATTAAGTCAATCGAATAAATCAAAAATAAAA
Source organism: Euphrasia confusa (assembly GCA_954870475.1). Classification (NCBI taxonomy): domain Eukaryota; kingdom Viridiplantae; phylum Streptophyta; class Magnoliopsida; order Lamiales; family Orobanchaceae; genus Euphrasia; species Euphrasia confusa. The sequence continues at coordinate 15,602,120 of OX940958.1, forward strand.
TTAAATATTATTAATATTTTTATTTATTTTATTTTCCTTTTCTACTTCATTAAATCTCTAGAATATTTTATCCAAGACCCACTTGGAATATTCTAGAAGACTTCCATAATGAAATAAAGAAATAAAATAATTTAGGACTCTTCTACTTTCCAAATTAATTAGATTCCTAATCCATGAATATTTCCATAAAATAGAAATAATCAATTAGGAATCCTAATTAATTCCAAATTGATTCTTTTCTTAATCCATGAGAGTTCCCAAAAAATAGGAATATTAAAAAAGGAAAAACCCGAATCAATTAGGAAAGTAAATCACCGGACCGGGGTAGCATGGGGTGGGGATCCCCACGCCACCGTTGACCGCCGCCTAGGAGGTGGCCGGCCACCGTCGCCGGCGGCCCCTCCAAGGGTCGATCGATCGATTCTCATGGATCGACCATGGGGATGGTCGATCCTTGCCCTAATCCCTCACGATCATCTCCTTCGTCACACGTCTTCTCCGGCGGTCGTTTCGGCATCGATCCAACGCAAAATAAATTACAAATTTAATTTTACACTATCCAGTATCGATTCTATACATGAAATCGACCCTATACAATTTCCGGAAAAAGATAGAACAATAATAATAAACCTAAATTCGGTCAACCCCCGAATTTTAACTATTACAAGCATTCACCACCAAAAACGAATCTCGACATGTCCGAGAGTTTAATCAATCCAATAATCATGACAAAATAAATTAAACGAATAATAAATCAAGCCATAATAGTCGGAACCCTGCAAGGTAGAACAATTTTATCGAAAATACCGCGAACGTAAACCACGCTCGGATACCAATTGTTGGAATTCGATATCACGGGCTATTAAAATTTGCGGAAAATAATAACCCGATCAAAAACCTTCGCCGGAGATCACATGAACACCACGTGCGAGCCGGAGCACGAGCCGAACGCACGACACGGCCGAAGCCACGCGCACGCCCAGCCCGAGCCCCCGTCTGCGGGGCTCATGCGATCGAGGAAGTCGATCGCTCACGGCGATCGACCGGGGCTGCCCAGCAGCCCCCGCGGCGAGTCCGGCGACTCGCCGCCGCTGGGTGTCGGTCCGACCAGCGGACAGCCGCGGGGCCCAGCCCTCGCGGCTTACGATCGATCAGGATGATCGATCTCGTCCCCGGCTCCCAACCGGGGTTCGACCCCTCCCCACCGAAACCCTAGGCGGGTCGATCCGTGTGGTCCGGTGGTTTCACCACCACCACACGATCACACGTCTACTCCTGGTTCGATCTTCGGATCTTCGTTCTACGGTATTCTCGATAAATCCAAAATCAAATAATATCAAGGGTGTTTAGATATTATACCTTCGATTCGTTGTTCGGAGAAACGAAATCAAGATGACCTTTGAATCTTCCCACGTATTCCTTGCACTAGCTTGAACGTCGGGTGGGCGACGATCCTCCAAGCTCTATGGATCTACTTCTCTCTCTACTTTCTCTCTCTAGAAGAATTATGATCTTCAACTTATGAGAATAGAGAAGACCATGTAGTGCTTTTATAGGCTACGTAAGGGATCTAAAGGAGGTGGAATATTGGGCTTCCAATATTAATGATTAAATTGAGCACAAGCCCAAATCTATTAATCCCATTAATATTAATTAATTTATTTTCCACTATATAAATTAATTGCACTCCCAATATTAAACCATATTATATCCAATAATATTTCTCCGGTAGTATTTATTTATTCCGTGTATTTAAGATTTAAATATACATGAATAAAATTTATTTATTGTTTAATAAATTTATTCATCTCTTTTATCCGAGACTAGTACCACTCAACTTTATTTATTATGCGGAACAAATCCACTCGCGAGGTTTACATAATAAATCCTTATGAGCTCATCTCGGGGATATTATCAACCCTTCCGGGATACACTGTCCCGTCAAGAATTCACGGCATGCCATATACAAAATATAGTGACCCAACTTAACCGGTAATTGACCCAATAATTAAACCGGTCAATTCCTTTGGAAAATCAAAGTCACTTATATTAAATATACACACCCGCAATTGTATCGGGGATTAAGAATAAAATACACTGAGTCTTAAATCAATTATCGCAGAGCAATCCTAATTGATAAGTCTCAATCGATCCGCTCAATACACCAAGTGTACAAGTGTGATAAAATAATTAAGACAAATTATTTTCTCTCTCACACAACGACTATACCGATGGATTGGTCCGTGTCCATCTAGGTCATGAGCAACTGTTTGATTAAATACGAGTAACCGATAGTATGATCTTCTGTGTGGGCCCGACACACCATACTAACTACAACGTATATAATCTAGGACTATAATTTGCATATATTTAATTAACAATAATTAAAAGCAAATGAATGTTCATTATTAATAGGTAAATGAAAGTGCACAAGGAGTTCAGAATACTCAAATCTAGACATTAAGTATATTACTCCAACAATTTTCTGTGTAAGTTTTGAATTGGATGAAGGCATTCAAAGTTTCTGACTTTGCTTTAAGAAAGTAAATCCAAACATGTTTAGAAAAATCATCAAGAAAAGAGACATAATATAAACTGCCATTGGTTGAGGGAATGGGTGCTGGACCCCACAAATCTGTATGAATAAGTTGCAAAGGGGCAGTAGAAACAGATGAACTGATAGGAAAAGGTAGCTTGTGAGACTTAGCATTAACACAGTCATTACAGAAATTAAAAGGAGTTTTAGAATCAAATTGAATGTTACAAAGTGAGAGAGCCTTTCTAGTAACATCAATACTGGGATGTCCTAATCTCCTATGCCAAATCTCTAAGCTATAAGGCTTAATGACATGAGAAAAACTACTGCTAGGGGAGAACTTCTGGGAGTCAGAATTCTTGAGCTGGGAAGTGGAGGGACTTGTGCAGTGGGTGAGAAGCTTGAAGTGATATAAACCATCCTTGATAGTGCCTGTATGGAGGGCCTGCCTTGTGACTTGGTCCTTCACAACACAAAATGAAGGATGAAATTCAAAAAAGACATTGTTATCCCTAAAGAATTGAGCAACACTTAAGAGATTTATAGTTATTTCAGGAACATGAAGCAGGTTGTTAAGTTTGAAGGGATAGGAATGGTGTGAATTGGGAATAGACACTAGGACCTTACCAACATGAGATATATCCAGGCCAGATCCATTACCTATCTGTAGCTTGCTTCCTCCTCCATAATCAGAGGCTATGCTGAGGTTTGAGAAGTCATTAGTGACATGGTGGGATGCTCCAGAGTCAGGATACCAGCTGTGCTGGAAATCGATATCCCGGGCTATTAAAATTGGCGGAAAATAATAACCCGACCGAAATCCTCTCGCCGGAAACACGCGAACCACCGAACGGAACCGGGCACGACAAGAGAGTCGTCGCCGCGGGAAAAACCCACGGCTAGAAACCCTAGCCGAGCCCCCGCCGGGGCTCGCGATCGCTGCCCTAGCGATCGCCGGGGATGCACGCGCATCCCCGTGGGGCTGTTCCGAACAGCCCCCGGCGGTGAGTCCGGCGACTCACCGCCACCGCCGAGGAGGGCGGTGCGCCCAGCGCACCAGCCGCGGCACAGCCGCGGCTGCCCCCCGCGATCGACCGTGAGGTCGATCGCATGCCCCAGCGTCCAGCCGGGGCGTCCTCGTGTGGGCCCCGCGATCGACGCCCTAGGGCTCGATCGCACCCCTCGGCTCCCAGCCGAGGGTCCTTCGAACCTTCGCCGGGGATCTCGAATCCCCATCCCCGAAGTTCGTCGTTTTTCCCGGATCGTGCGTTCATGTATGTATCACAATCAATTCACATAAAATCATAGAAGAGAGTATATGATTTTACCTTTTGATTCGTTGTGCGGAGAAACGAAATCAAGATGATGACCTTACGATCTTCCTACGTATTCCTTGCACTAGCTTGAACGTCGGGTGGGCGACGATCCTCCAAGCTTATGGATCCTCTTCTCTCTCTCTCTACTTTCTCTCTCTAGAAGAATTATGATCTTCAAGTTATGATGTGTGTTGTAGAAGAGAAGACCATGTAGTGCTTTTATAGGCTACGTAGGGGATCTAAAGGAGGTGGAATATTGGGCTTCCAATATTAATGATTAAATTGAGCCCAAGCCCAAATCTATTAATCTCCCATTAATATTAATTAATTTATTTTTCACTATGTAAATTAATTGCACTCCCAATATTAAACCATATTATATCAAATAATATTTCTCCGGTAGTATTATTTATTCCGTGTATTTAAGATTTAAATATCCATGAATAAAATTAATTTATTGCTAATTAATTTATTCATCTCTTGAATCCGAGACTAGTACCATTCATCCTTAATTATTGTGCGGAACGAATCCACTCATGAGGTTTACACAATAATTCCTTATGAACTCATCTCGGGGATATTATCAACCCTTCCGGGATACACTTTCCCGTCAAGTATTCACGGCATGCCATATATAAAATATAGTGACCCAACTTAACCGGTAATTAACCCAATAATTAAATCGGTTAATTCCTTTGGAAAATCAAAGTCACATATATTAAATATACACACCCGCAATAGTATCGGGGATTAAGAATAAAATACTCTGAGACTTGAATCGATTATCTCAAGGCAATCCTAATCGATAAATCTCAAGCGATCCGCCCAATACACCAAGTGTACAAGTGTGATAAAATAATTAAGACAAATTATTTTCTCTCTCACACAACGACTATACCGATGGATTGGTCCGTGTCCATCTAGGTTGTGAGCAACCGTTCGATTAAATACGAGTAACCGATAGTATGATCTTCTGTGTGACGTCGCACACCATACTAACTACAACGTATATAATCCAGGACTATATTTTGCATATATTTAATTATCAATAATTAAATGCAAACAATTGTTTATTAATTTAATAGATTAAATGCTATGACCGGGAGTTTACCGTTACTTAAATCTAGACATTAAGTACACAACTCCAACAATCTCCCACTTGTACTAAGGTCTAGTCATTTCCTCCAAACTCCCGACTCCCATACTCATCACGTGCTTAGGGTTGTACTTCCAAGAAGTACTGTGTGAATGAGCACTCTAGGTTGCCACTCTGAAGTTATCTTGGTGACTACTGCATCGTCTTCCTCGACGATGACTCGTATCAGATGGTACTTGCTCTGTGTGTTAACATCACTTTTGACTTGTGACTTCTTCCAGTTTACCCTGCACCGCTATCCAATAGCCTTTGGTAAACTAAGAGTCATATCCAAGTCAAGAGGTTATCCCGGAACCTAACCAAAACTTCCGCTGCCTCTGAGGCTGCTTATTCGGTTATGAAAGAGTCTGAGAAGCGTCCTGCTTATCACTCTTTCACTTCATGGTTCCACCTCTTTCTAAAAGTGAACACATAGTCTGATATCGACTTGCACTGGTCCTTCTCTGATTTAAGATCTGAGAATCTGTAATCAAAGAAGATTTCGTCTTGCTTAATAATCCAGTACTTCGCGAGTACTATTACAGCATCCGAAAATCTCTTGTCTAGATTACCTTGATATCCTCCCACTATGCAAACCGCATAGTTGATATCAGGTTCTTGTTTTACAACATTGCATCTATAAAGCTTTCCATACTTGAAGTATAGGAAACTGCTTTGTCCTCATCTATCTCCTTCATGTGTTCGAACACATACCCTTTAGATAGATGTATATTCTGTCTCTGAAAGGCAGTAACCTTTCTCAGAAGTATGCATGTTTAAAACAAACCATAATCGTATAAGATATCTAGGAGAAGTACAATGTTCTTATCCTTAGATCGAAAGATCTTAAGAACATGCTCTAACTTCTATTCAATCTTATATCTCGATTCATTTAGACAACCATTATCTTATGTCTGACAACATTTTCTACATTGTTGCCAGTGATGAAATTGTTATCTACATAAAATCTCCGAGAAACACCACCTTGTTTCTATTACATCTCCAATACACCTATCGTCCATGCCTTTTGATGAATCCATCAAATGGACTATCCTATCAATTCGCAAGTTCCACGATTTATAGCTTTGTTTCAATCCATAAATGGATTTACTAAGCTTGTACTCTAAATGATCTTGCCTCTTAACAATAATCCTTATTGTTTTCCAAGCCGGCACATTTAGATCTAGTACCGCCCTCGTGCAGAGCTAGGGATCGATTTCATATTTACTAGATCCAGAGTCCGAAACTCTTCTAGTCTTATGAACATCTCTGGTTGTTCAACAACCTCCCACTGCAATGGCGTCCCGGTGTATAATAGTAATAACAGTAGGTGCAGTGTGTGGTGTATTTCTACTCGGTTTGGCTGGTTCCTAGTCTTTGTCCTTTTTCTCATTCCAAGGTACTGCGTCAGTTCGGGCTTTGTGGTTCTTCTAATAGTCTTCCTCTAAGAACCGGGCGTTACACGTCCCTCTGGTTCATAGTACTATAGAACACACAATACTTTGTTCATCTAGGATATCCTACAACCATATTGAATATGCCGTTGTCTCCAGGAATATCCATAGAACATAGGTAGTTCCGAACAACTTGTTCTTTCACTATTAGAATTCTATTTCTCACTGACTCACCATCTCTACACGTAAGTGTATGGTATAGTCATTTGAGACTTAATCTCAATCTTTGATTATGCTATGTGTTATGTGGTAGCCTCCGCGACTAAGTCGCAGGCTTCCAATGGATATACTTTGAAGGTTCCCCATAATTGCTTTGTGACTAAAACACTTTGCTTTTATGGCACATCAAGCATTCTAATCCATCTTCGAGTATTCTTAAAAGAACTACTCGCACTTTACACATATCATTCATCATTCTCAATACTTGTCCGAATTCTATCTTTTACCATAAAGTATGCTTAGTTGCATTATCTTCCAAACTTGATTCTTAGGTCGGAAGGTCCATTCCTTCAACTATAATTGATCAAATCAATTTCAACCTTTTGAATCTTATTTGAATAAATACTACTAAGTATAAGAATTCACAAGTATAATGATTTTAACAAGAAATATATCTAAATAGTAAAACAAGTTATAGAACGGTTTGTTGCATCGTGGTAGACTAAGGATTCATCATTCACATATTGCTATCTAATGTACCAGAATAGATAATCCCCATTATTTCTTATCAAAATCATCACCATGATTTAAAGAAATAAAATATCCATTCATAAATAATAGAAATCCAGAACAAAAGTTCTTTCTAAAATAAAGGGTACATAATGCAATAAACTTGAAATGAAATCCTATTTAACTACTAAAGCAGATAAATGTCTTCCACTGCAACAGCTGCCTCCTCTCAGCTTTCGCCCGTGTAGACTCGAACTCTTCTTCTCTAAGTCGCCGGGTTTTCTGGAACCCCTGCATTTTAAAATGCACATACCGTCAGTGGTTCCATATCTACACACCAGATTTCTGGTAGATAATACCGCTGACTATGTTTTTACGACTAAAGAAAAATTCGTACCTTTGAGAGGACATTCAGACTTCCAGTGTCCAGTCTTATTGCATCGGAAGCACTTGCCTCTTGGCTTTGCAGCCCCCACTCGTGGTCCATTCCTCTTGGCACCACTGGGTTTCCAGGCTTGCTTCCTTTTCTTGCCCCTACCTCCAACAGGCTTCGAGCCCTTGGACTTGGTAGCTACAAGCGCTTGAGACTTGCCCTTCTTGTAGATCCCCTCTGTCGCCTTTAGTTCAGTCAGGAGTTGCGCAAGAGTATAAGATAGTTTACCCATATTATAGCTCATACGAAACTGCTCAAAACTAGGGGTCAGAGACTGGAGTATGATGTCGACTTACGTCTCAGCATCAATAGAAGCTCCTAGGACCTCAAGTTCATTCAACAAACTCATCATCTTAAGAACGTGCTCCCCAACGGGCGTTCCTTCAGACTGAGTAGTCGACATGAGGACTCTCATGGCTTCTTGCCTAGCCGCACGATCTTGCTCCCCAAACATCTCCTTGAGGTTAAACATCATATCATAGGCAGTGTCCATCGGCTCATGTTGGGCTTGGAGTACATTTGACATGGAAGCCAAAATATAACACCTAGCCATTTCATCAGCCTTTTTCCACTTCCGATATGTCAGTTTTTCCTCATCAGTTGAGGCAGCTGTGGGCTCGGCAGGGCACACTTCATGGAGTACAAACTTGTACTCCTCAGAAGTCAGGACAATGTCTAAATTTCTCTTCCAATCAATGTAATTGGGACCAGTGAGCTTATGCTCCTTGAGTATCACAGAAAGTGGGTTCATAGCTATTCTCTAAACCTATAAGCACATTCAAACAAACAATCAATTTAATATCCGATATTATCTCCCTCAAATAATATCATTAAAGTACTAATCACATCTGAAATCCCATCAGATATGGCAAGCCACGATAGTGTGGACGTTTACCTACCCAAATGATTTCGTAATTAGATTTGCTTCGGTCGTACATCACTATAGCGTTACTTCGATGGGAAGAATACTATAGAGCGTACCTAAGTGTAAACCATTACTCAGTACTAAGAAGTTTGTTTAAGATTCGTATGTTACCGCAAGCCACGATAGTGTGGACGTTTACGTTAACGTACGTTTCCTTCACTCCCTTCTATAACTGTCTACATCAATCATTCCAAAATCCCATTCAATGCAGCAAGCCACGATAGTGTGGACGTTTACTACACCAAAATACTTTTACAATTGACATCCAATTACTTGAAGCATTCGATTTTGTAAATCAAGACGCGGAGAATCATAAGTGAAACTCGAAGTTTTTAACCAGTGATTTACCATGCGAACAACCCTATCTCTCATTAGATGAGGGAGCCGAGCAGACAAACGATCCATCTTCAAAAGAATGGTACGAATGTCTCTAATTTGTGTCATCCACATGACCAAGTGGCTTTGGCTCCATTCCACTCCCCGGGGTGAGAATGAGTCGACTTGAAGTCAGTTTCAGAAAGACAAATTAGGCATTGTTTGATAAACTTAATCAATGTTTCTTGTAAAAGGAATTACAAGAATTCTCCTCCAATGACATATCTATATGAACTTCGAAAGCTCATAAATGTCACCAAGAGAACAGTAATGGAGACCATGGGAATGTTTCCATTCCCGCTCCCACTTAGCTTTTTATAACAAAGGGATACGCTATCTAATGCATAATTAAACACATAAGCATGCATACAAGTAATAAGGCACATATCACATAGTCAAAATAATGCTAGAAAATTATTTTTCGACTATCATGGCTTTATTCCATCTCCGTATGCGTCTTCTAGTCTTCAGTCTTCGTTCTTGAATGCTCCATGTGACGAGAATATTAATCCCAATATTTAAGTCTATTTATTTTTAATAAATCCAAAAGATACTTAATTCGAAAATTAAGTCAATCGAATAAATCAAAAATAAAATTAAATATTATTAATATATTTTTTTTTTCCCATCTAATTCTATTAAATCTCTAGAATAATCTATCCAAGTGAAACTTGGAATATTCTAGAAGACTTCTATAATAGAATAAGGAAATAAAATAAATTAGGACTCTTCTACTTTCCAAGATTAATTAATTTCCATGTCCATGAAAATTCCCATAAAATAGGAATAATCAAATAGGAAATAAATTAATTCATTAATTAATTATTTTCCTATCTAATTCTATTAAATCTCTAGATTTCTATTCCAAGTAGAACTTGGAATATTCTAGAAGACTTCCATAATAGAATAAGGAAATAAATAATATTAATTAATTCTTTTCCTATCTCCATGAGAGTTCCCAAACATAGGAATACTCAAAATAGGAAAACTTGAATCAATTAGGAAAGTGAATCTAGGTAGGAGTAGTACGGGTTGGGGATCCCCGTACCACCACCACCATCATCGACCGTCGCCACCACCGGAAGAGGGCACCGCCGCCGCCTCCCCAGCCGGCCGGCCACCACCATACCGGCGGCAGCCCCAGCCGAGGGGCGATCGACCCCTCCCCATGGCTTCGGTCATGGGGTCGATCATGGGGTTGATCGACCCCCCCCCCCGGTTCTTCGTCCTCTTCGTCTTCTTCGTCACACGAGTTCTCCGGCGGTCGTCTCGGCATCGATCCAACGTAAATAAATTACAAGAAATAAATTTACAATTCCGGTATCGATTCTATACATGAAATCGACCCTATACACTTTCCGGAAAACATAGAACAATAATAATAAATCTAAATTCGGTCAACCCCCGAATTTTTACTATTACAAGCATTCATCCACACAAAACGAATCTCGACATGTCCGAGAGTTTAATAATCATGGTAAAATTAAATAACAATTAATTAAACAATTAATCAATTAATTAACCATGATAGTCGGAATCCCTGCAAGGTAGAACGATAATTGAACACATACATGAACACGAAACCAAACGCTCTGATACCAATTGCTGGAAATCGATATCCCGAGCTATTAAAATTTGCGGAAAATAATAACCCGACCGAAATCCTCTCGCCGGAAACACGCGAAACACCGAACGGAACCGGGCACGACAAGAGAGTCGTCGCCGCGGGAAAAACCCGCGGCTAGAAACCCTAGCCGAGCCCCCGCCGGGGCTCGCGATCGCTGCCCTAGCGATCGCCGGGGATGCACGCGCATCCCCGTGGGGCTGTTCCGAACAGCCCCCGGCGGTGAGTCCGGCGACTCACCGCGCCGGACTCACCGCCACCGCAGAGGAGGGCGGTGCGCCCAGCGCACCAGCCGCGGCACAGCCGCGGCTGCCCCCCGCGATCGACCGTGAGGTCGATCGCATGCCCCGGCGTCCAGCCGGGGCGTCCTCGTGTGGGCCCCGCAATCGACGCCCTAGGGCTCGATCGCACCCCTCGGCTCCCAGCCGAGGGTCCTTCGAACCTTCGCCGGGGATCTCGAATCCCCATCCCCGAAGTTCGTCGTTTTTCCCGGATCGTGCGTTCATGTATGTATCACAATCAATTCACATAAAATCATAGAAGAGAGTATATGATTTTACCTTTTGATTCGTTGTGCGGAGAAACGAAATCAAGATGATGACCTTACGATCTTCCTACGTATTCCTTGCACTAGCTTGAACGTCGGGTGGGCGACGATCCTCCAAGCTTATGGATCCTCTTCTCTCTCTCTCTCTCTACTTTCTCTCTCTAGAAGAATTATGATCTTCAAGTTATGATGTGTGTTGTAGAAGAGAAGACCATGTAGTGCTTTTATAGGCTACGTAGGGGATCTAAAGGAGGTGGAATATTGGGCTTCCAATATTAATGATTAAATTGAGCCCAAGCCCAAATCTATTAATCTCCCATTAATATTAATTAATTTATTTTCCACTATATAAATTAATTGCACTCCCAATATTAAACCATATTATATCAAATAATATTTCTCCGGTAGTATTATTTATTCCGTGTATTTAAGATTTAAATATCCATGAATAAAATTAATTTATTGCTAATTAATTTATTCATCTCTTGAATCCGAGACTAGTACCATTCATCCTTAATTATTGTGCGGAACGAATCCACTCATGAGGTTTACACAATAATTCCTTATGAACTCATCTCGGGGATATTATCAACCCTTCCGGGATACACTTTCCCGTCAAGTATTCACGGCATGCCATATATAAAATATAGTGACCCAACTTAACCGGTAATTAACCCAATAATTAAATCGGTTAATTCCTTTGGAAAATCAAAGTCACATATATTAAATATACACACCCGCAATAGTATCGGGGATTAAGAATAAAATACTCTGAGACTTGAATCGATTATCTCAAGGCAATCCTAATCGATAAATCTCAAGCGATCCGCCCAATACACCAAGTGTACAAGTGTGATAAAATAATTAAGACAAATTATTTTCTCTCTCACACAACGACCATACCGATGGATTGGTCCGTGTCCATCTAGGTCGTGAGCAACCGTTCGATTAAATACGAGTAACCGATAGTATGATCTTCTGTGTGACGTCGCACACCATACTAACTACAACGTATATAATCCAGGACTATATTTTGCATATATTTAATTATCAATAATTAAATGCAAACAATTGTTTATTAATTTAATATATTAAATGCTATGACCGGGAGTTTACCGTTACTTAAATCTAGACATTAAGTACACAACTCCAACAAGCTGGCCTCAGAATTTGAATCAACAGAGGTATAATGTGCAGTGGATTGTTGGTTGAAGCCTCTGTTAATGTTGTTGCTGCTGCTGCTGTTATCACCTTGCCTCTGACCTTGTTGCTGATTAGGTACAAACTTAGAGTTGTACCTATGATGGCATCTATCACCTGAATGATTTGAGTATCCACAAATTTGGCAAGTGACCCTGGGATTGGAATTGTTTCTGCCACCTCTGCCTCTATATGAGCCTCTACCTCTGTTGCTGTTGGAGCCTCCTCCTCTTCCTCTGTTGGACTGTGACTGTGGATTTCTTTTATCCTGATAAGCCATGTTTGCATTTGGCAATAACTTCTCAATGTCAGCCATAGCATCCAACCTACTTTCAAAGCTTAAAAGGAGTGCTGTGAGATCCTTTATGGTGTAAGCCTCACTCCTTGAGCTCACAGCAACAACAACAGAGTCATACTCAGTGCCTAAACCACTCAAAACATACATGAGATGGTCCTCATCTCTCATCCTTTCACCTGCACTAGTGAGAGCATCACACAGAGTTTTAACCTTATTTAAATACTCTCTCATCTTCATGGTACCCTTTTTGAGATTTTGCAGCTGCAATTTGTATTGCATTTTTCTGGCCACTGATTGACTGGAAAAGTTTGCCTCAAGGCTTTCCCAAATCTCAGATGTGGTATTTAATCCCACAGTGGAAATCAAAATGGACTCAGATAGTGAAGACATCAACCATGAAGCAAGTAATTGATCTTGCCTTTGCCAATTTATGAACTGTGGGTTGACTCTGCCTTCTTCTTGTTCTGTAGGTGCGATGAATCATCGGGGCACCATTTGGGTTCCATCTAGATATCCCTCGAGTCCATATCCTCGCACAGCGGCCATGACTTGTTGCTTCCAAATCAGGTAGTTCTCATCAGTTAGCTTGACTGAGATGAGTTGATGTTGCAACTGAACCACTGGGTTGTTGCTGGTCGCCATTGTGGTGTCTTGTACGAGCGCCATCTTTGTACAGTAAATAAACAGCTCAGAGTTTTCTCAACCCGAGCTCTGATACCATGTTAAGATTATAAATCGAATTTAAACATTGAGCTGCGAAGACATTATGGAAAGATGAACATTCATTGATGAATCTTGAAAGAGTTATTACATGCCCGTTGCGGCTCAATCGAGAACTCAAGTTAAATAGTAAAGCTACAGCTAAAAACCCTAAACCCTAGCTATGGTCGTACGTCCGTACAGTCCAACTTGGCAGTCCAGGTATTGGTTCGATCCAACAGCTTAGAGAAGAGCACGTGGCAGAAATCTTGTGCGTTGAATCTGTTTAATATTAAGGGTAAAAGAGTAAAAGCCTAATTAAAAGGGGCAAAATTGAAACACAATTAGGGTTTGTAATTAGGGATTTTGACCGATTGCATGCATGGTTTATTAGTAAGGATGAGGAACTCATGAGACGTTTGCTTTTTCTTTCAAGATCGTTCATATAAATAGTCTGGTCAAGCCCAAAATAAAGGGAAAATCCTATATATGCATTTATTGATAATGTTTCGACACAGAGAGTTTTTGACAAATTAACAATATTAACGCTAGAAGAAGAGATACAGTAGAGTATTGGATAGAAAAAGCTACGAGCATAAATAATGAATCCGATGGAAGAAAAAAAGTTCACGTTAGTTGACACGTATTATTCTTAAACAATGAACCGACTTAGAATAAGTCAAAATGGTCTTATTCGTTTTTCTTAGTTATGGAAAAAGGGACTTCAAAAAAAATGTTACTCCATAAAGAAACAAACTTTAGGTAGACGCATAAAAACGTGAAGATGAAGATAAAAGACATCACATGACACCTCAATCCAACTAATTCTTACGGTGGACCCAATTACACCGGAAAATAATTAGTATTTCAAAACTTTATTTTTTTATTCTAGGCTACTGGACTGCATACTACTATCATTAAGAAATGTTCTAATTATACTGTGTATAAATCTCCAATGATGTCATTTTATTTGTAAATTATGAAACAAAGTTGAATTACATTATATACACCTCACAATGAACTTAATCGATCCATTAACTAAATGTTGATGAAATTTCTATTTATAATTAATATTACTATTAAGTTCATTTGAAATTGTTTAACTTACTATTTCGTTTCGACCGTCTTTTCTTTTTGTTTATTAAAAATATTAATCAAATAATTATTAAAAATATTAATCAAATAATTATAACCAGGCCAATTATTAGTTACTATTACACATAATAATTACACCCAAAATTTTTCTATATTAATAAAATATTATATTTATTAAATTTTGAATTGAAAATAAACCAGGCACCAAATAATGTAGGATAATACTTAATAATGTAAGAAAAAATATAACAACATAAGAATTTCCATTAATTAATTATTGATCCACAAGCAAAAGAAACATCATAGAAGGTGGTTATTAAAAGTATGAGACACTTGGAGATATTAGAATTTGATATATACGTAACAAAATTCCTTCTTAATTAGCTCTTGAGATCACCACAACAAAGCTATGATCATCATCCCCACAACCCACCGGATCAAGAACGGAATCAGGCCCGTGGAGATGATCATCCGGCCAGCGCCCGAAAAGCTACTGTCTATCGGGTATAGATCTTGAGGCGGGCCATTGATGAATATGTAAGGAGGGTTCGTCGGAAACTGGCCGCTGCCGCCGCCACTTGGCGCCGGAGGAGGTGGGCAGTAATTGCTTGGCGGGGGCTTCGCCGGAGATGGCGGAGGCGGCGGCGGAAGTGACGGAGGCGGCGGTGGCGGAGATGGAGGTGGCGGAGATGAGGTGGGAATATTGCAAGGGTTGTTGCAAGGGCATCCTCCGCACTTGTTCTCGAATTCGGGTGGGGTTGAGTCGTCGAGCTTTCTCGAATTCACGGGTTGATCGGATCGAGCCGAAGTTGATGAAGACAAGGCGAGAAGAAGGGCGATATGAAATAGTAACTTGAGAGTAGCCATGAGGAGGGATGAAAATTGAAAATGGTTTGGGAATTGAGTTTTATGTATTTTTCTATCTAGGAGGTGTGTGGGTAATTGAGAAAGAGAGATGTATGCGTACGTTTCTTATTAGGTGCATGGAAAAAGGGTAATGCGTGGAATTAAGTTTGGAAAATGAAATAATAATTGAGATCGATGTTATAGTTGGCAAATAGAAGTGAGTATGAGTGTATGACATCTTAGTCCAACTTTCCGATTTCATCATGGCTTAATGTATAAGCCAAAATTCATCATTTGGCATGTGGGTGGTCCACTTCGGGGGCCCCACAAACACAAATTACTGAAATTAGCTAGGGCCTCTTGAGTTCGGTATTAATTATGGGGATTTTATAAAAAGAGTAAGTTGTAAGTATTTAAGTATACTTAAATATTAATCTTTTGTTTAATCTTAAAAACAGTTCGACTTCCGAAACTACCCTTATTTGTCTTTTTAACACTTGCGAATAAAATAATCAGAAATCTTCGTTAATATCAAAGCTACGCAAAACACTACAGATTTATTTCTCAAATATACCATATGAAAAGCAAAAAACTAGGTTGTAGCTTCTACAAGATTTCGCAAGCAGCCGGTGGAATTGCTTCAGAATCCATTGCACCAACGATTTCAGACAAGAACCGCTTGATATCACAAGAAACTAAAGTTCTCCGACGGCGAATTTCTACTGCTTGATATCACAAGAAACTAAAGTTCTCCGACGGCGAATTTCTAGACCCGTCGTGAAAGATTAACTTTTGGTAGGTTTTTCTCAATTTTCTGTGCACGATATCATTAATCTGTCTCAAAATTGGAAGATTTGTACACATGCAATAATTTCCTTGTAATCCTTGAGATTTAAAATTTGGGGAAATATTCATTTTTTTCCAATTTGCAATATGAAGAAGTTTGATAGTTCCAGTTCTTGTTTTAAGTAGGTTTCATAACCAGAGATCTTTGAAAACTGAATTTTAAAGTATGATAGTTGTATGAATTTTATAGTTCCAGATCTACTTCTTGTTTTGTGTGTATGATTTTATAGGTTGAACCAAATTATCCCCAAATGTGGTGGAACAATCGTATGTCAAGTTTGAGTTTGCTTTCAGTTTAATTGGGTCGCTACATTATAGTTTGATATCTAGTTTGAAAATGTTTATGAAACATATTTTGATGTACAGTTCCAGGGAAATGTATTTTGAAAATGCATTTTGATGAACATATTTTGATGTACATATTTTAAGTGGGGAGGCTGAGAGTCGCTCTGATTTCGACTTCTTGTTTATGTTTATGAAATATATTCACAAATGTATTTAGCACCAACTATATTGCTAAGTAGTTTGCAGATAGTTTTGAAGATATTGTTAATTAGACATTTATTTTAATAATTACATGCACCATGAGCTATTTGCTCACTGGTTTCTAAGTGATTTTGAACCATCTAATGAAGTACTCATTTATGTTCAAATGTGTATTCAACAGCAACTTATTTGCTGAATATTTGCAAATGGTTGTGAAACCTATAATGGTGTTCACACTTATATTCACACTTATGTTCACCATAAACTTGTTTTCTAACTAGTTTGGAAATTGTTTGACTTGTTTCTATAATTCTATTATATTTAGTTTCAATAAGTCGTATTCATTTTAGAAAACTAAAAAATTTTGCACTAGAGTTATTTATTCATTTGGATTAGTAAAATTGAATTAGTAGGATCTGACTTGTCCAGACTTCACTTCATGGAAGATCAAATATTGTTTTGAATAGTATTTGACTATGAGATTTTAAAGGTTTGGTGATTAATTTCGGGAAGGCTAGTCACTAAATCTTTGAGGTGTATCTACAATTCGTATTTAGCTAGTTAATTGTTTTGCCCGTTAGATGATATACATCTTGAACTTGGTTTAATAGCCTCTTGCAGATGCCACGCATTATAAAAATCATGCAGTGATCAAATTATTGGAGAACCATGGGAAGTACCAGAATATGAGATTGATCCCAAATAACTTGATTTTACCAATAGTGCTGAAATAACCAAGGTACGCCGCCGTTTTTTGTTAAAATGTATTCTACACCCAAACATTTTCCTATATAAGTGGTTGTTCTAGAAAGTTGTTTTAATTTTTTTTGTGTCGACTTCTTCGTTTATTGGTTTTAATCTTGAGAAATGATTCATGAACTTTCGTTTATGGTTGTTCTCCAATGTTTTGTTTTTGGAATAAATTATTATTAGAACTAATTGAGGTTAGGCAAAGTGGGAATCACAAGCCAACGTGCATTGAAGCAAAAAACATCGTTTGCTTACTTTTCTACAATCATAGTATTAGTTTTTTTTTTTCCTGACAGTCAGTATGACATACAAAATCGTTTCTTGGGGTGGGACTCAAGTTGCTATGAAAATATATTGGGAGGGAGCAGTTTATTGGTGTCGTAACACAGAGTAGTCCTATGATGATTGTGACATAATATTTACCAAAGGTATCAATTTTTTTTGATATATTCAAATGGTTATGATTGTGAAAAATTAAACATCTATTGGTTTTTTGATCAGTTTTTGACATGTACTTGCATTGGCATGGCGACCTTCACGAATATTTGAAAATAAAAGGTGCTCTTAAGCCTGCTACAACTCTCAGACTTGCTATGGATATTGCATCGAATCGAGTTAAAACTGGGATACATCACACTTGCCACTGGTAGTTCCTAAGTTTGGGGTGGAAGCAACGGCGGCGCAGTGGTGGCCATATTCAAGGAAAAAAAAGATGCATATTCATATGTTCAAAGTCAAAATCAGAGTGAAACTATGCCTCCCAACTTGTGCGCGCATCACGTGGTATGAATGCTCAAAATGAAATGCCACTTCCAGGGTTTGGTATATGAGCGCTTGCTTAATGATTTATGTGAACAAATTCAAGATATTATGGATTGACAAATATTTCAGCTTGAGCTTGTTCTTCGAATTCAATATAACTATTCAAATAATTATTATTTGTTATTTATTGAATATATGGATTGAGCAAGTAGGATAATTACACAAATAGTTACATATTTATATAACTATGATGAAAACTAATCACTTGTAAAAACTAGGAATGAAACTAGTACAAAACTAGGAGAAACTTAATAATTATATTGATAAAATTAAGAACAAAACTAAAAAGAGAAAATAGTAAAAAACTGGTAGTTGTATTACAAAACTATGAACAAAACTAAATATTAGTTGTATTACACAAAATTAAATATTACACAAAACTATGAATAAAACTAAATAATAGTTGATTACACAAAACTAAATAGTAATTGTATTACACAAAATTAAGAACAAAACTACAAGAAATATCAATAAAGAAACTAGAAACAAAACTAACAAAAAAATAAAAATAAAAATGCTATTCAAGGAGTTAGAGGGCGAAAAAAGCAAAACATCTAGCTACATAGACCAAAAAATAAAATTAAACCCTTCTAGTTCCAACAATTTACACGAATACGATTTCTTTGTATATAACATAAACTTCCAATTCAAGTTCATATAGTATCAATAAATTTCAATAACAACATAAGCCCATTTCTATTGTTATTAGAAAAATTTGAAAGCAAAAAACACTAAAAATTTGCTCCAGAATTTCTAGAACCCCTAAACCAAAAGAGTATTTGACTGGACAGGCTACAGCCTACAAGATCATTTGGCCATCTAGTGATAGTGACGATTCTCGAAATAAGAGCATATGTGAATTCGTACTTATTAGGAGTTCTAACACAGCGTCGAATTTCTCCGGTGAATCAAAGCATATTTTCTTGGATGCATCTGATGATGTAGGAAACAGCGAAAGACTTCTCTGAGGGATTTTTACAAACACCAAAAGTGCGTGCTTGAAACCTGGATTATATTGATATGGCTTGTTGATTTTCTTGAGATGGAGATTTCGAGAATTCATCTTTCGAATTCCAGCCGAAAGATCCTCGAGCTCGACGATGCACTTCGTCCCGTCGCGGTCGTCGAAGCGTGCTGCCAAGGAGGAGGCCGATAAGGTCATGTTTTCGAGCCTCCACAGTCTCTCCGGGTACAGAACAGAGTACGTAACAATGTTGAAGGAAGAAACGATACAAGGAGTCAAAATCTAAAGCAACACAAACCAAAAAAAAAAAAAAAACTTCAACAACTCCAGCGTACCCAGAAACCGAAATCGAAACAAAGAAAATCACAGTTCATAATACCAGTGAATGTGGAGATATAGGTTATTCCTAATTGATTCAATACAAAGTTAAATCAAAAACAAATTTCACCAAAAACTCATGGGTTGCAAATGATATATGAATGGATTCTTCTAAAGAAATATAAAAACCTAACAGAAATCAAATTACATTGAATTGTTACTCCTTGCGGTTAAAATCCGTATTTTGAGAACGGGTAGTTTGGTTTTTTCAAAAATCGGATCACAGTATTTTCTTTCAAGATGTTGTTGAACTAGTTTGTTTGTGTTCTTTTGATGGAGTACTACAGTAAGATCTTGAAAGGTTATACATAAAAGTTAAAAGGTTAATAAAGACATTTTGATTTTGAAAAATATACTCAAAATATAATTATTAGTAACATAAATTATGATAAAGAATAATATAATTTACCTTAACTACATTAAGTCAAATCTATAGTATTTTATTATAATATCAATACTAAAGTATTTTTTTCTCTAAAATTCTCTAATTATTATTTGCGCATCAAACATAAACATAAATTGTTGTAATTATCAATTTATAAATATACCTCTCAACAATATTAAAAAAAATACAGTATATTATTGGTCCGTAGGTCTAATAATTATACATACCCTTCCTTCTTTTGATTTAATACTTTATTTGTAAATTACAAAAAAAAATATTACATCTTCACCTAAATGAAAAAATATTTTTTATTTTATATATTCAAAAAATTAATAATAAAATAATAAAAACATTAACAATTTGAAATTTTGAATCACACCACTATTTATTTCAAATGGTACAAAATCAAAAATTTTATAATACTGCTATTTTTCTATATTTTTCTATTTCTTAGTAATTTGTATCTTACTATAAATTGGTATAAATTAGTGTAAGACCATGTTTATCAACAACCTAACACACCGCAACTTTTTAATAAATTATTCATTTCACACTCCTTCACATCATTAATTTCAATTTTTTAATTTTTTATCATTTATCCACAACCTTACTCATTTCAATTTTTTTTATTATTAATAAATAATTACATAATATTTATTTATTAAATTTATATTTAATATAAATTAAAAAATATATGAAATATTAAAATACTTCCATTAATAATTTTAAAATGAAAAAAAAAACATAAAATAGTATTAAGTACATTTTAGATTTTAATAAGTTACAATTAAACACTATTTTAAAATTTTATAATTATGTAATAAATGAAAATATATCAATATTGGTCTCTATTTGTAGAGAATAAAAAAATAAATTTTATGATATAACTATATTTATATATAATTATATATAATATTAGATATATAGTAAAATGTATATAAAGATATAAAGGTAAAACAAAATAAATAAAGTACCAATTAAATCATTAAATGTGGCAAGAAAAAAAATAAATTAAGCATCGCCTTAGAGCATTTCCAGTGGTGAGTGCAAGTTTTGGATGATGAGTAGGCCAGTGTGCGCCAACTCATATTTTTTCTACTTCTACCCAAAAAAACTTCTACCTCATCCAAAACCGTTCTACCCAAAATATAAATTTTATAGGTCCCACCATTTACTTACTTTATACTTTTTATTTATTATTTATATTTAAATACTAATAATAATAATAATAATAATAATAATAATAAATTAAAAAATGATTTTATATGAAATAAAATAAATATTTAATATTTTATATAATTCATTATTAAAATAAAAATATTACAAACATAAATTTAAAATAAAAATAAATACTATTTTTTTATTTTAAATTTTTAGCGTTAAAAATTTAATTTTAATTAATTTTTATATAAAATAAAAATTATTTTTAATTAATTTTTATATAAAATAAAAATATAAATAATCCGTTAACAGTTAAAATTTTAACTATTTAAAATTTTTTAATATAAAATAAAAATGTAAATAATCTGAGTTAAAATTTTAATTAGTTCAAAATTCTTATTTTTATTAATTTTTATTTAAAATATAACGTTAAAATATAAAATAATTTTTAACATTAATTTTTATATAAAATAAAAATATAAATAATCGTTAACGTTAAAATTTTAACTATTTAAAATTTTTTAATTTTAATTAATTTTTATATAAAATAAAAATGTAAATAATCTTAATTAAAAATTTAATTAGTTCAAAATTATTATTTTTTATTAATTTTTATTTAAAATATAACGTTAAAATATAAAATAATTTTTAACGCTAAATTAATAATAATAATAAAAAAATAATATTATTTTTTATCTCTACCCGGTTCTTCTACCCCAGAAGTTTTAGTCTGTTCTAATCTCAACACGTCAGCGCAGCTCCAATGATTTCTACCTCGTTTTTTGGGTGAGAAGTAGAAGTACACATAGATTTCTACCTCACCATTGGAGATGTTCTAAGGGCGTGAGAGAGTCCAGGTTGCTCAAAGACATCCATTTTCTTTTCTTTTTTATTTATTTTTTATGTCCTATAATGACGTGGAGGGCGTCACGTACTCCCGATAAACATGGTCTAATAAGTACAAATTGGTGATCTAGTGACCTCTCTTCTTTTTTGCACAGTGCATAATACTCCGTCGTCTCTTTGTATCCCATAATATTTTTTTAAAAAGTTGATATCACCCAATAATAATACTCTTACACTTTTTGTGGTGGCACGCCCAAAATTGAATGATAATATAATTTTATAAGGATAATTTAGAGAAAAAATAAGAATGGTTTTTTAATTTTTAAAAAAATTCATAGTTTAGCTTTTTATTAAAAAATGTAATTAATTTATTGCACATATATAATTAAATACAATGATCTTTAATCACATTTTAGGTAGTGTAATGAAATTTGAATAGTCCTTTTTACCCTTTGTATTAAATCAATTGTATACTATTATCATTACATACCTTATATAATTTATTGCATATAAAATCTTAAATGTTTTAGCTGAAGATTTTTCATATCAATCACCAAATCTTTTTTCGGTAAGTAGTTTAGGTTTGACATTTGAATTTTTTTTCAAATTTTCTTACTAACGTGGTCTTTCATCTGTAATTTGTAGGTAGTGTTTCTCTAGCCGTAGTATTTCTCTCAATCACGGAATTGATCTTGTTCTTGATCCAGGTAGTGTTTCCTCTTTAACCTTCAGGTAAATCGTTTTTTCATTACTTTTGCTTGCTATGGAATTTTTACTGATCGGATCTCTCTAATATTTCGATCAATCAAATCAAAAGTGACATGAAATTAAGAATTATGCAGTGGCTTGAAATTCGATTCAAATCTATGACCAGTGTTTTTTATAGTTGTTTACTTCAATTCGATCATCAAATGTCAACTGTTATATATGAAAAAATTTAGGCTGTTGGTCGTTATTGGTTTCAGGTATTGGGTCGCTATTGAGACATAGTGTATTTGTTTGTTTGTTAAATTCAAGACCATGAGTTCAACATTTGAGCAGCAGACTATAAACTCCCGAAAACCGTGATTTCTTTAAGGGGCGCCGAGTTCAACGAAGCCGACGTGATCTTATCCTGTGGTGCTTCCTTGCTTTTCCAGGAAGGCGAAGACGCTACTTTCTACTACTCTTTAATCAGCAACCTGACAATGGAAATCAGCGTCCTTGGGGCCAACGTG
Organism: Euphrasia confusa; assembly: GCA_954870475.1. Taxonomy (NCBI): domain Eukaryota; kingdom Viridiplantae; phylum Streptophyta; class Magnoliopsida; order Lamiales; family Orobanchaceae; genus Euphrasia; species Euphrasia confusa. The sequence goes on from OX940958.1 coordinate 15,625,127, forward strand.
TACATGATTTCGTAATACCCTTCTGAGAAAACGTGGGACCGTTTTACGTGAATGCAAACACCAAATTTGTCGAGCTTTCGATTGGGATCGAGCCTGCACCGACCGAGCACCTTGTTCCTACAGGTTTTCATCAGGAAGTTCTCATGGTGAAGGAATTTTCGAGTTTAGTGGGGACGATGAAAGAACATGGCTCGGTTACCGAGAAGAAATGGCCGACTATCAGTCGGAAGACGCAGGTGGTGGTGGATGTTGTCAAGACATCGATCGAGAAAAGGTTCGGGCCTGTTGAGGTCACATGTTACTGGCTTTTGCGGAAGCTATGCAGTGTAGAACTTTGTTTATGATGCATTGAATAAAACAAATTTGCTCACCATGTTTTATCCAAATATTAAACACATACAGATAAGTAATCTACTACTACTAATAACAAAACATAGCTAAAAGAAGTTTAAGTTGAAGTTCAGGACTTATCCAACTAACCACCAAAATATCACATTACTTGAGTACACAACAAGTTCCCTACACCAAAAACCGAAGGACTTGTTCTGGCTGGGTTAGGTTACCTTAGCTGGAGGTCTCTCCTCCTCGACCACACGGAAGATTCTCACATCTAGTGTGCAAAGGTCTTGTGTACCACTTGCAAGGTCAAAGCCGCACACGTCGCGCTCTTCTAGGCAATTATACCGGACAAACTTTCTCGAACCATTGCGAAGTCGAGCTCTTCTAGGCAGTTATACCGGACAAAATTTCTCGAACCATTGCGAAGCCCACCTCCATAACCTCTATACTCATATTTAACTAACCATGTGGTGTCGTTGACTTGAAGTTGTACGTCTAGATTTATCTTTGGAAGATGAGCCTTCTCCCAATCAACATGGATCGACTTCACCAAAGATGTCAAGGAATAGTCTCAGAATAATGTTTGAAAGCTATATGTATATGAGTTAATAGTGTAATAAACCAAATTAAGCATTGCCAAGGTAAACACAATCTTATGAGTACATCTAGAACCACCCCAAAATCACCATCGATACCTCACCTTAAGAGTGTAATTTTTAATTAAAATGAATTCAAAGTCACACTTGTTGTTTGTGAACGACTAACAAAACCTCAAAAACATGTCCATCACTTTGTACAAAAATCTAAGGAATTTAGGAGTCAGTCCCGAAACCTCAAAAACATGTCGATCACATTGTACAAAAAGCTAAGGAATTTAGCAGGAGTCGATCACAACGGTCAGTCTTCTAACCTATCCCTATGAGTCTATCTACCACACTACCAGTTGAGTAAATAACTCATAATTTCTTTTAGCAAGAAAACCAAACCCAGCTAAGTAATCCATTTCTGAACACATGCAAGTCCACCAGCTGAGCAGAAATCTCTTCTCTATCATCTGATTCAGATATGCAGAAAAGGATCGATACCCCTCTAATAATGCAAAACTGACGGACAAGAAAAATTACATCTTCACATTTTCCGACATTGCTAGATTAGTATCATATTCACATGAATACGGTTATTAAGACGGGTGGTGCTCTCTATGGGAGAAATCGCCAGAGGCATCGACATCCCCACGATAACAATGATCCCTGAAAAAAAACTGTAAAAAATAAGAAACACTGTAATCATGTTTAAACTATTGACACAAATAGGTATTATGTCCATTAACAAGTTTTAGTTAGTGTAGTTACTAATCTAGTAATCTACTTGTGCGTAAACGATTAAACCACTTTATGCATCTAGAACTACAAAATACACTGCGCAAAAGTTACAGTGTTTGTAATAGATTTTTAAATTTATCAAATAAACTACTAAATACTTGTACGTAAACTACTGGTCCAACTTATAAATTGTAAACTACCAACCACACTGTCCAAGTGGGTACAGTGTATGTAAGAGATTATGATATGCAGTTAAAATTTTCATGGATTAACAACCAAGCCATCTCTGTTATCAAAGTTAATCTATTGGCATTAATAGGTGTTATGACCATGAACAAGTTTTAGTTAGTGCAAGTATTAATATAGTAATCTAATTGTGCGTAAACGATTAAATCACTTTATACATTTAGAACTACAAAATACACTGCGCAAAAAGTACAGTGTTTGTAATAGATTTTAGCATGTAATCTAATTGTTGTAACTTGTAACTAATAGTTTGTTATATCTACAATCAAATTATAATTACTGGATCTTTCTCAATTAAAACACTTGCTTGTAAACTATTAACCCACAATTAAAACAAACTATTGTAAGCTGCAGAATACCAATTTCTATGACCAATGTGTCTACTTAATTCAGTTATCCAAATTGAATTTTATATCAAAGTTTTATTTATCTTTAGCTGGAGATTTGGGTTTTAAATTGGGAGTACATTGTAATTAGGATATAAGTTGGTACACTGGCATAACACAACTTAAGGGGAAAAACTCAGTGGCAAAAAGAACTTAATAATTACCTCTGAAACCATATGCATTCTCCATTGCTAAGATAAGCATATTAAGGGGAAAAACTCAATGGCATAATGGTGAATCATATGCCCCACTTCAGCTTCAGCTACTTCAAGAGAAACTCTTATATGTCAGCAACTTAGAAGTGTTTGCTGGTTTTATCGGTAGGAAATTCAACAAACCTATCAAATCAAAATTCCTTTCATGACTCCGTAAAAAAATAATAACTAGCATGTAGTGAAGAAATTTAATTAGGTATATCAATGCATAAGCTACAACTCGTCAGCCAACAATGACATCAAAGCATGTGAAAGAAAACTAATCACGAAAAAACAAAAAACACTTCAAACTAATAGATCGAAAATAGAGTATTTCAAATCCACAATAAATGAAAATAAAAATATAAGAATAAAAATGCAAGTAAAGTTGAAAAATTAAAACCATTTGTTCAAACCCAATGTACAAGTTAAAAATATTTTTTCATAAGATTTAGGTATTAGTGCAAAAGTGAAATAAATAATAACATTATCGGAGATATCAAGAATATCTGTTTTTTAAGTTACGAGTGTTTGATTGTATATATACATGCCAAAATTGGATGTATGAAAATGATAGTAGATGTTTATAATTTCACATGCAATGATTTTTGTTTCGAGCTAAATCTTCTACAATGTAAAGCTTCAAAGACTTTGAACATAGAACTTGTTGAATAGTGGTGCCCCCAAACCACGAGGGAAAAATTAGGGGCATGTTGGCCGACAACTTTGAGTGTCGGCCGACACCATGTCTTTTTTTCCAGCTCGTTCGCGTTGGTACTCTGGGGCAGTGGCGCAGATGCGTCAGGACTGTCGGCCGACACCGACATACTGTCGGCCGACACCGACGCCTGGGCAGCGCAGAAATTAGGAATTGTTTCCTAATTCAACGGGGATTAATTCCAGCTATTCCTAAACTCTTTTGGGCGAGAATTATTGTTTCCATACAATAATTAGGACCTCCCCCTATATAAAGAGAGCTTCTCCATGGACACAAACAACACGAGTTAACACAAGTTAATACCATCATAGAGAGAGATAATATTGTGTGAGATTAGAGGGTTTTAGAGTGGATATCAATCCTTGTAATCATCGGCAATATTATAGTGAAAGTTCTCGTCGTTCCTCCCGTGGTTTTTCCCGATTTGAGTTTCCACGTAAATTCCTTGTCTTCTTTTCTTGTCTCCTTCTTTATTTATTGTTGAGTTATATTCGGGGTTCCGCATATTGTTCGTACTATACATCGTCGATTCTACAACAAGTGGTATCAGAGCAAGGTTTCGATGGCGAGCATGAGGTACGATCTACCGAATTTAAGTCTCAACACGAGGTTTCCTATTTGGCAGCACAAGATGAGGTTGGTCCTCAGATCTCTTAAGCAAGAGATTTTTCTACTTGGTGTTGACAACAAGCCGAAAGACATGAAGCATGACGAGTGGGTGGAGCTCGATCAGATGGCTATGGCGACCATAGGGCTTCATGTTTTGGATTCGTTGACTGAGGAAACGACGGAGGCGAAGACCGCAAAGGAATTATGGGAGTTGTTGGAATCGATGTGCGTTGAGAAAACGGTGTCCAGCAAGCATCACTTGAAGAGAAGTCTCTACTTCCTCAAGATGGCGGAGGGGTCGTCGATTCAAGACCATGTAGCGAGATTCAAGGAGCGTGTAGCTGACCTTGGGAAAATTGGCGTGAAGATCGAAGATGATGATCTTGCGTTTTGGATGTTATGCTCGCTACCCCCCTCGATGGCGGCTTTTCGGGACATGCTTCTCTATGGACGAGATAGTCTTACGTTTAAAGACGTAACTTCGACTCTCTCGTCAAGGGAAAACATGCAAAGGATGGAGTCCAACAAGGATGGTGTGCCCGATGTGGGTGAAGGACTTAGCGTCCAAAAGAAGTACCGTGATAAAGGAAGCGACTCGGGGAATTCGAAGTCGCGACACGGGAATAAGGTGTGTTTCTATTGCAAGAAGAAGGGACACATAAAGTCGGAGTGTTACGCGTTGAAGAATAGGGAGAGCAACAACAATAATTCCGGTAATCGGAATTCCGGTGACGTTGGATTAGTAGATGGGAATTTCTATGGAGAACTACTAATGGCTCTAGGCGAGAACTCCAACTTGTGTGGTGATTGGATCTTAGACTCGGGTTGCTCGTTTCATATGTGTCCGGACCGGACGTTGTTCGAGACTTATGAATCTTTGGAGCATGGTGCGGTGTTCATGGCTAATGACACCTCGTGCAAGGTCAAAGGGATTGGGAATATCCGCTTGAAGATGTTCGATGGCACGGTGCGCACGTTAGGCGAGGTAAGACATGTTCCTGACTTGAAGAGGAATTTGATTTCCTTGAGTACCCTTGATATGAAGGGCTATAAACTCACTTGTAAAGGTGGAGTTTTAAGAGTTACCAAAAGTGGTTTCGTAATATTGCGGGGAAAGAGAAAGGCGAGTCGCCTTTATGTCCTCGATGGAAGCTCGGCGAAAGAAGTAACCGAGGGTGATACAAGCTACACCGGAGAAGGTGGAGTTTATGAGGCTACCGAAGAGGCTTTGGTAGTGTTGGGAGGAGACGAAAAGGCGAGACGACCTTATGTCCTCCGTGAAGGCGCGGTGAAGGAAGTAACCGGGGCCGAACCTCAACTCTTGCTAGAAGAGTCTATCCGGCTTAGAGGCGCGCAACCAAGTAAGGCCGGAGTGACCAAGCTCATTGAAGATAAAACGGTGAACGAAGTAACCGTGGGAAAAACTAGGCTCTCGGATGAAGAGTCTACACGACTAGACCATGTGCGGCTTGGGCATGTGAGGAAAGTCGATTTGAAGGATCGAGTGTTTCTCGATCTATGGAGTGTTTCTAAACCTGGTGAGCCATGTGTGCTTGGAAAGCGGTCGAGAGAGTATATCTCGAATTGGGCTCACAATTCAAAGAAGACACTCGGGTATGTATGTTCCGATTCATGGGGACCTTTGAAGGTCCAATCTTCTAGGAACTAGGCCCGTTGGGGCGTTTGGAGGAAGACGAGGGACGAGACTATGGAGTGCGATGTGATTTCGCATGAGCGATGTGATTTCACTTTATTGTTTGTTATGTGCGATGTGATTTCGCATGCGCGATGAGATTTCGCGGTTTGGTGTCAAGGTGGAGATTGTTGAATAGTGGTGCCCCCAAACCACGAGGGAAAAATTAGGGGCATGTCGGCCGACAGCTTTGAGTGTCGGCCGACACCATGTCTTTTTTTCCAGCTCGTTCGCGTTAGTACTCTGGGGCAGTGGCGCAGATGCGTCAGGACTGTCGGCCGACACCGACATACTGTCGGCCGACACCGACGCCTGGGCAGCGCGGAAATTAGGAATTGTTTCCTAATTCAACGGGGATTAATTCCAGCTATTCCTAAACTCTTTTGGGCGAGAATTATTGTTTCCATACAATAATTAGGACCTCCCTCTATATAAAGAGAGCTTCTCCATGGACACAAACAGCACGAGTTAACACAAGTTAATACCATCATAGAGAGAGATAATATTGTGTGAGATTAGAGGGTTTTAGAGTGGATATCAATCCTTGTAATCATCGGCAATATTATAGTGAAAGTTCTCGTCGTTCCTCCCGTGGTTTTTCCCGATTTGGGTTTCCACGTAAATTCCTTGTCTTCTTTTCTTGTCTCCTTCTTTATTTATTGTTGAGTTATATTCGGGGTTCCGCATATTGTTCGTACTATACATCGTCGATTCTACAACAGAACTAACATATGGATCACAAGTGGAGAAAGATGGCAAAAATATCACCAAGCGGTATGATATTTGTCCACAAACAAAAACTACTATGTGTAGCTTGTGAGTGTGGGCATAGTTACTATGGTATAAAGAGTGAGTGAGGCATGCATATACATCCAAAATCTATGTATCTAGACATTTCCCATTTCAAGTAGATACCTTAGGTGTTGGAGTTGTGTACTTAATGTCTAGATTTAAGTAACGGTAAACTCCCGGTCATAGCATTTAATCTATTAAATTAATAAACAATTGTTTGCGTTTAATTATTTATTAATTAATTATGCAAAATTATAGTCCTGGATTTTATACGTTGTAGTTAGTATGGTGTTGCATGGGCACACAGAAGATCATACTATCGGTTACTCGTATATAATCAAATGGTTGCTCACGACCTAGATGAACATGGACCAATCCATCGGTATAGTCGTTGTGTGAGAGAGAAAATAATTTATCTTAATTATTTTATCACACTTGTACACTTGGTGTATTGAGCGGATCGTCGAGATTCATCGATTAGGATTGCCGGCGATAATCGATTCGAGTCTCAGTGTATTTTATTCTTAATCCCCGATATTATTGCGGGTGTGTATATTTAATATAAGTGACTTTGATTTACCAAAGGAATTAACCGATTTAATTATTGGGTTAATTACCGGTTAAGTTGGGTCACTATATTTCATATATGGCATGCCGTGAATGATTGACCGGACAGTGTATCCCGGAAGGGTTGATAATATCCCCGAGATGAGTTCATAAGGAATTATTGTGTAAACCTCATGAGTGGATTCGTTCCGCACAATAATTAAGGTTGAATGGTACTAGTCTCGGATTAAAGAGATGAATAAATTAATTAGCAATAAATTAATTTTATTCATGGATATTTAAATCTTAAATACACGGAATAAATAATACTACCGGAGAAATATTATTTGATATAATATGGTTTAATATTGGGAGTGCAATTAATTTATATAGTGGAAAATAAATTAATTAATATTGATAAGGATTAATGGACTTGAGCATTGGGCTCAATTTAATCTTCAATATTGGAAGCCCAATATTCCACCTCCTTTAGATCCTCTACGTAGCCTATAAAAGCACTACATGACCTTCATAATTCATAACTTGAATAAGACAAGAATTATCATACTTGATATTCTACAGAGTTGAAGGAGATCCATAGGAGTTCGATAGATCGTCGCCCACCCGACGTTCGAACGGAGTGCAAGGAATACGTGGGAAGATTCAAAGGTCTTCGATTGATTTTGTTTCTCCGCACAACAAATCAAAAGGTACAAATCATAAACTCCTTCGTGTGAATTTATGTGAATTAAATTGTGACATATACATGAACACAAGATCCGGGAAAACGACGAACTTCGGGGACGGGGATTCGAGATCCCCGGCGAACGTTCGAAGGACCCTCGGCTGGGAGCCGAGGGGTGCGATCGAACCTAGGGTTCGATCGCGGCGTGCGCGAGAGGGAAGCCCCGGCTGGAGCCGGGGCGAGCGATCGACCGTGAGGTCGATCGCGGGGCTGCCGAGGGCTGGTGCCTCGGCTGGCGCCCCTCCTCACGGCGGCGACGGCGGTGAAGTCGCCGGACTCACCGCCGCCCGGGGCTGCCGGAGCAGCCCCATGCGATCGCACGCGATCGCGAGCCCACGGTGGGGCTCGGCTAGGGTTTCGGCCGCGGGTTCATCCCGCGGCGACTCTCCGGTTGAGCTCCGGATATCGTGGTGCTCGTGATTGGTTTCCGGCGACGGGATTTCGGTCGGGGTTATCGATTCCGCAATTTTTGATACCCCGGGATATCGAATTCCAGCAATTGGTATCAGAGCGTTTGGTTTCGTGTTCATGTATGTGTTCAATTGTGTTCTACCTTGCAGGGATTCCGACTATCATGGTTTAAATTAATTGTTAATTATTCGTTTAATTAATAGCTATTTAATTTTACCATGATTATTCGTTATTAAACTCTCGGACATGTCGAGATTCGTTTTGTGTGGATGAATGCTTGTAATAGTAAAAATTCGGGGGTTGACCGAATTTAGATTTATTATTATTGTTCTATGTTTTCCGGAAAGTGTATAGGGTCGATTTCATGTATAGAATCGATACCGGAATTGTAAATTTATTTCTTGTAATTTATTTACGTTGGATCGATGCCGAGACGACCGCCGGAGAACACGTGTGACGAAGAAGACGAAGAGGACGAAAAACCGGGGGGGTCGATCATCCCCATGATCGATCCCCATGAGGATCGATCGACCCCACCGTGGGGGCTGCCCGCTAGGGCTTCCGGCAACGCCGGCCACCAGTGGTGGTGGCGCGTGGCTAGGAGGCGGCGGCGGTGGTGCCCGGCGATGGTGGTGGTCGGCGGTGGGGGTGGTGTGGGATCCCCAACCCATGCTACTCCTACCTAGATTCACTTTCCTAATTGATTCAAGTTTTCCTATTTTGAGTATTCCTAAGTTTGGGAACTCTCATGGAGATAGGAAAAGAATTAATTAATATTATTTATTTCCTTATTCTATTATGGAAGTCTTCTAGAATATTCCAAGTTCTACTTGGAATAGGAATCTAGAGATTTAATAGAATTAGATAGGAAAATAATTAATTAATGAATTGATTTATTTCCTATTTGATTATTCCTATTTTATGGGAATTTTCATAGTAATGGAAATTAATTAATCTTGGAAAGTAGAAGAGTCCTAATTTATTTTATTTCCTTATTCTATTATAGAAGTCTTCTAGAGTATTCCAAGTTTTACTTGGATAGATTATTCTAAGAGATTTAATAGAATTAGATAGGAAAATAAATAAATAAAAATATTAATAAATATTTAATTTTATTTTTGATTTATTCGATTGACTTAATTTTCGAATTGAGTATCTTTTGGATTTATTAAAAATAAATAGATTTAAATATTGGGATTAATATTCTCGTCACATGGAGCATTCAAGAACGAAGACTGAAGACTAGAAGACGCATACGGAGATGGAATAAAGCCATGATAGTCGGAAAATAATTTTTCTAGCATTATTTTGACTATGTGCTATGTGCTTTATTGCTTGTATGCATGCTTATGTGTTTAATTATGCATTAGATAGCGTATCCCTTTGTTATAAAAAGCTAAGTGGGAGAGGGGATGGAAACATTCCCATGGTCTCCATTACTGTTCTCTTGGTGACTCTTATGGACTTTTGAAGTTCGTATAGATGTGTCATTGGAGGAGAATTCTTGTAATTCCTTTTACAAGAAACATTGATTAAGTTTATCAAACAATGCCTAATTTGTCTTTCTGAAACTGACTTCAAGTCGACTCATTCTCACCCCGGGAGTGGAATGGAGCCAGAGCCACTTGGTCATGTGGATGACACAAATTAGAGACATTCGTACCATTCTTTTTGAAGATGGATCGTTTGTCTGCTCGGCTCCCTCATCTAATGAGAGATAGGGTTGTTCGCATGGTGAATCACTGGTTAGAAACTTCGAGTTTCACTTATGATTCTCCGCGTCTTGATTTACGAAAATCGAATGGATCTTGTAACTGGGAGTCAATTATAAAAGTCTCTTAGTGTAGTAAACGTCCACACAACGTGGCTTGCTATACTGACGGATTTTGGATTAATTGATGTAGACAGTTGTAAGGAATTGTGAAGAATTGTGAGGTTATCGTAAACGTCCACACAACGTGGCTTGCGGTGATGTAGCAATTCCAAACGATTCACTTTGGTGCTGAGTAATGGTTTACACTTAGATACACCTTATAGTATTCCTCCCAACGAGGTTACGCTATAAGTGATGTATGACCAAAGAAAATCTAATTGCTAAATCATTTGGGTGGGTAAACGTCCACACAACGTGGCTTGCCTAACCTGATGGGATTTTAGATGTGATTAGTAATTTAATGATATTATTTGAGGGAGATAATATCGGATATTAAATTGATTGTTTGTTTAAATGTGCTTGTAGGTTTAGAGAATAGCTATGAACCCACTTTCTATGATACTCAAGGAGCATAAGCTCACTGGCCCCAACTATATTGATTGGAAGAGAAATTTAGACATTGTCCTGACTTCGGAGGAGTACAAGTTTGTACTCCATGAAGTCTGCCCTGCTGAGCCCACGGCTGCCTCGACTGATGAGGAAAAACTGACATATCGGAAGTGGAAAAAGGCTGATGAAATGGCTAGGTGTTATATTTTGGCTTCCATGTCAAATGTACTCCAAACCCAACATGAGTCGATGGACACTGCCTATGATATGATGTTTAACCTCAAGGAGATGTTTGGGGAGCAAGATCGTGCGGCAAGGCAAGAAGCCATGAGAGTCCTCATGACAACTACTCAGTCTGAAGGAACGCCCGTAGGGGAGCACGTTCTTAAGATGATGGGTCTGTTGAATGAGCTTGAGATCCTAGGAGCTCAAATTGATGCTGAGACGCAAGTCGACATCATACTCCAGTCTCTGACCCCTAGTTTTGAGCAGTTTCGCATGAGTTATAATATGGGTAAACTATCTTATTCTCTTGCGCAACTCCTGACTGAACTGAAGGCGGCAGAGGGGATCTACAAGAAGGGCAAGTCTCTAGCGCTTGTAGCTACCAAGTCCAAAGGCTTGAAGCCTGTCGGAGGTAGGGGCAAGAGGAGGAAGCAAGCCTGGAAACCCAGTGGTATCAAGAAGACTGTACCACGAGTGGGGGCTGCAAAGCCAAGGGGCAAGTGCTTCCGATGCAACAAGTCTGGACACTGGAAGTCTGAATGTCCTCTCAGAGGTACGAATTTTTCTTTAGTCGTAAAAACATAGTCAGCGGTATTATCTACCAGAATTCTGGTGCGTAGATATGGAACCACTGACGGTATGTGCATTTTGAATGCAGGGGTTCCAGAAAACCCGGCGACTTAGAGAAGAAGAGTTCGAGTCTACACGGGCAAAAGCTGTGGAGAAGGCAGCTGTTGCGGTGGAAGACATTTATCTACTTTAGTAGTTAAATAGGATTTCATTTTAAGATTATTGCATTATGTACCCTTATTTTAGAAAGAACGTTTAGTTCTGGATTTCTATTATTTATGAATGGATATTTTATTTCTTTAATCATTGGATGATTTTGAGAAGAAATAATGGGTATTATCTATTCTGGTACATTAGATGGCAATATATGAATGATAGATCCTAAGTCTACCACAATGCAACAAACCGTTCTATAACTTGTTTTACTTGTTAGATATATTTCTTTATTAAATCATTATACTTGTGAATTCTTATACTTAGTAGTATTTTCAAATAAGATTCAAATGGTCGAAATTGATTTGATCAATTATAGTTGAAGGAATGGACCTTCCGACCTAAGGATTGAATTTGGAGGATAATACATCTAAGCAAACCTTTCTGGGTAAAGGATAGAATTCGGACAAGTGTTAGAAATGATTAGATATGCAGACATATGTGTAAATTAGAAAGGTACGAGTAATTCTTTCAAGAATACGCGATGATGGATTAGAGTACTTGATGTGCCATAAAAGCAAAGTGTTTTGACTAGTCAATGGACACATAAGCTATTATGGGAAACCATCAAAGTATATCCATTAGGAGCCTGCGACTCGGTCGCGGAGGCCATCACTTATCTAAATAACACATAGCATAATCAAAGATTGGGATTCAATCCCAAAGGGCCGCGCCATACACTTACGTGTAGAGATGGTGCGTTGTAAATAAGAAATGGAGATCTAATAGTAAAAGAACAAGTTGTTCGGAACTACCTATGTTCTATGGATATTCCTGGATAAAACGGCATATTCAATATGGTTGTAGGATATCCTAGATGAACAAAGTATTGTGTGTTCTATAGTACTATGAACCAGAAGGACGTGTTATCGCCCGGTTCTTAGAGGAAGACTATTAGACGAACCACAAAGCCTGAACTGAAGAAATACCTTGGAAAGAGAAAAAGGACAAAAGACTAGGAACCAGCCAAACCGAGTAGAAGTACACCACATACTGCACCTATTGTTATTACTGTTATACACCGGGACGCCATTGCAGTGGGAGGTTGTCGGACAACCAGGAGATATTCATAAGACTAGAGGAGTTCGGACTTTGGATCTAGTAGAGATGAAATCGACCCCTAGCTCTGCATAAGGGCGGTACTAGATCTAAATGTGCCTGCTTGGAACAATAAAAAAAAAAATTTATTGTTAAGAGGCTAGATCATTTAGAGTACAAGCTTAGTAAATCCATTTAGGATTGAAACAAAGCTGAGAATCGTGGAACTTGCGAATTGATGGGATAGTCCATCTGATGGATTCAATCAAAAAGGCAGAGACGATAGGTGTATTAGAGACGTAATGGAAACAAGGTGGTGTTTCTCGGAGATTTTATGTAGATAACATTTTATCATTGGCAACAATGTAAAGATGTTGTCAGACACAAAATGATGGTTGTCTAAATAAATCGGGATATAAGATTAAGTAGAAGTTAGAGCGTGTTCTTGAGATCTTATGATCTAGAAATAAGAACATTGTACTTCTCCTAGACATCTTATACGATTATGGTTTGTTTTAACATGCATAAGTTCTGAGAAAGGTTGTCACCTCTCAGAGACAGAATAAATATATCTATCTAAAGTCGTGTGTTTCGAACACATAAAGGTGATAGATAATACAAAGCAGTTTCCTACACTTTGTGTGGAAAGCTTAAATGCATTGTTGGAAAACAAGAACCTGATATCAACTATGCGGTTTGCGTAGTGGGAGGATATCAAAGTAATCTTGACAAGAGAATTTCAAATGCTATAATGGTACTTGCAAAGTACTGGATTATTAAGCGAGACGAAATCTTCTTAGATTACATTTTCTCAGATCCCAAATCAGAGAAGGACCAGTGTAAGTCGATATCAGGCTATGTGTTCACTTTTGGAGAGGTGGAACTTTTAATATGAAAGAGTGATAAGCAGGACGCTTCTCGGACTCTCTCATAACCGAATAGCAGCCTCAGAGGCAGCGGAAGTTTTGGTTAGGTTCCGGGATAACCTCTAAGACTTGGATATGACTCTTGGTTTATCAAAGGCTATTACATAGCGGTGCATGGTAAACCGGAAGAAGTCATAAGTCTAAAAGTGATGATAACACATAGTGCAAGTACCACCTGATACGAGTCATCGTCGAGGGAGACGACGTAGTAGTCACCAAGATAACTTCAGAGCGGCAACCTAGATTGCTCACTCACATAGTACTTCTCGGAAGTACACTTTAAGCACGTGATGAGTATGGGAACCGGGAGTTTGGAGGAAATGACTAGACCTTAGTACAAGTGGGAGATTGTTGGAGTTGTGTACTTAATGTCTAGATTTAAGTAACGGTAAACTCCCGGTCATAGCATTTAATCTATTAAATTAATAAACAATTGTTTGCGTTTAATTATTTATTAATTAATTATGCAAAATTATAGTCCTGGATTTTATACGTTGTAGTTAGTATGGTGTTGCATGGGCACACAGAAGATCATACTATCGGTTACTCGTATATAATCAAATGGTTGCTCACGACCTAGATGGACATGGACCAATCCATCGGTATAGTCGTTGTGTGAGAGAGAAAATAATTTATCTTAATTATTTTATCACACTTGTACACTTGGTGTATTGAGCGGATCGTCGAGATTCATCGATTAGGATTGTCGGCGATAATCGATTCGAGTCTCAGTGTATTTTATTCTTAATTCCCGATATTATTGCGGGTGTGTATATTTAATATAAGTGACTTTGATTTACCAAAGGAATTAACCGATTTAATTATTGGGTTAATTACCGGTTAAGTTGGGTCACTATATTTCATATATGGCATGCCGTGAATGATTGACCGGACAGTGTATCCCGGAAGGGTTGATAATATCCCCGAGATGAGTTCATAAGGAATTATTGTGTAAACCTCATGAGTGGATTCGTTCCGCACAATAATTAAGGTTGAATGGTACTAGTCTCGGATTAAAGAGATGAATAAATTAATTAGCAATAAATTAATTTTATTCATGGATATTTAAATCTTAAATACACGGAATAAATAATACTACCGGAGAAATATTATTTGATATAATATGGTTTAATATTGGGAGTGCAATTAATTTATATAGTGGAAAATAAATTAATTAATATTGATAAGGATTAATGGACTTGAGCATTGGGCTCAATTTAATCTTCAATATTGGAAGCCCAATATTCCACCTCCTTTAGATCCCCTACGTAGCCTATAAAAGCACTACATGGCCTTCATAATTCATAACTTGAATAAGACAAGAATTATCATACTTGATATTCTAGAGAGTTGAAGGATATCCATAGGAGTTCGATAGATCGTCGCCCACCCGACGTTCGAACGGAGTGCAAGGAATACGTGGGAAGATTCAAAGGTCTTCGATTGATTTTGTTTCTCCGCACAACAAATCAAAAGGTACAAATCATAAACTCCTTCGTGTGAATTTATGTGAATTAAATTGTGACATATACATGAACACAAGATCCGGGAAAACGACGAACTTCGGGGACGAGGATTCGAGATCCCCGGCGAACGTTCGAAGGACCCTCGGCTGGGAGCCGAGGGGTGCGATCGAACCTAGGGTTCGTGTTGGAGTTGTGTACTTAATGTCTAGATTTAAGTAAAGGAAACTCACGATCCATTGCCACTAATCTATTTAATTAAATAAACAATTATTTGCGTTTAATTATTTATAATTAAATATATGCAAATTATAGTCCTGGATTCTATACGTTGTAGTTAGTATGGTGTGTCGGGCCCACACAGAAGATCATACTATCGGTTACTCGTATTTAATCGAACAGTTGCTCACGACCTAGATGGACACGGACCAATCCATCGGTATAGTCGTTGTGTGAGAGAGAAAATAATTTATCTTAATTATTTTATCACACTTGTACACTTGGTGTATTGAGCGGATCGTTGAGATTCATCGATTAGGATTGCCGGCGATAATCGATTCGAGTCTCAGTGTATTTTATTCTTAATCCCCGAAACTATTGCGGGTGTGTATATTTAATATAAGTGACTTTGATTTACCAAAGGAATTAACCGATTTAATTATTGGGTTAATTACCGGTTAAGTTGGGTCACTATATTTTATATATGACATGCCGTGAATACTTGACGGGAAAGTGTATCCCGGAAGGGTTGATAAAATCCCCGAGATGAGTTCATAAGAAATTATTATGTAAACCGTGCAGGTGGATTCGTTCCGCATAATAATTAAGGTTGAATGGTACTAGTCTCGGATATAAAGAGATGAATAAATTAATTAGCAATAAATTAATTTTATTCATGGATATTTATATCTTAAATACACGGAATAAATAATACTACCGGAGAAATATTATTTGATATAATATGGTTTAATATTGGGAGTGCAATTAATTTTATATAGTGGAAAATAGAATTAATTAATAATAGTAAGGATTAATAGATTTGGGCTTGGGCTCAATTTAATCACTATTATTGGAAGCCCAATATTCCACCTCCTTAAGATCCCCTACGTAGCCTATAAAAGCACTACATGGTCTTCACAATTTGACAAGACAAGATAATCATACTTGATTAGTCTAGAGAGTTCGAGAAGGAGATCCATGGAGTTCGGTAGATCGTCGCCCACACGACGTCCGGGCTAGTGCAAGGAATACGTGGGAAGATCTCAAGGTCGTCAAATTGAGTTCTACGTTTTTCCGAACAACGAGAACGAGGTAAATCGTAAAACCCTCTTTATGATTTTATCGTTAATTATCGTAAAAATATCGTGAACCATGATCCAAGGGACGAACCCCGAAACGAGGGTCGACCGGCGGTGGTGGTCGAGGACCACCGGACCGCGGCGGTCGAGGATCCCCGTTGGGGATCGTGGACGTGAGAAGCCCCGGCTGGGAGCCGAGGATGCGATCGAACCTAGGGTTCGATCGCGGGGTGCTGCGGGCTCGACCCGCAGCCGCTCGCGCGTTGCTGCGGGGAATCCCGTAGCGGCTCGCGTGAGCGAGCCACCCTTCACGGGCAGCGAGTCATGGACTCGCTGCGGGGCTGCTACGAGCAGCCCCAGCGACCGCACGGAGCGATCGCGACCCCCCTCGTGGGGGCTCGGCTGGCAGCCGCGGGTTTACCCGTGGCGGGGTTCGGTCGGGCCTCCGGTCACGTGGGGTGCTCGTGGTTTCTCCGGCGATCGGGATTTCGATTGGGTTGTCGGTTCCGCAATTTAGACAATCCGGATATTCGATCTCCAAGGGATTTCGGTCGGAATTAATTAGATAATTAATTTTAATTAATTTATTAATTCCGGGATATCGATTTCCAACAAATGGTATCAGAGCGTTGGTTTTAGTTCATGGTATTTTTCGATAAATTGTTCTACCTTGCAGGGTTTCCGATTATTATGGCTAGATTTAATTTTGTTAATTAATGTCATAATAATGTTCTTGATTATTAAACTCTCGGTGATGTTATTTGTTCTTGTGTGGTGAATGCTTGTTCTTAATTTTTCCGGAAATTGTGAGGTCGATTTCATGTAGAGAATCGATACCGGATAGCGTAGTAATAAATTTGTAATTTATTTTACGTTGGATCGATTCCGAAACGACGACCGGAAAATTGTGACGGAGGAGACGAAGAGAGGGAGGGCTCGATCGGCCATCCCCATGGCCGATCTCATGAGGCTCGATCGACCACCATGAGGAGTTAGACTCCTCTAGTTGGGTGGTCGATCATGGTGAGCGCAGGGATCCCCAACCCGCGTTCATTTCGGCCAAGATCCAACTTTCCTAAA
Source organism: Euphrasia confusa (assembly GCA_954870475.1). NCBI lineage: Eukaryota > Viridiplantae > Streptophyta > Magnoliopsida > Lamiales > Orobanchaceae > Euphrasia > Euphrasia confusa. Next base: position 15,642,204 of record OX940958.1, read on the forward strand.
TTGATTCGGTTTTCCTATTTTGAGTATTCCTATTTTTGGGAATTCTCATGGAAATAGGAAAAGAATTAATTGGAATTAATTTATTTCCTTATTCTATTATGGAAGTCTTCTAGAATATTCTAAGTTCTACTTGGAATAGGATTCTAGAGATTTAATAGAATTAGAAAGGAAAATAATTAATTATTAAATTAAATTAATTTCCTATTTGATTATTCCTATTTTATGGGAATTTTCATGGACATAGAAATTAATTAATTTTGGAAAATAGAAGAGTCCTAAATTAATTTTTCCTTATTTAATTATTCCTTTATGGAATTTTTTAATGGATTAGGAAAGGAATTAATTTGGAAGGACTAGGAGTCCTAAATTATTTTATTTCCTTATTTCATTATGGAAATCATCTAGAATATCCCAAGTGGGTCTTGGATAGATTATTCTAGAGATTTAATGAAGTAGAAAGGGAAAATAAAATAGATTTATTTTATTTCCTTATTCTATTATAGATGTCTTCTAGAATATTCCAAGTGGGTCTTGGATAGATTATTCTAGAGATTTAATAGAATTAGATAGGAAAATAAATAAATAAAAATATTAATAATATTTAATTTTATTTTTGATTTATTCGATTGACTTAATTTCGAATTAAGTAACTTTTGGATTTATTAAAAATAAATAGATTTAAATATTGGAATTAATATTCCCGTCACATGGAGCATTCAAGAACGAAGACTAAAGACTAGAAGATGCGTACGGAGATGCGATAAAGCCATAATAGTCGGAAAATAATATTCTAGTATTATTTTGATTATGTGATAATATTCTATGTGCTTTATTTCATGTATGCATGCTTATGTGTATTTAATTATGCATTAGATAGCGTATCCCTTTATTGTAAAAAGCTAAGTGGGAGAGGGTATGGAAACATATCCATGGTCTCCATTGCTGTTCTCTTGGTGACTTTTATGGACTTTTGAAGTTCGTATAGATAAGTCATTGGAGGAGAATTCTTGTAATTCCTTTTACAAGAAACATTGATTAAGTTTATCAAACAATGCCTAATTTGTCTTTCCAAAACTGATTTCAAGTCGACTCATTCTCACCCCGGGGAGTGGAATGGAGCCAAAGCCACTTGGTCATGTCGAGGACACAAATTAGAGGCAGTCGTACCATCTTTTGAAGGTGGATCGATTGTCTGCTCGGCTCCCTCATTCTATGAGAGATAGGGTCGTTCGCATGGTGAATCACTGGTTAGAAACTTCGAGTTTCACTTATGATTCTCCGCGTCTTGATTTAAAAGATTAAATGATTCAAGTAATTGTGAGTCAATTGTAAAAGTCTTTTGGTGTAGTAAACGTCCACACGAACGTGGCTTGCTACATTGAATGGGATTTTGGAACGATTGATGTAGACAGTTATAGAAGGGAGTAAAGGAGCGTATGTTAACGTAAACGTCCACACGAACGTGGCTTGCGGTGAATATACGTGTCCCAAACAATCTTCTTAGATACTGAGTAATGGTTTACACTTAGGTACGCTTTATAGTATTCTTCCCAACGAAGTAACGCTATAATTGATGTACGACCGAAGCAAATCTAATTGCTAAATCATTTGGATAGGTAAACGTCCACACGAACGTGGCTTGCCTTATCTGATGGGATTTTAGAGGTGATTAGTGGTTTAATGATATTATTTGAGGGAGATAATATCGGAGATTAAATCGATTGTTTGTTGTTATATGTGCTCATAGATTAGGAAATGGCTTTGAACCCACTTTATGTGATACGTAAGGATTTTTTAAACTCACTGGTCCCTAAATGTAATGATTGGAATAGAGATCTAGACATTACCCAAACTGTTGAAGAGTACAAGGTTGTACTCAATGAGCTTTATCCTTCCGAGCCTATTGACATAGGCGGCTAGACAAGAAGCGATGAGGACACTCATAAAGGCCAGTCACTTCGAGGAAACGCTTAAAAACGTTTTTGAGATGATTGACCTTTTAGACGAGTTGAGACGGAAATCGCAAGCTCTTGTAGCCAATGCAAAAGGTTTTGAACCTAAAGGCATGAATCGGGAGAAAGGACAAGAAAGCAAAGAAACCCAGTGGTCATAAGTTACATGAACCACGAGATGGGACGAGAAAGCCAATAGGCAAGTATTCTCGATACAAACAGTCTGGGTACTGGAAGTCTGATTATCCTCTCAAAGAAAGTACGAAATTTTCTTTAGTCGTAAAACATAGTCAGTGGTATTATCTACCGGAACCTGGTGTGTAGATATGGAACCACTGACGGTATGTGCATTTTAAATGCAAGGGTTCCAGGAAACCCGACGACTTGGAAAAGAAGAAATCGTAGTCTACATGGGCAATGCTGTAGAGGAGGCAGCAGTTGCAGTGGAGGACATTTTATAGGATTTCATTTTGAGTTATTGTTTTTATGTACCTTTCATATTAGAAAGAACTTTGTTCTGGATTTCTAATGAATGGATATTTTATTTCTTTTAATCATTTGATGGTTATGAGAAGAAATAAAGATAGTATCTATTCTGGTACATTGGCTAGCAATATATAAATGATGGATCCTGAGTCCACCACAATGCAACGAACCGTAGTAAAACTCATTTTACTAATAAGAGATTTCTTTATCAATTATACTTGTGGATTCTTATGCTGAATCATGTTTATTCAAATAAGAAGTTCAAAGGTCGAAAATTGATATTTGATCAATTAAGTTGAAGGAGTGGACCTTCCGACCTAAGAATCTTATTTGGAAGATAACATGACTAAGCAATCCTTTATGGATATAAGATGTAAGATCCGGACAAGTATAAGAATTGATTGACTCTGATGTATGCAGACCTATGCCTACTCAGACAATTAAGGTACGAGTACTTCATTTTATGATTACTCGGAAAATGGATTAGAATACCTGATGTGCCACAAAAGCAAGTGTTTTGACAAGTCAATGGACACTAAGCAATTGTGGAGAACCATCAAGGTATATCCATTTGTAGCCTGCGATTTGATCGCGGAGGCAAGTACCTGTCTGAGGAATGCATGGCATACTAATCAGAGATTGGGATTTGATCCCAAATGACTACACCATACACTGTTGTGTAGAAATGGTGTGTCGATAATAAGAAATGGAACTCTTATAGAGATTGTAAAAGATGAGTTATACGGAACTACCTATGTTCTATGGATATATCTGGAAACAACGGCGCATTCAAATGCGGTTGTAGAATATCCTAGAAGAACAAAAGATGTGTGTTCAATAGTACTATGAACCAGAAGGACGTTATAAGTTCTAACGCCCGGTTCTTAGAGAAAGACTATATGATGAACCACAAGCCCAAGGTGACGTAATACTTTGAAATAAGAGAGAAAGATTAAGACTTAGAACCAGCCAAACCGAGTAGCGGTACACCACTAACTGCACCTACTGTTATCACTGTTTATACACCGGAATGCCGTTGTAGTGGGAGGTTGTGTGACAACCGGAGATATTCATAAGACTAGGAGAGTCTCCGGACTCTGGACCTAGTATACATGAAATCAATCCCTGGATCTACATGAAGGCGGTACTAGATCTAAATGTGCCTTCTTGGAAAGCAATAAGGATTATTGCTAAGAAGCAAGATCATTTAGAGTACAAGCTTAGTTGATCCATTTATGGATTGAAACAAAGCATTGAGTTCGTGGTACTTGCAAATTGATGAGATAGTCCATTTTATGGATTCATCAAAAGCATAGACGAATCGTGTGTATTGGAAACGTGATGGAAAACAAGGTGGTGTTTCTCGGAGGTTTTATGTAGATAACATTTTATCATTGGTAAAAATGTAAAGATGTTGTCAGACATAAAATGATGGTTGTCTAGAAAAATCGATATATGAGATGAAGAAGAAGTTGGACATGTTCTTGAGATCTTGGATCTCTAGAAAGAATATTGTACTTTTCCTGGACATCTTACATATATGATTATGGTTCGTTTTGACATGCAAGATTCCGAGAAAGGTTCGTTACCTTTCAGAGACGGAATGCATCTATCTAAGGATATGTGTTTTGGAACACAAAAGGAGATAGAAGCAATGAAAGCAGTTTCCTACACTTTTAGTGTGGAAAGCTTAATAAATGCATTGTTGAAAACAAGAACCTGATATCGGCTATGCGGTTAGCATAGTGGGAGGATATCAAGGTAATCCTGGAAAGGAATATTCGACTGCCGTAAAAGTACTTTCGAAGTACTGTTCTAGACTACGAAGCAGACGAACATTTCCTTTGGATTACATTCTCTTAGATTTCTAATCGAATGAGGACCAGTATAAGTCGATATCAGGCTATGTGTTTCACTATTGAAGGAGAAGGAGTTTTAACATGGAAGAGTAATAAGCACGATGCTTTTCGGACTCTGCCATGGGTAACCAAATAGCGGCCTCAGAGGCAGCGGAAGTTTTGGTATAACTCCGGGATAATCTCTGGGACTTAGAGGTGATTCTTAATTTGCCAAAGGCTATGTAAATAGCGGTGCAATGGCAAATGGGAAGAAATCACTAGTCCATAAGTGTAAGATAACACATAGTGCAAGTACCACCTGATACGAGTCATCGTCGAGGGAGACGACGCTGTAGTCACCAAGATAACTTCAGAGCGGCAACCTAGAGTGCTCATTCACATAGTACTTCTTGGAAGTACAACTTAAGCACGTGATGAGTATGGGAGTCGGGAGTTTGGAGGAAATGACTAGACCTTAGTACAAGTGGGAGATTGTTGGAGTTGTGTACTTAATGTCTAGATTTAAGTAAAGGAAACTCACGATCCATTGCCACTAATCTATTTAATTAAATAAACAATTATTTGCGTTTAATTATTTATAATTAAATATATGCAAATTATAGTCCTGGATTCTATACGTTGTAGTTAGTATGGTGTGTCGGGCCCACACAGAAGATCATACTATCGGTTACTCGTATTTAATCGAACAGTTGCTCACGACCTAGATGGACACGGACCAATCCATCGGTATAGTCGTTGTGTGAGAGAGAAAATAATTTATCTTAATTATTTTATCACACTTGTACACTTGGTGTATTGAGCGGATCGTTGAGATTCATCGATTAGGATTGCCGGCGATAATCGATTCGAGTCTCAGTGTATTTTATTCTTAATCCCCGAAACTATTGCGGGTGTGTATATTTAATATAAGTGACTTTGATTTACCAAAGGAATTAACCGATTTAATTATTGGGTTAATTACCGGTTAAGTTGGGTCACTATATTTTATATATGACATGCCGTGAATACTTGACGGGAAAGTGTATCCCGGAAGGGTTGATAATATCCCCGAGATGAGTTCATAAGGAATTATTATGTAAACCCTGCAGGTGGATTCGTTCCGCATAATAATTAAGGTTGAATGGTACTAGTCTCGGATATAAAGAGATGAATAAATTAATTAGCAATAAATTAATTTTATTCATGGATATTTATATCTTAAATACACGGAATAAATAATACTACCGGAGAAATATTATTTGATATAATATGGTTTAATATTGGGAGTGCAATTAATTTTATATAGTGGAAAATAGAATTAATTAATAATAGTAAGGATTAATAGATTTGGGCTTGGGCTCAATTTAATCACTATTATTGGAAGCCCAATATTCCACCTCCTTAAGATCCCCTACGTAGCCTATAAAAGCACTACATGGTCTTCACAATTTTACAAGACAAGATAATCATACTTGATTAGTCTAGAGAGTTCGTGAAGGAGATCCATGGAGTTCGGTAGATCGTCGCCCACACGACGTCCGGGCTAGTGCAAGGAATACGTGGGAAGATCTCAAGGTCGTCAAATTGAGTTCTACGTTTTTCCGAACAACGAGAACGAGGTAAATCGTAAAACCCTCTTTATGATTTTATCGTTAATTATCGTAAAAATATCGTGAACCAAGATCCAAGGGACGAACCCCGGAACGAGGGTCGACCGGCGGTGGTGGTCGAGGACCACCGGACCGCGGAGGTCGAGGATCCCCGTTGGGGATCGTGGACGTGAGAAGCCCCGGCTGGGAGCCGGGGATGCGATCGAACCTAGGGTTCGATCGCGGGGTGCTGCGGGCTCGACCCGCAGCCGCTCGCGCGTTGCTGCGGGGAATCCCGTAGGGGCTCGCGTGAGCGAGCCACCCTTCACGGGCAGCGAGTCATGGACTCGCTGCGGGGCTGCTACGAGCAGCCCCGGGGATGCTACGAGCATCCCCAGCGACCGCACGGAGCGATCGCGACCCCCCTCGTGGGGGCTCGGCTGGCAGCCGCGGGTTTACCCGTGGCGGGGTTCGGTCGGGCCTCCGGTCACGTGGGGTGCTCGTGGTTTCTCCGGCGATCGGGATTTCGATTGGGTTGTCGGTTCCGCAATTTAGACAATCCGGATATTCGATCTCCAAGGGATTTCGGTCGGAATTAATTATATAATTAATTTTAATTAATTTATTAATTCCGGGATATCGATTTCCAACAGTTCGATCGCGGCGTGCGCGAGAGGGAAGCCCCGGCTGGAGCCGGGGCGAGCGATCGACCGTGAGGTCGATCGCGGGGCTGCCGAGGGCTGGTGCCTCGGCTGGCGCCCCTCCTCACGGCGGCGACGGCGGTGAAGTCGCCGGACTCACCGCCGCCCGGGGCTGCCGGAGCAGCCCCATGCGATCGCACGCGATCGCGAGCCCACGGTGGGGCTCGGCTAGGGTTTCGGCCGCGGGTTCATCCCGCGGCCCGCGGCGACTCTCCGGTTGAGCTCCGGATATCGTGGTGCTCGTGATTGGTTTCCGGCGACGGGATTTCGGTCGGGGTTATCGTTTCCGCAATTTTTGATACCCCGGGATATCGAATTCCAGCATTAGGTACACTGCATGAATGATTACCATAGCCGTTCTTGAATACGCTTCACGATTTTGAACTTTCTTCTTCACAGAATCCAATCTCGATTGTGTGGTTTAAGGCATTGGTTCAAACTCCTGTTAAAAAAAAATGTTTAAATGTGCGTTAACCAATAAAACATTGGCAGCACGCAAACCGATAGCTTGATCTTAAACACAATGAAATATTAAGTTATTTAATTTGGAAATTTGTTAGTTAAACTAATTGATCTGGAAAAAAAATGTAAACGACATAAAAGGCACGTACAGATTCTTGTTTAGTTCAAATTAATATAATGTCAAATATCACGTAATCGTAACTATAATATTAGAATAAACTAATAAACTCCATCTACAGCAGTTCAACCAATAGATGTATTAAATGAGAATAGAAAATCTTGTATTTTTAAGATGTCTAAACAAACTATTGCATTACACAATGAAAAAAAAAATAGATTTTTTGTATCAGCACAAAAAAAAGTGAAATGTCCCCGTTTAAAGCTTTACAGTTTATCACTCCAAACCTTTGTCGTCACATTACCGGAATTGTAAAAATTTGAAGCAAACACAAACAACCCATTCAAAATTGATGCTATTTATTGTATTCAAGAACCAGATCTGGAAGAACTCCAGAGAACGACCGACATGCATCAATTTTTTGAGAACACGCTTTCAATCTATTGTTAATCGCAGATGAATATGGTTGAATTAAATCTCAAAAAGTGGGGAATCCATATTCCGTGGTCACCCAATAATTTCAATTCAGTGATAAAGAATTGAGAAAACTTACCTTAAAATATCAAAAGTTGAAGGTTTTCGAAGAGAAACTACACGACGACACTGGCGGAGGAATCACAAATCGCCGGCAAGAAGTAAATTTGGAATTAAGTGTATTGGTAGTCTATTTGGTCTTTATGGAAAGTTATTATTTAATACGTTTTGGTCTATGGAAAGTTTTTATTTAATACATTTCGGCTTTGTAGTGTATTGTTCTATAGTGAAAATGTATATTAAGAGATATTACATAAATTGTGTATAACAAAATATATTACATAGTTTTCAATAATTAAAAAGGTTGATTGGGTAAATCTAGTTTTTTTATAAATAATGTAAAAATTGATTTTAATGTATAATAGAGAGTAAGATAATTACCTTTTTTAAAAATCTCCCATTTTATAATAATTAAAAGTAACTAAAACTGGCTGAATTTTATAATAAGGAATAGACAAATAGTTATAACAAATATATATATATATATATAGATTGAATTTATGGGAAAAAATAAAATAAAAATTATACTCTAAAAATTTATTGCATAACAAAAAGGAGAGAAATACGGAGAATTTGAAAAAAATGTGTAACGTAATACAGAAGTAGGCACTGTTTTTAATTTTCTTTCTTAACTGCTACTAAGAAAATAATAGTATTTTATTAATTTTTAAATAAAAAATTGAGAATAAAAATATATTTTTAAATTAATAAAGTAAGTAGTCGAGAGTAATGTAAAAAAAAAAAATTGAAAATGTATGAATATATATAATTTTTAAAATGAAAAAGTATAAATAATTATTTTATTAAATAAGGTATGGTCATTGATAATTTTGATACAAACAATCCAAATGAAAAGTGTGACATTTGATATGGAATATAAAAGAGTATTTTTTTACCAAAAATAATAAATAAAGAAAAAGAACTTTAGCCAAAAAAAATAATGAACTTGTGCCAAGATGACTGATCTGTTTGTGGTGTGGAATGTCGACATCAACATGCATGTAAATAAACAACTTCAATCCATATAAATAAACATGATTCGTTTAGCTCATGGTTCTCAAATATTCCATTTGGCTGCTTTGCATATGTTACCTCTTTCAATTCGGCTTTCAGTTCAAGAACATGCTTTGATGTTCACCAGACTTGATTCCCAGTATTCATCCTTTAGTACTTGGTTGATGTTCTTTGGTTCCAAGTTGGACAAGAGATACTTCTAGCATACAGATGAAACAAACCATACGAATTCTGTGACTTTCTGGTAAAATATAACCTCTTTATCACTAAGTCAAAACATAAATTTTACAGCTGAATTCAACATAGATGACCGCACCAACATAAACCAAAGATTTCTCGATGAAATATGATGTACATTGTCATCTACAAGTACCTGCATCAACATTGAAACCTAGAAAATGGTACAAGATTTATTGCATCAATGGCCGATACATCTCACCTACACTTCTTTCCATTGAATCGTAACAAATAATCAGTCATTTTGTCAACAAAATAAACACGTCAAATACCAAGTAAACAAATCCTATTAAAAAAAACACGGCAAGAGATGAGAGTTTCCTGTTTCAAGCTCTTTCCACACCCTAAAACTCGTGTGTGTCCTGTCCTCAGTACGTCAGATAATGCATTCTCCAGAAACAAATTACCCGTCAAACCTCTCGCGCATTCCTTAGGCTTTCCAACAACGAGGCAGCCTTCCTCTTACCTCTCTCCGTTCCGTTTCTCGCAATTTCTGATAGAGGCACTAACCCCCCAAGCCTACTCACACTCGCCAAACTATCCTTATCCCGTTTGCACAACGAAACCAAAATCGCTGACGCGTTCTCCTTATTTCTCTCAGAACCCGTTCGCAAAACATCGATCAAGACTGATATCGTCCCACCTTTTGCAATAGCCAACTTCGCCTCAGCGTGGCCCGCAAGCACTGAAAGCACTGTCAGAGCCTCGTCTACCATACACTCATCACCTGTGCCTGTCATCATCTTTACCAGTGCCGCCACAATCCCTGCCCTGACTGCCCGTCCTTTATTCCCGTGATACAAACACAAGTTAAACAACGCGGTAGATGCATCTTTTTTCCCCCTCGCGCTTCCACTCTCAAGTAAACCCACTAATGCGGAAATTGCCCCCGATGCCCCGATTATTATTTTATTCTCGTCGGCGAACGAAAGGCTAAAAAGTGTAGCTGCTGCATTTTCCTTAGCCTCCATGCTTCCCGCCCTGAGGACTTGAACGATCGACGGGACCGCATTTCCGAGCATTATGAGCACTTTATTATCATCGTAAATGGATAGATTCAGAATGGATGTAATTGCATTGTCCTGAATTTGTGGGTCGTCGCAGGTCAACAGACTGACCAGAATTGGGATGGCTCCGGCCTCAGCCAACAGGATACGATTGTCTGTACTCCGTTTGGATAGTAATCGGATCTCGGCCACGGCCAATCGACGGTCCTGAATTGACCGGCTGGAGAGGTTGCGGACAAGGACTGCAATGATGGCAATGTCATCGGTGACATCACGGAAGGAGCCGTCACTCCTTTTTAGGCGACCGTTGGTTAAGGGCGTCAGTTGCTCGACTTTGTGCTTGGAGCACCACTGGGAGATTAGGCTTCGGAGGGCATAATTGGGAGTGAGGGTGAGGTGGAGGAGGTTTAGTTGGGTTTTGGGGCATGTTTTGTTGCCGCAGTCTATCCATCTCTGTATGTAAGATCTCTCATACGTCTGAAACAGTAAGATATATTATGTCAAAGAAAAATCATAGATAGATCATTCAAATTCTTGATCAGATATTATAAAGAATGGGAAATCAAATTACAATCTTAGTCTTATAAGTTTCAGCGTGGGGCAATCTTGGGGAATTAGACGGCGTGCAGCGCATAATTACTCTACATATTAAGCTCTCTTTGGAAGATGATCATTTTTTTTTTTTTGTAATTTTTTATGCAATATACTCCAATGATATGTTTTTTTCATAATAAAGCTTTAACAGTGAAAAAACAAATTGACATACGGAATGTGAATCTTACCTGCCCCGTAGCCACAATCACAGGGTCCCTCATAAGCTCGAGGGATATAGGGCACAGAAAATCGTCCGGGGTCACAGGAGAATCCAATTGCTTGTTCTTATCCACGATTTTGCAGGTTGACGAGCTTTTGACTATCCGATCCATCTCATTACCAGAATCCTTTGGGGCACTAATCTCGCACGATGGTGAAGAGATCCTTAAACTTTCTGTGTTCCGAATTAATTCATTGCCTTCTCCAAGAGACTCAACTTTATTTCCAGCCACATGATCAATGATCCCAATATTCTTCACATGTAGACTTTTGGATGAGCCGTTTCCCATCGAAAATGGGTCAATCTCTTCATCCAACGGCTGCGATAGTGCCCTGCATAATACGGTCGAGTTGAGAGGCCCACCGTATCTCTCCGTAGCCCGCCTCAACTGTACCCTGACTAATTCAACCTGGCCAAGGGATTATTATGTCAGTCACTAATTATCCGACCTGGTTAAAACTATATAAGGAAGGTCAAAAGTCAAACCTGTTCTTGTACTTCTTCTGAGATATCGAAATTGGCACAAGGTATGTTGGCCAATGCCTTCTCCAATTTCCACGTGACGCATTGGAATTGGAACGAGATTTTCTTTACGGCACCATCCTTCGGAAAAACAATGACAATGAATAAAAATGGGGATCAGAAAACACAACTGAATCAATTAAATAGGATTAGGATCTACATATGGTGTGACCTAAGATAGTTTTCAACAAGTAGCCACATACATTTGTTCGTGTAACACAAATGCAGCTAAACCGAGAAAGTCGATGATAAACAGAGAGTACTACATTAATCGATGGAAAATGAATCTCACACACAAGAGAGAGATCTCAAATCAATCGGACAGTCGACTGTATGATTTATTCAGATCAGATTCAGGAACAATCCAGTATCACTCTCATAATGCTGAAACTAATGAATCTTCATCTCAGATTCGATGAAATCTATACTCGTAAAAGTCCAGTAAATAAATCATAACTCGAATTTAATTGGAACCGAAAATGCCAAATTTAATTTTATCTACAAAGAAACGAAATGCAGAAAACGGAGAAATCAAAATAAAACATACAAAAGAGCAGTTAGAATAGTCGAAGCTGCCGGCGGCGAAAACGAGTCTTTTAGCGGCCTGAAGAGCGTTGGTTAGATCTGAAAAGCAAGCGCCGTAAGCTCGAATTTTATTGGAAACCCTAATTTCTTCAAGCAAATGTGCAAGGAGTGAGATTCTGCGAGCCAAGTCCGAACAGTCTTTCTTGAAAGAACCCGAGAACCCGGAAGTCGATACCTTGACAATGTCTTGGATTAGGCGGAGGGGAGCGGCCGTGACGCCGCATTCCTCGGTCGCCATCTCTCCGCCGGCCATTCAGAGAAAGGGGTTGTGTTTGTGTCTCTCTCACAAGTCACAAACGCAAAGCACAACTCAACATTGTAATGAGGATTAAGAAGTTAGTAAAATTGTAATGAGGATTAAGAAGTTAAAATTGTATAGTTGTTAAAAGGTATTTTACCCGGTTTTTAGTAAGAGGTTAGGCGTTTTAGAGAGAAAGACTTTAATTTTTACACTACTACATAGGTTGACTATTCAGGTTCGGGTATTCGGGTTTGTACTGAAATATCCGCACTCGTTTCGGCTTTTGAGTACCCGTACTCAATAAATTTGGGTAAAAGGACGAGTTATGAAATTTAGTTTTAAAAATATTGAGTATTAGGGTACCCAATTACCCGTTCGGGTATACCCGAAATACCCAATTAATCATTTAAATTAAAATAATAAATATTTTAATATATTGATTATAAATCTATAACATTATATATGTATATAATAAATGATATTTTTTTATTGTTTTTTTATTACAATTTTGAACTTTATTTGATATTTTTTGGGCAATTACTACCGTAATCTATATGTACAAAGTATGATACACATAGTATATGATTGAATAATTATTAATGAATATTATTTTGATGAATAATAAATATTTTTGTAAATGATGATTTATGTTTTATGTTATGACTATTTTAATTTTTGTGAATAAATACTTATTTTTTGTACAAAGTATGAAACACATAGTATATGATTGAATAATTATTAATGAATATTATTTTGATGAATAATAAATATTTTGTAAATGATGATTTAAGTTTTATGTTATGATTATTTTAATTTTTGTGAATGAATACTTATTTTATATTTCATTTTGTATTTTTTTTATTTGTATTTAATAATGATTATTCATTTTCACAATGAATCATTTAATGAATTTTTATATTTATTTAGATTTTGTGTAAAATGTATAGATTGTAATTTTTATTGTTGGTTGGTTAAAAATAAACTAATATTGAATTTGTATATTATTATTGAATTTTTGTTAATTAATAATTTAGGGTAATTTTGGGTACCCGATTACCGTAATCGATTACCCGGCCCGGTTATTGGGTACCCGATTAATTAAAGAGGGTCGGATTATGGGAAGAGTTTTTTTGTTTTTTAGGGTACGGGTACCCGGAAAATTCGAGTGCGGGTACCCGTCCGTACCGAATAGTCACCCCTACTACTACAGATTTAATAGTTTTGTATTTATATATTAGGCACTATTTGCATTTGTTGTCGTCTATATTACCTTTAGCGTATTACGGAGTATTTTATACTCTTTCCATCGCTTAGAAAAGAATAATAGAGTATAAAAATAGAAAATATAATTATTATTTCATTCATATGGGGAGACCCCTTTATATAAGAAATAAAGTAGAGTTTCTGTGTTGTTCATCAAGAAAGGGTAAACTAGTCATTCACTAATTAATAATATTCTTAACACTCCCCCTTGAATAACTATTTACAGGATTGCTGCATCGTTAAAACCTTGCCAAGAAAATCCAGTGGGACAAAACCTAAGCGAAGGAAAAAGAGCACAGCTTGCTCCCCCTGATTGTAATTATCGAAGATCTTTGACTTTTGAAAATAGTTATTGGTGATCAATCCATCTCATTAAAACCTGTAACTAATAAAATCATATAGGAAAAACTTAGTTATTCAAATATACATTTTGGTCTTCAGGACACAACCTTCGAATTGTCGAGTTTCACATTCATTTGTATTATTGTATATTTTTCGTCCTTCTGGGACATGCCTTTACCAGACATCTATTGACTAGAGCATTCGCAATTGCTATAACCGGTCGGTAACTCTTCTACAGTATTTAAGATGCGTCTAGTGTTCAATATACATTTCTTGACAAATGAACAATAATGTGAAATTCAATTCACAATCATTTGAACTTCAGGTTCAATATCTCACTTTATCTCGAAAATAAACTCATATGGACTTGGTGTATTGAGCGGATCGCTTGAGACTTACACTACAAAAAAACCGCGGATCCCCTACGGGGATTCCCTACGGCATTTTTCCCGAAGGGATTCCCTACGGCATTCCCTACGGGAATTATATTCAGAGTTCCCCTACGGCATTCCCTACGGCCCCAGCCGTAGGGGTGACTCCCGTAGGGAATTCCCGTAGGGGACTACGCGCGAATTCGCGCGCATACATTCCCTCCAAGAGGCTTACGGGATCCCCTACGGCTCGCCGTAGGGAACTTGTCCCTACGGGCAACCCCCCCGTAGGGAATAATAAATCCCCTACGGGTATTATTTCCGTAGGGGTCCCCTACGGCAAATGCCGTAGGGGAGTTTTTTTTTTTAAACGCAGTTAAATAAATACCCTACGGGTATTTTTCCCGTAGTGGTCCCCTACGGCAAATGCCTTTTGATGAATCCATCAAATGGACTATCCCATCAATTCGCAAGTTCCACGATTTATAGCTTTGTTTCAATCCATAAATGGATTTACTAAGCTTGTACTCTAAATGATCTTGCCTCTTAACAATAATCCTTATTGTTTTCTAAGCAGACACATTTAGATCTAGTACTGCCCTTGTGCAGAGCTAGGGATCGATTTCATCTTTACTAGATCCAGAGTTCAAAACTCTTCTAGTCTTATGAACATCTCTGGTTGTTCAACAACCTCCCACTGCAACGGCGTCCCGGTGTATAACAGTAATAACTGTAGGTGCAGTTAGTGGTGTACTACTACTTGGTTTGGCTGGTTCCTAGTCTTTGTCCTTTTTCTCATTCCAAGGTATTACATCAGTTCGGGCTTTGTGGTTCATCTAATAGTCTTCCTCTAAGAACCGGACGAAAATGTCCCTCTAGTTCATAGTACTATAGAACACAATCCTTTTGTTCACCTAGGATATCCTACAACCACATTGAATGTGCCGTTGTCTCTAGAAATATCCATAGAACATAGGTAGTTCCGAACAACTTGTTATTTTACTTATTAGAATCCCTTTTCTTATCACTGACACACCATTTCTACACGTAAGTGTATGGTGAAGTCATTTGAGACTTAATCCCAATCTTTGATTATGCTATGTGTTATGTGATAGCCTCCGCGAGTAAGTCGCAGGCTTCCAATGGATATACTTTGAAGGTTCCCCATAATTTCTTTGTGACTAATAACACTTCGCTTTTATGGCACATCAAGCATTCTAATCCATCTTCGAGTATTCTTAAAAGAATTACTCGCATCTTACACATATGACTGCATATATCATTGATCATTCTCAATACTTGTCCGATTTCTATTCTCTAAACAGAAAGGCATGCTTAGTTGTATCATCTTCCAAATTCAACCAAATTCAATTCTTAGGTCGGAAGGTCCATTCCTTCAACTATAATTGATCAAATCAATTTCGACCTTTTGAATCATATTTGAATAAATACTACTAAGTATAAGAATTCACAAGTATAATGATTTAACAAGAAATATATCTAATAAGTAAAACAAGTTATAGAACGGTTTGTTGCATCGTGGTAGACTTAGGATCTATCATTCATATATTGCTATCTAATGTACCAGAATAGATAATACCCATTATTTCTTATCAAAATCATCAAATGATTAAAGAAATAAAATATCCATTCATAAATAATAGAAATCCAGAACAAAACGTTGTTTCTAAAATAAAGGGTACATAATGCAATAAACTTGAAATGAAATCCTATTTAACTACTAAAGCAGATAAATGTCTTCCACCGCAACCGCTGCCTCCTCTACAGCTTTTGCCCGTGTAGACTCGAACTCTTCTTCTCTAAGTCGCCGGGTTTTCTGGAACCCCTGCATTCAAAATGCACATACCGTCAGTGGTTCCATATCTACACACCAGAATTCTGGTAGATAATACCAATTCTTACCTTTGAGAGGACATTCAGACTTCCAGTGTCCAGACTTATTGCATCGGAAGCACTTGCCCCTTGGCTTTGCAGCCCCCACTCGTGGTCCACTCCTCTTGGCACCACTGGGTTTCCAGGCTTGCTTCCTTTTCTTGCCCCTACCTCCAACAGGCTTCAAGCCTTTGGACTTGGTAGCTACAAGCGCTTGAGACTTGCCCTTCTTGTAGATCCCCTTTGCCGCCTTCAGTTCAGTCAGGAGTTGCGCAAGAGTATAAGACAGTTTACCCATATTATAACTCATGCAAAACTGCTCAAAACTAGGGGTCAGAGACTGGAGTATGATGTCGACTTGTGTCTCAGCATCAATTTGAGCTCCTAGGATCTCAAGCTCATTCAACAAACTCATCATCTTAAGAACGTGATCTCCTACGGGCGTTCCTTCAGACTGAGTAGTTGTCATGAGGACTCTCATGGCTTCTTGCCTTGCCGCACGATCTTGCTCCCAAAACATTTCTTTGAGGTTAAACAACATATCAAAGGCAGTGGCCATCGACTCATGTTGGGTTTGGAGTACATTTGACATGGAAGCCAAAATATAACACCTAGCCATTTCATCAGCCTTTTTCCACTTCCGATATGCCTCTCTTTCCTCATTAGTTGAGGCAGCCGTGGGCTCAGCAGGGCACAATTCATGGAGTACAAATTTGTAGTCTTCAGAAGTTAGGACAATGTCTAAATTTCTCCTCCAATCAATATAATTGGGGCCAGTGAGTTTATGCTCCTTGAGTATCACAGAAAGTGGATTCATAGCTATTCTCTAAACCTATAAGCACATTTAAACAAACAATCAATTTAATATCCGATATTATCTCCCTCAAATAATATCATTAAATTACTAATTACATCTAAAATCCCATCAGGCAAGGCAAGCCACGTGGTGTGGACGTTTACCCACCCAAATGATTTAGTAATTAGATTTTCTTTGGTCATACATCACTTGTAGCGTAACCTCGTGGGGAGGAATACTATTATGCGTATCTAAGTGTAAACCATTACTCAGCACCAAAGTAAATTGTTTGGAATTGCTACATCACCGCAAGCCACGTGGTGTGGACGTTTACGATAACTTCACAACTCTTCACAATTCCTTACAACTGTCTACATCAATTAATCCAAAATCCGTTAGTATAGCAAGCCACGTGGTGTGGACGTTTACTACACCAAGAGACTTTTATAATTGACTCCCAATTACGAGATCCATTTGATTTTCGTAAATCAAGACGCGGAGAATCATAAGTGAAACTCGAAGTTTCTAACCAGTGATTCACCATGCGAACAACCCTATCTCTCATTAGATGAGGGAGCCGAGCAGACAAACGATCCACCTTCAAAAGAATGGTACGAATGTCTCTAATTTGTGTCATCCACATGACCAAGTGGCTTTGGCTCCATTCCACTCCCCGGGGTGAGAATGAGTCGACTTGAAGTCAGTTTCAGAAAGACAAATTAGGCATTGTTTGATAGACTTAATCAATGTTTCTTGTAAAAGGAATTACAAGAATTCTCCTCCAATGACATGTCTATATGAACTTCGAAAGCTCATAAATGTCACCAAGAGAACAGTAATGGAGACCATGGGAATGTTTCCATCCCCTCTCCCACTTAGCTTTTTATAACAAAGGGATACGCTATCTAGTGCATAAAGTAAACACATATAGCATGCATACAAGTAATAAAGCACATATCACATAGTCAAAATAATGCTAGAAAATTATTTTCCGACTATCATGGCTTTATTCCATCTCCGTATGCGTCTTCTAGTCTTCAGTCTTCGTTCTTGAATGCTCCATGTGACGAGAATATTAATCCCAATATTTAAATCTATTTATTTTCAATAAATCCAAAAGATACTTAATTCGAAAATTAAGTCAATCGAATAAATCAAAAATAAAATTAAATATTATTAATATTTTTTATTTATTTATTTTCCTATCTAATTCTATTAAATCTCTAGAATAATCTATCCAAGTAAAACTTGGAATATTCTATAAGACTTCTATAATAGAATAAGGAAATAAAATAAATTTGGACTCTTCTACTTTCCAAAATTAATTAATTTCCATGTCCATGAAAATTCCCATAAAATAGGAATAATCAAATAGGAAATAAATCAATTTATTAATTAAATATTTCCTTTCCAATTCTATTAAATTTCTAGAATCCTATCCAAGTTAGACTTGAATATTCTAGAAGACTTCTATAATAGAATAAGGAAATAAAATAATATTAATTAATTCTTATCCTATTTTCATGAGAGTTCCCAAACTTAGGAATACTCAAAATAGGAAAACCGAATTAATTGAGAAAGTGAATCTTGGTAGGAATTGATGGTACCGGTATACCGATCCGATCGATATACCGTGTGTGCGGAAGCGTGTAAAGCATATAAATCTATCATGCTTGGATCTTAGTGCACACATAATGTGTATAAGAACACATACAAATATATATATATATACACATCCAATATATATATATATATAGGGATCAACGAGTTCTTACATTTGGTGATCGTTGAAATTGGTTAAGGTGGTGTTGAGTAGATTAAACCACCTTAATGGATCAGCCACGGATTGTTAACCTCTGGAATGACCCCGTCACGCCTTTGGATCGCCCGGATGTTGAAGCCGCACAAATGGCCCGGCCTCTACGTGTTGCACACGAACCCGGATGATGACTTGCTTGATTGATCGAGTTGATTCTCCAAGAACAACCTCTTTTCTCTCTCTCTTTTGTGAATTTCGTGGGTGAAAAATTATGCTGAAAAATCAGCATTTCTTCACCTTAAAATGCCATCAAAACCACCTTGTAACCCCCTCCTTGATGGTGATATTGATGCCCCATCATTATCACACATTAAGGTGTGATTATGGTGAATTTGAATGGACATTTCCACCTCATTATGCCACATGGCATTTGATGGTCCCACTTGCTTGTGTGGCATGCCATGTCACACTATGTGACATGCATCCATGCAAGCCATGCATCCCATGCATGTGTATTAAATCCACGTAAATATTGATTCTAAATCAATATATTTATCAAGCATTGTACATCATCTTTGAGTCCGTGTGTGACCCTGTAGGTATGATTTATTGATCAATATTATATTGTTCCCAACAATATAATATTATCAAATAATCATTTAACATCCATAGACGACCTTATGACTTCATCGATTGCACACGTAGGATCGAAGGACATATTCCAACAATCTCCCACTTGGCCTTCAGAGCCAGTGTGCTGCCAACTTCCTGTTGTCACTTTATGTCTAAGTTTGAACTTGAGGCAAGACTCGAGTCATCCTCAATCGGTTCAAACCTTTCTTGGACTTTGAGGCAGACTGTAAAACCAGATTTATCACTATGATACGAATCTGGACGTGGCCACGTATTTTCCACAGTCTTGACTTTCCAAGTGGCCGGTAAGACATGTATCCCATTATAAAATGGAGGACAATCCCATCTTGTCAATCCAAGCTCTCCCACTTGCTTCCTGATATACCCAATAACAAGTTTTATAACCTCCTTTTACGAAAGGCGTTTACTTGTATCAAAGTATACCATTTCACAATGGAATCACTCTGGACTACTCAGGTCAGAGGAAATTGCTCGACAGTCAATGAAATAGTATTATGACTCGAAATCTTAAATACTATTCCAGTCGGGTCTGTTCGATCATTAGCTCCCAGCTAATATCTATGTAATTGTACTTGATGTCCCACATCACTAGCCCATGAAGCGGCGCTATAGTACACATTACAATCTAGTTCATTGTATTATCAGTTTGTCCGTACTTGATAATACGAACTAGGAACAATTCTATGATTTAATTATATTAGTTCAACAATTGGGACTTCATTTATGTGGTAAATCGACCTCATAACCCAATTAATATAATTTTAATCATTTGGACAATTCATACAATTTAAACCACAATTATATGAAGAAATTATTGAATATCATAAAAGATACGTGAATGTTTACATAAACTCCAAAAGTAAACAATACAGTAATAGGAATCACAATCCATCTCTAAGATATCGTATCCCTATTGCAGTCGTATGAGCATCATGCTTTGACTGCTGGAGTGGTTTAGTTAACGGGTCTGCAACATTATCATCAGTTGCAACTTTATTTATCTCGATGTCTCCACGACTAACTATCTCCCTGAGAATGTGGAACTTCCTGAGCACATGTTTGGATTTGTGGTGCTCCCTAGGCTCCTTGGCTTGCGCGATAGCTCCACTATTATCACAATAGAGAGCTATCGGATGGGCCGAACTAGGTACGACACCGAGCTCATCTAAGAACTTTCTCATCCAAACGGCCTCCTTTGCTGCTTCTGATGCAGCAATGTACTCAGCCTCTGTAGTAGAATCAGCTACGGTGGGTTGCTTGGAACTCTTCCAGCTCACCGCACCTCCATTCAGACAAAAGACAAATCCGGATTGAGACCGGAAATCATCTTTGTCTGTTTGGAAGCTTGCATCCGTATATCCTGTCACAACCAACTCTTTTTGTCCTCCAAAGACAAGAAAATACTCTTTAGTCCTTCTAAGGTACTTAAGAATATTCTTGGCCGCAGTCCAATGCGCCTCACCTGGGTTTCCTTGAAACCGACTCGTCATGCTCAAAGCATACGATACATCCGGTCGTGTACATATCATGGCGTACATAATAGACCCTATTGCCGAAGCATAAGGAATATTTTCCATCCTTATTTGCTCATCAGGTCCCGAAGGGCACTGACTCTTGCTTAAAGATGTACCATGAGTCATTGGAATGAGACCCTTCTTGGCGTCTTTCATTCTGAACCTGTCAAGCACCTTATCAATATAGGTTGCTTGACTAAGTCCAAGCATCCTTTGCGATCTGTTCCGACAGATCTTGATGCCCAATATGTACTGTGCTTCTCCAAGATCCTTCATTGAAAACCATCTTCCTAGCCATTCTTTAACAGAATTAAGCATAGGAATATTGTTTCCAATAAGGAGTATGTCATCGACATACAACACAATGAATACAACGTAACTCCCACTGACCTTCTTGTAAACACAAGAGTCTTCCATGTTCTTTTGAAATCCAAACTCTTGTATGGATTCATCGAACCGAAGATTCCAGCTCCGAGATGCTTGCTTTAATCCATAGATGGATCTATTAAGCTTGCATACTCTCTCAGCCTGATTAGGATCGATAAAACCCTCTGGTTGTGTCATAAACACTTCCTCTACTAGAATCCCATTCAAAAAGGCGGTTTTAACGTCCATTTGCCATATCTCATAATCATAATGAGCAGCAATGGCTAAGAGAATCCGAATGGATTTAATCATAGCAACTGGTGAAAAGGTTTCATCATAATCCACCCCGTGAATTTGTTTATATCCTTTTGCCACCAACCTTGCTTTGAAAACACTAGGTTTTCCATTCATGTCTGTTTTTATTTTGTAAATCCATTTGCATCCAATGGGCCTAGCCCCTTTAGGCAAATCGACCAAGTTCCAAACTTGATTTTCAGACATTGATTCCATTTCGGATTTCATGGCACCCTGCCATTTCTCGGAATCTGGACTCGTCATAGCTTGGATATAGGTCGAAGGTTCATTGCTTTCTAAAAGCATGACTTCATAGCTCTCATTTGTCAGAATACCTAAGTATCTGTCAGGTTGAGATCTAATCCTTCCGGACCTTCGAGGGTTAGGTGTGGTTTCTAAAACCACTGGAGCACTCTCGACTTGGTCTTGAGTGTCCATCTCAGTTTGATCTTCTTGAACCTCGTTCAAGTCTTC
Source organism: Euphrasia confusa (assembly GCA_954870475.1). NCBI lineage: Eukaryota > Viridiplantae > Streptophyta > Magnoliopsida > Lamiales > Orobanchaceae > Euphrasia > Euphrasia confusa. The sequence continues at coordinate 15,664,030 of OX940958.1, forward strand.
TTGAACTTCGTTCAATTCAACTGAGCTCCCACTTACTTTCTTGGAAAGATATTCCTTTTCAAGAAATACACCATCTCGAGCAACAAAGACTTTGTTCTCAGATTGGTTGTAAAAGTAGTACCCTCGTGTTTCTTTTGGATAACCCACAAAGAAACATTTATCCGATTTGGGTTCAAGCTTTGTAGAGATATTTCTCTTCACATAAGCTTCACATCCCCAAATCTTGATATAAGACAAGTTAGGGACCTTCCCTTTCCATACCTCGTATGGTGTCTTATCAACAGCTTTTGACGGTGTCCTATTCAGTGTATAGGCCGCTGTTAAAAGTGCGTGTCCCCAAAAAGATTTTGGTAGTTCACTAAGGCTCATCATCGATCGAACCATATCCAATAAGGTTCTATTCCTCCTTTCGGAAACACCATTCATCTGGGGTGTTCCAGGAGGAGTGAGTTGATATAGAATACCACAACTCATAAGATGATCATCGAATTCTTGGCTAAGATACTCACCACCTCGATCCGATCGAATGGCTTTTATCTTCTTACCAAGTTGATTCTCAACTTCATTTTGGAATTCTTTGAACTTTTCAAAGGCTTCTGACTTATGCCTCATTAAATAGACATAACCATATCTACTTAAGTCATCGGTAAAAGTTATGAAGTAGAAATAACCTCCACGTGCTTGTGAGCTCATTGGACCACATACATCAGTATGGATTAAACCCAATAGATCACTTGCACGTTCTCCTTTTCCTAGAAAAGGTGACTTTGTCATTTTGCCCATCAAACATCCTTCACATGTATCGAATGACTCCAAGTCAAAAGATTTGAGAATACCTTCTTTAAGAAGTTTCTCTACACGTTTAATGTTGACGTGGCCTAATCGACAATGCCAAAGGTATGTTTCATTGAATTCATTCAATTTGGCCTTTTTGGTATCAATGTTATATATATGATTGTCAAGTTGAAGTATATATAAACCATGTTCTAATCGTGCCGAACCATAGAACACTCCACTTTTTGAAATAGTAAATAAACCATTTATTATAGTGAAGGAAAATCCTTCAGTATCCAATACTGAAATAGAAATGATGTTCTTGGTAATACTTGGAACGAAATAAACATTATTCAATACTAAAACAAGGCCCGAAGGCAAACACAAATCATAAGATCCTACGGCTAATGCAGCGACCCTCGCTCCATTTCCAACCCGCAGATCGACATCTCCCTTTACCAAAGTTCTACTTCTTTGCAGTCCCTGCACATGTGAAACAATGTGAGCACCGCATCCGGTATCCAATACCCAAGAAGAAGAATTTGTAAAGTTTATGTCTATGACATAAATACCTGAAGATGAAGGAACGACACCGTTCTTCACATCCTCCTTGAACTTGGGGCAATCTCGCTTGTAGTGTCCAACACTCTTGCATTAGAAACACTCAGATTCCCCAGGAACCTTAGAAGCTTTCAAGAACCTTTTGGAAGGAGTTGCCACAACTTTCCCTTTCCCTTTGCCTTTCACTTCTGGTTTCTTAATCCCCTTGAACTTTTTGGTACCTCCTTCCCGAATCATAAGAACTTCCCTCCTAGGGTCCTTCTTAATCGCCGGCTCAGCAGCCTTAAGCATCCCATGGAGCTCATGAAGCGATTTCTTCAGTCCATTCATGTGGAAATTCAGCCTAAAGGCGTCATAACCATCATGAAGAGAATGGAGAATGAAATCGGTAGCCAACTCGTCATCATATGCAAAACCGAGGCGAGCACTTGAAGCAAATAATCCAATCATTTGCTGTACATGTGGTCCCACGGGTTTACCCTTTTCCAGCCTAGCTGTTGCTATAGCCCGGGTGACACCGAAGCGCTCAATCCTAGCCTGTTCCCCGAACATGCTCTTGAGCTCTTCTATGATGTCATAGGCTTCCATGAACTCGAATTGTTTTTGCAACTCGGGTACCATGGATGCCAACATCAAACATGTCACCTCATTCGAGGCTTTCTTAGCAAGGGCATATGATGCCTTTTGGGCATCCGTGCCCCCATCAGCGGGAAGCACGGGAAGGGGTTTGTCCAACACACTTTCCTTTTCCTCGTATTTGAGGACTATCCTCAAGTTACGTTGCCAATCAAGGAAATTGGTGTTGTTCAACTTTTCTCTATCCAAGATAGAGCTGAACTTGAATTGAGTTGAGACAGACATATTATACTACAGAAGAAAGATAAATTAAGTAAGTAAACATCCACAAAGCGTTTAAACAAATAAGGTTGTCTCGCATAACTACTATTATTTGTTTCATTTTGTTCATTCGATATCCAATATCGTCGTTCCCAATTATCTTAATATCAAAACCGTGATAAATCGTAAGTGAAAACTCGAGGTTTTCTAACCAGCGATCTTATCATGCAATTGAAGCCCTATCTCTCATTAAAATGAGGGAGCCAACCAGACAATCGATTCACGCCATCCAATGGCTCGAATGTCTCTAATCTGTGTCATCGACATAAGCAAGCGCTTTGGCTCCATTCCACTCCCCGGGGTGAGAATGAGCCGAGTTGAACTTAGTCTTTGAAAAACAAATTAGGCATTGGTTTTTGACATTTTAATAAATTAGAACAAAACGATCCCAAGACCCTCATCTTGCGAATCCTTAAGCCGACTGAGTCCGCACTTAAGAACTCCAAGATAGGTAGACATCCCATGTCAATGACATCTAATGTCACTCTCGGTCGATGAGAGTCCCATTCTCATCTCATGTCTCGATAGCCACGCCTGCAGTGGATCTATCGATGAGAAAACCAAACTCACGTGTAAGGGTCTAACCCTTACTCCCACTTATCCCAAGATAACAAGCAGTACCCCGCTGAGGCGGACCTACTAACTTATGATCGAGGGTTTCATGAGTGTGACGTTTTGGACAAGACATTATACTCATTATTATTGAGAACTTGCATGCATAGGTTTGTTTATATGTAAGTTGAACATTTATAACATAAAACAACCTATAACTAGCAAAGCATATAAATACGAAATCGAAAGGCCCCTAGAACCTCACAACTCTCAAACGAAAAGAATTAAAGTATTAACAAAAGACTTGAACATCTTCTGGACTGGTCCTCGCCCTCCGTTTTAGTTCCGTGCCCTCCGATTTTGGTCAAAACAAGTCATTGCCTCAAAAACCACGAACAGCGCCCGCCGTTTTACAACCAGCGGTCGCTGAACACCATCGGCGGTCGCCGTTTCCAAAACGGCGCCCGCCGAAAAGGCAAAAAACCCATCTGCCCCAAAAAAGGCCTTTCGGCGGTCGCCGTTTCCAAAACGGCGCCCGCCGAATCAAAACGGCGCCCGCCGGAGCTCAAACGGCGACCGCCGTTTGGCTCCAGCAGCCCGGTTTGCTTCGTTTTGCTTCGTTTGGCTTCGTTTTGCTTCGTTTCTTCTCGTTTTCGCCGGAGAGACGAGATCCTCCATCGAACCATGGACCAAGTCCATCGCTTACAAGTTTGAACAATACAAATTGAAATAGAAAACCTATCTATTACAAATGATTCCAAGGGACGCAGCCCTCCAAAACTATGGCCAATCGAAACGTAAAAAACGACAATTTCATTCACCCGACCACTAACGGTGGCCGGCCTTACATCTAATCACATAATCACAATTAAACATATAATCCAATTATGTTGATTTAACCTTCGTGTCCAACACAAAAGTGTGCACGAGCCCTAGGCTCTAATACCAATTGATGGTACCGGTATACCGATCCGATCGATATACCGTGTGTGCGGAAGCGTGTAAAGCATATAAATCTATCATGCTTGGATCTTAGTGCACACATAATGTGTATAAGAACACATACAAATATATATATATACACATCCAATATATATATATATATAGGGATCAACGAGTTCTTACATTTGGTGATCGTTGAAATTGGTTAAGGTGGTGTTGAGTAGATTGAACCACCTTAATGGATCAGCCACGGATTGTTAACCTCTGGAATGACCCCGTCACGCCTTTGGATCGCCCGGATGTTGAAGCCGCACAAATGGCCCGGCCTCTACGTGTTGCACACGAACCCGGATGATGACTTGCTTGATTGATCGAGTTGATTCTCCAAGAACAACCTCTTTTCTCTCTCTCTTTTGTGAATTTCGTGGGTGAAAAATTATGCTGAAAAATCAGCATTTCTTCACCTTAAAATGCCATCAAAACCACCTTCTAACCCCCTCCTTGATGGTGATATTGATGCCCCATCATTATCACACATTAAGGTGTGATTATGGTGAATTTGAATGGACATTTCCACCTCATTATGCCACATGGCATTTGATGGTCCCACTTGCTTGTGTGGCATGCCATGTCACACTATGTGACATGCATCCATGCAATCCATGCATCCCATGCATGTGTATTAAATCCACGTAAATATTGATTCTAAATCAATATATTTATCAAGCATTGTACATCATCTTTGAGTCCGTGTGTGACCCTGTAGGTATGATTTATTGATCAATATTATATTGTTCCCAACAATATAATATTATCAAATAATCATTTAACATCCATAGACGACCTTATGACTTCATCGATTGCACACGTAGGATCGAAGGACATATTCCAACAGGAATAGCACGTGATGGGGTACCCCGCGCCACCCCCACCTTCGACCACCACCACCGCCGCCGGCCAAGGCCCACGCGCCACCTCCCTTGGTGGCCGGCGTGGCCGAGAACCCTAGGGCAGCCCGGGGTCGATCGATCTCCATGGGATCGATCTCATGATCGATCCCGAGCCCTTGTACTCCCTCTCATCTTCTCCTTCGTCACACGAGTTCTCCGGCGGTCGTCTCGGCATCGATTCAACGTAAATAAATTACAAGAAATAAATTTACAATTCCGGTATCGATTCTATACATGAAATCGACCCTATACATTTTCCGGAAAACATAGAACAATAATAATAAATCTAAATTCGGTCAACCCCCGAATTTTTACTATTACAAGCATTCATCCACACAAAATGAATCTCGACATGTCCGAGAGTTTAATAACGAATAATCATGGTAAAATTAAATAACAATTAATTAAATAAATAATTAACAATTAATTAACCATGATAGTCGGAATCCCTGCAAGGTAGAACGATAATTGAACACATACATGAACACGAAACCAAACGCTCTGATACCAATTGTTGGAAATCGATATCCCGGGGTATCAAAAAAATGCGTAACCGATAACCCCGAACGAAATCCCGTCGCCGGAAACCGATCACGAACACCTCGCAAGACCGGGCTCGACAAGAGCGTCGCCGCGGGATGAACCCGCGGCTAAACCCTAGCCGAACCCTTGCTAGGGTTCGCAATCGCCGTGCATGGCGATCGCATGGGCTGCATGGGCAGCCCCCGGCGGTGAGTCCGGCGACTCACCGCCACCGCCAGGAGGGGCGTTCAGCCCCGCTGACCACCGCGGCGAAGCCGCGGCTTGCCCAGTGATCGAGCCTAGCTCGATCGCACGCCCCGGCGTCCAGCCGGGGCCTCCCTTGGCGCACGCCGCCGTCGAGGGGCGGGGATCCGCCACGGCACCAGCCCGTGGCATCCCCAGCGATCGACTGCCGTCGATCGCTCGCCCCGGCGTCCAGCCGGGGCTCCCTTCGTCGCGCGGTACCGGCGGTCGAACCCTAGGGTTCGGCCGCCCCTCTCGATCCCGACGGGGATCTCGAATCCCCGTATCCCGGTCTCGACGTTTTCCCGGATCGTGCGTTCATGTATATATCACAATCATATTCACATAAAATCATAGAAGGGAGTTTATGATTTTTACCTTTCGATTCGTTGTGCGGAGAAACGAAATCAAGATGATGACCTTATGATCTTCCCACGTATTCCTTGCACTAGCTTGAACGTCGGGTGGGCGACGATCTTCCAAGCTTATGGATCCTCTTCAACTCTCTAGAATATCAAGTATGATATTCTTGTCTTATGAAAAAGTGAAGACCATGTAGTGCTTTTATAGGCTACGTAGGGGATCTAAAGGATGTGGAATATTGGGCTTCCAATATAAATGATTAAATTGAGCCCAAGCCCAAATCTATTAATCTCCCATTAATATTAATTAATTTATTTTCCACTATATAAATTAATTGCACTCCCAATATTAAACCATATTATATCAAATAATATTTCTCCGATAGTATTATTTATTCCGTGTATTTAAGATTTAAATATCCATGAATAAAATTAATTTATTGCTAATTAATTTATTCATCTCTTGAATCCGAGACTAGTACCATTCAACCTTAATTATTGTGCGGAACGAATCCACTCATGAGGTTTACACAATAATTCCTTATGAACTCATCTCGGGGATATTATCAACCCTTACGGGATACACTTTCCCGTCAAGTATTCACGGCATGTCATATATAAAATATAGTGACCCAACTTAACCGGTAATTAACCCAATAATTAAATCGGTTAATTCCTTTGGTAAATCAAATTCACTTATATTAAATATACACACCCGCAATAGTTTCGGGGATTAAGAATAAAATACTCTGAGACTTAAATCGATTATCGCCGGCAATCCTAATCGATAAATCTCAAACGATCCGCTCAATACACCAAGTGTACAAGTGTGATAAAATAATTAAGACAAATTATTTTCTCTCTCACACAACGACTTTACCGATGGATTGGTCCGTGCCAATTGCTTTGATTAAATCATTCAGATTATCTTAGCCATTACTACTCATCTTGATAATGAGTTATGGTAATATTGGATGTTAAAACTAACTTCTTGAATTGGATTCTAGAAGAGGCTGTGTTTTAACACAGCCAAAGAGTTTTATCGATCTTAATAAGGCTGAGAAATTATGCAAGCTTATAGTTCTATTTATGGAATAAAGAATGCATATCGGAGTAGCAATCTTCAGTTCAATGAATCCATACTGGGATTTGGATTTCAGAGGAACTCGGAAGAGTCTTGTTTTACAAGAAGATCAGTGGGAGTTACGTTGTATTAATTTTGTTGTATGTCGGTGACATACTCCTTATTGGAAACAATGTTTCTATGCTTAATTCTATTAAAGAATGGCTTGGGAATTGTTTTTCAATGAAGGATCTTGGAGAAGCACAGTACATATTGGGCATCAAGATCTGTCGGAACAGATCGAAAATGATGTTTGGACTTAGTCAAGTGACCTATTTTGATAAGGTACTTGATAAGTTCAGAATGAAAGACGCCAAAAAGGGTCTCATTCCAATTACTCATGGCACATCTCTTAGCAAGATTCAAGGCCATACGGGACTTGATGAGCAAAAGAGGATGGAAAACATTCCTTATGCTTCGGCAATAGGGTCTATAATGTACGCCATGATATGTACACGACTGGACGTATCGTAAGCTTTGAGCGTGACGATTCGGTTTCAAGGAAACCCAGGCGAGGCGCATTAGACTGCGGCCAATAATATTCTTATGTACCTTAGATGGACTAAAGAATATTTTGTTGTCTTTGGAAGACAAAAAGAGTTGATATTAACAACCTGTTTGAATGCTAACTTTAAAATAGACTAAGATAATTTCCGATTTTAATCTGGTTATATCTTTTGTCTGGTTAGAGGTGATATTTGCTGGAATAGTTCCATGCAATGCAATATAGCTTATTAAACTACAGAAGCTGAGCACAGTATTGCATTGGATGCAGTAATGTTGGCAGTTAAGATTTGAAAGTTCTTGAATGAACTAGGTGGCGTAACTAGCTCAGCCCATCCGATAGTTCTCTATTTATAGTAGAGTTATCGCGCAAGCCAATGAGCTAGGAAGCACCACAAGTCTAAAACTGGTGCTCAGGAAGTTCCACATTATCTGGGAGATAGTTTTGTGGAGACATCGAGATAATAAAGTTGCAACTTTTGATAAGGTTGCAAACCCGCTTTCTAAACCTCTCCAGCAGTTTAAGCTTGAGGCTTTCACGACTGCAATAGAGATCAGACATCTTAGAGATGGGTTGTGATTTCTATTACTGTATTAGATACTTTTGGAGAATTGGTAAACATTCACTCATATGTATAATACATAATTCTTCATATAAATATGGTTTAATTTATATGAATTGTCCAAATGATTAAGTGATATCAATTGGGTTATGGGGTCGACTTACCGCATAATGAAGTCCCAATGGTTGAACTGATACACTTGAATCATATAGTTGTTCCTGGTTCGTATAATCGAGTACGGACAAACCGATAATACAATGAACTAGTTTGTAATGTGTACTATAGCGCCGCTTCATGGGCTAGTGATGTGGGACATCAAGTACAATTACATAGATATTAGCTGGGAGCTAATGATCGAACAGACCCGACTGGAATAGTATTTAAGATTTCGAGTCATAATACTATTTCATTGACTGTCGAGCAATTTCCTCTGACCTGAGTAGTCCAGAGTGATTCCATTGTGAAATGGTGTACTTTGATACAAGTAAACGCCTTTCGTAAAAGGAGGTTATAAAACTTGTTATTGGGTATATCAGGAAGCAAGTGGGAGAGCTTGGATTGACAAGATGGGATTGTCCTCCATTTTATAATGGGATACATGTCTTACCGGCCACTTGGAGAGTCGAGACTGTGGAAAATACGTGGCCACGTCCAGATTCGTATCATAGTGATAAATCTGGTTTTACAGTCGGTCTCAAAGTCCAAGAAAGGTTTGAACCGATTGAGGATGACTCGAGTCTTGCCTCAAGTTCAAACTTAGACATAAAGTGACAACAGGAAGTTGGCAGCACACTGGCTCTGAAGGCCAAGTGGGAGATTGTTGGAATATGTCCTTCGATCCTACGTGTGCAATCGATAAAGTCATAAGGTCGTCTATGGATGTTAAATGATTATTCGATAATATTAATTGTTGGGAACAATATAATATTGATCGATAAAATCATACCTACAGGGTCACACACGAGCTGGAATTAAGTTGCTTGCTATATTGATTTAGAATCAATATATATGGAATTTCACATGCATGGGATGCATGGCTTGCATGGATGCATGTCATATGGTATGACATGGCATGCCACACAAGCAAGGGGACCACATCCATGCCAATTGGCATGGTGATGTGGAAATGACCCTTTACCTCCCCATTAACCACCATTATTGGTGCATTATGATGCACATAATGGGGGGTTACAAGGAGAGGTTAATTGTGGTGAATAAAGTGATGAAAACATGGTTTTCATAACACTTAATCATCAGCCACGAAATTCCACCCAACTAGAGAGAAAAGAGTGAGAGAATCACTCAAGAACAAGCAAGCAAGTTCAATTCCGGGTTCGTGTGCAACACGTAGAGGCCGGGCCATTTGTGCGGCTTCAACATCCGGGTGATCTAGACAAGAGGAGTGACGAGGTCATTCACAAGGAGAGCTTCGAGAGGCTGATCCATTTGAGGTGGTTCAATCGACTCAACACCACCTCAACGACATCAACGAATCACTTCATCACAAAAGTAAGTATCGGTATACCGTATATATTTATGATCGAATCACTTCATCACAAAAGTAAGTAATCGTTGAACCTTATATATATATATATTAGATGTGTATATATATATGTTTATATGTGTTCTTATACACATATAAATGTATACCGTATATGCCATGATCTTAGTGCACACTAAATGTGTATAAGAACACATATAAACATATATATATACACATCTAATATATATATATATAAGGTTCAACGATTACTTACTTTTGTGATGAAGTGATTCGATCATATATATATACGGTATACCGATACTTACTTTTGTGATGAAGTGATTCGTTGATGTCGTTGAGGTGGTGTTGAGTCGATTGAACCACCTCAAATGGATCAGCCTCTCGAAGCTCTCCTTGTGAATGACCTCGTCACTCCTCTTGTCTAGATCACCCGGATGTTGAAGCCGCACAAATGGCCCGGCCTCTACGTGTTGCACACGAACCCGGAATTGAACTTGCTTGCTTGTTCTTGAGTGATTCTCTCACTCTTTTCTCTCTAGTTGGGTGGAATTTCGTGGCTGATGATTAAGTGTTATGAAAACCATGTTTTCATCACTTTATTCACCACAATTAACCTCTCCTTGTAACCCCCCATTATGTGCATCATAATGCACCAATAATGGTGGTTAATGGGGAGGTAAAGGGTCATTTCCACATCACCATGCCAATTGGCATGGATGTGGTCCCCTTGCTTGTGTGGCATGCCATGTCATACCATATGACATGCATCCATGCAAGCCATGCATCCCATGCATGTGAAATTCCATATATATTGATTCTAAATCAATATAGCAAGCAACTTAATTCCAGCTCGTGTGTGACCCTGTAGGTATGATTTTATCGATCAATATTATATTGTTCCCAACAATTAATATTATCGAATAATCATTTAACATCCATAGACGACCTTATGACTTTATCGATTGCACACGTAGGATCGAAGGACATATTCCAACAATCTCCCACTTGGCCTTCAGAGCCAGTGTGCTGCCAACTTCCTGTTGTCACTTTATGTCTAAGTTTGAACTTGAGGCAAGACTCGAGTCATCCTCAATCGGTTCAAACCTTTCTTGGACTTTGAGACCGACTGTAAAACCAGATTTATCACTATGATACGAATCTGGACGTGGCCACGTATTTTCCACAGTCTCGACTCTCCAAGTGGCCGGTAAGACATGTATCCCATTATAAAATGGAGGACAATCCCATCTTGTCAATCCAAGCTCTCCCACTTGCTTCCTGATATACCCAATAACAAGTTTTATAACCTCCTTTTACGAAAGGCGTTTACTTGTATCAAAGTACACCATTTCACAATGGAATCACTCTGGACTACTCAGGTCAGAGGAAATTGCTCGACAGTCAATGAAATAGTATTATGACTCGAAATCTTAAATACTATTCCAGTTGGGTCTGTTCGATCATTAGCTCCCAGCTAATATCTATGTAATTGTACTTGATGTCCCACATCACTAGCCCATGAAGCGGCGCTATAGTACACATTACAAACTAGTTCATTGTATTATCGGTTTGTCCGTACTCGATTATACGAACCAGGAACAACTATATGATTCAAGTGTATCAGTTCAACCATTGGGACTTCATTATGCGGTAAGTAGACCCCATAACCCAATTGATATCACTTAATCATTTGGACAATTCATATAAATTAAACCATATTTATATGAAGAATTATGTATTATACATATGAGTGAATGTTTACCAATTCTCCAAAAGTATCTAATACAGTAATAGAAATCACAACCCATCTCTAAGATGTCTGATCTCTATTGCAGTCGTGAAAGCCTCAAGCTTAAACTGCTGGAGAGGTTTAGAAAGCGGGTTTGCAACCTTATCAAAAGTTGCAACTTTATTATCTCGATGTCTCCACAAAACTATCTCCCAGATAATGTGGAACTTCCTGAGCACCAGTTTTAGACTTGTGGTGCTTCCTAGCTCATTGGCTTGCGCGATAACTCTACTATAAATAGAGAACTATCGGATGGGCTGAGCTAGTTACGCCACCTAGTTCATTCAAGAACTTTCAAATCTTAACTGCCAACATTACTGCATCCAATGCAATACTGTGCTCAGCTTCTGTAGTTTAATAAGCTATATTGCATTGCATGGAACTATTCCAGCAAATATCACCTCTAACCAGACAAAAGATATAACCAGATTAAAATCGGAAATTATCTTAGTCTATTTTAAAGTTAGCATTCAAACAGGTTGTTAATATCAACTCTTTTTGTCTTCCAAAGACAACAAAATATTCTTTAGTCCATCTAAGGTACATAAGAATATTATTGGCCGCAGTCTAATGCGCCTCGCCTGGGTTTCCTTGAAACCGAATCGTCACGCTCAAAGCTTACGATACGTCCAGTCGTGTACATATCATGGCGTACATTATAGACCCTATTGCCGAAGCATAAGGAATGTTTTCCATCCTCTTTTGCTCATCAAGTCCCGTATGGCCTTGAATCTTGCTAAGAGATGTGCCATGAGTAATTGGAATGAGACCCTTTTTGGCGTCTTTCATTCTGAACTTATCAAGTACCTTATCAAAATAGGTCACTTGACTAAGTCCAAACATCATTTTCGATCTGTTCCGACAGATCTTGATGCCCAATATGTACTGTGCTTCTCCAAGATCCTTCATTGAAAAACAATTCCCAAGCCATTCTTTAATAGAATTAAGCATAGAAACATTGTTTCCAATAAGGAGTATGTCACCGACATACAACAAAATTAATACAACGTAACTCCCACTGATCTTCTTGTAAAACAAGACTCTTCCGAGTTCCTCTGAAATCCAAATCCCAGTATGGATTCATTGAACTGAAGATTGCTACTCCGATATGCATTCTTTATTCCATAAATAGAACTATAAGCTTGCATAATTTCTCAGCCTTATTAAGATCGATAAAACTCTTTGGCTGTGTTAAAACACAGCCTCTTCTAGAATCCAATTCAAGAAGTTAGTTTTAACATCCAATATTACCATAACTCATTATCAAGATGAGTAGTAATGGCTAAGATAATCTGAATGATTTAATCAAAGCAATTGGTGAAAGTTTTTCCATAATCCACCTCGTGAATAAAACTTTTACCATCAACCTTGCTTTGAAAACCCTAGGTTTTCCATCTGTCTGTTTAGATCTTAAAGATCTATTAGCATTCATTGGGTCTAACCCTGTGATGCAAATATATCAAGTTCCAAACTTGATTATCAGATATTGATATCATCTCAGATTTCATGGCACCATGCCAATTTTCAGTAGCTGGACTCGTCATAGCTTGGAATTAGGTCGAAGGTTCACCGCTTTCCAAAAGCATGAATTCATATCTCTCATTGGTCACAATATCTAAGTATTTGAATAATAGAGATAGATTTATGCCTTTCGGACCTACGAGGGCTGATATGGCTTCCAAAATCATAAGAATACTCTCAACCTAGTCTTGAGTATTCATCGTTGGTTGTTTCACTTGAACCTCATTCAAAACAACCGAGCTCCCACTGAATTTCTAGGAAAGATAACTCTTTTCAAGAAAATCACTATCTCGAGCAACAAAATATTGTTCTCAGATAGATCGTAGAAGTTGTACCCTCGAGTTTCTTATGGATACCATAAAGGAACTTTTATCCCATTTGAGTTCAAGCTCTATAGAGATAAATCTCGTCAGAGACGCTTTTAGAACCTCAAATTTTGATGAAAACAATTTAGGGACCCTCCCTTTCCATACCTAGTATGGTGTCTTATCAACAGCTTTTGACGGCTTCCTATTCAGTGTATAAGTTGAAGTCTAGAATTGTGTGTTCCCAAAAGAGACCAGTAGTTCATTTAGACCTCTCATCGAATGGTCGAACTATATCTAATATAGTTTGTTTTCTCTTTTCCGAAACATAACCTTCATGTGCTTGTGAACTAATAGGTTCCACATACATCAGTATGGATCATCCCTAATTACTCACATGTTCTCCTTTCTCCAAGAAAGATGACATTGTTATCTTTTCAATCACACATCATTTACATGTATCAAATGACTCCAAGTCAAATGATTCTAAAATTCCTTCTAAAAGAAGCTTCGTTACATGTTTAGAATTTGATTTGATCCAATCAACAATGTTTCAGTTATGTCTCATCGATACTTATTCGATTTGGCCTTTGGTCTTCATGATATATATGATTTGTCAAGTTTAAAGTATACATAAACAATATAATAATCGTACCAAAACAAAGAATAATTCACAATTAAAATAGTTACCAAACTATTTAATAGTGAACAACTAATCCATCAGTATCTAATACTGAACCAATATTCATTGTTTATTGAAGGTACGAAATTACATAGTTATAATACTAAAACAAGGCCCTAAGGCAAAACAACATCATATGATCATACGGCTAATGCAGCGACCTTCGCTCCATTTATTGCCTGTAGATTGACATCTCTATTCACCGAACTTATACTTCTATGTAGTTCCTCCACATAAAATGTGAGAACCACATTTGGCATCCAATACCCAAGAAGTAGAATTTGTGAAGTTTAATGTCTATATCATTAATACTTGAAGATGAAGCAACCCCGTTCTTCACATCTTCTTTGAACTTTGGGCAAATTCAATTATTCCCAATAATTGAATCTCATTCAAATTTCCATTCAAAATTATCTCAATGTCAAAACGTGATAAATCGTAAGTGAAAAATTGAAGTTTTCTAACCAGCGATATTATCATGCAATTGAAGCCCTATCTCTCATAAAATATGAGGGAGCCAACCAGACAATCGATTCACGCCATCCAATGGCTCGAAAGTCTCTAATTTGTGTCATTGATGAACTTAAGTGTTTTGGATTAAATCACTCCCCGAGGTGTAAATAATCCTAACCTTATAATCCATCAAATGAAAGACAAGTTAGGCATTTGTTTTGAAATTGAATAAAATATGAACTTTTATATGTTTGCAAGTAGTGTCCAACACTTTTGCAGTAGACGCATTGAGATTCCCTAGGAACCCTAGTAGCCTTCTTGCCCATGCTCTTTTGAATACCCTATCCCATATCATAAGAATTTCCCTCTTAGGGTCCTTCTCTATCGCCGGCTCAGGAGCCTTGAGCATCCCGTGGAGCTCACGAAGCGATTTCTTCAAACCATTCATATGGAAATTTTAACCTAAAGGCATTATAACCATCATGAAATTGAAGTATGAAATCGGTTGCCAAATAATCATCATAGGAAAAATCTAGGCGGTCACTTGAAGCAAATAATCCAATCATTTGTTGCACATGTGATTCCATAGATTTCCATTTTTCCAGCCTAGCTGAAGCAATGACCTTGGTCATACCGAACCGCTCAATCTTAGCATATTCCCCGAACATGCTATTGAGTTGTTCAATGATATCTTAGGATGTGGTTATCTAACACATTTTCATTGTCTTCGTATTTGAGGACCATCCTCGAATTACGTTGTGAATCAAGAAAATTTATGTTGTTCAATTTTTCATAATCAAGAATTGAACCAAACTTGAATCGAGTTGAAATTAACATGGTAAACTACAAAAGAAAGATAAATAAAGTATGTAAACATCCACAAAGCGGTAAACAAATAAGGTTGTCTAACAAGTTACTTATTTATTCCATTTTGTTCAATCGATATCTAATATCGTTGTTCCCTTGAACAAAGCGATCCCAAGACCCTCATCTTGCGAATCCTTAAGCCGACTGAGTCCGCACTTAAGAAAACCAAGATAGGTAGACATCCCATGTCAATGACATCTAATGTCATTCTCGGTCGATAAGAATCACATTCTTATCTCATGTCTCGATAGCCACGCCTGCAGTGGATCTATCGATGAGAAAACCCAACTCACGTGTAAGGGTCTAACCCTTACTCCCACTATCCCAAGATAACAAGTAGTACCCCGCTGAGGCGGACCTACCAACTTATGATCGAGGGCTTCATGAGTGTGACGTTTTGGACAAGACATTATACTCATTATTATTGAGAACTTGCATGCATAGGTTTGTTTATATGTAAGTTGAACATTTATAACATAAAACAACCTATAACTAGCAAAGCATATAAATACGAAATCGAAAGGCCCCTAGAACCTCACAACTCTCAAACGAAAAGAATTAAAGTAATAACAAAAGCCTTGAACATCTTCTGGACTGGTCCTCGCCCTCCGTTTTAGTTCCGTGCTCGCCGATTTTGGTCAAAACAAGTCATTACCTCAAAAACCACGAACAGCGCCCGCCGTTTTACAACCAGCGGTCGCTGAACACCACCGGCGGTCGCCGTTTCCAAAACGGCGCCCGCCGAAAAGGCAAAAAACCCATCTGCCCCAAAAAAGGCCTTTGGGCGGTCGCCGTTTCCAAAACGGCGCCCGCCGAATCAAAACGGCGCCCGCCGGAGCTCAAACGGCGACCGCCGTTTGGCTCCAGCAGCCCGGTTTGCTTCGTTTTGCTTCGTTTGGCTTCGTTTTGCTTCGTTTCTTCTCGTTTTCGCCGGAGAGCTGAGATCCTCCATCGAACCATGGACCAAGTCCATCGCTTACAAATTTGAACAATACAAATTGAAATAGAAAACCTATCTATTACAAATGATTCCAAGGGACGCAGCCCTCCAAAACTGTGGCCAATCGAAACGTAAAAAACGACAATTTCATTCACCCGACCACTAACGGTGGCCGGCCTTACATCTAATCACATAATCACAATTAAACAAATAAGTCAATTATGTTGATTAAATTTTTTTTTGTGTCCAACACAAAAGTGTGCACGAGCCCTAGGCTCTGATACCAATTGATGGTATCGGTATACCGTGTGTGCGGAAGCGTGTAAAGCAATAGATCTACTATGCCATGATCTTAGTGCACACTAAATGTGTATAAGAACACATATAAACATATATATATACACATCTAATATATATATATATAAGGTTCAACGATTACTTACTTTTGTGATGAAGTGATTCGTTGATGTCGTTGAGGTGGTGTTGAGTCGATTGAACCACCTCAAATGGATCAGCCTCTCGAAGCTCTCCTTGTGAATGACCTCGTCACTCCTCTTGTCTAGATCACCCGGATGTTGAAGCCGCACAAATGGCCCGGCCTCTACGTGTTGCACACGAACCCGGAATTGAACTTGCTTGCTTGTTCTTGAGTGATTCTCTCACTCTTTTCTCTCTAGTTGGGTGGAATTTCGTGGCTGATGATTAAGTGTTATGAAAACCATGTTTTCATCACTTTATTCACCACAATTAACCTCTCCTTGTAACCCCCCATTATGTGCATCATAATGCACCAACTTGAGTTTGAACATGATATTAAAATCAGTCATTTCCTCATCAGTTGAGACATTAATAGGCTCGGGAGGACAAAGCTCACTGAGTAAAAACTTGTACTCTTCAACAGTTTGGGCAATGTCCAGATTTCTATTCCAATCATTACATTAAGGGACCAGTGAGTTTAAAATCCTTAAGTATCACAGAAAGTGGGTTCAAAACCATTTCCTAATCTATGAGCACATATAACAACAAACAATCGATTTAATCTCCGATATTATCTCCCTCAAATAATATCATTAAACCACTAATCACATCTAAAATCCCATCAGATATGGCAAGCCACGTGGTGTGGACGTTTACCTACCCAAACGATTTAGCAATTAGATTTGCTTCGGTCATACATCACTTATAGCGTAACTTCGTGGGGAAGAATACTATAATGCGTATCTAAGTGTAAACCATTACTCAGCACTAAAGTAAATCGTTAGGAATTGCTACATCACCGCAAGCCACGTGGTGTGGACGTTTACGACAACTTCACAACTCTTCACAATTTCTTATAACTGTCTACATCAATTAATCCAAAATCCGTTAGTATAGCAAGCCACGTGGTGTGGACGTTTACTACACCAAGAGACTTTTATAATTGACTCCCAATTACAAGATCCATTCGATTTTCGTAAATCAGGACGCGGAGAATCATAAGTGAAACTCGAAGTTTCTAACCAGTGATTCACCATGCGAACGACCCTATCTCTCATAGAATGAGGGAGCCGAGCAGACAATCGATCTAGTCATAAAATGACACGAACGTCTCTAATTTGTGTCATCCACATGACCAAGTGGCTTTGGCTCCATTCCACTCCCCGGGGTGAGAATGAGTCGACTTGAAATCAGTTTCAGAAAGACAAATTAGGCATTGTTTGATAAACTTAATCAATGTATCGTGTAAAAGGAATTACAAGAATTCTCCTCCAATGGCTTATCTATACGAACTTCAAAAGTCCATAAAAGTCACCAAGAGAACAGCAATGGAGACCATGGCAATGTTTCCATTCCCTCTCCCACTTAGCTTTTTATAACAAAGGGATACGCTATCTAATGCATAATTAAATACACATAAGCATAATTAACAAACATACATTTCATGCAAGTACGTACACAGATAAACAAATAATTGCTCAAGTAAAATTATTTCTCGACTATTCGTACCTTGATGAATTCCTGCATGCTTATCTTGAGTCTTCATTCTAGGTCTTGAATACTTTGCCGAGCGACGGAAAAATTATTTGATTTTCATATTTAATTTATTTTAAATAAAATCCAAGATTCCAATTCAAAAAAAAATTTGAATCAATCTAATGATTTTAAATAAAATACTCCAATTAAATAAAATCAATTCCATTGATTTCCATATTTAATTCTATTTTAAATAAAATCCAAGATTTTCCAATTCAAAATAAATTTTGAATTAATCTAATGATTTTAAATAAAATACTTAAATTAAATAAAATCAATATTTTAATAATTTCTCAATCCTATTCAAATTAGATCTAAAGAATCCTAATCAAAATCGAATTTTGATTCTTCTTAAAACTTCTAATTCAAGTAGGTATAGGATATCTAGAGAAACTAGGATTTTCTTTCCTAATTTAAATCTCCATCTAATTCCATTATTTAATTCCATAATTAAGAAATCTAATCCAAATAGAATTTGAATTAATTCCAAAATTAAATTAAATAAATTTAGAAAGATTAAATTATTTCCGGAAAGATCGGATTTAACGGGACGAACCGAAACAAAGATTTCGGTCATCTCAAAATCCCAATCGAACCAATCATGCAATACATGCATTGCCGTGTATCTCACCATGCAAAAAGCATGGCCACACAACATCAATTCCCAGAATTGATCGATCCATGCATTCCAAGGATTAATTTGGTCCATGCATAAAAAATATGCACACCATGCGCACGTACCAATCAAAACAATATTGTTACACATCAATTAATTCATGGATGAGCTCCATCACATGCATGCCGCCGCGACCTGTGAGGATGAATTACGGCCCCGAATGCGCACCAGTTCGATCTCCGGCATGAAGTCTTCCCGACGAATCATGCCATCGACTTCGCTCCAGCCCGCAAGCCCAGCCTACGAGCCTTGGCGAACCAGCAGCCCGCGCAAAGGGTTCCGTCCAACCACGGTCGAGCTCCATGTCAGCGATCGACATCCGGCGACCACCGCCTCGGTGAATCAAGCCGTCGATCTCCGCCAACAGCCCGCACGCCCAGCTGACGTCCAGCCGCTGCCCCAGCAGCCCGCTTCGAACCTTGGCGCACCAGCAGCCCGCTCAAAGGCGTGCCAGCAGCCCGCTCAAAGGCGTGCCAGCAGCTCGTCGGCGATCGACATCCGGCGATCATGCCGTCGATCCCTGCCAACAGGCCAGCCTACGTCCAGCAACCGCACAGCCCGTGCTTCCAGCCACCTCCCCGGCAGCCCGCACCGAGCGCGCGTTCGATCTCCTCTGATTCGATATTCCGAAAAACCCTCGATTTTAATAATTTATTTTTCCGACAAACACGATTCATACAAGAGAGAAAATCAAGTACGTAGAACAATAATATAGCACAATAATTTAATAAATTAAATTAATCTATGGCCATATACATCGAGAATCGATTATCGAAACAATTAACGAAAAACGTAACCGTACGCTCTGATACCAATTGTTGGAAATCGATCACCCGGAATCGTCGTAGAACCGACTCCGATCGACGTCCCAAAAACAACGACTCTACAACCCGGAGCCACCGCCCGAGGAGCTCCCGATCGAGCCCTAGCCGCGGCAAAGCCGCGACCGCTCGATCGCTCCCCGCGGGGCGATCGCCCGCCTCCAAGGCGAGCGTGGGCTGCCCAGCCGAGGGCTCCCACGGTGATCCACTCCAGCCGAGCCTCTCGAGTCGCCGGCGTTCCAAGACCGCCACCTCCCGACTCGTCTCGGTTTGGATCCCCGTTTATCTGATCTTGTTTTTCGATAATTGATTTCAATATACATGAATTAAATAGCGGAAATATTTAATTCACCTTTCGAATCGTTGTGCGGAGAAACGAGATCTTATGATGACCTTGAGATCTTCCCACGTATTCCTTGCACTAGCTCGAACGTCGGGTGGGCGACGATCTTCCGAACTCCATGGATCTCCCTCTCTACTTTCTCTCTCTAGAATTGTGATCTTCAAGTTATGAGAATAGAGAAGACCATGTAGTGCTTTTATAGGCTACGTAGGGGATCTTAAGGAGGTGGAATATTGGGCTTCCAATAATAGTGATTAAATTGAGCCCAAGCCCAAATCTATTAATCCTTACTATTATTAATTAATTCTATTTTCCACTATATAAAATTAATTGCACTCCCAATATTATACCATATTATATCAAATAATATTATCTCTCCGGTAGTATTATTTATTCCGTGTATTTAAGATATAAATATCCATGAATAAAATTAATTTATTGCTAATTAATTTATTCATCTCTTATAACCGAGACTAGTACCATTCAACCTTAATTATTATGTGGAACAAATCCACCTGCAGGGTTTACATAATAATTCCTTATGAACTCATCTCGGAGATATTATCAACCCTTACGGGATACACTTTCCCGTCAAGTATTCACGGCATGTCATATATAAAATATAGCGACCCAACTTAACCGGTAATTGACCCAATAATTAAACCGGTCAATTCCTTTGGAAAATCAAAGTCACTTATATTAAATATACACACCCGCAATAGTATCGGGGATTAAGAATAAAATACTCAGAGATTTAAATCGATTATCGCCGGCAATCCTAATCGATAAATCTCAAGCAGATCCGCTCAATACACCAAGTGTACAAGTGTGATAAAATAATCAAGACAGATTATTTTCTCTCTCACACAACGACTATACCGATGGATTGGTCCGTGTCCATCTAGGTCGTGAGCATCTGTTCGATTAAATACGAGTAACCGATAGTATGATCTTCTGTGTGTCCATACACACCATACTAACTACAACGTATAAAATCCAGGACTATAATTTGCATATATTTAATTATAAATAATTAAACGCAAATAATTGTTTATTTAATTAAATAGATTAGTGGCAATGGATCGTGAGTTTCCGTTACTTAAATCTAGACATTAAGTACACAACTCCAACAACATATACATGAACACACGATCTGGAAAAACGACGAACCTCGGGGACGGGGATTCGAGATCCCCGGCGAGGATCGAAGGTGGCGGTCGAACCCTAGGGTTCGGACCGCCGGGACGCGCGACAAGGGGAAGGCCCGGCTGGACGCTGGGGCATGCGATCGACTCCGGTCGATCGCCGGGGATGCCACGGGCTGGCGCCGCGGCGGATCCCTCCGGCCACCCTCGTCGGCGGCGCGTCACGGGAAGCCCTCGGCTGGAGCCGAGGGGCGATCGAGCCTGTGAGCTCGATCGCGGGTAAGCTACGGGGTCACCCGCAACGACCCCGTACGTGCTGCGGGATCGCCCGCAGCGGATGCGTGCGGGGGCTAGGCCCCGCTGGGTAGCGAGCCGTGAGCTCGCTGCGGGGCTGCTACGAGCAGCCCCGGGGATGCCGTGAGGCATCCCAGCGATCATCATGGAGATGATCGCGAGCCCCGTGCGGGGGCTCGGCTGGGCGCGCGGGTTCGCCCGTGCGGTGCTCGGTCGAGCTCCGGCTCGTACGGTGGTTCGCGGTCAGATCTCCGGCGATATAGGATTTCGGTCGGGTTATTATTTTCCGCAAATTTTAATAGCCCGGGACATCGATTTCCAACAGAGATAATTAGTAAAACTCTTTCGGAGCCAACTTTTAATATGTTATCATTTGCGTAACAGTATATATCTTTACCAATGATCCTTCGGGGATACATTATCTTGGATACATTATCTTTATCACTGATCCTTCGGGGATCAAAATATATCTCATATATAATTTTCTCAGAAATTACATTTAATTGAAATCGACTTTTTCGATATTCCATGAGTACCCACATAATAAGATACATTTGTTCTCGAGTTTTAAAATATATCCTTCAGGGATAATTCATATATAATCATTTTTTCAACGAGAACAATCGAATTTGGCGTTTTACTATGAGTATCATGAGATATAACTTTACTAAAAAACATTTAATGTTTTGAACTTTGCTTCTTCGGGAGCATGTAACTTTATTCAAAAACTTTGATCTTTGCTTCCTCGGGAGATTTGATATTGCTGCGGGAATATCATATCATGAAGTTCTTTAAGAACATTTAAAATTTATTAGTTAATGTTTTTCAGAAACATTTAAAGTTTTATTTTGATATTTATTCATAAATATCATATCATAATGTTTTTCGAAAACATTTACAACTTATTGCTACTACGACAACAATTTATTTGATATTTCCAAACTTATTGCTACTACGGGAGATTTAATTTGATATTAAAAATAATTGATTTGATATTACTTCAGGAATATCAAATTATAATATTTTTCAATAATCCCCAGGATTTTGGTCCCTACACACATACTATAAACCAAATTAACATCATACTCATTATAATTACTCCATGATATTATCTTATTGATCGAACTTTGAATTATAATCAATTTGATATTGATATTTCTGCAGGAATATCATATCACGATTTTCTTCAGGAACATTTAATTTTGATATTTCTTCAGAAATATCATACCACAATGTTCTTCAGGAACATTAAAATTTTAATCGATTTACTAAGCATAATTAATTTGATATTACTTCAAGAATATCAGATTATAATGTTATTCGGGAACATATGATATTATTTCAGGAATATGAGATTATAATGTTCTTCGGGAACATATGATATTTCAGATTATAATGTTCTTCGGGAACATATGATATTAAGAAGAAGGGAGGAGAAGTAAGTATATTTATAATTATTAATGAATATAAATAAACATATAAATTCTTGCCTTGCAGTTCGGATCTTGGATGAGTAGAACTTCGATGAAGAACAAGGTTGAGCTTTCGTGCTGATAACGTGTTATAAACTCAAGAGATATTGAGAGGGAATAATAGATCCGAAAGAGAGACGATATGAGAGAACATGAGAAGAGAATAGAATTCTTATGAATTGTTCATTCATTGATATGGCGAGACCCCTTTATATAGGATACAAAGTAGGGTTTCTGTCTTGTTCACCAAGAAAGGGTAAACTAGTCATTCACTAATTAATAATATTCATAACACTAGTATTATTTTGACTATGTGATAATATTTATGTGCTTTAATTTCATGTATGCATGCTATATGGGTTTACTTTATGCACTAGATAGCGTATCCCTTGTTGTAAAAAGCTAAGTGGGAGAGGGATTGGAAACAATCCCATGGTCTCCATTGCTGTTCTCTTGGTGACTCTTATGAGCTTTCGAAGTTCGTATAGACGAGTCATTGGAGGAGAATTCTTGTAATTCCTTTTACAAGAAACATTGATTAAGTTTATCAAACAATGCCTAATTTGTCTTTCTAAAACTGATTTCAAGTCGACTCATTCTCACCCCGGGGAGTGGAATGGAGCCAAAGCCACTTGGTTATGTGAATGACACAAATTAGAGACCTTCGTACCATTTCTTGAGATGGATCGATTGTCTGCTCGGCTCCCTCATTTTATGAGAGATAGGGTTGTTCGCATGGTGAATCACTGGTTAGAAACTTCAAGTTTCACTTATGATTCTCCAAGTCTTGATTTACAAAATCGAATGGATCATGTAATTGGAAGTCAATTATAAAAGTCTCTTGGTCTAGTAAACGTCCACACCACGTGGCTTGCTATACTAACAGATTTTAGATTAATTGATGTAGACGGTTATAAGGAATTGTGAAGAATTGTGAAATCGTCGTAAACGTCCACACCACGTGGCTTGCGGTGATGTAGCGGTTCCAAATGATTTACTTTAGTACTGAGTAATGGTTTACACTTAGATACGCATTATAGTATTTTTCCCCACGAAGTTACGCTATAAGTGATGTATGACCGAAGCAAATCTAATTGCAAAATCGTTTTGGTGGGTAAACGTCCACACCACGTGGCTTGCCTTACCTGATGGGATTTTAGATGTAATTAGTAATTTAATGATATTATTTGAGGGAGATAATATCGGTATTAAATTGATTGTTTGTTTATATGTGCTTATAGGTTTAGAAAATAGCTATGAATTCACTTTCTGTGATACTCAAGGAGAATAAACTCACTGGCCCCAATTACACTGATTGGAGAAGAAATTTGGACATTGTCCTGACTGCAGAGGAGTACAAGTTTGTACTCTATGATGCATGCCCTGCTGAACCCACGGATGTCTCAACTGATGAGGAAAAGGCGGCATATAGGAGGTGGACAAAGGCTGATGAAATGGCTAGGTGTTATATTTTGGCTTCAATGTCAAATGTACTCCAAACCCAACATGAGTCGATGGCCACCGCCGATGACATGCTGTATAACCTCAAGGAGATGTTTGGACATCAAGATCGTGCGGCTAGGCAAGAAGCCATGAGAGTCCTCATGTCAAATACTCAGTCTGAAGGAATGCCCGTTGGGGAACACGTTCTCAAGATGATGAGTTTGTTGAATGAGCTTGAGATCCTAGGAGCCTCGATTGTTGCTGAGACGCAAGTCGACATCATACTCCAGTCTCTGACCCCTAGTTTTGAGCAGTTCCGCATGAGTTATAATATGGGTAAACTATCTTATACTCTTGCGTAACTCCTGACTGAACTGAAGGCGGCAGAGGGGATCTACAAGAAGGGCAAGTCTCAAGCGCTTGTAGCTAGCAAGTCTAAGGGCTCGAAGCCTGTTGGAGGTAGGGGCAAGAAAAGGAAGCAAGCCTGGAAACCCAGTGGTGCCAAGAAGAATGGACCACGAGTAGGGGCTGGCAAGCCTAAGGGCAAATGCTTCCGATGCAATAAGTCTGGGCACTGGAAGTCTGAATGTCCTCTCAGAGGTATCAATTTTTCTTTAGCCATAAAAACATAGTCAGCGGTTTTATCTACCAGAATTCTAGTGTGTAGATATGGAACCACTGACGGTATGTGCATTTTAATGCAGGGGTTCCAGAAAACCCGGCGGCTTAGAGAAGAAGAGTTCAAGTCTACATGGGCAAAGCTGTATAGGAGGCAGCTGTTGCAGTGGAAGACATTTATCTGCTTTGAGTAGTTATAGGATTTCATTTCAAGTTTATTGCTTTATGTACCCCTCTATTTTAGAAAGAACTTTGTTCTGGTTTTCTATTATTGATGAATGGATATTTTATTTCTTTAATCATTTGATGATTTTGATAAGAAATAATGGTATTATCTATTCTGGTACATTATATAGCAATATATGAATTATGAATCCTAAGTCTACCACGATGCAACAAACCGTTCTATAACTTGTTTTACTTGTTGAATGTATTTCTTTATTGAATCATTATACTTGTGGATTCTTATGCTCAGTAGTATTTATTCAAATGAGATTTAAAGGTCTAAATTGATTTGATCAATTATAGTTGAAGGAATGGACCTTGCGACCTAAGAATTAAATTTGGAAGATAATACAACTAAGCAAACCTTTATGGATAAAGGATAGAATCCGGACAAGTATTGAAATTGATTAGATATTGATATATGCAGACGTATGTATAATTAGAAAGGTGCAAGTAATTCTTTTAAGAATACTTAAAGATGGATTAGAGTACTTGATGTGCCATAAAAAGCGAAGTGTTTTGACGAGTCAATGGACACAAAGCTATTATGGGGAACCTTCAAAGTATATCCATTAGAAGTCTGCGATTTGATCGCGGAGGCAAGCACCTATCTAAGTAACACATAACATAATCAAAGAATGGGATTAGATCCCAAATGACTGCACCATGCACTGGAAGTGTAGAAATGGTGTGTCAGGAATAAGAAATGGAATTCTAAAAGTAAGAAGGATAAGTTATTCGGAACTACCTATGTTCTATGGATATTTCTGGAGAAACAACGGCACATTCAAATGTGGTTGTAGGATATCCTAGAAGAACAAAAGATTGTGTGTTCAATAGTACTGTGAACCAGAAGGACGTTATAGCTCTAACGCCCGGTTCTTAGAGGAAGACTATTAGATGAACCACAAAGCTCGAAGTAACGTAATACTTTGAAATAAGAGAGAGAAAAGAAAAGACTGGGAACCAGCTAAACCAAGTAGTGTTACACCACTAATTGCACCTACTGTTATTACTGTTTGTACACCGGAACGCTGTTGTAGTGGGAGGTTGTGGACAACCACAGATGTTCATAAGACTAGAAGAGTTTTGAACTCTGGATCTAGTAGACATGAAATCGATCCCTGGATCTACATGGAGGTAGTACTAGTTCTAAATGTGTCTTCTTAGAGAGCAATAATAATTATTGCTAAGAGGCAAGATCATTTAGAGTACAAGCTTAGTTAATCCATTCATGGATTGAAACAAAGCTGTGAATCGTGGAACTTGCGAATTGATGAGATAGTCCATTTGATGGATTAATCAAAAGGCATAGACGAGAAAGGTGTATTAGAAAACGTAATGGAAACAGAGTTGTGTTTCTCGGAGTTTTATGTAGATGATATTTTATCATTGGGAACAATGTAAAGATATTGCCAGACATAAAATGATAAGTTGTCTAAATAAATCGAGATATAAGATTGAGTAGAAGTTAGAACATGTTCTTAAGCTTTGAACTCAAGATAAGAACATTGTACTTCTCCTAGAAATCTTATACGATTATGGTTCGTTTTAAACATGCAGAATTCCGAGAAAGGTCGTTGCCTTTCAGACACGGAATGCATCTATCTAAAGATATGTGTTTTTTCAACACTTAAAGGAGATAGACGCAGAGAAAGAAGTTTCCTACACTTTGAGTGTGGAAAGCTCAATAAATGCAATATTGAAAAACGAGAACCTGATATCAACTATGCGGTTTGCGTAGTGGGAGGATATCAAAGTAATCTTATCAAAAGATATTCGGATGCTGTAAAAGTACTTTCGAAGTACTAGATTACGGACAACACGAATTCTTCTTAGATTACATTTTTCTCATATCTCAAATCAGATTAGGACCAGTGTAAGTCGATATCAGGCTATGTGTTCACTTTTGAAAGAGATGGAACCTTAAGATGAGAGAGTGATAAGCACGATGCTTCTCGGACTCTGTCATGACCGAATAGCAGCCTCAGAGGCAGCGAAAATTTTGGTTGGGCTCCAAGATAACCTCTGGACTTGGATATGATTCTTAGTTCACCTAAGGCTATGTATAGCGGTGCATGGTAAACTGGAAGAAGTCATAAGTCAAAAGGTGAAGATAACACATAGAGCAAGTACCACCTGATACGAGTCATCGTCTAGTGAGACGACGCTGTAGTCACCAAGATAACTTCAGAACGGCAACCTAGATTGCTCATTCACATGGTACTTCTTGGAAGTACAATATTAAGCACGTGATGGGTATGGGAGTCGGAAGTTTTGAGGAAATGACTAGACCTTAGTATAAGTGGGAGATTGTTTGAGTTGTATACTTAATGTCTAGATTTAAGTAACATAAACTCTCGGTCATAGCATTTAATCTATTTAAATGAATAAACAATTGTTTGCATTTAATTATTGATAATTAAATATATGCAAATTATAGTCCTAGATTATATACGTTGTAGTTAGTATGGTGTGCGTCGTCACACGGAAGATCATACTATCGGTTACTCGTATTTAATCGAACAGTTGCTCACGACCTAGATGGACACGAACCAATCCATCGGTATAGTCATTGTATGAGGGAGAAAATAATCGGTCTTGATTATTTTATCATACTTGTACACTTGGTGTATTGGGCGGATCGCTTGAGATTTATCGATTAGGATTGCCTTTGATAATCGATTTAAATCTCAGAGTATTTTATTCTTAATCCCCGATATTATTGCGAGTGTGTATATTTAATATTAGTGACTTTGATTTTCCAAAGGA
Organism: Euphrasia confusa; assembly: GCA_954870475.1. Lineage (NCBI taxonomy): Eukaryota > Viridiplantae > Streptophyta > Magnoliopsida > Lamiales > Orobanchaceae > Euphrasia > Euphrasia confusa. The sequence continues at coordinate 15,691,906 of OX940958.1, forward strand.
ATTGACCGATTAGAATAAAAGGTCAATTACCGGTAAAATTGGGTCACGGTATTTTATATATGACATGCCGTGAATTCTTGACGGGAAAGTGTATCCCGATAAGGGTTGATAATATCCCCGAGATGAGTTCATAAGGAATTATTATGTAAACCTCATGAGTGGATTTGTTCCGCATAATAATTAAGGTTGAATGGTACTATTCTCGGATAAAAGAGATGAATAAATTAATTAGCAATAAATTAATTTTATTCATGGATATTTATATCTTAAATACACGGAATAAATAATACTACCGGAGAGAATATTATTTGATATAATATGTTTTAATATTGGGAGTGAAATTAATTTTATATAGTGGAAAATAAAATTAATTAATATTAATGAGATTAATAGATTTGGGCTTGGGCTCAATTTAATCATTAATATTGGAAGCCCAATATTCCACCTCCTTTAGATCCCCTACGTAGCCTATAAAAGCACTACATGGTCTTCTCTATTCTCATAACTTGAAGATCATAATTCGATCTAGAGAGAGAAAGTAGAGAGAAGGAGATCCATAAAGAGTTCGGAGGATCGTCGCCCACACGACGTTCGAACGAGGTGCAAGGAATACGTAGGAAGATCCGAAGGTCTTCAAATCATCTCATAAACTCCCTTGTATGATTTTATGTGAATTTAATTGTAGAACATAATGAACGAACGATCCGGGAAACGACGAACTCCGGGGACGAGGATTCGAGATCCTCGGCGGAGCTCGAGAGAAACCCTCGGCTGGGCGCCGAGGGAGCGATCGAACCTAGGGTTCGATCGCGGGCACACGCGAGGAGCTCTGGCTGGGAGTCTGGGCGGGCGATCGACCGCGGTGGTCGATCGCCGGGCAGCCGCGGCTGGAGCCACGGCGGGTTCGCCGCTGGGCGAACCGCCCTCCTCGGGCGGTGGCGGTGAGTCGCCGGACTCACAGCCCGGGGCTGCCGGAGCAGCCACAGCGATCGCCTCGTGCGCGATCGCGAACCCCGCGAGGGGTTCGGCTAGGGTTTCCGCCGCGGGTTCATCCCGCGGCGATGCTCTCGTCGGACTCCGGCTTCGCGTGGTGTTCGTTATCGGATTCCGGCGATGGGATTTTGATCGGGTTATCGGTTCCGCAAATTTTGATAGCCCGGGATATCGATTTCCAACACGTGTGACGTCGCACACCATACTAACTACAACGTGTATAATCTAGGACTATGGTTTGCATTAAATGCAAATGATTGTTTATTATTAAATAGGATAAATGCTTTAGACGGAGTTCAGATGTTACTTAAATCTAGACATTAAGTATACAACTCCATCAATCTCCCACTTATACTAAGGTCTAGTCGCTCTCTCCCAAACATCTGACGCAAATACCATCCACGTGCCTACTGAACTCTTTCGCTCGCAGGGCCTTAGTGAACGAGTACTCTAGGGTGTCCCCGATGCTATCTAGGTAACGACTATATCGCCTCGATGACGATACCTCGAATCAGGTGGTACTTTCTCTTTGTGTTATCTTCACACTATGGACTCGTGGTTCCTTTGTTTGTCACTGCACTGCTATTGTTGCAATAACATTGGGCAAAGAAGGTACCACATCTAAGTCCTGGAGAAATCTCCGGAGTCACAACGATCTTTTAGCTGCCTTAAAGGCTGCTACCTATTCGGTTTCCGTTGGTAGAGTCCGTAATGCCTTGCATTAAACTCTTTCATGTGAGATCTCCATTTCTTAGTGTGAACACATAGCCTGACTTCGACTTTCAACTTTCCCTTTGCGATTAGAAATCCGAATCTGTGTAACCTACAGGAAATTGCTCGACTGCTCACAGCAGTCCAATGTTCCTTTCCAGGGTTACTCTGATATCTCGCCACTATGCTCCCGGCATAGCAGATATCAGGTCTCGTACATAACATACATTAAGCTTCCATAGCCGAGGCGTAGGGAACTGCTTCATTTCTTCTATCTCCTTTTGTGTTTACACACATCTTTAGATAGGTTGATTCCATGTCTGAAAGGTAAAACCTTTCTAGGAATCATTGTATGTTACACGAGTCAGAATCGTGTCTATGTATGAAACTTGGGATAGGTACAATGTTCTTATCTTGTGATCAATCATAACTTCGATCCCAAGAACATGTCCAACCTCTCCTAAGTCCTTCATATCGAATTGTCTAGAACAACCATCCCTTTATGTCCGATAACATTTTCACATTGTTGCCAATTAGAAAATATTGTCTACATAAAGCACGAGAAACCACTTTGTTTCCATCACTTTTCCAATACACACACGATTCGTCCATGCTTTGAATAAATCCATAGTGGATTATCAAATCGCATGTTCCACGATCTTGTAGCTTGCACACTTAATGCTCTTGCCCCTTAGCAATGAATCCTTCTGGTTATTTAAATGGTTCTGTCTAGACTTCCATTAAGGAAAGATGTCTCGACAACCATTTTATCACACCTCATAATCCATATGAGATGCTAAGAGTATCTGAATTGACTTTAGCATTGCTAGCGGTCATCCTTTTGCTACAAGCATCGCTTTGAAGGTTTCGACCTTCCCGTCATATCCTCTCTTTGTCTTGTAGACCCATTCACCCGATTGGCTTCATGCTTTTTGGTGGTTCTACAAGATCCCAGAATTTATAAGAATCCATAGATTCCATTTCGGATTTCATTGCCTTACCCAAGAAGGCGCATTTCGATCTTGTACTGCCTCATCATAGGTCCAGGGATCGATTTCATGTACTCCAGGTGTCGAGTCCGAAGACTCACCTAGTCCCATGAATCTTTCCGGTTGTCTCACAACCCTCCCACTACAACGGCATTCCTGTGTATTAACAGTGATAACAGGTGCAGGTTCTAGTGGTGTACTACTCGGTTCGGCTGGTTCTAAGTCTCGATCGCTCTCTCTCATTCCATCAAGTATCACATCACTTTTGGGCTTGTGGTTCATCACATAGCCTTCCTCCAAGAACCGGGCGTTAGAACTTATAACGACCTTCTGGTCCTTAGAACTATAGAACGCACAACTTTTGTTCTTCTAGGATATCCTATAAACAACCGCATTTCCGTACGAGGTTCTAAGAGAACCAAGTTTAGGATGTGCGCCGATGTTTCCAAGGCATATCCATAGAACATAAGGTAAGTCCGAATAACTCATTATCGTTTTCACCATTCCCATAAGATTCCTTTTCCTTCTTTCTGACACACATTTCTTAGAGGAGTAAATGGTACAGTCGGTTGGGAGTTAATCCCATTCTCTGATAAGTATGCCTTGAATTCTCCAGACAGGTATATGCCTCCACGATCAGATCGTAGGCATTTAATGGATTTATCATGAAGGTTCTCCACAAGAGCTTTGTACTCCTTGAACTAGTCAAAGTACTTGCTTTTTTGGCGCATCAGGTACCTAAATCCATATCTCGAGTAATCATCAAAGATGAAACACTCGTACCCTCCTCATGTCTGAGTAGACATAGGTCCGCATACATCAGAGTGGATCAAATCCAATACTTGTCCGGATCTATAGATTTTAACCTTAAAAGGTTACTTGGTCATTTATTACCATCCAAAATCGATTCATAGGTAGGAAGGTCCTCTCCTTCAACACCACTGATTAAACCATCAGTTGTTCAACCTTTGAATTCCATTTGGATTAATATGACCTAGCTTAAGATACCACAAGTATAATTGATTCATCCTAGAAAGTTCCTTTATCTTATTGATGTTAGAAAATGTGATACTAGTTTCGGTTCGTTGCATCGTAGTAGACTCAAGATTTAATATTTACAAATTGTCGATTGATGTGCCAGAACATATATTATCATTTAGTCTTCTTATAATCATCGAATGATCAGAAGAACTAGAATATCCATTTCAATAGAAACTGAAATCAAATTCTTTCTAAATCCAGGCAAATAAAGATAATGAATAAAATCCTTTCATTACTTCAAAAGTAAATGAATCTCTCCCACTGCAACAGCCGCCACCTTCGCAGCATTGCTTATGTAGATGGTGATCTTTTTCCTTTCTAAGTCGTCGGGTTTCCTGGAACCCTTGCATACAAATGCAAAACATTATCAATGGCCTCCGTATCTACACACCAGGTACTGGTAGATATCACCACTGAAAATGTATCATCGACTAAGGAAAAATTCAATTTTTTTTTATGAGAGGACAACCGGACTTCTAGTGCCCAGACTGCTAGCAACGGAAGTACTTGCCTTGCGACATACTTACCCCATCTCGTGGTTCAATAACAAGGATCACTGGGTTTCCGTATCTTGCTTCTTCTTTTCCCTCTACCCGTTCATAGGTTCAAAACCATTTCTTGGCACGGGAGGACAAAGATAATGAAGTACACATTTGTACTTCTCAGCAGTTAGGACATTGTCCATATTTCGATTCCAATCAACATTCTAAGGGTCAGTGAGTATAATTGCCTTATCGTATATCACATAGTAGGGCAAAGTCATTTCTAACCTATAAGCACATAATACAAACAATCGATTTAATTCCGATATTATCTCCCTTAAATAATATCATTAAATCACTAACCGCATCTAAAATCCCATCAGATATGGCAAGCCACGATAGTGTGGACGTTTATCTTCCCAAATGATTTAGCAATTAGATTTGCTTTGGTCGTACATCATCATTAGCGTTACTTCGATGGGAAGAATACTAAGAAGCGTACCTAAGTGTAAACCATTACTCAGTATCTAAGAAGTTTGTTTTGGATTCGCATATCACCGCAAGCCACGATAGTGTGGAAGTTTACGCTAACACACGGTCCTTCACTTTCTCCTATAACTGTCTACTCAGTTAATCCAAAATCCCATTCAGTGCAGCAAGCCACGATAGTGTGGACGTTTACTACACCAAAAGATTTTTATAAGTGACATCCAACTACTTGAATCATTCAATCTTGTTAATCAAGACGCGGAGAATCATAAGTGAAACTCGAAGTTTCTTACCAGTGATTCACCATGCGAACAGCCCTATCTCTCATAGAATGAGGGAGCCGAGCAGACAATCGATCCAGTCATACAATGGCACGAAAGTCTCTAATATGTGTCTTCGACATGACCAAGTGGCTTTGGCTCCATTCCACTCCCCGGGGTGAGAATGAGTCGACTTGAAATCAGTTTCAGAAATACAAATTAGGCATTGTTTGATAAACTCAATCAATGTTTCTCGTAAAAGGAATTACAAGAATTCTCCTCCAATAACTTATCTATATAAACTTCGAAAGTTTATAAAAGTTACCAAGAGAACAACAATGGAGACCATGGGATTGTTTCCCTCTCCCACTTAGCTTTTTACAACAAGAGATACGCTATCTAATGCATAAATAAATACACGTAAGCATGCATACATGAAATAAAGCACATAAGATATTATCACATAATCAAAATAATACTAGAATATTATTTTCCGACTATTATGGCTTTATCGCATCCCCGTATGCATCTTCTAGTCTTCAGTCTTCGTTCTTGAATGCTCCATGTGACGGGAATATTAATTCTAATATTTAAATTCATTTATTTTTAATAAATCCAAAAGTTACTTAATTCGAAAATTAAGTCAATCGATTAAATCAAAAATAAAATTAAATATTAATTAATATTTTTATTTTCCTTTTCTAATTCCATTAAATCTCTAGAATCCTATCTAAGACCCACTTGGAATATTCTAGAATATTTCCATAATGAAATAAGGAAATAAAATAATTTAGGACTCATTGTCCTTCCAAATTAATTCTTTTCCTAATCCATTAAAATTCCATAAAGGAATAATTAAATAAGGAAAAATTAATTTAGGACTCCTAATCTTTCCAAATTAATTCTTTTCCTAATCCATTAAAAATTCCATAAAAGAATAATTAAATAAAGAAAAATTAATTAAGGACTTTCAAAACTTTCAAAATTAATTATTTTCCTAATCAATTAAAAATTCCATAAAGGAATAATTAAATAAGGAAAACAAATTAATTCCAAATCAATTATTTTCCTAATCCATGAAAATTCCCAAAAAATAGGAATAATCAAATTAGGAAAACCGAATCGAAATAGGAAAGTAGATCTCGGGACGAGATGAACACGAGGTGGGGATCCCCGCACCCACCATGATCGACCACCCACCTAGGAGGAGTCGAACTCCTCATGGTGGTTGATCGAGCCTCTTGAGATCGGCCATGGGGATGGTCGATCGAGCCCTCCCTCTCTTCGTCTCCTCCGTCACAATTTTCCGGTCGTCGTTTCGTCCTCGATCCAACGTAAAATAAATTACAAATTTATTACTACGCTATCCAGTATCGATTCTATACATGAAATAGACCTTATACAATTTCCGAAAAAATAAGAACAAACATTCACCACACAAAAACGAATCTCGACATCACCGAGAGTTTAATAATCAAGAGCAATATTATGGACATTAATTAACAAAATTAAATCTAGCCATAATAATCGGAAACCCTGCAAGGTAGAACAATTTATCGAAAAATACCGTGAACTAAAACCAACGTTCTGATACCAATTGTTGGAAATCGATATCCCTTTGGAGATCGAATATCCGGAGTTGTTAAAGTTGCGGAACAGCAACTCCAAACGAAATCCCATCGTCGAAAATCACAAGAACACCTCCTCACGAACCGGGGTCCAGCCGAACGCACGACGCGGCCGAAGCCGCGCACGCACGCCCAGCCGAACCCCCGCGAAGGGGGTTGTGATCGATTGGAATCGATCGCCTTGTGCGATCGATCACCGGATCGATCGCGTGCCCCGGCGTCCAGCCGGGGCGTCTCTCCTCCGCGCGCTCGAAACCCTAACGGGCGATCGCCCGTGGTCCGGTGGTTCGACCACCACCACGCGATTGTCCCTCGTTCATGGTTTGGTACCTCGGATCTTGTTCTACGGTATTTTCACGATAATAAACGATTAAAATCATAAAGAGGGTATTACGATTTACCTCGTTCTCGTTGTTCGGAAAAACGAAGAACTTTGATGACCTTGAAGTCTTCCCACGTATTCCTTGCACTAGCTTGAACGTCGGGGTGGGCGACGATCTTCCAAGCTTCCATGGATCACCTTCTCTCTCTACTTTCTCTCTCTAGAATTGTATTATGACAAAACTTATGAAAGAAGAGAAGACCATAGGAGTGCTTTTATAGGCTACATAAGGGGACCTTAAGGAAGTAGAATATTGGGCTTCCCATAAATTAATTAAATTGAGCTCAAGCCCAAATCTATTATTTAATTCATGAATTATATATTACCTCCACTATATAAATATAATTGCACTCCCAACATTTTCCATATTATATCAAAATAATATTCTTCCGGTAGTATTATTTATTCCACATGTTTAAGATATAAATGTCCATGAATAAATTATATTTATTGCTAATATTATTTATTCATCTCTTATAATTCTGAGAATAGTACCACTCAACTTTATTATCATGCGGATCATAAACCACTTGCAAGGTTTACATGATAATCCTTATGAGCTCATCTCGGGGACATTATCAACCATTTCGAGGACATGCTTTCCCTTCAAGAATTCACAGCATGTCATACATAAAATACAGTGACCCAACTTTGCCGGTAATTGACCGGTTATTCTAATCAGTCAATTCCTTTTGAAAATCAAAGTCACTAATATTATATGCACACACCCGCAATAATACCAGGGATTAAGAATAAAATACACTGAGATTTAAATCGATTATCTAAGGCAATCCTAATCGATAAATCTCAAGCGGTCCGCCCAATACACCAAGTGTACAAGTATGATAAAATAATTAAGACAAATTATTTTCTCATTCATACAACGACTATACTGATGGATTGGTCCTTGTCCATCTAGGTCTTGAGCAACTGTTCGATTATATACGAGTAATCGATAGTATGATCTTCCGTGTGACGTCGCCACCATACTAACTACAACGTGTATAATCTAGGACTATGGTTTGCATTAAATGAAAATGATTGTTTATTATTAAATAGATATAAATGCTTTAGACGGAGTTCAGATATTACTTAAATCTAGACATTAAGTATACAACTCCATCAGGAACTTAATGTTATCCTTAAAAATATCGAGTTTCTGGAAAAAATCTTGAGCAACTAATCTCGCTTTTATATCTCACCACATCATTATTCGTTTTTCTTACGAACACTCACGTATATCTTTCTGGGATAATATTTTGAGGTGTGTACTATAGAGTCAAAATATATCATTATTTAGTGAGTCATGCTCAACCTCAATTGCTCGTTTCTATTTCTTTGAGTGCTGCCGGCACACTATTATTGATTTAAGTTTTGGATCCAAATTTTCTAAAGCAACTCTTGAGGCAAATATGTTGTTGACGACTTTCTATTTTTCCATTTGATGACAATTCAATATATCAACCAAATCTTTAATCATTTCCCAAAATATTTGATTTGGTTGTTCCGCAATCCCACGATTTTCTATTATCATGTGCACATGTTTTTTCAATGGGATTTACATCTAACTCTCTTCAGGAGATTTTGAGGGTGACTAAATTTCTTTGTTTTTCCGCGGATTTATTTTATATCTTGAGATCAATCTACTACGCTTCAGGCGTATATTAGAATCAACATTTGAGTTGATCTCTTTGGTATTCGAACTCTTCTAGTTCATTTATCACAAATATATGTGATTTTGTCACACCTTCATTAATATGTAATGACTTTGGCAGATTACTTGCTGAATATTTCAAGTCACTTATTTTCATGAACTTCGGGTTCAATTGATTGGTGCGTGGATCAAGAATTAAAGATCTTTTTCATTCAATGAAATTTTCGGCATTTAAATCTATTATATTCTTATATCCCCCTAATGCCGGGAAATGATCTTCGTTAAATATGCAACTCAGCGTAATTGATTTAAACCGATTTTATGTATCGTGGGCTCGAGACATACCTTATTTTGTATTATGCCCGTTCATAAAAATACGCTCTAGTGGTGATATGAATATAAGTTGCATATTAATTCGCAGATGGGAAATGCTTGATTCATTTCGACGCACTTAATAATAATCATGATATGCATCATCTTCATTGTTAAGTACATTTGTATTACTCGTAGGGATAATTAGTAAAGCTCTTCCGGAGCTCACTCTTAGTATGTCATCATTTGCGTAATAATATATTTACCAATGATCCTTCGGGGATACAATATTTTTACCAATCATCTTTCGGGGATCAAAATAAATTTAAATATATAATTTTCTCAGAAATTACATTTAAGTGGAATCGAGTTTTTCGATATTTCATGAGTACGTACCCACATAGTACATTTGTTCTCGATTTTCAAAAGATATCCTTCAGGGATAATTCATATGACGAGAACAATCGAATTTTGCTACTATGAGTACCATGTTGTAACTTTATTAAAAACATTTAATGTTTAAACTTTGCTTTTTCGGGAGCAATCAATAAATTTAATTTTTTATTTAAAATATTTAAAGTTCTATTGCTACACCGGAATCAATTTGATTTGATATTTCTGCGGGAATATCATATCATGTTGTTCTTCAAGAATATTTAAAATTTAATTTTCATAATTATTCATGAATATAATATCGTAAACATTTAAAACTTAATCCTACTACGGAGCAATTTAATTTGATATTTCCAAACTTATTGCTACTACGTGAGCAATTTAATTTGATATTTATCTAATAATATCAAATCATGGTTCTTCCAAAACAATCAATATAAAATTTAAATTAGAGTATATGTTCTTCAGGAACATTCAATTTAATTGATATATTAAGAATAATTGATTTGATACTACTTCAGGAATATCAAATTATAATGCGACTCAAACTTTTGAGAAGTTACTTTCATGATAGCTTTATTATATGTCTCGACGGATTTAAAATCTCGTAATCCAATGTGGAGTCAATCATACCACGTTTTGGTAGTACGACCAACTTAGGGTGATCCTATTTTTCTTTTAAATCTTGGTTAATTTTCAAAGGCATTATTCGAGATTATTAGTATATAATCATAATCAATTTGATATTGATATTTCTGCAGGAATATCATATCACGATGTTCTTCAGGAACATTTAATTTTGATATTTCTTCGGGAATATCATGTCACACTGTTATTCAGGAACATTAAAATTTTAATTGATTTATTATAATGTTCTTCAGGAACTTAGGCATAATTAACTTGATATTACTTCAAGAATATCAGAATATAATTTTCTTCGGGAACATATGAATTTAAGAAGAAGGGAGGAGAAATAGATATATTTATAATTATTAATGAATATAAACAAACATATAAATTCTTACCTTTGGATGAGTAGAACTTCGATAAATAACAAGGTTGAGCTTTCGTGCTGATAACGTGTTATAAACTCAAGAGAAATTGAGAGAGAATAATAGAGTATAAAGAGAGACAATGAGAGGAGAATATAATTGTTATTTCATTAATATGGGGAGACCCCTTTATATAGGAAACAAAGTAGAGTTTCTGTTTTGTTCACCAAAAAAAGGTAAACTAATCATTTACTAATTAATAATATTCACAAATTTAAACTTAAAAATAAGTTTAATTTTAATTTTACAATAATTTAGCTTCAACGAGATTTCAATGCTCAAACTTACAAAATAATATTTTCAAAATATTATTCTAATATCAACTTTTATATTATTTTTATAAATAATCAATATTTTTACGAATTTACAATTTAACCCCATAATTTTGAAATTAAAATTTTAATAATCCTTATTTTCAATTTAAATTTTTAAATATAATAAAAAAATATTGTGATATCTCAAATTGGTATTGTGTTATTTTATTTTTAATTTTAATTAAATAATTTAATAAATAATTATATTTTGTATTGTGATATTTATTTTTATTTGATTATTCAAAATATTTTTTTAAAAACTTATATTAATTATTAATAATATGATTATTAAAAAAAATTGCATTATAAAAAATTTTAAATAAAAAAACTATTAAATAGTTGATAGTTTATTTTTATTAATGTGTAAAAAAAATTATTTTATATATAATATATAGTTTTTTGTTTGAGTTTAAGATAAACGTAAATTTAAGTATTTTTTGTGTGGGTCCCACCTTCAAACTTATAATAAATTTATATTTTGTTATCGGTTGAAGCATCTCTTTTACTCCAAAATATGTAGGTTTTTGATATCGATTAGCGATACTCTTAATAGAGTGTATAGGGAAACTTGCACGTTGAATAAGAAAAAGTGATTTTGTGTGTGTTTAATAATATAAAATAAGTGTATAATAGGTATTGATGTGTAAGTAATAAAATAGTTAGTTGAAAAAGTAGTTATAAGGGTAAATAAATGTGTATTAAGATAATAAAATTGTGAAAAGACATTTTAAATGGGTATTAAGAGAATAAAGTTGTGAAAAGACATTATATAAAAATAACTAAAAAAAGAAATTATCCATTGTTTGAAGAGATAAAAAAAATAGTATTAATTAAAAATATGAATTCATAGACAATATTCACATTTCCCAATTGTTTGAAGGGATAAGAGAGTAGTATTAATTAAAAATATGAATTCATAGACAATATTCACATTTACCACGTTTTTTATTAAGACCTGTGACAATATTTTACAGTATATTTGTCTACTAAAGTTTTGTTTTTTCTCACTAAAACTAATTAAATTGAACTATATTGAATTTATTGGACTTGAATTAGATTTTTTAAATAATTTTTAAAAAATTAATATCCTGGAATTTTGAAATATTTTTGTTTAGTTATTTAAGCATATACATATATTTTATTAAAAATATAAAAAACAAAATATTAAAAGTGAATACGGTAATAATAATAAAAATAATTGAAAATGAATATTGTGATAATGATAAACGTAATCGAAAGTTGAACTGAATGAGTTTGAATTTAATTAAATTGAAATTAAGTAAAAAAAAAAAATAGAACCTAATAATAACAATATAAGAAGAGAAGAACATAGTTGACGCAACATTGTATCACAAATTGATTGATACATACATATACATGTAATAAAAAATTAGGTTTAAACCATAATATAATGTGAGATTTTATTATAAAAACCTTAAATATTCAAATATGTAAGTAATCAAGGGAACAAAAACGAGTTGACGAACAATGACACAAGGATGAGTGGCTCATCTCGAGTTGAGTACGATTAACCGCATCCAACAGGGTCGTTCCTAACATTATAAAGCTCTAGGCGGATTATGAAAATCGAGCTCTCGTATTAGAATTTTTTTTAATTATAAAATAAAATTTTATTTATAAAGTATTAGAAAATATTAAAAAATACAAATATTTTTTTATTACTTCAACTAAAATCAAATAAAAAAATCCTTTAAATCAATATCAAGTACTCTTATATTAAAAACTAAAAAAAAAATACGCATAATTTTTGTTTTTTTAAACAAAACTTTTCTCGACCAAAAAATAATTGAAAAAAATATATAAATAACTATATAAATAACTATATTATGGAGTGTTTATCTACTCCAGCGTACTCGGTGAACATTAATGGTTCAGCCGAGGGATATTTCAGAGGAGCCAAGGGATTGAGGCAGGGGGACCCGATTGATGCAACCCAAGGTTCGGCAATCGACGTTGGAGCTCGAATTCAGGCTAGGATGGCGAAGAAGACGTCGGAACGAGAGTCGGGCGTACGTCGAGGCGAAGACGAAGAGCTCGGTCGGACTTTTGGCTTGGTGTTGGCCGACACCAAGGCCTGTCGGCCGACACCTTCAGAAAATGACGAGTGGTACAGCAGGTCGAGACCGCGATCGCAGGATTTCCCGCGGGCGAAGATTTTGCCTTGGTGTCGGCCGACACCCTATATTGTCGACCGACATCCTATATTGTCGGCCGACATCCTTCACAAATTCAGCACCGTCGGCGGATTTTTCAATATTCAGCACTTTTTAATTGTTTTTATTCCTTATTTCGAGTTTTAGGGTTTTGTTGCCTATTTAAAGGCTTTTCTATTTCATTATGAAGAAAAAACCATGACTTTGATGATGAATACAATTATATTTTGTGAGTTTTATTAAATCTCTCTCGGGTTCGAATTCTATCCCGATTATCCAAAAGAGTTCAACCGACGAATCAACGAGCCAGTCAAATCTCGTTTGTGTGTCTTCATCATCCCCGAATTGCTGCATCAATTTCGTGTTGGGGGTTAGGGTTCCGTCCTTAATTGATTTCACGACTTCAGGTTCAGAGGTTTTGGGACTTCCGCCGGTATCTTTTATCTTTCTTGTTCTTCTTTCTCCTATTATCTTTCTATCCCCGACGAGGTACGTATCATTTGGTATCAGAGCCCAGGTTTGAGTTCTTTATTTTTCGATTACGTAACCTCGTTTATTCTTTTCGTTTCTTATTCTTTCTCCCTTGTTTCTTTCTCCTTCCTTGATTAAAAAAAAAAAAAAAAAATTTATTTTATTTTATTTTTCGAAAGTTACTGTTCATGAACAGTAATTTTTATTAAAAAAAAAAATTGAACTTTGAGCTCGATTATTCTTTTTATTGTTGTTCCTCGTTCGTTCAACAATTTAGAGTTATTCTTCATTTCGTGGATTTTGTTGGAGTTGAGTTCGACCGGTAGATTGGGAATTGTTCGATTCTTGAGAGAGAGAAAGTGAGAGAACACCGTATTGAGTGACTTACCATATTGAGTGATACACGAGAGTGGTGAGGAATTTTCTATTGTGTTTCTAACACTTTTACAGGATAACTGACATGGACACTTTTTATGCACGGTTCGAAAGAAGGATTACACCGGAGATGAAGGTGGTGAATGCACGACCTACCGCCTTAGAGGAGAGAGCTCATCGTGAAGATGGATGGAATCGAAGAGGTGGTAGCGGATACCGAGAAGTTCAGAGTGGCTATCATCGAGCCCGTGAGCTTAGTCGGGAGCGTCGTGAAGAGAGGAGGTCCAGAGCTGAGCGTTTGGACGAAGAGAGGAGGGCCAGAGCTGAGCGTTGGGACGACGAGAGGAGGGCCAGCGCTGAGCGTTGGGGCGAGTTTTGGAGCGATATTAGGCGTCAGATGAGGGAGCAGATACAAGCGGCACTGAAGCCTGGGAAAGTAGCGTCTGATGACGAAGGCGAGAAACCAGAACCGTTGGCTTTGGTGGAGTCTGAAGAAGAGTCGATTTCGGTGTCAACCGAGGAAGATTCGACTTCGATAGAGTCCGAGGAGGAGGCTTCGGTAGAGTCCGAGGAGGAGGTTTTGGTGGATTCCGACGTCGCGGAGGAGGCGGTGGAGTTCGACAGCAAGGAGGAATTGATGAAATCCGAGGACCTTCCGCCATTGGAGTTACCCGTGGTGAAACCAGCAGAGAAAGAGGGGCAGCCGACGTTAGTGATGAAGGAGATGATTACCACTAAAGTTTTATTATCTCTACACTCTTCTACTCTTTATGATTTGCAGGAAATTCATGAAGTCTTCCTTGACGATAAATCTCCTGGATTTCCACTACATCGAGGGTGTGAGCTGCAGACTAACGTAGCTCCAAGCTTGTTCGTGATAGTGGTGTTCGACCCTGGCATCGACGTGGATTTGAGGACAAATCCTCTTGAAGAGGAGGGGAATGATGCAACCCAAGGTTCGGCAATCGACGTTGGAGCTCGAATTCAGGCTAGGATGGCGAAGAAGACGTCGGAACGAGAGTCGGGCGTACGTCGAGGCGAAGACGAAGAGCTCGGTCGGACTTTTGGCTTGGTGTCGGCCGACACCAAGGCCTGTCGGCCGACACCTTCAGAAAATGACGAGTGGTACAGCAGGTCGAGACCGTGATCGCAGGATTTCCCGCGGGCGAAGATTTTGCCTTGGTGTCGGCCGACACCCTATATTGTCGGCCGACATCCTTCACAAATTCAGCACCGTCGGCGGATTTTTCAATATTCAGCACTTTTGAATTGTTTTTATTCCTTATTTCGAGTTTTAGGGTTTTGTTGCCTATTTAAAGGCTTTTCTATTTCATTATGAAGAAAAAACCATGACTTTGATGATGAATACAATTATATTTTGTGAGTTTTATTAAATCTCTCTCGGGTTCGAATTTTATCCCGATTATCCAAAAGAGTTCAACCGACGAATCAACGAGCCAGTCAAATCTCGTTTGTGTGTCTTCATCATCCCCGAATTGCTGCATCGATTTCGTGTTGGGGGTTAGGGTTCCGTCCTTAATTGATTTCACGACTTCAGGTTCAGAGGTTTTGGGACTTCCGCCGGTATCTTTTATCTTTCTTGTTCTTCTTTCTCCTATTATCTTTCTATCCCCGACGAGGTACGTATCACCGATGTCGCCCTTTCTTTTTGTTCTTGTGATGGAGGTCTTACATGGAATTCTGGAGTGGCACATCCAGGCTGAGCCGGAGTTTCAGTTCCACTGGAGATGTGAGAGGACCCGCACCTACATGCTCAGTTTTGCAGATGATCTGCTCCTCGCTTGCCATGCAGATCCTATCTCTATTGACACGCTCAGACGTGGTGTGCAACTTTTCTCGGTTTACTCAGGTTTACATGTGAATGTAGACAAGAGTAACATCTATCTCTCGCGGACGGCACAAGAGGATGCGTCGGTTCTGCATACTGTGTTTGACTTTCCAGTTGGTACTCTTCCGGTGCGGTACTTGGGAGTCCCGTTGATTTCTTCTCAGTTGAGGATCAGAGATTGCGCACCACTGCTCCGGAAGATTGATGATAGATTGGGTTCATGGACCTCGCGATCCCTTTCGTATGCTGGGCGAGTCCAACTGATTCGCTCAGTGCTCGGCACTCTTCATATATACTGGGCTAGTGTGTTCATACTCCCGCAGGGGGTCATTCAGGAGATTGAGAAGCGTCTGAGGAGATTTTTGTGGTATGGGACGGGAACTCGGGGGTATGCGAAGGTTCGATGGGCAGATGTTTGCCGACCTGCCAGAGAGGGAGGATTAGGGATCCGGGACCTTACTGCTCAGAATCGGGCCCTTATGACCAGACATATTTTGGCAATTTTGAGTCGAGATCCGGAGTCTGTTTGGGTCAGTTGGATTCAGGCGAATCGACTGAGGAGGCATTCGTTTTGGAGTGCAAAGAGTCCTAGGGCCTGCTCTTGGAGTTGGCGACAGCTCCTAAAGCTTAGGCCTGATGTTTTACCGGCTATCCAAATTCACATTGGGGATGGGTCACAGTTGTATCTGTGGAGGGACCCTTGGCACACTTTGGGTCGGTTGGAGGAGGTGTGTCCGATGGGGCCGAATTTGACTGGATTGCAGATAGCCTTGCCTCTCAGCTCCGTCATTATTGATGGTGAGTGGCAGTGGCCAGTTGACTTTGCTGAGCAGTTCGTTGGTCTTATGGAGTTGCTTCCGGAGATAGGTCAGGGGAGGGATGTTATACAATGGAGGTTGCATAGGTCTGGGAGTTAAACTTCTGCCTCAGCCTATTCACTTTTCCGCCCTGAGGGAGTTAAGGTTCCGTGGGCTGGTCTCCTTGCTGGACCTGGGCGTATACCGAGACACTGCTTCATTCTTTGGCTTGCTATCCGTGGTCGGTTGCCAACGCGTGATAAGCCGTGGATTGGTAGGGGTGATGATTCATGTGTTTTGTGTGGAGGAGAAAGTAGAGAGACACATCCCCATCTATTCTTTGATTGCACCTTTTCACAGGATTGCTTGAGGATAGCTGGGAGTGAGGTTACTGGGTTTCTATGGCAACGTGGCAGTTGGGAATGTGCTGTACTTCGTGCTGCTAGACGATGGCGTGGGAAACATTGGATTTCCTGTACTTATCGTGGTCTTCTCGCTGCACTGATTTATTTTATATGGCAAGAGAGGAATACGCGTATCTGGGAAGCGAGCTCAGAGTCGGCAGAGGAGGTGGCTATCAGAGCTATATCCATTATGAGGGATCGAATCGCTTCGCTAAGGTTACCAGATTCACTTCAGGCGAGGGCTTTGAGGCGAGTGTGGCACATTGCATGGTAGGAGTGGTTGTTGTTGATGGAGTATTTTTATTTTTATTTTTGGAGATTCTGAGAGCTAGCCTGTTAGTTCGCTGATGCGGTAGGATCTTCTTATGCGCTGTACTGTATCTCCAACTTATTTTATTTTTCTCTTATATGATATTGACCGTTAAACAAAAAAAAACTATATAAATAATAAAAAATCTTTAAAAAAAACACAAAAACTTTAAATTTTTCTATTCCCACAGTTAGCAAAAAGACATATATTATTGATTTTCTATTCATGCATAAAATTTAAGAATTAATTAATTGTTTATGTTCTTGTTCATTCTTTAAAAGAGATGATTAAATAAATTTTGAATTTTGTGGAGAAAACACTATATTAATTAAAAATTTACAACACCTTAAAATTTTTAATTTAAATTAAATTTACATGAATCTATTTCAAATTTACAATTCACGCTCACATATTATATTAATAGTCTATATACATTTTTTAAACATAAATATAATGGTTTCCGTGTGTCATTTCTCAATGTGTGAGAAGTAAATTAGCTAGTTTTTCCGGTATGTGTAAATTTCTATATTCACATTTTTTGATATATTTAAGTAGGTGAATTATATTAAGTTACATAAAAGAATAAAATTTATCTAAAAAAGTGTGTAAAGAACTATTTATATATATATATATATATATATATATATATATATATATATATATATATATATATATATATATATATATATATAATTAAATATGGGCCTTTTCAAAGTTAGGTCTTAGACCGTCACACTCTGGGCGGCCGGCATCCAATCAACAATTAGCTTCCCAATCATATGTAGTATCTCTTGTGTATGAGGTCGTGTGTATCTATTAGAGGAAGATTGAAAAAAAGAAAATTCGAATAATCGAGGCTAGTGTATTCACGATTTCCTTAAAACAAATTCGTCCTCTACGGGTACGATTGTTTCCCAGAATACAACGATTTCAAAGCAAAACATTTGCTTATGGCGAACTGAGATGTTGCCTGAAAAATATCACCGGAGGGTCAAAAAAACGGGGTAAACAAAAAAAAAATGAGAGCGATTGCTCGGAATGCGTCTGTATATTTCTCAAATAATTTCATTTTTTCTCGTTTCTCTACGAGTATTTTTGAGTGCTTCTCGTTCTCATGTTCGAGTTTTTTTTATGAAAAATCGATTGCACTTATATAGATAATGTTGGAGTTGAAAGTTCGTTGAACGTGGACGGTCAAACCACCAAGTGTTATTATTATATTATTATTATTTTGTCAATAATTGACAAATATCACATAAAAATAAAATATAGCAAAAAGTGTGTATCCAATCAAAAGGTACTCCCCTATATTTAACGACTACACTTTGCATATATATATATATATATACATATATATATATATATATATATATATATATATATATATATATATATATATATTCTATCCTTTGGAATTCTCTTCCAATTAGTTACATATTTGAAAATTAATTTTTCATTCATACTACTCGAAATTAAGCGTATGAGATATCCAATCAGAGCTCTCATACGAGACACTCATTTTCTAACATCATATATTCCAACAAATGATGCCTGATTCATTATTTGGAATTCATATTCAGGTGGTCCAATTCAATTGCTTGTAGAAATTGGACGAGCGAGATATCCTCTGTTTCGCCCAAGAAAGCATCGCCCACGGGACGTCCAGGCAAAAAGGGATTGTATTAGTGCTTTTGAGGCCGAAGCGAAGTTATCTCGTCTAAGGGAATTTAGCTCTTTCTTGGGATTGAATGTGATTTTCATTCATTCTTATCATCTTAGGAAATGAGCAAAGACAACTCGCCATGACGCATGACAAAGGAATAGAGGAGGAAGGATAGTCGATTGATGCAGAATAAAGTGCAAATTCTAGTTTTTCAGAAATCCCTTATTCGGAAAATTATTTTCTAACAAATTTTTAAGTTTAAATAATGTCGGTCAAACTATCAGTGTTGGGTGAACAACATGTTCTCAAACATAATGGGCAAGACCATGGAAGTTTATATTGACAATATGATCGTCAAAAGAATTCTGGAAGAAGATCAATAAGGGATCTAGTGAGACCTAATATTTATAATTGTAATATTTAAAAAATATTAATTTAGAGTTTTGACGGTACCTAATAATTATAGAGGATTTTTCCAAAAATTATATTGTTATATTATCTTATCAAAATTGATCATTCTTAGATCAAGTCGTGATCAGAAATTTTTATTATTTATAGATATTATTAATTTATCGAATATTAAGTTATAGAGATTTTAGTATATATAATTTAATTTATCATTTCACTAAATTTATAAAATAATTTCACAATTATTTAAATAATAAATTGAATTTTAATTAGTTAAAATAAATTTTACTTAAATTTTTATAGAGTTCAAATTTTGTAACACCCCATAAAATATTTTTAAAAAATGCATTTTTTTATAATTCTCTCCTTATAAGTACTTTAAAGTTAAGCATGCTTTTTAGAGCAATTATAGAATAACTAGTTCTTCTGTGAAGTGTCTCAAGTGCTTACGAGTGAAAACAAATTGTATCGTAAAAGATACTTGTGTTGGTACACAAATTGTATCGTAAAAGATACTTGTGTTGGTACAGTAATATCAAAATATTAATACTTAAAATTTTCATTCGTTCCCTAGTAAGTCCATAAGAGTCGGACTTCGGTCCGCAAGAGACTGGGCTTGACAATGGTATTAGACTAATGTATATCAATAGGACAAAAATAATGTTAAACAAAATGAAAAATCATAATTCGACGAAACTCACATAACCAATTGCGCCTGCAATCTTTGTTCACAAGAGTTTCCACCACTTGTCATCACTTTATTTGTCAAAAAAAACATATAATTAATTTAAATTTATTTAATGTATAAAATTTATATAATACATATATGTATGTATATTTTATTAAAAAATAAAATAAAAAATTCTGAAATTTATAATTTTAAATTATCTATAAATAGAGTATAATATTTATATAGTTTCATAGGCAAACAAAAATTTATGTTTATAAATTTATTTCAAATTTTTTTTACTTTTTCAAGAAAATACAAAAAAAAAAAAAATCAAAAACTTTTTTTTATATTATTAGCAATATACTTAATTTTTAAATATCACTACAATTAATTATAAGTATTTAAATAAATAAATAATTTTAGATTGGTTTGGGTTGTTGATAAAGATAGAAAATTTAGAAAATAGTTGTTATAGAGTGTGTAAAAAAAAGTAAAATAAATTAATATTTTATTAAAAATATTGATTGTGTTGGATTGCTATAAACATTGTTTAAATATTAGGGAGTTAAATATTAAAGGAGTTAAATATTATGCGGGGTCAAGTGGCTCTAACAAGAAGTTGGTGAGACTATTACTTGTTGGGTCATCCTCCACAGATAATTCTGTCTTTCATTTCACAGTTAAATTTATAGGAGTTAAATATTATGAGGGGGCGGAGGCATTTAAAGGCCAAAGCATAAGAGTATACAAGTTCTGAAGCCCCGTCCATAAAAATGGAAGTTAAATAGGCCAATTTAAATGAAAAGACTTAAGTGCCCTCAAAAATTATCTTTTCTCACAAAATGATGTGGGTATTTAGAAGCCCAATTATTTATTTAATAAGGCCCAATATATTTAGGGTTTTATTAGTATTTATATTCTGTTCTTGTCGTTGAATTATTAAGTTGTCTTTTGATGAAATAAAAAATAGTTCTTTAAGAACAATTGTAGCTTTACGCTGCATCAGTTGGTATCGGAGCCGGACGATGCCTCCTCGTCGTCAGTATGCTCGCGAACCCGCCTTCGAGGCCGAAGCACGTCGTGATGCCGACGTTGCCGCCTTGAGCCGCCAGGTCGCAGCTCTTGCCGTCGAAATCGAGGACCTCCGCCTTGCTATCGCCCACAAGCTATCGTCGCCTTCACGCCGCCCGATCCTCACGCCTGAGCGAACATTTGGATCGCACGTTCGAAGTGACGTCGCTTACCGACGGGAATTAGGGTTCAAGCACCCCATCCCGGAGGTCCCCGGATTTACGTATTCACGGTCCAGATTGTCGCCCGTCGTCCCCTCGCCTGAGGCCAGCGATTCCGACTCGACGGCTGCGTCTCCCTCCATCACAAACACTATGGCGCCATTGGATGTCAATTTCGCAACATCGATTTTCTTCGATTTGGATCTTGCCGATACGTATCCATTCGCCTTTTGTGATGATGCACCGGATGATGTGGGTTGTGTTATTTGGGATACGGATCCAGAAGATGAACCGGCCACGATCTGGGACGATGAGTCGTTTCTTCCTTGTATCGCTGCCCCGACGCCACACCCGGATGTTGTTTCTCCTGACCCATATGATACTGCCCTTGTCCCTACTATTGATGACGGCGTTGCCTCTAAGAAATTTTTATTGACAGGTGCTCTGAGGGTTGAAGTGGACAGTAGGAAAGAGGAATCGTTCATTTGCACTATACTGGATCCTTCATACTATAAAGGAGGAGGAGGCTTGTTGTTTCTAAAATTTTACCATAATTTCAACTCTATGACCTTGAAAAGCCTAGCTGGAACGCAAATGGATTACATCATAGGGAATAGTCCAATGAATATGTCGTACATGGTCACCGTTGATAAGTGTCGTCGACGGTTTGTGTTTGATCCCGGCGGCTTTCAGGTTCGCGGTCGAACCTTCTCCTAGAGGAGGAGAATGATGTGGGTATTTAGAAGCCCAATTATTTATTTAATAAGGCCCAATATATTTAGGGTTTTATTAGTATTTATATTCTGTTCTTGTCGTTGAATTATTAAGTTGTCTTTTGATGAAATAAAAAATAGTTCTTTAAGAACAATTGTAGCTTTACGCTGCATCACAAAACAACAAATCGAATATTACAAATTAATAAAAAGAATATCAGAAAAATAAAGTTGCCCCACAAAATCAATTTTCGACTTTTGAAATTCACACGCACGACGGGCGCCGCCACGGTGAAACATCAGCCCCGACCGTTATCGAATCAACTATTCAACTCCGTCTCCGGCGATCATCATTATGGCAAGCAGTGACAACATGGACACCCTAGACAATCGCGCTCAACCTCCGGTAAGTCCATAACCCTAGCTTTCCAACTTTCGATTATTCGAGCTTTGATGCTTGTAAATCATTCGATTTGTAATTTGATACCGGTATATTCATTCAAGATATGGTTTTTGTTTCCTATATTTTAAAATGGTTAATGGTTTATTGCTCTCTGCAATTTTTTCGCATGCGGTTGTGTGTCAGTTCTGGTAGACGACGGTTCAACCGTGAGTTTTATCACCGTGTATTATCACGGTAGAGTTTAAGACGGTGATATATCTCACGGGTGACTTACACCGTTTGTACTTACGGTCTTGTACGAGCACGATCCACGACTGTGATTTATCTCACGGTGTAATGTTACCGCGTGTACTTACGGTCGTGTATGATCACGATTCACGACAGTGTTTTATTTGACGGTGTATGTGTACTTACAGTCTTGTACGTGCTCGATCCACGGTGTACATACACCGTGTGTAATGTACACCGTGGAAAAACACCGTTTTGTATGTTCACGGTGAATTTACACCGTGATATTCAATAGTTTTTTTCTTACGGTGTAATTCCGTCTTATGGTTATGCACGATCCCGGTGGTTGACATCACCGTATGTATCTTCACCGTGATATTCAATAGTTTTTGTACACCGTGGAAAAACACCGTTTTGTATGTTCCCGGTGAATTTACACCGTGATATTCAATAGTTTTTTTCTTACGGTGTAATTCCGTCTTATGGTTATGCACGATCCCGGTGGTTGACATCACCGTGTGTATCTTCACCGTATACCCTTGATAACTGTTGTATATGCTCGTCGTGGATTTAACATCTCCGTGTACACTACACCCTTAGATGTTCACCGTGTACATTTCACCCTTTGACGTGCCACGGTGTTAAGTTAAACTCACCGTGAATCGTGAAATCTTCTCTAATTTGATTGATATTTTCAGGCTGGGTACGAATGGAAAAGACCAGTAGCTTTGCAGTCGATCACCCCAAGAATCAATTTGTATTACCGTTTCGACGTGATAAACTTGATAAAGCGTGTTATGGGTTCAATCGACGGCGGCGATGCAACATTGGCTGAATTCGCTCAGCATTCCTATATGAAGCATTTTCTGGAATTCGTAAAACCCAACGAAGGATTAGTTAAAGGACATGCTGCACACGCATCTCGTTATTTGCATCATTTCCTATGTAGAGAGTTGACTGGTCCGACAATACCGGCGATGGAACATTGGTTTTATGTCGGTGAGAAGATCGCGAAATTCACACCGGCTGCTTATGCCATGGTAACGGGACTCAATTTTGGGCACTACACAGGCTTTGATATTTTTGAGTCACGTGAGTTTCCTCCCGATAGCTTGTTTATTCGATTTTTCAAAGGAGATACAACCATTAGCTTATCGGAGCTACGCCAAAAGTTCGAGGATGTAAATCTCGGCAAAGAAGCGAAGGCGGAGGATTATATGAAAGTAGCCAAGCTCCTCATGTATTATTTCATATTTCTTTGCCGAGACCATAAGGTTAAAATCGATAAGTCGGCATGGTTGTTGGTCGAGGACCACGATTGTTGGGAGGAATTTCCCTGGGGCGCTTATTCCTATCAGAATTTATCCTACTACCTCAAAACGACGTCCATGCATGATGATGAATCTACTTACCATTTCTACGGGCCGGTTTGGGCTTTTCAGTTTTGGATGTACGAGTCCGTACCGTCGATCGGAGCATTATGCGCGAAACGTGCTCGGGTTACGAGAATTCCACGTTGCCTGATGTGGGACTCTACTACATCGAAACAAGCTGCGTGCGATGTCACTAAATTCTTCAATGAGAAGGTACTTTATTGAATTTTCATTATTAAAAAGCACACGCGTTGAACTTTATTGTTGTTGTACGTTGATACAGAGTATATTTGTCTGTAGATGGAAGTTTTTGAATCGTTAATTCCTACACCGGAAGAGGCCAAATCATTATCTTATGTTACTGTAACTGAATCTATAGATGATTCTGAACTATTTTCTGTTGAATTCTGTCCACCTCGACGAAAAGGAGGTATTAAGAAGAAAGATCGAGCCAAGCCGTCTCACAAGCGTGCTGCACAAAAAGCTTCACGTGCTATAGAAAGGCCTATTTCCAAGCGACGTGTTTCCGGACCTGATCTGACTTCTGTGACGGACATTTGCTGTCGAAAAGCAGGTGTCTTCGGTCCTGAGGGGCCGGACAACGATGAGATCGATCGCCAGGTAGGTAGGATTTGGTCTGCCGAACTGAGGGCAGATATTGTTTCGTTCCTTGCTGATGATTCTGGCACTTGCTTTAAGGAAGCTGTTGCTCAAAAAGTCTTCGAACTCATGAAACGTTTCCATTCGCAATCTAGTGCGAACCAAAGCGGACTCGAATATGTGGAAACGTTGTTCAGAGAATGGATGAATTCCGGGTCTACCGACTTGATTTCGTGCAGTCGAGGCTCCATAGACCACAGAGTGGGTGCAGAATTGTTTGATAAAATTGAGGACTTCAATTGGGCCTTCGAATCTGAGGTGCTAGATCTCTATATTATTTATTTGAAGTGCAAAGGTCGTGATGTTAAAGGTAGTACAAACACAGTCTTATTGAGCACTCAATTTTGGGTAAGTTTTACAGTACTCTCATTTTGGACACCTTCGTTTTTACTAATAATATCTTTTTCCAGAGTACTATAGATGCTGCATATAAGATTCATCGTGGCTCTATTGATGATTGGGTAGTGCCTGATTCTCTTCGAGAAGCAGTGGATGACACATATGGTCCGATGTCAATGGAGTCCGACCAGCCTACTCACGTAAGTATTGAAAAGCATACATGCTTCATTTTAACTAGTGTGAAACTGAATTCTAACTCGCAAACCTTAAACATGGCATGTAAAGCTCGTGGCGATTTGTAATTTCCACCATCATTGGGTCACCGTCCGAATATCCCCCGAAGATTGGACTATCGAGTTGTATGACTCATTAATTCATACTCAACTGGCGACGTATCCTGAATACGGATTTCGGAAGGACGAATTGAGGCCGTTACTGGAGTTTTTACCTCTTGTGTTGAGGAGATCAGATTACTGGGCAAAGAAGGGTCAACACCATGCGATTACGGAGGCCTTCGAGTTGAAAGTCATGCCGGATGCCGAACAATTCGTCCAGGATGTTACTGATAAACACTCTTGTGGAGTTTACTGTACCATGCAGCTTGACCGTTTGTTTGTCGACCCTCTGATGCATCGTAACGAAAACATCGATGAAGGGTACATTGAGGAGGTCAGGAAACAGATATGCCTGAAGATTTTTTGGCTGAGCTTGAATGATGTTGCTGATCCATTTTGATTGACGTGTCAGTATAAACAGGTTGGTTGCTTTCACATTGTGATTCATTAATACTGGTTTGTAATTGCTGTTTTGTGAACGAATATTTGTACACGGTGCCTGAATGAATAAGTCCACGGTGTAATCACAGTACTGTGTTGTAGCCAATAGTAGACTCCTATGATTTACCGTGTCACGGTGGATCAATATTTGTACATGGTTCCACTGTGTATCTTGAACAGTGACACGTGCCAGCCGCAGTCCTCTTTCAACATAAGCAAACATTTGAATTCAAATTTGAATTCAAATCATCCAAAACAAATCAGTAAAAAACTTATCACAACAATATGTCTACACAATCGGTTAACTCCGTGAGTACTAGTCAACCAAGCCGATTGAAGTACGAAGATAAAGTTTGTGGTAAATGTCGGAAGAAACTTCAGATTCGTGTGGTGTCCTCGAAATCTGAGAATTATCAGAAATTGATGTATTATTGTCAAGATCATACATTCGATTCCTGGTGTAACCCGTCAAATGAGGGAGAGATACAACATGAACAAATGTCAAGAGCGGAAGAGAAAGCCACAGAAGCTAAAATTAGGAAAGATCTGAAGAAGATGGAGACGTCATTGCACGACGTATCCATCCAGTTGAAGACTACTCTGTTTATTGTCTCCATAATTATGGTTCTTGTAATCATAATTATTGTTATGCTTAAGTGATTTTCAATGAACTTGTCATTGTGTTATTTTCGAAATATGAAATTTGAGGTCGTTTGCTTCATTCTCTCCATATACTACATTGTGAAAAATCTGTTGCAGGGCTAGAAATTAGTTTTCACGGTGTATACTATCGCGCACGGTGTGTACACGGTGAAATACACACGGTGGTAAGACCATGTGTACACCGTGAATCTTATATTGACCGTGAAAACAACGGTGCAATATTCCAGCGTATAATTTTGGAAACAAGGAAAAAGGAATACGGAGTAATTTTGGTGTACTAAATTAGGGGAATCCGAATTACAAAAGGCGCCGATTTACAAAAGAAAAACCTAACGCCGAAACCCTAAGATGGTTTACTCTTTTTCAGAGACGACGACGACGAAGGTACATCCTCGAATGCTCTCTTTCCTGGAGCAGGTCTCGGCAAGAATGACTTGAGTTCATCTCCATCCTCTTGAAATATCCGCACCAGGAACTCGTCTGGAAGTGGCCTATGCTCGAACATGAGGGTCATGCCTTTCTTCAACTTGTGGATGTGTTTGAATTCAGTCCAATTATTGTAGAAATACGCCAAGTCATTTTTAAAGCCCATCAAGGTTGCCCACCTCTCACCGTGAACGTCGCGGAGGTAGAAGAGCGGAGGCTCTGTACTGTATCTCACACGCAAACGGTAGAAACGTTCGGGAAGTCGAAACCGTCTAGATTCAATATGTTCATCAGTCAGCACAACAATGAAAGCATCAGCTATCTGAGGGGTATCCATTATTGGTATGAGGATTAAGGATCAAGAAATATTCAGAGTTTAATAGAGGATTATTCAGAGTTTAATAGAGGATTAGGCCTGCATAAATCACTATAAATAATGTTTCTCGCTGGATTCCAAAGGTCGCGTTTAACTAATTATTACAGAAAGTCGCGTGTAATTATAAATAATTGCGACGTGATAGGCGCCGTTTCGGATTTACGCATCCCACTTATTAAGGCCCATTTGTTAGTGGTAGTTGTATTATGTATGAGACCTAATAAATAAACACATCATCGCCGTGTCTATAATAAAATCACCGTGACACACGAAAACAAATTTCTAATTAGACACCGTGAGAGTTCAGTATGGCACGGTGTCAAACAACTCCGCGATGACCACACGGTCTCTTTGTCACACGGTATCAATTTATACTGTGACAGTAGACCGTGCGGTTTTAAAATCAATGTTAAAATTTGAAATTTAACTAGTCGTGTATTTTCGTGGAGAACCTGATGAGACGGTGGCGGGACAACCGATGCACGGTCTATAAAGTATTGACAGTACTCAAAACTCAAAACAACTTTTGCAGGCGCGAGTTAATTTTACCGATTTATATTTAAAATTCTAACTAAATTATCGAAAATAAAACTGAAGGGATGGAGTTTTCGCTAAATATCACGACCGTCACACGACATAACACTTACGGTGTTACATGGTCATTTCTAATATTCATCGTGAATTCGTGAAACTCCAAAAAAACGAGTTCTCATGGTTTGTACACAATTTGAATTCTTTATTAACATTCACTGTGATATGTTTTAATCATTGAGACGTATGGTATTTGATTTTAAACACGTATGATTCGATTTGGAGTATGCATGTCTCAAATTTAAGAGATGTCTAATTCATTTGTTACAAGTTACTCTCAAGTGTGATCATACATTGCACATGATATATCACATTCAATCGTTTCTTGCATAATTTTGGAGTTTTATCGATTTCATATAATCATCTAGATGGAAAATTAACTTTGGATTAGCATTTTAACCAAAATATTCACACAACCCGAGCAATAATCACCAAAAAACGTCATTGTTCATACTTACACGGTGATGTTGTGATATATCACCGTATCGGGTTACCGTGCGGAGATCAGATCAATTTTTAAATTTGAAATTTAACGAGAAAAGTACTGGTATAGTACTAGTTCCCAAGATGGTGGCGGGACAACCGATGCACTGTACTCAAAACAGCTTTTGCAGGCGCGAGTTAATTTTACCGATTTATATTTGAAATTCTAATTAAATTATCGAAAATAAAACTGAAGGGATGGAGTTTCGCAAGGTGTAAATATCACGACCGTCGCACGACATAACACTTACGGTGTTACACGGTCATTTATAACATTCATCGTGAATTCGTGAAACACCAAAAAAATGAGTTCTCATGGTTTGTACACACTTTGAATTCTTTATTAACGTTCACTGTGATATGTTTCAATCATTGAGACGTATGGTATTTGATTTTAAACACGTATGATTCGATTTGGAATATGCATGTCTCAAATTTAAGAGATGTCTAATTCATTTGTTACAAGTTACTCTCAAGTGTGATCATACATTGCACATGATATATCACATTCAATCGTTTCTTGCATAATTTTGGAGTTTTATCGATTTCATATAATCATCTAGATGGAAAATTAACTTTGGATTAGCATTTTTACCAAAATATTCACACAACCCGAGCAATAATCATCAAAAAACGTCATTGTTCATACTTACACGGTGATGTTGTGATATATCACCGTATCGGGTTACCGTGCGGAGATCAGATCAATTTTAACGAGTATTGTACCAGTAGTACTAGTTTCCAAGATGGTGGCGGGACAACCGATGCACGGCGTAATATCACGACCGCCACACGATGTACTACAAATATAACACGGACGGTGGTACACGGTCATTTATAAGATTCACCGTGACACACAAAAAACGAATTCACAGAAACCATTCAAATCCCAACAACCCCAAATAATCCAAAAAACACACAATCGCAGAATATCATACAAAAAAAAACCCCATAATTAGTTGCAATACCTAAATATCACAATTGTTCAGCATGGTCACAGAACTTAACGTTAATCCCCCCGCACCTGTATGTTATGGTCTGCACTCCGGTATACGCTACATTTTTTCTTTTGTCTTTTCTGTCGGATTGGTTCCACCGTGGGTTGAGAATTCTGATCATCTTCGAGCGTCTGGCTTTCGGTGGGTAAAACAACTTGGTCACATTTGCGCGCGTTGTGTGTGGTCGAATTACACTTACTACACTTCTGAGGCTGACTTCTTCTTCTGGGGGCATTACCCTCGACAGAAGACCGTGCACGGCTCATCCTCGGACGACCAGCCTGTCTCACCGCAACCGGAGGATGAATGACGTGATCAGTTATATACGCTGGAACGACCCACTCAGCAGGATGCGGAAGTCCTTTGATAGGAGTCGAATATGTCTCCATCAAATTGTGTTGTTTGTAATATCCACTGACGAAGTCATATATATTCAATCCTCTTTGTCTGAGAAATAGAAGTTGTGGTGGCAATGTGAAGTGATACGATCCTAACAAGTACGAACATATTGTCGAATTAATAAATTGAAAGTGTTTGTTTGATTAGTACGTACCTAACAGCGGCTGCAGCGTGACTGCAGGGGATTTCATCAAGTTCGAAGCGTCGACATTCGCATGTCCGATTTTGAAGATCAACTTGAAAAGATAGCTTACCATCCTCCACTTTATACACGTCAGGTGTGGTTGTGTCTCGGACAACCATACGCATAGCGTGCTCCACCGCGCAAGTTAGTTTATTAAACGTCTCTTCAGTCAACTCATGTTCTCTTGACGCAGCTTTCGCGCTTCGCTCTTGAAACCATTGTTCCAAGACTGCGCGGAATGCCTCGACCAATGAACATACGGGTAGAAGTCTCGCCCAGACCATACGAGAATTGAAGCACTCGGCAATATTGGAGGTCATGAAACCATATCGTCGTACTGGACACATTGCCCTCGACCACCTCTCGACCCCTATTTCTAACATTCTCTTGTAAGCCCCGTCAGGGCTCAGCCTCTCCAAATCAGCTAAATGTCTGTGCATTGTCTCAACACGGTAACTGTTTGATGCAGAGGTTATTACGGCCCTGACGCGAACGCCATAGCGAACTAGATTCTTCTTAATGTGGTAAATACAGAACCCATGCACTGCATTCGGGTATGCAGACGCAACGGCAGTTTGGATGCTCTTATGCTGATCGGATACGACAATCAAACCATCTTGTCTATTGAAGCACCTGCTCAGGTTATGAAGGAACCATGTCCACGACTCATCATTTTCTTTCGGACCAATCCCAATTGCAAGTGGGAAGGCGTTTTCATTCCCATCCTTCGTCATGGCGACAAACAATATCCCCTGGCTCTTTCCCTTGAGGTGAGTCCCGTCCACAACAATCACTGGCCTTAGATTACTATAGAATGCAGAAATAGACTGTCCGAGAGCAAGAAACATGTGTTGGAACACCCCCCCATTCCGTGTGGATTGTATTTCATAAAATGTGCCAGGATTCTGATCTCTCAATATATACAAATACGAAGCGAGCCTATGATATGACTCAGCATATGAGCCATACGCCATCTCTATCGCTATGCTCCGCGCTCGGAGAGTGAAACTGTAATCCATCTCAACGCCGTAACGCTCACGCAAATCTGTTATCATGTCCTTCGGCTTCAGAACGTCACCTTCTTTGACAAGTTTACGAGAAAAGTAACTAGCAGCAACTACAGATTTAATTCGTCGACAGCTAGTACGATGCAATATAGTCTGACAAGTGTGACTCAAGTTCAACTTTGTGATCATCCATAGTGTATCATCACTCCCACTAGCACACAATCTAAACGTGCATAGTTTCCTACCGTGCTTGCAAACGAATGCACAACGCTTTTTGTTTGAACGATCAGTGACATATTCTAAGCGACTCTCCAAGTGATGCATTCCCAAAGATATTTCCAAGTCAGATTTCTTTCGAAACGTGGAACCAACTGCGAGTTCACCATCTTCGGGTTCACGTTCTTCGACCCAACGCATAGGTGGTGGCAAAATATCAAAATCGGGCATCGGGATCATCCAGTTGCTTAGTTTTCGCTGTAGTAGTAGATTATGTTCCATGACTGGTTCTTCGTGGATCGGTTGATGATCAGATGATAATTTACGGGATCCCACAATCCTCTCTTTTTTTTCGGATGTTGAAGCCAATCACTAAACTCTTGAATTAGGCTATCGTTTAACTCTTTATCACGTTCTGCTCGTTCATCATCTGATGTAAATACTTCCTCGTCATCGGGTTCAGTACAAGATGGTGGTTGAGGTGGAGTAATGCTTACATTCTCTGCTTCAGAATATGATCCTCCAACATTAGCATTCTTAGACCGATATTGTCTTCTCTCAGTCAAAAAGAGCACGTGATTGGTAACTTTTCCTTGCACGATGAATCGCAATAGATCTGTATCGTTCTGCAAACTAACCTTACTTCTCTGCGCGTCTAAGTAGAAAATCACGTAATCTCTGTCCTCTGGAGCATTCAAAACAGATCTAATTTGATTGATTAGATCAACATAACTGATTTCTGAACACGTAATGTGTATGGCCACGCTATCTCCGCCTACGTATGCTGACTGTTCCCAGTGACCACCATGTCGTAAAGAAACACGCTGCCACGACATCTGTGATATAAAATTACAGATAATTAAAACAAACAGCTATTGAAAACCTAACGACTTGCATGCATGCATGGTCTAATAAGTATGCACGATGTAAACGAGATGTTTTTATCACACGGTGTTATTACGATTAAGTATCAAACGGTGAACGAAGACAACGTGCTACGGTGACACCACCGCTATAAATAACACGGTAAAATCTCCGTGGTAATAATACGGTGATTTCGTAAACACGTCGGGGTTAAGGAAAACCTATTACACCTTCAGTGAACCGTGCAACGTGCTCTCTATCTCACGGTGAACGACGACATTCGGTGAAAAACGTGTTACCTCGTTGTTTTCGTACCTTTGATGTGCTTCAGAGACTCGACAACGAACTTGTTTTGAGCTTGTTGTGTAAATGAACTAGCAATATTCGAGAGAAATGCAACACAACAACTGCCCAATGGGTTTTGAGTTTGGTTTCAGACCATTATTCTTTTTGACTCTAAAATTCTCATATTGATTTTAGCAGCAACACAACAACTGCCCAATGGGTTGTTGAAGTGTCATTAACGTCGAGGTGAAATGCAATTATTATTTGTGGTTGTTGGACCTGCTGAAATGCAATTAATGTAGAAGGTTCGAGGATGGAGAATGGGGATGCAGTGCTTTTGGACACGTTGAAACCCTAAATTTATTAATATATCACCTTTAACCGTGGACCGTGGTATGTAAACGGTATAATATTTCCGTGCCTTTCTTCACGGTGACGGGTTATCTTGGATGGTCTCACGGTGTAATATAACTGTAGATGGTCTCACGGCGTAACGATTATCTTTCATGTTCTCACGGTGTCACCTACCGTGTTTTTATCACGGTGTCCGTTTATCGTCGATGGTGTCCATTTATCGTGATTTGTAAATTGTAACACGGCGTTTTATTATCGTGGATGGCTCAAGGTTTCCACTTTCCGTGTCTGGGTGCACGGTATTACAATCCACCGTGGAATATCCACGGCGTCACATTAGGTTTTAGGGTTTTCTGCCTTCCTAATACCGTTGCACGGTGTTAGAATCCACCGAGGGAACCCCACGGCGACACAGTTCTAAGGTTTTAAGTATTTATTTTCTTAATTAATTAATCGCAATGTGTTTAATGGGTGTGGTTGGGATTTGATGAGTCGTTTCGTGCAACGATTGAAATCAGGCGGTGGGATAACTCAGAACAGATACGCATCGATTCCCTGAATTGAATGGTCATATCATATTAATAGATATGGAGCGTTGGATGAGGTGATTTACTATTAATTTTATTAATACGAGTAATTAATAAGCGTAGTTGGCAGTTGAATCGTTTCGTGGAACGATTGAAATCCTGGTGGTTGGATGGATCAGAATATTAAGCCTATAAATACGAACGAATGAACTCTATTTTTCTATATCCATTCATTCTCCATTTTTCTGTTTTGTTCTGGTTTTTTCATGGAGCAGTTATCACCACACTTTTTCGAATTTCACAGCAGTTGCATTACTTTATCGAGATACTCGAGTTTCCAAAATTAAAGCATCATTTCCCTGAGTCATCTTGCACGAGATACGCGAGGTTCCAAAACCTCCCGTAGTATTCATCTGTCTCCTTATGACTCGGGGTATCGGTTGCGATGATTCGGAGTGCATGTTAGCTTGTGCTCCTTGTCTCCGTCGAAATCACCAGGGAGGTCTACCTCCTTCGATTTACCAGGTCTGATCAAGGCTTAAAAATCTGTGCTGCAGATTCACTGGTGACTGGTGTGATGATGCTCTGTTATTTTTCTCTTTTGCTCAGCTTTTTAGTATACCGCTGACCGATAGTGTTTAGGGTTTAGAGTTTTGATCCATCAATTGTTCTCAAGTTTTCGGGTTCTGCTTTTTGATCTTCTGTGTAATCGTTACTATAATGAATTATAATATTTTAATTTATTTTAAATTTCTGCATTTTTTAATATTCTCATTCAAATTTATCACACAGTCGCTTTTAATTATCGTGTATCGTATTCGTACCACGTTGTCCATTTATCGTGACTGGTTACACGGCTTAGGATTATTGTGTATTCTTACGGTATTCATTTATCGTGAATGATCTCCCAGAGTCCACTAGTCGTGTATGTATCACGGTGTGATTAGTCTCACGGCGTTCGACTATCGTGGATTTTCTCACGGTGTCCAGTTATCGTGTATGCTATCACGACGAGCGACTTTCGTGGATGATCTCACGGTGTCTGCTTATCGTGTATGGTCTCACGGTGTACGATTATCGTGTATCTCACGGTGTCCATTTATCGTGTATGCTTTCAGGGCGAGCGACTTTCGTGGATGTTCTCACGGTGTCTACTTATCGTGTATGGTCTCACGGTGTACGATTATCGTGGATGTTCTCACGGTGTCCATTTATCGTTGTTGGTCGCACGGTGTCTATTCATCGTGGATGAACTCACGGCGTACAATTATCGTGATTGGGCTCACGGTGTCTTATAATCGTGCATAGTCTATTGGAGTTTTATTATTAATTTTTAAAAGAGAAATTCTATTTTAAATTACCTATATTCAGTTTATACTTCATTTATTAAACAGCGAGGGTAGTGTAGACTTTTCCTACCCAATTGCCTAATAAACTTCTATTTTTATGGACAGGGCCTCAGAACTTATTTATTTTATGAGGTGGTCCTGAATCCGGTATTCCCACTATTATGAGGGTCAAATGGCTCTAACAAGAAGTTGGTGAGACTACTTGCTGGGCCATCCTCCACAGATAATTGTGTCTTTCATTTCACGTGTGTTGTATCGAAACGAGTTGTTTAATGCGTCCTGTATAAATGGATCGATTGGAGATGTTAAGTTTCTAGCTGAGAGCTTGAACTTAATAATCGTCAATCAAGCCAAATGAGTCATACGACCCTATTAATCATGTATAATTAAAATATATAAACTTTGGTTGAGAATCGAGTTTGAACGACAAAAGAAAACGGAAAGAAAATGAAAACCGCGCCAAAAATACAATGGTTGTCGGCTCACCCCTGCCTAACTTGTAAGTTCGATTGTGATATAAACCTTCAATTGCGAAATAATCTCTTAAAAATCATAAATAATTCAATTATTTTAATTATTAAGTTTAAAATTATAAAAATTTGATGAGTTTTTAATATTTTACAAAAAAAAAAAATGATTTCATTATTTATGAATTAAAATTTTAATTATTTATTTTTTAAAAATTAATAATTTATGAATTATATAGGTTAAGTTATAAACATCATCTTCACGAATTACATATATTTTTGATACAATCTACTAAAAATAAAATAAAATATTTCTTTGTTTGCATACAATCTACTAAGAATGAAAAAAATATTATGATCAATCTACCAAAAATAAACACCATCCACTAATTAAAATAAATCAATTTAACTCCAAATTGACATCATCATCTCGATAGATTACGTAATTTCTTGTTTTTTTGTTCTATTTAAGCGTCCCATGGTAGTGTATGCAACTAATTCACTTCTTCAAAATAAACGATCGAATAGTATGTCTTCTTCCAAGGTAACATACCCACCGTGTGCTGGAACGACATGTACTTACAAAGGTACAACTTTAATTAAAAAATAAATTAAATGTTTTATAACTTAACATTAAATTACTTTTGTGAGAGGGTGTTGCGTTTACTTCATCTGTTCTATAATGCGGATTTTACAGGTTATAAAACATCATGGCCGGAGCTAGTAGGCAAACCATTCCCGACGTGCAAGTCCACGATCGAGGCACAGAATCCATTTGTTGCAGTGATTAATACGCCCGGTGGTGCTCTTGATCCATATTTATGCTGCAATCGGGTTCAAGTTTATACCGGTCTCAATGGCATTTGTGTCGTTGTCCCAACTGTTGGATAACCAACAATTATATAATAAATAATGAATTAAACTATATGTTTAAATTCTATTATAATAAATGGGCTCGAGATTTATAATTACTTCAAAAGTTAACATCTTTTCACGTTTTGTATTTATTCAAATATTTGTATTCGTTCGAATATTAATTTTCGATTCGTATTCGTCGAATATTCAAATATATTATATTTGTACTATCATTAAAAAAAATTAAAATTTATTATCTTAATGCAAATAATAATTACAAAATAAAAATCAATTATATTTCTATTAAAGTACAAGCTATATTACACTGTATAAAGTAGAAAAAGGGAAAAAACAATCAACACTTAAAATTCAAAAATATAGAAATGAACAATAATTATTATTTCATCTTCTCATATAAAATATTAAAAAAATTAATTATAAACTTTGAAATAAAATTAAAATATAATTTGAGAACCTTGTAAGTAAATTAGTAAGTGTTAACCCAAATTTCAGGATAATATTAAATATTATGCGAAAAAATAAATATATATTGAAAATTGTGAAAAGAAAAAAAAATGAAAAAATTAACAAAATCGATTCAAATATATATATATATATATATATATATATATATATATATTATATATAATTTAATAAATATATTTCGATTCAAACTATTCGAATAATATATATTCAAATCGAATAGCATGTAATTTTATATTCCTATTGAATTTATATTCCTATTCAAAAAATTTCGAGTATAATATATATATATATATATATATATATATATATATATATATATATATATATATATATATTTCAAATTAAACAATTCCAATAATATATATTCAAATCCAATAACATGTAATTTATATTCCTATTCGAATAAAAAAAAATTATTCGCATTCTTATTGATTTTTTCTGAGTACAAATTATCAAAAGTTGAATCATAAATTTAATGATAATAATGCAATTTACACCATTTTAATTATTTTAAAAATACTTTTTTGTTTATATTTGTAATAATATTAAAAAATTAAAATTCTTAAATATAATACTTGTTGTCAATTGGACGATCCTCTGAAATTTCTTGTTACCTTTTGACAAAACTTTTGACGCCACTCTATCGCGATCGACGAGATATAGTAAGAATAAACAAGAAACCAAAAAAATAACTCAACAATAAAAGAAGATAATGAATTTACGTGGAAACTGTTTTGGGTCGTTTTTGTTGTAGAGAATGAGATACGTGGTGGATATTAGGGTTTCGGAACGACTACCAAATCATGTGAATTTTTATGTAGAAAGGGTTGAAATTTCTAGACCGGGGAGGAAAAGGAAAATAACTCCGAGCTCAAGAAGATAATGTCTTTATTTTTTATTATACTTTTATTCGGTATTTTTCGCCGCCCTTACAATGAGATGGGGAGGCCGGCTTTTATAGGCGAGAGCACATGCTCATGCAGAGCCACGACATCATGACACATTTAAGATCTAATCTAGGATCAATAAATGCCGGGGCACGATTCCGAGTTGCGTTTACGCGAGATCCGGGGTCCGGTTTTGGCTATGGCCGTGTGACGTCCGTCAAGGGGTCACAGCGCGGGGTGCTTCTATGTTTCTCTTCTGGGATCATTCGATGAGTATCTGGCATTTGCCCGGCCCGGGACGACGTTCTGGACGCGCTGCGTGCGCCTGGACTCGGGGTCCGGCTCGGACTCCTCGTGATTAATTCTGCGAGTCCCGACCCGGGTCGTTGCCTCCTTGTAGCCGAACCGTGGGTTATTATTGCGGGTCTCCCTATCTCCGTCGATCTCTCGGGGTCGTACCCTGCATGATCTGCATGGTCTCGGACTCGGGGCCCGGTTTGGTTTTCTCGTTATGGCTTTGTGGGCCCGGGTCAGATCCTCCCCTCCCTTTGCGTGGAGTCGCGTGGTGCATGTCACGAAATGTCCGGCCTCGTGGTCCGGCCTGATCCCCTTGAGGCGACCTGTGAACTTTGACGTTGCGGTACTAATCCCGGAAATTTGAGCGCCGCGGGCGGGCCCCATTTCCACCTGTACAAGTCGGTTTTTACCCCTCAACATTGGCCCCCGGGAACATCCTCGGAAGGCAGGAGATCCGGGGAGGTTTCCGTATGTTGAGCCGATGACCTTCAGTTTCCTCCGCCAGCTGAGTCGTGGATGTTGTCTTCCTGCCGGTCGGTCTTCATTAAATGATACGGTTGGTGGTTGTCTGACCTGCTAGCCTCACCGTCCTTCTCGAGGGGCTCATCTCGGTTTGGGTGCTTTCAGACCTGCGACTCTCTGAAAGGCTGAACTCTCTCGTAAATGCCGCGCTCGCGGAGTGGTTGCTTCAGGAGGTGGCGTCGAGATGTGGGTTTTACCGTCGGGTTTCTCTGGGCTATAAAAAGGACCCGAGGTAGATGCCCTTCTCATCTCGCTTCTCTCATGTCTGACCATCCTCACCGAACCGCCCACTCTGCGGTGGGCCCCATCGTCCAACTTCGGGAGCATGAACCCGGCGACGATTCGCGGGTGGAGACGGTGGATTCCGGGGTGCGGCGCTATGTGGTATCCCGTAAGTTCAACCGTCGCTATCACCGCGAAGTCCTCTTGATGCCATCGCCTTTCCCACAGATGTACAAACACGTGTGGCTCGCCATGCTCGCCGTCAGCGATTCTTCCGGCTGTCTCTGGGTAGTCGACTTGATTTCTGGTGGCAATCGTCTGGGTATCGGCGGCATCGGTTGGGTCGTGTTTGCTAAACACATGCAGCTTCGGGACGGATGGCGGGTGGAGCTTCGTTTGTCAAGGACGGAGGACATCAACGTCACCGTTACTCGAGAGGATGGGTCTCTGGTTCCCGTGCCACTGGTCGTGTTTTGACCCGGTGGACGGGTTCGTTCTTTGTTTTGTGTCGCGCTTCGGCGATTTTTGTATTGATTTTATATTCTCGTGCGCTTGTACTTCCGGCCCCGGGATCCGGGCGTCGCATCGCGGCGCGAATTTCCTGGAATAAAATGACAGAAAATAAAACTGTTGGAAACCTTTCTCTTTTACGCCGGTTCGGATTCCGGGTTACGCGTGCCCGGGGCGGTTGCCGGGTACTGTTCGGATCCTTGGGAT
Source organism: Euphrasia confusa (assembly GCA_954870475.1). Lineage (NCBI taxonomy): Eukaryota > Viridiplantae > Streptophyta > Magnoliopsida > Lamiales > Orobanchaceae > Euphrasia > Euphrasia confusa. Next base: position 15,730,626 of record OX940958.1, read on the forward strand.
TCGGACAGTCGCGGCGGTTCCCTAAGCTAATGATGACGCCTTTTCAGCGTGTCACTTCTCCTGGGCACCTTTTAAAAATCCGATCTTCATCAAATATTTTATCCTACCTAGGGCGCTTATTGTCCATGTTGGAAATCGATATCCCGGAATTAATAAATTTAAATGAATAAATTATTTAATTAATTCCGACCGAAATCCTCGAATATCCGGATTGTCAAAAAAATTGCGGAACCTACAATCCAATCGAAATCCCTTTGCCGGAAACCACCGCGAACCACCACACGAACTGGGCCCGACCAAAGCAACACCGCCGCGGGATAAACCCGCGGCCAGCCCTAGCCGAGCCCCGCGTGGGGCTCGCGATTGCACACGGAAATCGCTGGGGATGCATCGAGCATCCCCCGGGGCTGCTCGTAGCAGCCCCCGGCGGTGAGTCCGGCGACTCACCACCACTATCTATCGGAGGAGGGGGCGCCTGCCGCGACACCAGCCCGCGGCTGCCCCCAGCGATCGACCGTAGTCGATCGCTCGCCCCGGCGTCCAGCCGGGGCCCTTCGATGTGCACCGGCGGTCGAAGCCCTAGGGCTCGACCGCCACCCTCGGCGACCAGCCGAGGGTTCTCGTTGCGTGCGATCCCCGCCGGGGATCTCTCGGCCTCCGCGGTCCGGTGATCCTCGATCACCACCGCGAGGTCGATCCTCGTCCACGGGGTTCGTCCCTCGGATCTTGGTTCATGATATTTTCACGATAAATAAACGATAAAATCATAAAGAGGGTTTTACGATTTACCTCGTTCTCGTTGTTCGGAAAAATGAAGAACTCAATTTGACGACCTTTGAGATCTTCCCACGTATTCCTTGCACTAGCTCGGACGTCGTGTGGGCGACGATCTACCGAACTCCATGGATCTCCCTCTCTACTTTCTCTCTCTAGAATTGTGATCTTCAAGTTATATGAGATTAGAGAAGACCATGTAGTGCTTTTATAGGCTACGTAGGGGATCTTAAGGATGTGGAATATTGGGCTTCCAATAATAGTGATTAAATTGAGCCCAAGCCCAAATATATTAATCCTTACTATTATTAATTAATTTATTTTCCACTATATAAATTAAATGCACTCCCAATATTAAACCATATTATATCAAATAATATTTCTCCGGTAGTATTATTTATTCCGTGTATTTAAGATATAAATATCCATGAATAAAATTAATTTATTGATAATTAATTTATTCACCTCTTATATCCGAGACTAGTATCATTTAACCTTAATTATTATGCGGAACAAATCCACCTGCAGGGTTTGCATAATAATTCTTTATGAACTCATCTCGGGGATATTATCAACCCTTACGGGATACACTTTTCCGTCAAGTATTCACGGCATGTCATATATAAAATATAGCGACTCAACTTAACCGGTAATTGACCCAATAATTAAACCGGTCAATTCCTTTGGAAAATCAAAGTCACTTATATTAAATATATACACCCGCAATAGTATCGGGGATTAAGAATAAAATACACTGAGATTTAAATCGATTATCCAAGGCAATCCTAATCGATAAATCTCAAGCGATCCGCCCAATACACCAAGTGTACAAGTGTGATAAAATAATCAAGACAGATTATTTTCTCACTCACACAACGACTATACCGATGAATTGGTCCGTGTCCATCTAGGTCGTGAGCAACTGTTTGATTAAATACGAGTAACCGATAGTATGATCTTCTGTGTGGCGTCGCACACCATACTAACTACAACGTATATAATCCAGGACTATAATTTGCATATATTTAATTATAAATAATTAAACGCAAATAATTGTTTATTTAATTAAATAGATTAGTGGCAATGGATCGTGAGTTTCCGTTACTTAAATCTAGACATTAAGTACACAACTCCAACAATCTCCCACTTGTACTAAGGTCTAGTCATTTCCTCCAAACTCCCGACTCCCATACTCATCACGTGCTTAAGTTGTACTTCCAAGAAGTACTATGTGAATGAGCACTTTAGGTTGCCGCTCTGAAGTTATCTTGGTGACTACAGCGTCGTCTCCCTCGACGATGACTCGTATCAGGTGGTACTTGCTCTATGTGTTATCTTACACTTATGGACTTGTGACTTCTTACCATTTGCCATCGCACCGCTATTTACATAGCCTTTGGCAAATTAAGAATCACATCTAAGTCCCAGAGATTATCCCGGAGTTATGCCAAAACTTCCGCTGCCTCTGAGGGCGCTATTTGGTTACCCATGGCAGAGTCCGAAAAGCATCGTGCTTATCACTCTTACATGTTAAAACTCCTTCTCCTTCAATAGTGAAACACATAGCCTGATATCGACTTACACCGGTCCTCATTCGATTAGAAATCTAAGAGAATGTAATCCAAAGGAAATGTTCGTTTGCTTCTGTTGGAAATCGATATCCCGGAATTAATAAATTAAATAAAATTAATTATCTAATTAATTCCGACCGAAATCCTTCGAAATCCGGATTGTCAAAAATTGCGGAACCGACAATCCAATCGAATAAACCCTTCGCCGGAAACCACCGCGAACCGTCACACGAACCGGGCTCGACCAAAGCACGCCACCGCGGGATAAACCCGCGGCTAGCCCTAGCCGAGCCCCGCGTGGGGCTCGCGATTGCACACGGCAATCGCTGGGGATGCATCGAGCATCCCCCGGGGCTGCTCGTAGCAGCCCCTTGGCGGTGAGTCCGGCGACTCACCGCCGCCGTCGATCGGAGGAGGGGGCGCCTGCCGCGGCTCCAGCCCGCGGCTGCCCCCAGCGATCGACCGAAGTCGATCGCTCGCCCCGACGTCCAGCCGGGGCCCTTCGACGTGCACCGGCGGTCGAAGCCCTAGGTCTCGACCGCCACCCTCGGCGACCAGCCGAGGGTTCTCTTTGCGTGCGATCCCCGTCGGGGATCTCTCGGCCTTCGCGGTCCGGTGATCTTCGATCACCACCGCGAGGTCGATCCTCGTCCACGGGGTTCGTCCCTCGGATCTTGGTTCATGGTATTTTCACGATAATTAAACGCTAAAATCATAAAGAGGGTTTTACGATTTACCTCGTTCTCGTTGTTCGGAAAAACGTAGAACTCAATTTGACGACCTTGAGATCTTCCCACGTATTCCTTGCACTAGCCCGGACGTCGTGTGGGCGACGATCTACCGAACTCCATGGATCTCCTTCACGAACTCTCTAGACTAATCAAGTATGATTATCTTGTCTTGTCAAATTGTGAAGACCATGTAGTGCTTTTATAGGCTACGTAGGGGATCTTAAGGAGGTGGAATATTGGGCTTCCAATAATAGTGATTAAATTGAGCCCAAGCCCAAATCTATTAATCCTTACTATTATTAATTATATATTAACTCCACTATATAAATATAATTGCACTCCCAATATTCACCATATTATATCAAATAATATTTCTCCGGTAGTATTATTTATTCCGTGTATTTAAGATATAAATATCCATGAATAAAATTAATTTATTGCTAATTAATTTATTCATCTCTTATATCCGAGACTAGTACCATTCAACCTTAATTATTATGCGGAACGAATCCACCTGCAGGGTTTACATAATAATTCCTTATGAACTCATCTCGGGGATATTATCAACCCTTCCGGGATACACTTTCCCGTCAAGTATTCACGGCATGTCATATATAAAATATAGTGACCCAACTTAACCGGTAATTAACCCAATAATTAAATCGGTTAATTCCTTTGGTAAATCAAAGTCACTTATATTAAATATACACACCCGCAATAGTATCGGGGATTAAGAATAAAATACACTGAGACTCGAATCGATTATCGCCGGCAATCCTAATCGATGAATCTCAACGATCCGCTCAATACACCAAGTGTACAAGTGTGATAAAATAATTAAGGAAAATTATTTTCTCTCTCACACAACGACTATACCGATGGATTGATCCGTGTCCATCTAGGTCGTGAGCAACTGTTCGATTAAATACGAGTAACCGATAGTATGATCTTCTGTGTGGGCCCGACACACCATACTAACTACAACGTATAGAATCCAGGACTATAATTTGCATATATTTAATTATAAATAATTAAACGCAAATAATTGTTTATTTAGTTAAATAGATTAATGGCAATGGATCGTGAGTTTACGTTACTTAAATCTAGACATTAAGTACACAACTCCAACAATCTCCCACTTGTACTAAGGTCTAGTCATTTCCTCCAAACTCCCGACTCCCATACTCATCACGTGCTTAAGTTGTACTTCCAAGAAGTACTATGTGAATGAGCACTCTAGGTTGCCGCTCTGAAGTTATCTTGGTGACTACAGCGTCGTCTCCCTCGACGATGACTCGTATCAGGTGGTACTTGCTCTATGTGTTATCTTACACTTATGGACTTGTGACTTCTTACCATTTGCCATCGCACCGCTATTTACATAGCCTTTGGCAAATTAAGAATCACATCTAAGTCCCAGAGATTATCCCGGAGTTATGCCAAAACTTCCGCTGCCTCTGAGGGCGCTATTTGGTTACCCATGGCAGAGTCCGAAAAGCATCGTGCTTATCACTCTTACATGTTAAAACTCCTTCTCCTGCAATAGTGAAACACATAGCCTGATATCGACTTACACCGGTCCTCATTCGATTAGAAATCTAAGAGAATGTAATCCAAAGGAAATGTTCGTCTGCTTCGTAGTCTAGAACAGTACTTCGAAAGTACTTTTACGGCAGTCGAATATTCCTTTCCAGGATTACCTTGATATCCTCCCACTATGCTAACCGCATAGCCGATATCAGGTTCTTGTTTTCAACAATGCATTTATTAAGCTTTCCACACTCAAAGTGTAGGAAACTGCTTTCATTGATTCTATCTCCTTCTGTGTTCCAAAACACATATCCTTAGATAGATGCATTCCGTCTCTGAAAGGTAACGAACCTTTCTCGGAATTTTGCATGTTAAAACGAACCATAATCATATATGTAAGATGTCCAGGAAAAGTACAATGTTCTTTCTAGAGATCCAAGATCTCAAGAACATGTCCAACTTCTTCCTTTATCTTTCATAATGATTCATCTAGACAACCATCATTTTATGTCTGATAACATCTTTACATTGTTGCCAATGATAAGAGTGTCATCTACATAACACCTCCGAGAAACACCACTTTGTTTTCCATCACGTTTCCAATACACAATTCGTCTATGCTTTTGATGAATCCATAAAATGGACTATCTCATCAATTTGCAAGTACCACGAATTCAATGCTTTGTTCCAATCCATAAATGGATCAACTAAGCTTGTATTCTAAATGATCTCGCCTCTTAGCAATAATCCTTATTGCTCTCCAAGAAGGCACATTTAGATCTAGTACGGCCTTCATGTAGATCTAGGGATCGATTTCATGTATACTAGGTCCAGAGTCCGAAGACTCTCCTAGTCTTATGAATATCTCCGGTTGTCAAACAACCTCCCACTACAATGGCATTCCGGTGTATAAACAGTAATAACAGTAGGTGCAGTTAGTGGTGTACCGCTACTCGGTTCGGCTGGTTCTAAGTCTTAATCTTTCTCTCTCATTTCAAAGTATTATGTCACTTGGGCTTGTGGTTCATCATATAGTCTTTCTCTAAGAACCGGGCGTTAGAACTTATAACGTCCTTCTGGTTCATAGTACTATTGAACACACGTCTTTTGTTCTTCTAGGATATTCTACAACCGCATTTGAATGCGCCGTTGTTTCCAGACATATCCATAGAACATAGGTAGTTCCGTATAACTCATGATTTTACTATTTCTATAAGAGTTCCATTTCTTGTTTACGACACACCATTTCTACACAACAGTGTATGGTGTAGTCATTTAGGATCAAATCCCAATCTCTGATTAGTATGCCATGCATTCTTCAGACAGGTACTTGCCTCCGCGATCAAATCGCAGGCTACAAATGGATATACCTTGATGGTTCTCCACAATTGCTTAGTGTCCATTGACTTGTCAAAACACTTGCTTTTGTGGCACATCATGTATTCTAATCCATTTCTCGAGTGATCATCAAATGAAGTACTCGTACCTTATTGTCTGAGTAGACATCGGTCTGCATACATCAGAGTCAATCAATTCTTATACTTGTCCGGATCTTACATCTTATATCCATAAAGGATTGCTTAGTCATATTATCTTCCAAATTAGATTCTTAGGTCGGAAGGTCCACTCCCTCAACTTAATTGATCAAATATCAATTTTCGACCTTTGAACTTCTTATTTGAATAAACATGATTCAGCATAAGAATCCATAAGTATAATTGATAAAGAAATCTCTTATTAGTAAAACGAGTTTCATACTACGGTTCGTTGCATCGTGGTGGACACAGGATTCATCATTTATATATTGCTAGCCAATGTACCAAAATAGATAATATCATTATTTCTTCTTATAACCATCAAATGATTAAAAGAAATAAAATATCCATTTATTAGAAATCCAGAACAAAGTTCTTTCTAATATGAAAGGTACATAAAATCAATAACCCAAAATGAAATCCTATAAAATGTCCTCCACTGCAACTGCTGCCTCCTCTACAGCATTGCCCATGTAGACTACGATCTTTTCTTTTCCAAGTCGTTAGGTTTCCTGGAACCTCTCGCATTTAAAATGCACATACCGTCAGTGGTTCCATATCTACACACCAGGTTCCGGTAGATAATACCACTGACTATGTTTTACGACTAAAGAAAATTTCGTACTTTCTTTGAGAGGATAATCAGACTTCCAGTACCCAGACTGTTTGCATCGAGAACTCTTGCCTCATGGCTTCCTCGTCCCATCTCGTGGTCCAAGAAACCTAGGACCACTGGGTTTCTTTGCTTGCTTTTCCTTTCCCCCGATTTTTTCCTTAGGTTCGAAACCTTTGGCATTGGCTACAAGAGCTTGCGATTTCCGTCTCAACTCGTCTAAAAGGTCAATCATCTCAAAAACGTGTTTAAGCGTTTCCTCGAAGCGACTGGCCTTTATGAGTATCCTCATCGCTTCTTGTCTAGCCGCCTATGTCAATAGGCTCGGGAGGACAAAGCTTACTGAGTACTAACCAGTACTCTTCAACAGTCTGAACAATGTCTAGATCTCTATTCCAATCATTACATTTAGGGACCAATGAGTTTAAAATCCTTACGTATCACAGAAAGTGGGTTCAAAGCCATATCCTAATCTATGAGCACATATAACAACAAACAATCGATTTAATCTCCGATATTATCTCCCTCAAATAATATCATTAAACCACTAATCGCATCTAAAATCCCATCAGATATGGCAAGCCACGATAGTGTGGACGTTTACCTATCCAAATGATTTAGCAATTAGATTTCCTTCGGTCGTACATCATCATTAGCGTTACTTCGATGGGAAGAATACTAAGAAGCGTACCTAAGTGTAAACCATTACTCAGTATCTAAGAAGATTGTTTGAGACACGCATATTCACCGCAAGCCAAGATAGTGTGGACGTTTACGTTAACATACGCTCCTTTACTCCCTTCTATAACTGTCTACATCAATCGTTCCAAAATCCCATTCAATGTAGCAAGCCACGATAGTGTGGACGTTTACTACACCAAAAGACTTTTACAATTGACTCCCAATTACTTGATTCATTTAATCTTGTAAATCAAGACGCGGAGAATCATAAGTGAAACTCGAAGTTTCTAACCAGTGATTCACCATGCGAACAACCCTATCTCTCATAAATGAGGGAGCCGAGCAGACAATCGATCTAGTCATCAAATGACACGAAAGTCTCTAATTTGTGTCCTCGACATGACCAAGTGGCTTTGGCTCCATTCCACTCCCCGGGGTGAGAATGAGTCTACTTGAAATCAGTTTTGGAAAGACAAATTAGGCATTGTTTGATAAACTTAATCAATGTTTCTCGTAAAAGGAATTACAAGAATTCTCCTCCAATGACTTGTCTATACGAACTTCAAAAGTCCATAAAACTCACCAAGAGAACAGCAATGGAGACCATGGATATGTTTCCATACCCTCTCCCACTTAGCTTTTTATAACAAAGGGATACGCTATCTAATGCATAATTAAATACACATAAGCATGCGTACATGAAATAAAGCACATTGAATATTATCACATAATCAAAATAATACTAGAATATTATTTTCCGACTATTATGGCTTTATCGCATCCCCGTATGCGTCTTCTAGTCTTTAGTCTTCGTTCTTGAATGCTCCATGTGACGGGAATATTAATTCCAATATTTAAATCTATTTATTTTTAATAAATCCAAAAGTTACTTAATTTGAAAATTAAGTCAATCGAATAAATCAAAAATAAAATTAAATATTATTAATATTTTTATTTATTTATTTTCCTATCTAATTCTATTAAATCTCTAGAATAATCTATCCAAGACCGACTTGGAATATTCTAGAAGACATCTATAATAGAATAAGGAAATAAAATAAATTTATTTTATTTTTCCCTTTCTACTTCATTAAATCTCTAGAATAATCTATCCAAGACCCACTTGGAATATTCTAGATGATTTCCATAATGAAATAAGGAAATAAAATAATTTAGGACTCCTAAACTTTCCAAAATTAATTAATTTCCATGTCCATGAAAATTCCCATAAAATAGGAATAATCAAATAGGAAATAAATTAATTTAGTAATTAATTATTTTCCTTTCTAATTCCATTAAATATCTAGAATCCTATTCCAAGTAGAACTTAGAATATTCTAGAAGACTTCCATAATAGAATAAGGAAATAAATTAATTCCAATTAATTCTTTTCCTATTTCCATGAGAATTCCCAAAACTAGGAATACTCAAAATGGGAAAACCGAATCAATTAGGAAAGTTGGATCTTGGTAGGAATAGCATGGGTTGGGGATCCCCACGCCATCCCCACCATCGACCGCCACTACCACCGCCGGCCAAGGCTCACGCGCCACCACCCTTGGTGGCCGGCGTGGCCGAGAGCCCTAGGGCAGCCCGGGCGATCGATCCTCATGGGATCGATCCTCGTGATCGATCCCCGGTCCTCCCTCTCTTCGTCTCCTCCGTCACACTTTTCCGGTGGTCGTTTCGTCATCGATCCAACGTAAATAAATTACAAATTTATTACTACGCTATCCGGTATCAATTCTCTACATGAAATCAACCTCATACAATTTCCGGAAAAATTAAGAACAAGCATTCACCACACAAGAACAAATATCGACATCACCGAGAGTTTAATAATCAAGAGCATTATTATGACATTAATTAACAAAAATTAAATCTAGCCATAATAATCGGAAACCCTGCAAGGTAGAACAATTTATCGAAAAATACCATGAACTAAAACCAACGCTCTGATACCAATTGTTGGAAATCGATATCCCGGAATTAATAAATTAAATAAAATTAATTATCTAATTAATTCCGACCGAAATCCTTCGAATATCCGGATTGTCAAAAATTGCGGAACCGACAATCCAATCGAATAAACCCTTCGCCGGAAACCACCGCGAACCGTCACACGAACCGGGCTCGACCAAAGCACGCCACCGCGGGATAAACCCGCGGCTAGCCCTAGCCGAGCCCCGCGTGGGGCTCGCGATTGCACACGGCAATCGCTGGGGATGCATCGAGCATCCCCCGGGGCTGCTCGTAGCAGCCCCTTGGCGGTGAGTCCGACGACTCACCGCCGCCGTCGATCGGAGGAGGGGGCGCCTGCCGCGGCTCCAGCCCGCGGCTGCCCCCAGCGATCGACCGAAGTCGATCGCTCGCCCCGGCGTCCAGCCGGGGCCCTTCGACGTGCACCGGCGGTCGAAGCCCTAGGGCTCGACCGCCACCCTCGGCGACCAGCCGAGGGTTCTCTTTGCGTGCGATCCCCGTCGGGGATCTCTCGGCCTTCGCGGTCCGGTGATCTTCGATCACCACCGCGAGGTCGATCCTCGTCCACGGGGTTCGTCCCTCGGATCTTGGTTCATGGTATTTTCAAGATAATTAAACGCTAAAATCATAAAGAGGGTTTTACGAGTTACCTCGTTCTCGTTGTTCGGAAAAACGTAGAACTCAATTTGACGACCTTGAGATCTTCCCACGTATTCCTTGCACTAGCCCGGACGTCGTGTGGGCGACGATCTACCGAACTCCATGGATCTCCTTCACGAACTCTCTAGACTAATCAAGTATGATTATCTTGTCTTGTCAAATTGTGAAGACCATGTAGTGCTTTTATAGGCTACGTAGGGGATCTTAAGGAGGTGGAATATTGGGCTTCCAATAATAGTGATTAAATTGAGCCCAAGCCCAAATCTATTAATCCTTACTATTATTAATTATATATTAACTCCACTATATAAATATAATTGCACTCCCAATATTCATCATATTATATCAAATAATATTTCTCCGGTAGTATTATTTATTCCGTGTATTTAAGATATAAATATCCATGAATAAAATTAATTTATTGCTAATTAATTTATTCATCTCTTATATCCGAGACTAGTACCATTCAACCTTAATTATTATGCGGAACGAATCCACCTGCAGGGTTTACATAATAATTCCTTATGAACTCATCTAGGGGATATTATCAACCCTTCCGGGATACACTTTCCCGTCAAGTATTTGTTGGAGTTGTGTACTTAATGTCTAGATTTAAGTAACGGAAGCTCACGATCCATTGCCACTGATCTATTTAATTAAATAAACAATTGTTTGCATTTATTTAAATATATGCAAATCATAGTCCTGGATTTTATACGTTGTAGTTAGTATGGTGTGTCGGGCCCCACACAGAAGATCATACTATCGGTTACTCGTATTTAATCAAACAGTAGCTCACGACCTAGATGGACACGGACCAATCCATCGGTATAGTCGTTGTGTGAGAGAGAAAATAATTTGTCTTAATTATTTTATCACACTTGTACACTTGGTGTATTGAGCGGATCGTTGAGATTCATCGATTAGGATTGCCGGCGATAATCGATTCGAGTCTCAGTGTATTTTATTCTTAATCCCTGAAACTATTGCGGGTGTGTATATTTAATATAAGTGACTTTGATTTACCAAAGGAATTAACCGATTTAATTATTGGGTTAATTACCGGTTAAGTTGGGTCACTATATTTTATATATGACATGCCGTGAATACTTGACGGGAAAGTGTATCCCGGAAGGGTTGATAATATCCCCGAGATGAGTTCATAAGGAATTATTATGTAAACCCTGCAGGTGGATTCGTTCCGCATAATAATTAAGGTTGAATGGTACTAGTCTCGGATATAAGAGATGAATAAATTAATTAGCAATAAATTAATTTTATTCATGGATATTTATATCTTAAATACACGGAATAAATAATACTACCGGAGAAATATTATTTGATATAATATGGTTTAATATTGGGAGTGCAATTAATTTTATATAGTGGAAAATAGAATTAATTAATATTAATGGATTAATAGATTTGGGCTTGGGCTCAAATTTAATCATTACTATTGGAAGCCCAATATTTCACCTCCTTAAGATCCCCTACGTAGCCTATAAAAGCACTACATGGTCTTCTCTATTCTCATAAGTTGAAGATCACAATTCTAGAGAGAGAAAGTAGAGAGGAGGATCCATGGAGTTCGGTAGATCGTCGCCCACACGACGTCCGGGCTAGTGCAAGGAATACGTGGGAAGATCTCAAAGGTCATCAAATTGAGTTCTTCGTTTTTCCGAACAACGAGAACGAGGTAAATCGTAAAACCCTCTTTATGATTTTATCGTTTATTTATCGTGAGAATATCATGAACCAAGATCCAAGGACGAACCCCGGAAACGAGGAACGAGCCGAGCGGTGGTGGTCGAACCACCGGACCGCGGCAGCTCGTGGATCCCCGTGGGGATCAAACCACAAAACGCCCCGGTTGGACGCCGGGGACGTGCATGAGGAGCCCTCGGCCGAAGCCGAGGGGGCGATCGCTGCCCTAGGGCACGATCGCCGGGCGGGCGGCTGGTGCGCCCGCAGCGACTCACGGTTGAGTCGCCCCTCCACGGCGAGCAGCAAGTCGCCGGACTTGCTGCTGGGGGGCTGCCGGAACAGCCCCGATCGATCGCACCCCGCGATCGCTACATGCGATCGTGAGCCCTCCTCGCGGGGGTGCGGCTGGCCGTGCGTGCGTCTTCGGACGCGGCGTGCGTTCGGTCGTATCCCGGGCCGCGTGATGTGCTCGCGTAGATTCCGGCGAAGGGTTTATTCGATTGGATTGTCGGTTCCGCAATTTAGACAATCCGGATATTCGAAGGATTTCGGTCGGAATTAATTAGATAATTTATTTATTTAAATTTATTAATTCCGGGATATCGATTTCCAACAATTGGTATCAGAGCGTTGGTTTTAGGTCATGGTATTTTTCGATAAATTGTTCTACCTTGCAGGGTTTCCGATTATTATGGCTAGATTTAATTATTGTTAATTAATGTCATGATAATGTTCTTGATTATTAAACTCTCGGTGATGTCAATATTTGTTCTTGTGTGGTGAATGTTTGTTCTTATTTTTCCGGAAATTGTATGAGGTCGATTTCATGTAGAGAATCGATACCGGAGAACGTAGTAATAAATTTGTAATTTATTTACGTTGGATCGATGACGAAACGACCGCCGGAAAAGTGTGACGGAGGAGACGAAGAGAGGGAGGACCGGGGATCGATCACGAGGATCGATCCCATGAGGATCGATCGCCCGGGCTGCCCTAGGGCTCTCGGCCACGCCGGCCACCAAGGATGGTGGCGCGTGAGCCTTGGCCGACGGTGGTAGTGGCGGTCGATGGTGGGGATGGCGTGGGGATCCCCAACCCATGCTATTCCTACCAAGATCCAACTTTCCTAATTGATTCGGTTTTCCTATTTTGAGTATTCCTAGTTTTGGGAATTCTCATGGAAATAGGAAAAGAATTAATTGGAATTAATTTATTTCCTTATTCTATTATGGAAGTCTTCTAGAATATTCTAAGTTCTACTTGGAATAGGATTCTAGAGATTTAATAGAATTGGAAAGGAAAATAATTAATTATTAAATTAATTTATTTCCTAATTGATTATTCCTATTTTATGGGAATTTTCATGGACATGGAAATTAATTAATTTTGGAAAGAAGAAGAGTCCTTAATTAATTTTTCCTATTTAATTATTCCTTTGGAATTTTTAATGGATTAGGAAAGGAATTAATTTGGAAGGATTAAGAGTCCTAAATTATTTTATTTCCTTATTTCATTATGGAAGTCTTCTAGAATATTCCAAGTGGGTCTTAGATAGATTATTCTAGAGATTTAATGAAGTAGAAAGGGAAAATAAAATAAATTATTTTATTTCCTTATTTCATTATGGAAGTCTTCTAGAATATTCCAAGTGGGTCTTGGATAGATTATTCTAGAGATTTAATTAAGTAGAAAAGGAAAATAAAAATAATAAAAATATTAATAATATTTAATTTTATTTTTGATATATTCGATTGACTTAATTTTCGAATTAAGTAACTTTTGGATTAATTGAAAATAAATAGATTTAAATATTGGAATTAATATTCCCGTCACATGGAGCATTCAAGAACGAAGACTAAAGACTAGAAGACGCATACGGGGATGCGATAAAGCCATAATAGTCGGAAAATAATATTCTAGTATTATTTTGATTATGTGATAATATTCTATGTGGTTTATTTCATGTATGCATGCTTATGTGTATTTAATTATGCATTAGATAGCGTATCCCTTTGTTATAAAAAGCTAAGTGGGAGAGGGTATGGAAACATATCCATGGTCTCAATTGCTGTTCTCTTGGTGACTTTTATGGACTTTTGAAGTTCGTATAGACAAGTCATTGGAGGAGAATTCTTGTAATTCCTTTTACGAGAAACATTGATTAAGTTTATCAAACAATGCCTAATTTGTCTTTCTGAAACTGATTTCAAGTCGACTCATTCTCACCCCGGGGAGTGGAATGGAGCCAAAGCCACTTGGTCATGTCGAGGACACAAATTAGAGACTTTCGTGTCATTTGATGACTAGATCGATTGTCTGCTCGGCTCCCTCATTTATGAGAGATAGGGTCGTTCGCATGGTGAATCACTGGTTAGAAACTTCGAGTTTCACTTATGAGTCTCCGCGTCTTGATCTACAAGATTAAATGATTCAAGTAATTGGGAGTCAATTGTAAAAGTCTTTTGGTGTAGTAAACGTCCACACGAACGTGGCTTGCTACATTGAATGGGACTTTGGAACGATTGATGTAGACAGTTATAGAAGGGAGTAAAAGAGCGTATGTTAACGTAAACGTCCACACGAACGTGGCTTGCGGTGAATATACGTGTCCCAAACAATCTTCTTAGATACTGAGTAATGGTTTACACTTAGGTACGCTTTATAGTATTCTTCCCAACGAAGTAACGCTATAATTGATGTACGACCGAAGCAAATCTAATTGCTAAATCATTTGGATAGGTAAACGTCCACACGAACGTGGCTTGCCTTATCTGATGGGATTTTAGAGGTGATTAGTGGTTTAATGATATTATTTCAGGGAGATAATATCGGAGATTAAATCGATTGTTTGTTGTTATATGTGCTCATAGATTAGGATATGGCTTTGAACCCACTTAATGTGATACTTGAGGAATTAAACTCATTGGTCCCTAAATGTAATGATTGGAATAGAGATCTAGACATTACCCAAACTGTTAAAGAGTGCAAGGTTGTACTCATAGTTTGGGTAATGTCTAGATCTCTATTCCAATTATTAAATTTAGGGACCAGTGAGTTTAAAATCCTTACGTATCACAGAAAGTGGGTTCAAAGCCATTTCTTAATCTATGAGCACGTATAACAACAAACAATCGATTTAATCTCCGATATTATCTCCCTTAAATAATATCATTAAACCACTAATCGCATCTAAAATCCCATCAGATATGGCAAGCCACAATAGTGTGGACGTTTACCTATCCAAATGATTTAGCAATTAGATTTGCTTTGGTCGTACATCATCATTAGCGTTACTTCGATGGGAAGAATACTAAGAAGCGTACCTAAGTGTAAACCATTACTCAGTATCTAAGAAGATTGTTTGGGATACACATATTCACCGCAAGCCACGATAGTGTGGACGTTTACGTTAACATACGCTCCTTTACTCCCTTCTATAACTGTCTACATCAATCGTTCCAAAATCCCATTCAATGTAGCAAGCCACGATAGTGTGGACGTTTACTACACCAAAAGACTTTTACAATTGACATCCAACTACTTGAATCATTTAATCTTGTAAATAAGGACGCGGAGAATCATAAGTGAAACTCGAAGTTTCTAACCAGTGATTCACCATGCGAACGACCCTATCTCTCATCAAATGAGGGAGCCGAGCAGACAATCGATCCATTTCAAGAAATGGTACGAAGGCCTCTAATTTGTGTCCTCGACATGACCAAGTGACTTTGGCTCCATTCCACTCCCCGGGGTGAGAATGAGTCGACTTTAAATCAGTTTTGGAAAGACAAATTAGGCATTGTTTGATATACTTAATCAATGTTTCTCGTAAGAGGAATTACAAGAATTCTCCTCCAATGGCTTATCTATACGAACTTCAAAAGTCCATAAAAGTCACCAAGAGAACAGCAATGGAGACCATGGCATTGTTTCCAATCCCTCTCCCACTTAGCTTTTTATAACAAAGGGATACGCTATCTAATGCATAATTAAATACACATAAGCATGCATACATGAAATAAAGCACATAGAATATAATCACATAATCAAAATAATACTAGAATATTATTTTCCGACTATTATGGCTTTATCGCATCCCCGTATGCGTCTTCTAGTCTTTAGTCTTCGTTCTTTGAATGCTCCATGTG
Source organism: Euphrasia confusa (assembly GCA_954870475.1). Lineage (NCBI taxonomy): Eukaryota > Viridiplantae > Streptophyta > Magnoliopsida > Lamiales > Orobanchaceae > Euphrasia > Euphrasia confusa. The sequence goes on from OX940958.1 coordinate 15,746,553, forward strand.
ACGGGAATATTAATTCCAATATTTAAATCTATTTATTTTTAATAAATCCAAAAGTTACTTAATTCGAAAATTAAGTCAATCGAATAAATTAAAAATAAAATTAAATATTATTAATATTTTTATTTATTTTTATTTTCCTTTTCTACTCCATTAAATCTCTAGAATCCTATCCAAGACCCACTTGGAATATTCTAGAAGATTTCTATAATGGAATAAGGAAATAAAAATAATTTAGGACTCCTAATCCTTTCAAATTAATTCCTTTCCTAATCTATTAAAAATTCCATAAAGGAATAATTAAATAGGAAAAATTAATTAAGGACTTTTAAAACTTTCCAAATTAATTATTTTTCTAATCCATTAAAAATTCCATAAAGGAATAACTAAATAGGAAAAATAAATTAATTATAAATTTATTTCTTTTCCTATTCCATGAAAACTCCCAAGAATAGGAATAATCAATAAGGAAAAATAAATTTATTCTAAATTTATTCTTTTCCTATTCCATGAGAATTCCCATTAATAGGAATACTCAAAATAGGAAAACCGAATAATTTAGGAAAGTTGGATCTTGGCGGGAGAGCACGAGATCACGAGGACCACGCGTCCCCCCACCATCATCGCCAGCCGAGAGCATCACCACCGCCAATCCCAGCCCACGCGCCACCAACATCGGTGGCTGGCGTGGCCGAGAGTCACCGCGGGGTAGCCCTTCGCGGTCGATCGATCCCCGTGGATCGGCCTTGGGGATGGCCGTCCCTCGTCCTCCCTCTCTTCTTCACCTCCGTCACACGTCTTCCGGTCGTCGTTTCGTCCTCGATCCAACGTAAAATAAATTACAAATTTATTACTACGCTATCCGGTATCGATTCTCTCGTGAAAACGACCTCAAACAATTTCCGAAAAAATAAGAACAAGCATTCACCACACAAGAACGAATCTCGACATCACCGAGAGTTTAATAATCAAGAACATTATTATGACATTAATTAATAAAAATTAAATCTAGCCATAATAATCGGAAACCCTGCAAGGTAGAACAATTTATCGAAAAATACCATGAACTAAAACCAACGCTCTGATACCAATTGTTGGAAATCGATATCCCGGAATTAATAAATTTAAATAAATAAATTATCTAATTAATTCCGACCGAAATCCTCGAATATCCGGATTGTCAAAAAAATTGCGGAACCGACAATCCAATCGAAATCCCTTCGCCGGAAACCACCGCGAACCACCACACGAACCGGGCCCGACCAAAGCAACACCGCCGCGGGATAAACCCGCGGCCAGCCCTAGCCGAGCCCCGCGTGGGGCTCGCGATTGCACACGGAAATCGATGGGGATGCATCGAGCATCCCCCGGGGCTGCTCGTAGCAGCCCCCGGCGGTGAGTCTGGCGACTCACCTAAAGGTACCGATATACCGATCCGATCGATATACCGTGTGTGCGGAAGCGTGTAAAGCAATAGATCTACTATGCCATGATCTTAGTGCACACTTAATGTGTATAAGAACACATATAAACATATATATATACACATCCAATATATATATATATAAGGTTCAACGATTACTTACTTTTGTGACGAAGTGATTCGTTGAAGTCGTTGAGGTGGTGTTGAGTCGATTGAACCACCTCAAATGGATCAGCCTCTCGAAGCTCTCCTTGTGAATGACCTCGTCACTCCTTTAGATCGTCCGGATGTTGAAGCCGCACAAAAGGCCCGGCCTCTACGTGTTGCACACGAACCCGGATGATAAACACCTTGCTTGTTTGAAGTGGTTCTCCAAGAACACTCTCTCTTCTCACTCTTTCTTGTGAATTTCGTGGCTAATGATGATGGTGTTAGAATGAGACATGAAAATCTGATTTTCATGCTCATTATACCCCTTTTACTTCACATGTAACCCCCACCATAATGTGTGTGTCATAACCACACATAATGGGGTGTTATGGTGAAGTTCAAAGGTCACCTCCACATAATCATGCCAAATCATGATATGTGGTCCCATTGGCTTGTGTGGCATGCCATGTCACACTATGTGACATGCATTCCATGCAAGCCATGCATCCCATGCATGTGAAAACCCACGTAAATATTGATTCTAAATCAATATATTTATTAAGCAATGTATATCAATATCGAGCTCGTGTGTGACCCTGTAGGTATGATTTTATCGATCAATATTATATTGTTCCCAACAATTAATATTATCAAATAATCATTTAACATCCATAGACGACCTTATTGCTGGAAATCGATATCCCGGGGTATCAAAAATTGCGGAACCGATAACCCCGACCGAAATCCCATCGCCGGAAACACGCGAACCACCAAACGGAACCGGGCACGACAAGAGAGTCGTCGCCGCGGGAAAAACCCGCGGCTAGAAACCCTAGCCGAGCCCCCGCCGGGGCTCGCGATCGCTGCCCTAGCGATCGCCGGGGATGCACGCGCATCCCCATGGGGCTGTTCCGAACAGCCCCCGGCGGTGAGTCCGGCGACTCACCGCCACCGCCGAGGAGGTCGGTGCGCCCAACGCACCCGCCGCGGCCCAGCCGCGGCTGCCCCCGCGATCGACCGTGAGGTCGATCGCATGCCCCGGCGTCCAGCCGGGGCGTCCTCGTGGGGGCCCCGCGATCGACGCCCTAGGGCTCGATCGCACCCCTCGGCTCCCAGCCGAGGGTCCTCGAACCTTCGCCGGGGATCTCGAATCCCCATCCCCGAAGTTCATACGTTTTCCCAGATCGTGCGTTCATGTATGTATCACAATCAATTCACATAAAATCATAGAAGAGAGTATATGATTTTACCTTTTGATTCGTTGTGCGGAGAAACGAAATCGAGATGATGACCTTACGATCTTCCCACGTATTCCTTGCACTAGCTTGAACGTCGGGTGGACGACGATCCTCCAAGCTTATGGATCCTCTTCTCTCTCTCTCTACTTTCTCTCTCTAGGAGAATTATGATCTTGTGTTATGTAGAATAGAGAAGACCATGTAGTGCTTTTATAGGCTACGTAGGGGATCTAAAGGAGGTGGAATATTGGGCTTTCAATATTAATGATTGAATTGAGCCCAAGCCCAAATCTATTAATCTCCCATTAATATTAATTAATTTATTTTCCACTATATAAATTAATTGCACTCCCAATATTAAACCATATTATATCAAATAATATTTCTCCGGTAGTATTATTTATTCCGTGTATTTAAGATTTAAATATCCATGAATAAAATTAATTTATTGCTAATTAATTTATTCATCTCTTGAATCCGAGACTAGTACCATTCAACCTTAATTATTGTGCGGAACGAATCCACTCATGAGGTTTACACAATAATTCCTTATGAACTCATCTCGGGGATATTATCAACCCTTCCGGGATACACTTTCCCGTCAAGTATTCACGGCATGTCATATATAAAATATAGTGACCCAACTTAACCGGTAATTAACCCAATAATTAAATCGGTTAATTCCTTTGGAAAATCAAAGTCACACATATTAAATATACACACCCGTAATAGTATCGGGGATTAAGAATAAAATACTCTGAGACTTGAATCGATTATCTCAAGGCAATCCTAATCGATAAATCTCAAGCGATCCGCCCAATACACCAAGTGTACAAGTGTGATAAAATAATTAAGATAAATTATTTTCTCTCTCACACAACGACTATACCGATGGATTGGTCTGGGTCCATCTAGGTCGTGAGCAACTGTTCGATTAAATACGAGTAAACGATAGTATGATCTTCTGTGCGCCCATGCACACCATACTAACTACAACGTATAAAATCCAGGACTATATTTTGCATAATTAATTAATAATAAATGCAAATAATTGTTTTTTAATTAAATAGATTAAATGCTATGACCGGGAGTTTTACCGTTACTTAAATCTAGACATTAAGTACACAACTCCAACAATCTCCCACTTGTACTAAGGTCTAGTCATTTCCTCCAAACTCCCGACTCCCATACTCATCACGTGCTTAGAGTTGTACTTCCAAGAAGTACTATGTGAATGAGCACTCTAGGTTGTCGCTCTGAAGTTATCTTGGTGACTACTGCATCGTCTTCCTTCACGATGACTCGTATCAGATGGTACTTGCTCTATGTGTTAACATCACTTTTGACTTATGACTTCTTACAGTTTACCCTGCACCGCTATCCAATAGCCTTTGGTAAACTAAGAGTCATATCTAAGTCAAGAGGTTATCCCGGAACCTAACCAAAACTTCCGCTGCCTCTGAGGCTGCTTATTCGGTTATGAGAGAGTCTGAGAAGCGTCCTGCTTATCACTCTTTCACTTCATGGTTCCACCTCTTTCTAAAAGTGAACACATAGTCTGATATCGACTTGCATTGGTCCTCCTCTGATTTAAGATCTGAGAATTTGTAATCAAAGAGGATTTCGTCTTGCTTAATAATCCAGTACTTCGCAAGTACTATTACAGCATCCGAAAATCTCTTGTCTAGATTACTTTGATATCCTCCCACTACGCAAACGGCATAATTGATATCAGGTTCTTGTTTTACAACATTGCATCTATAAAGCTTTCCATACTTGAAGTATAGGAAACTGCTTTGTCCTCATCTATCTCCTTCATGTGTTCGAACACATACCCTTTAGATAGATGTATATTCTGTCTCTGAAAGGCAATAACCTTTCTCAGAAGTATGCATGTTTAAAACAAACCATAATCGTATAAGATATCTAGGAGAAGTACAATGTTCTTATCCTCAGATCGAAAGATCTCAAGAACATGCTCTAACTTCTACTCAATCTTATAACATTTTCTACATTGTTGCCAATGATGAAATTGTCATCTTCATAAAATCTCCGAGAGACACCACCTTGTTTCTATTACATCTCCAATACACCTATCGTCTATGCCTTTTGATGAATCCATCAAATGGACTATCCCATCAATTCGCAAGTTCCACGATTTATAGCTTTGTTTCAATCCATAAATGGATTTACTAAGCTTGTACTCTAAATGATCTTGCCTCTTAACAATAATCCTTATTGTTTTCTAAGCAGGCACATTTAGATCTAGTACCGCCCTCGTGCAGAGCTAGGGATCGATTTCATCTTTACTAGATCCAGAGTCCGAAACTCTTCTAGTCTTATGAACATCTCTGATTGTTCAACAACCTCCCACTGCAACGGCGTCCCGGTGTATAACAGTAATAACAGTAGGTGCAGTGTGTGGTGTACCTCTACTCGGTTTGGCTGGTTCCTAGTCTTTGTCCATTTTCTCATTCCAAGGTACTGTGTCAGTTCGGGCTTTGTGGTTCTTCTAATAGTCTTCCTCTAAGAACCGGGCGTTACACGTCCTTCTGGTTCATAGTACTATAGAACACACAATACTTTGTTCATCTAGGATATCCTACAACCATATTGAATATGCCGTTGTCTCCAGGAATATCCATAGAACATAGGTAGTTCCGAACAACTTGTTCTTTCACTATTAGAATTCTATTTCTTACTGACTCACCATCTCTACACGTAAATGTATGGTGTAGTCTTTTGAGACTTAATCTCAATCTTTGATTGTGTTACGTGGTAGCCTCCGCGACTAAGTCGCAGGCTTCCAATGGATATACATTGAAGGTTCCCCATAATTGCCTTGTGACTGAAACACTTCGCTTTTATGGCACATCAAGCACTCTAATCCATCTTCGAGTATTCTTAAAAGAACTACTCGCACCTTACACATATCATTGATCATTCTCAATACTTGTCCGAATTCTATCTTTTACCAAAAAGGTATACTTTAGTTGTATTATCTTCCAAACTTGATTCTTAGGTCGGAAGGTCCATTCCTTCAACTATAATTGATCAAATCAATTTCGACCTTTTGAATCTTATTTGAATAAATACTACTAAGTATAAGAATTCACAAGTATAATGATCTAACAAGAAATACATCTAACAAGTTATAGAACGGTTTGTTGCATTGTGGTAGACTAAGGATTCATCATTCACATATTGCTATCTAATGTACCAGAATAGATAATGCCCATTATTTCTTATCAAAATCATCACCATGATTAAAGAAATAAAATATCCATTCATAAATAATAGAAATCCAGAACAGAAGTTCTTTCTAAAATAAAGGGTACATAATGCAATAAACTTGAAATGAAATCCTATTTAACTACTAAAGCAGATAAATGTCTTCCACTGCAACAGCTGCCTCCTCTACAGCTTTCGCCTGTGTAGACTCGAACTCTTCTTCTCTAAGTCGCCGGGTTTTCTGGAACCCCTGCATTTAAAATGCACATACCGTCAGTGGTTCCATATCTATACACCAGATTTCTGGTAGATAATACCACTGACTATGTTTTTACGACTAAAGAAAAATTCGTACCTTTGAGAGGACATTCAGACTTCCAGTGTCCAGTCTTATTGCATCGGAAGCACTTGCCTCTTGGCTTTGCAGCCCCCACTCGTGGTCCATTCCTCTTGGCACCACTGGGTTTCCAGGCTTGCTTCCTTTTCTTGCCCCTACCTCCAACAGGCTTCAAGCCCTTGGACTTGGTAGCTACAAGCGCTTGAGACTTGCCCTTCTTGTAGATCCCCTCTGCCGCCTTTAGTTCAGTCAGGTGTTGCGCAAGAGTATAAGATAGTTTACCCATATTATAGCTCATACGAAACTGCTCAAAACTAGGGGTCAGAGACTGGAGTATGATGTCGACTTGCGTCTCAGCATCAATAGAAGCTCCTAGGATCTCAAGTTCATTCAACAAACTCATCATCTTAAGAACGTGCTCCCCAACGGGCGTTCCTTCAGACTGAGTAGTCGACATGAGGATTCTCATGGCTTCTTGCCTAGCCGCACGATCTTGCTCCCCAAACATCTCCTTGAGGTTAAACATCATATCATAGGCAGTGTCCATCGACTGATGTTGGGTTTGGAGTACATTTGACATTGAAGCCAAAATATAACTGCTGGAATTCGATATCCCGGGGTATCAAAAAATTGCGGAACCGATAACCCCGACCGAAATCCCGTCGCCGGAAACCAATCACGAGCACCACGATATCCGGAGCTCAACCGGAGAGTCGCCGCGGGATGAACCTGCGGCCGAAACCCTAGCCGAGCCCCACCGTGGGCTCGCGATCGCGTGCGATCGCATGGGGCTGCTCCGGCAGCCCCGGGCGGCGGTGAGTCCGGCGACTTCACCGCCGTCGCCGCCGTGAGGAGGGGCGCCAGCCGAGGCACCAGCCCTCGTCAGCCCCGCGATCGACCTCACGGTCGATCGCTCGCCCCGGCTCCAGCCGGGGCTTCCCTCTCGCGCACGCCGCGATCGAACCCTAGGTTCGATCGCACCCCTCGGCTCCCAGACGAGGGTCCTTCGAACGTTCGCCGGGGATCTCGAATCCCCGTCCCCGAAGTTCGTCGTTTTCCTGGATCTTGTGTTCATGTATATGTCACAATTTAATTCACATAAATTCACACGAAGGAGTTTATGATTTGTACCTTTTGATTTGTTGTGCGGAGAAACAAAATCAATCGAAGACCTTTGAATCTTCCCACGTATTCCTTGCACTCCGTTCGAACGTCGGGTGGGCGACGATCTATCGAACTCCTATGGATCTCCTTCAACTCTTTAGAATATCAAGTATGATAATTCTTGTCTTATTCAAGTTATGAATTATGAAGGCCATGTAGTGCTTTTATAGGCTACGTAGGGGATCTAAAGGAGGTGGAATATTGGGCTTCCAATATTGAAGATTAAATTGAGCCCAATGCTCAAGTCCATTAATCCTTATCAATATTAATTAATTTATTTTCCACTATATAAATTAATTGCACTCCCAATATTAAACCATATTATATCAAATAATATTTCTCCGGTAGTATTATTTATTCCGTGTATTTAAGATTTAAATATCCATGAATAAAATTAATTTATTGCTAATTAATTTATTCATCTCTTTAATCCGAGACTAGTACCATTCAACCTTAATTATTGTGCGGAACGAATCCACTCATGAGGTTTACACAATAATTCCTTATGAACTCATCTCGGGGATATTATCAACCCTTCCGGGATACACTGTCCGGTCAATCATTCACGGCATGCCATATATGAAATATAGTGACCCAACTTAACCGGTAATTAACCCAATAATTAAATCGGTTAATTCCTTTGGTAAATCAAAGTCACTTATATTAAATATACACACCCGCAATAATATCGGGGATTAAGAATAAAATACACTGAGACTCGAATCGATTATCGCCGGCAATCCTAATCGATGAATCTCGACGATCCGCTCAATACACCAAGTGTACAAGTGTGATAAAATAATTAAGATAAATTATTTTCTCTCTCACACAACGACTATACCGATGGATTGGTCCATGTCCATCTAGGTCGTGAGCAACCATTTGATTATATACGAGTAACCGATAGTATGATCTTCTGTGTGCCCATGCAACACCATACTAACTACAACGTATAAAATCCAGGACTATAATTTTGCATAATTAATAAATAATTAAACGCAAACAATTGTTTATTAATTTAATAGATTAAATGCTATGACCGGGAGTTTACTGTTACTTAAATCTAGACATTAAGTACACAACTCCAACAATCTCCCACTTGTACTAAGGTCTAGTCATTTCCTCCAAACTCCCGGTTCCCATACTCATCACTGATGGAGTTGTATTCTAAATGTCTAGTTTAGTGCAAATACGGAACTCCTTATCTATACCTTAATTCAAGATATGACTCAAGCATGATTGCATTTAATGCAATAGTCCTTGATGTATACGTTGTAGACAGTATGGCGTGAGGAGACACGCGGAAGATCATACTGTCGGTTACTCGTATACTATCGAACAGTAGCTCACGACTTAGATGGACAGGGACAATCCATCGGTACGTCGTAGTGTGACTGGTAGATAGTCGGTCTTGACTATCATGTTACACTCGTACACTTGGTGTATTGAGCAGGACCACGGGAGGGCGTTCGATTTATACTAATCGATGTAATCGAACTAGACCTCAGATATTACGGATATGTGAGTTCTTAATCCCTATATAATTATAGGTGCGTGTGTCCAATGCTCGGTTCTTTGATGTGCCAATGAGTGAGATTAATTGATTAGTCAATATTCTCGGTAGATTGGGAATCGGTATTGTACACACGGCATGCTATAGATTATAGACAGGAAACCGTGTCCCATTTATTGGGTTGATGATGTCCCCGAGATGAGCTCATAAAGTTTATCATGTAAACCCTGCAGGTGGATTCGTTCCACATGATAATAAGGATGAGTGGTACTAGTCTCGGATAATAAGAAATGAATTAATTTAATTATTAGTAATTAATTAATTCATGGACATGCGATATCTTAAACACGGGGAAAATCATATATGTAATACGGCGGGAAAATTATTGACGGAATAATTTGAATTAATTAATTGGGAAATCATTTATAATTTTATAGTGGAATTAATTATAAATAAAATTGTGGAATTTAATTAAGGTTTTCTTTTTGGGACACCAAGTTAATTAAATTTCAATTTAAGCCTAATTAATTAATTGCCTATGGGTCCCTAGTGTGGCCTATATAAAACCCTCGTCTCTCTTCTCTAAACCTACAGAACGCCGCTATAATTAATTCTGTGGAGAAATTATTTTGTTAGCGCAATTATTCTCTTTTCCACTTAATTAATTTAGATTAGCGCAGTGTTTTTCTTTTCTGTAGAAATTAATTTGCTAGCGCAAATATATTTATGGATACAGAATAGTTTTTCTTTTCTGCAGAAATTAATTTGCTAGCGCAAATATATTTCTGGAGACAGAATAATAAAAACGTGAAAAGGAGGGTTTGAGAGAGAAGAAGAAGAGAAACTCCAAGCGGATCGATGCCCACACATCGGCTGGAGCAAGAGGGCTAGGATACACGCTAGAAGACTCGAGGTATCTGTCAATTCGGCTTCTCCGAATCACGCGACAAAGGTATATGAAATCGAAACCCTATTTCCGCAATCATTCGATTTCTTTCTCGTTAAAAATACATCGGACGAACGATCGGGTTCCGGGAGTCGTGGTACGTGTTCCTCGACTACTGGGGGTTCAAGGACCTTCGGATCGGTAGTCGGAAGAGGAAAAACGGACCGGAAACGAGCCCGGAACAGCAGAACGCGCTGCTGTTCGCGGACGAACAGCGCCCGCTGAAAGGCAAACGGCGACCGCCGTTTTAGGCCTAAACAGCGCCCGCTGTTTTGTGGGCAGCGCCCGCTGCCTGAGACGGAGCAGCGGCCTTGTCACGCGGTTGTCCTTCGGGGCAATGGCTGGGCGTGATTTGGCACACGGGCTGTTACGTGAACGGAGCAACGCTTCCGGAGGTCGACTGGGAGTGTTCGGATGTTCGAGTGATCGAACGAACACATCCCGGGTAGTCGATTTCCAACAATCACGTGCTTAAAATGTACTTCCGAGAAGTACTATGTGAGTGAGCAATCTAGGTTGCCGCTCTGAAGTTATCTTGGTGACTACTACGTCGTCTCCCTCGACGATGACTCGTATCAGGTGGTACTTGCACTATGTGTTATCATCACTTTTAGACTTATGACTTCTTCCGGTTTACCATGCACCGCTATGTAATAGCCTTTGATAAACCAAGAGTCATATCCAAGTCTTAGAGGTTATCCCGGAACCTAACCAAAACTTCCGCTGCCTCTGAGGCTGCTATTCGGTTATGAGAGAGTCCGAGAAGCGTCCTGCTTATCACTCTTTCATATTAAAAGTTCCACCTCTCCAAAAGTGAACACATAGCCTGATATCGACTTACACTGGTCCTTCTCTGATTTGGGATCTGAGAAAATGTAATCTAAGAAGATTTCGTCTTGCTTAATAATCCAGTACTTTGCAAGTACCATTATAGCATTTGAAATTCTCTTTTCAAGATTACTTTGATATCCTCCCACTACGAAAACCGCATAGTTGATATCAGGTTCTTGTTTTCCAACAATGCATTTAAGCTTTCCACACAAAGTGTAGGAAACTGCTTTGTATTATCTATCTCCTTTATGTGTTCGAAACACACGACTTTAGATAGATATATTTATTCTGTCTCTGAGAGGTAACAACCTTTCTCAGAACTTATGCATGTTAAAACAAACCATAATCGTATAAGATGTCTAGGAGAAGTACAATGTTCTTATTTCTAGATCATAAGATCTCAAGAACACGCTCTAACTTCTACTTAATCTTATATCCCGATTTATTTAGAAAACCATCATTTTGTGTCTCACAACATCTTTACATTGTTGCCAATGATAAAATATTATCTACATAAAATCTCCGAGAAACACCACCTTGTTTCCATTACGTCTCTAATACACCTATCGTCTCTGCCTTTTGATCGAATCCATCAGATGGACTATCCCATCAATTCGCAAGTTCCACGATTCTCAGCTTTATTTCAATCCTAAATGGATTTACTAAGCTTGTACTCTAAATGATCTAGCCTCTTAACAATAATATTTTTTTTTTATTGTTCCAAGCAGGCACATTTAGATCTAGTACCGCCCTTATGCAGAGCTAGGGGTCGATTTCATCTCTACTAGATCCAGAGTCCGAACTCCTCTAGTCTTATGAATATCTCCTGGTTGTCCGACAACCTCCCACTGCAATGGCGTCCCGGTGTATAACAGTAATAACAATAGGTGCAGTATGTGGTGTACTTCTACTCGGTTTGGCTGGTTCCTAGTCTTTTGTCCTTTTTCTCTTCCAAAGGTATTTCTCCAGTTCAGGCTTTGTGGTTCGTCTAATAGTCTTCCTCTAAGAACCGGGCGATACACGTCCTTCTGGTTCATAGTACTATAGAACACACAATACTTTGTTCATCTAGGATATCCTACAACCATATTGAATATGCCGTTGTATCCAGGAATATCCATAGAACATAGGTAGTTCCGAACAACTTGTTCTTTTACTATTAGATCTCCATTTCTTATTTACAACGCACCATCTCTACACGTAAGTGTATGGCGCGGCCCTTTGGGATTGAATCCCAATCTTTGATTATGCTATGTGTTATTTAGATAAGTGATGGCCTCCGCGACCGAGTCGCAGGCTCCTAATGGATATACTTTGATGGTTCCCCATAATAGCTTATGTGTCCATTGACTAGTCAAAACACTTTGCTTTTATGGCACATCAAGTACTCTAATCCATCATCGCGTATTCTTGAAAGAATTACTCGTACCTTTCTAATTTACACATATGTCTGCATATCTAATCATTTCTAACACTTGTCCGAATTCTATCCTTTACCCAGAAAGGTTTGCTTAGATGTATTATCCTCCAAATTCAATCCTTAGGTCGGAAGGTCCATTCCTTCAACTATAATTGATCAAATCAATTTCGACCATTTGAATCTTATTTGAAAATACTACTAAGTATAAGAATTCACAAGTATAATGATTTAATAAAGAAATATATCTAACAAGTAAAACAAGTTATAGAACGGTTTGTTGCATTGTGGTAGACTTAGGATCTATCATTCATATATTGCCATCTAATGTACCAGAATAGATAATACCCATTATTTCTTCTCAAAATCATCCAATGATTAAAGAAATAAAATATCCATTCATAAATAATAGAAATCCAGAACTAAACGTTCTTTCTAAAATAAGGGTACATAATGCAATAATCTTAAAATGAAATCCTATTTAACTACTAAAGTAGATAAATGTCTTCCACCACAACAGCTGCCTCCTCCACAGCTTTTGCCCGTGTAGACTCGAACTCTTCTTCTCTAAGTCGCCGGGTTTTCTGGAACCCCTGCATTCAAAATGCACATACCGTCAGTGGTTCCATATCTACGCACCAGAATTCTGGTAGATAATACCGCTGACTATGTTTTTACGACTAAAGAAAAATTCGTACCTCTGAGAGGACATTCAGACTTCCAGTGTCCAGACTTGTTGCATCGGAAGCACTTGCCCCTTGGCTTTGCAGCCCCCACTCGTGGTACAGTCTTCTTGACACCACTGGGTTTCCAGGCTTGCTTCCTCCTCTTGCCCCTACCTCCGACAAGCTTCAAGCCTTTGGACTTGGTAGCTACAAGCGCTAGAGACTTGCCCTTCTTGTAGATCCCCTCTGCCGCCTTCAGTTCAGTCAGGAGTTGCGCAAGAGAATAAGATAGTTTACCCATATTATAACTCATGCGAAACTGCTCAAAACTAGGGGTCAGAGACTGGAGTATGATGTCGAGTTGCGTCTCAGCATCAATTTGAGCTCCTAGGATCTCAAGCTCATTCAACAGACCCATCATCTTAAGAACGTGCTCCCCTACGGGCGTTCCTTCAGACTGAGTAGTTGTCATGAGGACTCTCATTGCTTCTTGCCTTGCTGCACGATCTTGCTCCCCAAACATCTCCTTGAGGTTAAACATCATATCATAGGCAGTGTCCATCGACTCATGTTGGGTTTGGAGTACATTTGACATGGAAGCCAAAATATAACACCTAGCCATTTCATCAGCCTTTTTCCACTTCCGATATGTCAGTTTTTCCTCATCAGTCGAGGCAGCCGTGGGCTCAGCAGGGCAGACTTCATGGAGTACAAACTTGTACTCCTCCGAAGTCAGGACAATGTCTAAATTTCTCTTCCAATCAATATAGTTGGGGCCAGTGAGCTTATGCTCCTTGAGTATCATAGAAAGTGGGTTCATAGCTATTCTCTAAACCTATAAGCACATTTAAACAAACAATCAATTTAATATCCGATATTATCTCCCTCAAATAATATCATTAAATTACTAATCACATCTAAAATCCCATCAGGTAAGGCAAGCCACGTTGTGTGGACGTTTACCCACCCAAATGATTTAGCAATTAGATTTTCTTTGGTCATACATCACTTATAGCGTAACCTCGTTGGGAGGAATACTATAAGGCGTATCTAAGTGTAAACCATTACTCAGCACCAAAGTGAATCGTTTGGAATTGCTACATCACCGCAAGCCACGTTGTGTGGACGTTTACGATAACCTCACAATTCTTCACAATTCCTTACAACTGTCTACATCAATTAATCCAAAATCCGTCAGTATAGTAAGCCACGTTGTGTGGACGTTTACTACACTAAGAGACTTTTATAATTGACTCCCAGTTACAAGATCCATTCGATTTTCGTAAATCAAGACGCGGAGAATCATAAGTGAAACTCGATGTTTCTAACTAGTGATTCACCATGCGAACAACCCTATCTCTCATTAGATGAGGGAGCCGAGCAGACAAACGATCCATCTTCAAAAAGAATGGTACGAATGTCTCTAATTTGTGTCATCCACATGACCAAGTGGCTCTGGCTCCATTCCACTCCCCGGGGTGAGAATGAGTCGACTTGAAGTCAGTTTCAGAAAGACAAATTAGGCATTGTTTGATAAACTTAATCAATGTTTCTTGTAAAAGGAATTACAAGAATTCTCCTCCAATGACACATCTATACGAACTTCAAAAGTCCATAAGAGTCACCAAGAGAACAGTAATGGAGACCATGGGAATGTTTCCATCCCCTCTCCCACTTATCTTTTTATAACAAAGGGATACGCTATCTAATGCATAATTAAACACATAAGCATGCATACAAGCAATAAAGCTAATAGCACATAGTCAAAATAATGCTAGAAAAATTATTTTCCGACTATCATGGCTTTATTCCATCTCCGTATGCGTCTTCTAGTCTTCAGTCTTCGTTCTTGAATGCTCCATGTGACGAGAATATTAATCCCAATATTTAAATCTATTTATATTTAATAAATCCAAAATATACTCAATTCGAAAATTAAGTCAATCGAATAAATCAAAAATAAAATTAAATATTTATTAATATTTTTATTTATTTATTTTCCTATCTAATTCTATTAAATCTCTTAGAATAATCTATCCAAGTAAAACTTGGAATACTCTAGAAGACTTCTATAATAGAATAAGGAAATAAAATAAATTAGGACTCTTCTACTTTCCAAGATTAATTAATTTCCATTACTATGAAAATTCCCATAAAATAGGAATAATCAAATAGGAAATAAATCAATTCATTAATTAATTATTTTCCTATCTAATTCTATTAAATCTCTAGATTCCTATTCCAAGTAGAACTTGGAATATTCTAGAAGACTTCCATAATAGAATAAGGAAATAAATAATATTAATTAATTCTTTTCCTATCTCCATGAGAGTTCCCAAACCTAGGAATACTCAAAATAGGAAAACTTGAATCAATTAGGAAAGTGAATCTAGGTAGGAGTAGCATGGGTTGGGGATCCCCACACCACCCCCACCGCCGACCACCATCATCGCCGGGCACCACCGCCGCCGCCTCCTAGCCACGCGCCACCACCACTGGTGGCCGGCGTTGCCGGAAGCCCTAGCGAGAAGCCCCCACGGTGGGGTCGATCGATCCTCATGGGGATCGATCATGGGGATGATCGACCCCCCGGTTTTTCGTCCTCTTCGTCTTCTTCGTCACACGTGTTCTCCGGCGGTCGTCTCGGCATCGATCCAACGTAAATAAATTAAAAGAAATAAATTTACAATTCCGGTATCGATTCTATACATGAAATCGACCCTATACACTTTCCGGAAAACATAGAACAATAATAATAAATCTAAATTCGGTCAACCCCCGAATTTTTACTATTACAAGCATTCATCCACACAAAACGAATCTCGACATGTCCGAGAGTTTAATAACGAATAATCATGGTAAAATTAAATAGCTATTAATTAAACGAATAATTAACAATTAATTTAAACCATGATAGTCGGAATCCCTGCAAGGTAGAACACAATTGAACACATACATGAACACGAAACCAAACGCTCTGATACCAATTGTTGGAATTCGATATCCCGGGGTATCAAAAAATTGCGGAACCGATAACCCCGACCGAAATCCCGTCGCCGGAAACCAATCACGAGCACCACGATATCCGGAGCTCAACCGGAGAGTCGCCGCGGGATGAACCCGCGGCCGAAACCCTAGCCGAGCCCCACCGTGGGCTCGCGATCGCGTGCGATCGCATGGGGCTGCTCCGGCAGCCCCGGGCGGCGGTGAGTCCGGCGACTTCACCGCCGTCGCCGCCGTGAGGAGGGGCGCCAGCCGAGGCACCAGCCCTCGGCAGCCCCGCGATCGACCTCACGGTCGATCGCTCGCCCCGGCTCCAGCCGGGGCTTCCCTCTCGCGCACGCCGCGATCGAACCCTAGGTTCGATCGCACCCCTCGGCTCCCAGCCGAGGGTCCTTCGAACGTTCGTCGGGGATCTCGAATCCCCATCCCCGAAGTTCGTCGTTTTCCCGGATCTTGTGTTCATGTATATGTCACAATTTAATTCACATAAATTCACACGAAGGAGTTTATGATTTGTACCTTTTGATTTGTTGTGCGGAGAAACAAAATCAATCGAAGACCTTTGAATCTTCCCACGTATTCCTTGCACTCCGTTCGAACGTCGGGTGGGCGACGATCTATCGAACTCCTATGGATCTCCTTCAACTCTCTAGAATATCAAGTATGATAATTCTTGTCTTATTCAAGTTATGAATTATGAAGGCCATGTAGTGCTTTTATAGGCTACGTAGGGGATCTAAAGGAGGTGGAATATTGGGCTTCCAATATTGAAGATTAAATTGAGCCCAATGCTCAAGTCCATTAATCCTTATCAATATTAATTAATTTATTTTCCACTATATAAATTAATTGCACTCCCAATATTAAACCATATTATATCAAATAATATTTCTCCGGTAGTATTATTTATTCCGTGTATTTAAGATTTAAATATCCATGAATAAAATTAATTTATTGCTAATTAATTTATTCATCTCTTTAATCCGAGACTAGTACCATTCAACCTTAATTATTGTGCGGAACGAAGCCACTCATGAGGTTTACACAATAATTCCTTATGAACTCATCTCGGGGATATTATCAACCCTTCCGGGATACACTGTCCGGTCAATCATTCACGGCATGCCATATATGAAATATAGTGACCCAACTTAACCGGTAATTAACCCAATAATTAAATCGGTTAATTCCTTTGGTAAATCAAAGTCACTTATATTAAATATACACACCCGCAATAATATCGGGGATTAAGAATAAAATACACTGAGACTCGAATCGATTATCGCCGGCAATCCTAATCGATGAATCTCGACGATCCGCTCAATACACCAAGTGTACAAGTGTGATAAAATAATTAAGATAAATTATTTTCTCTCTCACACAACGACTATACCGATGGATTGGTCCATGTCCATCTAGGTCGTGAACAACCATTTGATTATATACGAGTAACCGATAGTATGATCTTCTGTGTGCCCATGCAACACCATACTAACTACAACGTATAAAATCCAGGACTATAATTTTGCATAATTAATAAATAATTAAACGCAAACAATTGTTTATTAATTTAATAGATTAAATGCTATGACCGGGAGTTTACCGTTACTTAAATATAGACATTAAGTACACAACTCCAACAATAACACCTAGCCCTTTCATCAGCCTTTTTCCACTTCCGATATGTCAGTTTTTCCTCATCAGTTGAGGCAGCCGTGGGCTCGGCAGGGCACACTTCATGGAGTACAAATTTGTACTCCTCAGAAGTCAGGACAATGTCTAAATTTCTCTTCCAATCAATGTAATTGGGACCAGTGAGCTTATGCTCCTTGAGTATCACATAAAGTGGGTTCATAGCTATTCTCTAAACCTATAAGCCCATTTAAACAAACAATCAATTTAATATCCGATATTATCTCCCTCAAATAATATCATTAAATTACTAATTACATCTAAAATCCCATCAGGTAAGGCAAGCCACGTTCATGTGGACGTATACCCACCCAAATGATTTAGCAATTAGATTTGCTTTGGTCGTACATCATTATAGTGTTACTTCGTTGGGAAGAATACTATAAAGCGCACCTAAGTGTAAACCATTACTCAGTACTAAGGTGAATCATTTGGAATTGTTACTTCACCGCAAGCCACGTTAGTGTGGACGTTTACGATAACTCACAATCCTTCACAATTCCCTATAACTGTCTACATCAACTATTTCCAAAAATCCCATTCAGCATAGCAAGCCACGTTCGTGTGGACGTTTACTACACCAAAAGATTTTTATAGTTGACTCCCAATTACTTGAAGCATTCGATTTTGTAAATCAAGACGCGGAGAACCATAAGTGAAACTCGAAGTTTCTAACCAGTGATTCACCATGCGAATAACCCTATCTCTCATTAGATGAGGGAGCCGAGCAGACAAACGATCCATCTTCAAAAGAATGGTACGAATGTCTCTAATTTGTGTCATCCACATGACCAAGTGGCTTTGGCTCCATTCCACTCCCCGGGGTGAGAATGAGTCGACTTGAAGTCAGTTTCAGAAAGACAAATTAGGCATTGTTTGATAGACTTAATCAATGTTTCTTGTAAAAGGAATTACAAGAATTCTCCTCCAATGACATATCTATATGAACTTCGAAAGCTCATAAATTTCACCAAGAGAACAGTAATGGAGACCATGGGAATGTTTCCATCCCCGCTCCCACTTAGCTTTTTATAACAAAGGAATACGCTATCTAATGCATAATTAAACACATAAGCATGCATACAAGTAATAAAGCACATATCACATAGTCAAAATAATGCTAGAAAATTATTTTCCGACTATCATGGCTTTATTCCATCTCCGTATGCGTCTTCTAGTCTTCAGTCTTCGTTCTTGAATGCTCCATGTGACGAGAATATTAATCCCAATATTTAAATCTATTTATTTTTAATAAATCCAAAAGATACTTAATTCGAAAATTAAGTCAATCGAATAAATTAAAAATAAAATTAAATATTATTAATATTTTTTTTCCCATCTAATTCTATTAAATCTCTAGAATAATCTATCCAAGTGAAACTTGGAATATTCTAGAAGACTTCTATAATAGAATAAGGAAATAAAATAAATTAGGACTCTTCTACTTTCCAAGATTAATTAATTTTCATGTCTATGAAAATTCCCATAAAATAGGAATAATCAAATAAAAATAAATTAATTCACTAATTAATTATTTTCCTATCTAATTCTATTAAATCTCCAGATTCCTATTCCAAGTAGAACTTGGAATATTCTAGAAGACTTCCATAATAGAATAAGGAAATAAATAATATTAATTAATTCTTTTCCTATCTCCATGAGAGTTCCCAAACTTAGGAATACTCAAAATAGGAAAACTTGAATCAATTAGGAAAGTGAATCTAGGTGGGAGTAGCACGAGATCACGAGGACCCCGCGCCCCCCCACCTTGATCGCCGGCCGGGAGCACCACCGCCGCCGTCCCCAGCCCACGCGCCACCACCTCCGGTGGCCGGCGTGGCCGAGGAGCCCCGCGGGCAGCCCCCTCGATCGATCTCCATGGGATCGATCTCCATGATCGATCCCGAGCCCTTGTACTCCCTCTCTTCATCTCCTTCGTCACATGAGTTCTCCGGCGGTCGTCTCGACATCGATCCAACGTAAATAAATTACAAGAAATAAATTTACAAATCCGGTATCGATTCTATACATGAAATCGACCCTATACACTTTCCGGAAAACATAGAACAATAATAATAAATCTAAATTCGGTCAACCCCCGAATTTTTACTATTACAAGCATTCATCCACACAAAACGAATCTCGACATGTCCGAGAGTTTAATAACGAATAATCATGGTGAAATTAAATAGCAATTAATTAAACGAATAATTAACAATTAATTAAACCATGATAGTCGGAATCCCTGCAAGGTAGAACACAATTGAACACATACATGAACACGAAACCAAACGCTCTGATACCAATTGCTGGAAATCGATATCCCGGGGTATCAAAAATTGCGGAATCGATAACCCCGACCGAAATCCCATCGCCGTAAACACGCGAACCACCAAACGGAACCGGGCACGACAAGAGAGTCGTCGCCGCGGGAAAAACCCGCGGCTAGAAACCCTAGCCGAGCCCCCGCCGGGGCTCGCGATCGCTGCCCTAGCGATCGCCGGGGATGCACGCGCATCCCCATGGGGCTGTTCCGAACAGCCCCCGGCGGTGAGTCCGGCGACTCACCGCCACCGCCGAGGAGGGCGGTGCGCCCAGCCGCGGCTGCCCCCGCGATCGACCGTGAGGTCGATCGCATGCCCCGGCGTCCAGCCGGGGCGTCCTCGTGTGGGCCCCGCGATCGACGCCCTAGGGCTCGATCGCACCCCTCGGCTCCCAGCCGAGGGTCCTCGAACCTTCGCCGGGGATCTCGAATCCCCATCCCCGAAGTTCATACGTTTTCCCGGATCGTGCGTTCATGTATGTATCACAATCAATTCACATAAAATCATAGAAGAGAGTATATGATTTTACCTGTTGATTCGTTGTGCGGAGAAACGAAATCGAGATGATGACCTTACGATCTTCCCACGTATTCCTTGCACTAGCTTGAACGTCGGGTGGGCGACGATCCTCCAAGCTTATGGATCCTCTTCTCTCTCTCTCTACTTTCTCTCTCTATGAGAATTATGATCTTGTGTTATGTAGAATAGAGAAGACCATGTAGTGCTTTTATAGGCTACGTAGGGGATCTAAAGGAGGTGGAATATTGGGCTTCCAATATTAATGATTAAATTGAGCCCAAGCCCAAATCTATTAATCTCCCATTAATATTAATTAATTTATTTTCCACAATATAAATTAATTGCACTCCCAATATTAAACCATATTATATCAAATAATATTTCTCCGGTAGTATTATTTATTCCGTGTATTTAAGATTTAAATATCCATGAATAAAATTAATTTATTGCTAATTAATTTATTCATCTCTTGAATCCGAGACTAGTACCATTCAACCTTAATTATTGTGCGGAACGAATCCACTCATGAGGTTTACACAATAATTCCTTATGAACTCATCTCGGGGATATTATCAACCCTTCCGGGATACACTTTCCCGTCAAGTATTCACGGCATGTCATATATAAAATATAGTGACCCAACTTAACCGGTAATTAACCCAATAATTAAATCGGTTAATTCCTTTGGAAAATCAAAGTCACACATATTAAATATACACACCCGCAATAGTATCGGGTATTAAGAATAAAATACTCTGAGACTTGAATCGATTATCTCAAGGCAATCCTAATCGATAAATCTCAAGCGATCCGCCCAATACACTAAGTGTACAAGTGTGATAAAATAATTAAGATAAATTATTTTCTCTCTCACACAACGACTATACCGATGGATTGGTCCGGGTCCATCTAGGTCGTGAGCAACTGTTCGATTAAATACGAGTAACCGATAGTATGATCTTCTGTGCGCCCATGCACACCATACTAACTACAACGTATAAAATCCAGGACTATATTTTGCATAATTAATTAATAATAAATGCAAATAATTGTTTTTTAATTAAATAGATTAAATGCTATGACCGGGAGTTTTACCGTTACTTAAATCTAGACATTAAATACACAACTCCAACACTTATGACTTTATCGATTGCACACGTAGGATCGAATGACATATCCCAACAATCTCCCACTTGGCCTTCAGAGCCAGTGTGCTGTCAATTTCCTGTTGTCACTTTATGTCTAAATTTGAACTTGAGGCAAGACTCGAGTCATCCTCAATCGGTTCAAACCTTTCTTGGACTTTGAGACAGACTGTAAAACCAGATTTATCACTATGATACGAATCTGGACGTGGCCACGTATTTTCCACAGTCTCGACTCTCCAAGTGGCCTGTAAGACATGTATCCCATTATAAAATGGAGGACAATCCCATCTTGTCAATCCAAGCTCTCCCACTTGCTTCCTGATATACCCAATAACAAGTTTTATAACCGTTGGAGTTGTGTACTTAATGTCTAGATTTAAGTAACGGAAACTCACGATCCATTGCCATTAATCTATTTAAATTAAATAAACAATTATTTGCATTTAATTATTATTAATTAAATTATGCAAAATTATAGTCCTGGATTTTATACGTTGTAGTTAGTATGGTGTTGCATGGGCGCACAGAAGATCATACTATCGGTTACTCGTATTTGATCGAACAGTTGCTCACGACCTAGATGGACACGGACCAATCCATCGGTATAGTCGTTGTGTGAGAGAGAAAATAATTTATCTTAATTATTTTATCACACTTGTACACTTGGTGTATTGAGCGGATCGTTTGAGATTTATCGATTAGGATTGCCGGCGATAATCGATTTAAGTCTCAGTGTATTTTATTCTTAATCCCCGATACTATTGCGGGTGTGTATATTTAATATAAGTGACTTTGATTTTCCAAAGGAATTAACCGATTTAATTATTGGGTTAATTACCGGTTAAGTTGGGTCGCTATATTTTATATATGACATGCCGTGAATACTTGACGGGAAAGTGTATCCCGTAAGGGTTGATAATATCCCCGAGATGAGTTCATAAGGAATTATTATGTAAACCCTGCAGGTGGATTTGTTCCGCATAATAATTAAGGATGAATGGTACTAGTCTCGGATATAAGAGATGAATAAATTAATTAGCAATAAATTAATTTTATTCATGGATATTTATATCTTAAATACACGGAATAAATAATACTACCGGAGAAATATTATTTGATATAATATGGTTTAATATTGGGAGTGCAATTAATTTTATATAGTGGAAAATAGAATTAATTAATATTAATGGATTAATAGATTTGGGCTTGGGCTCAATTTAATCATTAATATTGGAAGCCCAATATTCCACCTCCTTAAGATCCCCTACGTAGCCTATAAAAGCACTACATGGTCTTCTCTATTCTCATAACTTGAAGATCACAATTCTAGAGAGAGAAAGTAGAGAGGAGGATCCATGGAGTTCGGTAGATCGTCGCCCACACGACGTCCGGGCTAGTGCAAGGAATACGTCGGAAGATCTCAAGGTCGTCAAATTGAGTTCTTCGTTTTTCCGAACAACGAGAACGAGGTAAATCGTAAAACCCTCTTTATGATTTTATCGTTTAATTATCGTAAAAATATCATGAACCAAGATCCGAGAACGCGACTCATGACGAGGACGAACCGGGCGGTGGTGGTCGTAGACCACCGGACCGCGGCGGCTCGTCGGCTCGATCGGAGATGGGTCGAGAGGGCGAGAACCCTCGGCTGGACGCCGAGGGTGGCGATCGATGCCCTAGGGCTCGATCGCCGGGCGCGCAAGGAGAAGCCCCGGCTGGTGTCGGGGCGTGCGATCGACGCTCGGTCGATCGCTGGGGGCAGCCGCGGGCTGGTGCCGCGGCAGGCGCCCCCTCCTCCATCGGCGGTGGCGGTGAGTCGCCGGACTCACCGCCGGGGGCTGCACGATGCATCCCCATGCGATCGCCCACCGCAATCGCGAGCCCCTCGCGGGGCTCGGCTAGGGTTTGCCGTGGGTTCATCCCACGGCGGTTACCTTGGTCGGGCTCCGGCATGCGTGGTAGTTCGCGGTGGTTTCCGGCGAAAGGATTTCGATTGGATTGTCGGTTCTGCAATTTTGACAATCCGGATATTCGAAGGATTTCGGTCGGAATTAATTAGATGATTTATTAATTTAAATTTATTAATTCCGGGATATTGATTTCCAACAATTGGTATCAGAGCGTTGGTTTTAGTTCATGGTATTTTTCGATAAATTGTTCTACCTTGCAGGGTTTCCGATTATTATGGCTAGATTTAATTATTGTTAATTAATGTCCATAATATTGCTCTTGATTATTAAACTCTCGGTGATGTCAATATTTGTTCTTGTGTGGTGAATGCTTGTTCTTATTTTTCCGGAAATTGTATGAGGTCGATTTCATGTAGAGAATCGATACCGGATAGCGTAGTAATAAATTTGTAATTTATTTTACGTTGGATCGATTCCGAAACGACGACCGGAAAATTGTGACGGAGGAGACGAAGAGAGGGAGGACTCGGTTCGGCCATCCCCATGGTCGAACCATGAAGGATTGAAGGCCGCGGGGATGCCTCAATCGTGGCTGGCCGGAACCGCCGACTCCACCGGTGGTGGTGGATCACCGGTGAGGCTAGCCGGGCGGTTGGCGACCCTCGGTCAATGCTACGGGGATGGACACGGGGATCCCCAATCCGTGTTCGTTCCGGTAAAGATCCAACTTTCATAAATTATTCGTTTTTCCTATTTTGAGTATTCCTATTTTTGGGAATTCTCATGGAATAGGAAAAGAATAAATTTAGAATAAATTTATTTTTCCTTATTGATTATTCCTATTCTTGGGAATTTTCATAGATTAGGAAAAGAGAATAAATTTATAATTAATTTATTTTTCCTATTTAATTATTCCTTTATGGAATTTTTAATGGATTAGGAAAATAATTAATTTGGAAAGTTTAGAAGTCCCAAATTATTTTTTCCTTATTTAATTATTCCTTTATGGAATTTTTAATGGATTAGGAAAGGAATTAATTTGGAAGGACTAGGAGTCCTAATTTATTTTATTTTCTTATTCTATTATAGAAGTCTTCTAGAATATTCCAAGTGGGTCTTGGATAGATTATTCTAGAGATTTAATAGAATTAGATAGGAAAATAAATAAATAAAAATATTAATAATATTTAATTTTATTTTTGATTTATTCGATTGACTTAATTTTCGAATTAAGTAACTTTTGGATTTATTAAAAATAAATAGATTTAAATATTGGAATTAATATTCCCGTCACATGAAGCATTCAAGAACGAAGACTAAAGACTAGAAGATGCGTACGGAGATGCGATAAAGCCATAATAGTCGGAAAATAATATTCTAGTATTATTTTGATTATGTGATAATATTCTATGTGCTTTATTTCATGTATGCATGCTTATGTGTATTTAATTATGCATTAGATAGCGTATCCCTTTATTGTAAAAAGCTAAGTGGGAGAGGGTATGGAAACATATCCATGGTCTCCATTGCTGTTCTCTTAGTGACTTTTATGGACTTTCGAAGTTCGTATAGACAAGTCATTGGAGGAGAATTCTTGTTGATGGAGTTATATTCTAAATGTCTAGTTTAGTGACAATATGGAACTCCTTATCTGTGTTTTACATTATCTATTAATCAAACTGTCGGCATTTAATCTATCTTGTACTTGAATGCAATAGTCCTAGATATATACGTTGTAGACAGTATGGCGTGAGGAGACACGCGGAAGATCATACTGTCGGTTACTCGTATACTATCGAACAGAAGCTCACGACTTAGATGGACAGGGACAATCCATCGGTACGTCGTGGTGTGACTGGGTAATAGTTGGTCTTGACTAATTATGTTACACTAGTACACTTGGTGTATTGAGCAGGACCACGGGAGGGCGCTCGATTTATACTAATCGACGTAATCGAACTAGACCTCAGATATTACGGATAAACGAATTCCTAATCCCTATATAATTATAGGTGCGTTTGTCCAATTCTCGGTTCTTTAACTTGCCAATGAGTGAGACTATTTGATTAGTCGAGATACTCGGTAAATTGGGAATCGGAATTGTACACACGGCATGCTATAGATTATAGACAGGAAACCGTGTCCCGTTTATCGGGTTGATGATGTCCCCGAGATGAGCTCATAAAGTTTATCATGTAAACCCTGCAGGTGGATTTGTTCCACATGATAATAAGGTTGAGTGGTACTAGTCTCGGAAAATAAGAGACGAATTAATTTAATTATTAGTAATAAAATTAATTCGTGGACATACGATATCTTAAACACGGGGAAGGTCGTTTATGTAATTTCGGCGGAATTATTATTGTTGAAATAATATTAAATAAATTTCGGGAATTCAATTATTATTATTTAGTGGAATTAATAATAATTAAAAATGTAATTAATTAAGGATTTCTTTTTAAGGACTCCGAGTTAATTAATATTGCATTTTAGCCTTGAATTTATTTACCTAAGAGGTCCCTAGTGTAACTCTATTTAAACCCCCCCCCCCCCCCCCCTTGCCCTCTCCTAAACCTAACATTCGCCGCATTTATTTTTGCAGCAGAAATTAATTGCGTTAACGCAAATATAATTTCCTCTGTAAAAATTAATAAAGCTTTGCGCAATTATTTTACACAGAAAAGTAAAAAGGATATTGCGGTGGTTTATCAGAGAAGCAGAAAAGGGAGACCCAACGGATCGTTGCCCACACAGCGGTTGGAGTCAAGGGCAGAGTCATACACTAGCAATCGCTAAGGTCTCAACAATCGACCGAGAGGTATGAGATCGATCTTCTATTCCGCATATTTATTCGATCTCGTTTTATCTCGTTGAACGTATATGAACGTAGATCGGGTTCCGGGGTCTTGGATCGTATTCCTCGACTATTGGGGGTTCTAGGACCTCCGGAACGGTAGTCGGATGAGGAAAAACGACCCGGAAACGAGCCCGGAACAGCAACGTCGCGTTGCTGTTCGCGGACGAACAGCGCCCGCTGGTGGGCAATTAGCGACCGCTGTTTGCAGCTCCACCAGCGACCGCTGGACTGCAATCGGCGGGCGCTGATTGGGTACAGTCCAGCTCCGTTTCGCGCGGTTGTCCTCCGGGGCGATGGCTGGGCGTGATTCGGGATAAGGGCTGTTAAGCGAACGAAGTAGTGACTTCGGAGGTCGACTGGGATGGTTCGGATGTTCGAGCGATCGAACGAACGCATCCCGGAGAGTCGAAATCCAACAATTGGTATCAGAGCCGGTTTTGTACGTTCTATGTATTGTTTGCGAGAATTGTTTTGCAGGTTAACCCGATTATTATGGTCATGTGTATGTACTGTATGTTGTGGTTTGTTAAACTCTCGGGGTTGTCGAGATTTTTGTTTTTAAATCGTTGCTTGAATGTAATAGTTAAAACGACGGGTTGAGTCGTTTAGGGTTTTCTATTTCGTTTTTTCGTTTATCCGGGTGTATAGGATCGATCAAAATGTATAGGATCGATGCCGGAAGTAGTATAGCTTACATATGTAATGTTGCTGCTGCTTGGTGGATCGAGACGAGATCGAAAGACGGACGAACGAGGGTCGAGGAGTCGAACCCGAGGCTACTGTGCCCAAACGGCGCCCGCTGGAGGGCAAACGGCGGTCGCCGTTTGCAGCTCCTCCAGCGACCGCTGTTTCACAAACGGCGGGCGCTGTTTGGGGTTTTGGCAGCAGCGGCTCGGGGGTTCGACGGACATCACGGATCGCTTGTCGAGGGCCCGGGACGAAACTCCAGTGGGAGGGGTTCGTCTCTTGGTCCTTAGACGAGTCGGTGATGGACCGAGACCGAGACGAGCAACGAGACGAAGATCCGAGGAGACGTGCATCGAAGATTTTAAAGGCCATAATAATCGGGCCACGTTAAATGCTTTTTGTGTGTTTACGTGCGTTTTATTATGCTTTAATTTATATGCATGTGAATGTTATCCCTTTCGTAAAAACTAAGTGGGAGAGGGATTGGAAACAATCCCGCGGTCTCCATTCTCTGTTTTGATGGTGATGTGTGTCGCTTACGAGTTGGCTTTAGTGTCATCCTCCCTATCGGATAAAGTTGACACACGGATATCACTGGATCAAAATTCGTATTCAATTCCATTTATAGAATTGAACACTTAAGTTTTTCAAAGCAATGCCTAATCTGTCTTTCAAAGACTAATTTCAACTCGACTCATTCTCACCCCGGTGAGTGGAATGGAGCCAAAGCGCTTGGTTATGTCGATGACACAGATTAGAGACATTCGAGTCATTTGATGACTAGATCGATTGTCTGGTTGGCTCCCTCACTTTGTGAGAGATAGGGCTCAATTGCATGATTGATCGCTGGTTAGAAACTTCGAGTTTCACTTACGAGATATCAAGCTTTGATTAACGAAATTGTGAAATTTATTAAATGGAATTCAATTAACAAAGTTGTTTGTTTAGTAAACGTCCACACTATCGTGGCTTACTAGACGGAAACGGAACTTTGGGTTAATTGAGGCTCGACAGTTATAGGAAATCGTAAAGGGACCGCATGTCAACGTAAACGTCTACACTAACGTGGCTTGCGGTGGGCGTGTAGTTTCCGAGCGGTTAACTTAGTACTGAGAAATGGTATACACTTAGGTGCGCTTTGCAGTATCCTCCCCATCGGAGTCACTGCTGTAATGATGTACGACCAAAGTAAAAGTCCAGTTATAAAATCGTTTGGACTAGTATACGTCCACATGAACGTGGCATGCTAGTCTGATGGGATTTTAGGATTGATTGGTAGATTTAATGATATTAATTAAGGGAGTTAATATCGAATTAAATTTGACAGTTTGATTTTTCTCTTTTATAGATATGGCACTCAACCCGCTGTCCATTATACTAAAAGAAAACAAACTCACTGGTCCGAACTATGTTGATTGGAAACGAAACTTGGACATTGTCCTAACTGCTGAGGAGTACAAATATGTACTCCATGAGGTTTGTCCTGATGAACCTATTGACACCTCCACTCCTGAGGAAAAGGAAGCTCATCGGAAGTGGGTCAAGGCTGATCAGATGGCGCGGTGCTACATTTTGGCTTCTATGTCAAATGTGCTGCAACATCAGCATGAGGCCATGACCACTGCCTATGATATGATGCTTAACCTCAAGGAGATGTTTGGTAGTCAGGATAGGGCATCCAGGCAAGATGCCATGAGAAAACTCATGACGGCCACTATGTCCGAAGGAACGCCAGTGAGGGATCACGTTCTTAGGATGATAGGCTATCTGAATGAGATAGAGATTATGGGAGGAGCTATCGATGGGGAAACCCAGATCGATATAGTGCTCCAGTCTCTGCCTAGGAGTTTTGAGCAGTTCCGCCTGAACTATAACATGAACAAGAGGTTATATTCGTTGGCGGAGCTCCTGACTGAACTCCAGGCGGCAGAGGGAATCTTTAAGAAATCTCAGGCACTTGTGGCTGTGAAACTTCCTGGCCCTCCGGGGACTAAGAGGAAGAAGAAACAAGGACGGAAACCCAGTGGACCCAGAACTGGTGGACCACAGAATGGAGTGAACAAGCCCAAGGGCAAGTGTTTCCGTTGCAAGCAGTCTGGACATTGGAAGTCTAATTGTCCTCTCAGACAAGGAGGTACAAACTTTTCCTTAGTCACTGAAACATGTTTAGCGGTGTTATCCACCGGTACCTGGTGTGTGGATACGGGAGCCACTGATCATGTCTGCAATTCTTTGCAGGGGTTCCAGGAAACCCGGCGGCTTAGAGAGGGAGAGATCACTATCTACATGGGCAACGCTACGAAAGTGGCGGCAGTTGCAGTGGGAGATATTCATTTGTCTTTTAATAATAAAGTTTTGGTATTGAATAATTGTCTTTATGTACCGAATTTTAGAAAGAACCTTGTTTCGGTTTCTAAATTGGTTTTGAATAAATATTCTGTTTCTTTTGATAGTTCTGTTATTATCAAAAAGAATGGTGAGTATATCTGTTCTGGTACATTGATAGGCAACTTATATATACTGAATCCTGATTATTCCACGATGCAACGAGTAGAGTCAAATAATACATCTAGTACCAAGAAGAGAAAGGTGCCTTCTAGGATGAATCAAAAGTACTTATGGCATCTTAGGCTAGGTCATATTAACATGGGTAGGATTCAAAGGTTGATAACTGATGGAATACTCAGTGATGTGAAAGATGAGGACTTTCCAACCTGCGAATCATGCCTGGAAGGAAAAATGACCAAGCGACCCTTTAGTGATAAGGGGTATAGATCCAAGGAAGTACTGGAATTGATTCACTCTGATTTGTGCGGGACTTTATCTGTCCAAGCGAGAGGAGGTTATGAATATTTCGTAACCTTCACTGATGATTACTCAAGGTATGGTTTTATATACCTGATGCGCCGCAAGAGCGAGTGCTTTGACAAGTTCAAGGAGTACAAAGCTCTTGTGGAGAACCTTCATGGTAAAACCATAAAGACTCTACGATCTGATCGTGGAGGAGAGTACCTCTCGGGAGAGTTTAAGGCGTACTTATTAGAGAATGGGATTGACTCCCAAATGACTGCACCATACACGCCCCAGCAAAATGGTGTAGCAGAAAGAAGGAATAGGACTCTTATGGAAATGGTAAGATCTATGATGAGTTATTCAGAACTACCAGTTTCGTTCTGGGGATATGCCTTGGAAACAGCGGCGTATATCCTGAACTTAGTTCCTTCTAAATCAGTCCCTAAGACGCCCTCGGAATTGTGGACCGGGCGTAAGCCAAATTTGAAACACATTCGGGTCTGGGGTTGTCCAGCACATGTGCTGAAGCATGGGGCTGATAAGTTGGAATCTCGTTCAGATATTCGGTTGTTTATAGGATATCCTAGAGGAACGAAAGGTGGTCTATTTTATAGTCCTAAGGACCAGAAGATCGTTGTTAGCACCAACGCTCGGTTCTTGGAAGAGGATTATATAATGGACCACAAGCCCAAGAGTGAGATAATACTTAACGAACTGAGAGGGGACGATCAAGGCTTAGATCCAACCGAACCGGGTGATACGCCACCACAGTCTGCACCTGTAGTTACTGAGGTTACACCGGAGCCTCGTCGTAGTGGGAGGGTTGTTCGACAACCCGATAGGTTCATGTTTATAGGTGAGTCTTCGGACTTGTTACCTGGAGAACATGAAGCTGATCCCTGGACCTATGACGAGGCACTTAAAGATCAAGATGCTCAGTCTTGGCAAAAGGCGATGAAATCTGAGATTGAATCAATGGATTCAAATCAGGTCTGGAATCTTGTAGCACCGCCCAAAGGTGTAAGAGCCATTGGTTGCAAGTGGGTGTACAAGAGAAAAAGAGGGTCTGACGGGAAGGTTGAAACCTTCAAGGCTAGGCTTGTTGCGAAAGGGTATACTCAGAAAGAAGGGATCGATTATGAGGAAACCTTTTCGCCTGTAGCTATGCTAAAGTCGATCCGGATTCTTTTGTCTATAGCATCTCATATGGATTATGAGGTGTGGCAAATGGACGTCAAGACAGCATTCTTGAATGGGAATCTTGACGAGACCATTTACATGAGACAGCCAGAAGGTTTCATTAAGAAAGGCCAAGAGCATCTAGTGTGTAAGCTAAACCGATCCATTTATGGATTGAAGCAAGCTTCTAGATCTTGGAACATGCGGTTTGATGAGGTTATCCAGTCTTATGGATTCATTCAAAGCATGGACGAGTCGTGTGTATACCGGAGATGTGACGGAAACAGTGTGGCGTTTCTCGTGCTTTATGTAGACGACATCCTTCTAATTGGCAACAACGTGAAGATGTTGTCAGACATAAAGGGATGGTTGTCCAAGCAATTCGATATGAAAGACTTAGGACAAGTTGGGCATGTTCTTGGGATCAAGGTTATAAGGGATCGCCGGAAAAGAACATTAAGCTTGTCCCAGGCTTCATATATTGATACGATTCTGGCTCGTTTCAACATGCAGAATTCCAAGAGAGGTGCTCAACCTTTCTGCCATGGAATTCATCTATCAAAAGACATGTGTCCCAAAACACAAAAGGAGATAGATTACATGAAGAAGGTTCCTTATGCTTCGGCAGTAGGAAGTCTAATGTATGCCATGTTGTGCACGAGGCCTGATATCTGCTATGCCGTGGGCATGGTAGCTAGATATCAGAGTAACCCTGGACAGGGTCACTGGACTGCTGTAAAGAACATACTTAAGTACCTGCGAAGGACTAGGAATTATGTTCTGAGTTACAAAGCGTCCGAGTTGATTCCTATTGGTTACACAGACTCGGATTTCCAATCTGATAAGGATCAGCGAAAGTCTACATCAGGCTATGTGTTCACATTGGGAGGTGGAGCAGTCTCATGGAAGAGTGTTAAGCAGAAATGCATTTCAGACTCTACCATGGAAGCCGAATATGTAGCAGCCTCTGAGGCAGCTAAAGAATCGGTGTGGCTCCGGAACTTCCTTATGGACTTGGATGTGGTTCCTAAAATGCCTAGAGCTATCACAATTTATTGTGACAATAGCGGTGCAGTGGCAAATGCAAAGGAACCACGAGCCCACAATGCGAGTAAACACATAGATCGCAAGTACCACCTGATTAGAGACATCGTCAGGAGAGGCGATGCGGTTGTCACCAAGATTGTATCAGCGGATAACCTGGCTGACCCCTTTACGAAGGCACTTCCAGCGGAAGCGTTCAAGAGACACGTGAAGGGGATGGGTATCGGATGTATGGTAGAGGGCAACTAGAGATTTAGTATAAGTGGGAGATTGATGGAGTTATATTCTAAATGTCTAGTTTAGTGACAATATGGAACTCCTTATCTGTGTTTTACATTATCTATTAATCAAACTGTCGGCATTTAATCTATCTTGTACTTGAATGCAATAGTCCTAGATATATACGTTGTAGACAGTATGGCGTGAGGAGACACGCGGAAGATCATACTGTCGGTTACTCGTATACTATCGAACAGAAGCTCACGACTTAGATGGATAGGGACAATCCATCGGTACGTCGTGGTGTGACTGGGTAATAGTTGGTCTTGACTAATTATGTTACACTAGTACACTTGGTGTATTGAGCAGGACCACGGGAGGGCGTTCGATTTATACTAATCGACGTAATCGAACTAAACCTCAGATATTACGGATAAACGAATTCCTAATCCCTATATAATTATAGGTGCGTTTGTCCAATTCTCGGTTCTTTAACTTGCCAATGAGTGAGACTATTTGATTAGTCGAGATACTCGGTAAATTGGGAATCGGAATTGTACACACGGCATGCTATAGATTATAGACAGGAAACCGTGTCCCTTTTATTGGGTTGATGATGTCCCCGAGATGAGCTCATAAAGTTTATCATGTAAACCCTGCAGGTGGATTTGTTCCACATGATAATAAGGTTGAGTGGTACTAGTCTCGGAAAATAAGAGACGAATTAATTTAATTATTAGTAATAAAATTAATTCGTGGACATACGATATCTTAAACACGGGGAAGGTCGTTTATGTAATTTCGGCGGAATTATTATTGTTGAAATAATATTAAATAAATTTCGGGAATTCAATTATTATTATTTAGTGGAATTAATAATAATTAAAAATGTAATTAATTAAGGATTTCTTTTTAAGGACTCCGAGTTAATTAATATTGCATTTTAGCCTTGAATTTATTTACCTAAGAGGTCCCTAGTGTAACTCTATTTACCCCCCCCCCCCCCCCTTGCCCTCTCCTAAACGTAACATTCGCCGCATTTATTTTTGCAGCAGAAATTAATTGCGTTAACGCAAATATAATTTCCTCTGTAAAAATTAATAAAGCTTTGCGTAATTATTTTACACAGAAAAGTAAAAAGGATATTGCGGTGGTTTATCAGAGAAGCAGAAAAGGGAGACCCAACGGATCGTTGCCCACACAGCGGTTGGAGTCAAGGGCAGAGTCATACACTAGCAATCGCTAAGGTCTCAACAATCGACCGAGAGGTATGAGATCGATCTTCTATTCCGCATATTTATTCGATCTCGTTTTATCTCGTTGAACGTATATGAACGTAGATCGGGTTCCGGGGTCGTGGATCGTATTCCTCGACTATTGGGGGTTCTAGGACCTCCGGAACGGTAGTCGGATGAGGAAAAACGACCCGGAAACGAGCCCGGAACAGCAACGTCGCGTTGCTGTTCGCGGACGAACAGCGCCCGCTGGTGGGCAAACAGCGACCGCTGTTTGCAGCTCCACCAGCGACCGCTGGACTGCAATCGGCGGGCGCTGATTGGGTACAGTCCAGCTCCGTTTCGCGCGGTTGTCCTCCGGGGCGATGGCTGGGCGTGATTCGGGATAAGGGCTGTTAAGCGAACGAAGTAGTGACTTCGGAGGTCGACTGGGATGGTTCGGATGTTCGAGCGATCGAACGAACGCATCCCGGAGAGTCGAAATCCAACAATTGGTATCAGAGCCGGTTTTGTACGTTCTATGTATTGTTTGCGAGAATTGTTTTGCAGGTTAACCCGATTATTATGGTCATGTGTATGTACTGTAGTTGTGGTTTGTTAAACTCTCGGGGTTGTCGAGATTTTTGTTTTTAAATCGTTGCTTGAATGTAATAGTTAAAACGACGGGTTGAGTCGTTTAGGGTTTTCTATTTCGTTTTTTCGTTTATCCGGGTGTATAGGATCGATCAAAATGTATAGGATCGATGCCGGAAGTAGTATAGCTTACATATGTAATGTTGCTGCTGCTTGGTGGATCGAGACGAGATCGAAAGACGGACGAACGAGGGTCGAGGAGTCGAACCCGAGGCTACTGTGCCCAAACGGCGCCCGCTGGAGGGCAAACGGCGGTCGCCGTTTGCAGCTCCTCCAGCGACCGCTGTTTCACAAACGGCGGGCGCTGTTTGGGGTTTTGGCAGCAGCGGCTCGGGGGTTCGACGGACATCACGGATCGCTTGTCGAGGGCCCGGGACGAAACTCCAGTGGGAGGGGTTCGTCTCTTGGTCCTTAGACGAGTCGGTGATGGACCGAGACCGAGACGAGCAACGAGACGAAGATCCGAGGAGACGTGCATCGAAGATTTTAAAGGCCATAATAATCGGGCCACGTTAAATGCTTTTTGTGTGTTTACGTGCGTTTTATTATGCTTTAATTTATATGCATGTGAATGTTATCCCTTTCGTAAAAACTAAGTGGGAGAGGGATTGGAAACAATCCCGCGGTCTCCATTCTCTGTTTTGATGGTGATGTGTGTCGCTTACGAGTTGGCTTTAGTGTCATCCTCCCTATCGGATAAAGTTGACACACGGATATCACTGGATCAAAATTCGAATTCAATTCCATTTATAGAATTGAACACTTAAGTTTTTCAAAGCAATGCCTAATCTGTCTTTCAAAGACTAATTTCAACTCGACTCATTCTCACCCCGGGGAGTGGAATGGAGCCAAAGCGCTTGGTTATGTCGATGACACAGATTAGAGACATTCGAGTCATTTGATGACTAGATCGATTGTTTGGTTGGCTCCCTCACTTTGTGAGAGATAGGGCTCAATTGCATGATTGATCGCTGGTTAGAAACTTCGAGTTTCACTTACGAGATATCAAGTTTTGATTAACGAAATTGTGAAATTTATTAAATGGAATTCAATTAACAAAGTTGTTTGTTTAGTAAACGTCCACACTATCGTGGCTTACTAGACGGAAACGGAACTTTGGGTTAATTGAGGCTCGACAGTTATAGGAAATCGTAAAGGGACCGCATGTCAACGTAAACGTCCACACTAACGTGGCTTGCGGTGGGCGTGTAGTTTCCGAGCGGTTAACTTAGTACTGAGAAATGGTATACACTTAGGTGCGCTTTGCAGTATCCTCCCCATCGGAGTCACTGCTGTAATGATGTACGACCAAAGTAAAAGTCCAGTTATAAAATCGTTTGGACTAGTATACGTCCACATGAACGTGGCATGCTAGTCTGATGGGATTTTAGGATTGATTGGTAGATTTAATGATATTAATTAAGGGAGTTAATATCGAATTAAATTTGACAGTTTGATTTGTCTCTTTTATAGATATGGCACTCAACCCGCTGTCCATTATACTAAAAGAAAACAGACTCACTGGTCCGAACTATGTTGATTGGAAACGAAACTTGGACATTGTCCTAACTGCTGAGGAGTACAAATATGTACTCCATGAGGTTTGTCCTGATGAACCTATTGACACCTCCACTCCTGAGGAAAAGGAAGCTCATCGGAAGTGAGTCAAGGCTGATCAGATGGTGCGGTGCTACATTTTGGCTTCTATGTCAAATGTGCTGCAACATCAGCATGAGGCCATGACCACTGCCTATGATATGATGCTTAACCTCAAGGAGATGTTTGGTAGTCAGGATAGGGCAGCCAGGCAAGATGCCATGAGAAAACTCATGACGGCCACTATGTCCGAAGGAACGCCAGTGAGGGATCACGTTCTTAGGATGATAGGCTATCTGAATGAGATAGAGATTATGGGAGGAGCTATCGATGGGGAAACCCAGATCGATATAGTGCTCCAGTCTCTGCCTAGGAGTTTTGAGCAGTTCCGCCTGAACTATAACATGAACAAGAGGTTATATTCGTTGGCGGAGCTCCTGACTGAACTCCAGGCGGCAGAGGGAATCTTTAAGAAATCTCAGGCACTTGTGGCTGTGAAACTTCCTGGCCCTCCGGGGACTAAGAGGAAGAAGAAACAAGGACGGAAACCCAGTGGACCCAGAACTGGTGGACCACAGAATGGAGTGAACAAGCCCAAGGGCAAGTGTTTCCGTTGCAAGCAGTCTGGACATTGGAAGTCTAATTTTCCTCTCAGACAAGGAGGTACGAACTTTTCCTTAGTCACTGAAACATGTTTAGCGGTGTTATACCCTGCAGGTGGATTTGTTCCGCATAATAATTAAGGATGAATGGTACTAGTCTCAGATATAAGAGATGAATAAATTAATTAGCAATAAATTAATTTTATTCATGGATATTTATATCTTAAATACACGGAATAAATAATACTACCGGAGAAATATTATTTGATATAATATGGTTTAATATTGGGAGTGCAATTAATTTTATATAGTGGAAAATAGAATTAATTAATATTAATGGATTAATAGATTTGGGCTTGGGCTCAATTTAATCATTAATATTGGAAGCCCAATATTCCACCTCCTTAAGATCCCCTACGTAGCCTATAAAAGCACTACATGGTCTTCTCTATTCTCATAACTTGAAGATCACAATTCTAGAGAGAGAAAGTAGAGAGGAGGATCCATGGAGTTCGGTAGATCGTCGCCCACACGACGTCCGGGCTAGTGCAAGGAATACGTCGGAAGATCTCAAGGTCGTCAAATTGAGTTCTTCGTTTTTCCGAACAACGAGAACGAGGTAAATCGTAAAACCCTCTTTATGATTTTATCGTTTAATTATCGTAAAAATATCATGAACCAAGATCCGAGAACGCGACTCATGACGAGGACGAACCGGGCGGTGGTGGTCGTAGACCACCGGACCGCGGCGGCTCGTCGGCTCGATCGGAGATGGGTCGAGAGGGCGAGAACCCTCGGCTGGACGCCGAGGATGGCGATCGATGCCCTAGGGCTCGATCGCCGGGCGCGCAAGGAGAAGCCCCGGCTGGTGCCGGGGCGTGCGATCGACGCTCGGTCGATCGCTGGGGGCAGCCGCGGGCTGGTGCCGCGGCAGGCGCCCCCTCCTCCATCGGCGGTGGCGGTGAGTCGCCGGACTCACCGCCGGGGGCTGCTACGAGCAGCCTCGGGGATGCACGATGCATCCCCATGCGATCGCCCACCGCGATCGCGAGCCCCTCGCGGGGCTCGGCTAGGGTTTGCCGTGGGTTCATCCCACGGCGGTTACCTTGGTCGGGCTCCGGCATGCGTGGTGGTTTCCGGCGAAAGGATTTCGATTGGATTTTCGGTTCCGCAATTTTGACAATCCGGATATTCGAAGGATTTCGATCGGAATTAATTAAATGATTTATTAATTTAAATTTATTAATTCCGGGATATCGATTTCCAACAATAACCTCCTTTTACGAAAGGCGTTTACTTGTATCAAAGTACACCATTTCAAAATGGAATCACTCTGGACTACTCAGGTCAGAGGAAATTGCTCGACAGTCAATGAAATAGTATTATGACTCGAAATCTTAAATACTATTCCAGTCGGGTCTGTTCGATCATTAGCTCCCAGCTAATATCTATGTAATTGTACTTGATGTCCCACATCACTAGCCCATGAAGCGGCGCTATAGTACACATTACAATCTAGTTCTTTGTATTATTGGTTTGTCCGTACTCGATTATACGAACCAGGAACAGATATATGATTCAAGTATATCAGTTCAACCATTGGGACTTCATTATGCGGTAAGTCGACCTCATAACCCAATTGATATAACTTAATCATTTGGACAATTCATATAAATTAAACCATATTTATATGAAGAATTATGTATTATACATATGAGTGAATGTTTACCAATTCTCCAAAAGTATCTAATACAATAATAGAAATCACAACCCATCTCTAAGATGTCTGATCTCTATTGCAGTCGTGAAAGCCTCAAGCTTAAACTGCTGGAGAGGTTTTATAAAATGGGTTTGCAACAATTCCAAGAGTTGCAACTTTATTATCTCGATGTCTCCACAAAATCATCTCCTAGATTAATGTGGAACTTCTTGAGCACTAGTTTTAGATTTGTGGTGCTCCCTAGGCTCATTGGCTTGCGCGATAGCTCTACTATAAATAGAGAACTTATCGGATGGGCCGAGCTAGTTACGCCACCTAGTTCATCGAAAAACTTTCAAATCCGAACTGCCAACATCACTGCATCCAATGCAGTGCTGTACTCAGCTTCTGTAGTTTTATCAGCTATTGCATTGCATGGAACTATTCCAGCAAATTTCACCTCTATCTAGACAAAAGATATAACCAGATTAAAAATCGGAAATTATCTTAGCCCGTTATGAATTTTGCATCAAAATAGCTTGTTAACATCAACTCTTTTTGTCTTCCAAAGACAACAAAATATTCTTTTGTCCATCTAAGGTACATAGGAATATTCCTGGTCGCAGTCTAACGCGCCTCACCTGGGTTTCCTTGAAACTGACACATCATGTTCAAAGCATACGATACGTCTGGTCATGTACATATCATGGCGTACATTATAGACCCTATTGCCGAAGCATAAGGAATGTTTTCCATCCTCTTTTGCTCATCAATCCCTGTAGGGCCTTGAATCTTGCTAAGAGATGTGCCATGAGTAATTGGAATGAGACCCTTTTTGGCGTCTTTCATTCTGAACTTATCAAGCACCTTTTCAAAATAGGTCGCTTTACTAAGTCCAAACATCCTTTTCGATCTGTTCCGACAGATCTTGATGCCCAATATGTACTGTGCTTCTCCAAGATCCTTCATTGAAAAACAATTTCCAAGCCATTCTTTAATAGAATTAAGCATAGAAACATTGTTTCCAATAAGGAGTATGTCATCGACATACAACACAATGAATACAACGTAACTCCCACTGACCTTCTTGTAAACACAAGAGTCTTCCATGTTCTTTTGAAATCCAAACTCTTGTATGGATTCATCGAACCGAAGATTCCAGCTCCGAGATGCTTGCTTTAATCCATAGATGGATCTATTAAGCTTGCATACTCTCTCAGCCTGATTAGGATAGATAAAACCCTCTGGTTGTGTCATAAACACATCCTCTTCTAGAATCCTATTCAAGAAGGCGGTTTTAACTTCCATTTTCCATATCTCATAATCATAATGAGCTACAATGGCTAAGAGAATCCGAATTGATTTAATCATAGCAACTGGTGAAAAAGTTTCATTATAATCCACCCCGTGAATTTGATTAACTCCTTTTGCCACCAACTTTGCATTGAAAACACTATGTTTTCCATTCATGTCTGTTTTATTTTGTAAATCCATTTGCATCCAATGGGCCTAGCCCATTTAGGCAAATCGACCAAGTTCCAAACTTGAGTTTCAGACATTGATTCCATTTTCGGATTTCATGGCACCCTGCCATTTCTCGGAATTTGGACTCGTCACAGCTTGGATATAGGTCGAAGGTTCATTACTTTCTAAAAGCATGACTTCATAGTTCTCGTTTGTCAGAATACCTAAGTATCTGTCAGGTTGAGTTCTAATCCTTCCGGACCTTCGAGGGTTAGGTGTGTTTTCCAAAACCACTGGAGCACTCTCGACTTGTTCTTGAGTGTCCATCTCAGTTTGATCTTCTTGAACCTCGTTCAATTCAACTGAGCTCCCACTTACTTTCTTGGAAAGATATTCCTTTTCAGGAAATACACCATCTCGAGCAACAAAGACTTTGTTCTCAGATTGGTTGTAAAAGTGGTACCCTCGTGTTTCTTTTGGATAACCCACAAAGAAACATTTATCCGATTTGGGTTCAAGCTTTGTAGAGATATTTCTCTTCACATAAACTTCACATCCCCAAACCTTGATATAAGACAAGTTAGGGACCTTCCCTTTCCATACCTCGTATGGTGTCTTATCAACAGCTTTTGACGGTGTCCTATTCAGTGTATAAGTTGAAGTCTAGAATTGTGTGTTCCCAAAAGAGACCAGTAGTTCATTTAGACCTCTCATCGAATGGTCGAACTATATCTAATATAGTTTGTTTTCTCTTTTCCGAAACATAACCTTCATGTGCTTGTGAACTGATAGGTTCCACATACATCAGTATGGATCATCCCTAATAAATCACTCACATGTTCTCCTTTCTCCAAGAAAGATGACATTGTTATCTTGTCCATCACACATCATCCACATGTATCAAATGATTCCAAGTCAAATGATTCTAGAATGCATTCTAAAAGAAGCTTCGTTACATATTTAGATGATGATTTGACCTAATCAACAATGTTATAGTTATGTCTCATTGAGACTTATTCGATTCGGCCTTTAGTGTTAATGTTATATATGATTTTTCAAGTTTAAAGTATACATAAACAATATAATAATCGTACCAAAACAAAGAATAATTCACAATTAAAATAGTTACCAAACTATTTAATAGTGAAAAACTAATCCATCAGTATCCAATACTGAACCAATATTCATTGTTTATTGAAGGTACGAAATTACATAGTTATAATACTAAAACAAGGCCCTAAGGCAAAACAACATCATATGATCATACGGCTAATGCAGCGACCTTCGCTCCATTTCTTGCCCGTAGATCGACATCTCTATTCACCAAACTTATACTTCTATGTAGTTCCTCCACATAAAAATGTGAGAACCACATTTGGCATCCAATACCCAAGAAGTAGAATTTGTGAAGTTTAATGTCTATATCATTAATACTTGAAGATGAAGCAACCCCGTTCTTCACATCTTCTTTGAACTTTGGGAAAATTCAATTATTCCCAATAATTGAGTCTCATTCAAATTTCCCATTCAAAATTATCTCAATGTCAAAACGTGATAAATCGTAAGTGAAAAATCGAAGTTTTCTAACCAGCGATATTATCATGCAATTGAAGCCCTATCTCTCATAAAATATGAGGGAGCCAACCAGACAATCGATTCACGCCATCCAATGGCTCGAAAGTCTCTAATTTGTGTCATTGATGAACTTAAGTGTTTTGGATTAAATCACTCCCCGAGGTGTAAATAATCATAACCTTAGAATCCATCATATGAAAGACAAATTAGGCATTTGTTTTGAAATTGAATAAAATATGAACTTTTATATGTTTGCAAGTAGTGTCCAACACTTTTGCAAAGACGCATTGAGATTCCCTAGGAACCCTTGTAGCCTTCTTGCCCATGCTCTTTTGAATACCCTATCCAATATCATAAGAATTTCCCTCTTAGGGTCCTTCTCTATCGCCGGCTCAGCAGCCTTGAGCATCCCGTGGAGCTCACGAAGCGATTTCTTCAAACCATTCATATGGAAAATTTAGCCTAAAAGCATTATAACCATCATGAGATTGAAGTATGAAATCGGTTGCCAAATAATCATCATAGGAAAAATCTAGGTGGTCACTTGAAACAAATAATCCAATCATTTGTTGCACATGTGATTCCATAGATTTCCATTTTTCCAGCCTAGTTGAAGCGATGACCCTGGTCATACCGAACCGCTCAATCATAGTATGTTCCCCGAACATGCTATTGAGTTGTTCAATGATATCATAGGAATTGGTAATCTTACACATTCTCTTTGTATTCGTATTTGAGGACCATCCTCAAATTACGTTGTCAATCAAGAAAATTTGTGTTCAATTTTTCACAATCAAGAATTGAACCAAACTTGAATTGAGTTGATATTTGACATGATAAACTACAAAAGAAAGATAAATAAAGTATGTAATCATCCACAAAGCGGTAAACAAATAAGGTTGTCTATCAAAATTACTTATTTGTTACATTTTGTTCAATCGATATCTAATATCGTTGTTCCCTTAAACAAAACAATCCCAAGACCCTCATCTTGCGAATCCTTAAGCCGACTGAGTCCGCACTTCAGAAACTCCAAGATAGGTAGACATCCCATGTCAATGACATCTAATGTCACTCTCGGTCGATGAGAGTCCCATTCTCATCTCATGTCTCGATAGCCACGCCTGCAGTGGATCTATCGATGAGAAAACCAAACTCACGTGTAAGGGTCCAACCCTTACTCCCACTTATCCCAAGATAACAAGTAGTACCCCGCTGAGGCGGACCTACCAACTTATGATCGAGGGCTTCATGAGTGTGACGTTTTGGACAAGACATTATACTCATTATTTTTGGGAACTTGCATGCATAGGTTTGTTTATATGTAAGTTGAACATTTATAACATAAAACAACCTATAACTAGCAAAGCAAATAAATACGAAATCGAAAGGCCCCTAGAACCTCACAACTCTCAAACGAAAAGATTAAAATAACAACAAAAGCCTTGAACATCTTCTGGACTGTTCCTCGCCCTCCGTTTTAGTTCTGTGCCCTCCGATTTTGGTCAAATCTATTCCGTACCCATAAAACCACGAACAGCGCCCGCCGTTTCACAACCAGCGGTCGCTGAACACCACCGGCGGTCGCCGTTTCCAAAACGGCGCCCGCCGAAAGGTCCGGGAACAATCTGCCAAGAAAAAGGGCTTTCGGCGGTCGCCGTTTCCAAAACGGCGCCCGCCGAAACAAAACAGCGCCCGCTGGAGCTACAACGGCGCCCGCCGTTTGGCTCCAGCAGCCCGGTTTTGTCCGTTTTGCTTCGTTTTGCTTCGTTTTGCTTCGTTTATTCTCGTTTTCGCCAGAGAGCCGAGATCCTCCATCGAACCATGGACTAAGTCCATCGCTTACAAGTAGTACAATACAAATATAATAGAAAAACCTATCTATTACAATTGATTCCAAGGGACGCAGCCCTCAAAAGACTATGGCCAATCGAAACGTAAAAAACGACGAATTCATTCACCCGACCACTAACGGTGGCCGGCCTTACATCTAATCACATAATCACAATTAAACAATTAATCCAATTATGTTGATTAAACTTCTTGTGTCCAACACAAAAAGTGTGCACGAGCCCTAGGCTCTGATACCAATTGAAGGTACCGATATACCGATCCGATCGATATACCGTGTGTGCGGAAGCGTGTAAAGCAATAGATCTACTATGCCATGATCTTAGTGCACACTTAATGTGTATAAGAACACATATAAACATATATATATACACATCCAATATATATATATATAAGGTTCAACGATTACTTACTTTTGTGACGAAGTGATTCGTTGAAGTCGTTGAGGTGGTGTTGAGTCGATTGAACCACCTCAAATGGATCAGCCTCTCGAAGCTCTCCTTGTGAATGACCTCGTCACTCCTTTAGATCGTCCGGATGTTGAAGCCGCACAAAAGGCCCGGCCTCTACGTGTTGCACACGAACCCGGATGATAAACACCTTGCTTGTTTGAAGTGGTTCTCCAAGAACACTCTCTCTTCTCACTCTTTCTTGTGAATTTCGTGGCTAATGATGATGGTGTTAGAATGAGACATGAAAATCTGATTTTCATGCTCATTATACCCCTTTTACTTCACATGTAACCCCCACCATAATGTGTGTGTCATAACCACACATAATGGGGTGTTATGGTGAAGTTCAAAGGTCACCTCCACATAATCATGCCAAATCATGATATGTGGTCTCATTGGCTTGTGTGGCATGCCATGTCACACTATGTGACATGCATTCCATGCAAGCCATGCATCCCATGCATGTGAAAACCCACGTAAATATTGATTCTAAATCAATATATTTATTAAGCAATGTATATCAATATCGAGCTCGTGTGTGACCCTATAGGTATGATTTTATCGATCAATATTATATTGTTCCCAACAATTAATATTATTAAATAATCATTTAACATCCATAGACGACCTTATGACTTTATCGATTGCACACGTAGGATCGAAGGACATATCCCAACATCACCGCCACTGTCGATCGGAGGAGGGGGCGCCTGCCGCGACACCTGTTGGAAATCGACTACCCGGGATGCGTTCGTTCGATCACTCGAACATCCGAACGATCCCAGTCGACATCCGGTGTCGCTACTTCGTTCGCTTTTCCAGCCCGTGCCCCGATTCACGCCCAGCCATTGCCCCGAAGGACAACCGCGCGAACCGAGCGGGCTGCCAGAAAAAGACCAAAACGGCGGTCGCCGTTTGGAAACGGCGGTCGCCGTTTCTCCGCGAACAGCAGCGCGTTCTGCTGTTCCGGGCTCGTTTCCGGTCCGTTTTTCCTCTTCCGACTACCGATCCGAAGGTCCTTGAACCCCTAGTAGTCGAGGAACACGTACCACGACTCCCGGAACCCGATCGTTCGTCCGATGTATTTTTAACGAATTTAGAGATCGATAATTGCGGAATTAGGGATCGATCTCATACCTTTGTCGCGTGATTCGGAGAAGCCGAATTGACAGATACCTCGAGTCTTCTAGCGTGTATCCTAGCCCTCTTGCTCCAGCCGATGTGTGGGCATCGATCCGCTTGGAGCTTCTCTTCTTCTTCTCTCTCAAACCCTCCTTTTCACGTTTTTATTATTCTGTCTCCAGAAATATAATT
Organism: Euphrasia confusa; assembly: GCA_954870475.1. Classification (NCBI taxonomy): domain Eukaryota; kingdom Viridiplantae; phylum Streptophyta; class Magnoliopsida; order Lamiales; family Orobanchaceae; genus Euphrasia; species Euphrasia confusa. The sequence goes on from OX940958.1 coordinate 15,791,261, forward strand.
GCGCTAGCAAATTAATTTCTACAGAAAAGAAAAACTATTCTGTATCCAGAAATATATTTGCGCTAGCAAATTAATTTCTACAGAAAAGAAGAACAATTCTGTATCCAGAAATATATTTGCGCTAGCAAATTAATTTCTACAGAAAAGAAGAACAATTCTGTATCCAGAAATATATTTGCGCTAGCAAAAAATTTCTACAGAAAAGAAGAACAATTCTGTATCCAGAAATATATTTGCGCTAGCAAAATAATTTCTACAGAAAAGAAAAACACTGCGCTAATCTAAATTAATTAAGCGGAGAAAAGAATAATTGCGCTAACAAAATAATTTCTCCACAGAATTAATTATAGCGGCGTTCTGTAGGTTTAGAGAAGAGAGACGAGGGTTTTATATAGGCCACACTAGGGACCCATAGGCAATTAATTAATTAGGCTTAAATTGCAATTTAATTAACTTGGTGTCCCAAAAAGAAAACCTTAATTAAATTCCACAATTTTATTTATAATTAATTCCACTATAAAATTATAAATGATTTCCCAATTAATTAATTCAAATTATTCCGTCAATAATTTTCCCGCCGTATTACATATATGAATTTCCCCGTGTTTAAGATATCGCATGTCCATGAATTAATTAATTACTAATAATTAAATTAATTCATTTCTTATTATCCGAGACTAGTACCACTCATCCTTATTATCATGTGGAACGAATCCACCTGCAGGGTTTACATGATAAACTTTATGAGCTCATCTCGGGGACATCATCAACCCAATAAATGGGACACGGTTTCCTGTCTATAATCTATAGCATGCCGTGTGTACAATACCGATTCCCAATCTACCGAGAATATTGACTAATCAATTAATCTCACTCATTGGCACATCAAGGAACCGAGCATTGGACACACGCACCTATAATTATATAGGGATTAAGAACTCACATATCCGTAATATCTGAGGTCTAGTTTGATTACATCGATTAGTATAAATCGAACGCCCTCCCGTGGTCCTGCTCAATACACCAAGTGTACGAGTGTAACATGATAGTCAAGACCGACTATCTACCAGTCACACTACGACGTACCGATGGATTGTCCCTGTCCATCTAAGTCGTGAGCTACTGTTCGATAGTATACGAGTAACCGACAGTATGATCTTCCGCGTGTCTCCTCACGCCATACTGTCTACAACGTATACATCAAGGACTATTGCATTAAATGCAATCATGCTTGAATCATATCTCGAATTAAGGTATAGATAAGGAGTTCCGTATTTGCACTAAACTAGACATTTAGAATACAACTCCATCAATCTCCCACTTATACTAAAAGTCTAGTCGCCCTCTCCCAATCATCAGATTCCCATAACCTCATCACGCCTACCCAACGCTTTCGCTGGAAGTGCCTCTGTGAACGGGTTTACCAGGCAATCCTCTTGATGCTATCTAGGTGACAACTGCATCGTCTTACTAGACGATCTCTCGAATCAGGTGGTACTTGCGCTCTACGTGTTATCTCCCACTGTGGACTCGTGGCATTTCAAGTTTGCCAATACCGCTATTCAAAATAGCTTTGGGTAAACTAAAAACCACATCTAAGTCCCTTAGGAAGTTCTGGAGCCACACTGACCTTTTAACTGCCTCAGAGGCCGTTATCCTTTCAGTTTCCATGGTAGAGTCCGTAATGCATTGCTGCTTTACATTCTTCCATGCGACTGCTCCACTTAACAGTGAGAACACATAGCCTGACTTCGACTTTCAACTGTCCCTGTTTGATTGGAAATTCAATTCTATGTAATCCAAAGGAAACAACTTGACTGCTTTGTAACTCAGAACATAATTCCTGGTCCTCTGCAGGAGCCTAAACATGTTCTTTACATCAGTCGAGTGATCCTTTCTAGGATTACTATGATATCTCACCACCATGCCCACGGCATAGCAGATATCAGTCTCGTGCATAGCATTACATACATTAAGCTTCCCACCATTAAGGTGCAGGGAACTGCTTACTCTTCATCTATCTCCTTTATTGTGTCGGACACAAAACCTTAGATAGATGAATTCCACATCTAAAAGGTGAAGACCTTTCTTGGAATTATGTATGCTACAACGAGTAAGAATTGTATTTAAGTATGAGACTCGAGATAAGTTCTATGTTCTTTTCTGGCGATCATTTATAAGTTTGATCCCAAGAACATTCCCGACTTCTCCTAAGTCTCTTACATTGAATTACTCGGACAACCATCCCTTTATGTCCGATAACATCTTTCATATTGTTGCCAATTTAGAAGGATGTCGTCTACATAAAGAATGAGAAAACACCACATCTTTTCTGTCACTTTCTTTATTACACACAGGACCTAAACATGCCTTGAATGAATCCATGAAATGGATTTACTCATAGGTCCGCATGTGTCCAAGATCTTGGAGCTTCCTTCAATCTTAAGATTGATTAAGCTTGCTTACCGAATGCTCTTGGCTCTTTTCGATGAATCTTTCTGGCTGTCCCACATAGATGGCCCCGTCAAGACTTCGATTTAGGAAATCTGTCTTGACTTCCATCTTCCATGTGAAGACAAAAGAATCCGGATCGACTTTTGCCAAGACCGAGCATCTTGATCTTTCAGCGTCTCGTCATAGATCCAGGGTTCAGCTTCATGTTCTCCAGGTAACAAGTCCGAAGACTCACCAATAAACATGAACCTGTCGGGTTGTCTAACAACCCTCCCACTACGAAGACGCTCCGGTGTGTCTTTAGTGACTAAAGATTACAGTAGTGAACTACTCAATTAGGCTGGTTCTAAGTCTTGATCAGTCCCTCTAAGCACATTAAGTATTACCCTACTCTTGGGCTTGTGATCTTGCATATACATATAGTCCATGTCTAAGAACCGAACATTGATGTAATCAATGAACATCTGGTCCTTTGGATTATATTACATATCTCAATTCGTTTTCTTAGGGTATCCTATAAACAGCCGAATATCAGTACAAGTTTCCAAAAGAATCAAGTTCAGGATAAACGCCGTTGTTTCCAAGCCATATCCCAAAAACGAATTAGGTAACTTCGAATAACTCATTTTCTACTTTCCCATATCTATAAGAGTCCTATTCCTTCTTTACAACACATTATTTTGCCAAGGCATAAATGGTGTAGTCTGTTGGGAGTTAATCCCATTTTCTGATAAGTATGCCTTACTCCTCAAAGAGGTCTGCATATATCAGAGCGAATCAACTCTAGTACTTTCTTGGATCTTTTCCCTTTAACCGTAAAAGGTTGCTTGGTCATTAAAACTTCCAAGTATGATTCGAAGGTTGGAAAGTCCTTTCCTTCAACCTAGCTGAGTAGTCCATCAGCTTTCACCCTTTGAATCGTACTCAAGTTAAAAATGATCTAGCCTAAGATTCCATAAGTACATTTGATTCAACCTAGAAGGATCTTTACTCTTATTGGGGTTCGACAATGTGTTATTAGCTCCGGTGTGTTGCATCGTGGAAGAACACGGATTTAGTATTAAATTGTCTATCAATGTACCAGAATAGATAATATCCTCGTTTCCTACTCTGATAGGTATAAACTATCAGAAGAAACGGAATATCCATTCTAAGCCAATTTAGAAATCCGAAATGAAAATTCTTTCTAAATACCGGCACATAAAGACAATTTATTAGAACTAAAATCCTACCGTTAAAACATTTAACATATTCTCCCACTGCAATGGCTGTTACCTTAACAGTATTGCCCATGTAGGTTATAACTTCTTCCTTTCTAAGTCTCCGGGTTTCCTGGAACCCCCGCATTTAGGTGCAGACATGATTAGTGGTTTCCGTATCCACACACCAGGTACTGGTAGATAACACCACTAAACATGTTTCGGTGACTAAGGAGAAGTTAACTTCTAGTTGCTTTGAGAGGACAATTAAAACTCCCAGTATCCAAACTGCTTACAACGGAAGCACTTGCCCCTTGGGCTTGCTTGTCCCATTCCATGGTCCGGATATATTAGGGCCACTGGGTTTCCGTATTGCTTCTTCTTCCTTTTGCCGCCCGAAGGCCTAGGAAGAGCCAATTTCTCAGCCATAAGTGTTTTGAGAGCCCTTAAAGATTCCCTCAGCCGCTTGAAGTTCAACCAGGAGCTCCGCCAATGAATAAGACCCCTTATTCATATTATAGTTCAGGCGGAACTGCTCAAAACTTCTCGGCAGAGACTGGAGCACAATATCGACTTGGGTTACCCCATCGATAACTGATCCTAGAATCTCTATCTCATTAAGATAGCCCATCATTCTAAAAACGTGATCCCTCGCGGGCGTTCTTTCCGACATGATGGCCGTCATGAGTTGCCTCATTTCACTTTGTCCGGCTGTCCTGTCCTGATAACCAAAAACTTCTTGAGGTTAAGCATCATATCATAGGTAATGGTCATGGCATGATCCTGATGTCGCAGCACATTTGACATGAAAGTCATAATGTTGCTCCGCGTCATCTCATAGCCCTGATCCATTTCCAATGAGCTTCCTTTCCTCAGTAGTGGAAGTATCATTTGGTTCAGCAGGTCAATTGACTTGGAGTACATATTTGTACTCCTCTGCAGTTAGGACAATGTCCAAGTTTCTTTTCCAATCCATACAATCAGGTTCAGTGAGTTTGTTGACTTTTAATGGGAATAATACCATATAAAACAAACAATGAGTTTAATTCGATATCATTTCCCTCAAGTGATATCATTAAACTACCAATCATTTCCAAAATCCCATCAGACATAGCAAGCCACGTTCTTGTGGACGTTTACCAGTCCAAATGATTTTATGATTGGATTTCACTTCGGTCGTACATCATCATAGCAGTGAGTCCGATGGGGAGGATACTATAAAGCGTACCTAAGTGTGTACCATTTCTCAGTACTAAGTCCACCGCTCGGGAACCACATGTCCACCGCAAGCCACGTTCTTGTGGACGTTTACGTTGACATGCGGTCCTCCACGATTTTCTATAACTGTCGAGCCTCAATTAATCCCAAAGTTCCGTTTCCATTTAGCAAGCCACGTTCTTGTGGACGTTTACTAAAACAAACAACTTTATTAATTGAATCTCACTTATTTAAATGTCATAGAATCTTAATTAACCCAAAGTACCGTTTCCATTTAGCAAGCCACGTTCTTGTGGACGTTTACTAAAACAAACAACTTTGTTAATTGACTCTTACATTTATTAAATTTCACAATTTTATTAATCAAATCTTGATATCTCGTAAGTGAAACTCGAAGTTTCTAACCAGCGATCAATCATGCAATTGAGCCCTATCTCTCACTAGGTGAGGGAGCCAACCAGACAATCGATCTAGTCATCGAATGACTCAAATGTCTCTAATCTGTGTCATCGACATAACCAAGCGCTTTGGCTCCATTCCACTCCCCGGGGTGAGAATGAGTCGAGTTGAAATTAGTCTTTGAATGACAGATTAGGCATTGCTTTTGAGAAATATAATTGTTCAATTTTATAAGTGGATTTTAAATTCGAATTTTGATCCAGTGATATCTGTGTGTCGACTTTATCCGATAGGGAGGATGACACTAAAGCCAACTCGTAAGTGACACACATCACTATCAAAACAGAGAATGGAGACCGCGGGATTGTTTCCAATCCCTCTCCCACTTAGTATTTTACGAAAGGGATAAACAAGCATGCATATGAATTTAAAGCACAATAAAGCACGTAAACACACAAAAAGCATTTAACGTGGCCCGATTATTATGGCCCTTAAAATCCTTCGATGCACGTCTTCTCGGATCTTCGTCTCGTTGCTCGTCTCGGTCTCGATCCACCACCGACTCGTCTAAGGACCAAGAGAAGAACCCCTCCCACTGGAGTATCGTCCCGGGCCCTCGACAAGCGATCCGTGATGTCCGTCGAACCCCCGCGGAGCTGCTGCCCGAAGTCCAGCGAAACGGCGACCGCCGTTTGAGAAACAGCGACCGCCGTTTGCCCTTCAGCAGCCGCGGGTTCGACTTCTCGACCCTCGTTCGTCCGTCCTTCGATCTCTTCTCGATCCACCAAGTAGCAGCAACATTACATAAGTAACCTAGCTACTTCCGGCATCGATCCTATACAGAATGATCGATCCTATACATCCGGATATAAGAAAAACAAACGAAAAACCCTAAACGACTCAACCCGTCGTTTTAAACTATTACAAACAAGCAACGTTGAAAACAAAAGATCTCGACAACCCCGAGAGTTTAACAAACCACAACATACAGTACATAAACATATGACCATAATAATCGGGTTATCCTGCAAAACAAAACTCGCAAACAATACAAAGAACGTATAACCGGCTCTGATACCAATTGTTGGAAATCGACTACCCGGGATGCGTTCGTTCGATCACTCGAACATCCGAACGATCCCAGTCGACATCCGGTGTCGCTACTTCGTTCGCTTTTCCAGCCCGTGCCCCGATTCACGCCCAGCCATTGCCCCGAAGGACAACCGCGCGAACCGAGCGGGCTGCCAGAAAAAGACCAAAACGGCGGTCGCCGTTTGGAAACGGCGGTCGCCGTTTCTCCGCGAACAGCAGCGCGTTCTGCTGTTCCGGGCTCGTTTCCGGTCCGTTTTTCCTCTTCCGACTACCGATCCGAAGGTCCTTGAACCCCTAGTAGTCGAGGAACACGTACCACGACTCCCGGAACCCGATCGTTCGTCCGATGTATTTTTAACGAATTTAGAGATCGATAATTGCGGAATTAGGGATCGATCTCATACCTTTGTCGCGTGATTCGGAGAAGCCGAATTGACAGATACCTCGAGTCTTCTAGCGTGTATCCTAGCCCTCTTGCTCCAGCCGATGTGTGGGCATCGATCCGCTTGGAGCTTCTCTTCTTCTTCTCTCTCAAACCCTCCTTTTCACGTTTTTATTATTCTGTCTCCAGAAATATAATTGCGCTAGCAAATTAATTTCTACAGAAAAGAAAAACTATTCTGTATCCAGAAATATATTTGCGCTAGCAAATTAATTTCTACAGAAAAGAAGAACAATTCTGTATCCAGAAATATATTTGCGCTAGCAAATTAATTTCTACAGAAAAGATGAACAATTCTGTATCCAGAAATATATTTGCGCTAGCAAAAAATTTCTACAGAAAAGAAGAACAATTCTGTATCCAGAAATATATTTGCGCTAGCAAAATAATTTCTACAGAAAAGAAAAACACTGCGCTAATCTAAATTAATTAAGCGGAGAAAAGAATAATTGCGCTAACAAAATAATTTCTCCACAGAATTAATTATAGCGGCGTTCTGTAGGTTTAGAGAAGAGAGACGAGGGTTTTATATAGGCCACACTAGGGACCCATAGGCAATTAATTAATTAGGCTTAAATTGCAATTTAATTAACTTGGTGTCCCAAAAAGAAAACCTTAATTAAATTCCACAATTTTATTTATAATTAATTCCACTATAAAATTATAAATGATTTCCCAATTAATTAATTCAAATTATTCCGTCAATAATTTTCCCGCCGTATTACATATATGAATTTCCCCGTGTTTAAGATATCGCATGTCCATGAATTAATTAATTACTAATAATTAAATTAATTCATTTCTTATTATCCGAGACTAGTACCACTCATCCTTATTATCATGTGGAACGAATCCACCTGCAGGGTTTACATGATAAACTTTATGAGCTCATCTCGGGGACATCATCAACCCAATAAATGGGACACGGTTTCCTGTCTATAATCTATAGCATGCCGTGTGTACAATACCGATTCCCAATCTACCGAGAATATTGACTAATCAATTAATCTCACTCATTGGCACATCAAGGAACCGAGCATTGGACACACGCACCTATAATTATATAGGGATTAAGAACTCACATATCCGTAATATCTGAGGTCTAGTTCGATTACATCGATTAGTATAAATCGAACGCCCTCCCGTGGTCCTGCTCAATACACCAAGTGTACGAGTGTAACATGATAGTCAAGACCGACTATCTACCAGTCACACTACGACGTACCGATGGATTGTCCCTGTCCATCTAAGTCGTGAGCTACTGTTCGATAGTATACGAGTAACCGACAGTATGATCTTCCGCGTGTCTCCTCACGCCATACTGTCTACAACGTATACATCAAGGACTATTGCATTAAATGCAATCATGCTTGAATCATATCTCGAATTAAGGTATAGATAAGGAGTTCCGTATTTGCACTAAACTAGACATTTAGAATACAACTCCATCAACACCAGCCCGCGGCTGCCCCCAGCGATCGACCGTAGTCGATCGCTCGCCCCGGCATCCAGCCGGGGCCCTTCGATGTGCACCGGCGGTCGAAGCCCTAGGGCTCGACCGCCACCCTCGGCGACCAGCCGAGGGTTCTCGTTGCGTGCGATCCCCGCCGGGGATCTCTCGGCCTCCGCGGTCCGGTGATCCTCGATCACCACCGCGAGGTCGATCCTCGTCCACGGGGTTCGTCCCTCGGATCTTGGTTCATGATATTTTCACGATAAATAAACGATAAAATCATAAAGAGGGTTTTACGATTTACCTCGTTCTCGTTGTTCGGAAAAACGAAGAACTCAATTTGACGACCTTTGAGATCTTCCCACGTATTCCTTGCACTAGCTCGGACGTCGTGTGGGCGACGATCTACCGAACTCCATGGATCTCCCTCTCTACTTTCTCTCTCTAGAATTGTGATCTTCAAGTTATATGAGATTAGAGAAGACCATGTAGTGCTTTTATAGGCTACGTAGGGGATCTTAAGGAGGTGGAATGTTGGGCTTCCAATAATAGTGATTAAATTGAGCCCAAGCCCAAATCTATTAATCATTACTATTATTAATTAATTTATTTTCCACTATATAAATTAATTGCACTCCCAATATTAAACCATATTATATCAAATAATATTTCTCCGGTAGTATTATTTATTCCGTGTATTTAAGATATAAATATCCATGAATAAAATTAATTTATTGCTAATTAATTTATTCATCTCTTATATCCGAGACTAGTACCATTCAACCTTAATTATTATGCGGAACAAATCCACCTGCAGGGTTTGCATAATAATTCTTTATGAACTCATCTCGGGGATATTATCAACCCTTACGGGATACACTTTCCCGTCAAGTATTCACGGCATGTCATATATAAAATATAGCAACCCAACTTAACCGGTAATTGACCCAATAATTAAACCGGTCAATTCCTTTGGAAAATCAAAGTCACTTATATTAAATATATACACCCGCAATAGTATCGGGGATTAAGAATAAAATACACTGAGATTTAAATCGATTATCCAAGGCAATCCTAATCGATAAATCTCAAGCGATCCGCCCAATACACCAAGTGTACAAGTGTGATAAAATAATCAAGACAGATTATTTTCTCTCTCACACAACGACTATACCGATGGATTGGTCCGTGTCCATCTAGGCCGTGAGCAACTGTTTGATTAAATACGAGTAACCGATAGTATGATCTTCTGTGTGGCGTCGCACACCATACTAACTACAACGTATATAATCCAGGACTATAATTTGCATATATTTAATTATAATTAATAAAACGCAAATAATTGTTTATTTAATTAAATAGATTAGTGGCAATGGATCGTGAGTTTCCGTTACTTAAATCTAGATATTAAGTACACAACTCCAACAGTTCACATCTCCGATCATCTTCCCCGGCGAGAAAGAAAGGAGAACCATAATAATAAGAAAGAAATTGTGAGCTCCTCGGTAGGGAGCAACGACTACAACCCGCCAGATATAGTATATATTTCCTCCGACGAGGAGCTTGGGGCGGAGCCGGAGCCAAATCGAGAGCCGCCGAAAATTTTCGACGTCTCCTCTGACTCGGAGCCAAATAGAGTTCCGACGCCGTCCGGGGACGAGACTGCCGCCACCCTTGACCGTCCACTTTTGGGGCTGGAGAAACGGAGCATAGTTCTCCGGGACGAGTTGGGTCAAGACTGGCCTATGCAACTGGTGCGCCGCGGGGATCGTCTTCGTCTTTCTGGTAAGGGATGGAGGACCTTCTGCCGCCACGTGGGCATCGGCCACGGATGGCGCGTGCGGGTCCTGTGGGATAGGGACGAGATGTCGAGAGTCTTTGTGATCGATGGAGAAGGCTCGGCCCAATCAAGGTTTAGATAGAATCCCCTGCGGGGGTTGGATTAACTAGGGTTTTTGGTTTTCCCTGTACTTTTTGTGATGATGTAGCGTCATCCCTACGGGGCTTCTTCCTTTTTTGTAAAGAATTGTTATGAAGTCTGATTATTTTGAGAATCTGCAACTTTTCTTTTTTTGTTAATTCGGTTTCCCCTGTTTTCTTCTTCGCGGAATCGAACTCTAATTTCTCGCGAAAACCCCCGAGAGAGGGATATTCTTCCTCCGGGCGCCGCAGTTTGGGTACACGAGCTCCGGGACGTGCGCCTTATATTTTTGGGCTCCTGACCCCGGGCGTCGATGGCCATCGGGCCCCGGGTACTCGTGTGTCTCGAGTTCGGACCTCGGGCCTATTCAGTAGGGTTGTAGGGCCTATTGATCTAGTAGGCAATCATTGGGATCTTGTTTGGCCCACACATGACCAATGGGACTCGTTGGGCTGCTTGGAGAAGATGGAAAACTTGAGTGCGTTTACGGGTAACCGCTCCCGCCCCTTCACATTTTGCGTGCATATCTCTCCTAAACAACTGTCGTGTTAGTCGCCCACTTCCTTACGTGCTCTGGCGATTCACAAACCCTAATCTATCCGAAGCAAAGGTAATCGTACCCTTCTACTTTTATTCGTTTCTTGTCCAATTCTTCTGTTCTTAGCCTGAGGCGATGTTGAGTCAACATGATGAAGTCATGGTCGAGGCGGAGGGATATGCTGCAAGTTTAGGAGGCGGCACAGCCTCCAGTGATTCCTCCTCTGGCTCCGACGAGGTGACCGACATTCACTCCCTTCACGCCCAGTTCCTCAGTCTGATGGAGGAGAAGTTCCCCGCGCTTGCTGCTCTTGACAACCCGCGCTATTACCGGGAAAATCCCTATGTAGCCGTTGTTCGTGACCCGTACGCGCCGCCTGCCGAATGTCACACCCCCAAATGGGGCGACCACGACAAACCCAGCGTGGTCACTGGGGTGCTAAAAAAGGTGCCCAGGAGACGCGACACACCAAAAAGGCGTCATCATTAGCCTAGGGAACCGCCGCGACCGTTCGAATCCCAAGGAGCCAAGCAGTGCCGGGGGATGGCCCCGCGAGCGCGTGGCCCGGAACTCGAACCGGCGCAAGAAAAAGAATATATATATATATATATATATATATATATAAAATAAATTTATTTTACAACAAACTTTTTATTTCTTATTTTAGGGGTGACCCACCAAGGAACGGCGTCCGGGCCCCGGGGCCCGAGCTACTGGAAAATAGAAAACAAAAAGCCAACGCAACGAAACGCGATAACGCAGCAAAATAAACCCGCCCGTCGAGTCAGAACACGACCGGCGGAAAGGGGACCAGAGATCCGTCTTCACGAGTGACGACGACGTTGATGTACTCCACCTCAGACCAGCGAAGCTCTACCCGCCACCCATCTTGAAGCTGCATATGCTTAGCATACACAGCCCAGCTGATGTCGCCGATCCCCAAGCGATTACCCTTGGGAACCAGGTCAAAAACCCAAAGGCAGACAGACGAGTCGCTGACGGCAAGCATGGCGGGCCACACGTGTCTATACATCTGGGCAAAGGGAGACGACATCAGAAGGACCTCACGGTGATAACGGGAGTTGAACTTGCGAGACACAACATAGCGACGCACGCCGGAGCCCGTTGTCTCCACACGAGATTCGTCGCCAGGCTCGGACTCTCGAGGTTGAACGATGGGACCCACCGCAGAGTGAGCGGTTCGTTGAGGGTGGAAAGACATGGAGGAAGCAAGGTAAAAGAGGCAACCGCTTAGGGTCCTCTTTTATAGCCTAGAAGGTTCGACGGTGAAACCCGTATCTCGACGCCACCTCCTAAAGCCACCACTCCGCGAGCGCGGCATTTATGAGAGAGGTCAGCCTTTCAGAAAAGCCGCAGGTCTGGAAACACCCGGGTTTCGGTAGATGAGCTTCCAGGGCTCAACACTCTGGGTCTATTTTTGGTGCGTGTTGACTTTGCTCCCAATGGAGTCAACCCACCACACGAGAAATCCTCGAGCTTCTGAGATTCTAATCGTTCTAGAAGGCACACTCTACGCCGGATTCATATTGTCAAACCATTCAAACTCCAACGACAAAAACAAGCTCTACACAAGGACCTTGCATCCCGGTGACATTTTCTTGTTCCCAAAGGGGCTCGTTCATTTTCAATACAACATCGGAGAGAAAAACGCTGTTGCAATATCGATTCTAAGCAGCCAGAACCCTGGAATCGTGTTCATATCAAATGCTATATTTGGATCAGAGCCTTCTGTATTGCCTGATCTTCTCACAACATCTTTTCAACTCGACAACAAAATTGTGAACCGTCTTCAGTCACTGTCCTGGCCCGGGAATACCTAGTTAGTCGGTTCAACCATCATCTATGCATATGTATTCATCTTTATATCTCCTAGTATTTGTAATAAAATATAAAAGCATTCCGTAAATTTTAGATTCAAGAGTGTTTTGCTGTGTGGTTTCTCAAATGCATTATGTACATAGACTAATTCTCATGAGTAACTGAATAACCAAGGAGCTAGCCAAAATGTGCAGAAATTTATCTTACTTTTATTATTTTGCTTCTATATATATATCTAGCTATGTAATCTAGGTAAGATGAACTTTGTTTGGTTCATCCCTATGAATTTAGCTTTTCACTTGAGATTATTGCATTGGAGTTTCAACTCATCCAATTATTTTTTGACAAATAATTAAGATAAACATTCTCTCCAAACATATAGTATACAGTATTAATACCAAAGGCTGAATATTATTTAGTAGTAATTCATAAAAAAGAAAAACAATACAAATATTAGGAGCCAAGATCGAAAAGAAAAGGGAATAACAAGATTCCAGCAGAAATTACTAGTATTAGAATGTGTGAATTCGTGAATCAATTAATACTCCACCCCAGGAAACATAGTAGTACTGTTTGATGAGTAGTCTTGAAATGAATCAACCCTGTGGCTGTCCCCATACTGTGCTTTATAATCCCTCCAAAGTTGATCCACAGGCTTTCCCAATAAGTCCACAAAATAGTTATCACTGTACCCATTCCACATCTTCATGTTCAGTGCCGCCGTAAAACCCTGCAGCCGTCTCACTCTCAACCCGTCGCAGTACTCCAGGAACCGCGCCGTCACACCCTTGGTCGCATACTTTTTCTTATCGTAAAATCCTGATTTCAGCACCACATAATCCGCAATCCCCTCGGTCAAACCGCCCGGGGCAGAGCCGTTGCCGTTCCATTGGAAGATGTGAGCCAGCTCGTGGTACAGTAGCGATTTGAAGTAGGATTTGGACATGTTACGCGGGTAGTAGAACTGGTCCAGGGCCTGACCACTCACGTTGATGTTGGGCCTATTCGTACAGGCGTAGCCTGTTGGAGTTGTGTACTTAATTTTTAGATTTAAGTAACGGAAACTCCCGGTCATAGCCTTTAATCTATTAAATTAATAAACAATTGTTTGCTTTTAATTATTCGATAATTAAATATATGCAAAATATAGTTCTGGATTCTATACGTTGTAGTTAGTATGGTGTGCGTCGTCACACGGAAGATCATACTATCGGTTACTCGTATTTAATCGAACAGTTGCTCACGACCTAGATGGACACGGACCAATCCATCGGTATAGTCGTTGTGTGAGAGAGAAAATAATTTGTCTTAATTATTTTATCACACTTGTACACTTGGTGTATTGGGCGGATCGCTTGAGATTTATCGATTAGGATTGCCTTGCATAATTGATTTAAATCTCAGAGTATTTTATTCTCAATCCCCGATACTATTGCGGGTGTGTATATTTAATATAAGTGACTTTGATTTTTCAAAGGAATTGACCGGTTTAATTATTGGGTCAATTACCGGTTGAGTTAGGTCACTATATTTTATATATGACATGCCGTGAATACTTGACGGGAAAGTTTATCCTGTAAGGGTTGATAATATCCCCGAGATGAGTTCATAAGGAATTATTATGTAAACCTTATGAGTGGATTTGTTCCGCATAATAATTAAGGTTGAATGGTACTATTCTCGGACACAAAGAGATGAATAAATTAATTAGCAATAAATTAATTTTATTCATGGATATTTAAATCTTAAATACACGGAATAAATAATATTACCGGAGAAATATTATTTGATATAATATGGTTTAATATTGGGAGTGCAATTAATTTATATAGTGCAAAATAAATTAATTAATATTAATGGGATTAATAGATTTGGGCTTGAGCTCTATTTAATCATTAATATTGGAAGCCCAATATTCCACCTCCTTTAGATCCCCTACGTAGCCTATAAAAGCACTACATGGTCTTCACAATTCAAGACACAACATAAGAATATCATACTTGATATTCTAGAGATTTCGTGAAGTAGATCCATAGAGTTCGGAGGATCGTCGCCCAAACGACGTTCGAACGAGGTGCAAGGAATACGTAGGAAGATTTAAAGGTCTTCAATTGATTTCGTTTCTCCGCACAACGAATCAAAGGTAAAATCATAAACTCCCTTGTATGATTTAATGTGAAATAATTGTGATATATGCATGAACACACGATCCGGGAAAACGACGAACTTCGGGGACGGGGATTCGAGATCCCCGGCGAAGGTCGAACGAACCCTCGGATGGGAGCCGAGGGGTGGCGGTCGAGCCCTAGGGATTCGACCGCCGGCGCGCATCGAGAGGAAGCACCGGCTGGATGCCGGGGCTGGGGCGATCGAGCCCTAGCTCGATCGCCGGGGGGACTGCCGCGGGCTGGCGCCGCGGCTGGTGGCTCCCCCCCACCTCCGGCGATGGTGGTGAGTCGTCGGACTCACCGCCCGGGGCTGCCGGAGCAACCCCAGCGATCGCGTGCGATCGCGAGCCCCGGCGGGGGCTCGACTAGGGTTTTGCCGCGGCTTGTCCGCGGTGGAGCTCTCGTCGAGCCCGGCTCCGTTTGGTGGTTCGCGTGATTCCGGCGAGAGGATTTCGGTCGGGTTGTTGGTTTCCGCAATTTTTGATAACCCGGGATATCGATTTCCAACAATTGGTATCAGAGCGTTTGGTTTCGTGTTCATGTATGTGTTCAATTATCGTTCTACCTTGCAGGGATTCCGACTATCATGGTTTGATAATTGTTAATTATTTTATCATGATTATTCGTGTATTAAACTCTCGGACATGTCGAGATTCGTTTTGTGTGGATGAATGCTTGTAATAGTAAAAATTCGGGGTTGACCGAATTTAAGTTTATTATTATTGTTCTATGTTTTCCGAAATTGTATAGGGACGATTTCATGTATAGAATCGACACCGAAATTGTAATTTAAATTATTGTAATTTATTTACGTTAGATCGATGCCGAGACGACCGCCGGAGAACACGTGTGACGAAGAAGACGAAGAGGACGAAAAACCGGGGGGGTCGATCATCCCCATGATCGATCCCCATGAGGATCGATCGACCCCACCATGGGGCTGCCCGCTAGGGCTTCCGGCCACGCCGGCCACCGGTGGTGGTGGCGCGTGGGCTGGGGGCGGCGGCGGTGGTGGTCCTCGGCGGTGGCGGTCGGCGGTGGGGGTGGTGTGGGGTCTCCCAACCCATGTTACTCCTACCAAGATTCGCATTCCTAATTAATTCGGTTTTCCTATTTTGAGTATTCCTAAGTTTGGGATCTCTCATGGAATAGGAAAAGAATTAATTAGAATTAATTTATTTCCTTATTCTATTATAGAAGTCTTCTAGAATATTTCAAGTCTTACTTGGATAGGATTCTAGAGATTTAATAGAATTGGATAGGAAAATAATTAATTCGGAATTAATTTATTTCCTAATTGATTATTCCTATTTTATGGGAATTTTCATGGACATGGAAATTAGTTAATTTGGAAAGTAGAAGAGTCCTAATTTATTTTATTTCCTTATTCTATTATAGAAGTCTTCTTGAATATTACAAGTCTTACTTGGATAGAATTCTAGAGATTTAATAGAATTAGAAAGGAAAATAAATAAATAAATATTAATAATATTTAATTTTATTTTTGATTTATTCGATTGACTTAATTTTTGAATTAAGTATCTTTTGGATTTATTAAAAATAAATAGATTTAAATATTGGAATTAATATTCTCGTCACATGGAGCATTCAAGAACGAAGACTGAAGACTAGAAGATGCGTACGGAGATGGAATAAAGCCATGATAGTCGGAAAATAATTTTCTAGCATTATTTTGACTATGTGATAATATGTGCTTTATTACTTGTATGAATGCTATATGTGTTTACTTTATGCACTAGATAGCGTATCCCTTGTTGGAAAAAAAAAAAAAGCTAAGTGGGAGAGGGAATGGAAACATTTCCATGGTCTCCATTACTGTTCTCTTGGTGACTCCTATGGACTTTCGAAGTTCGTATAGATGTGTCATTGGAGGAGAATTATTGTAATTCCTTTTACGAGAAACATTGATTAAGTTTATCAAACATTGCCTAATTTGTCTTTCTGAAACTGACTTCAAGTCGACTCATTCTCACCCCGGGGAGTGGAATGGAGCCAAAGCCACTTGGTCATGTGGATGACACAAATTAGAGACCTTCGTACCATTTCTTGAAATGGATCAATTGTCTGCTCGGCTCCCTCATCTAATGAGAGATAGGGTTGTTCGCATGGTTAATCACTGGTTAGAAACTTCGAATTTCACTTATGGTTCTCCGCGTCTTGATTTACAAGATTAAAATGTTTCAAGTAATTGGATGTCAATTGTAAAAGTCTTTTGGTGTAGTAAACGTCCACACTATCGTGGCTTGCTATATTGAATGGGATTTTGGAATAATTGATGTAGACAGTTATAGAAGAAAGTGAAGGATCGTGTGTTAACGTAAACGTCCACACTATCGTGGCTTGCGGTAATATACGAGTCTCAAACAATCTGATTAGTACTGAGTAATGGTTTACACTTAGGTACGCTTTATAGTATTCTTCCCATCGAAGTAACGCTATAATGATGTACGACCAAAGCAAATCTAATTACGAAATCATTTGGATAGGTAAACGTCCACACTATCGTGGCTTACCATGTCTGATGGGATTTTAGATGTAATTAGTAATTTAATGATATTATTTGAGGGAGATAATATCGGACATTAAATTGATTGTTTGTTTAAATGTGCTTATAGGTTTAGAGAATAGCTATGAATCCACTTTCTGTAATACTCAAGGAATTCAATGCACTGGTTCCATACTGTGTTGGATGGAATAGAGATTTAGACATTACCCAGACTGTTGATGAGTACAATATAGTACTCAGTGAGCTTTGTCCTCCTGAACCTACAAGTGTCTCAACTGATGAGGAAAAAGCTGATTTTGAGAAGTGGGACAATGCTTTTGCGTTAAACACTAATCATGATATCATGCTGAAACTCAAGCTAATGTTTAGAGACAACGAAAAGGTTAGAAAAGAGGTGATGAGGATACTCATAAAGGTCAGTCGCTTCGAGGAAACGCTTGAACACGTTTTCGAGATGTTGGACCTTTTGGATGAGTTGAGACAATCGCAAGCTCTTGTAGCCAAGGCCAAAGGTTTCGAACCTAAGGGCATGGATCAGGGAATGGAGAGGCAGACAAAGAAGCCCTGTAGTCCTAAAGTACTTGGACCACAAGATGGGGTGAGAAAGCCTTTAGGCAAACATTCTCAAAGAAAACATTCTGGATACTGGAAGTCTGTATTTTCTCCCCAAGAAGGTACGAGATTCTCTCCTTAGTCTTTAAAACATAGTCAGCGGTATTATCTACCAGAAGCCTGGTTGGTAGATATGGAACCACTGACGGTATGTGTGCATTTTAAATGCAGGGGCACCAGGAAACCCAGAGACTTGGAAAGGAAAGAATGGTCAAGGGAAATGCTGTGGAGGAAGCAGCTATTGCAATAGAGGGTTTATCTATAAGTAGTTATAGGATTTCATTTCAAGTTTATTGCTTTATGTACCTTTTATTTTATAAAGAACCTTGTTCTGGATTTCTATTATTTATGAATGGATATTTTATTTCTTTAATCATTTGATTATTTTGATAAGAAATAATGGTATTATCTATTCTGGTACATTAGATAACAATATATGAATGATGAATCCTAAGTTTACCACGATGCAACGAACCGTTCTATAACTTGTTTTACTTATTAGATGTATTTCTTTATTAAATCATTATACTTGGGAATTCTTGTACTTAGTAATATTTATTCAAATAAGATTCAAAAGGTCGAAATTGATTTGATCAATTATAGTTGAAGGAATGGACCTTCCGACCTAAGAATCGAATTTGGAAGATAATACAACTAAGCAAACCTTTCTGGATAAAGGATAGAATTCAGACAAGTATTGAAATTGATTAACTGATATATGCAAGTATGTGTAATCAGAAAGGTATGAGCAATTCTTTTAAGAATACTCAAAGATGGATTAGAATACTTGATGTGCCATAAAAGCAAAGTTTTTTGGTCACAAAGCTGTTATGGGGAACCTTCGAAGTATATCCATTAGAAGCCTGCGACTTGATCGCGGAGGCTACCACCCCTCTAAGTAACGCATAGCATAATCAAAGAATGAGATTGGATCCCAATTGACAACACCATACACTCTTGTGTAGAAATGGTGTGTCGGAAATAAAGAATGGAATTCTAATAGTAAAAGGACAAGTTGTTCGGAACTACCTATGTTCTATGGATATTCCTGGAAACAACGGCACATTCAATGTAGTTGTAGGATATCCTAGGTGAATAAGAATTGTGTGTTCAATAGTACTATGAACCAGAAGGACGTTATATCGCCTGGTTCTTAGAGGAAGACTATTAGATGAACAACAAAGCCCGAACTAAAATAATACTTTATAATGAGAGAAAGGACAAAGACTAGGAACCAGCCAAACCGAGTAGAAGTACACCACTAACTGCACCTACTGTTATTACTGTTTATACACCGGAATACCATTGCAGTGGGAGGTTGTTTGATAACCGGAGATGTTCATAAGACTAGAAGAGTTTCGAACTCTGGATCTAGTAAAGATGAAATCGATCCCTAGCTCTGCACAAGGGCAGTACTAGATCTAAATGTGCCTGCTTAGACAGCAATAAACATTATTGTTGAGAGGCAAGATCATTTAGAGTACAAGCTTAATTAATCCATTTATGGATTGATACAAAGCTATGAATCGTGGAACTTGCGAATTGATGAGATAGTCCATTTGATGGATTCATCAAAAGGCATAGACGGAAGGTGTATTGGAAACGTGATGGAAACAAGGTGGTGTTTCTCGGAATTTTATGTAGATAACATTTTATCATTGGCAACAATGTAAAGATGTCGTCAGACATAAAATGATGGTTGTCTAAATGAATCGGGATATAAGATTGAGTGGAAGTTGGAACATGTTCTTGAGATCTTTCGATCTAAGAATAAGAACACCGTACTTCTCCTAGATATCTTATACGATTATGGTTTGGTTTTAAACATGCATAATTCTGAGAAAGGTTATTGCCCTTCAGACACAGAATACATCTATCTAAAGAAATGTGTTTTGAACACATGAAGGAGATAGACGCAGACAAAGCAGTTTCCTACACTAAGTGTGGAAAGCTTTATGAATGCAATGTTGAAAAACAAGAACCTGATATCAACTATGTGTTGGAAATCGATATCCCGAAATTAATAAATTTAAATAAATAAATTATCTAATTAATTCCGACCGAAATCCTTTGGAGATCGAATATCCGGGGGTTGTCAAATTGCGGAACGACAACTCCAATCGAAATCCCGGTTGCCGGAAATCCGCCACGAACCTCCACGGGGATAGCCCAACCAAACAAACCCTAACCGCGGACGAACACGGGCTGTTCGTTCGAGCCCCCGCGTGGGGCTCGCGGCTGTCCTTGGCAGCCGCCTAGGGCTGCCCTTGGCAGCCCCCTTAGCACGCCCCAGCTGCCCCACGGTGATCGCACGCCCAGCCACGGTGAACCGTGGCTAGCGATCACCGCCAGCCGCCGCCGCGCGAGCGGGGCTGCTCCAGCAGCCCGCTGGAGTCCCGTGCGTGCGTACGGGGCTGCTCGCAGCAGCCCGCTGATCGTGCACGGGGAGGGCTCGGACAGCCCGCGAATCCGCTACGGGAAAACCCGTAGCTCGCGGCCGAGCCCGTGCGATCGAGCCCTCGGCGTCAAGCCGAGGCTCACGCCTCCTCGACCCATCCCGTCGAACCGTTGAGCCGCCGGCGGTCCGGTGATTTTCGATCACCACCGCCCGGTTCAACCTCGACATGGGTCGCGTTCTCGGATCTTGGTTCACGATATTTTTACGATAATTAAACGATAAAATCATAAAGAGGGTTTTATGATTTACCTCGTTCTCGTTGTTCGGAAAAACGAAGAACTCAATTTGAAGACCTTGAGATCTTCCCACGTATTCCTTGCACTAGCTCGAACGTCGTGTGGGCGACGATCTTCCGAACTCCATGGATCTCCCTCTATACTTTTTCTCTCTAGAATTGTGATCTTCAAGTTATGAGAATAGAGAAGACCATGTAGTGCTTTTATAGGCTACGTAGGGGATCTTAAGGAGGTGGAATATTGGGCTTCCAATATTAATGATTAAATTGAGCCCAAGCCCAAATCTATTAATCCCATTAATATTAATTAATTTATTTTCCACTATATAAATTAATTGCACTCCAAATATTAAACCATATTATATCAAATAATATTTCTCCGGTAGTATTATTTATTCCGTGTATTTAAGATATAAATGTCCATGAATAAAATTAATTTATTGCTAATTAGTTTATTCATCTCTTGTAACCGAGACTAGTACCATTCATCCTTAATTATTATGCGGAACAAATCCACCTGCAGGGTTTACATAATAATTCCTTATGAACTCATCTCGGGGACATTATCAACCCTTATCGGGACACACTTTCCCGTCAAGAATTCACGGCATGTCATACATAAAATAGCGTGACCCAACTTTACCGGTAATTGACCCAATATTCAAACCGGTCAATTCCTTTGGAAAATCAAAGTCACTAATATTAAATGCACACACCCGCAATAATATCAGGGATTAAGAATAAAATACACTGAGACTTAAATCGATTATCTAAGGCAATTCTAATCGATAAATCTCAAACGATCCGCCCAATACACCAAGTGTACAAGTATGATAAAATAATTAAGACAAATTATTTTCTCTCTCATACAACGACTATACCGATGGATTGGTCCGTGTCCATCTAGGTCGTGAGCAACTGTTCGATTATATACGAGTAACCGATAGTATGATCTTCTGTGTGGGCCCGCACACCATACTAACTACAACGCATATAATCTAGGACTATAATTTGCATATATTTAATTATAAATAATTAAACGCAAATAATTGTTTATTTAATTAAATAGATTAATGGCAATGGATCGGGAGTTCATATCACTTAAATCTAGACATTAAGTATACAACTCCATCAATCTCCCACTTATACTAAGGTCTAGTCATTTCCTCCAAACTCCCGACTCCCATACTCTTCACGTGCTTAATATGTACTTCCAAGAAGTGCCTTGTGACAGAGCAATCTAGATTGTCGTTCTGAAGTTATCTTGGTGACTACAGCGTCGTCTTCCCTGACAATGACCGTATCAGGTGGTACTTGCTCTATGTGTTATCTTACACTTATGGAATTTTGATTTCTTACCATTTGCCATCGCACCGCTATTTACATAGCCTTTGGCAAACTAAGAATCACATCTAAGTCCCAGAGATTCTCCCGGAGCTATACCAATACTTCCGCTGCCTCTGAGGCCGCTATTTGGTTACCCATGGCAGAGTCCGAAAAGCATCGTGCTTATCACTCTTCCTTGTTAAAACTCCTTCTCCTTCAATAGTGAAACACATAGCCTGATATCGACTTACACCGGTCCTCATTCGATTAGAAATCTAAGAGAATGTAATCCAAAGGAAATGCTCGTCTGCTTCGTAGTCTAGAACAGTACTTCGAAAGTACTTTACAGCAGTCGAATATTCCTTTCCAGGATTACCTTGATATCCTCCCACTTTGCTTACCGCATAGCCGATATCAGGTTCTCGTTTTTCAACATTGCATTAAGCTTTCCATACTCAAAGTGTAGGAAACTGCTTTAATTGCTTCGATCTCCTTTTGTGTTCCAAAACACATATCCTTAGATAGATGCATTCCGTATCTGAAAGGTAACGAACCTTTCTCGGAATCTTGCATGTTAAAACGAACCATAATCATATATATCAAAGATGTCCAGGAGAAGTACAATGTTCTTTCCCAGAGATCCAAGATCTCAAGAACATGTCCATCTTCTTCCTATATCTTTCATATTGATTAATCTAGACAACCTCATTTTATGTCTTGACAACATCTTTACATTGTTACCAATGATAAGAATGTTCTCTACATAAAACCCGAGAAACACCACCTTGTTCCATCACTTTTCCAATACACATGATTCGTCTATGCTTTGATGAATCCATAAAATGGACTATCTCATCAATTTGCAAGTACCACGAACTCAATGCTTTGTTCCAATCCATAAATGGATCAACTAAGCTTGTACTCTAAATGATCTTGCCTCTTAGCAATAAACCTTATTGCTTTCTAAGAGAGCACATTTAGATCTATTACTGCCTTCATGTAGATCCAGGGATCGATTTCATGTATACTAGGTCCAGAGTCCGAAGACTCTCCCAGCCTTATGAATATCTCTGGTTGACCACAACCTCCCACTACAATGGCATTCCGGTGTATTAACAGTAATAACAGTAGGTGCAGTTAGTGGTGTACCGCTACTCAGTTCTGCTGGTTTCCAGTCTTCTTCGTTCTCTCTCATTTCAAGGTATCACGTCACTTTGGGCTCGTGGTTCTTCTAATAGTCTTCCTCTACGAACCGGGCGTTAGAACTCATAACGTCCTTCTGGTTCACAGTACTATTGAACACACGAATTTTGTTCTTCCAGGATATTCTACAACCGCATTTGAATGCGCCGTTGTTTCCAAGACATATCCATAGAACATAGGTAGTTCCGAATAACTTGTATTTTACTATTTCTATAAGAGTTCCATTTCTTGTTTACGACACACCATTTCTACACAACAGTGTATGGTGTAGTCATTTTGGGATCAAATCCCAATCTCTGATCAGTATGCTATGCATTCCTCGGACAGGTACTTGCCTCCGCGATCTAATCGCAGGCTACAAATGGATATACCTTGATGGTTATCCACAATTGCTTAGTGTCCATTGACTTGTCAAAACACTTGCTTTTGTGGCACATCAGGTATTCTAAACTTGAATACACTAAGTACTCGTACCTTATTGTCTGAGTAGACATAGGTTTGCATACATCAGAGTCAATCAATTCTTATACTTGTCCGGATCTTATATCATATATCCATAAAGGATTGCTTAGTCATTTTATCTTCCAAATTAGATTCATAGGTCGGAAGGTCCATTCCTTCAACTTAATTGATCAAATATCAATTTTCGACCTTTGAACTTCTTATTTGAATAAACATGACATAGCATAAGAATCCACAAGTATAATTGATTTAATAAAGAAATCTCTTATTAGTAAAACGAGTTTCATACTACGGTTCGTTGCATCGTGGTGGACTAAGGATTCATCATTTATATATTGCTAGCTAATGTACCAGAATAGATAATATCATTATTTCTTCTTATAACCATCAAATGATTTAAAAGAAATAAAATATCCATTCATTAGAAATCCAGAACAAAGTTCTTTCTAAAATGAAAGGTACATAAAAGAAATAACTCAAATTGAAATCCTATAAAATGTCCTCCATTGCAACAGCTGCCTCCTCTACAGCATTTCCCATGTAGACTACGATTTTTTTTTCTTTTTCAAGTCGTCGGATTTCCTGGAACCCTTGCATTTAAAATGCACATACCGTCAGTGGTCCCATATCTACACACCAGGTTCCGGTAGATAATACCACTGACTATGTTTTACGACTAAAGAAAATTTCGTACTTTCTTTGAGAGGATAATCAGACATCCAGTACCCAGACTGTTTGCATCGAGAATACTTGCCTCTTGGCTTTCTCGTCCCATCTCGGGTCCAAGTAATCTTAGAACCACTGGTTTTGTTTCCTTGCTTTTCCTTTCCCCCGTTCTTGCATTTAGGTTCGAAACCTTTGGCATTGGCTACAAGAGCTTGCGATTTCCGTCTCAACTCGTCTAAAAGGTCCATCATCTAAAAAAAAACGTGTTTAAGCGTTTCATTGAATTGACTGGCCTTTATGAGTATCCTCATCGCCTCTTTTCTAGCCTCTACGTCAGTTAAGACATTCGTAGGCTCGGAAGGACAAAGCTCACTGAGTACAAACTTGTACTCTTCAACAGTCTGGACAATGTCTAGATCTCTATTCCAATCATTACATTTAGGGACCAATGAGTTTAAAATCCTTACGTATCAGAGAAAGTGGGTTCAAAGCCATTCCTAATCTATGAGCACATATAATAACAAACAATCGATTTAATATCCGATATTATCTCCCTCAAATAATATCATTAAACCACTAATCACATCTAAAATCCCATCAGATATGGCAAGCCACGATAGTGTGGACGTTTACCTACCCAAATGATTTAGTAATTAGATTTGCTTCGGTCGTACATCATCATTAGCGTTACTTCGATGGGAAGAATACTAAGAAGCGTACCTAAGTGTAAACCATTACTCAGTATCTAAGAAGATTGTTTGGGATACGCATATTCACCGCAAGCCACGATAGTGTGGACGTTTACGTTAACATACGCTCCTTTACTCCCTTCTATAAATGTCTACATCAATCGTTCCAAAATCCCATTCAATGTAGCAAGCCACGATAGTGTGGACGTTTACTACACCAAAAGATTTTTACAATTGACTCCCAATTACTTGATCCATTCGATCTTGTAAATCAAGATGGGGAGAATCATAAGTGAAACTCGAAGTTTCTAACCAGTGATTCACCATGCGAACAACCCTATCTCTCATAAATGAGGGAGCCGAGCAGACAATCGATCTAGTCATAAAATGACACGAAAGTCTCTAATTTGTGTCCTCGACATGACCAAGTGGCTTTGGCTCCATTCCACTCCCCGGGGTGAGAATGAGTCGACTTGAAATCTGTTTCAGAAAGACAAATTAGGCATTGTTTGATAAACTTAATCAATGTTTCTCGTAAAAGGAATCACAAGAATTCTCCTCAAATGGCTTATCTAAACGAACTTCGAAAGTCCATAAAAGTCACCAAGAGAACAGCAATGGGGACCATGGCATTGTTTCCAATCCCTCTCCCACTTAGCTTTTTATAACAAAGGGATACGCTATCTAATGCATAATTAAATACAAATAAGCATGCATACATGAAATAAAGCACATAGAATATTATCACATAATCAAAATAATACTAGAATATTATTTTTCGACTATTATGGCTTTATTCCATCCCCGTACGCATCTTCTAGTCTTCAGTCTTCGTTCTTGAATGCTCCATGTGACGGGAATATTAATTCCAATATTTAAATCTATCTATTTTCAATTAATCCAAAAGTTACTTAATTCGAAAATTAACTCAATCGAATATATCAAAAATTAAATTAAATATTATTAATATTTTTATTATTTTTATTTTCCTTTTCTACTCCATTAAATCTCTAGAATCCTATCCAAGACCCACTTGGAATATTCTAGAAGATTTCTATAATGGAATAAGGAAATAAAATAATTTAAGACCCCTAATCCTTCCAAATTAATTCCTTTCCTAATCTATTAAAAATCCATAAAGGAATAATTAAATAGGAAAAATTAATTAAGGACTCTTCTACTTTCAAAAATTAATTAATTTCCATGTCCATGAAAATTCCCATAAAAAAGGAATAATCAATTAGGAAATAAATTAATTTAATAATTAATTATTTTCCTTTCCAATTCTATTAAATCTCTAGAATGCTGGAAATCGATATCCCGGGGTATCAAAAATTGCGGAACCGATAACCCCGACCGAAATCCCGTCGCCGGAAACCGATCACGAACCACCGCACGAGCCGGAGCTCGACCGAGCACCGCACGGGCGAACCCGCGCGCCCAGCTGAGCCCCCGCACGGGGCTCACGATCGCTAGCCCTAGCGATCGCCGGGGATGCACGCGCATCCCCGTGGGGCTGTTCCGAACAGCCCCCGGCGGTGAGTCCGGCGACTCACCGCCACCGCCGAGGAGGGCGGTGCGCCCAGCGCACCAGCCGCGGCCCAGCCGCGGCTCGCCCGGCGATCGACCCCACGGTCGATCGCGTGCCCCGGCGTCCAGCCGGGGCGTCCTCGTATGGGCCCCGCGATCGATGCCCTAGGGCTCGATCGCACCCCTCGGCTCCCAGCCGAGGGTCCTTCGAACGTTCGCCGGGGATCTCGAATCCCCGTCCCCGAAGTTCGACGTTTATCCGGATCGTGTGTTCATGCATGAATCACAATTTAATTCACATAAATTCACACAAGGAGTTTTATGATCATACCTTTTGATTTGTTGTGCGGAGAAACAAAATCAATCGAAGACCTTTGAATCTTCCCACGTATTCCTTGCACTCCGTTCGAACGTCGGGTGGGCGACGATCTATCGAACTCCTATGGATCTCCTTCAACTCTCTAGAATATCAAGTATGATAATCTTGTCTTATGATTTATGAAGGTCATGTAGTGCTTTTATAGGCTACGTAGGGGATCTAAAGGAGGTGGAATATTGGGCTTCCAATATTGAAGATTAAATTGAGCCCAATGCTCAAGTCCATTAATCCTTATCAATATTAATTAATTCTATTTTCCACTATATAAAATTAATTGCATTCCCAATATTAAACCATATTATATCAAATAATATTTCTCCGGTAGTATTATTTATTCCGTGCATTTAAGATTTAAATATCCATGAATAAAATTAATTTATTGCTAATTAATTTATTCATCTCTTTAATCCGAGACTAGTACCATTCAACCTTAATTATTGTGCGGAACGAATCCACTCATGAGGTTTACACAATAATTCCTTATGAACTCATCTCGGGGATATTATCAACCCTTCCGGGATACACTGTCCGGTCAATCATTCACGGCATGCCATATATGAAATATAGTGACCCAACTTAACCGGTAATTAACCCAATAATTAAATCGGTTAATTCCTTTGGTAAATCAAAGTCACATATATTAAATATACACACCCGCAATAATATCGGGGATTAAGAATAAAATACACTGAGACTCGAATCGATTATCGCCGGCAATCCTAATCGATGAATCTCAACGATCCGCTCAATACACCAAGTGTACAAGTGTGATAAAATAATTAAGATAAATTATTTTCTCTCTCACACAACGACTATACCGATGGATTAGTTCGTTTCCATCTAGGTCGTGAGCAACTGTTCGATTAAATACGAGTAACCGATAGTATGATCTTCTGTGCGCCCATGCACACCATACTAACTACAACGTATAAAATCCAGAACTATGATTTGCATATATTTAATTAATAATAATTAAAAGCAAACGATTGTTTATTAATTTAATAGATTAAATGCTATGACCGGGAGTTTACCGTTACTTAAATCTAGACATTCAGTACACAACTCCAACAATCTCCCACTTGTACTAAGGTCTAGTCATTTCCTCCAAACTCCCGGTTCCCATACTCATCACGTGCTTTAAAGTGTACTTCCGAGAAGTACTATGTGAGTGAGCAATCTAGGTTGCCGCTCTGAAGTTATCTTGGTGACTACTACGTCGTCTCCCTCGACGATGACTCGTATCAGGTGGTACTTGCTCTATGTGTTATTATCACTTTTGACTTATGACCTCTTCCAGTTTACCGTGCACCGCTATCCAATAGCCTTTGGTAAACTAAGAGTCATATCCAAGTCAAGAGGTTATCCCGGAACCTAACCAAAACTTCCGCTGCCTCTGAGGCTGCTATTCGGTTATGAGAGAGTCTGAGAAGCGTCCTGCTTATCACTCTTTCATTTCTTGGTTCCACCTCTTTCTAAAAGTGAACACATAGCCTGATATCGACTTACACTGGTCCTTCTTTGATTTTTGGATCTGAGAAACTGTAATCTAAGAAGATTTCGTCTTGCTTCGTAAGCCAGTACTATGAAAGTACTCTTACAGCATTCGAACATCCCTTATCCAGATTACTTTGATATCCTCCCACTACGCAAACGGCATAGTTGATATCAGGTTGTCTTTTTACAACATTGCATCTATAAAGCTTTCCATACTTGAAGTATAGGAAACTGCTTTGTCCTCATCTATCTCCTTCATGTGTTCGAAACACATATCCTTTAGATAGATGTATATTCTGTCTCTGAAAGGCAATAACCTTTCTCAGAAGTATGCATGTTTAAAACAAACCATAATCGTATAAGGTATCTAGGAGAAGTACAATGTTCTTATCGTTAGAACGAACGATCTTAAGAACATGCTCTAACTTCTACTCAGTCTTATATCTCGATTTATTTAGAAAACCATTATTTTATGTCTGACAACATTTTTATATTGTTGCCAATGATAAAAAGTTATCTACATAAAATCTCCGAGAAACACCACTTTGTTTCCATTACGTCTCCAATACACCTTTCGTCTATGCCTTTTGATGAATCCATCAAATGGATTATCTCATCAATTTGCAAGTTCCACGATTTACAGCTTTGTTACAATCCATGAATGAATTTACTAAGCTTGTACTCTAAATGATCTAGCCTCTTAACAATAAACCTTATTGTTTCAAGCAGGCACATTTAGATCCAGTACCACCCTTATGCAGAGCTAGGGATCGATTTCATCTCTACTAGATCCAGAGTCCGAACTCCTCTAGTCTTATGAATATCTCCGGTTGTTCAACAACCTCCCACTGCAATGGCGTCCCGGTGTATAACAGTAATAACAGTAGGTGCAGTGTGTGGTGTACTTCTACTCGGTTTGGCTGGTTCCTAGTCTTTGTCCTTTTTCTCATTCCAAGGTATTACGTTAGTTCAGGCTTTGTGGTTCATCTAATAGTCTTCCTCTAAGAATCGGGCGATACACGTCCTTCTGGTTCATAGTACTATAGAACACACAACACTTTGTTCATCTAGGATATCCTACAACCATATTGAATATGCCGTTGTATCTAGGAATATCCATAGAACATAGGTAGTTCCGAACAACTTGTTCTTTTACTATTAGATTTCCATTTCTTATTTACAACGCACCATCTCTACACTTAAGTGTATGGCGCGGCCCTTTGGGATTGAATCCCAATCTCTGATTATGCTATGTGTTACTTAGATAGGCGATGGCCTCCACGACTAAGTCGCAGGCTCCTAATGGATATACTTTGATGGTTCCCCATAATAGCTTTGTGTCCATTGACTAGTCAAAACACTTTGCTTTTATGGCACATTAAGTATTCTAATCCATTACCGAGTATTCTTGAAAGAATTACTCATTCCTTTCTAATTTACACATTTGTCTGCATATCAAATCATTTCCAATACTTGTTGAATTCTATCCTTTATCCAGAAAGGTTTGCTTAGACGTATTGTCCTCCAAACTCAATCCTTAGGTCGGAAGGTCCATTCCTTCAACTATAATTGATCAAATCAATTTCGACCATTTGAATCTTATTTGAAAATACTACTAAGTATAAGAATTCACAAGTATAATGATTAATAAAGAAATATCTAACAAGTAAAACAAGTTATAGAACGGTTCGTTGCATCGTGGTGGACTTTAGGATCTATCATTCATATATTGCTATCTAATGTACCATAATAGATAATCCCATTATTTCTTATCAAAATCATCAAATGATTAAAGAAATAAAATATCCATTAATAGAAATCCAGAACTAAACGTTCTTTCTAAAATAAAGGGTACATAACGCAATAATCTTGAAATGAAATCCTATTTAACTACTAAAGCAGATAAATGTCTTCCACCGCAACAGCTGCCTCCTCCACAGCTTTTGCCCGTGTAGACTCGAACTCTTCTTCTCTAAGTCGCCGGGTTTTCTGGAACCCCTTCATTCAAAATGCACATACCGTCAGTGGTTCCATATCTACACACCAGAATTCCAGTAGATAATACCGCTGACTATGTTTTTACGACTAAAGAAAAATTCGTACCTCTGAGAGGACATTCAGACTTCCAGTGTCCAGACTTGTTGCATCGGAAGCACTTGCCCTTTGGCTTTGCAGCCCCCACTCGTGGTACAGTCTTCTTGACACCACTGGGTTTCCAGGCTTGCTTCCTCTTCTTGCCCCTACCTCCACCAGGCTTAATGCCTTTGGACTTGGTAGCTACAAGCGCTTGAGACTTGCCCTTCTTGTAGATCCCCTCTGCCGCCTTCAGTTCAGTCAGGAGTTGTGCAAGAGAATAAGATAATTTACCCATATTATAGCTCATGCGAAACTGCTCAAAACTAGGGGTCAGAGTGGCACATCAAGCATCCTAATCCATTTTTCGAGTATTCTTAAAAGAACTACTCGCACTTTTCTAATCACACATGTGTCTGCATATATCATTGATCATTCTCAATACTTGTCCGAATTCTATCCCTTACCGAAAGGTATGCTTAGTTGTATTATCTTCCAAATTCGATTCTTAGGTCGGAAGGTCCATTCCTTCAACTACAATTGATCAAATCAATTTCGACCTTTTGAATCTCATTTGAATAAATACTACTAAGTATAAGAATTCACAAGTGCAATGATTTTAACAAGAAATATATCTAACAAGTAAAACAAGTTATAGAACGGTTTGTTGCATTGTGGTAGACTAAGGATCTATCATTCATATATTGCTATCTAATGTACCAGAATAGATAATACCCATTATTTCTTATCAAAATCATCAAATGATTAAAGAAATAAAATATCCATTCATAAATAATAGAAATCCAGAACAAAACGTTCTTTCTAAAATTAAAGGGTACATAATGCAATAAACTTGAAATGAGATCCTATAACTACTAAAGCAGATAAAAGTCTTCCACTGCAACAGCTGCCTCCTCTACAGCTTTGCCTTGACTATTCCTCCATTTCCAAGTCTTTGGGTTTCCTGGTGTCCTTGCATTTTAAATGCATACATACCGTCAGTGGATCCATATCTACCAACCAGGTTTCTGGTAGATAACACAGCTGACTATGTTTTAAAGACTAAGGAGAGAATCTCATACCTTCTCGAGGAGAACATATAGACTTCCAGTTCCCAGAAGGTTTTCTTCGAGAATGATTTCCCGAAGGTTTTCTCACCCTATTTCGTGGTCCAAGTGCAGGACTACAGGGCTTCTTTGTCTGCTTCTCCATTCCTTGGTCCATGCCCTTAGGTTCGAAACCTTTGGCTTTGGCCATAAGAGCTTGCGATTGTCTCAACTCATCCAAAAGGTCCAACATCTCGAAAACGTGTACAAGCGTTTCCTCGAAGCGACTGACCTTTATGAGTATCCTCATCGCCTCTTTTCTAGCCTTCTCGTCGTCTCTAAACATAAGCTTGAGTTTCAGCATGATATCATGATTGGTGGTTAATGCAAAAGCACTGTTCCACTTCTCAAAATCAGCTATTTCCTCAATAGTTGAGACACGTGTTGGTTCAGGAGGACAAAGTTCACTGAGTACTAACTTGTACTCAGCAACAGTCTGGGAAATGTCTAACTCTTTATTCCATCCAACACACTATGGAACCAGTGCGGTAAATTCCTTGAGTATCACAGAAAGTGGGTTCATAGTTATTCTCTAAACCTATAAGCACATTTAAACAAACAATCAATTTAATATCCGATATTATCTCCCTCAAATAATATCATTAAATTACTAATTACATCTAAAATCCAAACAGGTAAGGCAAGCCACGTTCGTGTGGACGTTTACCCACCCAAATGATTTAGTAATTAGATTTGCTTCGGTCGTACATCATTATAGCGTTACTTCGTTGGGAAGAATACTATAAAAGCGTACCTAAGTGTAAACCATTACTCAGTACTAAGGTGAATCATTTGGAATTGCTACGTCACCGCAAGCCACGTTAGTGTGGACGTTTACGATAACTCACAATCCTTCACAATCCCCTATAACTGTCTACATCAACTATTCCAAAAATCCCATTCAGTATAGCAAGCCACGTTCGTGTGGACGTTTACTACACCAAAAGATTTTTATAGTTGACTCCCAATTACTTGATCCATTCGATTTTCGTAAATCAAGACGCGGAGAATCATAAGTGAAACTCGAAGTTTCTAACCAGTGATTCACCATGCGAACAACCCTATCTCTCATTAGATGAGGGAGCCGAGCAGACAATCGATCCATCTTCAAAAGAATGGTACGAATGTCTCTAATTTGTGTCATCCACATGACCAAGTGGCTTTGGCTCCATTCCACTCCCCGGGGTGAGAATGAGTCGACTTGAAGTCAGTTTCAGAAAGACAAATTAGGCATTGCTTGATAGACTTAATCAATGTTTCTCGTAAAAGGAATTACAAGAATTCTCCTCCAATGACATATCTATATGAACTTCGAAAGCTCATAAATGTCACCAAGAGAACAGTAATGGAGACCATGGGAATGTTTCCATCCCCTCTCCCACTTAGCTTTTTATAACAAAGGGATACGCTATCTTATGCATAATTAAACACATAAGCATGCATACAAGTAATAAAGCACATATCACATAGTCAAAATAATGCTAGAAAATTATTTTCCGACTATCATGGCTTTATTCCATTTCCGTATGCGTCTTCTAGTCTTCAGTCTTCGTTCTTGAATGCTCCATGTGACGAGAATATTAATCCCAATATTTAAATCTATTTATTTTCAATAAATCCAAAAGATACTCAATTCAAAAATTAAGTCAATCGAATAAATCAAAAATAAAATTAAATATTATTAATATTTTTATTTATTTATTTCCCTATCTAATTCTATTAAATCTCTAGAATAATCTATCCAAGTTAAACTTGGAATATTCTAGAAGACTTCTATAATAGAATAAGGAAATAAAATAAATTAGGACTTTTCTACTTTCCAAAATTAATTAATTTCCATGTCCATGAAAATTCGCATAAAATAGGAATAATCAACTAGGAAATAAATTAATTTATTAATTAATTATTTTCCTATCTAATTCTATTAAATCTCTAGAATCCTATTCCAAGTAGGACTTGGAATATTCTAGAATACTTCTATAATAGAATAAGGAAATAAAATAATATTAATTAATTCTTTTCCTATCTCCATGAGAGTTCCCAAACTTAGGAATACTCAAAATAGGAAAACCGAATTAATTAGGAAAGTGAATCTTGGTAGGAGTAGTATGGGTTGGGGATCCCCACACCACCCCCACCGCCGACCACCATCACCGGAGAGGGCACCGCCGCCGCCACCCCAGTCGGTCGACCACCACCATGTCGGCGGCAGCCCCAGCCGAGGGGCGATCGACCCCTCCCCATGGCTTCGGTCATGGGGTCGATCATGGGGTTGATCGACCCCCCGGTTTTTCGTCCTCTTCGTCTTCTTCGTCACACGCGCTCTCCGGCGGTCGTCTCGGCATCGATCCAACGTAAATAAATTACATAATAATAAATTTACAATTCCGGTATCGATTCTATACATGAAATCGACCCTATACATTTTCCGGAAAACATAGAACAATAATAATAAATCTAAATTCGGTCAACCCCCGAATTTTTACTATTACAAGCATTCATCCACACAAAACGAATCTCGACATGTCCGAGAGTTTAATAATCATGGTAAAATTAAATAACAATTAATTAAATAAATAATTAACAATTAATTAACCATGATAGTCGGAATCCCTGCAAGGTAGAACGATAATTGAACACATACATGAACACGAAACCAATCGCTCTGATACCAATTGTTGGAAATCGATATCCCGGGCCATTAAAATTTGCAGAAAATAATAACCCGACCGAAATCCTCGATCGCCGGAGATCCGACCACGAACCACCGCACGAGCCGGAGCTCAACCGAGCACCACCACGGTCTGCCCGTGGTGCCCAGCCGAGCCCCCGCACGGGGCTCGCGATCATCTCACGATGATCGCTGGGATGCCTCACGGCATCCCCGGGGCTGCTCGTAGCAGCCCCGCAGCGGGTCGCGTGACCCGCTGCTCAACGCGCTGGGCTCGTCCCAGTGCACCGCTGCGGGAAGTACCGCAGCACGCCTCGAGTCGCTGCGGGTAACTCCCGCAGCTCCCAGCGATCGAGCCTACGGGCTCGATCGATCCCTCGGCTCCCAGCCGAGGGTTCTCGCGTCACGCATCTCGGCGGTCCGAACCCTAGGGTTCGACCGCCACCTTCGATCCTCGCCGGGGATCTCGAATCCCTGTCCCCGAGGTTCGTCGTTTTCCCGGATCGTGCGTTCATGTATGTATCACAATCATATTCACATAAAATCATAGAAGAGAGTATATGATTTTACCTTTCGATTCGTTGTGCGGAGAAACGAATTCAATTGATGACCTTACGATCTTCCCACGTATTCCTTGCACTAGCTTGAACGTCGGGTGGGCGACGATCTTCCAAGCTTATGGATCCTCTTCAACTCTCTAGAATATCAAGTATGATAATCTTGTCTCTTTTTTTTTAAAAAGTGAAGACCATGTAGTGCTTTTATAGGCTACGTAGGGGATCTAAAGGATGTGGAATATTGGGCTTCCACATCCTTTAGATTGGTATAATATGGTTTAATATTGGGAGTGCTTTTTAATATTAATGATTAAATTGAGCCCAAGCCCAAATCTATTAATCTCCCATTAATATTAATTAATTTATTTTCCACTATATAAATTAATTGCACTCCCAATATTAAACCATATTATATCAAATAATATTTCTCCGGTAGTATTATTTATTCCGTGTATTTAAGATTTAAATATCCATGAATAAAATTAATTTATTGCTAATTAATTTATTCATCTCTTGAATCCGAGACTAGTACCATTCAACCTTAATTATTGTGCGGAACGAATCCACTCATGAGGTTTACATAATAATTCCTTATGAACTCATCTCGGGGATATTATCAACCCTTCCGGGATACACTTTCCCGTCAAGTATTCACGGCATGTCATATATAAAATATAGTGACCCAAATTAACTGGTAATTAACCCAATAATTAAATCGGTTAATTCCTTTGGAAAATCAAAGTCACATATATTAAATATACACACCCGCAATAGTATCGGGGATTAAAAATAAAATACTCTGAGACTTGAATCGATTATCTAAGGCAATCCTAATCGATAAATCTCAAGCGATCTGCCCAATACACCAAGTGTACAAGTGTGATAAAATAATTAAGACAAATTATTTTCTCTCTCACACAACGACTATACCGATGGATTGGTCCGTGTCCATCTAGGTCGTGAGCAACTGTTCGATTAAATACGAGTAACCGATAGTATGATCTTCTGTGTGGGCCCGCACACCATACTAACTACAACGTATAGAATCCAAGACTATATTTTGCATATATTTAATTATCAATAATTAAATACAAACAATTGTTTATTAATTAAATAGATTAAATGCTATGACCGGGAGTTTACCGGCACTTAAATCTAAACATTAAGTACACAACTCCAACACTTGGCAGCCGCCTAGGGCTGCCCTTGGCAGCCCCCTTAGCACGCCCCAGCTGCCCCACGGTGATCGCACGCCCAGCCACGGCGAACCGTGGCTAGCGATCACCGCCAGCTGCCGCCGCGCGAGCGGCGGTCCAGCCGCGCGAGCGGGGCTGCTCCAGCAGCCCGCTGGAGTCCCGTGCGTGCGTACGGGGCTGCTCGCAGCAGCCCGCTAATCGTGCACGGGGAGGGCTCGGACAGCCCGCGAATCCGCTACGGGAAAACCCGTAGCTCGCGGCCGAGCCCGTGCGATCGAGCCCCCGGCGTCAAGCCGAGGCTCACGCCTCCTCGACCCATCCCGTTGAGCCGTTGAGCCGCCGGCGGTCCGGTGATCTTCGATCACCACCGCCCGGTTCAACCTCGACATGGGTCGCGTTCTCGGATCTTGGTTCACGATATTTTTACGATAATTAAACGATAAAATCATAAAGAGGGTTTTACGATTTACCTCGTTCTCTTTGTTCGGAAAAACGAAGAACTCAATTTGAAGACCTTGAGATCTTCCCACGTATTCCTTGCACTAGCTCGAACGTCGTGTGGGCGACGATCTTCCGAACTCCATGGATCTCCCTCTCTACTTTCTCTCTCTAGAATTGTGATCTTCAAGTTATGAGAATAGAGAAGACCATGTAGTGCTTTTATAGGCTACGTAGGGGATCTTAAGGAGGTGGAATATTGGGCTTCCAATATTAATGATTAAATTGAGCCCAAGCCCAAATCTATTAATCCCATTAATATTAATTTATTTATTTTCCACTATATAAATTAATTGCACTCCCAATATTAAACCATATTATATCAAATAATATTTTTCCGGTAGTATTATTTATTCCTTGCATTTAAGATAGAAATGTCCATGAATAAAATTAATTTATTGCTAATTAATTTATTCATCTCTTGTAACCGAGACTAGTACCATTCATCCTTAATTATTATGCGGAACAAATCCACCTGCAGGGTTTACATAATAATTCCTTATGAACTCATCTCGGGGACATTATCAACCCTTATCGGGACACACTTTCCCATCAAGAATTCACGGCATGTCATACATAAAATACCGTGACCCAACTTTACCGGTAATTGACCCAATATTCAAACCGGTCAATTCCTTTGGAAATCAAAGTCACTAATATTAAATGCACACACCCGCAATAATATCAGGGATTAAGAATAAAATACACTGAGACTTAAATCGATTATCTAAGGCAATCCTAATCGATAAATCTCAAACGATCCGCCCAATACACCAAGTGTACAAGTATGATAAAATAATTAAGACAAATTATTTTCTCTCTCATACAACGACTATACCGATGGATTGGTCCGTGTCCATCTAGGTCGTGAGCAACTGTTCGATTATATACGAGTAACCGATAGTTTGATCTTCTGTGTGGGGCCGCACACCTTACTAACTACAACGTATATAATCTAGGACTATAATTTGCATATATTTAATTAGAAATAATTAAACGCAAATAATTGTTTATTTAATTAAATAGATTAATGGCAATGGATCGGGAGTTCATATCACTTAAATCTAGACATTAAGTATACAACTCCATCACTATGCGGTTAGCGTACTGGGAGGATATCAAAGTAATCTCAACAAGAGAAATCCGGATGCTGTAAAGAGTACTTTTGAAGTACTGGATTACGAAGCAACGCTAATTATTCTTAGATTACATATTCTCAGATCTCAAATCAGAGAAGGACCAGTGTAAGTCGATAACAGGCTATGTGTTCACTTTTGAAGAGGTGGAACCTTAAAATGAAAGAGTGATAAGCATGACGCTTCTCAGACTCTATCATAACCGAATAGCAGCCTCAGAGGCAGCGGAAGTTTTGGTTGGGTTCCGGAATTGTTGGAAATCGATATACCGGAATTAATAAATTAAATAAAATTAATTATCTAATTAATTCCGACCGAAAT
The DNA here is from genome assembly GCA_954870475.1 of Euphrasia confusa. NCBI lineage: Eukaryota > Viridiplantae > Streptophyta > Magnoliopsida > Lamiales > Orobanchaceae > Euphrasia > Euphrasia confusa. The sequence goes on from OX940958.1 coordinate 15,829,123, forward strand.
CCTTTGGAGATCGAATATCCGGGGTTGTCAAAGTGCGGAACGACAACTCCAATCGAAATCCCGGTTGCCGGAAATCCGCCACGAACCACCACGCGAAACCGGACTCAACCAAACCCTAACCACGGGGATAGCCCGGGCTGTTCGGTCGAGCCCTCGTGTGGGGCTCGCGGCTGTCCTTGGCAGCCGCCTAGGGCTGCCCTTGGCAGCCCGCTGGGCATGTCCGAACCCTCGCGGACAGCCCCATCTCGAACCCTAGAAGCAGCCGAGCCACCGCCGTTCGAACGAGGCGCGCGCACGTCACCGGACGTGCGCTAGGGTTCAGCCCGCTAGGCACGCCCCAGCTGCCCCCCGGGTGATCGAGCTCCAGCCACGGTGGAACCCGTGGCTCACGATCACCCCAGCTGCCGCCAGCCACCGCCGCGCGAGCGGCGGTCCAGCCGTGCGAGCGGCAGCCCCTCCGCGCGAGCGGAGGCAGCGCCGTGCGAGCGGCGCTGGGCTGTCCAGCCGGCGTGCTCACGGGGATCCACCTCTTGCCGTGGATTCCTAGCCGCGGCGGTCCGGGGATCCTCGATCCCCATCGCCCGGCACATCCTCGGTTTGGATCTCCGTCCCTCGGATCTTGGTTCACGATATTATTTTGATAATTAAACGATAAAATCATAAAGAGGGTTTTACGATTTACCTCGTTCTCGTTGTTCGGAAAAACGTAGAACTCAATTTGATGACCTTGAGATCTTCCCACGTATTCCTTGCACTAGCCCGGACGTCGTGTGGGCGACGATCTACCGAACTCCATGGATCCTCCTCTCTACTTTCTCTCTCTAGAATTGTGATCTTCAAGTTATGAGATTAGAGAAGACCATGTAGTGCTTTTATAGGCTACGTAGGGGATCTAAAGGAGGTGGAATATTGGGCTTCCAATATTGAAGATTAAATTGAGCCCAATGCTCAAGTCCATTAATCCTTATCAATATTAATTAATTCTATTTTCCACTATATAAAATTAATTGCACTCCCAATATTAAACCATATTATATCAAATAATATTTCTCCGGTAGTATTATTTATTCCGTGTATTTAAGATATAAATATCCATGAATAAAATTAATTTATTGCTAATTAATTTATTCATCTCTTTTATCCGAGACTAGTACCATTCAACCTTAATTATTATGCGGAACGAATCCACCTGCTGGGTTTACATAATAATTCCTTATGAACTCATCTCGGGGATATTATAAACCCTTCCGGGATACACTTTCCCGTCAAGTATTCACGGCATGCCATATATAAAATATAGTGACCCAACTTAACCGGTAATTAACCCAATAATTAAATCGGTTAATTCCTTTGGTAAATCAAGGTCACTTATATTAAATATACACACCCGCAATAGTTTCGGGGATTAAGAATAAAATACACTGAGACTCGAATCGATTATCGCCGGCAATCCTAATCGATGAATCTCAACGATCCGCTCAATACACCAAGTGTACAAGTGTGATAAAATAATTAAGATAAATTATTTTCTCTCTCACACAACGACTATACCGATGGATTGGTCCGTGTCCATCTAGGTCGTGAGCAACTGTTCGATTAAATACGAGTAACCGATAGTATGATCTTCTGTGCGCCCATGCAACACCATACTAACTACAACGTATAAAATCCAGGACTATGATTTGCATATATTTAATTATAAATAATTAAACGCAAATAATTGTTTATTTAATTAAATAGATTAGTGGCAATGGATCGTGAGTTTCCGTCACTTAAATCTAGACATTAAGTACACAACTCCAACAATCTCCCACTTGTACTAAGGTCTAGTCATTTCCTCCAAACTCCCGACTCCCATACTCATCACGTGCTTAAGTTGTACTTCCAAGAAGTACTATGTGAATGAGCACTCTAGGTTGCCGCTCTGAAGTTATCTTGGTGACTACAGCGTCGTCTCCCTCGACGATGACTCGTATCAGGTGGTACTTGCACTATGTGTTATCTAACACTTATGGACTTGTGATTTCTTACCATTTGCCATTGCACCGCTATTTACATAGCCTTTGGCAAATTAAGAATCACATCTAAGTCCCAGACATTATCCCGGAGTTATACCAAAACTTCCGCTGCCTCTGAGGACGCTATTTGGTTACCCATGGCAGAGTCCGAAAAGCATCGTGCTTATCACTCTTCCATGTTAAAACTCCTTCTCCTTTAATAGTGAAACACATAGCCTGATATCGACTTACACCGATCCTCATTCGATTAGAAATCTAAGAGAATGTAATCCAAAGGAAAAACTCGTCTGCTTCGTAGTCTAGAACAGTACTTCGAAAGTACTTTTACGGTAGTTGAATATTCCTTTCCAGGATTACCTTGATATCCTCCCACTATGCCAACCGCATAGCCGATATCAGGTTCTTGTTTTCAACAATGCATTTATTAAGCTTTCCACACTCAAAGTGTAGGAAACTGCTTTCATTGCTTCTATCTCCTTTTGTGTTCCAAAACACATATCCTTAGATAGATGCATTCCGTCTCTGAAAGGTAACAAACCTTTCTCGGAATCTTGCATGTTAAAACGAACCATAATCATATATGTAAGATGTCCAGGAAAAATACAATGTTCTTTCTAGAGATCCAAGATCTCAAGAACATGTCCAACTTCTTCCTTTATCTTTCATAATGATTCATCTAGACAACCATCATTTTATGTCTGATAACATCTTTACATTGTTGCCAATGATAAGAGTGTCATCTACATAAAACCTCCGAGAAACACCACCTTGTTTTCCATCACGTTTCCAATACACACAATTCGTCTATGCTTTTGATGAATCCATAAAATGAACTATCTCATCAATTTGCAAGTACCACGAACTCAATGCTTTGTTTCAATCCATAAATGGATCAACTAAGCTTGTACTCTAAATGATCTCGCCTCTTAGCAATAATCCTTATTGCTCTCCAAGAAGGCACATTTAGATCTAGTACGGCCTTTATGTAGATCCAGGGATCGATTTCATGTATACTAGGTCCAGAGTCCGAAGACTCTCCTAGTCTTATGAATATCTCCGGTTGTCCCACAACCTCCCACTACAATGGCATTCCGGTGTGTAAACAGTGATAACAGTAGGTGCAGTTAGTGGTGTACCGCTACTCGGTTTGGCTGGTTCTAAGTCTTAATCTTTCTCTCTCATTTCAAAGTATCATGTCACTTTGGGCTTGTGGTTCATCATATAGTCTTTCTCTAAGAACCGGGCGTTAGAACTTATAACGTCCTTCTGGTTCATAGTACTATTGAACACACATCTTTTGTTCTTCTAGGATATTCTACAACCGCATTTGAATGCGCCGTTGTTTCCAGACATATCCATAGAACACATGTAGTTCTTTATAACTCATTTTTTACTATCTCTATAAGAGTTCCATTTCTTATTTACGACACACCATTTCTTACACAAAAGTGTATGGTGTAGTCATTTGGGATCAAATCCCAATCTCTGATTAGTATGCCATGCATTCCTCAGACAGGTACTTGCCTCCGCGATCAAATCGCAGGCTACAATTGGATATACCTTGATGGCTCTCCACAATTGCTTAGTGTCCATTGACTTGTCAAAACACTTGCTTTTGTGGCACATCAGGTATTCTAATCCATTTCTCGAGTAATCATCAAATGAAGTACTCGTACCTTATTGTCTGAGTAGACATAGGTCTGCATACATCAGAGTCAATCAATTCTTATACTTGTCCGGATCTTACATCTTATATCCATAAAGGATTGCTTAGTCATGTTATCCTCCAAATTAGATTCATAGGTCGGAAGGTCCACTCCCTCAACTTAATTGATCAAATATCAATTTTCGACCTTTTGAACTTCTTATTTGAATAAACATGACTCAGCATAAGAATCCACAAGTATAATTGATAAAGAAATCTCTTATTAGTAAAACGAGTTTCATACTACGGTTCGTTGCATCGTGGTGGACTCAGGATTCATCATTTATATATTGCTAGCTAATGTACCAAAATAGATAATATCATTATTTCTTCTTATAACCATCAAATGATTAAAAGAAATAAAATTTCCATTTATTAGAAATCCAGAACAAAGTTCTTTCTAATTTGAAAGGTACATAAAAGCAATAACCCAAAATGAAATCCTATAAAATGTCCTCCACTGCAACTGCTGCCTCCTCTACAGCATTGCCCATGTAGACTACGATCTTTTCTTTTCCAAGTCGTTAGGTTTCCTGGAACCTCTCGCATTTAAAATGCACATACCGTCAGTGGTTCCATATCTACACACCAGGTTCCGGTAGATAATACCACTGACTATGTTTCACGACTAAAGAAAATTTCGTACTTTCTTTGAGAGGATAATCAGACTTCCAGTACCCAGACTGTTTGCATCGAGAATACTTGCCTATTGGCTTTCTCGTCCCATCTCGTGGTCCAAGACACTTAGGACCACTGGGTTTCTTTGCTTGCTTTTCCTTTCCCCCGATTTTGCCCTTAGGTTCAAAACCTTTGGCATTGGCTACAAGAGCTTGCGATTTCCGACTCAACTCGTCTAAAAGGTCAATCATCTCAAAAACGTTTTTAAGCGTTTCCTCGAAGCGACTGGCCTTTATGAGTATCCTCATCGCTTCTTGTCTAGCCGCCTATGTCAATAGGCTCGGGAGGACAAAGCTCACTGAGTACAAACTTGTACTCTTTAACAGTTTGGGTAATGTCTAGATCTCTATTCCAATCATTACATTCAGGGACCAGTGAGTTTAAAATCCTTAAGTATCACATAAAGTGGGTTCAAAGCCATATCCTAATCTATGAGCACATATAACAACAAACAATCGATTTAATATCCGATATTATCTCCCTTAAAAAATATCATTAAATCACTAATCACATCTAAAATCCCATCAGGTAAGGCAAGCCACGGTGTGTGGACGTTTACCCACCCAAACGACTTAGCAATTAGATTTCCTTCGGTCATACATCACTTATAGCGGAACCTCGGTGGGAGGAATACTATAAGGCGTATCTAAGTGTAAACCATTACTCAGCACCAAAGTAAATCGTTTGGAATTGCTACATCACCGCAAGCCACGTTGTGTGGACGTTTACGATAACTTCACAACTCTTCACAATTTCTTACAACTGTCTACATCAATTAATCCAAAATCCGTCAGTATAGCAAGCCACGTTGTGTGGACGTTTACTACACCAAGAGACTTTTATAATTGACTCCCAATTACTTGATTCATTTAATCTTGTAAATCAAGACGCGGAGAATCATAAGTGAAACTCGAAGTTTCTAACCAGTGATTCACCATGCGAACGACCCTATCTCTCATCAAATGAGGGAGCCGAGCAGACAATCGATCCACCTTCAAAAGATGGTACGACTGCCTCTAATTTGTGTCCTCGACATGACCAAGTGGCTTTGGCTCCATTCCACTCCCCGGGGTGAGAATGAGTCGACTTGAAGTCAGTTTTGGAAAGACAAATTAGGCATTGTTTGATAGACTTAATCAATGTTTCTCGTAAGAGGAATTACAAGAATTCTCCTCCAATGACTTATCTATACGAACTTCAAAAGTCCATAAAAGTCACCAAGAGAACAGCAATGGAGACCATGGATATGTTTCCATACCCTCTCCCACTTAGCTTTTTACAATAAAGGGATACGCTATCTAATGCATAATTAAATACACATAAGCATGCATACATGAAATAAAGCACATAGAATATTATCACATAATCAAAATAATACTAGAATATTATTTTCCGACTATTATGGCTTTATCGCATCTCCGTACGCATCTTCTAGTCTTTAGTCTTCGTTCTTGAATGCTCCATGTGACGGGAATATTAATTCCAATATTTAAATCTATTTATTTTTAATAAATCCAAAAGATACTTAATTCGAAAATTAAGTCAATCGAATAAATCAAAAATAAAATTAAATATTGTTAATATTTTATTTATTTTATTTTCCCTTTCTACTTCATTAAATCTCTAGAATAATCTATCCAAGACCCACTTGGAATATTCTAGATGATTTCCATAATGAAATAAGGAAATAAAATAATTTAGGACTCCTAGTCCTTCCAAATTAATTCCTTTCCTAATCCATTAAAAATTGCATAAAGGAATAATTAAATAGGAAAAATTAATTAAGGACTCTTCTACTTTCCAAAATTAATTAATTTCCATGTCCATGAAAATTCCCATAAAATAGGAATAATCAATTAGGAAATAAATTAATTTAATAATTAATTATTTTCCTTTCCAATTCTATTAAATCTCTAGAATCCTATTCCAAGTAGAACTTAGAATATTCTAGAAGACTTCCATAATAGAATAAGGAAATAAATTAATTCCAATTAATTCTTTTCCTATTTCCATGAGAATTCCCAAAACTAGGAATACTCAAAATAGGAAAACCGAATCAATTAGGAAAGTTGGATCTTGGTAGGAATAGCATGGGTTGGGGATCCCCACGCCATCCCCACCATCGACCGCCACTACCACCGCCGGCCAAGGCTCACGCGCCACCACCCTTGGTGGCCGGCGTGGCCGAGAGCCCTAGGGCAGCCCGGGCGATCGATCCTCATGGGATCGATCCTCGTGATCGATCCCCGGTCCTCCCTCTCTTCGTCTCCTCCGTCACACTTTTCCGGCGGTCGTTTCGTCATCGATCCAACGTAAATAAATTACAAATATATTACTACGTTCTCCGGTATCGATTCTCTACATGAAATCGACCTCATACAATTTCCGGAAAAATAAGAACAAGCATTCACCACACAAGAACAAATATTGACATCACCGAGAGTTTAATAATCAAGAACATTATTATGACATTAATTAACAATAATTAAATCTAGCCATAATAATCGGAAACCCTGCAAGGTAGAACAATTTATCAAAAAATACCATGAACTAAAACCAACGCTCTGATACCAATTGTTGGAAATCGATATCCCGGAATTAATAAATTAAATAAAATTAATTATCTAATTAATTCCGACCGAAATCCTTTGGAGATCGAATATCCAGGGTTGTCAAAGTGCGGAACGACAACTCCAATCGAAATCCCGGTTGCCGGAAATCCGCCACGAACCACCACGCGAAGCCGGACTCAACCAAACCCTAACCACGGGGATAGCCCGGGCTGTTCGGTCGAGCCCTCGTGTGGGGCTCGCGGCTGTCCTTGGCAGCCCGCTGGGCATGTCCGAACCCTCGCGGACAGCCCCATCTCGAACCCTAGCAGCAGCCGAGCCACCGCCGTTCGAACGAGGCGCGCGCACGTCACCGGACGTGCGCTAGGGTTCAGCCCGCTAGGCACGCCCCAGCTGCCCCCCGGGTGATCGAGCTCCAGCCACGGTGGAACCCGTGGCTCACGATCACCCCAGCTGCCGCCAGCCACCGCCGCGCGAGCGGCGGTCCAGCCGTGCGAGCTGTTGGAGTTGTGTACTTAATGTCTAGATTTAAGTGACGGAAACTCACGATCCATTGCCATTAATCTATTTAACTAAATAAACAATTATTTGCATTTAATTATTTATAATTAAATATATGCAAATTATAGTCCTGGATTCTATACGTTGTAGTTAGTATGGTGTGTCGGGCCCACACAGAAGATCATACTATCGGTTACTCGTATTTAATCAAACAGCTGCTCACGACCTAGATGGACACGGACCAATACATCGGTATAGTCGTTGTGTGAGAGAGAAAATAATTTATCTTAATTATTTTATCACACTTGTACACTTGGTGTATTGAGCGGATCGTTGAGATTCATCAATTAGGATTGCCGGCGATAATCGATTCGAGTCTTAGTGTATTTTATTCTTAATCCCCGATATTATTGCGGGTGTGTATATTTAATATAAGTGACTTTGATTTACCAAAGGAATTAACCGATTTAATTATTGGGTTAATTACCGGTTAAGTTGGGTCACTATATTTTATATATGGCATGCCGTGAATACTTGACGGGAAAGTGTATCCCGTAAGGGTTGATAATATCCCCGAGATGAGTTCATAAGGAATTATTATGTAAACCCTGCAGGTGGATTCATTTCCGCATAATAATTAAGGTTGAATGGTACTAGTCTCGGATATAAGAGATGAATAAATTAATTAGCAATAAATTAATTTTATTCATGGATATTTATATCTTAAATACACGGAATAAATAATACTACCGGAGAAATATTATTTGATATAATATGGTTTAATATTGGGAGTGCAATTAATTTTATATAGTGGAAAATAGAATTAATTAATATTGATAAGGATTAATGGACTTGAGCATTGGGCTCAATTTAATCTTCAATATTGGAAGCCCAATATTCCACCTCCTTTAGATCCCCTACGTAGCCTATAAAAGCACTACATGGTCTTCTCTATTCTCATAACTTGAAGATCACAATTCTAGAGAGAGAAAGTAGAGAGGAGGATCCATGGAGTTCGGTAGATCGTCGCCCACACGACGTCCGGGCTAGTGCAAGGAATACGTGGGAAGATCTCAAGGTCATCATAAGATCTCGTTTCTCCGCACAACGAATCGAAAGGTGAATTAAATATTTCCGCTATTTAATTCTTATTGAAATCAATTATCGGAAAACAAGATCCAAAGATCGAACCCTGGATTAGACGGACGATTGCGTGGTGGTGGCGAAGCCACCGGACCACGCCAATCGCCCGCTAGGGTTTCGGCGGGGGCGAGAGGATCGAACCCTCGGCTGGGCCGAGGGCTTGCGATCGATCCAAGGATCGATCGCCGGGGGCACGGGCTGGTGCCGTCCCCCTCCCCACCTCGACGGTGGGGATCCTCCAAGCGGCGGCGAGTCGCAGGACTCGCCGCGGGGGCTGCTGGGAGCAGCCCCACCCATCGATCGCCAAGGCGCGATCGGGATCGCGTGAACCCCGTCTCGCGGGGGTTCGGCTGGGGGCGGGCCGCGTGCCTTCGGGTGCGTGGTCTCCAAAGGCTGAACTCCGGCGGATGAGTCGGCGTTCATGTGATCTCCGGCGAAGGGTTTGATCGGGTTATTAGTTTCCGCAAATTTAAATAACCCGGGATATCGAATTCCAACAATTGGTATCAGAGCGTACGGTTACGTTTTTCGTTAATTGTTTCGATAATCGATTCTCGATAAATATGGCCATAGATTAATTTAATTTGTTAAATTATTGTGCTATATTGTTCTACGTCTATGTTTTCTCTCTTGTATGAATTGTGTTTGTCGGAAAAATTAATTATTAAAAACGAGGGTTTTTCGGAATATCGAACCGGAGTTAATCGACCGTGGGCTCGGCAAAAGGGCTGCGTGTGTTGCTGTACGTAAGCAAGGGCATGGCTGGGATTGCCGGCGTGTGCCACCAGTGGTGGTGGTTCGCCGGCAGCCGGAGGCTACGCTCGGCAGTCGCGTTGGCGCAACACGGACGAAACCCTTTTGCACGGGCTGCTGGGCTCGGAGCGGGCTGCTGCTGGGCTCGTCGCGGGCTGCTCGTGCGTGGGCTGTGACGAGGTTGATGGCGTGTGTCGTCGGAGGAGACGCCATGCCGGATATCGACCGGGTTCGTGCACAAGTCTCGCCGAAGAAGACGATCGTTTTTCAATCGTGAATTGCATGGTCGCATGCTGTGCGTGAATTGGTGCTGTAGGCGTGAATTCTTGAATGGCTTCATGGCTTGGTGTTCCACTTGCGTGAATTGCATGTGCGTAAATTGCATGGCATGGTCTTTTGGTACATGCTGGACATGCATGAGATAATTAATTAATCATTGGTTAATTGATGATGCATACGCAAGTTCATGTTGGGTTCGATTGGGATGACCGGAATTCGTTTCGGTCCGTCCCGGTAAATCCGATCTTTCCGGAAATAATTTAATCTTTCTAATTTTATTTAATTTAATTTTGGAATTAATTCAAATTCTATTTGGATTAGATTTCTTAATTATAGAATTAAATAATGGAATTAGATGGAGAGTTAAATTAGGAAAGAAAATCCTAGTTTCTCTAGATATCCTATACCTACTTGGATTAGAAGTCTTAAGAAGAATCAAAATTCGATTTTGATTAGGATTCTTGAGATCTAATCTAAATAGGATTGAGAAATTATTAAAATATTGATTTTATTTAATTTAAGTATTTTATTTAAAATCATTAGATTAATTCAAAATTTATTTTGAGTTGGAATCTTGGATTTTATTTAGAATAGAATTAAATATGGAAATCAATGGATTTTAATAATATTGATTTTATTTAATTTAAGTATTTTATTTAAAATCATTAGATTAATTCAAAATTTATTTTGGATTGGAAAATCTTGGATTTTATTTAGAATAGAATTAAATATGGAAATCAATGGATTTTAATAATATTGATTTTATTTAATTTAAGTATTTTATTTAAAATCATTAGATTAATTCAAAATTTATTTTGGATTGGAAAATCTTGGATTTTATTTAAAATAGAATTAAATATGGAAATCAATGGAATTGATTTTATTTAATTGGAGTAAAATTAAATATGAGAATCAAAGAATTTTTCCGTCGCTCGGCAAAGTATTCAAGACGTAGAATGAAGACTCAAGACAAGCATGCTGGAATTCATCAAGGTACGAATAGTCGAGAAATAATTTTACTTGAGCAATTATTTGATTATTTGTGTACGTACTTGCATGAAATGTATGTTTGTTATTATGCTTATGTGTATTTAATTATGCATTAGATAGCGTATCCCTTTATTGTAAAAAGCTAAGTGGGAGAGGGAATGGAAACATTGCCATGGTCTCCATTGCTGTTCTCTTGGTGACTTTTATGGACTTTTGAAGTTCGTATAGATAAGTCATTGGAGGAGAATTCTTGTAATTCCTTTTACAAGATACATTGATTAAGTTTATCAAACAATGCCTAATTTGTCTTTCCAAAACTGATTTCAAGTCGACTCATTCTCACCCCGGGGAGTGGAATGGAGCCAAAGCCACTTGGTCATGTCGAGGACACAAATTAGAGACTTTCGTGTCATTTGATGACTAGATCGATTGTCTGCTCGGCTCCCTCATTCTATGAGAGATAGGGTTGTTCGCATGGTGAATCGCTGGTTAGAAACTTCGAGTTTCACTTATGATTCTCCGCGTCTTGATTTACAAGATCGAATGGATCAAGTAATTGGATGTCAATTATAAAGATCTTTTGGTGTAGTAAACGTCCACACGAACGTGGCTTGCTATGCTGAATGGGATTTTGGATTAATTGATGTAGACAGTTATAGAAGGGAGTGAAGGAGCGTATGTTAACGTAAACGTCCACACGAACGTGGCTTGCGGTGAATATACGTGTCCCAAACAATCTTCTTGGATACTGAGTAATGGTTTACACTTAGGTACGCTTTATAGTATTCTTCCCAACGAAGTAACGCTATAATTGATGTACGACCGAAGCAAATCTAATTACTAAATCATTTGGATAGGTAAACGTCCACACGAACGTGGCTTGCCATATCTGATGGGATTTTAGAGGTGATTAGTGGTTTAATGATATTATTTAAGGGAGATAATATCGGAAATTAAATCGATTGTTTGTTGTTATATGTGCTCATAGATTAGGAAATGGCCTTGAACCCACTTTATGTGATACGTAAGGATTTTAACTCATTGGTCCCTAAATGTAATGATTGGAATAGAGATCTAGACATTACCCAAACTGTTAAAGAGTACTAGCTTGTACTCAGTGAGCTTTGTCCTTCCGAGCCTATTGAAATAGGCGGCTAGACAAGAAGCGATGAGGATACTCATAAAGGCCAGTCGCTTCGAGAAAACGCTTAAACACATTTTTGAGATGATTGACCTTTTAGACGAGTTGAGACGGAAATCGCAAGCTCTTGTAGCCAATGCCATAGGTTTCGAACCTAAGGGCAAGATCGGGGAGAAGGAAAAGCAAAGAAACCCAGTGGTTCTTCTTAGACCACGAGATGGGACGAGAAAGCCATGAGGCAAGTATTCTCGATGCAAACAGTCTGGGTACTGGAAGTCTGATTATCCTCTCAAAGAAAGTACGAAATTTTCTTTAGTCGTAAAACATAGTCAGTGGTATTATCTACCGGAACCTGGTGTGTAGATATGGAACCACTGGCGGTATGTGCATTTTAAATGCAAGGGTTCCAGGAAACCCGACGACTTAGAAAAGAAAAGATCGTAGTCTACATGGGCAATGCTGTGGAGGAGGCAGCAGTTGCAGTGGAGGACATTTTATAGGATTTCATTTTGAGTTATTGCTTTTATGTACTTTTCATATTAGAAAGAACTTTGTTCTGGATTTCTAATGAATGGATATTTTATTTCTTTTAATCATTTGATGGTTATAAGAAGAAATAATGATATTATCTATTTTGGTACATTAGCTAGCAATATATAAATGATGAATCCTGAGTCCACCACGATGCAACAAACCGTTTTATATAACTCGTTTTACTAATAAGAGATTTCTTTATTAAATCATTTATACTTGTGGATTCTTATGCTAAGTCATATTTATTCAAATAAGAAGTTCAAAGGTCGAAAATTGATTGTAAGATCAATTAAGTTGAAGGAATGGACCTTCCGACCTAAGAATCTAATTTGGAAGATAATACGACTAAGCAATCCTTTATGGATATAAGATATAAGATCCGGACAAGTATTAGAATTGATTGACTCTGATTTATGATCAGAGCTTGGGATTGGATCCCAAGTGACTACACCATACAGTCCTCTGTAGGATTGGTGTGTCGGAAATAAGAAATGGAACTCTTATAGAAATAGTAAAAGCACGAGTTAAACGGAACTACCTATGTTCTATGGATATGTCTTGGTAACAACGGCACATTCAAATGTGGTTGTAGAATATCCTAGAAGAACAAAAGATGTGTGTTCAATAGTACTATGAACCAGAAGGACGTTATAAGTTCTAACGCCCGGTTCTTAGAGTAAGACTATTAGATGAACCACAACCCCCAAAAGACGTGATACTTCTGAAAAGAGAGAAAACGAATAAGACTTAGAACCAGCCGAACCGAGTAGCGGTACACCACTAACTGCACCTACTGTTATTACTGTTTATACACCGGAACGCCGTTGTAGTGGGAGGTTATATAACAACCAGAGATATTCATAAAACTAGGTGAGTCTTCGGACTCTGGACCTAGTATATGTGAAATCGATCCCTAGATCTACATAGAGGCGGTACTAGATCTAAATGTGCCTTCTTGGAAAGCAATAAGGATTATTGTTAAGAAGCGAGATCATTTAAGAGTACAAGCTTAGTTGATCCATTTATGGATTGTAACAAAGCTTGAGTTCGTGGAACTTGCGCATTGATGAGATAGTCCATTTGATGGATTCATCAAAAGGCATTGACGAATCGTGTGTATGGGAAACGTGATGGAAACAAGGTGGTGTTTCTCGGAGGTTTTATGTAGATAACATTTTATCATTGGTAACAATGTAAAGATGTTGTCAGACATAAAATGATGGTTGTCTAGAAAAATCGATATATGAGATAAAGAAGAAGTTAGAGCATGTTCTTAAGATCTAGGATCTCAAGAAAAGAACATTGTACTTCTATAGATATCTTGTACGATTATGGTTCGTTTTAACATGCAAGATTCCGAGAAAGATTCGTTACCTTTCAGAGACGGAATACATCTATCTAAGGTATGTGTCTTAGAACACATAAAGGTGATAGAAGCAGTGAAAGCAGTTTCCTACACTTGGAGTGTGGAAAGCTTGATAAATGCATTGTTGAAAACAAGAACCTGGTATCGGCTATGCGGTTAGCATAGTGGGAGGATATCAAGAATAATCCTGGAAAGGAATATTCGACTGCCGTAAAAGTACTTTCGAAGTACTATTCTAGACTACGAAGCAGACGAGTTTTTCCTTTGGATTACATTCTCTTAGATTTCTAATCGAATGAGGACCGGTGTAAGTCGATCAGGCTATGTGTTTCACTATTAAAGGAGAAGGAGTTTTAACATGGAAGAGTGATAAGCACGATGCTTTTCGGACTCTGCCATGGGTAACCAAATAGCGGCCTCAGAGGCAGCGGAAGTTTTGGTATAACTCCGGGATAATCTCTGGGACTTAGATGTGATTCTTAATTTGCCAAAGGCTATGTAAATAGCGGTGCAATGGCAAATGGTAAGAAATCACAAGTCCATAAGTGTAAGATAACACATAGTGCAAGTACCACCTGATACGAGTCATCGTCAAGGGAGACGACGCTGTAGTCACCTAGAGTGCTCATTCACATAGTACTTCTTGGAAGTACAACTTTAGCACGTGATGAGTATGGGAGTCGGGAGTTTGGAGGAAATGACTAGACCTTAGTACAAGTGGGAGATTGTTGGAGTTGTGTACTTAATGTCTAGATTTAAGTGACGGAAACTCACGATCCATTGCCATTAATCTATTTAACTAAATAAACAATTATTTGCATTTAATTATTTATAATTAAATATATGCAAATTATAGTCCTGGATTCTATACGTTGTAGTTAGTATGGTGTGTCGGGCCCACACAGAAGATCATACTATCGGTTACTCGTATTTAATCAAACAGCTGCTCACGACCTAGATGGACACGGACCAATCCATCGGTATAGTCGTTGTGTGAGAGAGAAAATAATTTATCTTAATTATTTTATCACACTTGTACACTTGGTGTATTGAGCGGATCGTTGAGATTTATCGATTAGGATTGCCGGCGATAATCGATTCGAGTCTCAGTGTATTTTATTCTTAATCCCCGATATTATTGCGGGTGTGTATATTTAATATAAGTGACTTTGATTTACCAAAGGAATTAACCGATTTAATTATTGGGTTAATTACCGGTTAAGTTGGGTCACTATATTTTATATATGGCATGCCGTGAATACTTGACGGGAAAGTGTATCCCGTAAGGGTTGATAATATCCCCGAGATGAGTTCATAAGGAATTGTTATGTAAACCCTGCAGGTGGATTCATTTCCGCATAATAATTAAGGTTGAATGGTACTAGTCTCGGATATAAGAGATGAATAAATTAATTAGCAATAAATTAATTTTATTCATGGATATTTATATCTTAAATACACGGAATAAATAATACTACCGGAGAAATATTATTTGATATAATATGGTTTAATATTAGGAGTGCAATTAATTTTATATAGTGGAAAATAGAATTAATTAATATTGATAAGGATTAATGGACTTGAGCATTGGGCTCAATTTAATCTTCAATATTGGAAGCCCAATATTCCACCTCCTTTAGATCCCCTACGTAGCCTATAAAATCACTACATGGTCTTCTCTATTCTCATAACTTGAAGATCACAATTCTAGAGAGAGAAAGTAGAGAGGAGGATCCATGGAGTTCGGTAGATCGTCGCCCACACGACGTCCGGGCTAGTGCAAGGAATACGTGGGAAGATCTCAAGGTCATCATAAGATCTCGTTTCTCCGCACAACGAATCGAAAGGTGAATTAAATATTTCCGCTATTTAATTCTTATTGAAATCAATTATCGGAAAACAATATCCAAAGATCGAACCCCGGATTAGACGGACGATCGCGTGGTGGTGGCGAAGCCACCGGACCACGCCAATCGCCCGCTAGGGTTTCGGCGGGGGCGAGAGGATCGAACCCTCGGCTGGGCCGAGGGCTTGCGATCGATCCAAGGATCGATCGTCGGGGGCACGGGCTGGTGCCGTCCCCCTCCCCACCTCGACGGTGGGGATCCTCCAAGCGGCGGCGAGTCGCAGGACTCGCCGCGGGGGCTGCTGGGAGCAGCCCCACCCATCGATCGCCAAGGCGCGATCGGGATCGCGTGAACCCCGTCTCGCGCGGGTTCGGCTGGGGGCGGGCCGCGTGCCTTCGGGTGCGTGGTCTCCAAAGGCTGAACTCCGGCGGATGAGTCGGCGTTCATGTGATCTCCGGCGAAGGGTTTGATCGGGTTATTGGTTTCCGCAAATTTAAATAACCCGGGATATCGAATTCCAACACGAGCGGCAGCCCCTCCGCGCGAGCGGAGGCAGCGCCGTGCGAGCGGCGCTGGGCTGTCCAGCCGGCGTGCTCACGGGGATCCACCTCTTGCCGTGGATTCCTAGCCGCGGCGGTCCGGGGATCCTCGATCCCCATCGCCCGGCACATCCTCGGTTTGGATCTCCGTCCCTCGGATCTTGGTTCACGATATTATTACGATAATTAAACGATAAAATCATAAAGAGGGTTTTACGATTTACCTCGTTCTCGTTGTTCGGAAAAACGTAGAACTCAATTTGATGACCTTGAGATCTTCCCACGTATTCCTTGCACTAGCCCGGACGTCGTGTGGGCGACGATCTACCGAACTCCATGGATCCTCCTCTCTACTTTCTCTCTCTAGAATTGTGATCTTCAAGTTATGAGATTAGAGAAGACCATGTAGTGCTTTTATAGGCTACGTAGGGGATCTAAAGGAGGTGGAATATTGGGCTTCCAATATTGAAGATTAAATTGAGCCCAATGCTCAAGTCCATTAATCCTTATCAATATTAATTAATTCTATTTTCCACTATATAAAATTAATTGCACTCCCAATATTAAACCATATTATATCAAATAATATTTCTCCGGTAGTATTATTTATTCCGTGTATTTAAGATATAAATATCCATGAATAAAATTAATTTATTGCTAATTAATTTATTCATCTCTTTTATCCGAGACTAGTACCATTCAACCTTAATTATTATGCGGAACGAATCCACCTGCAGGGTTTACATAATAATTCCTTATGAACTCATCTCGGGGATATTATCAACCCTTCCGGGATACACTTTCTTGTCAAGTATTCACGGCATGCCATATATAAAATATAATGACCCAACTTAACCGGTAATTAACCCAGTAATTAAATCGGTTAATTCCTTTGGTAAATCAAAGTCACTTATATTAAATATACACACCCGCAATAGTTTCGGGGATTAAGAATAAAATACACTGAGACTCGAATCGATTATCGCCGGCAATCCTAATCGATGAATCTCAACGATCCGCTCAATACACCAAGTGTACAAGTGTGATAAAATAATTAAGATAAATTATTTTCTCTCTCACACAACGACTATACCGATGGATTGGTCCGTGTCCATCTAGGTCGTGAGCAACTGTTCGATTAAATACGAGTAACCGATAGTATGATCTTCTGTGCGCCCATGCAACACCATACTAACTACAACGTATAAGATCCAGGACTATGATTTGCATATATTTAATTATAAATAATTAAACGCAAATAATTGTTTATTTAATTAAATAGATTAGTGGCAATGGATCGTGAGTTTCCGTCACTTAAATCTAGACATTAAGTACACAACTCCAACATGAATAACCTCTGGAATTGGATATGATTCTTAGTTCACCAAAGGCTATTTCATAGCGGTGCATGGTAAACTGGAAGAAGTCATAAGTCAAAAGGTGAAGATAACACATAGAGCAAGTACCACCTGATACGAGTCATCGTCGAGGGAGACGACGCTGTAGTCACCAAGATAACTTCAGAGCGGCAACCTAGATTGCTCATTCACATGGTACTTCTTGGAAGTACAAATTTAAGCACGTGATGAGTATGGGAGTCGGGAGTTTGGAGGAAATGACTAGACCTTAGTAAAAGTGAGAGATTGTTGGAGTTGTGTACTTAATGTCTAGATTAAAGTAACGGAAACTATCGGTCATAGCATTTAATCTATTTAATTAATAAACAATTGTTTGCTTTTAATTATTTGATAATTAAATATATGCAAAATATAGTCGTGGATTCTATACGTTGTAGTTAGTATGGTGTGCGTCGTCACACGGAAGATCATACTATCGGTTACTCGTATTTAATCGAACATGTTCTCACGACCTAGATGGACACGGACCAATCCATCGGTATAGTCGTTGTGTGAGAGAGAAAATAATTTGTCTTAATTATTTTATCACACTTGTACACTTGGTGTATTGGGCGGATCGCTTGAGATTTATCGATTAAGATTGCCTTGGATAATTGATTTAAATCTCAGAGTATTTTATTCTCAATCCCCAATACTATTGCGGGTGTGTATATTTAATATAAGTGACTTTGATTTTCCAAAGGAATTGACCGGTTTAATTATTGGGTCAATTACCGGTTGAGTTAGGTCACTATATTTTATATATGACATGCCGTGAATACTTGACGGGAAAGTGTATCCCGTAAGGGTTGATAATATCCTCGAGATGAGTTCATAAGGAATTATTATGTAAACCTCATGAGTGGATTTGTTCCGCATAATAATTAAGGTTAAATGGTACTATTCTCGGACACAAGAAATAAATTAATTAGCAATAAATTAATTTTATTCATGGATATTTAAATCTTAAATACACGGAATAAATAATACTAGAAATATTATTTGATATAATATAGTTTAATATTGGAAGTGCAATTAATTTATATAGTGGAAAATAAATTAATTAATATTAATGGGATTAATAGATTTGAGCTTGGGCTAAATTTAATCATTAATATTGGAAGCCCAATATTCCACCTCCTTTAGATCTCTTACGTAGCTTATAAAAGCACTACATGGTCTTCACAATTCAAGACACAGCATAAGAATATCATACTTGATATTCTAGAGAGTTCGTGAAGTAGATCCATAGAGTTTGGGGGATCGTCGCCCACACGACGTTCGAACGAGGTGCAAGGAATACGTAGGAAGATTCAAAGGTCTTCAATTGATTTCGTTTCTCCGCACAACGAATCAAAGGTAAAATCATAAACTCCCTTGTATGATTTTATGTGAAATAATTGTGATATATGCATGAACACACGATCCGGGAAAACGACGAATTTCGGGGACGGGGATTCGAGATCCCCGGCGAAGGTCGAACGAACCCTCGGCTGGGAGCTGAGGGGTGGCGGTCGAGCCCTAGGGCTTCGACCGCCGGCGCGCATCGAGAGGAAGCCCCGGCTGGACGCCGGGGGGACTGCCGCGGGCTGGCGCCGCGGCTGGTGGCTCCCCCCCACCTCCGGCGATGGCGGTGAGTCGCCGGATTCACCGCCCGGGGCTGCCGGAGCAGCCCCAGCGATCGCGTGCGATCGCGAGCCCCGGGGGGGCTCGGCTAGGGTTTTGCCGCGGCTTGTCCGCGGTGGAGCTCTCGTCGAGCCCGGCTCCGTTTGGTGGTTTGCGTGATTCCGGCGAGAGGATTTCGGCCGGGTTGTCGGTTTCCGCAATTTTTGATAACCCGGGATATCGATTTCCAACATAGCCCTCGTATACGGATATGTACACGGTCACCATCGGGACGTCGTTTCTCAGATTGGCCCCGTCTTGCTTGAATACTGTCCAGATGAATTTGGTGGCGTTTGCGCAGACGGCCTTGGTGAAGTCAGCCCCGATTCGGTTATCGAAGAGTTTGCCGCCGGGGGTGTTGGGGACGTTGTTCACAAAATTATGTGTGTGCAGCCATGGTGTGAGAAAAGCTTGTTGCATGTAAAAAAAATATGACTGAAACCAAGAGGTATTTCATCATTTTTGTTTTTTATTTTTTTTAGTTGCGAAAATATATTTATATATAGCCAAGAATCAAATAAGTATGTACCAAGTATTCAAGAATTACCTAATACACGTATTAGAAGTCTCAAAAAGAAATACACACACATCAGTTTCAATGGAAATGAAAATAGTATAATTAAGGATACCTTTTTATGTACTAAGTATTCAAGAATTACCTAATACACGTATTAGAAGTTTCAAAAAGAAATACACACATCAGTTTCAATGGAAATGAAAATAGTATAAATAAGGACACTTCTTTTAGACTTAAACTGTCTGAACTCCGAATTGGTCTGAAATGAAAAAATGTTCAAAAAAACAGGTTCTAAGAGGGGTATATTGGATTGATTGTTTATACGATCGATTTTATTGGATTTTTAAAAGTTTGTAGGTATTTACGTATTTTTAAAAGACGATAAAAAATTAAGAGTATTCATTACAAATTTTAAAAAATCTTAAAAAATTTATAAGCATTCAAAAGTTAATGTATTTTAATAAGTTATGAATTTTGTTTAATTTTCTTTTCAAAATATGAATAGATTTCACTATTTATAATCTCTTATAATTACGTGATATTTCAAAGAATTTGAGTAAAACGTTAATAAAAATAATAAAACTTATAAAATTATATAAAAACAATAATACTTTTTTTCTTTTCTAATGAAATAAATTATAAAAAAAATAAAAATTTGGAAATTATATTAAAAAATTATGTTTTTTAATTAGCTAAATTATTTTTAAAAATAATAAAATTTGAAAACTAATATTAGAAAGATAAAAAAAATAGAATTTGAAGTGAACATCAAATATATATATATATATATATATAATAAATTACTTGTAGTTATTTTTTAATACTATATTTTGAAATTTATTTAATTATTATTTGATCAGATATTTATTTTATAAAAAATGAGAATACTAATAATAAATAATAATTTATATTGTTAATTAACGTTTTTTTTCGTAAATTAATTGGATATATATTTTTATAGTATATATAAGTAATTCATATACATGTATCAATCTATGTAAATTCATTAAAATACATTTTACACAATTCACACAAATGTATAGAAATTCATATAAATCAATGAAAAGTAAGTCAAACTCTACATAAACTATATGAATTTTCTAAATCCACGACTCGAAACTCACTATACATAATACATATATTTTTTTTAATTTCTCTGTTTCAAAAAAAAAAAAAACCACTCTCAATTAAACGAAGAGAGTAAATACGAGGCATTGTATTTTTTGTCATTATTAATCGTATCATGACTTTATTTAATGAGTACAATAATTTCAATACTTTGATCAAAATAGTTATACTAGTAAGTTTTTTATCATTACTAATTGTATCTATTTACTTAATACAATAATTTCAATATTTCGATCAAAAAAGTTAATGTAAACTTTATAATTTTAAATAAAGCATATCTAGGATAATAATTTCAATACTTCGTTCAAAAAAGTTAATGTAAACTTTACGATTTTAGATAAATCACGTCTCGGCTAATTGTCATATCAGGACCTTACTCTTATAATAATGTCAATACTTGGATTAAAAAAAAAAATTGATGTAAAATTTACAATTTAAGATCATATGGAGAGTGTGACACATTTCCTTACGTCACGTATCTAGACAAATATACAATGCTCCATTTACTTCATAATAATAGGACAATATCGCTTAAACAAATCTTAATTTTTTATTTTAATATACAATTTTACCACTACTTTACTTATTTTTTCAATTTTATTCACAACTACATTACTTTTTAACTAAAAAAATACATTTATATCATTTACTTTATAATCAATTATCAATTTTATTATTATACATTTATACATTTATTTCCTTCCAAAAATACATAAGAAAGAATTCTGTTATTATGAAACCTAAGAAATAGAAATTTTAAATTTAATGGACAAATTAAAACGTGACACATGTTACATTAATTCTTTTTAAAAAAAATACAGAGCAACTCTGTGAAAATATGTTCGATATTCTAAATTTTCTGTAAGACAGTTCCATGCCGCAGTACGAAGGTAGTGACGCTGCCGCAGTGCGAAAGCAGAAGCGGTGCCGCAGGAACAGTCGGTTCCTTGGAAGGAGGCAAGATCTAGGCAAAATCTTTTATTTTTTGTAAGAAACAAAAAATTGAATCTCTTTCCATACTTATCTGATTGAGGTGATTAAAAAGATAACAAAATCCTTGGAGCGTAAGGAACCTATTTCTACCATAAATAGGTCTCCATGTCCTCTATAAAAGGGTCATCGATCAGAGGCATCGAAGGCGTGACGAGTGAAAAGAACACGAATTCTATAGTTCTTCTTTTAGAGATTAAACTTGTAATCACTTACACCTTGTTGGTTCTAGGGTTACCAGGAACAGTTGTAATCTCGTTTTCACATAATAAATAAGAAACACTCCTCTCCCAGATCACGTAAGTTTCTGCTGCCGCAGCACGAAACCGAAGCTCGTAAATCTTGTCTTGTGCTTTCGTTTTTGTTGCTTTCGTGTTCTTGTGAGTTCATATATATGTGAGAGATCGTGAGCTTGAGAGTCGAGTCATATTCGTTGCGGTTTTTGATTATTCATATTCGTGTGATTTATGATCAGTCTAGTTTAATCGGATTTATTCGATTATTTTGGCCTTGTTATTCGAATCCTCAACAAACTATTTATTTCACATATAAAAAACAATTGAACTTAATGATAATAATAAAATATAAATAGTGTTAACCCCATTAAATTTAATAATTTAGATGCCAAATAAAATAATGCTTCTGTATTTCCATCAGAATCATTACGATCCTGATACATATAGCTTTATATTTACACAATGAATTTAACCGAACAAATTAAGAATATTAGAGAGTGAGTTTAGCTGGTTTGATGTTTGATTTGTTTATTGAAATTGATGTGTATTTCAGTTTGAGACTTCTAATTGTGGTTGATACATTTTTTTTAGTATGCACCATTCTACTTTATTTATAAAATAATTATTAAATATTGCATCAACTCGAATTTCACTCTAAGTATACAAATAAAATATTTTTTTATTAATCTTCCCGTCAAAAAGAAAATACTCCGTATCTCACTTTCTACGGAATGAAGAGAGTATGAGAAATACGAGGTATTACATTTTTTACATTTTGTCAAAAAGAAAATACTCCGTATCTCACTTTCTACGGAATGAAGAGAGTATGAGAAATACGAGGTATTACATTTTTGACATTTTTGTCATGACAATCGTATCATGACTTTATTTAATCAGGACAATGATTTCAATATTTCGGTATAAAAAAGTTATTATACTTTACGATTTTAGATAAATCTTATCTCGACTAATTGATAGGTATCACGACATTAATCTTACAATAATTTCAACACTCGGATTAAAAAAAGTAATGTAAAGTTTACAATCTCATGTCATAAAAAATCGTGAATTTTTTTCTCACGTATGTATTAGGATAAAAATAAAATATAAAATTAAGTATTATGGCTTTCCGCATTTAGCGCATTCCCGTTCGTCCTAGCGCGTGGATTTATAAAAAAATCCACATTTCTTCATCTCATTGCTCCGTTTATACAATTTAATAAAATTGTGAAAATATGTTCAAATACAAAAACTGTTAGCTTTTAAGACAAAGCTCTGAACGCCACACGATCAAGATCGGTGTCACTAGATACTACTTGTTGCAGATCGACGATTTATAGTACGAATAATAATGTGGAACCCCGAAAATAACTCAACAATAAAATAGAGAAGACAAGGAATTTACGTGAAACCCAATTGGAAAAAAACCATGGGAGGAACGACGAGAACTTTCACTATAATATTGCCGACGATTACAAGGATTGATATACACTCTAAAACCCTCTAATCTCACACAATATTATCTCTCTAATTGATGGTATTAACTTATGTTTTCAACTCTCTTAATTGTGTCTATGGAGATCCTAATTTATAGATGTAGAAATCCATAAATTAGGAGTACCTATATTGTGCAAACGATTGTACGCATTGTACATTCGGCCCACTAAATACAAAGCCCAAGCACAAATATATATTTTACACCTAAACCTAAATTTAAGAAACTTCCACCGCCGTAACTCCAGAGAGATCGAATGGGAGAGATCAGCAAAGACATTCCAAAATTCTTGGCGAGGCTCATTGAGGTGCGAACGAATGTTACAATTTCCAGCATGGGCGCACAATCGAGAACAATCTTCGTCTTCTCCAACGCACAATCAAAGACAAGCTTCGTCTTCTCCAACGGATCTACTGATGAAGGATCTCGGCAGATATAAGCAGCGAACTTTTTGTCCTCGAAGGATGTCGGCTGGGGATCCGGTCTGAGTACATCGGTTTCAAGCCTTCGGTAAAAATCGAGGGAGGGAGTTTCGACGTTGCTTTGATTTTTTTAATAATTTTTTCACACTTTTTGTTTCATTATATTATGATGTAATCAAATTTTGTATTAAAAGGGTTATGGATAATCATATATAATATATTCATCACATATTCACAAAATATTCATTCTATATATATACAATCCACATTTTGATTTAGTAAAATCTACAACTGAAAATTTAGATTGTAATCATTTTATTAAAATCTTCATCATTTGTAATAGAAATATTCATTTAATTATAAATAAATCATCATTAAAATCAAATCATTCAAATCATATCATATAAATGGAGATAATATCGCAAATGGTCTTGTTCGCTATTCCAGAGCCCATTAGTAGTCCTTTAGTTTCAAAAATTATCAGCGCTCGTCCTTTTGGCCGAAAAATCGCAAAAAATCCGCTCAAAAACCCTACGTGGCAGCCGGAGCAGTCACGTGTAAATTAAATACCGGCCAACTGCGGACACGTGGAATTGGAGGGAAAATTGGCCTGGTTTTTTCGTAATTAGCTAGCCATCAGGGGCTTTTTCTCCATCCCAATTTAAACCTAATTTCGATCCCAAAATTTTCCCCAAAACCATTGCATACCGTAAGAACAAAAACCCTAAAATTGAAATTGGGCGAGAAATCAAAAAAGCTTCCATCTTTCAGCTTCAAATTTATCTCTTTTGCATTGGTTGATTGTAGTGAGGATTAGACAAATTTATGACAAACATATACAACATAATTTCAACAACTGCATCTCCATTCCATCACAAACAACAAAACCTAATAACAAAAGAGACATAATTTCAACATCTTCATTCCATAACAAACAACAAAACCTAATACCAAAAGAGGCATCAATAGTTCCAAAAAGGGGTGAAAATTCCCACATTGCACAACAGCAACATCAAGTTCCAAAAGATGTGAATTTTTCACAAAACCTAATACCAACTTCACATCAACTGTTTTTTCAAGACATTAACACAAAAACAAAGAGCTTGACTACAATTTTTCCTTTCCCTTCACACTGATAGCCATATTCTTTGTAGAGCTTCTTGTTTGTGTAGTGAACATTGCTGCTGACCCCCTGCTTGAGCTTCTTAAAGATGGAATTGACACAAATGCAGTTGGAGCAGAAGAAGATACATTTTTTCCCATATGAAGTTGCTCCCATGTTGTTGGTCCCAAATGTTGACCACTGTTGACTTGGCTCAGGAGGGCTTCAAACTCAGTTTCATCTTCATCCCTCAATCTGGAAGTGGGCTGCTGTGAGAGTTTTGGTCCAACACCTCTGCCCCTACCTCTTCCAACAGCTCTGCCCCTACCTCTTCAAACTCTTATTTTATCATTCTTCTTCAAGTACAGATTCCTCTTTGTGTTGATGGCATGAGACTGGATGGCCTTTTTAAACAACTCCCTGCTCTCAAACTTCAAACCAATATCAAAGACCGGATTGTAAATGACCTCCTTGTTGAATATGGGGTACTCAGCAGGTTGTGACTCATCATCAGAATCCCTTTTCTCATCAAATTCATCATCATCATGACATATAACATCTTCATCTTCACTTTGGTTAGACTCCTGCCCAGAAGCCCCTTTCTCACTTTCATCTACAATATCTCTCCAAACTTCATCATCAACACTGTCAGAATCAACACTTACATCAGATTCCAAATTAAAATCACTGTCACATGAATCATCATCCATCTCTCCATCACCTTCAACACACTGCCCTTCACCCTCATTACCAACTTCACTACTCTGCCCTTTACCCTCATTACCAACTTCACTACTCTGCCCTTTTGACCATAAAATCGCAAAAAATCCGCTCAAAAATCCTCATTACCAACTCTTGCCTCCACACAGATTTTAATTGGCATAGCTCTCTCTACACACTCCAAAGCCCAAGCATGAAAATCTTCCTCAGTACATAATGGCTTGAATGCATTTTCCAGTGTAGCATAGAAAATTTTGTTGCCTTTCATACCTAGGTCGTCGCAGCACTTCTTCAAATTTGCAATTGAAATATCTTCCTCCAAGTCGACATCTTCATAAACAGTACTCCTCCCTCCATAATACATATAGGTCGGCTTTGTGACAAATCTCCCTCCATACTGCAACACAACTGTAATATCCTCTTCTCGCCCCCTTTTGCGCTTCAATTTGCTTCCTTTGGCACCCATTTCTGGGATTTTAGGATTTTGAGGTAAGAAATTAGGGTTTTTTTTTTTCTGAGAATTGGGGGAAAAGAGGTTGGGGTTTTTGTAATTTCAGACAAGTAAATTCAATTTTACGGGGAGAGAGGGTAAATGTGCTTAGGGTAATTTGTGGGTTGGAGAAAAAGCCCCTGATGGCTCGATAATTACGAAAAAACCAGGCCAATTTTCCCTCCAATTCCACGTGCACTGCAGTTTGCCCGGTTTTAATTGATACGTCACTGCTACAGCTGCCACGTAGGCTTTTTGAGCGGATTTTTTGCGATTTTATGGTCAAAAGGACGAGCGCTGATAAATTTTGAAACTAAAAGACTACTAATGGGCTCTGGAATAGCGAACAGGACCATTTGCGATATTATTTTCCATATAAATGCAATATTCATAAATCATCATTATTTATAAGGACCATTTGCGATATTATTTTCCATATAAATGCAATATTCATAAATCATCATTATTTATAGTTAAAGTATTCATTATACACATATAAAATATTCATCCATTCACAAATTCACTAAAATATTCATTTATCAATTCAATTGACTACAAATTTATATTAATTTTTAATAAATCATCATTATTTACAATCAAAGTATTCATCATATACATATAAAATATTCATTCATTCACAAAATTGATTATCAATTTATTCATTAAACATGACTTTTTTTTTTATTATCAATATAGTTAAATAGAGAACACATATATTTTTTTTTTATTATCAATATAGTTAAATAGAGAACACATATATTTGAATAGAAAAAAAAAATGAATGATAAAACCCAAATGAAAGAATAAGACGGAGAGAGGGAGTGAGAGAAGAGAGAAAAAAAATGATAAGATTGTTTATTTTTTGTCTTTATATATTTGGTACCATATGTACGATCTTCATGGTGCATATACATGTAGGATATAAATTGCCATAAATTAGGCAACAATTAGGAATAGGAATTATAATCCTTTCCTAATATAACTCAAACCTCCTAACCATGTTGGGTCCTTCTAGGGTCGAGCCCATCGCAAAAATCGCGCCCGCGTCGAAGCCCAAAAAATTATGGTCGCGGACTTACGCGGCGCGTAGAATATATCTACGCGGCGTGTAACCAACTCGAAGCAAAATTACGCGGCGCGTAAAAAGTCGAAGCTATTCTACGCGGCGCGTAAACTCAATTTTTGCCTTCTTGAACGGTCTTGAGTCACATTTTCAACAATCTCCATCTTGACACTAAACCGCGAAATCTCATCGCCCATGTGAAATCTCATTACATATAACACCAAGCCGCGAAATCACATCGCCCATCAAATCATAAAGCGAAATCACATCGCTCATGCGAAATCACATCGCACTTCATAGTCTTGTCCCTCGTCGTCCTCCAAATGCCCCAACGGACTTAGTTCCTAGAAGTTTGGACCTTCAAAGGTCCCCATGAATCGAAACATACATACCAGAGTGTCTTCTTCTAGTTGTGAGCCAAATTCAAGATATAACCTCTCGACCGCTTTCCAAGCGCACAATGCTCACCAGATTTAGAAACACTCCATCGATCGATATACACTCGATCCTTCTTATCGACTTTCCTCACATGCCCAAGCTGCACATGGTCTAGTCGTGTAGACTCTTCATCCGAGAGCCTATTTTTTTCCACAGTTACTTCGTTCACCGCTTCATCTTCATCTTTAAGCTTGGTCAGTCCGGCCTTCGTTTGCATGCCTCTATGCCGGATAGACTCTTCTACCAAGAGTCGAGTTTCGGCCCCGGTTACTTCCTTCACAGCGCCTTCTTGGAGGACATAAGGTCGCTCTGCCTTTTCGTCTCTTCCCAACACTACCAAAGCCTCTTCGGTAGCCTTAAAAACTCCACCTTCTCCGGTGTAGCTAGTATTAACCTCGGTTACTTCCTTCGCCGAGCTTCCGTCGAGAACATAAAGACGACTCGCCTTTCTCTTTCCCCGCAATATTACCAAACCACCTTTGGTAACTCTTAAAACTCCACCGTTACAAGTGAGTTTATAGCCCTTCATATCAAGGGTACTCAAGGAAATCAAATTCATCTTCAAGTCAGGGACATGTCTTACCTCGCCTTATGTGTGCACCGTGCCATCGAACATCTTCAAGCGGATATTCCCAATCCCTTCGACCTTGCACGAGGTGTCATTAGCCATGAACACCGCACCATGCTCCAAAGCTTCATAAGTCTCGAACATCGTCCGGTCCGGACACATATGAAACGAGCAACCCGAGTCTAAGATCCAATCACCACAAAAGTTGGAGTTCTCGCCTAGAGCCATTAGTAGTTCCCCATAGAATTGGCTATCTACTAGTCCAACGTCACCAGAATTCCGATTACCGGAATTATTGTTGTTGCTCTCCCTGTTCTTCAACGCGTAGCACTCCGACTTTATGTGTCCCTTCTTCTTGCAATAGAAACACATCTTATTCCCGTGTCGCGACTTCGAATTCCCCGAGTCGTTCCCTTTATCACGGTACTTCTTTTGGACATTAAGTCCTTCACCCACATCGTGCACACCATCCTTGTTGGACTCCATCCTTTGTACGTTTTCTCTTGACGAGAGAGCCGAAGGTACGTCTTTAAACGTGAGGCTATCTCGTGAATAGAGAAGTGTGTCCCGAAAAGCCGACATAGAAGGGGGTAGCGAGCATAGCAACCAAAACGCAAGATCATCATCTTCGATCTTCACGCCAATTTTCCCAAGGTCAGCTACACGCTCCTTGAATCTCGCTACATGGTCTTGGATCGACGACCCCTCCGCCATCTTGAGGAAGTAGAGACTTCTCTTCAAGTGATGCTTGCTGGACACCGTTTTCTCCACGCACATTGACTCCAACAACTCCCATAATTCCTTTGCGGTCTTCGCCTCCGTCGTTTCCTCAGTCAACGAATCCGAAACATGAAGCCCTATGGTCGCCATAGCCATCTGATCGAGCCCCTCCCACTCGTCACGCTTCATGTCTTTCGGCTTGTTGTCAACACCAAGTAGAACAATCTCGCTTAAGAGATCTGAGGACTAACCTCATCTTGTGTTGCCAGATAGGAAACCTTGTGTTGAGATCCAAATTCGGTAGATTGTACCTCACGCTCGTCATCGAAACCTTACTCCGGGAGGTAGTAGGATCGTAGTCTGGCTCAGAAAGGTCACGGGATCGTTGCCTGGCTCTGATACCACTTGTTAGCTTTTAGGACAAAGCTCTGAACGCCACACGATCAAGACCGGTGCCACTAGATACTACTTGTTGCAGATCGACGATGTATAGTACGAATAATAATGCGGAACCCCGAAAATAACTCAACAATAAAATAAAGAAGACATGGAATTTACGTGGAAACCCAATTGGGAAAAACCACGGGAGGAACGACGAGAACTTTCACTATAATATTGTCAACGATTACAATGATTAATAAAAATTACTCTAAAACCCTTTAATCTCTCACAATATTATCTCTCTAATTGATGGTATTAACTCGTGTTTTCAGCTCTCTTAATTGTGTCCATGGAGACCCTAATTTATAGATATAGAAATCCATAAATTAGGCAACAATTAGGAATAGGAATTATAATCCTTTCCTAATATAACTCAAACTTCCTAACCAAGTTATGAACCAAAAAATACTTATTCCTTAAGTCAAGAAGTCATCTAGAAGCTTCTAGGGTCGAGCCCATCCCAAAAATCGCGCCCGCGTCGAAGCCCAAAAAATTATGGTCGCGGACTTACGCTACGCGTAAACTCAATTTTTGTCTTCTTGAACGGTTTTGAATCACCTTTTCAATAAAAACAATAATAGGTACCATTGTCAAGGGTTGTTAGCTCAGTTGGTTGAGCACTTGAATTAGAGGCTTGAGGTCCTTGGTTCGAATCCCAAAACACTGCAATTGACATAGACCAAAAAAAAAAAAAAAATAATAGGTACCATAAATACCATCTCCAATGAGTGGATTGATTCGGACTCAAATAACATTTGAGTCCAGAATCACGAGCCAAGATTGAAAACAAATCTGATAATAACATTCTTGAAAATAATGAAGGTGAAAAAGATTCGACAAAACTATCACATAACCGCACCAATACGAAGTCATCCATCTATACGAAGTTGATCAAATCTTACAACAATCTCTCTTTCACGACACAATTGCTTTCTATGTGGGCACCTTTCCCTCATCTAGTGATTTCAATTGCTTTATATGCCCAGCCAAAATCAGGGAATCACTCCTATGTACTGCATGGAACACCAATTGGTAAAGTCTGTACAGTAAAAACTGTTGTCAGACTTCCAAACCCGCCAGAGAATCAAGAAATTGCATTGGCCCACAGTCTTCCAACTTCAAGTCCGGACTCCCCCCAAAAAACAGAATCGAACTCAAAACCAGTCAAATAATTATTATGTGCACGTATTTGGCTGTGAATTCATATAATCAAGAAGCTTATCGATGAAATCTTCAAACTTCTTAGCTCGTGGGCCCGGCTTCACAACATTAACATTCCCCCACTGGGAGCATGGATCCATCATCCAGATCCTCCAGCCTGCACACCAAGCGCCAGGTGTGGCCCTGTTAGGGAGTCGCGTGAGGATATTCTTGTCTATCATATCTAGAACAGGACCATTTCTCTCAAACTTCCTGGCAAAGGCTGCTCCGCTCTCAACCATCCCGTCGTAATCGGAGGCAACGAGAAAATGGGGCTCCATCTTAGGCGGGTCATCCCATACGAAATACCTCAAGTCAGCATTCACGGTCGTGTTCTTGAATTCTTCTGAATTGCAAACGACGGAATGGAAGTAGACTTCTTGGGATAAGACAACGTTTGTGAAGTACATTAGTAAGGTTCGTGGTAAATTGTCCCACCCGAAGATGCAATATTCGAGGAAGGAACGGCTTAAAACGACCCACGGGGAACCTAGAATTGAAATACAACAAGGAAACATATGGTAATCAGTAAAGGCTATGCTTCACTGTGAAATAAAATAAAATAACTCGCGTTGAGTATGATTTTTGTAGTTTTGGTTGTTTAATTTTCATCCCACAAATTAATTGATTCTCTTTCCTCACTTCCCACTACCAAACTATACTATACGTTTTTCTCCCTCCTGTACATATATTCTAACTCAATAATCACACACACTAAACATTTTCAATAAACATGGACGAAACGAAAGGACAACCGATTCAAGCCTAAACTGTTAAATGACGGTTACTAGAAAATCCTGAAATATTATGTTAGGAATTTAACTCACCTGTGAAAACTTTGAAAGCATCGGGCATTGGCCGTTTTTCAGTGGCATGGAAAATTTGGGTCCTCCTGGCCAAATAAATACCCGGATCCACTACGATCGGCTTGATTCTTTGACCTCTGGAATAGCATTTGAAGAGGCCAAGTAAATTATAGTTGAACATTTACGGCAATTTGGTAAGACTATAAGAGGCTAGGAATTGCCTACTCTTTCCATCCCAGATCGCTAGTGTGATCAATGAAGTTCAGATCTCGCCTAATTGATGAGAACACATGAGAAAGATCTGGGAACAGAAAAAAGAAAAGCACAAAACACATTCAGTACAAAAACATAATCAAAGAACGAATTTTTCATCATTATATTTGCAACAATCAACATCATAAGAGAAGCCAAGTTGCCTTTCAACACACAATTCGGGATAAATATTCTGTATTGGGAGAACAAGAAATGTAAAAATGATAGGGCATCGGAGAACTTGGGGTGTGTATGGATTTATTTTCAGATATAAACTAACAAAAATAAGCGAAGACAAATTATCTGTCATTTCGAAGCGCTAAAATGCTTTCTTACGAGTTCGACAAACAAAAGCATCGAAATTAACACACAAGGACCGACAGTTGTGCAGAAAGCCAGAAACAACAAGGTGTAATATTAAAGACAGTTTGATTTCTTAGAACAAGAGGATAGGGAACAATGTCCAATATTGCAATCTTTTATGTATACTGGATATATACATTTATTGGCTCTTGCACTGTATTTATTCAATAAATAAATAAAATTTATACAGAACAATAAACTAGTGTATAATAGAAGCTTCCTTCTCTCTACTCATATGATAAGAGTATTCACGAGAAGATATACATTATTTTGATTACAAAACACGTTGTCTAATAAATATCATCTTGTCCTGGCAAAAGATGTTCTGAGAAGCTAAGAACCACATCAAAATATGTTCACTTTCAGACTTTCAGTAACTGATACAAAGAAAAATAGGTTCATTTTCAATAAATTAGATCTAAAAAATGTTTCTTGATTCCAGGTCCTGAACCTTTTTATTGTTAGAATTAGTCAGAAATCTAACTCAATAGGAAATATAAAAAACACCACAACCATGAAAACAAGAGGCAAGAAGATCCTCAGAAATGATTTCTACTACAGAAAGTTTCAGCTGAGTTCCAAGTTACTCAAATTCATCAGACCATTAAAACAAGAGGCAAAAATATCTCAAGATAACAAGAGGCAAATAGATCCTCAGAAAACAGATATTTATACTACAGAGAGTTTTCAGCCGTAGTTCCACTTCCTAGTTTCTCAAATTCACCAAAACCATAAAAAACCAGAAGCAAAAGATATCAAGATAATTTAATATACTACTATTCAAAGTTCTTCGGCTGAATAGGAAACACAGAGGCAATGACATAAATCATAAGCGAACAAAGTAAAACCCAACTCAAATGTAGCAATCACCCTGAATCAGCACTTAAACAAAACGCAATTTAAGATAATGAATAGAAATTCAACGGACTCACTAACCGAATAATCAGACATTAAGAACCCAAGTAACAACATATAACATCATACCATCTTGTGTAATAAGCGGATAATCCATGGCACTTAAATTGATAAACCAATCCCACCCGCCATCCACCTTGAGCAAAACTGAGGCCGCCCTCAACACCGCGGCAAGATTTGTGGATCCCATGTAGGTATTCGGATCGGGCTTCCCGATCACATCCACGTTCCCAAAAGCCCGAACCACCGGCATGGATTTCACCATTGCCCGGAGCTTCATCCTCTCGGCATCACTCCCATCGGCCGAAATGTGAAGCAGGTATCTGTTCCTCGGGTGGTACACGGCCAGCAGGAGGCGGAACAAGCGGTCCACGTCACCCCTGGAGCCGGAAATGTAATAGGCGAAGGAAGGGGGGCGATCAACCGTCTGTTTGTGTGGAGGTGGGAAAGCGTAGTAGTAATACGAGGATGAACTAAAGCCCGTAATGATTAATATGAGGAATGTGACGGAAAATAGGGTGAGTAGTACTTTCTTCTCAGGGGCCATCCAAACGAGAAATTGCAGAAAGATGAAAGATTACCAGATGGATATTTGTTTGTAGAAAGCTTATCTTGATTTGTGGGTTTTGAAATTCGCAAGATTTTATTGGGGATAATTCTTGGAATTAGGGTTTGATGAAAGAGGCAGAGATTAGAAATTCGGTTGTTGGGTTACATTAACTCACGCGACGCATATGTGTTTGGAGTGTCGGTGGGAGAGATTTCCCACGCCCGAATTAAACACCATATCATATATCAATAATAATGAATGTAGAAGAAGACGTAACAGAAGTACAATAAAAAGTAAACTGCAGATTACATTAATCGATCCTTCGATTTCAACCCTACAAATAAAACTGCAGATTACAATTATAAGTTTGATTATATATATAGATCGATCAGATGTCGTCGTCCTGCGGCAGCTTCCCCATAAAAACGCCCCACAAATAGAGCTTCCCCTGGAGCCTCCACGATTCCGACGGCAAAACTGTAGACGGGAAAACAATGATCTCGGCGTCCCCCAGTAAACAGGTACTCATGGCCAGATCGTCCCTGATCATCTCCATCAACAACCGATCGTAATCGCTCTCCTTCTCAATCGACGGGAGGAAGTAGACGCCGATGTTGTCGTCCGTGGGGGCCCGCCACTTGCGGAAGCTCTGGGGCCACACGGCCTGTCTGGGCTGCACCTCGAACATGAGCGTGTTGCACAAGTCGTTCGTGGCCACGTGGCGAACCCTGCGGCAAGCCTTGCTGGACAGGAAAGCGTGCACGCCCTCCAACTTGGCCGAGTCGTCCTTGTGGTACATGTCGAAAGACCCGCTCCACGCCGGCCGGAGGAGAGGCTCCGCGGCGGCGCAAGGGTGGTGTTTCTTGGAAGAGTCGGATTTGCATCGGCGCCCCACGTCACCGCACTGCTCACAAACTATCTCCATCGCCATTCGAATTGCAAATTATCTCGGATTCTCAATCAGATGTTAGATGTATGTATATATAAAGACAGTATAAAAGGAAAGTGAAGGAGGGTTTACTGTATTAATTAATTACAGAATTTTTATTTTAGATATAAGAAAACTCTTATGTACACCTCGGTATAAAAAATCATCATACATACACAATAAAATGACGAATAACCTAAAATACCCTTTTTAACTAACAAAAAAACAAAATTAATTTATATCTTTTGTTGAAGTTAATATAAACCTTTTATGTTTCTATAAAATCAAACAAGAACACGATTGACTGCGGTTAACAAAAAATTAAAAATCAAAACAAAAAATTTCATTGAACTCAAAATATACAATATAAATTAAAAATCAAAACAAAAAATTTCATTGAACTCCAAATATACAGTATAAATCAAAGATCTCTAATACAAATTAATTTTAGAGAAATTCCAGAAACAATATTCAATTTGAATGGATCTATAAATCAAATTGTGATGTTGAAGCGGGAATGTGACGGCAAGGGCTGGAGTAGTGCATTCGATGTCCGAATAAAAAGCGGCGGAACAGATGCGGGAGTATCCCTGTGGCGTGACTCGTGAGGACGAAACTTCTGCGGCTATTGAATTATTCGGTACCTCCTCTTTTGGTGACGCGTTCACGATCTTGAGTGGCCATTGATGAAGATGAAGAAGAATATTTGAGCAAGGGATGATGATGGACGAAGATCTCATCAACCGCCATTGATGATGAAGAAGAAGATCCGCAAGTTTTGTAATTTAAGAAAAGTGTAAAAATCGATTGAATTGCCAACTTAATTAGACTATTAAAGTATATTAGGGCAATTTTGTAATATTATGTATAAAAGCTTATTTTTATAAGGAGGTGTAAAAAAAATAGATCACTTATTTGGATAAGTGTATTTTCCAAAAGATCCCTTTTTATTTTGTATTTAAAAATAAAGTATAAATTAGATATATACAAAATATATATTTATTTTATTTAGGTTGTAAACATATATCTTTTTTATCTTTTAATTGCTTCCTAAAATTTAGTTAAATGTGAAAGACAAAGTTCAACTAGAGAGAAAAATTGAAGAATAGTTCAACTAGAGAGAAAAATTGAAGAAACAAATTATCTAAAATAAAAGAATGCCCAGTATCATTATATGATCACATTCAATATAGGGGCGGAGGCATTTAAAGGCCAAAGCATAAGAGTATACAAGTTCTGAAGCCCCGTCCATAAAAATGTAAGTTAAGTAAGCCAATTTGAATGAAAAGACTTAACTGCCCTTAAAAGTTATCTTTTCTCACAAAAAATAAATAGAATATTACAAAATATCAGAAAAATAAAGTTGCCCAACAAAATCAATTTTCGACGTTTGAAATTCACACGCACGACGAGCGCCGCCACGGTGAAACACCAGCCCCGACCGTTTTCGTATCAACTATTCAACTCCGTCTCCGACGATCATCATTATGGCAAGCAGTGACAACATGGACAACCCAGACAATCGCGCTCAACCTCCGGTAAGTCCATAACCCTAGCTTTCGAACTTTCGATTATTCGAGCTTTGATGTTTGTAAATCATTCGATTGTAATTTGATATCGGTATATCCTTTCAAGATAGGGTTTTTGTTTCCGACATTTTAAAATGGTTAATGGTTTATTGCTCTCTGCAATTTTTTCGCATGCGGTTGTGTGTCAGTTCTAGTAGACGACGGTTCAACCGTGAGTTTTATCACCGTGTATTATCACGGTAGAGTTTAAGACGGTGATAGGTGATATATCTCTGT
The DNA here is from genome assembly GCA_954870475.1 of Euphrasia confusa. Lineage (NCBI taxonomy): Eukaryota > Viridiplantae > Streptophyta > Magnoliopsida > Lamiales > Orobanchaceae > Euphrasia > Euphrasia confusa. The sequence continues at coordinate 15,865,398 of OX940958.1, forward strand.
TGGGATATGTCCTTCGATCCTACGTGTGCAATCGATAAAGTCATAAGGTCGTCTATGGATGTTAAATGATTATTTGATAATATTATTTGTTGGGAACAATATAATATTGATCGATAAATCATACCTACAGGGTCACACACGGACTCAAAGATGATGTACGTTGCTTGATAAATATATTGATTTAGAATCAATATTTACGTGGATTTAATTCACATGCATGGGATGCATGGCTTGCATGGATGCATGTCACATAGTGTGACATGGCATGCCACACAAGCTAGTGGGACCATGTCTTATGCTAGTTGGCATGATGATGTGGTATGACCATTCATATTCACCATAAACCACCCCATTATGTGTGTTGATGACACACATTAAGGTGGGGGGTTACAAGGTTGATAATGGGACAATTATGTGACCATAATGAGATGAATAAGAGGGTGAAAATCAGATTTTCACACAACTTAATCACATTTTTCGAAATCCACACAAAAGAGAGAAAGGAGAGAGTGTTCTTGGAGAACCGACTCGATCAAGCAAAGTGTTCGTCATCCGGGTTCGTGTGCAACACGTAGAGGCCGGGCCATTTGTGCGGCTTCAACATCCGGGCGATCTAGACAAGAGGAGTGACGAGGTCATTCACAAGGAGAGCTTCGAGAGGCTGATCCATTAAGGTGGTTCAATCGACTCAACACCACCTTAACCAAAATCAACGATCACAAAAGTAAGTAATCGTTGAACCTTATATATATATATATTGGATGTGTATATATATATATATATGTTTATATGTGTTCTTATACACATTAAGTGTGCACTAAGATCATGGCATAGTAGATCTATTGCTTTACACGCTTCCGCACACACGGTATATCGATCGGATCGGTATACCGGTACCTTCAATTGGTATCAGAGCCTAGGGCTCGTGCACACTTTTGTGTTGGACAGAAAAAGTTTAATCAACATAATTAACTTATTTGTTTAATTGTGATTATGTGATTAGATGTAAGACCGGCCACCGTTAGTGGTCGGGTGAATGAAATTGTCGTTTTTTACGTTTCGATTGGCCATAGTTTTGGAGGGCTGCGTCCCTTGGAATCATTTGTAATAGATAGGTTTTCTATTTCAATTTGTATTGTTCAAACTTGTAAGCGATGGACTTGGTCCATGGTTCGATGGAGGATCTCGGCTCTTCGGCGAAAACGAGAAGAAACGAAGCCAAACGAAGCCAAACGAAGCAAACCGGGCTGCTGGAGCCAAACGGCGGTCGCCGTTTGAGCTCCGGCGGGCGCCGTTTTGATTCGGCGGGCGCCGTTTTGGAAACGGCGACCGCCGAAGGGCCTTTTTTTTGGGCAGATGGGTTTTTGCCTTTCGGCGGGCGCCGTTTTGGAAACGGCGACCGCCGGTGGTGTTCGGCGACCGCCGTTTGTGAAACGGCGGGCGCCGTTCGTGGTTTTATGGGTACGGAATAGATTTGACCAAAATCGGAGGGCACGGAACTAAAACGGAGGGCGAGGACCAGTCCAGAAGATGTTCAAGGCTTTTGTTGTTATTTTAATCTTTTCGTTTGAGAGTTGTGAGGTTCTAGGGGCCTTTCGATTTCATATTTGTTTGCTTTGCTAGTTATAGGTTGTTTTATGTTATAAATGTTCAACTTACATATAAACAAACCTATGCATGCAAGTTCCCAAAAATAATGAGTATAATGTCTTGTCCAAAACGTCACACTCATGAAGCCCTCGATCATAAGTTGGTAGGTCCGCCTCAGCGGGGTACTACTTGTTATCTTGGGATAAGTGGGAGTAAGGGTTAGACCCTCACACGTGAGTTTGGTTTTCTCATCGATAGATCCACTGCAGGCGTGGCTATCGAGACATGAGATGAGAATGGGATTCTCATCGACCGAGAGTGATATTAGATATCATTGACATGGGTGTGTCTACCTATCTTGAAATACTTAAGTGCGGACTCAGTCGGCTTAAAGATTAGCAAGATGAGGATCTCGGAATCGTTTTGTTCTAAGGGACAATGATATTGGATATCAATTGAACAAAATGAAATAAATAAGTACAATTGTTAGACAACCTTATTTGTTTACCGCTTTGTGGATGTTTATATACTTTAGTTATCTTTCTTTTGTAGTTTATCATGTTAAATATCAACTCAATTCAAGTTTGGTTCAATTCTTGATTGTGAAAAATTGAACAACACAAATTTTCTTGATTGACAACGTAATTTGAGGATGGTCCTCAAATACGAATACAAAGAGAATGTGTTAGATTACCAATTCCTATGATATCATTGAACAACTCAATAGCATGTTCGGGGAACATACTATGATTGAGCGGTTCGGTATGACCAGGGTCATCGCTTCAGCTAGGCTGGAAAAATGGAAATCTATGGAATCACATGTGCAACAAATGATTGGATTATTTGTTTCAAGTGACCGCCTAGATTTTTCCTATGATGATTATTTGGCAACCGATTTCATACTTCAATCTCATGATGGTTATAATGCTTTTAGGCTAAATTTTCCATATGAATGGTTTGAAGAAATCGCTTCGTGAGCTCCACGGGATGCTCAAGGCTGCTGAGCCGGCGATAGAGAAGGACCCTAAGAGGGAAATTCTTATGATATAGGATAGGGTATTCAAAAGAGCATGGGCAAGAAGGCTACTAGGGTTCCTAGGGAATCTCAATGCGTCTACTGCAAAAGTGTTGGACACTACTTGCAAACTTATAAAAGTTCATATTTTATTCAATTTCAAAACAAATGCCTAATTTGTCTTTCATTTGATGGATTATAAGGTTATGATTATTTACACCTCGGGGAGTGATTTAATCCAAAACACTTAAGTTCATCAATGACACAAATTAGAGACTTTCGAGCCATTGGATGGCGTGAATCGATTGTCTGGTTGGCTCCCTCATATGTTATGAGAGATAGGGCTTCAATTGCATGATAATATCGCTGGTTAGAAAACTTCGATTTTTCACTTACGATTTATCACGTTTTGACATTGAGATAATTTTGAATGGGAAATTCGAATAAGAGTCAATTATTGAGAATAATTGAACTTGCCCAAAGTTCAAAGAAGATGTGAAGAGCGGGGTTGCTTCATCTTCAGGTATTAATGTTATAGACATTAAACTTCACAAATTCTACTTCTTGGGTATTGGATTCCAAACGTAGTTCTCACATTTGTATGTGGAGGAACTACATAGAAGTATAAGTTTGGTGAGTAGAGATGTCGTTCTACGGGCGAGAAATGGAGCGAAGGTCGCTGCATTAGCCGTATGATCATATGATGTTGTTAGGCCTTGGGGCCTTGTTTTAGTATTATTACTATGTAATTTCGTACCTTCAATAAACAATGAATATTGGTTCAGTATTGGATACTGATGGATTAGTTTTTCACTAATTAAATAGTTTGATAACTATTTTAATTGTGAACTATTCTTTGTTTTGGTACGATTATTACATTATTTATGTATACTTTAAACTCAACAAATCATATATAACATTAACACAAAAGTCCAAATCGAATAAGTCTCAATGAGACATAACTGTAACATTGTTGATTAGATCAAAATCTAAACATGTAACGAATCTTCTTTTAGAAGGCATTCTAGAATCATTTGACTTGGAGTCATTTGATACATGTGAATAATGTTTGATGGACAAAGATAACAATGTCATCTTTCTTGGAGAAAGGAGAACATGTGAGTGATTAATTAGGGATGATCCATACTGATGTATGTGGAACCTATCAGTTCACAAGCACATGAAGGTTATGTTTCGGAAAAGAGAAAACAAACTATATTAGATATAGTTCGACCATTCGATGATAGGTCTAAATGAACTACTGGTCTCTTTTGGGAACACACAATTCTTGACTTCAACTTATACACTGAATAGGACACCGTCAAAAGCTGTTGATAAGACACCATACGAGGTATGGAAAGGGAAGGTCCCTAACTTGTCTTATATCAAGGTTTGGGGATGTGAAGTTTATGTGAAGAGAAATATCTCTACAAAGCTTGAACCCAAATCGGATAAATGTTTCTTTGTGGGTTATCCAAAAGAAACACGAGGGTACCACTTTTACAACCAATCTGAGAACAAAGTCTTTGTTGCTCGAGATGGTGTATTTCTTGAAAAGGAATATCTTTCCAAGAAAGTAAGTGGGAGCTCAGTTGAATTGAACGAGGTTCAAGAAGATCAAACTGAGATGGACACTCAAGAACAAGTCGAGAGTGCTCCAGTGGTTTTGGAAAACACACCTAACCCTCGAAGGTCCGGAAGGATTAGAACTCAACCTGACAGATACTTAGGTATTCTGACAAACGAGAACTATGAAGTCATGCTTTTAGAAAGCAATGAACCTTCGACCTATATCCAAGCTGTGACGAGTCCAAATTCCGAGAAATGGCAGGGTGCCATGAAATCCGAAAATGGAATCAATGACTGAAACTCAAGTTTGGAACTTGGTCGATTTGCCTAAATGGGCTAGGCCCATTGGATGCAAATGGATTTACAAAATAAAAACAGACATGAATGGAAAACATAGTGTTTTCAATGCAAAGTTGGTGGCAAAAGGAGTTAATCAAATTCACGGGGTGGATTATAATGAAACTTTTTCACCAGTTGCTATGATTAAATCCATTCGGATTCTCTTAGCCATTGTAGCTCATTATGATTATGAGATATGGAAAATGGATGTTAAAACCGCCTTCTTGAATAGGATTCTAGAAGAGGATGTGTTTATGACACAACCAGAGGGTTTTATCGATCCTAATCAGGCTGAGAGAGTATGCAAGCTTAATAGATCCATCTATGGATTAAAGCAAGCATCTCGGAGCTGGAATCTTCGGTTCGATGAATCCATACAAGAGTTTGGATTTCAAAAGAACATGGAAGACTCTTGTGTTTACAAGAAGGTCAGTGGGAGTTACGTTGTATTCATTGTGTTGTATGTCGATGACATACTCCTTATTGGAAACAATGTTTCTATGCTTAATTCTATTAAAGAATGGCTTGGAAATTGTTTTTCAATGAAGGATCTTGGAGAAGCACAGTACATATTGGGCATCAAGATCTGTCGGAACAGATCGAAAAGGATGTTTGGACTTAGTAAAGCGACCTATATTGATAAGGTGCTTGATAAGTTCAGAATGAAAGACGCCAGAACGGGTCTCATTCCAATGAGTCATGGCACATCACTTAGCAAGATGCAAGGCCTTACGGTACTTGATGAGCAAAAGAGGATGTAAAACATTCCTTATGCTTCGGCAATAGGGTCTATAATGTACGCCATGATATGTACACGACTGGACGTATTGTATGCTTTGAGCATGAAAGATTCGGTTTCAAGGAAACCCAGGTGAGACGCATTAGACTGCGGCCAAGAGTATTCTTATGTACCTTAGATGGACTAAAGAATATTTTGTTGTCTTTGGAAGACAAAAAGAGTTGATATTAACAAGCAGTTTGACTGCTAACTTCAAAACAGACTAAGATAATTCCGATTTTAATCTGGTTATATCTTTTGTCTGGTTAGAGGTGAAATTTGCTGGAATAGTTCCATGCAATGCAATATAGCTGATTAAACTACAGAAGTTGAGCACAGTATTGCATTGGATGCAGTAATGTTGGCAGTTAAGATTTGAAAGTTCTTGAATGAACTAGGTGCCGTAACTAGCTTAGCCCATCCGATAATTCTCTATTTATAGTAGAGTTATCGCGCAAGCCAATGAGCTAGGAAGCACCACAAGTCTAAAACTGGTGCTCAGGAAGTTCCACATTATCTGGGAGATAGTTTTGTGGAGACATCGAGATAATAAAGTTGCAACTTTTGGTAAGGTTGCAAACCCGTTTTCTAAACCTCTCCAGCAGTTTAAGCTTGAGGCTTTCACAACTGCAATAGAGATCAAACATCTTAGAGATGGGTTGTGATTTCTATTACTGTATTAGATACTTTTGGAGATTTGGTAAACATTCACTCATATGTATAATACATGTTTCTTCATATAAATATGGTTTAATTTATATGAATTGTCCAAATGATTAAGTGATATCAATTGGGTTATGAGGTCGACTTACCGCATAATGAAGTCCCAATGGTTGAACTGATATACTTAAATCATATAGTTGTTCCTGGTTCGTATAATCGAGTACGGATAAACCGATAATACAATGAACTAGTTTGTAATGTGTACTATAGCGCCGCTTCATGGGCTAGTGATGTGGGACATCAAGTACAATTACATAGATATTAGCTGGGAGCTAATGATCGAACAGACCCGACTGGAATAGTATTTAAGATTTCGAGTCATAATACTATTTCATTGACTGTCGAGCAATTTCCTCTGACCTGAGTAGTCCAGAGTGATTCCATTGTGAAATGGTGTACTTTGATACAAGTAAACGCCTTTCGTAAAAGGAGGTTATAAAACTTGTTATTGGGTATATCAGGAAGCAAGTGGGAGAGCATGGACTGACAAGATGGTATTGTCCTCCATTTTATAATGGGATACATGTCTTACAGGCCACTTGGAGAGTCGAGACTGTGGAAAATACGTGGCCACGTCCAGATTCGTATCATAGTGATAAATCTGGTTTTACAGTCTGTCTCAAAGTTCAAGAAAGGTTTGAACCGATTGAGGATGACTCAAGTCTTGCCTCAAGTTCAAATTTAGACATAAAGTGACAAAAGGAAGTTGGCAGCACACTGGCTCTGAAGGCCAAGTGGGAGATTGTTGGGATATGTCCTTCGATCCTACGTGTGCAATCGATAAAGTCATAAGGTCGTCTATGGATGTTAAATGATTATTTGATAATATTATTTGTTGGGAACAATATAATATTGATCGATAAATCATACCTACAGGGTCACACACGGACTCAAAGATGATGTACGTTGCTTGATAAATATATTGATTTAGAATCAATATTTACGTGGATTTAATTCACATGCATGGGATGCATGGCTTGCATGGATGCATGTCACATAGTGTGACATGGCATGCCACACAAGCTAGTGGGACCATGTCTTATGCTAGTTGGCATGATGATGTGGTATGACCATTCATATTCACCATAAACCACCCCATTATGTGTGTTGATGACACACATTAAGGTGGGGGGTTACAAGGTTGATAATGGGACAATTATGTGACCATAATGAGATGAATAAGAGGGTGAAAATCAGATTTTCACACAACTTAATCACATTTTTCGAAATCCACACAAAAGAGAGAAAGGAGAGAGTGTTCTTGGAGAACCGACTCGATCAAGCAAAGTGTTCGTCATCCGGGTTCGTGTGCAACACGTAGAGGCCGGGCCATTTGTGCGGCTTCAACATCCGGGCGATCTAGACAAGAGGAGTGACGAGGTCATTCACAAGGAGAGCTTCGAGAGGCTGATCCATTAAGGTGGTTCAATCGACTCAACACCACCTTAACCAAAATCAACGATCACAAAAGTAAGTAATCGTTGAACCTTATATATATATATATATATATATTGGATGTGTATATATATATATATGTTTATATGTGTTCTTATACACATTAAGTGTGCACTAAGATCATGGCATAGTAGATCTATTGCTTTACACGCTTCCGCACACACGGTATATCGATCGGATCGGTATACCGGTACCTTCAATCTCACGGGTGACATACACCGTGTGTACTTACGGTCTTGTCGATTTACGACTATGATTCATCTCACGGTGTACATTTTGTTGGAATTCGATATCCCGGGCTATTAAAATTTGCGGAAACAATAACCCGAACGAAAACCTTCGCCGGAGATCACATGAACATCGACTCATCCGCCGGAGTCCGACCATCGGAGACCACGCGCCCGAAGACGCGTAGCCCGCCCCCGGCCGAGCCCCCGCGAGCCGCCGCTCACGTGATCGAACATCACGTTCGATGGGGCTGCATCCGGCAGCCCCCGGCAGCAGGTCCGGCGACCTGCTGCTCGCCGTGGAGGAGGCCCCACCGTCGAGGTGGGAGGTGGCGGCACCAGCCCGCCACCATCGGCGATCGCTCCCAGCGATCGCCCCCTCGGCCGAGGCCGAGGGCTCCTTCTCGCCGCCGAACCCTAGGCGTGCGGTCCACGCGGTCCGGTGGCTTCGCCACCACCGCGTGGTCGTTCGTCTAATCCGGGTTCGATCCTCGGATCTTGCGTTCTACGGTATTCTCGATAAACCAAAATCGAACAATCAAGGGTGTTTAGATTTTTACCTTTCGATTCGTTGTTCGGAGAAACGAATTCAAGACGACCTTTTGAATCTTCCCACGTATTCCTTGCACTAGCTTGAACGTCGGGTGAGCGACGATCTTCCAAGCTTATGGATCCTCTTCAACTCTCTAGAACTATCAAGTATTGATATTCTTGTCTTATGAAAAAGTGAAGACCCTGTAGTGCTTTTATAGGCTACGTAGGGGATCTAAAGGAGGTGGAATATTGGGCTTCCAATATTAATGATTAAATTGAGCCCAAGCCCAAATCTATTAATCTCCCATTAATATTAATTAATTTATTTTCCACTATATAAATTAATTGCACTCCCAATATTAAACCATATTATATCCAAATAATATTTCTCCGGTAGTATTATTTATTCCGTGTATTTAAGATATAAATATCCATGAATAAAATTTATTTATTGCTTAATAAATTTATTCATCTCTTTTATCCGAGACTAGTACCACTCAACCTTATTTATTATGCGGAATTAAATCCACTCGCGAGGTTTACATAATAAATCCTTATGAGCTCATCTCGGGGATATTATCAACCCTTCCGGGATACACTGTCCGGTCAATCATTCACGGCATACCATATATAAAATATAGTGAACCAACTTAACAGGTAATTAACCCAATAATTAAATCGGTTAATTCCTTTGGTAAATCAAAGTCACTTATATTGAATATACACACCCGCAACAATATCGGGGATTAAGAATAAAATACACTGAGTCTCAAATCAATTATCGCCGAGCAATCCTAATTGATGAGTCTCAATCGATCCGCTCAATACACCAAGTGTACAAGTGTGATAAAATAATTAAGACAAATTATTTTCTCTCTCACACAACGACTATACCGATGGATTGGTCCGTGTCCATCTAGGTCGTGAGCATCTGTTTGATTAAATACGAGTAACCGATAGTATGATCTTCTGTGTGGGCCCGACACACCATACTAACTACAACGTATGAAATCCAGGACTATAATTTGCATAATTTTAATTAACAATAATTAAAAGCAAATGAATGTTCGTATTTAATAGGTAAATGAAAGTGTACAAGGAGTTCAGAATACTCAAATCTAGACATTAAGTATACTACTCCAACAATCTCCCACTTATACTAAGGTCTAGTCTTATCCTCCAAACTTCTGACTCCCAAACCCTCCAAGTGCTTGAAATAAACTTCCTTAGGAAGTATCTTGGTGAAAAGGGTCCGCTAGGTTGTCCTCCGAAGCTATCTTGGTGACTATCGCATCGCCCCTCTTGACGATGTCTCGAATCAGGTGGTACTTGCGCTCTATGTGTTTCATAGCACTATGGGACCGTGGTTCCTTACTGTTTGCCACTGCACCGCTATTATCACAATAAATTGTCATAGCCTTGGGCAAACTCGGAATCACATCTAAGTCCTGGAGGAAATTAAGGAACCAAACTGACTCTTTCGCTGCCTCTGAGGCTGCAACATATTCAGCTTCCATGGTAGAGTCTGAAATGCACTTTTGCTTAACACTCCTCCATGATACGGCTCCACCTCCCATAGTGTACACATAGCCTGATGTCGACTTTCGCCGGTCCTTATCAGCTTGGAAATCCGAATCCGTATAACCCAAAGGAATCAGATTGTCTGCCCCGTAACTTAGAACATAATCCTTAGTATTTCGCAAATACTTGAAAATGCTCTTTACGGCAGTCCAATGAGCCTTTCCAGGGTTACTCTGATATCTCGCTACTACGCCAACTGCATAGCAGATATCAGGCCTCGTGCATAACATTGCATACATCAAGCTTCCCACAGCCGAAGCGTAGGGAACTGCTTTCATTTCATCTTTCTCCTTTTGTGTCCGAGGACACATTTCCTTAGAAAGATAAGTTCCTTTACTGAAGGGCAGCTCACCCTTCTTGGAATCTTGCATGTTAAAACGAGCCAGAATCGTGTCTATGTAAGATTGCTGGGATAGGTACAATGTTCTACTCCGGCGATCCCTTATAACCTTGATCCCTAGAACATGCCCGACTTCTCCCAAATCTTTCATATCGAATTGTCTAGACAACCATCCCTTTATGTCTGATAACATCTTCACACTGTTGCCAATGAGAAGAATGTCGTCCACATAAAGCACGAGAAACACCACCTTCTTCCCATCACGTTTCCAATACACACGATTCGTCCATGCTTTGACTGAATCCAAAAGATTGGACTACTTCGTCAAATCGTAGGTTCCACGATCTTGAGGCTTGTTTCAATCCATAAATGGATCGATTAAGCTTGCACACTAGATGATCTTGCCCCTTAGCAATGAATCCTTCTGGTTGTTTCATATAAATTGTCTCGTCAAGACTTCCATTTAGGAAAGCTGTCTTGACATCCATTTGCCACACCTCATAATCCATATGAGCTGCTATGGATAAGAGAATCCGGATCGACTTTATCTTGGCTACCGGCGAGAAGGTCTCCTCATAATCGATTCCCTCTTTCTGAGTATATCCTTTCGCAACAAGCCGAGCTTTAAAGGTTTCAACCTTTCCGTCAGATCCTCTCTTTCTCTTGTAGACCCATTTACACCCAATTGGCTTTACGCCACTTGGTGGTTCTACAAGATCCCAGACTTTATTAGAATCCATAGATTCAATTTCGGATTTCATCGCTTTCTTCCAAGAAGGCGCATCTATATCTTGTACTGCCTCGTCATAGGTCCAGGGATCGATTTCATGAACTCCAGGTCCAGAGTCCGAAGACTCACCCAGTCCAATCCATCGGTCTGGTTGTTTAACAACCCTCCCACTACGACGGCGTTTCGGTGTATTAACAGTGATAGTGTCAGGTGCAGATTCTAGTGGTGTATCTATACTCGGTTCGTCAGTGTCTAGGTCTTCAGTGTTACCTCTCAATTCATCAAGTATTATGTCACTCTTGGGCTTGTGGTCCATGACATAGTCTTCCTCCAAGAACCGAGCGTTAGTACTTATAACGATCTTCTGGTCCTTAGGACTATAGAACATGCCACCTTTAGTTCCTCTAGGATATCCTATAAACAACCGCACTTCAGTACGAGGTTCTAATTTATCGGCACCTACCTTCAACACATGTGCAGGGCACCCCCAGATCCGAACGTGTCTCAAGCTAGGCTTGCGCCCGCTCCATCGTTCCATGTGTGTTGAAGGAACCGTTTTAGATGGAACCAAGTTCAGAATGTGCGCCGCTGTTTCTAAGGCATATCCCCAGAACATGATAGGTAAGTCCGAGTAACTCATCATTGATCGCACCATTTCCATAAGAGCCCTATTCCTTCTTTCTGACACACCATTTTGCTGGGGAGTATATGGTGATGTCATTTGGGAATCAATCCCATTCTCTGCCAAGTATGCCTTGAATTCTCCAGACAGGTATTCGCCTCCGCGATCAGATCGCAGGCATTTAATGGATTTACCTTGAAGGTTCTCCACAAGAGCCTTGAACTCCTTGAACTTGTCAAAGGATTCGCTCTTGCGGCGCATCAGGTATACAAATCCATACCTTGAGTAATCATCAGTGAAAGTGATGAAGTACTCGTACCCTCCCCTTGCCTGAGTAGACATAGGTCCGCATACATCAGAGTGAATCAAATCCAATACTTGTTCAGCCCTTCGTCCTTTACCAGAAAAAGAACGCTTGGTCATTTTTCCCTCAAAACAGGATTCGCAGGTTGGAAGGTCCTCTCCTTCAACACCACTGATGAGACCATCAGCTTTCAACCATTGAATTCTATTTGAGTTAATATGACCTAGCCTTAAGTGCCACAAGTATAATTGATTCATCCTAGAAGGTTCCTTTCTCTTATTGGTGTTCGTAGATGTGTTATTACTCTCGGTTAGTTGCATCGTGTTAGACTCAGGATTTAGCACATACAAATCGTCCATCAATGTACCAGAACAGATAATCTCACTGTTTCTTCTTATGATCACCGAGTGGTCAAAAGAGACAGAATATCCATTCATAATAAGTTTAGAAACCGAAATTAAATTATTTCTAAAGTTGGGTACATAAAGACAATTATGTAAAACTAAAATCCTATCACTACTGAAGCGTAAGTGAACGTCTCCCACTGCAACAGCCGCCACCTTCGCGGCATTGCCCATGTAGACCACGATCTCTCCCTCTCTAAATCTCCGGGTTTCCTGGAACCCCTGCAATGAATTGCAGACATGATCAGTGGCCCCCGTATCTACACACCAGGTGCTGGTAGATAACACCACTGACAATGTTTCGGTGACTAAGGAAAATTTCGTACCTTTGATGAGAGGACAATCAGACCTCCAGTGCCCAGACTGCTTGCATCGAAAGCACTTGCCTCGCGGCTTGCTCTTCCCAATCCGTGGTTCAAAACCACTGGGCTTCTTTGCTTGCACTTCCAACTCGGCCACTAGAGCTTGTGATTCTCTGATCATACTTATCAGTTCAGTTCTTTTGAAATCGTTTTTAAGCGATTCCTCAAGAGGATTGAACTTGATGAGTATGTCAATCACCTCTAGTCCGGCTTCCTTACTATGTCCTAACATCTCCTTGAGGTCATTTTCAATGTCCTCATCAGTTGGGACAATAGTGGATTCGGAAGGCTCAACAGTCTGAACATTGTCCAGATTTCTTTTCCAATCAGTACTATATGGAACCAGTGAGTTTTCATCTTTAAGTATATCACAAAGTGGGGTCACAGTCATTCCTAACCTATAAGCACATAAAACAAACAAACAATTTAATATCCGATATTATCTCCCTTAAATAATATCATTAAATCACTAATCACATCTAAAATCCCATCAGGTAAGGCAAGCCACGATAGTGTGGACGTTTACCCACCCAAATGATTTAGCAATTAGATTTCCTTCGGTCGTACATCATCAATAGCGTTACCTCGATGGGAGGAATACTATGAAGCGTACCTAAGTGTTAACCATTACTCAGTACTAAGAAGTTTGTTTGAGACTCGTACATCACCGCAAGCCACGATAGTGTGGACGTTTACGTTGACAGACGGATCCTTCACTCCCTTCTATAACTGTCTACATCAATCGATCTAAAGTCCCATTCGATATAGCAAGCCACGATAGTGTGGACGTTTACCATACCAAAAGACTTATACAATTGAAATCCAATTACTTGACCCATTCGATCTTGTAAATCAAGACGCGGAGAATCATAAGTGAAACTCGAAGTTTCTAACCAGTGATTCACCATGCGAACAACCCTATCTCTCATAAATGAGGGAGCCGAGCAGACAATCGATCCATCTATCAAAGAATGGTACGATTGCCTCTAATTTGTGTCCTCGACATGACCAAGTGGCTTTGGCTCCATTCCACTCCCCGAGGTGAGAATGAGTCGACTTGAAATCAGCTTTGGAAAGACAAATTAGGCATTGTTTGATAGACTTAATCAATGTTTCTCGTAAGAGGAATTACAAGAACTCTCCTCCAATAACTTATCTATATAAACTTCAAAAGTTTATAAAAGTCACCAAGAGAGCAGCAATGGAGACCATGGGTATGTTTCCATACCCTCTCCCACTTAGCTTTTTACAATAAAGGGATACGCTATCTAGTGCATGAAAATAAACACATATAGCATGCATACATGTAATAAAGCACATAATATTATCACATAGTCAAAATAATTACTAGAATATTATTTTCCGACTATTATGGCTTTACTTCATCTCCGTACGCATCTTCTAGTCTTTAGTCTTCGTTCTTGAATGCTCCATGTGACGAGAATATTAATTTCCAATATTTAAATCTATTTATTTTTAATAAATCCAAAAGATACTTAATTAAAAAATTAAGTCAATCGAATAAATCAAAAATAAAATTAAATATTATTAATATTTTTATTTATTTTATTTTCCCTTTCTACTTCATTAAATCTCTAGAATAATCTATCCAAGACCCACTTGGAACATTCTAGATGATTTCCATAACGAAATAAGGAAATAAAATAACTTAGGACTCTTCTACATTCCAAGATTAATTAATTTCCATTTCTATGAAAATTCCCATAAAATAGGAATAATCAATTAGGAAATAAATCAATCCTAAATTAACTTTTATTCCTTTCCAATTCTATTAAATCTCTAGGATCCTATTCCAAGTAGAACTCGGAATACTCTAGAAGACTTCCATAATAGAATAAGGAAATAAAATTAATTCCAATTAATTCTTTTCCTAATCCATGAGAATTTCCAAAATTAGGAATACTCAAATAGGAAAAACCCGAATCAATTAGGAAAGTAAATTTCTGGGAGAGCACGAAGATCACAAGGACCCCCGCGCCCCCCACCGGACCGCCATCACCGGCCGAGGTCCACCGCCGCCGCCGCCCAGCCGACGCGCCACCACCACCGGTGGCATCGCCGCCGAGAGGCGCGAATTCGGCGCCTCACCATGCGATCGATCGATCCTCATGGATCGATCATGGGGATTGATCGATCCTTGTCCCGTTCACCCTCTCGATCATCTCCTTCGTCACGTGTCTTCTCCGGCGGTCGTTTCGGCATCGATCCAACAAAAAAATAAATTACAAAATAAATTTTACACTATCCGGTATCGATTCTATACATGAAATCGACCCTATACATTTTCCGGAAAAAATAGAACGTAACAATAAATCCTAAATTCGGTCAACCCCCGAATTTTTACTATTACAAGCATTCACCACCAAAAACGAATCTCGACATGTCCGAGAGTTTAATCAATCCAACATACATGACAAAATAAATTAAACGAATAATAAATTAAGCCATAATAGTCGGAACCCTGCAAGGTAGAACAATTTTATCGAAAATACCGCGAACGTAAACCACGCTCTGATACCAATTGTTGGAATTCGATATCCCGGGCTATTAAAATTTGGGAAAACAATAACCCGAACGAAAACCTTCGCCGGAGATCACATGAACATCGACTCATCCGCCGGAGTCCGACCATCGGAGACCACGCGCCCGAAGACGCGTAGCCCGCCCCCGGCCGAGCCCCCGCGAGCCGCCGCTCACGTGATCGAACATCACGTTCGATGGGGCTGCATCCGGCAGCCCCCGGCAGCAGGTCCGGCGACCTGCTGCTCGCCGTGGAGGAGGCCCCACCGTCGAGGTGGGAGGTGGCGGCACCAGCCCGCCACCATCGGCGATCGCTCCCAGCGATCGCCCCCTCGGCCGAGGCCGAGGGCTCCTTCTCGCCGCCGAACCCTAGGCGTGCGGTCCACGCGGTCCGGTGGCTTCGCCACCACCGCGTGGTCGTTCTTCTAATCCGGGTTCGATCCTCGGATCTTGCGTTCTACGGTATTCTCGATAAACCAAAATCGAACAATCAAGGGTGTTTAGATTTTTACCTTTCGATTCGTTGTTCGGAGAAACGAATTCAAGACGACCTTTTGAATCTTCCCACGTATTCCTTGCACTAGCTTGAACGTCGGGTGGGCGACGATCTTCCAAGCTTATGGATCCTCTTCAACTCTCTAGAACTATCAAGTATTGATATTCTTGTCTTATGAAAAAGTGAAGACCATGTAGTGCTTTTATAGGCTACGTAGGGGATCTAAAGGAGGTGGAATATTGGACTTCCAATATTAATGATTAAATTGAGCCCAAGCCCAAATCTATTAATCTCCCATTAATATTAATTAATTTATTTTCCACTATATAAATTAATTGCACTCCCAATATTAAACCATATTATATCCAAATAATATTTCTCCGGTAGTATTATTTATTCCGTGTATTTAAGATATAAATATCCATGAATAAAATTTATTTATTGCTTAATAAATTTATTCATCTCTTTTTATCCGAGACTAGTACCACTCAACCTTATTTATTATGCGGAATTAAATCCACTCGCGAGGTTTACATAATAAATCCTTATGAGCTCATCTCGAGGATATTATCAACCCTTCCGGGATACACTGTCCGGTCAATCATTCACGGCATGCCATATATAAAATATAGTGACCCAACTTAACCGGTAATTAACCCAATAATTAAATCGGTTAATTCCTTTGGTAAATCAAAGTCACTTATATTGAATATACACACCCGCAACAATATCGGGGATTAAGAATAAAATACCTTGAGTCTCAAATCAATTATCGCCGAGCAATCCTAATTGATGAGTCTCAATCGATCCGCTCAATACACCAAGTGTACAAGTGTGATAAAATAATTAAGACAAATTATTTTCTCTCTCACACAACGACTATACCGATGGATTGGTCCGTGTCCATCTAGGTCGTGAGCATCTGTTTGATTAAATACGAGTAACCGATAGTATGATCTTCTGTGTGGGCCCGACACACCATACTAACTACAACGTATGAAATCCAGGACTATAATTTGCATAATTTTAATTAACAATAATTAAAAGCAAATGAATGTTCGTATTTAATAGGTAAATGAATGTGTACAAGGAGTTCAGAATACTCAAATCTAGACATTAAGTATACTACTCCAACACATTTACCGTGTTTACTTACGGTCTTGTACGAGCACGATCCACGACAGTGTTTTATTTCACGGTGTATGTGTACTTACGGTCTTGTACGTGCACGATCCACGACAGTGTTTTATTTCACGGTGTACGTGTACTTACGGTCTTGTACGAGCACGATCCACGACTGTGATTCATCTCACGGTGTTTATTTACCGTGTGTACTTACGGTCTTGTACGAGCACGATCCACGACAGTGTTTTATTTCACGGTGTATGTGTACTTACGGTCTTGTACGAGCACGATCCACGACAGTGTTTTATTTCACGGTGTATGTGTACTTACGGTCTTGTACGAGCACGATCCACGACTGTGATTCATCTCACGGTGTAAATGTTGGAGTTGTGTACTTAATGTCTAGATTTATGTGACAGAAACTCACGATCCATTGCCATTAATCTATTTAACTAAATGAACAATTGTTTGCGTTTAATTATTTATAATTAAATATATGCAAAACATAGTCCTGGATTCTATACGTTGTAGTTAGTATGGTGTGTCGGGCCCCACACAGAAGATCATACTATCGGTTACTCGTATTTAATCGAACAGTTGCTCACGACCTAGATGGACACGGACCAATCCATCGGTATAGTCGTTGTGTGAGAGAGAAAATAATCTGTCTTGATTATTTTATCACACTTGTACACTTGGTGTATTGAGCGGATCGTTGAGATTCATCGATTAGGATTGCCGGCGATAATCGATTCGAGTCTCAGTGTATTTTATTCTTAATCCCCGAAACTATTGCGGGTGTGTATATTCAATATAAGTGACTTTGATTTACCAAAGGAATTAACCGATTTAATTATTGGGTTAATTACCGGTTAAGTTGGGTCACTATATTTTATATATGACATGCCGTGAATACTTGACGGGAAAGTGTATCCCAGAAGGGTTGATAATATCCCCGAGATGAGTTCATAAGGAATTATTATGTAAACCCTGCAGGTGGATTCGTTCCGCATAATAATTAAGGTTGAATGGTACTAGTCTCGGATATAAGAGATGAATAAATTAATTAGCAATAAATTAATTTTATTCATGGATATTTATATCTTAAATACACGGAATAAATAATACTACCGGAGAAATATTATTTGATATAATATGGTTTAATATTGGGAGTGCAATTAATTTTATATAGTGGAAAATAGAATTAATTAATAATAGTAAGGATTAATAGATTTGGGCTTGGGCTCAATTTAATCACTATTATTGGAAGCCCAATATTCCACCTCCTTAAGATCCCCTACGTAGCCTATAAAAGCACTACATGGTCTTCTCTATTCTCATAACTTGAAGATCACAATTCTAGAGAGAGAAAGTAGAGAGGAGGATCCATGAAGTTCGGTAGATCGTCGCCCACATGACGTCCGGGCTAGTGCAAGGAATACGTGGGAAGATCTCAAGGTCATCAAATTGAGTTCTACGTTATTCCGAACAACGAGAACGAGGTAAATCGTAAAACCCTCTTTATGATTTTATCG
Organism: Euphrasia confusa; assembly: GCA_954870475.1. NCBI lineage: Eukaryota > Viridiplantae > Streptophyta > Magnoliopsida > Lamiales > Orobanchaceae > Euphrasia > Euphrasia confusa. Next base: position 15,883,668 of record OX940958.1, read on the forward strand.
TTTAATTATCGTGAAAGTATCATGAACCAAGATCCGAAAGACGCGACCCATGACGAGGACGAACCGGGCGGTGGTGGTCGAAGACCACCGGACCGCCGGCGGATCGTCGGCTCGGCTGGAGGGGTCGAGAGGGCGAGAGCCTCAGCTGGACGCCGAGACTCGATCGTGCCCTAGCTAGGCACGAACCCTTGCTGCCCGAGCAGCACCGCTCGCACGGTGCTGCCTCCGCTCACGCGGAGGGGCTGCCGCTCGCGCGGCTGGACCGCCGCTCGCGCGGCGGTGGTTGCGGGCTGATCGCTAGCCACGGTTCAACCGTGGCTTGACGGCGATCAGCGGGGCGTGGCTGGGATGCCCAGCGGGCTGCCAAGGGCAGCCCTAGGCGGCTGCCGTGATCAGCCGCGAGCCCCGTGCATGGGCTCGACCGAACAGCCGCGGCGTTGCCGCGGTTAGGGTTTTGGTTAAGTCCGGATATACGCGGTGGTTCGTGGCGAGATGTTCCGGCAACCGGGAGTCGATTGGAGTTGTTGTTCCGCAATTTTACAACTCCGGATATTCGATTTCCGAAGGATTTCGGTCGGAATTAATTAGATAATTTATTTATTTAAATTTATTAATTCCGGGATATCGATTTCCAACAATTGGTATCAGAGCGTTGGTTTTAGTTCATGGTATTTTTCGATATATTGTTCTACCTTGCAGGGTTTCCGATTATTATGGCTAGATTTAATTATTGTTAATTAATGTCATAATATTTCTCTTGATTATTAAACTCTCGGTGATGTCAATATTTGTTCTTGTGTGGTGAATGCTTGTTCTTATTTTTCCGGAAATTGTATGAGGTCGATTTCATGAAGAGAATCGATACCGGAGAGCGTAGTAATAAATTTGTAATTTATTTACGTTGGATCGATGACGAAACGACGATCGGAAAAGTGTGACGGAGGAGACGAAGAGAGGGAGGACCGGGGATCGATCATGATGATCGATCCCATGAGGATCGATCGAAGGGGGGCGTGGGGGCTGCCCGCGGGAACCCTCGGCCACGCCGGCCACCGGTGGTGGTGGCGCGTGGGCTGAGGTGGCGGCGGCGCTCCTCCCCGGCCGGCGATCGATGGTGGGGGATGCGGGGTCCTCGTGATCTCGTGTTCTCCTACCTAGATTCACTTTCCTAATTGATTCGGTTTTCCTATTTTGAGTATTCCTATTTTTTGGGAATTCTCATGGAAATAGGAAAAGAATTAATTAGAATTAATTTATTTCCTTATTCTATTATGGAAGTCTTCTAGAATATTCTAAGTTCTACATGGAATAGGATTCTAGAGGTTTAATGGAATTAGAAAGGAAAATAATTAATTATTAAATTAATTTATTTCCTATTTGATTATTCCTATTTTATGGGAATTTTCATGGACATAGAAATTAATTAATTTTGGAAAGTAGAAGAGTCCTAATTTATTTTATTTCCTTATTTTATTATGGAAATCATCTAGAATATTCCAAGTGGGTCTTGGATAGATTATTCTAGAGATTTAATGAAGTAGAAAGGGAAAATAAAATAAATTATTTTATTTCCTTATTTCATTATAGAAGTCTTCTAGAATATTCCAAGTGGGTCTTGGATAGATTATTCTAGAGATTTAATGAAGTAGAAAGGGAAAATAAAATAAATAAAAATATTAATAATATTAAAATTTATTTTTGATTTATTCGATTGACTTAATTTTCGAATTAAGTATCTTTTGGATTTATTAAAAATAAATAGATTTAAGTATTGGAATTAATATTCCCGTCACATAGAGCATTCAAGAACGAAGACTGAAGACTAGAAGATGCGTACGGGGATGCGATAAAGCCATAATAGTCGGAAAATAATATTCTAGTATTATTTTGATTATGTGATAATATTCTATGTGCTTTATTTCATGTATGCATGCTTATATGTATTTAATTATGCATTAGATAGCGTATCCCTTTATTGTAAAAAGCTAAGTGGGAGAGGGTATGGAAACATATCCATGGTCTCCATTGCTGTTCTCTTGGTGACTTTTATGGACTTTTGAAGTTCGTTTAGACAAGTCATTGGAGGAGAATTCTTGTAATTCCTTTTACGAGAAACATTGATTAAGTTTATCAAACAATGCCTAATTTGTCTTTCCAAAACTGATTTCAAGTCGACTCATTCTCACCCCGGGGAGTGGAATGGAGCCAAAGCCACTTGGTCATGTCGAGGACACAAATTAGAGACTTTCGTGTCATTTGATGACTAGATCGATTGTCTGCTCGGCTCCCTCATTTATGAGAGATAGGGTCGTTCGCATGGTGAATCACTGGTTAGAAACTTCGAGTTTCACTTATGATTCTCCGCGTCCTGATTTACATGATTAAATGATTCAAGTAGTTGGATGTCAATTGTAAAAGTCTTTTGGTGTAGTAAACGTCCACACTATCGTGGCTTGCAACATTGAATGGGATTTTGGAACGATTAATGTAGACAGTTATAGAAGGGAGTAAAGGAGCGTATGTTAACGTAAACGTCCACACTATCGTGGCTTGCGGTGAATATGCGTGTCCCAAACAATCTTCTTAGATACTGAGTAATGGTTTACACTTAGGTACGCTTCTTAGTATTCTTCCCATCGAAGTAACGCTAATGATGATGTACGACCGAAGGAAATATAATTGCTAAATCATTTGGATAGGTAAACGTCCACACTATCGTGGCTTGCCATATCTGATGGGATTTTAGATGCGATTAGTGGTTTAATGATATTATTTGAGGGAGATAATATCGGAGATTAGATCGATTGTTTGTTGTTATATGTGCTCATAGATTAGGATATGGCTTTGAACCCATTTTCTGTGATACGTAAGGATTTTAAACTCACTGGTCCCTAAATGTAATGATTGGAATAGAGATCTAGACATTACCCAAACTGTTGAAGAGTACAAGGTTGTACTCAATGAGCTTTGTCCTCCCGAGCCTATTGACGTAGGCGGCTAGACAAGAAGCGATGAGGATACTCATAAAGGCCAGTCACTTCGAGGAAACGCTTAAAAACGTTTTTTAGATGATTGACCTTTTAGATGAGTTGAGACGGAAATCGCAAGCTCTTGTAGCCAATGCCAAAGGTTTCGAACCTAAAGGCATGAATCGGGGGAAAGGACAAGAAAGCAAAGAATCCCAGTGGTCCTAAGTTTCTTAGACCACGAGATGGGACGAGAAAGCCATGAGGCAAGTATTCTCGACACGAACAGTCTGGGTACTGGAAGTCTGATTATCCTCTCAAAGAAAGTACGAAATTTTCTTTAGTCGTAAAACATAGTCAGTGGTATTATCTACCGGAACTTGGTGTGTATATATGGAACCACTGACGGTATGTGCATTTTAAATGCGAGAGGTTCCAGGAAACCTAACGACTTGGAAAAGAAAAGATCGTAGTCTACATGGGCAATGCTGTAGAGGAGGCAGCAGTTGCAGTAGAGGACATTTTATAGGATTTCATTTTGGGTTATTGCTTTTATGTACCTTTCAAATTAGAAAGAACTTTGTTCTGGATTTCTAATAAATGGATATTTTATTTCTTTTAATCATTTGATGGTTATAAGAAGAAATAATGATATTATCTATTTTGGTACATTAGCTAGCAATATATAAATGATGAATCCTGAGTCCACCACGATGCAACGAACCGTAGTATATAACTCGTTTTACTAATAAGAGATTTCTTTATCAATTATACTTGTGGATTCTTATGCTGAGTCATGTTTATTCGAATAAGAAGTTCAAAAGGTCGAAAATTGATATTTGATCAATTAAGTTGAGGGAGTGGACCTTCCGACCTATGAATCTAATTTGGAGGATAACATGACTAAGCAATCCTTTATGGATATAAGATGTAAGATCCGGAAAAGTATAAGAATTGATTGACTCTTATGTATGCAGACCTATGTCTACTCAGACAATAAGGTACGAGTACTTCATTTGATGATTACTCGAGAAATGGATTAGAATACCTGATGTGCCACAAAAGCAAGTGTTTTGACAAGTCAATGGACACCAAGCAATTGTGGAGAACCATCAAGGTATATCCATTTATAGCCTGCGATTTGATCGCGGAGGCAAGTACCTGTCTGAGGAATGCATGGCATACTAATCAGAGATTGGGATTTGATCCCAAATGACTACACCATACACCGTTGTGTAGAAATGGTGTGTCGATAATAAGAAATGGAACTCTTATAGAGATAGTAAAAGATGAGTTATACGGAACTACCTATGTTCTATGGACATGTCTGGAAACAACGGCGCATTCAAATGCGGTTGTAGAATATCCTAGAAGAACAAAAGATGTGTGTTCAATAGTACTATGAACCAGAAGGACGTTATAATTTCTAACGCCCGGTTCTTAGAGAAAGACTATATGATAAACCACAAGCCTAAAGTGACATGATACTTTGAAATGAGAGAGAAAGATTAAGACTTAGAACCAGCCGAACCGAGTAGCGGTACACCACTAACTGCACCTACTGTTATCACTGTTTATACACCGGAACGCCATTGTAGTGGGAGGTTGTGGGACAACCGAAGATATTCATAAGACTAGGAGAGTCTTCGGACTCTGGACCTAGTATACATGAAATCGATCCCTGGATCTACATAAAGGCCGTACTAGATCTAAATGTGCCTTCTTGGAGAGCAATAAGGATTATTGCTAAGAGGCGAGATCATTTAGAGTACAAGCTTAGTTGATCCATTTATGGATTGAAACAAAGCATTGAGTTCGTGGTACTTGCAAATTGATGAGATAGTCCATTTTATGGATTCATCAAAAGCATAGACGAATCGTGTGTATTGGAAACGTGATGGAAAACAAGGTGGTGTTTCTCGGAGGTTTTATGTAGATAACATTTTATCATTGGTAACAATGTAAAGATGTTGTCAGACATAAAATGGTGGTTGTCTAGATAAATCATTATGAAAGATATCGGAAGAAGTTGGACATGTTCTTGAGATCTTGGATCTCTAGGAATAAACATTGTACTTCTCTTGGACATCTTACATATATGATTATGGTTCGTTTTAACATGCAAGATTCCGAGAAAGGTTCGTTACCTTTCGGAGACGGAATGCATCTATCTAAGGATATGTGTTTTGGAACACAAAAGGAGATAGAAGCAATGAAAGCAGTTTCCTACACTTTTAGTGTGGAAAGCTTAATAAATGCATTGTTGAAAACAAAAACCTGATATCGGCTATGCGGTTAGCATAGTGGGAGGATATCAAGGTAATCCTGGAAAGGAATATTCGACTGCCGTAAAAGTACTTTCGAAGTACTGTTCTAGACTACGAAGCAGACGAGTTTTTCCTTTGGATTACATTCTCTTAGATTTCTAATCGAATGAGGACCGGTGTAAGTCGATATCAGGCTATGTGTTTCACTATTGAAGGAGAAGGAGTTTTAACATGGAAGAGTGATAAGCACGATGCTTTTCGGACTCTGCCATGGGTAACCAAATAGCGGCCTCAGAGGCAGCGGAAGTTTTGGTATAACTCCGGGATAATCTATGGGACTTAGATGTGATTCTTAATTTGCCAAAGGCTATGTAAATAGCGGTGCAATGGCATATGGTAAGAAATCACAAATCCATAAGTGTAAGATAACACATAGTGCAAGTACCACCTGATACGAGTCATCGTCAAGGGAGACGACGCTGTAGTCACCAAGATAACTTCAGGGCGGCAACCTAGAGTGCTCATTCACATAGTACTTCTTGGAAGTACAACTTAAGCACGTGATGAGTATGGGAGTCGGGAGTTTGGAGGAAATGACTAGACCTTAGTACAAGTGGGAGATTGTTGGAGTTGTGTACTTAATGTCTAGATTTATGTGACAGAAACTCACGATCCATTGCCATTAATCTATTTAACTAAATGAACAATTGTTTGCGTTTAATTATTTATAATTAAATATATGCAAAACATAGTCCTGGATTCTATACGTTGTAGTTAGTATGGTGTGTCGGGCCCCACACAGAAGATCATACTATCGGTTACTCGTATTTAATCGAACAGTTGCTCACGACCTAGATGGACACGGACCAATCCATCGCTATAGTCGTTGTGTGAGAGAGAAAATAATTTGTCTTGATTATTTTATCACACTTGTACACTTGGTGTATTGAGCGGATCGTTGAGATTCATCGATTAGGATTGCCGGCGATAATCGATTCGAGTCTCAGTGTATTTTATTCTTAATCCCCGAAACTATTGCGGGTGTGTATATTCAATATAAGTGACTTTGATTTACCAAAGGAATTAACCGATTTAATTATTGGGTTAATTACCGGTTAAGTTGGGTCACTATATTTTATATATGACATGCCGTGAATACTTGACGGGAAAGTGTATCCCGGAAGGGTTGATAATATCCCCGAGATGAGTTCATAAGGAATTATTATGTAAACCCTGCAGGTGGATTCGTTCCGCATAATAATTAAGGTTGAATGGTACTAGTCTCGGATATAAGAGATGAATAAATTAATTAGCAATAAATTAATTTTATTCATGGATATTTATATCTTAAATACACGGAATAAATAATACTACCGGAGAAATATTATTTGATATAATATGGTTTAATATTGGGAGTGCAATTAATTTTATATAGTGGAAAATAGAATTAATTAATAATAGTAAGGATTAATAGATTTGGGCTTGGGCTCAATTTAATCACTATTATTGGAAGCCCAATATTCCACCTCCTTAAGATCCCCTACGTAGCCTATAAAATCACTACATGGTCTTCTCTATTCTCATAACTTGAAGATCACAATTCTAGAGAGAGAAAGTAGAGAGGAGGATCCATGGAGTTCGGTAGATCGTCGCCCACACGACGTCCGGGCTAGTGCAAGGAATACGTGGGAAGATCTCAAGGTCATCAAATTGAGTTCTACGTTTTTCCGAACAACGAGAACGAGGTAAATCGTAAAACCCTCTTTATGATTTTATTGTTTAATTATCGTGAAAGTATCATGAACCAAGATCCAAAAGACGCGACCCATGACGAGGACGAACCGGGCGGTGGTGGTCGAAGACCACCGGACCGCCGGCGGATCGTCGGCTCGGCTGGAGGGGTCGAGAGGGCGAGAGCCTCAGCTGGACGCCGAGACTCGATCGTGCCCTAGCTAGGCACGAACCCTTGCTGCCCGAGCAGCACCGCTCGCACGGTGCTGCCTCCGCTCACGCGGAGGGGCTGCCGCTCGCGCGGCTGGACCGCCGCTCGCGCGGCGGTGGTTGCGGGCTGATCGCTAGCCACGGTTCAACCGTGGCTTGACGGCGATCAGCGGGGCGTGGCTGGGATGCCCAGCGGGCTGCCAAGGGCAGCCCTAGGCGGCTGCCGTGATCAGCCGCGAGCCCCGTGCATGGACTCGACCGAACAGCCGCGGCGTTGCCGCGGTTAGGGTTTTGGTTAAGTCCGGATATACGCGGTGGTTCGTGGCGAGATGTTCCGGCAACCGGGAGTCGATTGGAGTTGTTGTTCCGCAATTTTACAACTCCGGATATTCGATTTCCGAAGGATTTCGGTCGGAATTAATTAGATAATTTATTTATTTAAATTTATTAATTCCGGGATATCGATTTCCAACAATTGGTATCAGAGCGTTGGTTTTAGTTCATGGTATTTTTCGATATATTTTTCTACCTTGCAGGGTTTCCGATTATTATGGCTAGATTTAATTATTGTTAATTAATGTCATAATATTTCTCTTGATTATTAAACTCTCGGTGATGTCAATATTTGTTCTTGTGTGGTGAATGCTTGTTCTTATTTTTCCGGAAATTGTATGAGGTCGATTTCATGAAGAGAATCGATACCGGAGAGCGTAGTAATAAATTTGTAATTTATTTACGTTGGATCGATGACGAAACGACGATCGGAAAAGTGTGACGGAGGAGACGAAGAGAGGGAGGACCGGGAATCGATCATGATGATCGATCCCATGAGGATCGATCGAAGGGGGGCGTGGGGGCTGCCCGCGGGAACCCTCGGCCACGCCGGCCACCGGTGGTGGTGGCGCGTGGGCTGAGGTGGCGGCGGCGCTCCTCCCCGGCCGGCGATCGATGGTGGGGGATGCGGGGTCCTCGTGATCTCGTGTTCTCCTACCTAGATTCACTTTCCTAATTGATTCGGTTTTCCTATTTTGAGTATTCCTATTTTTTGGGAATTCTCATGGAAATAGGAAAAGAATTAATTAGAATTAATTTATTTCCTTATTCTATTATGGAAGTCTTCTAGAATATTCTAAGTTCTACTTGGAATAGGATTCTAGAGGTTTAATGGAATTAGAAAGGAAAATAATTAATTATTAAATTAATTTATTTCCTATTTGATTATTCCTATTTTATGGGAATTTTCATGGACATAGAAATTAATTAATTTTGGAAAGTAGAAGAGTCCTAATTTATTTTATTTCCTTATTTTATTATGGAAATCATCTAGAATATTCCAAGTGGGTCTTGGATAGATTATTCTAGAGATTTAATGAAGTAGAAAGGGAAAATAAAATAAATTATTTTATTTCCTTATTTCATTATAGAAGTCTTCTAGAATATTCCAAGTGGGTCTTGGATAGATTATTCTAGAGATTTAATGAAGTAGAAAGGGAAAATAAAATAAATAAAAATATTAATAATATTAAAATTTATTTTTGATTTATTCGATTGACTTAATTTTCGAATTAAGTATCTTTTGGATTTATTAAAAATAAATAGATTTAAGTATTGGAATTAATATTCCCGTCACATAGAGCATTCAAGAACGAAGACTGAAGACTAGAAGATGCGTACGGGGATGCGATAAAGCCATAATAGTCGGAAAATAATATTCTAGTATTATTTTGATTATGTGATAATATTCTATGTGCTTTATTTCATGTATGCATGCTTATATGTATTTAATTATGCATTAGATAGCGTATCCCTTTATTGTAAAAAGCTAAGTGGGAGAGGGTATGGAAACATATCCATGGTCTCCATTGCTGTTCTCTTGGTGACTTTTATGGACTTTTGAAGTTCGTTTAGACAAGTCATTGGAGGAGAATTCTTGTAATTCCTTTTACGAGAAACATTGATTAAGTTTATCAAACAATGCCTAATTTGTCTTTCCAAAACTGATTTCAAGTCGACTCATTCTCACCCCGGGGAGTGGAATGGAGCCAAAGCCACTTGGTCATGTCGAGGACACAAATTAGAGACTTTCGTGTCATTTGATGACTAGATCGATTGTCTGCTCGGCTCCCTCATTTATGAGAGATAGGGTCGTTCGCATGGTGAATCACTGGTTAGAAACTTCGAGTTTCACTTATGATTCTCCGCGTCCTGATTTACAAGATTAAATGATTCAAGTAGTTGGATGTCAATTGTAAAAGTCTTTTGGTGTAGTAAACGTCCACACTATCGTGGCTTGCAACATTGAATGGGATTTTGGAACGATTGATGTAGACAGTTATAGAAGGGAGTAAAGGAGCGTATGTTAACGTAAACGTCCACACTATCGTGGCTTGCGGTGAATATGCGTGTCCCAAACAATCTTCTTAGATACTGAGTAATGGTTTACACTTAGGTACGCTTCTTAGTATTCTTCCCATCGAAGTAACGCTAATGATGATGTACGACCGAAGGAAATATAATTGCTAAATCATTTGGATAGGTAAACGTCCACACTATCGTGGCTTGCCATATCTGATGGGATTTTAGATGCGATTAGTGGTTTAATGATATTATTTGAGGGAGATAATATCGGAGATTAGATCGATTGTTTGTTGTTATATGTGCTCATAGATTAGGATATGGTTTTGAACCCATTTTCTGTGATACGTAAGGATTTTAAACTCACTGGTCCCTAAATGTAATGATTGGAATAGAGATCTAGACATTACCCAAACTGTTGAAGAGTACAAGGTTGTACTCAATGAGCTTTGTCCTCCCGAGCCTATTGACGTAGGCGGCTAGACAAGAAGCGATGAGGATACTCATAAAGGCCAGTCACTTCGAGGAAACGCTTAAAAACGTTTTTGAGATGATTGACCTTTTAGATGAGTTGAGACGGAAATCGCAAGCTCTTGTAGCCAATGCCAAAGGTTTCGAACCTAAAGGCATGAATCGGGAGAAAGGACAAGAAAGCAAAGAATCCCAGTGGTCCTAAGTTTCTTAGACCACGAGATGGGACGAGAAAGCCATGAGGCAAGTATTCTCGACACGAACAGTCTGGGTACTGGAAGTCTGATTATCCTCTCAAAGAAAGTACGAAATTTTCTTTAGTCGTAAAACATAGTCAGTGGTATTATCTACCGGAACCTGGTGTGTATATATGGAACCACTGACGGTATGTGCATTTTAAATGCGAGAGGTTCCAGGAAACCTAACGACTTGGAAAAGAAAAGATCGTAGTCTACATGGGCAATGCTGTAGAGGAGGCAGCAGTTGCAGTAGAGGACATTTTATAGGATTTCATTTTGGGTTATTGCTTTTATGTACCTTTCAAATTAGAAAGAACTTTGTTCTGGATTTCTAATAAATGGATATTTTATTTCTTTTAATCATTTGATGGTTATAAGAAGAAATAATGATATTATCTATTTTGGTACATTAGCTAGCAATATATAAATGATGAATCCTGAGTCCACCAAGATGCAACGAACCGTAGTATACAACTCGTTTTACTAATAAGATATTTCTTTATCAATTATACTTGTGGATTCTTATGCTGAGTCATGTTTATTCGAATAAGAAGTTCAAAAGGTCGAAAATTGATATTTGATCAATTAAGTTGAGGGAGTGGACCTTCCGACCTATGAATCTAATTTGGAGGATAACATGACTAAGGAATCCTTTATGGATATAAGATGTAAGATCCGGAAAAGTATAAGAATTGATTGACTCTTATGTATGCAGACCTATGTCTACTCAGACAATAAGGTACGAGTACTTCATTTGATGATTACTCGAGAAATGGATTAGAATACCTGATGTGCCACAAAAGCAAGTGTTTTGACAAGTCAATGGACACCAAGCAATTGTGGAGAACCATCAAGGTATATCCATTTATAGCCTGCGATTTGATCGCGGAGGCAAGTACCTGTCTGAGGAATGCATGGCATACTAATCAGAGATTGGGATTTGATCCCAAATGACTACACCATACACCGTTGTGTAGAAATGGTGTGTCGATAATAAGAAATGGAACTCTTATAGAGATAGTAAAAGATGAGTTATACGGAACTACCTATGTTCTATGAACATGTCTGGAAACAACGGCGCATTCAAATGCGGTTGTAGAATATCCTAGAAGAACAAAAGATGTGTGTTCAATAGTACTATGAACCAGAAGGACGTTATAATTTCTAACGCCCGGTTCTTAGAGAAAGACTATATGATAAACCACAAGCCTAAAGTGACATGATACTTTGAAATGAGAGAGAAAGATTAAGACTTAGAACCAGCCGAACCGAGTAGCGGTACACCACTAACTGCACCTACTGTTATCACTGTTTATACACCGGAACGCCATTGTAGTGGGAGGTTGTGGGACAACCGAAGATATTCATAAGACTAGGAGAGTCTTCGGACTCTGGACCTAGTATACATGAAATCGATCCCTGGATCTACATAAAGGCCGTACTAGATCTAAATGTGCCTTCTTGGAGAGCAATAAGGATTATTGCTAAGAGGCGAGATCATTTAGAGTACAAGCTTAGTTGATCCATTTATGGATTGAAACAAAGCATTGAGTTCGTGGTACTTGCAAATTGATGAGATAGTCCATTTTATGGATTCATCAAAAGCATAGACGAATCGTGTGTATTGGAAACGTGATGGAAAACAAGGTGGTGTTTCTCGGAGTTTTTATGTAGATAACATTTTATCATTGGTAACAATGTAAAGATGTTGTCAGATATAAAATGGTGGTTGTCTAGATAAATCATTATGAAAGATATCGGAAGAAGTTGGACATGTTCTTGAGATCTTGGATCTCTAGGAATAAACATTGTACTTCTCTTGGACATCTTACATATATGATTATGGTTCGTTTTAACATGCAAGATTCCGAGAAAGGTTCGTTACCTTTCGGAGACGAAATGCATCTATCTAAGGATATGTGTTTTGGAACACAAAAGGAGATAGAAGCAATGAAAGCAGTTTCCTACACTTTTAGTGTGGAAAGCTTAATAAATGCATTGTTGAAAACAAAAACCTGATATCGGCTATGCGGTTAGCATAGTGGGAGGATATCAAGGTAATCCTGGAAAGGAATATTCGACTGCCGTAAAAGTACTTTCGAAGTACTGTTCTAGACTACGAAGCAGACGAGTTTTTCCTTTGGATTACATTCTCTTAGATTTCTAATCGAATGAGGACCGGTGTAAGTCGATATCAGGCTATGTGTTTCACTACTGAAGGAGAAGGAGTTTTAACATGGAAGAGTGATAAGCACGATGCTTTTCGGACTCTGCCATGGGTAACCAAATAGCGGCCTCAGAGGCAGCGGAAGTTTTGGTATAACTCTGGGATAATCTCTGGGACTTAGATGTGATTCTTAATTTGCCAAAGGCTATGTAAATAGCGGTGCAATGGCATATGGTAAGAAATCACAAATCCATAAGTGTAAGATAACACATAGTGCAAGTACCACCTGATACGAGTCATCGTCAAGGGAGACGACGCTGTAGTCACCAAGATAACTTCAGAGCGGCAACCTAGAGTGCTCATTCACATAGTACTTCTTGGAAGTACAACTTAAGCACGTGATGAGTATGGGAGTCGGGAGTTTGGAGGAAATGACTAGACCTTAGTACAAGTGGGAGATTGTTGGAGTTGTGTACTTAATGTCTAGATTTATGTGACAGAAACTCACGATCCATTGCCATTAATCTATTTAACTAAATGAACAATTGTTTGCGTTTAATTATTTATAATTAAATATATGCAAAACATAGTCCTGGATTCTATACGTTGTAGTTAGTATGGTGTGTCGGGCCCCACACAGAAGATCATACTATCGGTTACTCGTATTTAATCGAACAGTTGCTCACGACCTAGATGGACACGGACCAATCCATCGGTATAGTCGTTGTGTGAGAGAGAAAATAATCTGTCTTGATTATTTTATCACACTTGTACACTTGGTGTATTGAGCGGATCGTTGAGATTCATCGATTAGGATTGCCGGCGATAATCGATTCGAGTCTCAGTGTATTTTATTCTTAATCCCCGAAACTATTGCGGGTGTGTATATTCAATATAAGTGACTTTGATTTACCAAAGGAATTAACCGATTTAATTATTGGGTTAATTACCGGTTAAGTTGGGTCACTATATTTTATATATGACATGCCGTGAATACTTGACGGGAAAGTGTATCCCGGAAGGGTTGATAATATCCCCGAGATGAGTTCATAAGGAATTATTATGTAAACCCTGCAGGTGGATTCGTTCCGCATAATAATTAAGGTTGAATGGTACTAGTCTCGGATATAAGAGATGAATAAATTAATTAGCAATAAATTAATTTTATTCATGGATATTTATATCTTAAATACACGGAATAAATAATACTACCGGAGAAATATTATTTGATATAATATGGTTTAATATTGGGAGTGCAATTAATTTTATATAGTGGAAAATAGAATTAATTAATAATAGTAAGGATTAATAGATTTGGGCTTGGGCTCAATTTAATCACTATTATTGGAAGCCCAATATTCCACCTCCTTAAGATCCCCTACGTAGCCTATAAAAGCACTACATGGTCTTCTCTATTCTCATAACTTGAAGATCACAATTCTAGAGAGAGAAAGTAGAGAGGAGGATCCATGGAGTTCGGTAGATCGTCGCCCACACGACGTCCGGGCTAGTGCAAGGAATACGTGGGAAGATCTCAAGGTCATCAAATTGAGTTCTACGTTTTTCCGAACAACGAGAACGAGGTAAATCGTAAAACCCTCTTTATGATTTTATCGTTTAATTATCGTGAAAGTATCATGAACCAAGATCCGAAAGACGCGACCCATGACGAGGACGAACCGGGCGGTGGTGGTCGAAGACCACCGGACCGCCGGCGGATCGTCGGCTCGGCTGGAGGGGTCGATAGGGCGAGAGCCTCAGCTGGACGCCGAGACTCGATCGTGCCCTAGCTAGGCACGAACCCTTGCTGCCCGAGAAGCACCGCTCGCACGGTGCTGCCTCCGCTCACGCGGAGGGGCTGCCGCTCGCGCGGCGGTGGTTGCGGGCTGATCGCTAGCCACGGTTCAACCGTGGCTTGACGGCGATCAGCGGGGCGTGGCTGGGATGCCCAGCGGGCTGCCAAGGGCAGCCCTAGGCGGCTGCCGTGATCAGCCGCGAGCCCCGTGCATGGGCTCGACCGAACAGCCGCGGCGTTTCCGCGGTTAGGGTTTTGGTTAAGTCCGGATATACGCGGTGGTTCGTGGCGAGATGTTCCGGCAACCGGGAGTCGATTGGAGTTGTTGTTCCGCAATTTTACAACTCCGGATATTCGATTTCCGAAGGATTTCGGTCGGAATTAATTAGATAATTTATTTATTTAAATTTATTAATTCCGGGATATCGATTTCCAACAGTAAATTTACCGTGTATACTTACGGTCTTGTACGAGCACGATCCACGACAGTGTTTTATTTCACGGTGTATGTGTACTTACGGTCTTGTACGTGCACGATCCACGACAGTGTTTTATTTCACGGTGTATGTGTACTTACGGTCTTGTACGAGCACGATCCACGACTGTGATTCATCTCACGGTGTTTATTTACCGTGTGTACTTACGGTCTTGTACGAGCACGATCCACGACAGTGTTTTATTTCAGGGTGTATGTGTACTTACGGTCTTGTACGAGCACGATCCACGTGGAAAAACATATTCACCATATGTTCAAGGTCGTGTGTAATGTACACCGTGGAAGAACACCGTTTTGTATGTTCACGGTGAATTTACACCGTGATATTCTATATTTTTTTTCTTACGGTGTAATTTCACCGTGTCGTTATATTTCGCATCTTTTATCCTTTAATTCTTATTTATTTATTTCATATTTCAGTCTGGATTTGAATGGAAGAGACCAACCAATCTGCAGTCGGTCAATTTAAGTCTCAGTTTGTATACTCGCTACGAAGTTCCGGAACTGATCACGAAGACAATAAAAGATATCGGGGGTGATGCCGTCGCAGTTCGCGATTTTTTTGCGCTGCCTTACATGAAAAGTGTTCTGGGAATAAGATTTACTGCCAAATCAAGCACTAATTTTTTGCACCACCTCGTATGTCGAGAGTTGTCAGGTCCGTCAATACCGGAGAAGGAGCATTGGTTCTACGTCGGTGGTAAGACTGCGAAACTCATTGTAACGGGACTGAATTTCGGCATCTACGATGAATTTGACATCCATGCCACACCCCAGTCTGCTCCAGGTAGTTTAAATAAGCGGCTATTCGGTGGGAAGCGTGTAAGAAGCAATGATCTACGCAAGTTATTTGCGGCCAAACTACTCTTCGATGGGGAACAACCTGCCTCGTTGGAGGATTACATTAAAGTCGCCAATTTCATCGTCTACTATTCCTTCTTTCTTTGTCGATCCGCTGAAATGTATGTCGAGGACTGGGCATGGGCATTAGTGGATGAGCCGGAAAAGTGGCAGAGTTTTCCATGGGGCGCTTATTCCTACCAGGCTCTGAGCTACTACCTCGAAACAACAGCGATGGACCCTGAATTAGCAGAAAAAACTTCGTACCACGTCTCTGGCCCCAGTTGGGCTTTTATAATTTGGATGTTCGAGTCCGTTCCGGATATCGGTCAGTTATGTGGTTTTAGGTTTTAGGATTTTCTACCTAATACCGTGGCTAACCGAGGGAACCCCACGACGACACAGTTCTAGGGTTTTATTTATTTTCTTAATTAATTAATCGCAATGTATATAATGGGCGTAGTTGGGAGTTGAGTCGTTTCTGCAACGATTGAAATCCGGCGGTGGGATGACTCAGAACAGACTCATCAATTCCCTGAATTGAATGGTCATATCAAATTAATGGATAGGGATTGTTGGATGGGGTGATTTTATAATAATTTTATTAATACGAGTAATTAATAAGCATCGTGGACAGTTGGATCGTTTCGTGGAACGATTGAAATCCTGGTGGTTGGATGACTTAAAATTAGATCAGAATATAAGCCTATAAATACGAACGAAAGAAATCTATTTTTCTATACCCATTAATACTCCATTTTTCTGTTTTGTTCTTGTTATTCATGGAGCAGTTATCACCACTCTTTTTCGAATTTCACAGTTGCATTACTTTATCGAGATACTCGAGTTTCCAAAAGAAAACCATCTTCTTATCTTTCATGATACCGGACTCCATCTTCTTGACTCTCTTCAGACTGTGCATTTGATGGGGATAGATCGGGATCTCTTCCGACCCGGTTATGTCTTCCGAGCTTCCCATTATTCATGTACAGGGTCAAGCGGCTTTTCAAG
Organism: Euphrasia confusa; assembly: GCA_954870475.1. NCBI lineage: Eukaryota > Viridiplantae > Streptophyta > Magnoliopsida > Lamiales > Orobanchaceae > Euphrasia > Euphrasia confusa. Next base: position 15,900,216 of record OX940958.1, read on the forward strand.
ATGTATCTAATTTTCAATAGATAGTGTTCCGGTTATGTCTTCCGAGCTTCCCATTATTCATGTACAGGGTCAAGCGGCTTTTCAAGATGTATCTACTTTTCAATAGATAGTGTTCAGGGTTTTGATCCATCAATTTTTCACAATAGGTTTTAGGGTTTTCAACCAAATATCAATTGTTTACTGTACTTTTTCCTTAAAAGTATCATTAAAAGATTTTAATATCACCGTCATTTATTAATCTTGCTAAAACCGTCACACGGTTACTAATTAATATAGAAACCCTAAATCTATCAGTATTCGTATTAATTATTAAGAGACGGCCGTAGTTGCCAGACGCGTTGGCGCTCCGCCTGGATTTCATTAATTAAAATTAAAATTAAAATTAAAATTACAATATATATATGCGTGTACTAATTTACTATTTATTTTACCGTGTACTATTACCGTGTTGAATACGGGTGTGTGTAACCGTGCATCGGTATAAGGTTATATGATATAGCATCTTGAATTTTTGCACGGTGTATATTAATTCACGGTGTAATATTATTTCACTGTTTTATGTATTTTATATTGCAATTTCTTTTTCATACGACGGTGTTACAATCCACCGTGATCTAACCACGACGACACATTAGGTTTTATGGTTTGCTATCGGATACAGTTGCACGGTGTTACAATCCACCGTGGTAACCGCACGGCGACACAGTTCTAGTGTTTTATTTATTTTTTTAATTAATTAATCGCAATGTGTTTAATGTTGGAATTCGATATCCCGGGATATTTAAATTTGCGGAAACCAATAACCCGATCAAAACCATCCGCCGGAGATCACGCGAGCACCACGTACGAGCCGGAGCACGAGCCGAACGCACGACGAGGCCGAAGCCTCGCGCACGCCCAGCCCGAGCCCCCGCACGCGGGGCTCGCGATCGATTTGCATCGATCGCATGGGCGATCGTTGGGGCTGCATCCGGCAGCCCCCGGCAGCAGGTCCGGCGACCTGCTGCCCGCCGTGGAGGAGGCCCCACCGTCGCGGTGGGGAGGTGGCGGCACCAGCCCGCCACCACCGGCGATCGCACCCAGCGATCGCCTCCCTCGGCCGAAGCCGAGGGCTCCTCTTCGCCGCCGAACCCTAGGCGTGCGATGCCACGCGGTCCGGTGGCTTCGCCACCACCGCGTGGTCGTTCGTCTAATCCGGGTTCGATCCTTCGGATCTTGCGTTCTACGGTATTCTCGATAAATCAAAACCGAATAAATCAAGGGTGTTTAGATTTTTACCTTTCGATTCGTTGTTCGGAGAAACGAATTCAAGACGACCTTTGAATCTTCCCACGTATTCCTTGCACTCCGTTCGAACGTCGGGTGGGCGACGATCTATCGAACTCCTATGGATCTCCTTCAACACTCTAGACTAATCAAGTATGATTATCTTGTCTTGTCTATTATGAAGGCCATGTAGTGCTTTTATAGACTACGTAGGGGATCTAAAGGAGGTGGAATATTGGGCTTCCAATATTGAAGATTAAATTGAGCCCACTGCCCAAGTCCATTAATCCTTATCAATATTAATTAATTTATTTTCCACTATATAAATTAATTGCACTCCCAATATTAAACCATATTATATCCAAATAATATTTCTCCGGTAGTATTATTTATTCCGTGTATTTAAGATATAAATATCCATGAATAAAATTTATTTATTGCTTAATAAATTTATTCATCTCTTTTATCCGAGACTAGTACCACTCAACCTTATTTATTATGCGGAATTAAATCCACTCGCGAGGTTTACATAATAAATCCTTATGAGCTCATCTCGGGGATATTATCAACCCTTCCGGGATACACTGTCCCGTCAAGAATTCACGGCATGCCATATATAAAATATAGTGACCCAACTTAACCGGTAATTGACCCAATAATTAAACCGGTCAATTCCTTTGGTAAATCAAAGTCACTTATACTAAATATACACACCCGCAATTGTATCGGGGATTAAGAATAAAATACACTGAGTCTCAAATCAATTATCGCCGAGCAAACCTAATTGATGAGTCTCAATCGATCCGCTCAATACACCAAGTGTACAAGTGTGATAAAATAATTAAGACAAATTATTTTCTCTCTCACAAAACGACTATACCGATGGATTGGTCCGTGTCCATCTAGGTCGTGAGCATCTGTTCGATTAAATACGAGTAACCGATAGTATGATCTTCTGTGTGACGTCGCACACCATACTAACTACAACGTATCTAATCCAGGACTATAATTTGCATATATTTAATTAACAATAATTAAAAGCAAATGAATGTTCGTTATTAATAGGTAAATGAAAGTGTACAAGGAGTTCAGAATACTCAAATCTAGACATTAAGTATACTACTCCAGCAATCTCCCACTTATACTAAGGTCTAGTCATATCTTCCAAACTCCCGACTCCCATACTCATCACGTGCTTAAACTGTACTTCCAAGAAGTACCAAGTGAATGAGCAATCTAGGTTGCCGCTCTGAAGCTATCTTGGTGACTACTGCATCGTCCCTCTGACGATGACTCGTATCAGGTGGTACTTGCCCTATGTGTTATATTACACTTATGGACTCGTGATCTCTTAATGTTTGCCACTGCACCGCTATTTACATAGCCTTTGGTAAACTAAGAATCACATCTAAGTCCCAGAGGTAATACCGGAGCCATACCAAATCTTCCGCTTCCTCTGACGCCGCTATTTGGTTACCCATGGGAGAGTCCGAAAAGCATCGTGCTTATTACTCTTCCATGTTAAAACTCCTCCTCCTTTAATAGTGAAACACATAGCCTGATCACGACTTACACCAGTCCTTATCAGATTGGAAATCTGAATCCGTATAACCCAAAGGAATCAGATTGTCTGCTCCATAACTTAGAACATAATCCCTAGTATTTCGCAAATACTTGAAAATGCTCTTTACGGCAGTCCAATGAGCCTTTCCAGGGTTACTCTGATATCTCGCTACTACGCCTACTGCATAGCAGATATCAGGCCTCGTGCATAACATTGCATACATCAAGCTTCCCACAGCCGAAGCGTAGAGAACTGCTTTCATTTCATCTTTCTCCTTTTGTGTCTGAGGACACATCTCCTTAGAAAGATAAGTTCCTTTACTGAAGGGTAGCTCACCCTTCTTGGAATCTTGCATGTTAAAACGAGCCAGAATCGTGTCTATGTAAGATTGCTGGGATAGGTACAACGTTCTATTCCGGTGATCCCTTATAACCTTGATCCCTAGAACATGCCCGACTTCTCCCAAATCTTTCATATCGAATTGTCTAGACAACCATCCCTTTATGTCTGATAACATTTTCACACTGTTGCCAATGAGAAGAATGTCGTCTACATAAAGCACGAGAAACACCACCTTCTTCCCATCACGTTTCCAATACACACACGATTCGTCCATGCTTTGACTAAATCCAAAAGATTGGACTACTTCGTCAAAACGCAGGTTCCACGATCTCGAGGCTTGTTTCAATCCATAAATGGATCGATTAAGCTTGCACACTAGATGATCTCGCCCCTTAGCAATGAATCCTTCTGGTTGTTTCATATAAATCGTCTCGTCAAGACTTCCATTTAGGAAAGCTGTCTTGACATCCATTTGCCACACCTCATAATCCATATGAGCTGCTATGGATAAGAGAATCCGGATCGACTTTATCTTGGCTACCGGCGAGAAGGTCTCCTCATAATCGATTCCCTCTTTCTGAGTATATCCTTTCGCAACAAGCCGAGCTTTAAAGGTTTCAACCTTTCCGTCAGATCCTCTCTTTCTCTTGTAGACCCATTTACACCCAATTGGCTTTACGCCGCTTGGTGGTTCTACAAGATCCCAGACTTTATTAGAATCCATAGATTCAATTTCGGATTTCATCGCTTTCTTCCAAGAAGGCGCATCTATATCTTGTACCGCCTCATCATAGGTCCAGGGATCGATTTCATGAACTCCAGGTCCAGAGTCCGAAGACTCACCCAGTCCAATCCATCGGTCTGGTTGCTTAACAACCCTCCCACTACGACGGCGTTCCGGTGTATTAACAGTGACAGTGTCAGGTGCAGATTCTAGTGGTGTATCTATACTCGGTTCGGCTGTGTCTAGGTCTTCAGTGTTACCTCTCAATTCATCAAGCATTATGTCACTTTTGGGCTTGTGGTCCATGACATAGTCTTCCTCCAAGAACCGAGCGTTAGTACTTATAACGATCTTCTGGTCCTTAGGACTATAGAACATGCCACCTTTAGTTCCTCTAGGATATCCTATAAACAACCGCACTTCAGTACGAGGTTCTAATTTATCGGCACCTACCTTCAACACATGTGCAGGGCACCCCCAGATCCGAACGTGTCTCAAGCTAGGCTTGCGCCTGCTCCATCGTTCCATGGGTGTTGAAGGAACCGTTTTAGATGGAACCAAGTTCAGAATGTGCGCCGCTGTTTCTAAGGCATATCCCAAGAACATGATAGGTAAGTCCGAGTAACTCATCATTGATCGCACCATTTCCATAAGAGTCCTATTCCTTCTTTCTGACACACCATTTTGCTGGGGAGTATATGGTGATGTCATTTGGGAATCAATCCCATTCTCTGCCAAGTATGCCTTGAATTCTCCAGACAGGTACTCGCCTCCGCGATCAGATCGCAGGCATTTAATGGATTTACCTTGAAGTTTCTCCACAAGAGCCTTGAACTCCTTGAACTTGTCAAAGGATTCGCTCTTGCGGCGCATCAGGTATACAAATCCATACCTTGAGTAATCATCAGTGAAAGTGATGAAATACTCGTACCCTCCCTTTGCCTGGGTAGACATAGGTCCGCATACATCAGAGTGAATCAAATCCAATACTTGTTCAGCCCTTCGTCCTTTACCAGAAAAAGAACGCTTGGTCATTTTACCCTCTAAACAGGATTCGCAGGTCGGAAGGTCCTCTCCTTCAACATCGCTGATTAGACCATCAGCTTTCAACCTTTGAAGCCTATTCGAGTTTATATGACCTAGCCTTAGATGCCACAAGTATAATTGATTCATTTTAGAAGGTTCCTTTCTCTTATTGGTGTTCGTAGACGTGTTATTACTCTCGGTTAGTTGCATTGTGTTAGACTCAGGATTTAGCACATACAAATCGTCCACCAATGTACCAGAACAGATAATCTCACTGTTTCTTCTTATGATCACCGAGTGGTCAAAAGAAACAGAATATCCATTCATAATAAGTTTAGAAACCGAAATTAAATTCTTTCTAAAGTTGGGTACATAAAGACAATTATGTAAAACTAAAATCCTATCACTACTGAAGTGTAAGTGAACGTCTCCCACTGCAACAGCCGCCACCCTCGCGGCATTGCCCATGTAGACCACGATCTCTCCCTCTCTAAGTCTCCGGGTTTCCTGGAACCCCTGCAATGAATTGCAGACATGATCAGTGGCCCCCGTATCTACACACCAGGTGCTGGTAGATAACACCACTGATAATGTTTCAGTGACTAAGGAAAATTTCGTACCTTTGATGAGAGGACAATCAGACCTCCAGTGCCCAGACTGCTTGCATTGAAAGCACTTGCCTCGCGGCTTGCTCCTCCCAATCCGTGGTTCAAAACCACTGGGCTTCTTTGCATGCACTTCCAACTTGGCCACTAGAGCTTGTGATTCTCTGATCATACTTATCAGTTCAGTTCTTTTGAAATCGTTTTTAAGCGATTCCTCAAGGGGACTAAACTTGATGAGTATGTCAATCACCTCTAGTCCGGCTTCCTTACTATGTCCTAACATCTCCTTGAGGTCATTTTCAATGTCCTCATCAGTTGGGACAATAGTGGATTCGGAAGGCTCAACAGTCTGAACATTGTCCAGATTTCTTTTCCAATCAGTACTATATGGAACCAGTGAGTTTTCATCTTTAAGTATATCACAAAGTGGGGTCACAGTCATTCCTAACCTATAAGCACATAAAACAAATAAACAATTTAATATCCGATATTATCTCCCTTAAATAATATCATTAAATCACTAATCACATCTAAAATCCCATCAGGTAAGGCAAGCCACGATAGTGTGGACGTTTACCCACCCAAATGATTTAGCAATTAGATTTCCTTCGGTCGTACATCATCAATAGCGTTACCTCGATGGGAGGAATACTATGAAGCGTACCTAAGTGATAACCATTACTCAGTACTAAGAAGTTTGTTTGAGACTCGCATATCACCGCAAGCCACGATAGTGTGGACGTTTACGTTGACACACGGATCCTTCACTCCCTTCTATAACTGTCTACATCAATCGATCTAAAGTCCCATTCGATATAGCAAGCCACGATAGTGTGGACGTTTACCATACCAAAAGACTTATACAATTGAAATCCAATTACTTGACGCATTTGATTTTGTAAATCAAGACGCGGAGAATCATAAGTGAAACTCGAAGTTTCTAACCAGTGATTCACCATGCGAACAACCCTATCTCTCATAAATGAGGGAGCCGAGCAGACAATCGATCCATCTATCAAAGAGTGGTACGACTGCCTCTAATTTGTGTCCTCTGTTGGAGTTGTGTACTTAATGTCTAGATTTAAGTAACGATAAACTCCCGGTCATAGCATTTAATCTATTTAATTAATAAACAATTGTTTGCTTTTAATTATTATTAATTAAATATATGCAAATCATAGTCCTGGATTTTATACGTTGTAGTTAGTATGGTGTGTCGGGCCCACACAGAAGATCATACTATCGGTTACTCGTATTTAATCAAACAGTGGCTCACGACCTAGATGGACCCGGACCAATCCATCGGTATAGTCGTTGTGTGAGAGAGAAAATAATTTGTCTTAATTATTTTATCACACTTGTACACTTGGTGTATTGAGCGGATCGTTGAGATTCATCGATTAGGATTGCCGGCGATAATCGATTCGAGTCTCAGTGTATTTTATTCTTAATCCCCGATATTGTTGCGGGTGTGTATATTTAATATGAGTGACTTTGATTTACCAAAGGAATTAACCGATTTAATTATTGGGTTAATTACCGGTTAAGTTGGGTCACTATATTTTATATATGGAATGCCGTGAATGATTGACCGGACAGTGTATCCCGGAAGGGTTGATAATATCCCCGAGATGAGTTCATAAGGAATTATTGTGTAAACCTCATGAGTGGATTCGTTCCGCACAATAATTAAGGTTGAATGGTACTAGTCTCGGATTCAAGAGATGAATAAATTAATTAGCAATAAATTAATTTTATTCATGGATATTTAAATCTTAAATACACGGAATAAATAATACTACCGGAGAAATATTATTTGATATAATATGGTTTAATATTGGGAGTGCAATTAATTTATATAGTGGAAAATAAATTAATTAATATTAATGGGAGATTAATAGATTTGGGCTTGGGCTCAATTTAATCATTAATATTGGAAGCCCAATATTCCACCTCCTTTAGATCCCCTACGTAGCCTATAAAAGCACTACATGGTCTTCTCTATTCTACAACACACATTATAACACAAGATCATAATTCTCCTAGAGAGAGAAAGTAGAGAGAGAGAGAAGAGGATCCATAAGCTTGGAGGATCGTCGCCCACCCGACGTTCAAGCTAGTGCAAGGAATACGTGGGAAGATCGTAAGGTCATCAACTTAGATTCGTTTCTCCGCACAACGAATTAAAAGGTAAAATCATATACTCCCTTCTATGATTTTATGTGGATTGATTGTGATACATACATGAACGCACGATCCGGGAAAAACATCGAGACCGGGATACGGGGATTCGAGATCCCCGTCGGGATCGAGAGGGGCGGCCGAACCCTAGGGTTCGACCGCCGGTTACGCGCAACGAGGGGCGAGCCCCGGCTGGACGCCGGGGCATGCGATCGACTTCGGTCGATCGCCGGGATGCCACGGGCTGGTGCCGTGGCGGATCCCAGCCGCCTCGCCGGCGGCGTGTGCGACAAAGGCACCCCGGCTGGACGCCGGGGTGGGCGATCGATCGTGAGATCGATCGCCGGGGGAAGACCGCGGCTGGAGCCGCGGTAGGTCAGCCGGGCTGACCGCCCCTCCTGGCGGTGGCGGTGAGTCGCCGGACTCACCGCCGGGGGCTGCCCCATGCAGCCCCATGCGATCGCCATGCACGGCGATCGCGAGCCCCGTGCGGGGGCTCGGCTGGGCGCACGGGTTCATCCCGTGCGGTGCTCGGTCGAGCTCCGCCTCGTACGGTGGTTCGTGATCGGTTTCCGGCGACGGGTTTTCGGTCGGGTTGTCGGTTTCCGCAAATTTAGATAACCCGGGACATCGAATTCCAGCATCCTCGACATGACCAAGTGGCTTTGGCTCCATTCCACTCCCCGGGGTGAGAATGAGTCGACTTGAAATCAGTTTTGGAAAGACAAATTAGGCATTGTTTGATAAACTTAATCAATGTTTCTCGTAAGAGGAATTACAAGAACTCTCCTCCAATAACTTATCTATATAAACTTCAAAAGTTTATAAAAGTCACCAAGAGAGCAGCAATGGAGACCATGGGTATGTTTCCATACCCTCTCCCACTTAGCTTTTTACAATAAAGGGATACGCTATCTAGTGTATAAAAGTAAACACATATAGCATGCATACATGTAATAAAGCACATAGTATTATCACATAGTCAAAATAATTACTAGAATATTATTTTCCGACTATTATGGCTTTACTCCATCTCCGTACGCATCTTCTAGCCTTTAGTCTTCGTTCTTGAATGCTCCATGTGACGAGAATATTAATTTCTAATATTTAAATCTATTTATTTTTAATAAATCCAAAAGATACTTAATTAATAATAATTAAGTCAATCGAATAAATCAAAAATAAAATTAAATATTATTAATATTTTTATTTATTTTATCTTCCCTTTCTACTTCATTAAATCTCTAGAATAATCTATCCAAGACCCACTTGGAATATTCTAGATGATTTCCATAATGAAATAAGGAAATAAAATAACTTGGGACTCTTCTACTTTCCAAATTAATTAGATTCCTAATCCATGAATATTTCCATAAAATAGAAATAATCAATTTAGGAATCCTAATCAATTCCAAATTGATTCTTTTCCTAATCCATGAGAGTTCCCAAAAAAAAAAAGGAATACTCAAATAGGAAAAATCCGAACCAATTAGGAAAGTAAATCTCCGGACCGGGATAGCCCGGGGTGGGGATCCCCGGACCACCCTCGATCCACGCCTAGGAGGTGACCGGCCACCATTGCCGGCGGCGCCTCCATGCATGGGTCGATCGATCCTCATGGGATCGACCATGGGGTTGGTCGATCCTTGTCCCGTTCACCCTCACGATCATCTCCTTCGTCACGCGTCTTCTCCGGCGGTCGTTTCGGCATCGATCCAACGTAAAATAAATTACAAAAACTAAATTACAATTCCGGTATCGATTCTATACACGAAATCGACCCTATACAATTTCCGGAAAAAGGTAGAACGTAATAATAAATCCTAAATTCGGTCAACCCCCGAATTTTTACTATTACAAGCATTCACCACCAAAAAACGAATCTCGACATGTCCGAGAGTTTAATTAAACCAACAATCACATGACAAAATAATTAAACGAATAATCATCAAGCCATAATAGTCGGAACCCTGCAAGGTAGAACAATTTTATCGAAAATACCGCGAACGTAAACCACGCTCTGATACCAATTGTTGGAATTCGATATCCCGGGCTATTTAAATTTGCGGAAACCAATAACCCGATCAAAACCATCCGCCGGAGATCACGCGAGCACCACGTACGAGCCGGAGCACGAGCCGAACGCACGACGAGGCCGAAGCCTCGCGCACGCCCAGCCCGAGCCCCCGCACGCGGGGCTCGCGATCGATTTGCATCGATCGCATGGGCGATCGTTGGGGCTGCATCCGGCAGCCCCCGGCAGCAGGTCCGGCGACCTGCTGCCCGCCGTGGAGGAGGCCCCACCGTCGCGGTGGGGAGGTGGCGGCACCAGCCCGCCACCACCGGCGATCGCACCCAGTGATCGCCTCCCTCGGCCGAAGCCGAGGGCTCCTCTTCGCCGCCGAACCCTAGGCGTGCGATGCCACGCGGTCCGGTGGCTTCGCCACCACCGCGTGGTCGTTCGTCTAATCCGGGTTCGATCCTTCGGATCTTGCGTTCTACGGTATTCTCGATAAATCAAAACCGAATAAATCAAGGGTGTTTAGATTTTTACCTTTCGATTCGTTGTTCGGAGAAACGAATTCAAGACGACCTTTGAATCTTCCCACGTATTCCTTGCACTCCGTTCGAACGTCGGGTGGGCGACGATCTATCGAACTCCTATGGATCTCCTTCAACTCTCTAGACTAATCAAGTATGATTATCTTGTCTTGTCTATTATGAAGGCCATGTAGTGCTTTTATAGACTACGTAGGGGATCTAAAGGAGGTGGAATATTGGGCTTCCAATATTGAAGATTAAATTGAGCCCACTGCCCAAGTCCATTAATCCTTATCAATATTAATTAATTTATTTTCCACTATATAAATTAATTGCACTCCCAATATTAAACCATATTATATCCAAATAATATTTCTCCGGTAGTATTATTTATTCCGTGTATTTAAGATATAAATATCCATGAATAAAATTTATTTATTGCTTAATAAATTTATTCATCTCTTTTATCCGAGACTAGTACAACTCAACCTTATTTATTATGCGGAATTAAATCCACTCGCGAGGTTTACATAATAAATCCTTATGAGCTCATCTCGGGGATATTATCAACCCTTCCGGGATACACTGTCCCGTCAAGAATTCACGGCATGCCATATATAAAATATAGTGACCCAACTTAACCGGTAATTGACCCAATAATTAAACCGGTCAATTCCTTTGGTAAATCAAAGTCACTTATACTAAATATACACACCCGCAATTGTATCGGGGATTAAGAATAAAATACACTGAGTCTCAAATCAATTATCGCCGAGCAAACCTAATTGATGAGTCTCAATCGATCCGCTCAATACACCAAGTGTACAAGTGTGATAAAATAATTAAGACAAATTATTTTCTCTCTCACACAACGACTATACCGATGGATTGGTCCGTGTCCATCTAGGTCGTGAGCATCTGTTCGATTAAATACGAGTAACCGATAGTATGATCTTCTGTGTGACGTCGCACACCATACTAACTACAACGTATCTAATCCAGGACTATAATTTGCATATATTTAATTAACAATAATTAAAAGCAAATGAATGTTCGTTATTAATAGGTAAATGAAAGTGTACAAGGAGTTCAGAATACTCAAATCTAGACATTAAGTATACTACTCCAGCATTTAATGGGTGTGGTTGGGAGTTGATGAGTCGTTTCGTGCAACGATTGAAATTCGGCGGTGGGATGACTCAGAACAGAGATGAATCAATTCCCTGAATTGAATGGTCATATCAAATTAATGGATAGCGTGTTTAATGGGGTGATTTTCTATAAATTTTAATTTTATTAATACTAGTAATTAATAAGTGTAGATTGCAGTTGAATCGTTTCGCGGAACGTTTGAAATCCTGGTGGTTGGATGACTTAAATTAGATCAGAATATTAAGCCTATAAATACGAACGAAAGAACTCTATTTTTCTATACCCATTAATAATCCATTTTTCTGTTTTGTTGTGGTTTTTTCATGGAGCAGTACTTATCACCTCACTTTTTCGATTTTCATAGTTTCATTACTGTATCGAGATACTCGAGTTTCCAAAATAAAAGCATCATTCCCCTGAATTATCTTCCACCAGAGATGATTCGGGGTTTCGGCTGGAATGATTCGGGAACACCTGAGTTCCTTATCTCCGTCAAAATCACCAGTTAGGTCTTCAATCGCCGTTTCACTTCTGGTTGAGGCTCAAAAATCTGTGCTGCTGACCAGATGTCAAAAGAGGAGATTCACTGTGTGCTTTGTTATTCTTTTTGTTTGCTCATCTTTTTTGTATTACGCTGACCGATGGTGTTTAGGGTTTAGAGTTTTGATCCATCAATTGTTCTCAAGTTTTAGGGTTTAGAGTTTTGATTCATCAATTGTTCTCAATTATAAGATTTAAATTTATTTTAAATTTGTCCAATTTCATATTCTCAATCAAAATTATCACAGTCGCTTTTAATTATCGTGTACGATGCCACGACGCCCATTTATCGTGGCTAGTCACACGGCGTATGACTGTCTTTGATGGTCTCACGACGTATGATTATCGTTGATGTTCTCACAGAGTTGACTTATCGTGTATGCATCACGCTGTCCATTTATCGTGATTTGTCTCACGGCGTGCGACTATCGTGGATGAGGTGCAATTATCTTATATGTTTTCACGGTTTCAATTTATTGTGGATAGTCACACGGTCTCTATTTATCGTGGATGTCCTCACGGTGTACATTTATCGTGGATGTTCTCACGGTGTTCATTTATCGTAGATGGTCACACGGTCTCTCTTTATCGTGGATGAACTCAGGGTGTTCGATTATCGTGGATGGTCACACGGTCTCTCTTTATCGTGGATGAACTCACGGTGTTCGATTATCGTGGATGTCCTCACGGTGTCTACTTCATCGTGGATGAACTCACGGCGTATGATAATCGTGAATGATGCCACGGTGTCTTATTATCGTGCATAGTCTAACGGCGTACTTTAACCGTGGATTGTCTGAAATTGTATTGGAGTGTTATTATTATTTTTTAAAAGAGAAATTCTATTTTAAATTACATAAACAATTTATATTCATTTGTTAAACAGCAAGGGTAGTGTAGACTTTTCCTACCCAATTGCCTAATAAACTTCTACTTTTATAGACAGGGCCTCAGAACTTATTTATTTTATGAGGTGGTCCTGAATCCGGTATTCCCACTTCAATATATATCTAAGTATCAATTCATTTCAAAGACCGATACTTTTACGATTATTATATTAGAGTGTGTCATCATCGATTATTCAAAAATCACTCTGAACATTTATGAAGCAATTTATTTGTACAAAATAAGTAAATGTAGGGCTGGGCGTTTGAGCCCGAAAACCCGAAACCCGAACCAAAAACTGCAGATTACATTAATCGATCCATGTCACCGCAGGGTGGTGTTTTTTTGGCAGAGTTGGATTTGCATACGCCCCATGTCACCGCACTGCTCACAAACTATCTCCATCGCCATTCGAATTGCAAATTATGTCGGATTCGAATTGCAAATTATGTCGGATTCTCAATCAGATGTTAGATAAATGTATATATAAAGACATACTGAGTATAAAAGGAAAGTGAATAAGGTTTTACTGTATTAAGTAAGGTAATTTTAAGTAAAAAGGTTTATTAATTTTTATTATTAAATTCTTTTTTTATTTGTAGATTAAGATATTATATTTTAATTTTTTTTTTTAGCATAAGGTTTTAATAGTTTTTTATTTATGGAATAGGGCACTCATTATATTTTTATTGACTATATTACCTATAAATTTTATTTTAATTAAAAATAAAAATTAATAAATATTAACGAATGTATTTGAGAGTTTTAATATTTAATTAATATAATTACAAAAATTAATAACGCTAGTTTTTTAGTGTATTATTTATTAATAATAGTTATTATTTATTATTTGTGTCATGTTGTTTTGAAACTGTTGACATCCAACAAAAATTTAACAAATAATAAAACAAAAATCTGACAAATAATAAAACAAATCTGATAAAAATGAGCAGCGTGGAATAAAGTGAGTTTTTTTTATTTAATTACGTTATTAGAACAATTAAACATGTATTTATATTAATTTAGTTAAACAATTAACTATGTATTTATATTAATTTAGTTATTATTATTCTTTTTAATTAATAAAGGTATTTCAAGTATGGTGCCTTAAAATACTATAAGTCTAAACTATGGTAGAAAATTATAATATAAGACTTACCGTTGCCCCTATATATGTATACCCCATTAATTAATTACTTGACAGTTGGCCAATTCCATTGCCCTTTTTTAGTTTTCAACTTTTAAGAATTTTTATTTTGTATTTTTAAATATAACACCTTATCCTTATCTATACATATATAAAACGAGAAGCGCTGTCTCGCAAAGGTGACCAATGGCATACCCAGGATGCGTTCACACTACAAATTATATTAATTTTTTATTCTTCAAAAAATATTTAAAGCAGATATTGAATAATCATTTTTTATTCCTTTCCCGTAACAGACAGCTATTAAACAGCTGTACTCTCTTCAACTTTTTTTCATCCCAATAAAAGTCTCCACCCCTCAAAATTCTTTTCATATTTCCGATCCGCCTAATTTTTTTTTCTGGATCGTCTTCGTCTTCCAGCAACCATCGTCGTTTATCATGTGCAGGCCGATGGCTCCCATCCGCACTCCGACTACTCGCCTTCTTCCTATTCCAATTGAGGTATGCATATTTTGTGTTTTTTTTTTTATTTTCTGCAAATTTCGCTCCCTCAAATGAATGCTCTGATATATATACAATTGTAACTAATGAATAACTCATGTACTATACAATTGCTATATATATGATAAGCTTTCTTCAACGAGCATCCTCATCTTAGAAAGATTTCTACATTAATGGAGAGTCATATGCGGGGCACTTTATTCCTGTCACTACTAGAAAAAAGGCTTTTTGCGACCACAGTTTTAGCGACCACAGTGCGTGGTCGCTAAAGGTCACTATTAGCGACCACAGGTGGTCGCAAATGCACGTACTCGCTATTTGTTCAGATAAAGCTCCCGCGCACCTATTAGCGACTATGTCTGTGGTCGCAATTAATTCCCGTGGTCGCTATAGAGTCCGAAAAAAGGCGCGCTCCTACCTCGCCAATCGTGTGGTCGCAAAAGTGTATTGGCGACCACATTACGTGGTCGCTAAAGTGTATTTCTGAAAACCTGATTTTCCACCGTGGAAAATACTTGACACGTATGCGGTATTTGCGACCACGTGTGGCCGCTAAAAACCGTGGTCGCTAATACTTTCTGATATCAGCGCGCAGAAGGGTTTTCTTTTCTCACTTTTTCCTCTGTGTTGTGTTTAGAAAGAGCGGTGCGATTTCTCCACTCCTTCTCTCCGACCCAGGCGATTTCTCTTCACTCCGGCGAGCGGCGAGGCTGCTAGGCAGCGAGTCAGTCGAGGCGGGCGAGTCAGCAAAGCAGGCGAGGCGGGCGAGTCAGCAAAGCAGACGAGGCAGCGAGAATTTTCGAGGCGATTTCCGGCGAGGATTTTTCTGGTGAGGCGACGACGCGAAGCTTCTGGTCCAGGTATACTTCGATTTCGTTTCTTTGATTAGGGTTTTCGAGTTTCAATTAAAAATGGATTTAGGGATTTCGATTTTCAATTAAAAATAGATTTGAAATAAACCCTCGCTCTAATCCTCTGACGTTTTCTGTGTGCTCCGGTAGTGATTGTCGATTTGAATAGCATTATGTTTCCGAACCCTTAAATCTAATCTAACAAATTGAGTTCATATATTTGATAGTACAATACAATCTATTTTTTTTTGTACAGCGGTATACCCTATTCTCCATTTCCCTTAAACCTTGGTTTTCAATCCTAACCATATACCCATCTTATGCCAGTTCTTTTACTTCAAGATTGTAAAAAAAGAATGTTGTAGAAACATATGTGCGTAGACAAGGAAAAAGTTGATTTGCATCCCCTTTAAACAAGAAAGAGTAGAGATTTTAAGCTTCATTGCCGTTCATCATTTAGCACATGTTTGACATTCTTATAGAATATAAATTCTGGACAAGGAAAAAGTTGATTTGCATCTCCTTTAAACAAGAAAGATTCTTGCTTTGCCTCAGTAGCGGGGAATCATAGTTTTTATGATGATTCTTTCTTTTATTGTATATTTAGTTCATGTTTATTAATTGAATAACACATTTAAAATGAATCATAGTTTTTATGATGATTATTTCTTTTATTGTATATTTAGTTCATGCTTTGTTGAAATATCTAATTGTTAGTTCTTAAATTACATGTTGTTGAAGTGTAGATATTCATTGCTGTTCATAGTTTCATAGTAACTCACCCTTTGTGAATGAGAGAGCACTCACACTTAAGTACTAGCTTTCAATAAAAAGTTCCTCCTTTTATTCATTTAATTTCTGACTATTCTACCCTTTACAAATTGTGTTTGTTTTCTTGGAATGACTTCTCATCTTTCAATATTGATAAATTAATATGAAATTTAGTCTGATAGATACGGTTCTTATGACATGTGAAATTTAAAATGATACTTTCAATTTATTTTTTAAACTTTACGTTACTACTCTACTTTTTTAACTTAAAAATCGTATAACTTTTGTTCAGCTAACTATGACTCTCTCTACGATGCTTCATCACCTTTTGGCTCTGGTATTTTTGCTCAAAACTTTACTTTACATTTTTTTACCGTTTCTATGAACTATAAATGTTATCTGTGTTAATTAATTTATATTGTTATTATATTGTGATAAATTTTCAGGCTGTGATGATGCTAGCGGGCTCATCTGGTGGAGGCGAGCCACCAGATGAGGCGATACCTACAACACGTAAAAAAAAGTCTGGGCGAGGGATAGCAAAAGGCGCTCGGACATTGCTGAGGGTGGCGGAGCAAGGTCGTCCTGTCCCATTAGCTTGGGAAGACCAAAATGGTACGATGAAAGCGGTTGGAGAGAATGGTGCTTCATATTATTCCGCTGTCGGGATGCAGGTAAGCTAACTACATGTTGTGATTATAAATAAACATTTAATGTTAAAAGATCATTCAAGTTTTGTATGTAACAGGTGAGACACTATTGCGATCCTCTCTCTACGAATTGATCCGCAAACCCAACAAGGGGTTACTCCGGTTGAGAACTGGATCAAGTTTCATGTTGGGCCAGATGGTCAACCTTTAGATGCCGATTCTGCAGCTAAAATTGTAAGTAATAATTGATTTTTTGATATAAAAACTTCTATTGTTTAAGAACTAGCTAATCGGGAATTTGAATATTGTAGGCTGAACTAAATGATAGGTCGACACAAGCATCTGTCAGCGGTACACCTATGGATGATGTTGCCATATTGGAGGATGTTTTAGGTACTACTCGTGGATACCGTAAGGGCCTTGGTCCTTCAATTCCAGGTTAATTTTAATATATATACAACCTTTAACTATTTGAACTTAAATCAAATTAACAACTACTAAGATCACATTTTATATTGTGTGTTATAGGTTCTTCTCCATCGGTATCGTCTCGTTCATCGTTTTCAAGTGCATCTCAATCTTCTGCTGCATTATCCCAGGCTGAGTACGACAAGAGAATGGCTGACATGCTCTTCTGGAACCAGCAAATGGCTAGAATGTTTCCTGATCTTCGACCTCCTTCCATGTCAAGTGCAGGTGGTTCGACTACTCTTCCTGGTTCTCCAGCTCGTGATTTGACCCGTGACTCACCGTAGCTTATTTTTAGTTTAATTACGGATTGTACTATTTGTCTATTCTATTAGGATGGTGTTGATGAACTTGAATAGTTGTTTTGATGATTTTGGATTGTATATGTATTTGAAATGTATTTTGGATTCGGTTTGTATTGCGATTGGGATTGATTTGCAGGTCGGAAATTGCAATTTTAAAATATTTTTTTTTTCAGAAAAATAGGTATTTGCGACCACGCGTGGTCGCTAATACTAAGGAGCTGTTTTTAAAAATATAGGTATTTGCGACCACGCGTGGTCGCAAATACTTCCAGGCCGAAGTTTTGACTGCCAGCAATTGCGACCACGCGTGGTCGCTATTAATTCGCCACGTCACCGCTCAATGCCACATCAGTATGGAGCATTAGCGACCACGTATGTGGTCGCTAATAAGAGGCGTGGTCGCAAATGTATTCGCGACCGCGCTGTTGTCGCCAAAAAAACATTTGGGACCAACTATTAGCGGCCACGAATTAGCGACCACATGTGGTCGCAAAAAGTAGTATTTGCGACCACAACCCATTTTTTGCGACCACATTGTGTGGTCGCAAAAACCCCTTTTTTTTGTAGTGTGTTTTGGGTTCTCAGATTAATCAAGCGAACAATAAGAGAGAAGGCCCTCGCATTTGCTGGAATTCGATATCCCGGGGTATCAAAAATTGCGGAACCGATAACCCCGACCGAAATCCCGTCGCCGGAAACCGATCACGAACGCCACGAAGAACCGGGCTCGACAAGAGTATCGCCGCGGGATGAACCCGCGGCTAAACCCTAGCCGAACCCCATCGCGGGGTTCGCGATTGCGCACGAGGCGATCGCTGGGGCTGCTCCGGCAGCCCCGGGCGGTGAGTCCGGCGACTCACTGCCATCACCGGAGGCGGGGGGAACCACCAGCCGCGGCGCCAGCCCGCGGCAGTCCCCCCGGCGATCGAGCTAGGGCTCGATCGCCCCAGCCGCGGCGTCCAGCCGCGGCCTCCTCTCCATGCGCGCCGGCGGTCGAAGCCCTAGGGCTCGACCGCCACCCCTCGGCTCCCAGCCGAGGGTTCGTTTGATCCTTCGCCGGGGATCTCGAATCCCCGTCCCCGAAGATCATCGTTTTCCCGGATCTTGTGTTCATGTATATGTCACAATTTAATTCACATAAATTCACACGAAGGAGTTTATGATTTGTACCTTTTGATTTGTTGTGCGGAGAAACAAAATCAATCGAAGACCTTTGAATCTTCCCACGTATTCCTTGCACTCCGTTCGAACGTCGGGTGGGCGACGATCTATCGAACTCCTATGGATCTCCTTCAACTCTCTAGAATATCAAGTATGATAATTCTTGTCTTATTCAAGTTATGAATTATGAAGGCCATGTAGTGCTTTTATAGGCTACGTAGGGGATCTAAAGGAGGTGGAATATTGAGCTTCCAATATTAAAGATTAAATTGAGCCCAATGCTCAAGTCCATTAATCCTTATCAATATTAATTAATTTATTTTCCACTATATAAATTAATTGCACTCCCAATACTAAACCATATTATATCAAATAATATTTCTCCGGTAGTATTATTTATTCCGTGTATTTAAGATTTAAATATCCATGAATAAAATTAATTTATTGCTAATTAATTTATTCATCTCTTTAATCCGAGACTAGTACCATTCAACCTTAATTATTGTGCGGAACGAATCCACTCATGAGGTTTACACAATAATTCCTTATGAACTCATCTCGGGGATATTATCAACCCTTCCGGGATACACTGTCCGGTCAATCATTCACGGCATGCCATATATGAAATATAGTGACACAACTTAACCGGTAATTAACCCAATAATTAAATCGGTTAATTCCTTTGGTAAATCAAAGTCACTTATATTAAATATACACACCCGCAATAATATCGGGGATTAAGAATAAAATACACTGAGACTCGAATCGATTATCGCCGGCAATCCTAATCGATGAATCTCGACGATCCGCTCAATACACCAAGTGTACAAGTGTGATAAAATAATTAAGATAAATTATTTTCTCTCTCACACAACGACTATACCGATGGATTGGTCCATGTCCATCTAGGTCGTGAGCAACCATTTGATTATATACGAGTAACCGATAGTATGATCTTCTGTGTGCCCATGCAACACCATACTAACTAAAACGTATAAAATCCAGGACTATAATTTTGCATAATTAATTAATAAATAATTAAACGCAAACAATTGTTTATTAATTTAATAGATTAAATGCTATGACCGGGAGTTTACCGTTACTTAAATCTAGACATTAAGTACACAACTCCAACAATCTCCCACTTGTACTAAGGTCTAGTCATTTACTCCAAACTCCCGGTTCCCATACTCATCACGTGCTTAAAGTGTACTTCCGAGAAGTACTATGTGAGTGAGCAATCTAGGTTGCCGCTCTGAAGTTATCTTGGTGACTACTACGTCGTCTCCCTCGACGATGACTCGTATCAGGTGGTACTTGCACTATGTGTTATCATCACTTTTAGACTTATGACTTCTTCCGGTTTACCATGCACCGCTATGTAATAGCCTTTGATAAACCAAGAGTCATATCCAAGTCTTAGAGGTTATCCCGGAACCTAACCAAAACTTCCGCTGCCTCTGAGGCTGCTATTCGGTTATGAGAGAGTCCGAGAAGCGTCCTGCTTATCACTCTTTCATATTAAAAGTTCCACCTCTCCAAAAGTGAACACATAGCCTGATATCGACTTACACTGGTCCTTCACTGATTTGGGATCTGAGAAAATGTAATCTAAGAAGATTTCGTCTTGCTTAATAATCCAGTACTTTGCAAGTACCATTACAGCATTTGAAATTCTCTTGTCAAGATTACTTTGATATCCTCCCACTACGCAAACCGCATAGTTGATATCAGGTTCTTGTTTTCCAACAATGCATTTAAGCTTTCCACACAAAGTGTAGGAAACTGCTTTGTATTATCTATCTCCTTTATGTGTTCGAAACACACGACTTTAGATATATATATTTATTCTGTCTCTGAGAGGTAACAACCTTTCTCAGAACTTATGCATGTTAAAACAGACCATAATCGTATAAGATGTCTAGGAGAAGTACAATGTTCTTATTTCTAGATCATAAGATCTCAAGAACACGCTCTAACTTCTACTTAATCTTATATCCCGATTTATTTAGACAACCATCATTTTGTGTCTGACAACATCTTTACATTGTTGCCAATGATAAAATGTTATCTACATAAAATCTCCGAGAAACACCACCTTGTTTCCATTACGTCTCTAATACACCTATCGTCTCTGCCTTTTGATCGAATCCATCAGATGGACTATCCCATCAATTCGCAAGTTCCACGATTCTCAGCTTTGTTTCAATCCTAAATGGATTTACTAAGCTTGTACTCTAAATGATCTAGCCTCTTAACAATAATTTTTTTTTTGTTTTATTGTTCCAAGCAGGCACATTTAGATCTAGTACCGCCCTTATGCAGAGCTAGGGGTCGATTTCATCTCTACTAGATCCAGAGTCCGAACTCCTCTAGTCTTATGAATATCTCCTGGTTGTCCGACAACCTCCCACTGCAATGGCGTCCCGGTGTATAACAGTAATAACAATAGGTGCAGTATGTGGTGTACTTCTACTCGATTTGGCTGGTTCCTAGTCTTTTGTCCTTTTTCTCTTTCCAAGGTATTTCTTCAGTTCAGGCTTTGTGGTTCGTCTAATAGTCTTCCTCTAAGAACCGGGCGATACACGTCCTTCTGGTTCATAGTACTATAGAACACACAATACTTTGTTCATCTAGGATATCCTACAACCATATTGAATATGCCGTTGTATCCAGGAATATCCATAGAACATAGGTAGTTCCGAACAACTTGTTCTTTTACTATTAGATCTCCATTTCTTATTTACAACGCACCATCTCTACACGTAAGTGTATGGCGCGGCCCTTTGAGATTGAATCCCAATCTTTGATTATGCTATGTGTTATTTAGATAAGTGATGGCCTCCGCGACCGAGTCGCAGGCTCCTAATGGATATACTTTGATGGTTCCCCATAATAGCTTATGTGTCCATTGACTAGTCAAAACACTTTGCTTTTATGGCACATCAAGTACTCTAATCCATCATCGCGTATTCTTGAAAGAATTACTCGTACCTTTCTAATTTACACATATGTCTGCATATCTAATCATTTCTAACACTTGTCTGAATTCTATCCTTTACCCAGAAAGGTTTGCTTAGATGTATTATCCTCCAAATTCAATCCTTAGGTCGGAAGGTCCATTCCTTCAACTATAATTGATCAAATCAATTTCGACCATTTGAATCTTATTTGAAAATACTACTAAGTATAAGAATTCACAAGTATAATGATTTAATAAAGAAATATATCTAACAAGTAAAACAAGTTATAGAACGGTTTGTTGCATTGTGGTAGACTTAGGATCTATCATTCATATATTGCCATCTAATGTACCAGAATAGATAATACCCATTATTTCTTCTCAAAATCATCCAATGATTAAAGAAATAAAATATCCATTCATAAATAATAGAAATCCAGAACTAAACGTTCTTTCTAAAATAAGGGTACATAATGCAATAATCTTAAAATGAAATCCTATTTAACTACTAAAGTAGATAAATGTCTTCCACCGCAACAGCTGCCTCCTCCACAGCTTTTGCCCGTGTAGACTCAAATTTTTCTTCTCTAAGTCGCCGGGTTTTCTGGAACCCCTGCATTCAAAATGCACATACCGTCAGTGGTTCCATATCTACGCACCAGAATTCTGGTAGATAATACCGCTGACTATGTTTTTACGACTAAAGAAAAATTCGTACCTCTGAGAGGACATTCAGACTTCCAGTGTCCAGACTTGTTGCATCGGAAGCACTTGCCCCTTGGCTTTGCAGCCCCCACTCGTGGTACAGTCTTCTTGACACCACTGGGTTTCCAGGCTTGCTTCCTCCTCTTGCCCCTACCTCCGACAGGCTTCAAGCCTTTGGACTTGGTAGCTACAAGCGCTAGAGACTTGCCCTTCTTGTAGATCCCCTCTGCCGCCTTCAGTTCAGTCAGGAGTTGCGCAAGAGAATAAGATAGTTTACCCATATTATAACTCATGCGAAACTGCTCAAAACTAGGGGTCAGAGACTGGAGTATGATGTCGACTTGCGTCTCAGCATCAATTTGAGCTCCTAGGATCTCAAGCTCATTCAACAGACCCATCATCTTAAGAACGTGCTCTCCTACGGGCGTTCCTTCAGACTG
Source organism: Euphrasia confusa (assembly GCA_954870475.1). NCBI lineage: Eukaryota > Viridiplantae > Streptophyta > Magnoliopsida > Lamiales > Orobanchaceae > Euphrasia > Euphrasia confusa. The sequence continues at coordinate 15,923,005 of OX940958.1, forward strand.
AGTAGTTGTCATGAGGACTCTCATGGCTTCTTGCCTTGCCGCACGATCTTGCTCCCCAAACATCTCCTTGAGGTTAAACATCATATCATAGGCAGTGTCCATCGACTCATGTTGGGTTTGGAGTACATTTGACATGGAAGCCAAAATATAACACCTAGCCATTTCATCAGCCTTTTTCCACTTCCGATATGTCAGTTTTTCCTCATCAGTCGAGGCAGCCGTGGGCTCAGCAGGGCAGACTTCATGGAGTACAAACTTGTACTCCTCCGAAGTCAGGACAATGTCTAAATTTCTCTTCCAATCAATATAGTTGGGGCCAGTGAGCTTATGCTCCTTGAGTATCATAGAAAGTGGGTTCATAGCTATTCTCTAAACCTATAAGCACATTTAAACAAACAATCAATTTAATATCCGATATTATCTCCCTCAAATAATATCATTAAATTACTAATCACATCTAAAATCCCATCAGGTAAGGCAAGCCACGTTGTGTGGACGTTTACCCACCCAAATGATTTAGCAATTAGATTTTCTTTGGTCATACATCACTTATAGCGTAACCTCGTTGGGAGGAATACTATAAGGCGTATCTAAGTGTAAACCATTACTCAGCACCAAAGTGAATCGTTTGGAATTGCTACATCACCGCAAGCCACGTTGTGTGGACGTTTACGATAACCTCACAATTCTTCACAATTCCTTACAACTGTCTACATCAATTAATCCAAAATCCGTCAGTATAGCAAGCCACGTTGTGTGGACGTTTACTACACTAAGAGACTTTTATAATTGACTCCCAGTTACAAGATCCATTCGATTTTCGTAAATCAAGACGCGGAGAATCATAAGTGAAACTCGAAGTTTCTAACCAGTGATTCACCATGCGAACAACCCTATCTCTCATTAGATGAGGGAGCCGAGCAGACAAACGATCCATCTTCAAAAAGAATGGTACGAATGTCTCTAATTTGTGTCATCCACATGACCAAGTGGCTCTGGCTCCATTCCACTCCCCGGGGTGAGAATGAGTCGACTTGAAGTCAGTTTCAGAAAGACAAATTAGGCATTGTTTGATAAACTTAATCAATGTTTCTTGTAAAAGGAATTACAAGAATTCTCCTCCAATGACACATCTATACGAACTTCAAAAGTCCATAAGAGTCACCAAGAGAACAGTAATGGAGACCATGGGAATGTTTCCATCCCCTCTCCCACTTAGCTTTTTATAACAAAGGGATACGCTATCTAATGCATAATTAAACACATAAGCATGCATACAAGCAATAAAGCACATAGCACATAGTCAAAATAATGCTAGAAAAATTATTTTCCGACTATCATGGCTTTATTCCATCTCCGTATGCGTCTTCTAGTCTTCAGTCTTCGTTCTTGAATGCTCCATGTGACGAGAATATTAATCCCAATATTTAAATCTATTTATTTTTAATAAATCCAAAAGATACTCAATTCGAAAATTAAGTCAATCGAATAAATCAAAAATAAAATTAAATATTTATTAATATTTTTATTTATTTATTTTCCTATCTAATTCTATTAAATCTCTTAGAATAATCTATCCAAGTAAAACTTGGAATACTCTAGAAGACTTCTATAATAGAATAAGGAAATAAAATAAATTAGGACTCTTCTACTTTCCAAGATTAATTAATTTCCATTACTATGAAAATTCCCATAAAATAGGAATAAACAAATAGGAAATAAATCAATTCATTAATTAATTATTTTCCTATCTAATTCTATTAAATCTCTAGATTCCTATTCCAAGTAGAACTTGGAATATTCTAGAAGACTTCCATAATAGAATAAGGAAATAAATAATATTAATTAATTCTTTTCCTATCTCCATGAGAGTTCCCAAACTTAGGAATACTCAAAATAGGAAAACTTGAATCAATTAGGAAAGTGAATCTAGGTAGGAGTAGCATGGGTTGGGGATCCCCACACCACCCCCACCGCCGACCACCACCATCGCCGGGCACCACCGCCGCCGCCTCCTAGCCACGCGCCACCACCACTGGTGGCCGGCGTTGCCGGAAGCCCTAGCGGGCAGCCCCCACGGTGGGGTCGATCGATCCTCATGGGGATCGATCATGGGGATGATCGACCCCCCCGGTTTTTCGTCCTCTTCGTCTTCTTCGTCACACGTGTTCTCCGACGGTCGTCTCGGCATCGATCCAACGTAAATAAATTACAAGAAATAAATTTACAATTCTGGTATCGATTCTATACATGAAATCGACCCTATACACTTTCCGGAAAACATAGAACAATAATAATAAATCTAAATTCGGTCAACCCCCGAATTTTTACTATTACAAGCATTCATCCACACAAAACGAATCTCGACATGTCCGAGAGTTTAATAACGAATAATCATGGTAAAATTAAATAGCTATTAATTAAACGAATAATTAACAATTAATTTAAACCATGATAGTCGGAATCCCTGCAAGGTAGAACACAATTGAACACATACATGAACACGAAACCAAACGCTCTGATACCAATTGCTGGAATTCGATATCCCGGGGCATCAAAAATTGCGGAACCGATAACCCCGACCGAAATCCCGTCGCCGGAAACCGATCACGAACGCCACGAAGAACTGGGCTCGACAAGAGTATCGCCGCGGGATGAACCCGCGGCTAAACCCTAGCCGAACCCCATCGCGGGGTTCGCGATTGCGCACGAGGCGATCGCTGGGGATGCTCCGGCAGCCCCGGGCGGTGAGTCCGGCGACTCACCGCCATCACCGGAGGCGGGGGGAACCACCAGCCGCGGCGCCAGCCCGCGGCAGTCCCCCCGGCGATCGAGCTAGGGCTCGATCGCCCCAGCCGCGGCGTCCAGCCGCGGCCTCCTATCCATGCGCGCCGGCGGTCGAAGCCCTAAGGCTCGACCGCCACCCCTCGGCTCCCAGCCGAGGGTTCGTTTGATCCTTCGCCGGGGATCTCGAATCCCCGTCCCCGAAGATCATCGTTTTCCCGGATCTTGTGTTCATGTATATGTCACAATTTAATTCACATAAATTCACACGAAGGAGTTTATGATTTGTACCTTTTGATTTGTTGTGCGGAGAAACAAAATCAATCGAAGACCTTTGAATCTTCCCACGTATTCCTTGCACTCCGTTCGAACGTCGGGTGGGCGACGATCTATCGAACTCCTATGGATCTCCTTCAACTCTCTAGAATATCAAGTATGATAATTCTTGTCTTATTCAAGTTATGAATTATGAAGGCCATGTAGTGCTTTTATAGGCTACGTAGGGGATCTAAAGGAGGTGGAATATTGGGCTTCCAATATTGAAGATTAAATTGAGCCCAATGCTCAAGTCCATTAATCCTTATCAATATTAATTAATTTATTTTCCACTATATAAATTAATTGCACTCCCAATATTAAACCATATTATATCAAATAATATTTCTCCGGTAGTATTATTTATTCCGTGTATTTAAGATTTAAATATCCATGAATAAAATTAATTTATTGCTAATTAATTTATTCATCTCTTTAATCCGAGACTAGTACCATTCAACATTAATTATTGTGCGGAACGAATCCACTCATGAGGTTTACACAATAATTCCTTATGAACTCATCTCGGGGATATTATCAACCCTTCCGGGATACACTGTCCGGTCAATCATTCACGGCATGCCATATATGAAATATAGTGACCCAACTTAACCGGTAATTAACCCAATAATTAAATCGGTTAATTCCTTTGGTAAATCAAAGTCACTTATATTAAATATACACACCCGCAATAATATCGGGGATTAAGAATAAAATACACTGAGACTCGAATCGATTATCGCCGGCAATCCTAATCGATGAATCTCGACGATCCGCTCAATACACCAAGTGTACAAGTGTGATAAAATATTTAAGATAAATTATTTTCTCTCACACACAACGACTATACCGATGGATTGGTCCATGTCCATCTAGGTCGTGAGCAACCATTTGATTATATACGAGTAACCGATAGTATGATCTTCTGTGTGCCCATGCAACACCATACTAACTAAAACGTATAAAATCCAGGACTATAATTTTGCATAATTAATTAATAAATAATTAAACGCAAACAATTGTTTATTAATTTAATAGATTAAATGCTATGACCGGGAGTTTACCGTTACTTAAATCTAGACATTAAGTACACAACTCCAACAGCATTAATCTGAAGGTATCGATCTCGATATATCTCATTCGGTTTGATGTCTATTAACATTTTGAAAAATCTCATTTACTTTGGATTTAATTTTGTTAAATGATCTTCTCAGGGAATGGCAATCAGAATAGACTTACCAACCCCGGGATACATTACGGAGCATACGCTGATTTCGCTTTGTATATGAAACTGATTACAAAATATGTTCATGCCAGGTTGATTGGGACGGTTTCAAATTGTCAAAAGGAAGTTCCTCAGTGTGGTAAACTTTGAAATCGAAATAAATTGCAATTTGGAAATGTACAGAGGCTTTTCTGCAATTAGACTAAACATTTTTCTTCAGGTGGCGATGGATCGAATTGTGAAATGGCGTACGTAGCTTGCCTGTCCTTCTTTCAAGAAGTACTTGACTCTTCCCGCAGTGGTATTAATGTAAGACTCGACTTTTTTAAGTATTTCGGAGTATAACAAAATTAATTATTACCATTTTAACCACACCTTTTTTTTTGGTACTTCGACTTGCAGTACTAAGATGTAAGAAAGAAATGTGTGGGCGAACTGTGCTACGAATTTTCCAACATGGAGAGGTTCCTTAAACTACAATCGGTTAAAGATGCTCTTGGAGTTGGGAGGTTTTCGTTGGTTTGGGACGCATTGAGACCTGGAATTAAACAAACATATGAGGTGATTGCTCGCGTTGATTTTGCTTAATGTCGCTTATTGATCAGCTTTTTTGTTCATTAGCCTGATATCAAGACATATTATTATTTTATTTTATTTCGTATTTGCTTTTGTATTTGCTAATTGAAAGCTTAATCGAGTGGAGCTAAACTTCTCGATTGAATGTACATTTCTATTTTTTAAAGATGCTTAAATTTATTGTCTTATATTTTTTTAGCAATCACTGTTATAAGTTGAGTTATTTATAAGTGTTGTTCGTGTTCTTTTTTGCTGTTGATTATGACTCCTCAATCTTACACCCGCACAGGCGCTCAATATTGCAGTGCAAGTGAAGTGATTTGTGCCCATGTCTTTCCTCTCGGTTGCTGATACTATCAGAATTGGCGGGACTTTCTTTCCGTTCTCGGCTATTTCCGCACTTGCAGTAGCTTTTGTATACAAATGTGTTCCGGAAACCAAAGGTAAATCGATTGAGCATATATAGTTGTTGTTTCAATATATGTCTGAACTGCATAAAGTGAGATCCAGCTTTGGGATGTGGAACATCTAGTGCAGAAAGAATGAGCTTTAATAAGGTGATGACTTTCAATCAACTAAGGCTATGGCAAATGGTCTCTCAAAGAGTCTCTCTTTATCTGCTCTCTGCAGTCATAGATTATGTAGTGATACTCCTTCTATTAACAGATCAGATTTTCGTCTTCTACAAGTGAGATCTGCAGGTCATTGCGCTTCGTGATAGAAGTATTTATATAAAGTCTATTATTATGTGTCCATAGTTTCTGGTGTATTCTACACTATATAGAGATAAAAATTCAGCGACAGGCTTAGGGAGGCTCTGATATGATGATTAACACTGCTCTCCGTATACATGTTGTTGAAACTTATTATACACTATTGTATATCTAATGATCTTTCCCTCTTTCAGCTACATATTGAAACTTCCCGTTTGCTTAATAACATCAAGTACGTATTGCTACATTCTTCCTGCAACTTAACAAGATAGAATTTCTCAAGTAAGTGTTCAGACGAATGTAATGGGAACCCGGTCAAGGTTGATAGCGAGCGAGAAAGACTATCGGTAAAAACAACGTGAACCGCATTACTAACATAAACAATTTATCGTAGTAGTAGTTGTATCCCTGTCAAAAACAAAGTTTAGGGCTTTTGAGGAAGAATGTATTCATTGTCACTATGTGGATGGGTTATATTTTACACACTTTTGTAAATATTTGTAATTTACAAAAGAATTATGATCATTCATAAATGAAGAAGGTAGTAATATCTCTAGGAAAGGGGTAGTATATCTCTAGGCAAGGGCGACCCAGAATTCGAATTCGGATTTTATTTTGTGTTAAAAAATACAAAGTAATGGTATAATAGGTATTGTTGTTTATGTAATGAATGAGATAGGTAAAGAAAATAATGGTATTAATGTAAATATATGAGTATTGTACAGATAAACTTATAAAAAAAATTCATTTATAGATGTACAAATTTTTATAAAACAATAAAAAAAAAACATGCAAAATTTAAAAAATAAGAGTATTTTTAACTTAAAATTATATTTGTACTCTTTATATATTGATAAAAAAGTTTGATAATATATTGTTTTTTATTTTTTCATGCCAAAAAAAGATCTCTATTATTTTAAGACAAGTATTTTTTATTTTTAATTATGTCACATTAATTGTTTTTATTAGCGCTTATAATTGATATCATTTTCATAATTTTCACATCACTTATAGTTTTAATAATCTATAAATATATAAAACGAGAAGCGCTGCCTCCCATGGTGACCAATGGCATACTCAGGAAATTATATTAATTTTTTATTCTTCAAAAAATATTAAAACCAGATATTAAGTAATCAGTTTTTATTCCCTTCCCGTAATCCAAGGCAGACAACTATTAAACAGTTGTACTCTCTTCAACTTTTTCTCATCCCAATAAAAGTCTCCACCCCTCAAAATTCTTTTCATATTTCCGATCCGCCTAATTATTCTTCTTCTCTTTTTTCTGGATCGTCTTCCGTTCATCTTCGTCTTCCAGCAACCATCGTCGTTTATCATGTGCAGACCGATGGCTCCCCTCCGCACGCCGACTACTCCGTCGCTCGCCTTCTTCCTATTTCAATTGAGGTATGCATATTTCGTGTTTTTTTTTATTTTCTGCAAATTTCGCTCCCTCAAATCAGATGCGGAGAAACTCTTCCAAGCCCCCAATTTGTGATGGAGTATATATACTTAATGTCCAGATTTAAGTGATATTAACTACCGATCCATTGCCACTAATCTATTTAATTAAATAAACAATTATTTGCGTTTAATTATTATAATTAAATATATGCAAATTATAGTCCTAGATTATATTCGTTGTAGTTAGTATGGTGTGCGACGTCACACGGAAGATCATACTATCGGTTACTCGTATATCAATCGAACAGTAGCTCACGATCTAGATGGACAGGGACCAATCTATCGGTATAGTCGTTGTATGAGAGAGAAACTAATTTGTCTTAATTATTTATCATACTTGTACACTTGGTGTATTGGGCGGATCGCTTGAGATTTATCGATTAGGATTGCCTTTGATAATCGATTTAAATCTCAGTGTATTTTATTCTTAATCCCTGATATTATTGCGGGTGTGTGCATTTAATATTAGTGACTTTGATTTTCCAAAGAAATTGACCGATTAGAATAACCGGTCGATCGCCGGCAAAGTTGGGTCACTGTATTTTGTGTATGACATGCTGTGAATTCTTGATGGGAAGTGTGTCCCGATAAGGGTTGATAATGTCCCCGAGATGAGTTCAAAAGGAATTATTATGTAAACCCTGCAGGTGGATTTGTTCCGCATAATAATTATGGTTGAATGGTACTGGTCTCGGATACAAGAGATAAATAAATTAATTAGCAATAAATATAATTTATTCATGGACATTTCTATCTTAAACGCACTGAATAAATAATACTACCGAAGAGATAATATTATTTGATATAATATGGTATAATATTGGGAGTGCAATTATATTTATATAGTGGAAAATAAATATAATTAATAAATTAATTAATAGACTTGGGCTTGGACTCAATTTAATTAATTCTATTGGGAGCCCAATATTCCACCTCCTTAAAATCCCCTACGTATCCTATAAAAGCACTACATGGTCTTCTCTATTCTCATAACTTGAAGAACACAATTCTAGAGAGAAAAAGACGAGAAGGAGATCCATAGAGTTCAGAGGATCGTCGCACACCCGACGTTCGAACGAGTGCAAGGAATACGTGGGAAGGTCTCAAGGTCTTCAATAAGATCTCGTTTTTCCGCACAACGAATCAAAAGGTGAATTAAATATTTCCGCTATTTAATTCATTGAAATAATTATCGAAAAACAAGATCCGAAAACGGAGATCCAAACCGGGACGAGTCGGGAGGTGGTGGTCGTGGATGTAACATCCCATTTTTCAAAACATAGACTAAGAGGATTTTTCAATTCTTTCCAAAATAAACTTTTGAACTTTTACAAATTAATTATCATCAAAACACGATATTTTCCAAAATAAATAAATTCAAAGTCAACAATAGTAAAATCCACCAAAAATAGTGTTCATCCTCGATAGTTAAATTTAGATAAAATAGCAAGAGTAATATTTGTCAAAAGCGGAAAACGAGTAAACATAATAAGGGTGGAATAAAGTTTTGAAAATTGACGAAATACATACTACTATTGTCGCCACCCTCGTCGTCTCGCTCCAAACTCGCCTAACCTGAAAACAATGAGGTTTTGAAAGGGGTGAGTTATCGACAACTCAGTAGGGATTACAGTTCATACATTATATAATACGAGGTGACCGGATAAATCTCAACAATAGATCATCATAACATAATGAACGGTGGGATATACCCAAGGATGCCTAAGCTTCCGAACGATTAAACGTTCCCGTTCTACCTGAATTTGTCATGCCACGTCATTGCATTACGGGTCACAACCATAATACCGTGAACACGTCATTACATTACGCGAACACGGCCATAAAAACCACGAACTCGTCATTACATTACGCGAACGTGGCGTCGCGCGACTACATATATGTGCACATATCATAAATAGATCATAAAGTCCTCGATATCAACAGTGACTGCGTAACATATACTGAAATGAACTTTATTTAAAAGGTTTTAGAAAATATCCCTACCTTGACAATGCGAAAACCTGAAAAAAAAAAAAAAACGATGTCGAATGAATGTTCGAATGAATGCTCGTGCAAATCCTAGTCCTCAATACCCGTAGATCCTATATAAATATTAAAATACATGCATAAATAGAAATATATAGTATTGTAGGTGTATTGAAAGGATATATACGTATATAGATAGCTTTGACTTGGTCGATCGAAACTAGAAGTTTAAAAGGACAATTTAAAAGCCGGAGTTTTGAAGTAATTTGAGTACTATTAAATGAGTTTCTTGGCCACGGTTGTTTTAATAAACTTATATTAAGTTAAATATAACGGGTAAAACTTAAGAGAATATTGTTTAAAAGGAGGTGTTCAGTGCGAACTGTAAAATCTTTATTAATTGTTTTTTTATTTATGTTTAGGTAGAGATATGTTTCCAGTCATTGTGGGGCTTTAAACGATAAGAATCTTTTCATTTTTTAAAAAGTTAATAATATTAATGGTAAATTTGAATAAAAGGTAAATATTTAAATTTGATTATAATTAAATAATTCAGTTTTTCTTAATTATAAAAATGTATCATGCTTCTATTTTACCCTTTAGAATTGATTGGATAGTTATTTTTAATAAGGGTAAAATAGTATTTTTCAATACCCTTCATTTTAATTAAAAACAAATTGATTATTCTCTTTTTTTAAACAAATTAAAAAATATATTATATTTTTTTAATGAAGTGAAAAACCAAATTTTCATTCAATAATGCAATGTTAATATAAAGATTCACATAAATTATAATTTTTGCTTGATAATATTGGTAGTACCAAATCAAAATTGGTAATAGTATATTAAATATTTTATTCCACTTTTGATTTGAATCTCATTATAATATTGAAAATTATTACCAAAATTATTTTTCAATAATTTTTCAATACTATTACCAATTTTGATTTGGTTTTTCTTTTGAATATATAAAATTAAATAATAAAACTTAATAAAGTAAATAATATTAAAGAATAATAATTGAATTTAATTATTTTATTTATAATTCGAAAACATTTTTAAGACATTTTTATTTATTGAAAATCACTTTAAGGGATTTTTATTTATTTTATGTATCACAACAAATATTAATTACTTAATATTACAAATTTTGCACTTAAACATTATTTAAACATAAGCACAATAATTATTTAAAAATTGAATTTTATTAACTATTTAATCATACACTTTTATAATTTATACGGGTTCTTTAAATCAAGCGACCAATGAAAAAAATTGGAATTATTTTTAATGCAACACTTTCAAGTCATCTTTTTATTCTTTATGTTTACGAATACAAATTAATTAATAAAACATTTTTATTGAAAAAAGAGATGATTGATATATAAACAAATCATATATTCAATAATTTAATTTTATTACCTATACAATCATCCAACATTATTAGTCCACAAGGGATATATGTTTGAAGAAAAAAATATTTTAAAAATAATATATTTATTTTTTCCTTTGTTATGTTTCACAAAAACTATCTTTTTAATTATATATTTATTTTTTGCTTTGTTATTGATTTTATTCATTTTAATACTCTTAATAGACATTAATAGATTAATAATCTTAAATGATTTTTTAAAATTCTTTTATTACACATAAGAAAAAAAATATTAATTTGTACATTAATGATACATAATACACTATATGACATGATCTTTTAAAAATCATTTTAAAAAATAAAAATATTCTAAATTTTAATTAATGTAAAAAATTATGTATTCTTCCTATTTTTTATATTATTATATATTAATTAATATGTTTTTTTAATTAGAATATAAAATTATTCCTTCATTTAATATATTTCAATTTTTTATTTCTTAAGCAAAAATAAATAAATTAAATGGTTTTTAAAATAATAAGTATAATAAAAAGGCTTTTATTGATGCTATGTCGGTTTGATTTTTCTCGGTGTCTTGAGAACGATCAATTTGTCGCTTGATGTTTGTGAAAGATAAATTAAATATGATATTAGACTCTTCAATTGTATCTGCGGTCTTTGGTTCTTTACGACGATGCAGGGTTAGCATAATAATTTTTTTATTTCCAGGCGATCGGGAGTCTGCAGTGGAAATTCCTTGGGCCCATTTCTTAGTAGTCTTAGCTGGAGGCGGTTTATATATATTGTTGTAGTGGTATATTGATGATAGTTGTTAATTTGAATTGTGTATCTGAACTTTATAATACTGGATGATTTGTTGGCTCTTTGGGCATATTTTATTATTACATTATTTTATACTTATAAAAAGAACTTAGCAACGCTATGTGTTTAGATTTTTTTCATCATGGCTCTCTATTTTTTTTAAATATATAAATAATTCTTTTAGGTTTAAGGCAGGTTTTGTAATTAATTTTTATAATTATCCGTGTTTTATGTTTGGTCTAACTTTATCAAATGATTAAACATTGATAATAATAATCTTTAACTTTTGAATAATTTTTGAATTTAAAATTCTCCATACGATATTAATTTATTTCATAATAAATTAATATTTGAAATATTTAAATATATAATACTACTATAATGTGATGATATTTTCAATGTATTTTTTATTAATTTTGTGTAATATTATAAAATAAAATTTTTTAGGAAGATAGTTAAAACATAAATGAAACAATTATTTAAAAATTTAATTTTATTAGAAATACAACAATTCAACCATTATAATTCACGATAGATATATGATTAAAGAGAATAATGAAAATGTTTTCAATTATTATTGAATTTTTTTATCAAATCATTCAAAAATATAAAATTGAGATTTATCATATTACATTCGATTTAATAATTATAGTAAATTCCCCATAACCCTTTTCTCCTGAAAAAATATAGAGCGCATATTAACGTGGAGTGGTGCAATCGTTCGCAGTCTATTAAATATTTGTTCAAATATGTTCACAAAGGACACGATCGAGCAACTGTCGTTTTTTATCAGTCTCACAATGACGCTAATGGAAATAAAATTGTTGATGAAATAAAGCAATATTTAGATTGCAGGTACGTATCGGCGTCGGAAGCGTTGTGGCAGTTATATGGATATGAAATTCATTTCAACCAGCCTAACATTGTGAGATTGAAATTTCATCAGCCTGACAAGCAGATTGTTGTATTTAAGGAAGGGTCGTCTGTTACGAATGTTGTGTCCAGAGCAGCGGGTATAGAGACTATGTTTACAGTCTGGATGATTGCAAACAAGAAATTTCAACGAGCGAAAGATATAACTTACGGTGAGTTTCCTACAAAATTCGTTTGGGATGAGAAGCAAAGTGCTTGGCGGCCAAGGAAGAGAGGAATTGCTCTCGGGAGATTGAACTATGTACATCCAGGTAGGGGGAGGTGTATTATATGCGACTTTTGATGAATGTTTTCAAGGTTATGAATCGTATGATGATATTTATCGTTATAACGGGATACGATATGAAACCTTTAGAGAAACATGTTTCGCCCGTGGTTTGATTGATGACGATAAGGAATTTGTTAAAGCCATGGAAGAAGCTGCAGTTTGGGGTTCAAAAATAAAACTTCGATCTTTATTTGTGAATTTGATAACTTCTGATTCCGTCAGTCGGCCAGAGTATCTTTGGGATAGTTGTGATGGAAAATCATTAAGTCAAAGTTGGTTTTATCCAACGTTTGACCGATTTGACTGACTATAAAATTAATTTCGATTGGGAAATAAATTGTATGATAATTTTCTACGTCGTTCGTAGATAATTATAGAATTTTATTTCGTCAAAAACCGATTTTCGGTGAGTGAGAAATAAATTGTTAAAGATAGCCATATAAAAAGGCATTTAATTGAATATGTAATAAAGTGTAAAACTTTTTTACATTGAAATGTGTAATAGTTATTACATCCCACATTGAAAGATGTAATAAAATGATTACACTTAATAAATGGTTGGAGGATTAATGTGTTCAACAAGTGAGTAAGACCATGGACCGTTAAGGTACATGGAAATCGCCACACGCGCGTCGTCCGTCCGTTCGCTCGTCTCGGCTCGGCTCGGCTCCGCTCCGCTCGTGCTCGTGCTCGGATCGGCTCGGCTCAGCCCGTCCCGTCCCGTCCCGACCCGACTCGACTCGACTCGCCTCGTCCTTGGATCTTGGATCTTGGCAATTGGACTTTGGGCTGGACTTGGGCTTCCTGGGGCTCCTGGGCCTGGCCATCGTAATAGTTTTGCTGACGGGCTGAACTATAGATTGGGCTCACATATGGTGGGCTAGTGTTGACACAATTTGATTGGGCTGAAGTTGAATAGTCAAGCTTGATTAAATAATAATTATTATTATATTAATATTATTATTTTCTGAAATGAAATCCTCAATGGTCAGATGACCAGGTTCATTCCTAACGTTACAATGGTGTAATGAGGCTGAACGTTACAAGGTGGTAATGAGGCTGCATTACTCACCCGAATGAATTCCTTTGTTGAACCTTCACATGCATGTGGACGCCTATAAATAGAGTGTCTTAGGCTGCATAACATACACAGCAAATAAAGAAAAAAAAATAATTCCCAGCATTTCATAGTTCATACTCTCTGCTCTTTCCCGTTCGAAAGGTGGTTCTGATCTGGTTGCTTCAGAGAAGAACAAGAAGAAAGTCGTTGTATCTTTGGGGGCATTACGTCTGCAAACCGTAGCATACACGAGACGTATTTGTCTTGCGGATAGCGAAAGCGCCTCGACTACCCGCAATCCAGTTCTGACGTTCGATCGAAGTTGAAGACCTGTTCGTGTTTCATTCTTCTTCTTCATTTCTTTTATTTAAGTTTATAGTTTCTGGAAAAGTGTAAAGATTCAGTAGTACTGATTCTAATCCAGAAACAAGCATTGTAATAAACTACGAATACCAACATCGCAAGACAAATAACCGTACTAAAAAATGACAACCGGAGACAATACTGGTGCTGAAAAAAACGGCCAATCTAGCACTGTTCCACCGTTGAACATGAACATTCCAATCATGCCTTCATCGGTGGTTCATGCTGAGAAACCTGAGAAGTTCAATGGGACTGACTTCAAAAGGTGGCAACAAAAGATGATGTTTTACCAGACCACGTTGGGTTTGGCAAAGTTTCTCAAAGATGAGCCTCTGACCATGGATGAGAATGAAACTGATGCTAATAAGCGTGCGGCTTATGAAGCATGGGGCCAGGGTGATTACCTGTGCCGGAATACCATCTTGAACGGGTTGAGCAATGACCTGTACAATGTGTATGGGAACATGCCTTCGGCCAAAGCACTCTGGGATGCTTTGGAGAAGAAGTACAAAACTGAGGACGCCGGAACTAAGATGTTCGTCGTCGGGAAGTTTTTGGACTTTAAGATGGTCGACGCTAAGTCGGTTGTATCTCAATTCCAACACTTCCAGCTGATCATGCATGACCTTGAGAATGAAGGCATGAAAATCAGCGAGTCTTTCCTAGTGGCTGCTGCTATTGAGAAGTTACCCCCTAGTTGGATGGCGTATCAAAACTATCTCAAGCATAAGACTAAGGAAATGACTATTGACAAGCTGATTGTCAAGCTTCGTATAGAGGAAGAGAATCGTAAGAGATTCAATCCTGGACGAGTGCCTGAGGAGCCTCGTGTGAATCTGATGGAGCAGGAGAACTCCTACAAAAGGAAGTTGCCTCCTACTCAGAATTTCTCTAAGGGGAAAGAGCCTGCCACCAAGGTTTGGAAGTTTATTGGCAACTGCCATAACTGTGGGAAACCAGGACACATGGCCAAGGAGTGCAAGAAGCCTAAAAAGCCAATTGTGCAGTACAAGGGGAAAGGGAAGCAATCTGCTAACCTTGTTGAAACCTCTGGGAAGGAGCTGACTGAAATGGATATGTCAGCAATGGTGTTTGAAGCCAACTTGGTTGGTAATCCCAAGGAGTGGTTCATTGACATTGGAGCCACTCGCCATGTCTGTTCTGATACGGATGCATTTTCTACTTATGCTCCTTCGACTGGCCGAAAGCTCCACATGGGGAACTATTCCTCGTCTACTGTTGCTGGAGTTGGGAACGTGACCCCAAAGCTCACTTCTGGAAAGGAGCTGCTGTTGAAGGATGTGCTGCATGTCCCGGACATCCGCAAGAACTTAGTCTCTGGGTCTCTCCTAGTTGAGCATGGTTTTAAACTTGTTTTTGATGCTAAGAAGTTTATTTTGACTAAGTTTGGAACTTTCCTTGGTCGGGGCTATCTCGACAATGGACTGTTCAAGATGAATGTAATGGTTGTGCGCCGTGTAACCCCTATTGCCTCGAGCATTAATAAAATTGATTCTGTTTCGATTTACTTGCTTGAGTGTTCTGAATTGTGGCATATTAGATTAGGACATGTAAATCTAAATGCGATTAAAAGATTAATGAATTTAGAATTATTACCAACTTCAAAAATTGATTCACAAAGGAAATGTGAAATTTGTGTTGAAGCTAAAATGGCTAAGTTGCCTTTTCCTTCGATTGAAAAGTGTACTGAACTCTTGGTTTAATCCATACCGATATATGCGATTTAAAATTTGTACAAACAAGAGGCGGTAAAAAGTACTTCATCACGTTCATTGATGATTGTACTAGATATTGTTACTTATATTTATTAAGTAGCAAAGACGAAGACTTAGAGGCTTTTACCAAGTACAAAGCTGAGGTTGAAAATCAACTTGGAAAACGAATTAAAATAATTCGAAGTGATAGAGGTGGAGAATATGTAGCTCTGTTTGAGCAATTATGTTCTGAAAATGGGATAATTCATCAAACGACGACTCCTTATTCACCACAATCAAATGGTGTTTCTGAACGAAAAAACAAAACTCTTAAAGAAATGATGAACGCCATGTTGATTAATTCGGGTTTACCTCAGAACATGTGGGGGGAAGCTATTTTGACAGCTAACCACATTTTGAATAAAATCCCACTTAAAGGTAAAGATGAGACGCCGTACGAATTGTGGAAAAATCGTAAGTCGTCTTATAAATATCTTAAAGTGTGGGGGTGTTTGGCTAAGGTATCTGTTCCTGAACCAAAGCAAATGAGAATCGGACCTAAGACGGTCGATTGCATTTTTATCGGATATGCATACAATAGTATGTTGGAAATCGACTACCCGGGATGCGTTCGTTCGATCACTCGAACATCTGAACGATCCCAGTCGACCTCCAGGTCCGTTACTCCGTTCACGTGCCAGCCCGTGTACCGATTCACGCCCAGCCATTGCCCCGAAGGACAACCGCGCGAACCAGAGCTGGCTGCCCGAAAAACAGCGAAACGGCTGTTGGAAATCGATATCCCGGAATTAATAAATTTAAATAAATAAATTATCTAATTAATTCCGACCGAAATCCTTTGGAGATCGAATATCCGGGGTTGTCAAAGTGCGGAATGACAACTCCAATCGAAATCCCGGTTGCCGGAAACCCGCCACGAACTTCCACGGGGATAGCCCAACCGAAGCCCTAGCCGCGGGGATAGCCCGCGGCTGTCCGGTCGAGCCTCCGTGTGGGGCTCGCGGCTGTTCGTAGCAGCCATAAGGGGCTGCCCAGCCATGCCCTAGGTGATCGCACATCCGCCACGATCAAAATCGTGGCATGCGATCACCACAGCCCGCCACCGCGCGAGCGGCGATCAGCCCGCGCAAGCGGCGATCGCGCCGTGCAAGCGGCGCTGAGCAATCGTACGGGCTGCTCCCAGCAGCCCGCTGGTCGTCCCCGGATGAGGCTTGCATCGTACGCGAGTCCGCTGCGGGAGAAACCGCAGCTCGCGTCGAGCCCATCCGGACGATCGAGCACGCGCTCGATCGGGTCTCGGCGTCCAGCCGAGGCTCGCCCCTCTCGACCCTCACTTGCTCGAGCCGTTGAGCCGCCGGCGGTCCGGTGATCTTCGATCACCACCGCCCGGTTCAACCTCGACGAAGGTCGCGTTCTCGGATCTTGGTTCAAGATATTTTTACGATAATTAAACGATAAAATCATAAAGAGGGTTTTACGATTTACCTCGTTCTCGTTGTTCGGAAAAACGAAGAACTCAATTTGACGACCTTGAGATCTTCCCGCGTATTCCTTGCACTAGCTCGGACGTCGTGTGGGCGACGATCTACCGAACTCCATGGATCTCCCTCTCTACTTTCTCTCTCTAGAATTGTGATCTTCAACTTATGAGAATAGAGAAGACCATGTAGTGCTTTTATAGGCTACATAGGGGATCTTAAGGAGGTGGAATATTGGGCTTCCAATATTAATGATTAAATTGAGCCCAAGCCCAAATCTATTAATTCATTAATATTAATTAATTCTATTTTCCACTATATAAAATTAATTGCACTCCCAATATTAAACCATATTATATCAAATAATATTTCTCCGGTAGTATTATTTATTCCGTGTATTTAAGATATAAATATCCATGAATAAAATTAATTTATTGCTAATTAATTTATTCATCTCTTGTAACCGAGACTAGTACCATTCAACCTTAATTATTATGCGGAACAAATCCACCTGCAGGGTTTACATAATAATTCCTTATGAACTCATCTCGGGGATATTATCAACCCTTACGGGATACACTTTCCCGTCAAGTATTCACGGCATGCCATATATAAAATATAGTGACCCAACTTAACCGGTAATTAACCCAATAATTAAATCGGTTAATTCCTTTGGTAAATCAAAGTCACGTATATTAAATATACACACCCGCAATAGTATCGGGGATTAAGAATAAAATACACTGAGACTTAAATCGATTATCGCCGGCAATCCTAATCGATAAATCTCAAGCAGATCCGCTCAATACACCAAGTGTACAAGTGTGATAAAATAATCAAGACAGATTATTTTCTCTCTCACACAACGACTATACCGATGGATTTGTCCGTGTCCATCTAGGTCGTGAGCAACTGTTCGATTAAATACGAGTAACCGATAGTATGATCTTCTGTGTGGGCCCGACACACCATACTAACTACAACGTATAGAATCCAGGACTATAATTTGCATATATTTAATTATAAATAATTAAACGCAAATAATTGTTTATTTAATTAAATAGATTAATGGCAATGGATCGTGAGTTTCCGTTACTTAAATCTAGACATTAAGTACACAACTCCAACAATCTCCCACTTGTACTAAGGTCTAGTCATTTCCTCCAAACTCCCGACTCCCATACTCATCACGTGCTTAAGTTGTACTTCCAAGAAGTACTATGTGAATGAGCACTCTAGGTTGCCGCTCTGAAGTTATCTTGGTGACTACAGCGTCGTCTCCCTTGACGATGACTCGTATCAGGTGGTACTTGCACTATGTGTTATCTTACACTTATGGACTTGTGATTTCTTACCATTTGCCATCGCACCGCTATTTACATAGCCTTTGGCAAATTAAGAATCACATCTAAGTCCCAGAGATTATCCCGGAGTTATACCAAAACTTCCGCTGCCTCTGAGGCCGCTATTTGGTTACCCATGACAGAGTCCGAAAAGCATCGTGCTTATCACTCTTCTATGTTAAAACTCCTTCTCCTTCAATAGTGAAACACATAGCCTGACATCGACTTACACCGGTCCTCATTCGATTAGAAATCTAAGAGAATGTAATCCAAAGGAAATGCTCGTCTGTTCCGTAATCCAGAACATAGTTTCTAGTACTTCGAAAGTACTTAAAATGTTCATTACAATAGTCGAGTATTCCTTTCCAGGATTACCTTGACATCCTCCCACTATGCTAACCGCATAGCCGATATCATGTTTTCGTTTTCAACATTGCATTTATTAAGCTTTCCACATTCAAAGTGTAGGAAACTGCTTTCATTGCTTCTATCTCCTTTTGTGTTCCAAAACACATATCCTTAGATAGATGCATTCCGTCTCTGAAAGGTAACGAACCTTTCTCGGAATCTTGCATGTTTAAAACGAACCATAATCATATAAGATATCTAGAGAAGTACAATGTTCTTTTCTTGAGATTCTAGATCTTAAGAACATGCTCTAACTTCTTCTTTATCTCATATATCGATTTTTCTAGACAACCATTATTTTATGTCTGACAACATCTTTACATTGTTACCAATGATAAAATGTCATCTACATAAAACCTCCGAGAAACACCACCTTGTTTCCATCACGTTTCCCATACACACGATTCGTCAATGCCTTTTGATGAATCCATCAAATGGACTATCTCATCAATGCGTAAGTTCTACGAACTCTAGCTTTGTTACAATCCATAAATGGATCAACTAAGCTTGTACTCTAAATGATCTTGCCTCTTAGCAATAATCCTTATTGCTTTCCAAGAAGGCACATTTAGATCTAGTACAGCCTTCATGTAGATCCAGTGATCGATTTCATGTATACTAGGTCCAGAGTCCGAAGACTCTCCTAGTCTTATGAATATCTCTGGTTGTCCCACAACCTCCCACTACAATGGCATTCCGGTGTATAAACAGTAATAACAGTAGGTGCAGTTAGTGGTGTACCGCTACTCGGTTCGGCTGGTTCTAAGTCTTAATCTTTCTCTCTCATTTCAAAGTATCATGTCATTTTGGGCGTGTGGTTCATCTAATAGTCTTCCTCTAGGAACCGGGCGTTAGAACTTATAACGTCCTTCTGGTTCATAGTACTATTGAACACACATCTTTTGTTCTTCTAGGATATTCTACAACCGCATTTGAATGCGCCGTTGTTTCCAGATATATCCATAGAACATAGGTAGTTCCGTATAACTCATGCTTTTACTATTTCTATAAGTGTTCCATTTCTTGTTTACGACACACCATTTCTACACAATAGTGTATGGTGTAGTCATTTGGGATCAAATCCCAATCTCTGATCAGTATGCCATGCATTCCTCAGATAGGTACTTGCCTCCGCGATCAAATCGCAGGCTACAAATGGATATACCTTGATGGTTCTCCACAATAGCTTTGTGTCCATTGACTTGTCAAAACACTTTCTTTTGTGGCACATCAGGTATTCTAATCCATTTTTCGAGTAATCATAAAATGACGTACTCGTACCTTATTGTCTGAGTAGGCATAGGTCTGCATACATCAGAGTCAATCAATTCTTATACTTGTCCGGATCTTACATCTTATATCCATAAAGGATTGCTTAGTCATATTATCTTCCAAATTAGATTCTTAGGTCGGAAGGTCCATTCCTTCAACTTAATTGATCAAATATCAATTTTCGACCTTTGAACTTCTTATTTGAATAAACATGACTCAGCATAAGAATCCACAAGTATAATTGATAAAGAAATCTCTTATTAGTAAAATGAGTTTCATACTACGGTTCGTTGCATCGTGGTGGACTCAGGATTTATCATTTATATATTGCTAGCTAATGTACCAAAATAGATAATATCCTTATTTCTTCTTATAACCATCAAATGATTAAAAGAAATAAAATATCTATTCATCAGAAATCCAGAACAAAGTTCTTTCTAATATGAAAGGTACATAAAAGCAATAACTCAAAATGAAATCCTATAAAATGTCCTCCACTGCAACTGCTGCCTCCTCTACAGCATTGCCCATGTAGACTACGATTTCTTCTTTTCTAAGTCGTCGGGTTTCCTGGAACCCTTGCATTTAAAATGCACATACCGTCAGTGGTTCCATATCTACACACCAGGTTCCGGTAGATAATACCACTAACTATGTTTCACGACTAAAGAAAATCTCGTACTTCCTTTGAGAGGACAATCAGACTTCCAGTACCCAGACTGTTTGCATCGAGAACACTTGCCTCTTGGCTTTCTCGTCCCATCTCGTGGTCCAAGAAACTTATGACCACTGGGTTTCTTTGCTTGCTTTTCCTTTCCCCCGTTCTTGCCTTTAGGTTCGAAACCTTTGGCATTGGCTATAAGTGATGGAGTTGTATTCTAAATGTCTAGTTTAGTGCAAATACGGAACTCCTTATCTATGCCTTAATCTATGTATGATTCAAATATGATTGCATTTAATGCAATAGTCCTAGATATATACGTTGTAGATAGTATGGAGTGAGGAGACACGCGGAAGATCATACTATCGGTTACTCGTGTACTATCGAACAGTAGCTCACGACTTAGATGGACAGGGACAATCCATCGGTACGTCGTAGTGTGACTGGTAGATAGTCGGTCTTGACTATCATGTTACACTCGTACACTGTATTGAGCAGGACCACGGGAGGGCGTTCGATTTATACTAATCGGAGTAATCGAACTAGACCTCAGATATTACGGATATATGAGTTCCTAATCCCTATATAATTATAGGTGCGTGTGTCCAATGCTCGATTCTTTAATGTGCCAATGAGTGAGACTAATTGATTAGTCGAGATCCTCGGTATATTGGGAATCGGAATTGTACACACGGCATGCTATAGATTATAGACAGGAAACCGTGTCCCATTTATTGGGTTGATGATGTCCCCGAGATGAGCTCATAAAGTTTATCATGTAAACCCTGCAGGTGGATTCGTTCCACATGATAATAAGGATGAGTGGTACTAGTCTCGGATAATAAGAAATGAATTAATTTAATTATTAGTAATTAATTAATTCATGGACATGCGATATCTTAAACACGGGGAAAATCATATATGTAATTTCGGCGGAAATATTATTGGTAAAATAATATAGATTAATTAATTGGGAATTCAATTATAATTTTATAGTGGAATTAATTATAATTAAAATTGGATTTAATTAAAGGTTTTCTTTTAAGGACACCGGTTTAATTAAATTACAATTTAGCCTAATTAATTAATTGTCCTAAGGTCCCTAGTGTGGCCTATATAAACCCCTCCATCTCTCTTCTCTAACCTAAGTTTCGCCGCAATAATTAATTCTGTGGAGAGAAAATAATTGTTAGCGCAATTAATTTTTTTTCTCTACTTAATTAATTTAGTTTGCGCAATAACTTTTTCTGTAGAAATTATTTTGCTTGCGCAAATATATTTCTGGAGACAGAAAAACAGAACGCAGTATTTTATTTTTCTGCGTAAGAAAATAAAGAGAGCGAGAAAGGTTCAAGAGAGAAGAAGAAGAGAAAAGAACCGGAGGATCGTTGCCCACACAACGTCCGGGATCGAGGGCTAGGATACACACTAGAAGATCTGGGGTGTTCGCCAATTCGGCTTCTCCGAATCACGCATCAAAGGTAAAGAATCGAAAACCCTATTTCCGCATTGTTTTGATTCGATCTCGTACGTAATTATACAACGAACCAAAGATTGGTTTATTTGGCTTGGATTTGATGTTCTCGGACTGCTGGGAGGTCCTTGATCTCCGGCGTGGCAGTCGGATCGAGAAAATCTCGTCGGAAAAGCCAGAACGGGCGAAACCCGCTGCTGGAATCGCGACGATGTCGGCCGACATCGTTTCATGTGTATTTTAATGTCGGCCGACATTGGCCATGTCGGGCGACAGCCTTTTGGCGTCGGCCGACAGACAGGGCAGAATGCCCCGTTTTCGCGCGGTTGCATTTTCGGTGCAATGGCTGGGCGTGTTTCGGGTCTAGGGCTTCGTGTTAAGTACAGTGGGTACGCCGGGGGTCGACTGGGCTTGTCCGGATGTTCGAGTAGTCGAACGGACATGTCCTGGGTAGTCGATTTCCAACAATTGGTATCAGAGCCGGTTATCGGTTTGTTGTATAGTTCGTACGATTTACCTTGCAGGTTGAACCCGATTATTATGGCCAACATTATGGGATGTTGTATGATAATTTGTTGTGGTTTGTTAAACTCTCGGGCTTGTCGAGATTGTTTTGTTTTGGAAATGTTGCTTGTTTGTAATAGATAAAAACGACGGGTTGAGTCGTTAGGTTTATTTATTTATTTCCGTTGTTTTTCCGGGCATGTATAGGATCGATCACCCTGTATAGGATCGATGCCGGATTTAGTAGATTTATTCTTGTAATTTTTCTTGCTATTTTTGGTGGATCGAGACGAGATCGAAACCCGGAGAAACGAGAGTCGAGGAGACGAACCGGCACCGGGCAGCCATCGAACACACCCCGTGTTCGCGACGGGCAGCAGCGGGGCTGGGGTTCGTTCGACCCCACGAGCGACTCAACGAGGCTCGAGACGAGGCTCCAGTGGGAGGAGTTCGTCTCTTGACCCTCGAGCGAGTCGGTGGTGGACCGAGACCGAGACAAGCAACGAGATCCAAGAGACGTGCATTGGAGAACACTTAAGGCCATAATAATCGGGACCACGTTAATTGCTTTTTGCTTGTTTTACGTGCTTTATTATTATGCTTAATTGTTTATGCATGTTATCCCTTATCGTAAAATACTAAGTGGGAGAGGGATTGGAAACAATCCCGCGGTCTCCATTCTCTGTTTTGAATGTGATGTGTATTGGCTTACGAGTTGGCTATAGTGTCATCCTCCCTATCGGATAAAGTCGATACACGGATATCACTGGATCAAAATTCGAATTCAAATTCCACTTATAAAAATTGAACAATTATATTTCTCAAAAGCAATGCCTAATCTGTCTTTCAAAGACTAATTTCAACTCGACTCATTATCACCCCGGGGTGTGGAATGGAGCCAAAGCGCTTGGTTATGTCGATGACACATATTAGAGACTTTCGAGTCATTCAATGACTAGATCGATTGTCTGATTGGCTCCCTCACCTAGTGAGAGATAGGGCTCAATTGCATGATTGATCGCTGGTTAGAAACTTCGAGTTTCACTTACGAGATATCAAGCTTTGATTAATAAAATTGTGAAATTTAATAAATGTAAGAGTCAATTAACAAAGCTGTTTGTTTTAGTAAACGTCCACACTATCGTGGCTTGCTAAATGGAAACGGTGCTTTGGGTTAATTAAGACTATGGGATTCAATTAATAAAGTTGTTTGTTTTAGTAAACGTCCACACTAACGTGGCTTGCTAAATGGAAACGGAACTTTCGGATTAATTGAGGCTCGACAGTTATAGAAAATCGTGGAGGACCGCATGTCAACGTAAACGTCCACATGAACGTGGCTTGCGGTGGATATGTAGTTCCCGAGCGGTTGACTTAGTACTGAGAAATGGTACACACTTAGGTTCGCTTTATAGTATCCTCCCCATCGGAGTCACTGCTATAATGATGTACGACCGAAGTAAAAATCCAATTATAAAATCGTTTGGATTAGTATACGTCCACAAGAACGTGGCATGCTAGTCTGATGGGATTTTGGAAATGATTGGTAGTTTAATGATATTATTTGAGGGAAATGATATCGAATTAAACTCATTGTTTGTTTCATATGGTATTATTCCCATTAAAAGTCAACAAACTCACTGAACCTGTTTGTATGGATTAAAGAAGAAACTTGAACATTATCCTAACTGCGGAGGAGTACAAATATGTACTCCAAGTCAATTGACCTGCTGAACCAAATGATGCTTCCACTACTGAGGAAAGGAAGCTCATTGGAAATGGATCAAGGCTATGAGATGACGCGGAGCAACATTATGACTTTCATGTCAAATGTGCTGCGACATCGGGATCATATCATGACCATTACCTATGATATGACGCTTAACCGCAAGAAGTTTTGGTTATCAGGACAGGACAGCCGGGCAAAGTGAAATGAGGCAACTCATGACAGCCATCATTTCGGAAAGAACGCCCGTGAGGGATCACGTTCTTAGAATGATGGGCTATCCTTGTGAGATAGAGATTCTAGGATCAGTTATCGATGGGGTAACCCAAGTCGATATTGTGCTCCAGTCTCTGCCGAGAAGTTTTGAGCAGTTCCGCTTGAACTATAACATGAATAAGGGGTCTTATTCATTGGCGGAGCTCCTGATTGAACTTCTAGCGGCTGAGAGAATCTATAAGGGTCCTCAAAGCACTTGTGGCTGAGAAATTGGCTCTTCCTAGGCCTTCGAGCGGCAAAAGGAAGAAGAAACAAATACGGAAACCCAGTGGGCCTAATGTATCTGGACCACGGAATGGGACAAGCAAGCCCTAAGGGCAAATGCTTCCGTTGTAAGCAGTCTGGATACTGGGAGTTTTAATTGTCCTCTCAAGCAACAAGAAGTTGACTCTTCCTTAGTTAACCGAAACATGTTTAGTGGTGTTATCTGCCAGTACCTGGTGTGTGGATACGGGAACCACTAATCATGTCTGCACTTAAATGCGGGGGTTCCAGGAAACCCGGAGACTTAGAAAGGAAGAAGTTATAACCTACATGGGCTATACTATTAAGGTAACAGTCGTTGCAGTGGGAGATGTTAAATGTTTTAACGGTAGGATTTTAGTTCTAATAAATTGTCTTTATGTGCCGGCATTTAGAAAGAAATTTCATTTCGGATTTCTAAATTGGCTTAGAATAGATATTCTGTTTCTTTAAGAAACGGGGATGTTATCTATTCTGGTACATTGATAGACAATTTAATACTAAATCCATGTTCTTCCACGATGCAACTCACCGGAGAAAATAACACATTGTCGAACCCCAATAAGAGTAAAGATCCTTCTAGGATGAATAAAATGTACTTATGGAATCTTAGGCTGAATCATTTTAACTTAAGTACGATTCAAAAGGATGAAAGCTGATGGACCACTCAGATAGGTTGAAGGAAAGGACCTTCCAACCTTCGAATCATACTTGGAAGTGTAAATGACCAAGCAACCCTTTACGGTTAAAGGGAAAAGATCCAAGAAAGTACTAGAGTTGATTCGCTCTGATATGTGCGACCTCTTTGAGGAGTAAGGCATACTTATCAGAAAATGGGATTAACTCCCAACAGACTACACCATTTATGCCTCGGCAAAATAATGTGTTGTAAAGAAGGAATAGGACTCTTATAGATATGGGAAAGTAGAAAATGAGTTATTCGGAGTTACCTAATTCGGTTTTGGGATATGCCTTGGAAACAGCGGCGTTTATCCTGAACTTGATTCCTTTGGAAACTTGTACAGATATTCGGCTGTTTATAGGATACCCTAAGAAAACGAATTGAGATATGTAATATAGTCCAAAGGACCAGGTATTCGTTGATTGCATCAACGTTCGGTTCTTAGACATGGACTATATATGCAAGAATCACAAGCCCAAGAGTAGAGTAATACTTAATGTGCTTAGAGTGACTGATCAAGACTTAGAACCAGCCTAACTGAGTAGTTCACTACTATAATCTTTAGTCACTAAAGATACACCGGAGCGTCGTCGTAGTGGGAGGGTTGTTAGACAACCCAACAGGTTCATGTTTATAGGTGAGTCTTCGGACTTGTTACCTGGAGAACATGAAGCCGAACCCTGGATCTATGACGAGACGCTGAAAGATCAAGATGCTCAGTCTTGGCAAAAGTCGATCCGGATTCTTTTGTCTTCACATGGAAGATGGAAGTCAAGACAGATTTCCTAAATCGAAGTCTTGACGGGGCCATCTGTGTGGGACAGCCAGAGAGATTCATCGAAAAGAGCCAAGAGCATTCGGTAAGCAAGCTTAATCAATCTTAGGATTGAAGAAAGCTTCAAGATCTTGGACACATGCGGACCTATGAGAAAATCCATTTCATGGATTCATTCAAGGCATGTTTAGGTCCTGAGTGTAATAAAGAAGTGACAGAAAAGATGTGGTGTTTTCTCATTCTTTATGTAGACGACATCCTTCTAAATTGGCAACAATATGAAAGATGTTATCGGACATGAAGGGATGGTTGTCCGAGTAATTCAATGTAAGAGACTTAGGAGAAGTCGGGAATGTTCTTGGGATCAAAGTTATAAATGATCGCCAGAAAAGAACATAGAACTTATCTCGAGTCTCATACGTAAACACAATTCTTACTCGTTGCAACATACATAATTCCAAGAAAGGTCTTCACCTTTTAGATGTGGAATTCATCTATCTAAAGTTTTGTGTCTGACACAATAAAGGAGATAGATGAAGAGTAAGCAGTTCCCGGCACCTTAATGGTGGGAAGCTTAATGTATGTAATGCTATGCACGAGACTGATATCTGCTATGCCGTGGGCATGGTGGTGAGATATCATAGTAATCCTGGAAAGGATCACTCGACTGATGTAAAGAACATGTTTAGGTTCCTGAAGAGGACCAGGAATTATGTTCTGAGTTAACAAAGCAGTCAAGTTGTTTCCTTTGGATTACATAGAATTGGATTTCCAAATCAAACAGGGACAGTCGAAAGTCGAAGTCAGGCTATGTGTTCTCACTGTGAAGTGGAGCAGTCACATGGAAGAATGTAAAGCAGCGATGCATTACGGACTCTACCATGGAAACTGAAAGGATAACGGCCTCTGAGGCAGTTAAAAGGTCAGTGTGGCTCCAGAACTTCCTAAGGGACTTAGATGTGGTTTCTAGTTTACCCAAAGCATTTTGAATAGCGGTATTGGCAAACTTGAAATGCCACGAGTCCACAGTGGGAGATAACACGTAGAGCGCAAGTACCACCTGATTCGAGAGATCGTCTAGTAAGACGATGCAGTTGTCACCTAGATAGCATCGAAAGGATTGCCTGGTAAAACTGTTCACAGAAGCTCGTCCAGCGGAAGCGTTGGATAGGCGTGATAAGGTTGTGGGAATCTGATGTTTGGGAGAGGGCGACTAGACTTTTAGTATAAGTGGGAGATTGATGGAGTTGTATTCTAAATGTCTAGTTTAGTGCAAATACGGAACTCCTTATCTATGCCTTAATCTATGTATGATTCAAATATGATTGCATTTAATGCAATAGTCCTAGATATATACGTTGTAGATAGTATGGAGTGAGGAGACACGCGGAAGATCATACTATCGGTTACTCGTGTACTATCGAACAGTAGCTCACGACTTAGATGGACAGGGACAATCCATCGGTACGTCGTAGTGTGACTGGTAGATAGTCGGTCTTGACTATCATGTTACACTCGTACACTGTATTGAGCAGGACCACGGGAAGGCGTTCGATTTATACTAATCGGAGTAATCGAACTAGACCTCAGATATTACGGATATATGAGTTCCTAATCCCTATATAATTATAGGTGCGTGTGTCCAATGCTCGATTCTTTAATGTGCCAATGAGTGAGACTAATTGATTAGTCGAGATCCTCGGTATATTGGGAATCGGAATTGTACACACGGCATGCTATAGATTATAGACAGGAAACCGTGTCCCATTTATTGGGTTGATGATGTCCCCGAGATGAGCTCATAAAGTTTATCATGTAAACCCTGCAGGTGGATTCGTTCCACATGATAATAAGGATGAGTGGTACTAGTCTCGGATAATAAGAAATGAATTAATTTAATTATTAGTAATTAATTAATTCATGGACATGCGATATCTTAAACACGGGGAAAATCATATATGTAATTTCGGCGGAAATATTATTGGTAAAATAATATAGATTAATTAATTGGGAATTCAATTATAATTTTATAGTGGAATTAATTATAATTAAAATTGGATTTAATTAAAGGTTTTCTTTTAAGGACACCGGTTTAATTAAATTACAATTTAGCCTAATTAATTAATTGTCCTAAGGTCCCTAGTGTGGCCTATATAAACCCCTCCATCTCTCTTCTCTAACCTAAGTTTCGCCGCAATAATTAATTCTGTGGAGAGAAAATAATTGTTAGCGCAATTAATTTTTTTTCTCTACTTAATTAATTTAGTTTGCGCAATAACTTTTTCTGTAGAAATTATTTTGCTTGCGCAAATATATTTCTGGAGACAGAAAAACAGAACGCAGTATTTTATTTTTCTGCGTAAGAAAATAAAGAGAGCGAGAAAGGTTCAAGAGAGAAGAAGAAGAGAAAAGAACCGGAGGATCGTTGCCCACACAACGTCCGGGATCGAGGGCTAGGATACACACTAGAAGATCTGGGGTGTTCGCCAATTCGGCTTCTCCGAATCACGCATCAAAGGTAAAGAATCGAAAACCCTATTTCCGCATTGTTTTGATTCGATCTCGTACGTAATTATACAACGAACCAAAGATTGGTTTATTTGGCTTGGATTTGATGTTCTCGGACTGCTGGGAGGTCCTTGATCTCCGGCGTGGCAGTCGGATCGAGAAAATCTCGTCGGAAAAGCCAGAACGGGCGAAACCCGCTGCTGGAATCGCGACGATGTCGGCCGACATCGTTTCATGTGTATTTTAATGTCGGCCGACATTGGCCATGTCGGGCGACAGCCTTTTGGCGTCGGCCGACAGACAGGGCAGAATGCCCCGTTTTTGCGCGGTTGCATTTTCGGTGCAATGGCTGGGCGTGTTTCGGGTCTAGGGCTTCGTGTTAAGTACAGTGGGTACGCCGGGGGTCGACTGGGCTTGTCCGGATGTTCGAGTAGTCGAACGGACATGTCCTGGGTAGTCGATTTCCAACAATAAGAGCTTGCGATTTCCGTCTCAACTCGTCTAAAAGGTCAATCATCTCAAAAACGTTTTTAAGCGTTTCCTCGAATCGACTGGCCTTTATGAGTATCCTCATCGCCTCTTGTCTAGCCGCTACGTCATGTCTAAACATCTCCTTGAGTTTGAACATTATATCAAAATCAGTCCTTTCCTCATCGGTTAAGACATTTGTAGGCTCGGGAGGACAAAGCTCACTGAGCACAAACTTGTACTCTTTAACAGTCTGGACAATGTCTAGATCTCTATTCCAATCAATACATTTAGGGACCAGTGAGTTTAAATTCCTCAAGTATCACATAAAGTGGGTTCAAAGCCATATCCTAATCTATGAGCACATATAACAACAAACAATCGATTTAATCTCCGATATTATCTCCCTCAAATAATATCATTAAACCACTAATCACCTCTAAAATCCCATCAGATAAGGCAAGCCACGTTCGTGTGGACGTTTACCTATCCAACTTATTTAGCAATTAGATTTGCTTCGGTCGTACATCAATTATAGCGTTACTTCGTTGGGAAGAATACTATAAAGCGTACCTAAGTGTAAACCATTACTCAGTATCTAAGAAGATTGTTTGGGACACATATATTCACCGCAAGCCACGTTCGTGTGGACGTTTACGTTAACATACGCTCTTTTACTCCCTTCTATAACTGTCTACATCAATCGTTCCAAAATCCCATTCAATGTAGCAAGCCACGTTCGTGTGGACGTTTACTACACCAAAAGACTTTTACAATTGACTCCCAATTACTTGAATCATTTAATCTTGTAAATCAAGACGCGGAGAATCATAAGTGAAACTCGAAGTTTCTAACCAGTGATTCACCATGCGAACGACCCTATCTCTCATAAAATGAGGGAGCCGAGCAGACAATCGATCCATTTCAAGAAATGGTACGAAGGTCTCTAATTTGTGTCCTCGACATGACCAAGTGGCTTTGGCTCCATTCCACTCCCCGGGGTGAGAATGAGTCGACTTGAAATCAGTTTCAGAAAGACAAATTAGGCATTGTTTGATAAACTTAATCAATGTTTCTCGTAAAAGGAATTACAAGAATTCTCCTCCAATGACTTGTCTATACGAACTTCAAAAGCTCATAAAAGTCACCAAGAGAACAGCAATGGAGACCATGGATATGTTTCCATACCCTCTCCCACTTAGCTTTTTATAACAAAGGGATACGCTATCTAATGCATAATTAAATACACATAAGCATGCATACATGAAATAAAGCACATAGAATATTATCACATAATCAAAATAATACTAGAATATTATTTTCCGACTATTATGGCTTTATCGCATCTCCGTACGCATCTTCTAGTCTTTAGTCTTCGTTCTTGAATGCTCCATGTGACGGGAATATTAATTCCAATATTTAAATCTATTTATTTTTAATAAATCCAAAAGTTACTTAATTCGAAAATTAAGTCAATCGAATAAATCAAAATTAAAATTAAATATTATTAATATTTTTATTTATTTATTTTCCTATCTAATTCTATTAAATCTCTAGAATAATCTATCCAAGACCCACTTGAAATATTCTAGAAGACTTCTATAATAGAATAAGGAAATAAAATAAATTAGGACTCTTCTACTTTCCAAAATTAATTAATTTCTATGTCCATGAAAATTCCCATAACTAGGAATAATCAAATAGGAAATAAATTAATTTAATAATTAATTATTTTCCTTTCTAATTCCATTAAATCTCTAGAATCCTATTCTAAGTAGAACTTAGAATATTCTAGAAGACTTCCATAATAGAATAAGGAAATAAATTAAATCCAATTAATTCTTTTCCTATTTCCATGAGAATTTCCAAAAAAAAATTGGAATACTCAAAATAGGAAAACCGAATCAATTAGGAAAGTGAATCTAGGTAGGAGAACACGAGATCACGAGGACCCCGCGTCCCCCACCATCGATCGTCGGCCGGGGAGGAGCGCCGCCGCCACCTCAGCCCACGCGCCACCACCACCGGTGGCCGGCGTGGCCGAGGGTTCCCGCGGGCAGCCCCCACGCCCCCCTTCGATCGATCCTCATGGGATCGATCATCATGATCGATCCCCGGTCCTCCCTCTCTTCGTCTCCTCCGTCACACTTTTCCGATCGTCGTTTCGTCATCGATCCAACGTAAATAAATTACAAATTTATTACTACGCTCTCCGGTATCGATTCTCTACATGAAATCGACCTCATACAATTTCCGGAAAAATAAGAACAAGCATTCACCACACAAGAACATATATTGACATCACCGAGAGTTTAATAATCAAGAACATTATTATGACATTAATTAATAAAAATAAATCTAGCCATAATAATCGGAAACCCTGCAAGGTAGAACAATTTATCGAAAAATACCATGAACTAAAACCTCGCTCCGATACCAATTGTTGGAAATCGATATCCCGGAATTAATAAATTTAAATAAATAAATTATCTAATTAATTCCGACCGAAATCCTTTGGAGATCGAATATCCGGGGTTGTCAAAGTGCGGAACGACAACTCCAATCGAAATCCCGGTTGCCGGAAACCCGCCACGAACTTCCACGGGGATAGCCCAACCGAAGCCCTAGCCGCGGGGATAGCCCGCGGCTGTCCGGTCGAGCCTCCGTGTGGGGCTCGCGGCTGTTCGTAGCAGCCATAAGGGGCTGCCCAGCCATGCCCTATGTGATCGCACATCCGCCACGATCAAAATCGTGGCATGCGATCACCACAGCCCGCCACCGCGCGAGCGGCGGCTTCACCGCGCGAGCGGCGATCAGCCCGCGCAAGCGGCGATCGCGCCGTGCAAGCGGCGCTGAGCAATCGTACGGGCTGCTCCCAGCAGCCCGCTGGTCGTCCCCGGATGAGGCTTGCATCGTACGCGAGTCCGCTGCGGGAGAAACCGCAGCTCGCGTCGAGCCAATCCGGACGATCGAGCACGCGCTCGATCGGGTCTCGGCGTCCAGCCGAGGCTCGCCCCTCTCGACCCTCTCTTGCTCGAGCCGTTGAGCCGCCGGCGGTCCGGTGATCTTCGATCACCACCGCCCGGTTCAACCTCGACGAAGGTCGCGTTCTCGGATCTTGGTTCAAGATATTTTTACGATAATTAAACGATAAAATCATAAAGAGAGTTTTACGATTTACCTCGTTCTCGTTGTTCGGAAAAAAGAAAGAACTCAATTTGACGACCTTGAGATCTTCCCGCGTATTCCTTGCACTAGCTCGGACGTCGTGTGGGCGACGATCTACCGAACTCCATGGATCTCCCTCTCTACTTTCTCTCTCTAAAATTGTGATCTTCAACTTATGAGAATAGAGAAGACCATGTAGTGCTTTTATAGGCTACGTAGGGGATCTTAAGGAGGTGGAATATTGAGCTTCCAATATTAATGATTAAATTGAGTCCAAGCTCAAATCTATTAATCCATTAATATTAATTAATTCTATTTTCCACTATATAAAATTAATTGCACTCCCGATATTAAACCATATTATATCAAACAATATTTAGTATTATTTATTCCGTGTATTTAAGATATAAATATCCATGAATAAAATTAATTTATTGCTAATTAATTTATTCATCTCTTGTAACCGAGACTAGTACCATTCAACCTTAATTATTATGCGGAACAAATCCACCTGCAGGGTTTACATAATAATTCCTTATGAACTCATCTCGGGGATATTATCAACCCTTACGGGATACACTTTCCCGTCAAGTATTCACGGCATGCCATATATAAAATATAGTGACCCAACTTAACCGGTAATTAACCCAATAATTAAATCGGTTAATTCCTTTGGTAAATCAAAGTCACGTATATTAAATATACACACCCGCAATAGTATCGGGGATTAAGAATAAATTATCGCCGGCAATCCTAATCGATAAATCTCAAGCAGATCCGCTCAATACACCAAGTGTACAAGTGTGATAAAATAATCAAGACAGATTATTTTCTCTCTCACACAACGACTATACCGATGGATTGGTCCGTGTCCATCTAGGTCGTGAGCAACTGTTCGATTAAATACGAGTAACCGATAGTATGATCTTCTGTGTGGGCCCGACACACCATACTAACTACAACGTATAGAATTCAGGACTATAATTTGCATATATTTAATTATAAATAATTAAACGCAAATAATTGTTTATTTAATTAAATAGATTAATGGCAATGGATCGTGAGTTTCCGTTACTTAAATCTAGACATTAAGTACACAACTCCAACAACGGCGACCGCCGTTTGCCCTCCGCCGACCGCCGTTTGTCCGCGAACAGCAGCGCGACCTGCTGTTCCGAGCGCGTTTCCGGGTCGATTTTCCTCTTCCGACTACCGATCCGGAGGTCCTTGACCCCCAGTAGTCGAGGAATATGATCCACGACGCCCGGAACCCGATCTTAGATCCGATTTATTTTTAACGAAATAGAAAACGAAACGTATGCGGAATAAGGGTTTCGATTTCTTATACCTTTGTCGCGTGATTCGGAGAAGCCGAATTGTTGAGACCACGAAGCCTTCCGGTGTATGTCTCTATCCCCGACGTTCAGCCGTTGAGTGGGCAACGATCCGCTGAACCTTCCTCTTCTCCTTTCTCTCTTGAACCCACCGTAGGAATAATATCCTCAGAAATATATTTGCGCAAGCAAAATTATTTCTACAGAATTATTAGCGTTAAGCAGAGGAAAAATAATTGCGCAAGCTTTTATTTTCTCTGCAGAATTAATCTGTCTCAGAAATATAATTGCGCTAGCAATCAATTTCTCCAGAAAATAATAACAGCGCTAATCTATTTATTTTTACAGAAAAATAATTGCAAACAATTTATTTTTCTCTGCAAAAATAAAATAGCGGCGTTTCTTAGGTTTTGAGAAAGAAGAGGGTGAGGTATTTATAGAGCTACACCAGGGACCTTATGGAAATTAATTATTAGGCTAAATTGCAATTTAATTAACTCGGCGTCCTAAAAGGCAAACCTTAATTAAATTCCACAATTTTAATTATAATTAATTCCACTATAAAATTATAATTGAATTCCCAATAATTAATTTATATTATTTCAACAATAATAATTCCGCCGAATTACATATACGACTTTCCCCGTGTTTAAGATATCGTATGTCCACGAATTAACTTTAATTACTAATAATTAAATTAATTCGTTTCTTGTTATCCGAGACTAGTACCACTCATCCTTATTATCATGTGGAACGAATCCACCTGCAGGGTTTACATGATAAACTTTATGAGCTCATCTCGGGGACATCATCAACCCAATAAATGGGACACGGTTTCCTGTCTATAATCTATAACATGTCGTGTGTACAATTCTGATTCCCAATTTACCGAGAATATTGACTAATCAATTAGTCTCACTCACTAGTAAGTCAAAGAACCGAGAACTGGACACACGCACCTATAATTATATAGGGATTAGGAATTCGTATATCCGTAATATCTGAGGTCTAGTTCGATTACTGCGATTAGTATAAATCGAACGCCCTCCCGTGGTCCTGCTCAATACACCAAGTGTACGAGTGTAACATGATAGCCAACACCGACTATCTACCAGTCACACTACGACGTACCGATGGATTGTCCCTGTCCATCTAAGTCGTGAGCTACTGTTCGATAGTATATGAGTAACCGACAGTATGATCTTCCGCGTGTCTCCTCACGCCATACTGTCTACAACATATACATCAATGACTATTGCATTAAATGCAATCATGCTTGAATCATATCTCAAATTAAGGTATAGATAAGGAGTTCCGTATTTGCACTAAACTAGACATTTAGAATACAACTCCATCAATCTCCCACTTATACTAAAAGTCTAGTCGCCCTCTCCCAAACATCAGATTCCCATAACCTTATCACGCCTACCCAACGCTTTCGCTGGAAGAGCCTCTGTGAATGGTTTTACCAGGCAATCCTCTCGATGCTATCTAGGTGACAACTGCATCGTCTTACTAGACGATCTCTCGAATCAGGTGGTACTTGCGCTCTACGTGTTATCTCCCACTGTGGACTCGTGGCATTTCAAGCTTGCCAATACCGCTATTCAAAATAACTTTGGGTAAACTAGAAACCACATCTAAGTCCCTTAGGAAGTTCTGGAGCCACACTGACCTTTTAACTGCCTCAGAGGCCATTATCCTTTCAGTTTCCATGGTAGAGTCCGTAATGCATCGCTGCTTTACATTCTTCCATGTGACTGCTCCACTTCACAGTGAGAACACATAGCCTGACTTCGACTTTCGACTGTCCCTGTTTGATTGGAAATCCAATTCTATGTAATCCAAAGGAAACAAAAGGAAACAACTTGACTGCTTTGTAACTCAGAACATAATTCCTGTTCCTCTGCAGGAGCCTAAACATGTTCTTTACATCAGTCGAGTGATCCTTTCCAGAATTACTATGATATCTCACCACCATGCCCACGGCATAGTAGATATCAGTCTCGTGCATAGCATTACATACATTAAGCTTCCCACCATTAAGGTGCAGGGAACTGCTTACTCTTCATCTATCTCCTTTATTGTGTCGGACACAAAACTTTAGATAGACGAATTCCACATTTAAAAGGTGAAGACCTTTCTTGTAATTCTGTATGCTGCAACGAGTAAGAATTGTATTTATGTATGAGGCTCGAGATAAGTTCTATGTTCTTTTCTGGCGATCATTTATTACTTTGATCCCAAGAACATTCCCGACTTCTCCTAAGTCTCTTACATTGAATTACTCGGACAAACACCCTTTATGTCCGATAACATCTTTCATATTGTTGCCAATTTAGAAGGATGTCGTCTACATAAAGAATGAGAAAACACCACATCTTTTCTGTCACTTCTTTATTACACTCAGGACCTAAACATGCCTTGAATGAATCCATGAAATGGATTTTCTCATAGGTCCGCATGTGTCCAAGATCTTGAAGCTTCCTTCAATCCTAGGATTGATTAAGCTTGCTTACCGAATGCTCTTGGCTCTTTTCGATGAGTCTCTCTGGCTGTCCCACACAGATGGCCCCGTCAAGACTTCGATTTAGGAAATCTGTCTTGACTTCCATCTTCCATGTGAAGACAAAAGAATCCTGATCGACTTTTGCCAAGACTGAGCATCTTGATCTTTCAGCGTCTCGTCATAGATCCAGGGTTCGGCTTCATGTTCTCCAGGTAACAAGTCCGAAGACTCACCTATAAACATGAACCTGTTGGGTTTTCTAACAACCCTCCCACTACGACAACGCTCCGGTGTATCTTTAGTGACTAAAGATTATAGTAGTGAACTACTCAGTTAGGCTGGTTCTAAGTCTTGATCAGTCCCTCTAAGCACATTAAGTATTACTCTACTCTTGGGCTTGTGATTTTGCATATATATAGTCCATGTCTAAGAAGCGAACGTTGATGCAATCAACGAACATCTGGTCCTTTGGACTATATTACATATCTCAATTCGTTTTCTTAGGGTATCCTATAAACAGCCGAATATCTGTACAAGTTTCCAAAGGAATCAAGTTCAGGATAAACGCCGCTGTTTCCAAGCCATATCCCAAAAACGAATTAGGTAACTCCGAATAACTTATTGTCTACTTTCCCATATCTATAAGAGTCCTATTCCTTCTTTACAACACATTATTTTGCCGAGGCATAAATGGTGTAGTCTGTTGGGAGTTAATCCCATTTTCTGATAAGTATGCCTTACTCCTCAAAGAGGTCTGCACATATCAGAGCGAATCAACTCTAGTACTTTCTTGGATCTTTTCCCTTTAACCGTAAAGGGTTGCTTGGTCATTTAAACTTCCAAGTATGATTCGAAGGTTGGAAGGTCCTTTCCTTCAACCTAGCTGAGTGGTCCATCAGCTTTCATCCTTTTGAATCGTACTTAAGTTAAAATGATTTAGCCTAAGATTCCATAAGTACATTTGATTCATCCTAGAAGGATCTTTACTCTTATTGGGGTTAGACAATGTGTTATTTTCTCCGGTGAGTTGCATCGTGGAAGAACACGGATTTAGTATTAAATTGTCTATCAATGTACCAGAATTGATAATATCCCCGTTTCCTACTCTGAAAAGTATGAAACTATCAGAAGAAACGGAATATCCATTCTAAGCCAATTTAGAAATCCGAAATGAAAATTCTTTCTAAATGCCGGCACATAAAGACAATTTATTAGAACTAAAATCCTACGGTTTGAAACCATTTAACATCTCCCACTGCAACGGCTGTTACCTTAACATTATTGCCCATGTAGGTTATTACTTCTTCCTTTCTAAGTCTCCGGGTTTCCTGGAACCCCCGCATTTAAGTGCAAACATGATTTGTGGTTCCCGTATCCACACACCAGGTACTGGTGGATAACACCACTAAGCATGTTTCGGTGACTAAGGAAGAATCAACTCCTTGTTGCTTGAGAGGACAATTAAAACTCCCAGTATCCAAACTGCTTACAACGGAAGCACTTACCCCTTGGGTTTGCTTTTCCCATTCCGTGGTCCAGATATATTAGGCCCACTGGGTTTCCGTATTTTCTTCTTCTTCCTTTTGCCGCCCGAAGGCCTAGGAAGAGCCAATTTCTCAGCCACAAGTGTTTTGAGAGCCATTAAAGATTCCCTCAGCCGCTTGAAGTTCAACCAGGAGCTCCGCCATTGAATAAGACCTCTTATCCATGTTATATTTTAGGCGGAACTGCTCAAAACATCTCGGCAGAGACTGGAGCACAAAATCAACCTGGGTTACCCCATTGATAATTGTTCCTAGAATCTCTATCTCATTAAGATAGCCCATCATTCTAAGAACGTGATCCCTCACGGGCGTTCTTTCCGACATGATGGCCGTCATGAGTTGCCTCATTTCACTTTGTCTGGCTGTCCTGTCATGATAACCAAAAACTTCTTGAGGTTAAGCATCATATCATAGGTAATAGTCATGGCATGATCCTGATGTCGCAGCACATTTGACATGAAAGTCATAATGTTGCTCCGCGTCATCTCATAGCCTTGATCCATTTCCAATGAGCTTCCTTTCCTCAGTAGTGGAAGCATCATTTGGTTCAGCAGGTCAATTGACTTGGAGTACATATTTGTACTCCTCTGCAGTTAGGACAATGTCCAAGTTTCTTTTCAAATCTATAAAATCAGGTTTAGTGAGTTTGTTGACTTTTAATGGGAATAATACCATATAAAACAAACAATGAGTTTAATTCGATATCATTTTCCTCAAGTGATATCATTAAACTACCAATCATTTCCAAAATCCCATCAGACATAGCAAGCCACGTTCTTGTGGACGTTTACCAGTCCAAATGATTTTATGATTGGATTTCACTTCGGTCGTACATCATCATAGCAGTGACTCCGATGGGGAGGATACTATAAAGCGTACCTAAGTGTATACCATTTCTCAGTACTAAGTCCACCGCTCGGGAACTACATGTCCACCGCAAGCCACGTTCTTGTGGACGTTTACGTTGACATGCGGTCCTCCACGACTTTCTATAACTGTCGAGCCTCAATTAATCCCAAAGTTCCGTTTCCATTTAGCAAGCCACGTTCTTGTGGACGTTTACTAAAACAAACAACTTTATTAATTGAATCTCACTTATTTAAATTTCATAGAATCTTAATTAACCCAAAGTACCGTTTCCATTTAGCAAGCCACGATAGTGTGGACGTTTACTAAAACAAACAACTTTGTTAATTTACTCTTACATTTATTAAATTTCACAATTTTATTAATCAAAGCTTGATATCTAGTAAGTGAAACTCGAAGTTTCTAACCAGCGATCAATCATGCAATTGAGCCCTATCTCTCACAAAGTGAGGGAGCCAATCAGGCAATCGATCTAGTCATCGAATGACTCGAAAGTCTCTAATCTGTGTCATCGACATAACCAAGCGCTTTGGCTCCATTCCACTCCCCGGGGTGAGAATGAGTCGAGTTGAAATTAGTCTTTGAATGACAGATTAGGCATTGCTTTTGAGAAATATAATTGTTCAATTTTATAAGTGGATTTTAAATTCGAATTTTGATCCAGTGATATCCGTGTATCGACTTTATCCGATAGGGAGGATGACACTAAAGCCAACTCGTAAGTCAATACACATCACATTCAAAACAGATAATGGAGACCGCGGGATTGTTTCCAATCCCTCTCCCACTTAGTATTTTACGATAAGGGATAACATGCATAAATAATTTAAGCATAATAATAAACACGTAAATCACATAAAAAGCAATTAACGTGGCCCCGATTATTATGGCCTTAAATATTTTCCAATGCACGTCTCTTGGAACTTCATCTCGTTGCTCGTCTCGATCTCGGTCCACCACCGACTCGCTCGAGGGTCAAGAGACGAACTCCTCCCACTGGAGCCTCGTCTCGAGCCTCGTTGAGTCGTCCGTGGGGTCGAACGAACCCCAGCCCCGCTGCTGCCCATCGCGAACACGGGGTGTGTTCGATGGATGCCTGTTGCCGGTTCCCTCTCCTCGATCCTCGTTTCTCCGGGTTTTGATCTCGTCTCGATCCACCAAAATTAGTAAGAAAAATTACAAGAATAAACTTACTAAATCCGGCATCGATCCTATACAAGGTGATCGACCCTATACATGTCCCGGATACAACGAAAAATAAATGAACCTAACGACTCAACCCGTCGTTTTTATCTATTATAAACAAGCATCGTTTTTCCAAAACAAAATCAATCTCGACAAGCCCGAGAGTTTAATCAAAACCACAAATTAAAGCACAACATACAATCACAACGTTGGCCATAATAACCGGGTTCGAACCTGCAAAACAAATCTCGCAAAAATACAACGAATCGACAAAACTTGGCTCTGATACCAATTGTTGGAAATCGACTACCCGGGATGCGTTCGTTCGATCACTCGAACATCTGAACGATCCCAGTCGACCTCCAGGTCCATTACTCCGTTCACGTGCCAGCCCGTGTACCGATTCACGCCCAGCCATTGCCCCGAAGGACAACCGCGCGAACCAGAGCTGGCTGCCCGAAAAACAGCGAAACGGCGACCGCCGTTTGCCCTCCGGCGACCGCCGTTTGTCCGCGAACAGCAGCGCGACCTGCTGTTCCGAGCGCATTTCCGGGTCGATTTTCCTCTTCCGACTACCGATCCGGAGGTCCTTGACCCCCAGTAGTCGAGGAACATGATCCACGACGCCCGGAACCCGATCTTAGATCCGATGTATTTTTAACGAAATAGAAAACGAAACGTATGCGGAATAAGGGTTTCGATTTCTTATACCTTTGTCGCGTGATTCGGAGAAGCCGAATTGTTGAGACCACGAAGCCTTCCGGTGTATGTCTCTATCCCCGACGTTCAGCCGTTGAGTGGGCAACGATCCGCTGAACCTTCCTCTTCTCCTTTCTCTCTTGAACCCACCGTAGGAATAATATCCTCAGAAATATATTTGCGCAAGCAAAATTATTTCTACAGAATTATTACTGCGCTAATCTAAATTAATTAAGCAGAGGAAAAATAATTGCGCAAGCTTTTATTTTCTCTACAGAATTAATCTGTCTCAGAAATATAATTGCGCTAGCAATCAATTTCCCCATAAAATAATAACAGCGCTAATCTATTTATTTTTACAGAAAAATAATTGCGCAAACAATTTATTTTTCTCTGCAAAAATAAAATAGCGGCGTTTCTTAGGTTTTGAGAAAGAAGAGGGTGAGATATTTATAGAGCTACACCAGGGACCTTATGGAAATTAATTATTACACTAAATTGCAATTTAATTAACTCGGCGTCCTAAAAGGCAAACCTTAATTAAATTCCACAATTTTAATTATAATTAATTCCACTATAAAATTATAATTGAATTCCCAATAATTAATTTATATTATTTCAACAATAATAATTCCGCCGAATTACATATACGACTTTCCCCGTGTTTAAGATATCGTATGTCCACGAATTAACTTTAATTACTAATAATTAAATTAATTCGTTTCTTGTTATCCGAGACTAGTACCACTCATCCTTATTATCATGTGGAACGAATCCACCTGCAGGGTTTACATGATAAACTTTATGAGCTCATCTCGGGGACATCATCAACCCAATAAATGGGACACGGTTTCCTGTCTATAATCTATAGCATGCCGTGTGTACAATTCTGATTCCCAATTTACCGAGAATATTGACTAATCAATTAGTCTCACTCACTAGTAAGTCAAAGAACCGAGAACTAGACACACGCACCTATAATTATATAGGGATTAGGAATTCGTATATCCGTAATATCTGAGGTCTAGTTCGATTACTGCGATTAGTATAAATCGAACGCCCTCCCGTGGTCCTGCTCAATACACCAAGTGTACGAGTGTAACATGATAGTCAAGACCGACTATCTACCAGTCACACTACGACGTACCGATGGATTGTCCCTGTCCATCTAAGTCGTGAGCTACTGTTCGATAGTATATGAGTAACCGACAGTATGATCTTCCGCGTGTCTCCTCACGCCATACTGTCTACAACATATACATCAATGACTATTGCATTAAATGCAATCATGCTTGAATCATATCTCAAATTAAGGTATAGATAAGGAGTTCCGTATTTGCACTAAACTAGACATTTAGAATACAACTCCATCATAGTATGGCTTACCGATTTTTGGTACACAAGTCTGATAATCCAGACGTGCATAAAGGTACCACGATTGAATCGAGAAATGCTTCATTTTTCGAAAATATCTTTCCTTGTAAAGAAAGAGAAGAATCAAGTTCTAATAAAAGAACTTATGAACCTGATGTCGACACAACACCTGTTGGTGACGATCAGGTAGACGAAGAGGTTATTGAACCTTGACGTGGTAAAAGGATAAAAACGGCTAAGTCGTTTGGACCTGATTTTATTATGTATTTATTGGATGACGAGCCAAAATTCTACGGGGAAGCTCTATCCAAACCAGATGCACCGCTCTGGGAAGAAGCTATTAATAGCGAAATAGAGTCTATTCTGCAAAATCACACGTGGAAGTTGGTTGATCTTCCACCGGGTTGTAAACCTTTAGGATGTAAATGGATCCTAAAGAAAAAGTATAAAGCAGATGGAACGGTCGATAAGTTTAAAGCTCGTTTGGTAGCCAAAGGGTTTAAACAAAGAGAAGGATATGATTTCTTTGATACATATTCACCTGTAACCAGAATATCGTCTATTCGGGTGCTTATTGCGATTGCTGCTTTGCACACTCTCGATATTCATCAGATGGATGTGAAAACTGCGTTTCTGAACGGTGAATTGGAAGAAGAAATTTATATGGAACAACCCGAGGGGTTTGTATCACCTGGACAAGAGAAAAAGGTGTGCAAATTGATAAGGTCGTTGTACGGACTTAAGCAAGCTCCTAAACAATGGCATTTGAAATTTGATAACATTATGATATTAAATGGATATAAAATCAACGAGTGTGACAAATGTGTGTATATCAAGGGAACACCTGATTCATTTGTCATAGTCTGTCTATATGTAGACGACATGTTAATCATGGGTAGTACTCGTGAATTGATCATGAATACTAAAGCAATGTTAAAAAGAAAATTTGACATGAAAGATTTGGGAGTTGCTGATTTAATCCTCGGGATTAAAATTGAAAGAACCCCGAATGGAATTGTCTTATCACAATCTCATTATGTTGAGAAAGTGTTAAAGAAATTCAATGCCCATGATGGTCCTACGAGTAGGACGCCGATTGACTTAAGTATAAATCTTGCTATCAATAAGGCTGAACCTGTAGCTCAGTTAGAGTATTCTCAAGTTATAGGCAGTCTGATGTACTTAACAAATTGTACACGTCCAGACTTGGCCTATCCTGTGAATAAACTGAGTAGGTATACAAGCAATCCCGGTGTTGAACACTGGAATGCTTTGAATCGGGTTTTAAAGTATTTGAAATACACCCGAGAGTATGGGCTATACTATACGAGATATCCTAATGTACTTGATGGATATTGTGATGCTAGTTGGATATCTGATTCTAAAAGTTCACATTCCACTAGTGGTTACGTCTTCTGTATCGGGGGCGGAGCAGTTTCGTGGAAGTCAACGAAACAAACGTGTATAGCCAGATCCACCATGGAATCTGAGTTTATAGCTTTAGATAAAGGTGTTGGAAATCGATATCCCGGGTTATCAAAAAAAATGCGGAAAGTAATAACCTGACCGAAATCCTTCATCACCGGAGATCCGAACGCGAACCATCGCACGAGCCGGGGCCCGACCGAATACTCAGCGAGGCCCGAAGGCCGCGAGCACTCAGCCGAGCCCCCGCACGGGGCTCGCGATCATCTCCATGATGATCGCTGGGGATGCACGAGGCATCCCCGGGGCTGCTCGTAGCAGCCCGCAGCGAGCTCACGGGCTCGCTGCTCGCGGGGGGGTTCGATCCTCCCCGCATCGCCGCTGCGGAAAAACCCCGCAGCTTGATACGAGGCGCTGCGGGTAAACCCGCAGCTCACCCGCGCGATCGAACCCTAGGTTCGATCGCCCCCTTGGCTCCAGCCGAGGGCTTCAGCCCGCGACGCCGCCGGTCGAGGAGGGCTGGGGTTCTCCCGCCGTGGCACCAGCCCACGGCGAACCCCGGCGATCGACCCTCGGTCGATCCCATGCCCCGGCGTCCAGCCGGGGCTCCTCCCTTCGTCCGCGCGCCGGCGGTCGAACCCTAGGGTTCGGCCGCCTCCCTCGATCCCATCGAGGGTTCCTCGATCTTCGCCGGGGATCTCGAATCCCCGTCCCCGAAGTTCGTACGTTTATCCGGATCGTGTGTTCATGTATATGCTACAATTAACATCACATAAAATCATAGAAGGGTTTATGATTTTACCTTTGATTCGTTGTTCGGAGAAACGAAATCAAACACCTTTGAAGACCTTCGAATCTTCCAAAGTATTCCTTGCACTCTGTTCGAACGTCGTGTGGGCGACGATCTATCGAACTCCTATGGATCTCCTTCAACTCTCTAGAACTATCAAATATTGATATTCTTGTCTTATCCTTTATGAAGGCCATGTAGTGCTTTTATAGGCTACGTAGGGGATCTAAAGGAGGTGGAATATTGGGCTTCCAATATTGAAGATTAAATTGAGTCCAATGCTCAAGTCCATTAATCCTTATCAATATTAATTAATTTATTTTCCACTATATAAATTAATTGCACTCCCAATATTAAACCATATTATATCAAATAATATTTCTCCGGTAGTATTATTTATTCCGTGTATTTAAGATTTAAATATCCATGAATAAAATTAATTTATTGCTAATTAATTTATTCATCTCTTATATCCGAGACTAGTACCGTTCAACCTTAATTATTATGCGGATTAAATCCACCTGCAGGGTTTACATAATAATTCCTTATGAACTCATCTCGGGGATATTATCAACCCTTCCGGGATACACTTTCCCGTCAAGTATTCACGGCATGTCATATATAAAATATAGCGACCCAACTTAACCGGTAATTAACC
This sequence comes from Euphrasia confusa, assembly GCA_954870475.1. Lineage (NCBI taxonomy): Eukaryota > Viridiplantae > Streptophyta > Magnoliopsida > Lamiales > Orobanchaceae > Euphrasia > Euphrasia confusa. The sequence continues at coordinate 15,967,993 of OX940958.1, forward strand.
CAATAACTAAATCGGTTAATTCCTTTGGAAAATCAAAGTCACTTATATTAAATATACACACCCGTAATAATATCGGGGATTAAGAATAAAATACTCTGAGATTTAAATTGATTATCCAAGGCAATCCTAATCAATAAATCTCAAGCGATCCGCCCAATACACCAAGTGTACAAGTGTGATAAAATAATTAAGATAAATTATTTTCTCTCTCACACAACGACTATACCGATGGATTGGTCCATGTCCATCTAGGTCGTGAGCAACTGTTTGATTAAATACGAGTAACCGATAGTATGATCTTCTGTGTGCCCATGCAACACCATACTAACTACAACGTATAAAATCCAGGACTATATTTTGCATAATTAATTAATAATAATTAAATGCAAATAATTGTTTATTAATTAAATAGGTTAAATGCTATGACCGGGAGTTTACCGATACTTAAATCTAGACATTAAGTACACAACTCCAACAATCTCCCACTTGTACTAAGGTCTAGTCATTTCCTCCAAACTCCCGACTCCCATACTCATCACGTGCTTAAGTTATACTTCCCAGAAGTATTATGTGAATGAGCAATCTAGGTTGTCGCTCTGAAGTTATCTTGGTGACTACTGCGTCGTCTCCCTAGACGATGACTCGAATCAGGTGGTACTTGCTCTATGTGTTATCATCACCTTTTGAACTTATGACTTCTTCCAGTTTACCATGCACCGCTATACAATAGCCTTTGGCAAACCAAGAGTATTATCCAAGTCCAGAGGTCATCCCGGAACCTAACCAAAACTTCCGCTGCCTCTAAGGCTGATATTTGGTTTATGATAGAGTCCGAGAAGCATCATGCTTATCACTCTTTCATCTTTAGGTTCCACCTCCTTCTAAAAGTGAACACATAGCCTGATATCGACTTACACTGGTCTTTCTCTGATTTTTGATCTGAGAAATTGTAATCCAAGAAGATTTCGCCTTGCTCCGTAAGCCAGTACTTTGAAAGTACTCTTACAGCATTCGAACATCCCTTATCTAGATTACTTTGATATCCTCCCACTATGCCAACCGCATAGTTGATATCAGGTTCTTGTTTTACAATATTGCATCTATAAAGCTTTCCACGCTCAACGTGCAGGAAACTGCTTTGTCTTTATCTATCTCCTTCATGTGTTCAAGACACATACCCTTTAGATAGATGTATATTCTGTCCCTGAAAGGCAATAACCTTTCTCAGAAGTATGCATGTTTAAAACAAACCATAATCGTATAAGATATCTAGGAGAAGTACAATGTTCTTATCTAGAGATCGAAAGATCTCAAGAACATGCTCTAACTTCTACTCAATCTTATATCTCAACTCATTTAGACAACCATTATCTTATGTCTGACAATATCTTTACATTGTTGCCAATGATAAAATGTTATCTACATAAAATCTCCGAGAAACACCACCTTGTTTCCATTACGTTTCCAATACACCTTTCGTCTATGCCTTTTGATGAATCCATCAAATGGATTATCCCATCAATTCGCAAATTCCACAACTCATAGCTTTGTTTCAATCCATAATGGATTTACCAAGCTTGTACTCTAAATGATCTTGCCTCTTAACAATAATCCTTATTGTTTTCTAAGCAGGCACATTTAGATCTAGTACTGCCTTTGTGCAGAGCTAGGGATTGATTTCATCTTTACCAGATCCAGAGTTAAAACTCTTCTAGTCTTATGAACATCTCCGGTTGTCTTAACAACCTCCCACTGCAATGGCGTCCCGGTGTATAACAGTAATAATAGTAGGTGTAGTATGTGGTGTACCTCTACTCGGTTAGGCTGGTTCTCAGTCTTCTCTTTTCTCATTCCAAAGTATCTTTGTCAGTTAGGGCATTGTAGTTCATCTAATAGTCTTCTTCTAAGAACCGGGTGAGGACACCCCTCTGGCTCATAGTACTATTGAACATACAATTTACTTGCTCTTCTAGGATATTCTACAACCACACAGAATGTGCCGTTGTATCCAGAAATATCCATAGAACATAGGTAGTTTCGAATAAACTTGTCCTTTTACTATTAGAATTCTATTTCTTATCCCTGACACACCATGTCTACACTCCAGTGTATGGTGCAGTCCTTTTGAGACTTAATCTCAATCTATGCAATGTGTTGTTTAGATAGGTGATAGCCTCCGCGAACAAGTCGCAGGCTTTAAATGGATATACTTTGAAGGTTCCCCATAATAGCTTTGTGTCTATTGACTAGTCAAAACACTTTGCTTTTATGGCACATCAAGTATTCTAATCCATCTTTAAGTATTCCTTAAAGGGAACTACTCATACCTTTCTATTTCACACATATATCTGCATATATCATTTTTGATCATTCTTAATACTTGTCCGAATTCTATCCTTTATCGAAAGGTATGCTTAGTTGTATTTTCTTCCAAATTCAATTCTTAGGTCGGAAGGTCCATTCCCTCAACTATAATTGATTAAATCAATTTCGACCTTTTGAATCTTTATTTGAATAAATACTACTAAGTATAAGAATTCACAAGTATAATGATTAATAAAGAAATACATCTAATAAGTAAAACAAGTTATACATATCGGTTCGTCGCATCGTGGTAGACTAAGGATTTATCATTCATATATTGCTATCTAATGTACCAGAATAGATATCACCATTATTTCTTATCCAAACCATCAAATGATTAAAGAAATAAAATATCCATTGATAGAAATCCAGAACAAAAGTTCTTTCCAAAGTAAAAAGGTACATAAAGCAATAAACTTGAAATGAAATCCTATAATTATCAAAACAGATAAATGTCTTCCACTGCAACCGCTGCTTCCTCAACAGCTTCGCCCATGTGGACTCGAACTCTTCTTCTCTAAGTCGCTGGGTTTTCTGGAACCCCTGCATTCAAGAATGCACATACCGTCAGTGGTTCCATATCTACACACCAGAATTCTGGTAGATAATACCGCTGACTATGTTTTTACGACTAAAGAAAAATTCGTACCTTTGAGAAGACAAGATATAGACCCCCAGTACTCAGACTGCTTTCCTTGGGGATATTTGCCAGAAGGCTTCTTTATCCCACCCTTTGGTCCAAGTCCCTTAGGACTACTGGATCCACTTGTCTTCTTCTCCTTTTCCTTATGTACGCCCTTAGGTTCGAAACCTTTGGCCTTGGCTACAAGAGCTTGCGACTGTCTCAACTCGTCTAAAAGATCTAGCATCTCAAAAACGTGTTCAAGCGTTTCCTCGAAGCAACTGACCTTTATGAGTATCCTCATCGCCTCTTTTCTAGCCTTTACATCATGTCTAAACATCAACTTGAGTTTTAGCATGACATCATGATTAGTGGCTAATGCAAGAGCACTATCCCACTTTTCAAAGTCAACTATTTCCTCATCAGTTGAGTTAATGGTAGGTCTAGGAGGACAAGTTTCGCTGAGTACATCTTTGTACTCCTTTACAGTCTGAGTAATGTCTAACTCTTTATTCCATCCAACACAGTATGGAACCAGTGCGTTGAATTCCTTAAGTATTAACGAAAGTGGATTCATAGCTATTCTCTAAACCTATAAGCACATATAAACAAACAATTAATTTAATATCCGATATTATCTCCCTCAAATAATATCATTAAATTACTAATTACGTCTAAAATCCCATCAGGTAAGGCAAGGCACGTGGTGTGGACGTTTACCCACCTAAATGATTTAGCAATTAGATTTTCTTTGGTCATACATCGATTATAGCGTAACTTCGTGGGGAAGAATACTATAATGCGTATCTAAGTGTAAACCATTACTCAGCACCAAAGTACATCGTTTGGAATTGCTACATCACCGCAAGCCACGTGGTGTGGACGTTTACGATAATTTCACAACTCTTCACAATTACTTACAACTGTCTACATCAATTAATCCAAAATCCGTCAGTATAGCAAGCCACGTGGTGTGGACGTTTACTACACTAAGAGACTTTTATAATTGACTCCCAGTTACAAGATCCATTCGATTCTCGTAGATCAAGACGCGGAGAATCATAAGTGAAACTCGAAGTTTCTAACCAGTGATTCACCATGCGAACAACCCTATCTCTCATTAGATGAGGGAGCCGAGCAGACAATCGATCCATCTATCAAAGAATGGTACGAAGATCTCTAATTTGTGTCATCCACATGACCAAGTGGCTTTGGCTCCATTCCACTCCCCGGGGTGAGAATGAGTCGACTTGAAGTCAGTTTCAGAAAGACAAGTTAGGCATTGTTTGATAAACTTGATCAATGTTTCTTGTAAAAGGAATTACAAGAATTCTCCTCCAATGACATATATATATATGAACTTTGAAAGCTCATAAATGTCACTAAGAGAACAGTAATGGAGACCACGGGAATGTTTCCATCCCCTCTCCCACTTAGCTTTTTATAACAAAGGGATATGCTATCTAATGCATAATTAAACACATAAGCATGCATACAAGCAATAAAGCACATAGTATCACATAGTCAAAATAATGCTAGAAAATTATTTTCCCGACTATCATGGCTTTATTCCATCTCCGTACGCATCTTCTAGTCTTCAGTCTTCGTTCTTGAATGCTTCATGTGACGAGAATATTAATCCCAATATTTAAATCTATTTATTTTTAATAAATCCAAAAGATACTTAATTCGAAAATTAAGTCAATCGAATAAATCAAAAATAAAATTAAATATTATTAATACTCATTTATTTATTTATTTTCCTATCTAATTCTATTAAATCTCTATAATAATCTATCCAAGTAAAACTTGGAATATTCTAGAAGACTTCTATAATAGAATAAGGAAATAAATTAGGACTCTTCTACTTTCCAAGATTAATTAATTTCCATTACTATGAAAATTCCCATAAAATAGGAATAATCAATTAGGAAATAAATCAATCATAAATTAACTTTTATTCCTTTCCAATTCTATTAAATCTCTAGGATCCTATTCCAAGTAGAACTCGGAATACTCTAGAAGACTTCCATAATAGAATAAGGGAATAAAATAAATTCCAATTAATTCTTTTCCTAATCCATGAGAATTCCCATAAATAGGAAAACTTAAATAGGAAAACCGAATTAATTTAGGAAAGTGAATCTAGGTAGGAGTAGCATGAGATCGGGAGACCCCACGCCACCCCACCTTCGACCGACCGGCCCCCGGGGAGGAGCACCGCCGCCCAGCCACGCCGGCCAGCCACCGAACCGGCGGCAGCCCGCGGCAGGGGCGATCGGGCCCCTCTCCCATGCCATTGATCGATCTCATCATGGGATCGATCCAATCGATCCCCGGTCCTCCCTCACGTCTTCTCCTTCGTCACATGTGTTCTCCGGCGGTCGTCTCGACATCGATCCAACGTAAATAAATTACAAGAATTAAATTTACAATTCCGGTATCGATTCTATACATGAAATCGACCCTATACATTTTCCGGAAAACATAGAACGTAATAATAAATCCTAAATTCGGTCAACCCCCGAATTTTTACTATTACAAACATTCATCCACACAAAACGAATCTCGACATGTCCGAGAGTTTAATAAACGAATAATCATGATAATTAATTAACACAATAATTAAATCCAACCATGATAGCCGGAAATCCCTGCAAGGTAGAACGATAATAGAACATATACATGAACACGAAACCAAACTCTCTGATACCAATTGTTGGAAATCGATATCCCGGGTTATAAAAAAAATGCGGAAAGTAATAACCCGACCGAAATCCTTCATCACCGGAGATCCGAACGCGAACCACCGCACGAGCCGGGGCCCGACCGAATACTCAGCGAGGCCCGAAGGCCGCGAGCACTCAGCCGAGCCCCCGCACGGGGCTCGCGATCATCTCCATGATGATCGCTGGGGATGCACGAGGCATCCCCGGGGCTGCTCGTAGCAGCCCCGCAGCGAGCTCACGGGCTCGCTGCTCGCGGGGGGGTTCGATCCTCCCCGCATCGCCGCTGCGGGAAAACCCCGCATCTTGATACGAGGCGCTGCGGGTAAACCCGCAGCTCACCCGGCGATCGAACCCTAGGTTCGATCGCCCCCTCGGCTCCAGCCGAGGGCTTCAGCCCGCGACGCCGCCGGTCGAGGAGGGATGGGGTTCTCCCGCCGTGGCACCAGCCCACGGCGAACCACGGCGATCGACCCTCGGTCGATCCCATGCCCCGGCGTCCAGCCGGGGCTCCTCCCTTCGTCCGCGCGCCGGCGGTCGAACCCTAGGGTTCGGCCGCCTCCCTCGATCCCATCGAGGGTTCCTCGATCTTCGCCGGGGATCTCGAATCCCCGTCCCCGATGTTCGTACGTTTATCCGGATCGTGTGTTCATGTATATGCTACAATTAACATCACATAAAATCATAGAAGGGTTTATGATTTTACCTTTGATTCATTGTTCGGAGAAACGAAATCAAACACCTTTGAAGACCTTCGAATCTTCCCACGTATTCCTTGCACTCCGTTCGAACGTCGTGTGGGCGACGATCTATCGAACTCCTATGGATCTCCTTCAACTCTCTAGAACTATCAAATATTGATATTCTTGTCTTATCCTTTATGAAGGCCATGTAGTGCTTTTATAGGCTACGTAGGGGATCTAAAGGAGGTGGAATATTGGGCTTCCAATATTGAAGATTAAATTGAGCCCAATGCTCAAGTCCATTAATCCTTATCAATATTAATTAGTTTATTTTCCACTATATAAATTAATTGCACTCCCAATATTAAACCATATTATATCAAATAATATTTCTCCGGTAGTATTATTTATTCCGTGTATTTAAGATTTAAATATCCATGAATAAAATTAATTTATTGCTAATTAATTTATTCATCTCTTATATCCGAGACTAGTACCGTTCAACCTTAATTATTATGCGGATTAAATCCACCTGCAGGGTTTACATAATAATTCCTTATGAACTCATCTCGGGGATATTATCAACCCTTCCGGGATACACTTTCCCGTCAAGTATTCACGGCATGTCATATATAAAATATAGCGACCCAACTTAACCGGTAATTAACCCAATAACTAAATCGGTTAATTCCTTTGGAAAATCAAAGTCACTTATATTAAATATACACACCCGTAATAATATCGGGGATTAAGAATAAAATACTCTGAGATTTAAATTGATTATCCAAGGCAATCCTAATCAATAAATCTCAAGCGATCCGCCCAATACACCAAGTGTACAAGTTTGATAAAATAATTAAGATAAATTATTTTCTCTCTCACACAACGACTATACCGATGGATTGGTCCATGTCCATCTAGGTCGTGAGCAACTGTTTGATTAAATACGAGTAACCGATAGTATGATCTTCTGTGTGCCCATGCAACACCATACTAACTACAACGTATAAAATCCAGGACTATATTTTGCATAATTAATTAATAATAATTAAATGCAAATAATTGTTTATTAATTAAATAGGTTAAATGCTATGACCGGGAGTTTACCGATACTTAAATCTAGACATTAAGTACACAACTCCAACAAAAGGGATAATTATAGTTTAGTACCTGAACTATAGACACTTTCAGAATTTGGTGGCTCATCTTTTTTTTTTTGGTGGTTTAGTACCTGAACTAAAGCTTAATTAGACTTTAATGGCTGGAGTGGCGGATCCCGGCGACACGTGCCTGTCACGTGCTTCTTTTAATATCAAATGTGAGTTCTGGAGGGTATTATTGACATTTCCTTATTTTAATTAGATTAAAGAAATTAAAAATTAAAAATTAGATTAAAGAAATTATAAATATCATTTAAAATACAAATAATTTTTTAAAAATATATTGAGGCTCAGATCTTTAAAGACAGAAGAATCTCCGCTCCGTCATGGCTGCGAAACCACCGGTTGCATCGGAGTCAAAATCTCAGACACCATCCCACGTCAAGATACGGGTCGGGTTTTACTCCATTGCCCGAATCGAAAAAGCTCAGAAAAAATCAAGATTCATAGCCCCTTTCGTAAAATTAGGGTTTTCAGTCGCACAGGAAGACGATACAATTAACGAACATTCTTTCTCTCTCTCCTTCTCCATCGAGGTTTGGTTGTGTAAGTAAGAATACACAACAAACAAACACACACATAATTGTACATTCAGTACATTCACACACACACATATATATATATATATATATATATATATATATATATATATATATATATATATATATATATATATATATATATATATATATATATATATATATGTATATTTTTTTTCTTAAGAGTTGTTGGGATTTTAGATCGGAGAAATCACTGGCCGGAGAAGGAGGGGCACAACCCTTTGAAAAATTCCCAAGTCTTGGTTAGGTCAGGCACGGAAGGGCAGCCGTCTTAGAGGCTCAACTTGAGGCGGCGGTGGTGGGACCCATCCGAGAGGCAGCGGATGCAGAGGAGGGAGCGGAGGTGGCGGCCAGCGAGGGGTTGGCGGAGTGAACGTAGCCGTCGCACTGGAGGTAGAGAGTGGCGACGGCCGATTTGCAGTACACGATTTGCAGTCCGAAGCCCGGCTTATTTTATAGTTCATTTGATATCTGATTTGTTTTTCAATTGTTCTCTTAAAATTGAAATTAGGGTTTGTTCTTCAAATTGGGGAAAACCCATTGATTTATATATATACGATTCTTTGAGAAATAGAATACGTATATGAACTATATGTGTATGTGTAGAGAAAGAGAACCGTATGTGTATGTGTAGAGAAAAAGAATACTTATAATATCTTTTAAAAATAAATTTGATAAATAATGAAAAGGGTGAAAGAGTAATTTCTTACCTTCAGCCAACGCAATCGTGACACCTATCAACTGAAGGCACGTGTTTTGCACGTGTCGGCGGGATCCGTCGCTCCAGCCACTAAAGTCTAATTAAGCTTTAGTTCAGGTACTAAACCACCAAAAAAAAAAAAAAAGTCACCAAAGTCGGAAAGTGTCTATAGTGTCTATAGATAAAGCTGGTGAAGAAGCAGAGTGGCTTCGTCACTTTTTGGAAGATATTCCATGTTGTAAAAAGCCTGTGTCTCCCGTGATGATTCACTGTGATAGCCAAGCAGCTATAGGGAGATCACAGAGCATTATGTATAACGGTAAGTCTCGACATATTCGTCGGAGACATAATACCATTCGACAATTGATCTCAAATGGAGTAATTTCCTTAGAGTATGTAAAATCTAAGGAAAATCTGGCTGATCCTTTGACAAAAGGAATGAATCGAGATCAATTGGGCGTGTTGCTAGAGGGAATGGGTTTGAAAAACCACAATCCATCGAACGATCATAACGGTAACCCTACCTTGATGAATGGAGATCCCATGAACTTGGTTCAAAGGGAAAACTAAGTTATGAAAGTTCAATCAAGCACTTGTACTCATCCCTAAAGGCAATTCAAGTGTTGTGTGGTAATAGGCTAAGTTCTCGAGGAGACTTTTAATGAATCCCTACCTTGAAAAGGTTAAATATGTCAGGATACTTATAATGGGAGGTCACCTATATAAATGTGAAGTGAGGGCCGCTTCAAATGTAAACATTTATGAATCCAAAGTGTTGTCCATGGCCAAAACGGACACAACATAGAACGGGAAATTGAACGGAATTTATTGCGTGAATAACATTGACTCGTTGTACGTTGTGGGGGAATAGTTCAAGGCATCGTGTCCACTAGGCCTCATGTACTTCCGATGTTGTTCACTACGGAAGGTTCAAAGCCGCAAACTACCTTTACGGAAGCGATAGATTCTTTTGAGGAATTGAACGAAGAGTCTGCATACATGCATGCATTGATTTCCACTCATGTGGGGGATTGTTGGAAAATCATTAAGTCAAAGTTGGTTTTATCCAACGTTTGACTGGCTATAAAATTAATTCCGATTGGGAAATAAATTGTATGATAATTTTCTACGTCGTTCGTAGATAATTATAGAATTTTATTTCGTCAAAAACCGATTTTCGGTGAGTGACAAATAAATTGTTAAAGATAGCCAATTAAAAAGGCATTTAATTGAATATGTAATAAAGTGTAAAACTGTATTACATTGAAATGTGTAATAGTTATTACATCCCACATTGAAAGATGTAATAAAATGATTACACTTAATAAATGGTTGGAGGATTAATGTGTTCAACAAGTGAGTAAGACCATGGACCGTTAAGGTACATGGCAATCGCCACACGCGTGCCACACGTTCGTCCGCTCGGCTCGGCTCGGCTCGTGCTCGTGCTCGGCTCGGCTCGGCTCGGCCCGTCCTGTACCGACTCGACTCGACTCGACTCGCCTCGTCCTTGGACTTGGACTTGGATCTTGGCAATTGGACTTTGGGCTGGACTTGGGCTTCCTTGGGCTCCTGGGCCTGGCCATCGTAATAATTTTGCTGACGGGCTGAACTATAGATTGGGCTCACATATGGTGGGCTAGTGTTGACACAATTGGATTGGGCTGAAGTTGAATAGTCAAGCCTGATTAAATAATAATTATTATTATATTAATATTATTATTTTCTGAAATGAAATCCTCAACGGTCAGATGACAAGGTTCATTCCTAACGTTACAATGGTGTAATGAGGCTGAACGTTACAAGGTGGTAATGAGGCTGCATTACTCACCCGAATGAATGCCTTTGTTGACCCTTCACATGCATGTGGACGCCTATAAATAGAGTGTCTTAGGCTGCATAACATACACAACAAATAAAGAAAAAAAATAAAATTCCCAGCATTTCATAGTTCATACTCTCTGCTCTTTCCCGTTCGAAAGGTGGTTCTGATCTAGTTGCTTCAGAGAAGAACAAGAAGAAAGTCGTTGTATCTTTGGGGGCGTTACGTCTGCAAACCGTAGCATACACGGGACGTATTTGTCTTGCGGATAGCGAAAGCGCCTCAACTACCCGCAATCCAGTTCTGACGTTCGATCGAAGTTGAAGACCTGTTCGTGTTTCATTCTTCTTCTTCATTTCTTTTATTTAAGTTTATAGTTTCTGGAAAGTGTAAAGATTCAGTAGTACTGATTCTAATCCAGAAACAAGCATTGTAATAAGCTACGAATACCAACAAGTTGCAACCATCTCCTCGCATCAGACATCTTAAATCAATATCGTATTCGTTTGGAACGCCCTGGTATAATTATTAACATCTTCAATTCATTCTTTACAGTTTGTTCCTGTGTCGACGACATAAATGCACTATACACCGAGGAACCAGTAAGACATTTGTTTGGAACACTCTCTCTGCCGCTGTTCGTTTAATGGGACATATTGTGTTAAATTTTGCTTCTAGCGGAATAGCTTCTCTTCTGTTACCCAGAGGCAGGACAGCTCATTCAAAATTTGCAATTCCTTTGAACTTAACAGATGAGTCAATCTGCAATATAAACAAGAGTACCGAACTCGCAGAGTTGATTCAGCAAGCTAAAATGATTATATGAGACGAAGCTCCCATGACGCATAGGTAATAAAACGCCTCTCATTCTCAGGTTTCATATTTCACAGTGTTTGTATTTTCTTTTGCTGAAAATTATCAAACTGATATTGACTTTATATAATTTTGTAGGCATTGTTTTGAAGCACTTGATCGAACAATGCGTGATATTATGCGAAGTTCTGATCCGCGAGCTGATGAAAAGCCCTTTGGGGGAAAGGTTATTGTATTTGGAGGGGATTTCCGTCAAATTTTGCCGGTAATTGCTAAAGGTACGAGACAGGATATTGTTCATGCGACAATTAATTCCTCCAACATTTGGAGAGAATGCAAAGTCTTGAGGTTGACGACTAATATGAGATTGCAGAATTTTGTGGACGAAAATGATTTAATTCCTTTAAGAGAATTCTCTAATTGGATGTCTTCAGTTGGCGATGGAACTATAGGAGACGACAATGATGGGGTTGCGGTTCTAGAAATTCCCAATGATCTTCTCATAACCTCTTCTGATGATTTCATCGGTTCAATGGTTCATGCGATATATCTGGATTTCTCAAATCATATTGGAGATGTGGAATTCTTACAAGATAGGGCCATTTTGGCCCCGACTTTGGAAGAAGTTGATTCTATTAATGATTATATGGTTTCGATGCACTCTACGGATGAAGGAATATATCTTAGTGCTGATTCGATTGAAAAGTCTGAGGGTGCAGAGAATATGTTTGCAAACATGCACTCCGTTGAATTCTTGAATACCATCAAATGCTCAGGGTTGCCGAATCATCAGTTGAAGTTAAAGGTTATTTCTATCTTATTTGTAAAGTTTTTATGTTTGTTTATAATATAAAATACAAATGGATGTTATGCTACTTAATGTTTATATTAAATGATATTTTCTTTATAAAATGAAAATGTAGATTATTTTATTTATTGTTTATGCTTGATGCATATGAACATGATGTTTAGTTATTGATGTTTACTATTTATTTCTTTGTTTAGGTTGGTGTTTCGGTGATGTTGATACGAAACATGGATCACTCGGCAGGACTGTGTAATGGAACTCGATTGGTGGTAACCCAACTTGGGACTTATGTTATAGAGGCACGAGTCTTGGGAGGCAAAAACGCGAATGAAATTGTGTATATTCCCAGGATGACGCTTAGTCCTTCTGATTCGAGGATTCCATTTAGATTTCAACGAAGACAATTCCCGTTGATGATATCGTATGCAATGACGATCAATAAAATCCAAGGTCAATCGTTGACAGATGTTGGTGTGTTTTTTAAGAAACCGGTTTTCACTCATGGGCAACTGTACGTTGCTGTTTCAAGGGTGACGAATAGAAGTGGGTTAAAAAATTTGTGTTGTGACGAGAATGGTAAACTTATAAACAAAACAAATAATGTGGTTTTTAAGGAGGTCTTTCAAAATTTGTAGTAAAAGTTTAGAATTTTGTCTTTTAATGTTTCCTTTAGAGAATATAAATGAAGTTCAAACATATACTGTACTATTGTAATTTATGTTTTAAACGAAAACAAATTATTTTAAACAATATTGTAGAGAGCTATGTACGTAAAATCACGGGCACCGCAAGATCAAGGGCACACCGCAAGATCAAGTGCAACGTAATATCACGGGCATCGCACGGGCAGCGGACTAGTAATATATAATTCAGTTAGCAATTGTCATATGTGACATATGTTTTACCCGTTGATTTTTTTGTGTTCAGATCGTTAAATTAAATTTGTGTTTACACTGATAATTATTAATTATTATTAAATCGAAATCAGTTTATTATTCATTAGTAATCGGTTATATAAATAATTATAATTTAATATGACGATTTATTTCTATAAATTGCGTGGGTAGTTAACCTATAATTAAGAATTTTTTTTAATTAATTAGCGTAATTATTTTTAATTAATTAGAGTAATTATTTTTAATTAAAGAATGATGGGAGAGAATTTGCATTTTTTTATTAATATATTTAACCGATTAATTAATTAATTTATATTATATAAACGATAATATCGAAATTTAAGTAAATCTACTCTTTATTTTAAGCAACTAAATAAATTTGATATTATTTACTGTTTATATTAGAATAATTCAAATTATATAATCATTTAAATTATGTATATTCAATTATTAAAATCGTAATTCAAATGAATTATATTAAAAAAATAATAATAATAATTATCAAACTCTATTTCAAATCCGTGTCTATATAAAGGACCCTCGCTCCCTACCTCTCACCTTTCATTTGCAATTTTTTTTGTTCATACTTACACTTTTTTTGAAGAGCTCTATATAAGTTTTGTTTATTGTTTTTTCTTTAATTTCGTTTAATTTTATGAATATTGTTTTTTTGTATTTTTTGCAGCTTTCAATGTGTAAGCATTCTTTTACTAATTCGATTTTAATTTAAATATTATTGTTTGATAATTAATATTTTTATTTTTTGTAGCCCTTCAAATGTAAGCATCTTTTACTAATTCAAATTTTAATTTAAATATTATTGTTTGATCATTAATATTTGTATTTTTTGCAGTCTTCAATGTAAGTATTTTTTGTTAATTTGAATATTAGGTTTAATATTATTGTTTGTTGATTATAATTGTATAGTAAAACTAAAAATTTATTTAGTAAAGAGTTCTGTATTTTTTGCAGGCTTTTTGATGTTTTACTCTTTTTAATGATTCGTATATATATATATATATATATATATATATATATATATATATATATATATTTTTTTTTTTTTTTTTGCAGGGCTTTTGAATTTCTTACTCTTTTTTTGTTTATTTTGTATGTTTCTTTAAATGACTCTGCAAATCGAACAATCAGAAGTCTATGAAGAAATATTGAAACTTGCAAAAGTTTTAAATGTAACCAAGTTTTTTTTATGTTTCAAGTTTAGAGTAGTTTGTGTTAATAATTTATTTATATTTTATTTTATGATGTAATTTACGCAATTTACGGTAATTTATATATTTAATTTTATTCTAATTTTTTTTGTTGTAACTTATTCAACAATATTTGTATTTGTATCCTTATAATATATAATTCAGCTAACATTTGTGCATATGTTTTAACCGTTTTATTTATTTGTGTTCACACTTTTTAAGAAATAATAATTGTCAATTAAAAATTGTGTTCAGCTAATATTTATTAATATTTAATCTTAATCAATTTATTAAGTAAATATTAAATTGGTTATATTTTTCTTATTCTCTCTTTGCAAATTGATTTTATATAATTTACATTTATAAACTGTACAATTTGATTTTATATAATTTTATATAATTTACATTTACAATTGTCGTCCTAGATTATGCACGTCGTAGTTAGTATGGTGTGCGACGTCACACGGAAGATCATACTATCGGTTACTCGTATATAATCGAACAGTTTCTCATGACCTAGATGGACGGGGACCATCCATTGGTATAGTCGTAGTATAATTGGATATAATTTGTCTTAATTATTTTATTATACTTGTACCCTTGGTGTATTGAGCGGACCGCATGAGATTAATCTATTAGGATTGCCTTGGATAATCGAATTAAATCTTAGTGTATTATATTCTTAATGCACGATATTATTGCGGGTGTGTATTATTAATATTAGTGACTTTGACTAACCAATGGAATTGACTAAGTTGTACTTTGGTCGATTACCAGCAAATTTGGACACTGATTTATTAGTGTGACATTCTATAAATTCTTGACGGGAAAATGTGTCCGATAAGGGTTGATAATGTCCCCGAGATGAGCTCATAAGGATTATCATGTAAACCTTGCAAGTAAATTTTGATCTGCATGATAATAAAGTTGAGTAGTACTATTCTATGAAATTAAAGATTTGAATAAATTTAATTAGCAATAAATTAAATTAATTCATGGACATTTCTATCTAAACACATGGAATAAATTAAAACTAAACGGAGAATATTATTTGATATAATATGATTTAATATTGGGAGTGCAATTATATTTATATAGTAAAGTTATAATATAATTAATGGATTTAATTAATATACTTGGGCTTGAGCTCAATTTAATTAAATTTATTGGGAGCCTAATATTACTACTCCTTAAGGGTCCCCTAAATAGCCTATAAAAGCACTCATATGATCTTCTTTATTCTCTTGATAGTCATACAAGAAATCCGTAGGAGATTTTTAGAGAGAGAAAGTAGAGAGGGAAGGAGATCCATAGAAGCTTTGAAGCTCGTCGCCCACCTGACATTCAAGCTAGTGTAAGGATATACGTGGGAGGATCTCAAGGTCATCGATCTCGATTTTGCGGCGAACGAGAAACAAGGTAATCATCTCTTAACTCCCTTATGATTTTAAGAGACTAATTATCGTAAAAATACCGATAATCAAGATTTGAGGACGCGACACAAGACGAGGTCGAACCGGGCAGTGGTGGTCGAAGACCACCGACGACTCGCGACTAGGTTGGAAGGGGATCGCGCGAGGTCGATCAAGCCTACGGCTCGATCGCACGACTGGGCTGCGGGTTTTCCCGGAGCGAACTGCTGTTTGCTGCGGGTTTTCCCGCAGCGACCCGCAGCAGCGAGTCAGGCGAATCGCTACGGGATGCTACGGGGAATTCGCTGGGTGCTGCGGGTTTTCCCGCAGATACCCGTAGCAGCGAGTCAGCGACTCGCTACGGGCTTCTACGAGCAGACCCGCGTGGCTGCAGGGAACAACCGCGAGCCCCCCGCGGGGACTCGACTAAACAGCAACATGTTTTCTCGCGGCTAGGGTTTTGCTCGGGTCCAGCTCCGTGTCGGCTCGTGGCGGGTTTTCCGCAATAAGGATTTCGACCGGGGTTGATATTCAGCGTTTCCCAATGACACCGTGATGTCGATTTCCAACACCTAGGCCTCATTGACCCGACAACTCTAGATACGGATCGCACTTCCAAGAAAAGCTCATCAACTAGAGGGGGAAGAGGCTCCTCAAATCCCAAGGTGGAGTGAATAGCACTCCCGTAACCCGCACTAGATTTCACACCATGTTCGCCCAGGGTGGGGATTCAGATCCCTCTAGGTCCTGGATGGTGTGGACTCTTACAAGGAGCCAATTTTCCCCTCTTACGTTTGCGATGTCTGAAGCTGCTCCGAGCAGTGGGATGCCTCCCTCTTCATTTTCCACCTTGTTTCAGGTTAAGATTGAAGGTGCCAAGGAGCTCAAAGGGCTTTTTGGTCTTGTGAGCCAAATCTTTGGATGGCCCCTCGGTATACAACTCCTCAACGGGGAGTGTCCCTTTCTTTCGGGATGCTTGGCAAGCTCTTGACTTTAGCAAATTTTGGAATAAAATTATTCCCCTTTTGATATTTTGGATATCTTGGGACTTTTTCGTATAGAATTGCACCGTTTAAACATAGTATTTTTAAAGATTACACCGTCGAGGCGGTGTTTTCTTGTTAAAGATTGTACCGGCGAGTCAATGATTTTTTAATGATTTCACCGGCGAGGCGATGACTTTTTTGTTAAAGATTGCACCGGCGAGGAGGTGACTTTTTGTTAAAAATTGCACCGGCGAGACAGTGTCTTTATGTTTAAATATTGCACCGGCGAGACAGTGTCTTTATGTTTAAAGATTGCACCGGCGAGAAGGTGAGTTTTTAAAGATTTCACCGACAAGAAGGTGACTTTTTAATGATTGCATCGGCAAGGCGGTGACTTTTTGTTATAAGATTGCACCGGTGAGACGGTGACTTTATGTTAAAAATTGCACCGGCGAGACAGTGTCTTTATGTTTAAAGATTGCACCGGCGAGACAGTGTCTTTATGTTTAAGGTTTCGTGTTCCCATGACCTTTCTCGGTTTTTTGATGGTAATTCCACATCCTATGTATAAAGGCTCAGGAGTCTGCAAAGTTTTTAAGTATTCCCTGGGTGTGAAAAACCCAGAGGTTTAACCTTTTTAATGTTATAAGTATTATCCATAGGACTCGGGCCCTAGACAATTCATAATATTTGCTGGATTTTAATCACTTAAAACTTATGTTTTGTTATGTTTTGGATCTTTTTTGATCTGAACAATTTGGGTGTTAGTGCACCTCTTTATTATCTATCAATGGTTCTAAGTCTCTCTGCTTATTAATTTTGTGAACCTTTCTAATGGCATAGACAGTTTTGCTCTTACTCTTTGAAAAACTTCCTAGAGTAAAATGAGGTAACTTTATAAGATTGATTTAAAGTAAATGATACTTTTGTGGATCTAATTAGATTCCAGTAACATTTTTTATTCAATCGGCTCTCTTATAAAGGGTCCGGTCTCATGGCTTCACTCTGCGCCTCTTAGGGTATTCCTGGACCAATTTATATTCTTTCTAGGGGTGATTCTATGTCACTTTGCTTAAATGTAATCTTTGCCCCGAGAAAAGAATTTTTCAGCCCTGGGTCATTCTGACTTCCTGGTGGTCGGCAAGGTAAATAAAGTTTCTTCTTAGATTTTGTTCTTCGATCAGTTTCGCAGTGGTTTTATTTTTTTTGTGAATAATTTGCTGTTCAATTTCCCACTGTGTTGAGTTTCATTATCGTTTAAGAATTATAATTTATTTTGAGGGTCTTAATTGTATTATCTGGTACGCCTCTTCAATTTGGTTTCAATTTTGGGGGTTTCCATGGGGTTCTTCCTCCTCTGCAATTGCCTCAAATCCTTTTCTCAGCTTTACGTTTTCTCTGGTTTCAAATTTTATAACCTTCAAGATAAATGAGCTAGGATTTGCTGATTTCGACTACGCCAAAAAGCAGTGCACCGATTTCTCGTCCGTCGCCGGTTCTTGTGCTGGTACGTCTGTTGCCGCCTTATCCCCAATTGATATGGCTGGAGGACGGAGTCTCAATGGAACCAACGACTAAGCGCCGATTTGAGACGGTCAACCGCAGGAGATCGGTGACGATCTGCCAACCGTCAACTGGCCGTCTATGGGCACGAGACCATGTGCCGGATGTTCGTTTCGAATTTTCTCGTCCCAGGCATGAAAGGCCCTTGGCGCTGAAATTGGTGAGGATTTAATTGATCGGAATAAAAAATTTGATGTGTTGATTTACTTATTTAAGTGAATATGTATGTGTATCTGTTTGTTGCTTTTTGCCGCTCTATATTGGATTTTCTTATTTAGTGGTGTTGTTTTGGTTTCAATATAGATGTATGTTTGGGATTAATCAAATATTATCATTTTGCATTTTTGAACTACCATGGTTTAGTATTCATGTTTCGCCATTATACTTACTTTTGTGGTATGTATTTTTTGTTTTAATCAACGTTTGTCTTTGTCTAGCCTTGCAAAGGTATTCTTTTATTCGGTCATCCTGCCACCAGGAAAACCATGCTTGCCAAGTCTATGGCCAGAGCGAAGCCTCTACAACATATTTCAGTATCTCCATATCCAGTATTGTTTCAAAGGTATGTACCATATTTAATTTCCTTTTTCTATTTCCACTTTACATTTTTTAAATATTCTCTTTTATCATAGTGGTTTAGACATGGAGATGTTGAGAATGTTTGGACTTAGAGATGTTGAAATTAATATTTTCTGCCTCATTTAAATCAACAACTAATTTTGCATTAAATTATTTAACCTCTATTTTGCTACTTATATAACATCCCTTTTTTTTCATAAAATAGAGTAAGGAGGATTTTCCGTAATTTAAAAATAAATTTGAAACACTTGAAAGAAACCAAGTAAGTGAATACATTTTCCATAAACTTAAAATCATCCTCATTAGTAGAAATAAAATACTTTTATGTAATAATTTTTCAAAAGCGGAAAACGTAATAAAATAAAATTTAGAAAATAGACATTTTTGAACTACTATCGGTGTCATCCTCGTCGTCTCGCTCCGAATTCGCTTGACCTGAAAAGATAGAGTTTTAAAGGGGTTGAGTTATCAACAACTCAGTAGGGATACTAGTTCATACATTGCACGATACGAAAATAACCGGAACAACTCTCAACTTTATAAACTAACTTGAACTTGATAGACAGTGGGATATACCCAAGGACATGAATTTCCGAACGATTAAACGTTCATGTCGCTTGCTTGATTTATTACCGTGAACACGTCACTCGTTTACGTGAATACGTCCATGAATTTCGTCGCGCGACTAATATGTGCACATAACATGAATAGAATATAAAGTCCTCAATATCAAATAATTACCTATGTACCATACACTGATATGAACTGTATTTGAAATGGTTTTTGAAATACCTCTACCTTACCAATGCAAAACTTGACATGACGATCATATACGTGAATGAGTGCTTGTGCAAATCCTAATCCTCGCAATCCACATCATTATTATAATATTAATATAATATTAATATGATACAGTTAAATATTCACCCATACCTAATAAACTTATATTTATAAATATTTAAGAGAGGATTGAGCGTGATGTATAAAGAGAATGGGCTGACCTTTTTTTGTATAAGATAATTGGGCTTCAGCTAATTGGATTAGGGAAAGATTATTATACAGTAGTTGGAATTGTTGGACCAGTAACAGGGTAACCAAACTTAGCCCACTTCTCCTCTTCACTTTCGGTCGACGAATTGGGGATCTAACAAGAAATCCCCTTTCTCTTTCTTTTGGACGAAATGACGGAGAGAGATTCTGAGAGGAATCGAGGGCACAGACGACTGCGTCTTCACAGAGGGCTTGGCTAGAATGTTCGGTAGCGACAGCGGCGCTTTTGTCTCTTCTCCGGCGAACGCGATTCGTAAAGTCCAGTTCCGGCGAAGGCACGATTGAGGGGTGATCGACCTTTGGTTGAGAATTGTGGCCTTCGACGGAGACGGACTGATTTCGGTAAACATTGGATCGACGATCTTCAAATGGATTCGCCGCGGCGGTATGTATTACGGGAGGAGGCGACGGCCGTTGATTTTAGTAGATGGTCAAAATTATTCCTAGCAACTAAAATACATTATATTTTCCTTAGGAAAAATACTTATCTTTCAAATTCGTAATTTATTATCTCTATTTCTTTGCTTTTAATTATTTTCTCTATTTCTTTGCTTTTAATTCTTAAAAGAGTAGGAATCTGCTCTAAGAGCAGAGTCCGCGGCAAACTAGAAGATAAAGATGGCACAAGTCTTTCTGTTTCGCAATTTTTTTTTTCAATGTGAACGAATCTAGATTATTATCCAGAAGAGCTACGTTCTTTACGGTCTGATTAGAGAAAAGCGTACTTCGATTAAGTAAGTCATAGTCCCCAAACTCGTGAAATTCTACCAATAGCAATTCTTCACCTTTAGATACACGAGGGAGGGTGCGCTTATTATCCAGAAGAGCTTCGTTCTTTAGCGATCTTCCCCATCCGAAATCAGCAATTTCCAGGATCACATCCATGACCCCCTCCTCACTTCCACTGTTCACAACCTTCCTCCTATCGCCTCCGCAACAGCTGAAAATCGGCCGTCCCCCTTAACTTTCCATGTCTCAACTCTACTAGGATCAGCACTAAGCAATTCCCAAAGTAATTCCCAGGCAGTGGCGATTCTGGTTCATCGTCCGCTACCTTCGATGCGAGCGACGACACACGGGCACTCTTGTCCAGAAGTATACCTTTTAAATAAATATATGAGATCCGCGGCCTCTAATATAAAAGTATGAGTTATATAAGCAGATTCGCGTACAAATACTTAATTACCCTTACTTTTGTCAATAAAAGAAAATGATAAATAAAAAGGATAAGTAAGCGCTCGCCTTTTGAGAAGACGTAAGCCTCGTGACACCACTAGCACGATATCCTTTCTCTCTCGTGCCCCGCTAACCACGAAAGATAGAAAGCACGATGGTTTTAATTTCGTGTTTTTATGAGCACGAACATGTAACTTAATTCGTGCTTTGTGATATGTTCGTGGAATACGATCGTTTCATGATTTCGTGCTACTTTGCATGCATATTTATCACCACGAGTAAGAGCCGAATCATTTATTAAAATTCAAAATATGATTGCGACTGGTACATCAAATAAGAATAAAAAAAACTAATTCGAATCGACATTGCTATTGACTATTCCAGGCACCAGAAGCGATGGAGACGGTGGAGGCGGCGGCTGAGCAATCCTCCTGCGAAAGTTCAGAAATTCGTAGGCGCTCCGGTAAAAAACGACGACTTCAAATTTGTCCACTGGATTTTGTGGACTCATCGGGAAATAGTGAAACACGAGAAACCAACCGGTTTGTATACAGTGATCCCTATAGAACCTGGGCCATCCCCGACGAAAGTATAAATCGCCGTTTACTCGGGTTACTGAGACGTCAAAATGGTCGTTATATACATCGTAAAACTGGACCACCTTGTTCTCTAGGTTCCTCCCAGCGTGACACACAAACTCTGGAGGAAGTAGAAGATGGGTTTCCCAATTATCAAATAGAACTTTAAAGAATCGACATTCCATGTTTTGAGATTGTGAAACGGGGAAGGAACTCGAATATGGATATTTATTTTGATGGGGGGGGAAGAATCGATTATAATACCCCCCCCCCCCCCCCCCCCCCCCCCATTAAATAGAGTTTTGGTAATATGGATGGATGTGACTCCATTCAAGAATGCTTTGAATTAAATTAATTAAAAAAAATACAGACCATTAATCTGATTTAACACATCTGGTTGTTTGTTGGCTCAATTTAATGGTAGAAATTAAAATTGTAGTTCATGCTGATTGATATTCGTGCTACGAAACTCTTGAGTTTTTGTTATTTTATTAATTTGATTTTGGGTTAATTGTGGAAGTAAAATTCGTGTTTGATTTCAGGTTCGTGCTGACTGATAAATTACAATTCGTGTTAATATTATGTTTTTCGTGCTGATTTGTTGTTCGTGCTACCATATTTCGTGCTTAATAAATTAGGGTTTTTCCCTTTTTCTATTACTATAATAAGATATGACGCTTTGAAAACTCTGAACAATTAGGCGCCTAGAAGGAAGAGAATTGCAGCGGCCAACCAATAGAATAAATAGATTTGACAACACTTACTCTAGGTTCACCTTCTGCAAACGTGTGGTTTTATAAAAACAATCAATCCTTTTGCAGTCTGAAACAAATAATAAAAGCTCTCTCAGTCCTCTGCCACAATCACCCCATCAGATTTTCAGATCTAAAAACTAAAAAATCTAATGGCTCTTACTCGATTTTTCACACAGATTACTACCAAAGATTTCGACTTTTGGTTGCGTCTACCCGCTGATTTTGCTCTTGAGCACGAGCAGTTGGCTGGAAAAACCGTCTTGCTGTGCGACTTTCATGGTCACGAGTGGTAGACGAAAATAAACTGGGTGAACGGCTACATGTCGTTCGACGAAGGGTGGCGTGAATTTTGTGTTTCGCATCACCTGGGAAAGGGTTACACGTTGATCTTCACCTACAATGGTGATGTACCAATGATCGTCCGTATTTATAATCTCGCTGGCTATGAGATTACGGACTTCTTAGTCCGTAAACCCTCTGGTCGAGCATTGTTGCCGAAAGTTCAAGATTCAGATGCTGAGAAGGAGAGTGGCAGTAGTGATGGTGATGATGGCGGTGATGATGGCGATGATGATGATGAGGATGATGCCGTTTGTTTTTGTTGTCTTTTTATTGAATTAATGAATATTTTGAATATTGTTCATGAATTTGTTTTCTATTTCGTGCTATATATATATCCATTTCGTGTTACTTCTCCCGTCGTGCTACCCTAACAATAATAAGTTCGTGCGTAAACAAACTTTCGTGGCATGATCTCAACGTTCGTGTGTGCAAGCTTTCGTGGTGATCTTGAAATGTTTGACAAAATTGTTGACTGTTGATTAGGAATAATGTGTCAGAAAATATGTAATAATGGTAATTTAAGTTTAAATTTCGAAATTTCAAAATTTGAATTTCAAAATCCCCCCAAGTCAGCATTCCGGATTATATATGAAATTTTGAATTTCATGTTTGGTTTTTTCGTGCTAATGTGGATACGAACAACAACAGAATTCGTGCTTCCAAAAACACGAGGGTCAATATTCGTGCGTACGTGAGCACGAGGGTTTTAAATTTCGTGCCATGCTATGAAAAAAAGATTTGTACGTGTTTTATCAATATTTTGATGATAGAATAAGTGATTTAACGTCGTCCAGACAATTATAATCATCCAAAACGAGTCTAGAACAAAAGATAATCATCAAGATTGCTCAATATTCACAAACATATAATGATGTTCATGTTATAAGTACTAGTGTAGTATGCATTTGAGTTCATGTAACATAAGATCACGCCATTAAACCATGTTTAATGTCGTTCAGATAATTATAATCATCCAAAACGAGTCTAGAACAAAATATATTGTCGATTCAACAACAGAATCACCACGATTGCTCAATTTTCACAAACATATAATGATGTTCATGTTAATAAGTATGCATTTGAGTTCACGTAACATACGATCACACCATTAATTCATGTTTATCAATTAAATTTGACCAATTTCAATCCAAGGTTACTTATTTCATCACTGTGATCCTAATATTAACAATCAAATGTACCACAAACAACTCAAAATATAATTTTGTCTCGTTTTTAACGCGCGGCACGAACTTATCGAACAACACGAACATGTCATCACGCAAGCACGAACTAGGCAGAAATGAGTTGACTATTTGGAATTTTTAATCAACTGAAAACATCATTTTGTCAACACGAACATGTCAGCACGCCAGCACCAAATCATTGTTTAACACAGTTTCACGAAAGGCGGAAAAAACAATATCATTGAAAGGAAAAACAAATCAATTAAAATTTTATTTATTATTAAAACATAATACAGTACATGAAACTAATTATCAGAATCATACGCATTTACAATGTCCCAATACATTATATCACTGATTACCCTTGTCGCATCCGGCAATGCAGATCGACCGGCAGGCGTTGGAGTTCGGAAGTCGATAATCTCGAGGGCATCTCGACCATAAATACGTATGATAATTGGCCTTGTCCAATCATAGTACTTGAAGACCGGCGTATACCCCCGTTTCAGATGATGCGCTACAGCAAATTCATGACATCCCTCACTGAATACCACGAAACCGTCATTCCAGATGACTTTGCACATTAACTCTTCATCATGGAAGGAATTGAGTACGAGGGTTTTACCCACTAGATCCTCATGTTCATGAGCAAAATCAGATGGTAGACGCAACACAGACAAGAAATCATCGACTGTAATTTGCGTGAAAAACCGTTTGTAATCCATATTTTATTTGTGGTTGGGATCTGTTTTAAAAAAGAAAAGAAAGACAGACAATCACTTAAATAAACAAAAAAATTAATTTTGAAGTGGTTGAAAGAAAGTAAATACCACCCCTATCAATCAATGTGAGTAATCAAATCATAAATTAATATGACCGTTGGCATTCTTTTCCTTTTAGGCACCGCTTCGTCTCACCTCTTACATTTTAACACGAATTATTGTTATAGTCAACACGAACATTTCTTTATGCACGAATTTGTTTCATCAGAAATTAGTGTTGGAAATCGATATCCCGGAATTAATAAATTTAAATTAATAAATCATCTAATTAATTCCGACCGAAATCCTTCGAATATCCGGATTGTCAAAATTGCGGAACCGACAATCCAATCGAAATCCTTTCGCCGGAAACCACCGCGAACCACCACGCATGCCGGAGCCCGACCAAGGTAACCGCCGTGGGATGAACCCACGGCAAACCCTAGCCGAGCCCCGCGAGGGGCTCGCGATCGCGGTGGGCGATCGCATGGGGATGCATCGTGCATCCCCGGGGCTGCTCGTAGCAGCCCCCGGCGGTGAGTCCGGCGACTCACCGCCACCGCCGATGGAGGAGGGGGCGCCTGCCGCGGCACCAGCCCGCGGCTGCCCCCAGCGATCGACCGAGCGTCGATCGCACGCCCCGGCACCAGCCGGGGCTTCTCCTTGCGCGCCCGGCGATCGAGCCCTAGGGCATCGATCGCCACCCTCGGCGTCCAGCCGAGGGTTCTCGCCCTCTCGACTCATCTCCGATCGAGCCGACGAGCCGCCGCGGTCCGGTGGTCTACGACCACCACCGCCTGGTTCGTCCTCGTCATGAGTCGCGTTCTCGGATCTTGGTTCATGATATTTTTACGATAATTAAACGATAAAATCATAAAGAGGGTTTTACGATTTACCTCGTTCTCGTTGTTCGGAAAAACGAAGAACTCAATTTGACGACCTTGAGATCTTCCGACGTATTCCTTGCACTAACCCGGACGTCGTGTGGGCGACGATCTACCGAACTCCATGGATCCTCCTCTCTACTTTCTCTCTCTAGAATTGTGATCTTCAAGTTATGAGAATAGAGAAGACCATGTAGTGCTTTTATAGGCTACGTAGGGGATCTTAAGGAGGTGGAATATTGGGCTTCCAATATTAATGATTAAATTGAGCCCAAGCCCAAATCTATTAATCCATTAATATTAATTAATTCTATTTTCCACTATATAAAATTAATTGCACTCCCAATATTAAACCATATTATATCAAATAATATTTCTCCGGTAGTATTATTTATTCCGTGTATTTAAGATATAAATATCCATGAATAAAATTAATTTATTGCTAATTAATTTATTCATCTCTTATATCCGAGACTAGTACCATTCATCCATAATTATTATGCGGAACAAATCCAC
This sequence comes from Euphrasia confusa, assembly GCA_954870475.1. NCBI lineage: Eukaryota > Viridiplantae > Streptophyta > Magnoliopsida > Lamiales > Orobanchaceae > Euphrasia > Euphrasia confusa. The sequence continues at coordinate 15,994,141 of OX940958.1, forward strand.
CTGCAGGGTTTACATAATAATTCCTTATGAACTCATCTCGGGGATATTATCAACCCTTACGGGATACACTTTCCCGTCAAGTATTCACGGCATGTCATATATAAAATATAGCGACCCAGGCATGTCATATATAAAATATAGCGACCCAACTTAACCGGTAATTAACCCAATAATTAAATCGGTTAATTCCTTTGGAAAATCAAAGTCACTTATATTAAATATACACACCCGCAATAGTATCGGGGATTAAGAATAAAATACACTGAGACTTAAATCGATTATCGCCGGCAATCCTAATCGATAAATCTCAAACGATCCGCTCAATACACCAAGTGTACAAGTGTGATAAAATAATTAAGATAAATTATTTTCTCTCTCACACAACGACTATACCGATGGATTGGTCCGTGTCCATCTAGGTCGTGAGCAACTGTTCGATCAAATACGAGTAACCGATAGTATGATCTTCTGTGCGCCCATGCAACACCATACTAACTACAACGTATAAAATCCAGGACTATAATTTTGCATAATTTAATTAATAATAATTAAATGCAAATAATTGTTTATTTAATTTAAATAGATTAATGGCAATGGATCGTGAGTTTCCGTTACTTAAATCTAGACATTAAGTACACAACTCCAACAATCTCCCACTTGTACTAAGGTCTAGTCATTTCCTCCAAACTCCCGACTCCCATACTCATCACGTGCTTAAGTTGTACTTCCAAGAAGTACTATGTGAATGAGCACTCTAGGTTGCCGCTCTGAAGTTATCTTGGTGACTACAGCGTCGTCTCCCTTGACGATGACTCGTATCAGGTGGTACTTGCACTATGTGTTATCTTACACTTTTGGACTAGTGATTTCTTACCATTTGCCATCGCACCGCTATTTACATAGCCTTTGGCAAATTAAGAATCACATCTAAGTCCCAGAGATTATCCCGGAGTTATACCAAAACTTCCGCTGCCTCTGAGGCTGTTATTTGGTTACCCATGGCAGAGTCCGAAAAGCATCGTGCTTATCACTCTTCCATGTTAAAACTCCTTCTCCTTCAATAGTGAAACACATAGCCTGATATCGACTTACACCGGTCCTCATTCGATTAGAAATCTAAAAGAATGTAATCCAAAGGAAAAGCTTGTTTGCTCCGTAATCCAGAACATAGTTTTCAGTACTTCGAAAGTACTTAAAATGTTCATTACAGCAGTCAAGTATTCCTTTCTAGGATTACCTTGATATCCTCCCACTATGCTAACCGCATAGCCGATATCAGGTTCTCGTTTTCAACATTGCATTTATTAAGCTTTCCACACTCAAAGTGTAGGAAACTGCTTCCATTGCTTCTATCTCCTTTTGTGTTCCAAAACACAAATCCTTAGATAGATGCATTCCATCTCTGAAAGGTAACGAACCTTTCTCGGAATCTTGCATGTTAAAACGAACCATAATCATTTATGTAAGATGTCCAGGAGAAGTACAATGTTCTTTCTAGAGATCCAAGATCTCAAGAACATGTCCAACTTCTTCATTTATCTTTCATAATGATTCATCTAGACAATCATCATTTTATGTCTGATAACATCTTTACATTGTTGCCAATGATAAGAGTGTCATCTACATAAAACCTCCGAGAAACACCACCTTGTTTTCCATCACGTTTCCAATACACACTATTCGTCCATGCTTTGATGAATCCATAAAATGGACTATCTCATCAATTTGCAAGTACCACGAATTCAATGCTTTGTTCCAATCCATAAATGGATCAACTAAGCTTGTACTCTAAATGATCTTGCCTCTTAGCAATAATCCTTATTGCTTTCCAAGAAGGCACATTTAGATCTAGTACTGCCTTCATGTAGATCAAGGGATTGATTTCATGTATACTAGGTCCAGAGTCCGAAGACTCACCTAGTCTTATGAATATCTCTGGTTGTCACACAACCTCCCACTACAACGGCATTCCGGTGTATAAACAGTGATAACAGTAGGTGCAGTTAGTGGTGTACCGCTACTCGGTTCGGCTGGTTCTCAGTCTTCTTCGTTCTCTCTCATTTCAAAGTATCACGTCAGTTTGGGCTTGTGGTTCATTATATAGTCTTTCTCTAAGAACCGGGCGTTAGAACTTATAACGTCCTTCTGGTTAATAGTACTATTGAACACACATCTTTCGTTCTTCTAGGATATTCTACAACCGCATTTGAATGCGCCGTTGTTTCCAGACATATCTATAGAACATAGGTAGTTCCGTGTAACTCATCTTTTACTATCTCTATAAGAGTTCCATTTCTTATTATCGACACGCCATCTCTACACAACAGTGTATGGTGTAGTCATTTGGGATCAAATCCCAATCTCTGATCAGTATGCCATGCATTCTTCAGACAGGTACATGCCTCCACGATCAAATCGCAGGCTACAAATGGATATACCTTGAAGGTTCTCCACAATAGCTTTGTGTCCATTGACTTGTCAAAACACTTGATTTTGTGGCACATCAGGTATTCTAATCCATTTCTTGAGTAATCATCAAATGAAGTACTCGTACCTTATTGTCTGAGTAGACATAGGTCTGCATACATCAGAGTCAATCAATTCTAATACTTGTCCGGATCTTATATCTTATATCCATAAAGGATTGCTTAGTCATGTTATCTTCCAAATAAGATTCTTAGGTTGGAAGGTCCACTCCTTCAACTTAATTGATCAAATATCAATTTTCGACCTTTGAACTTCTTATTTGAATAAACATGACCTAGCATAAGAATCCACAAGTATAATTGATAAAGAAATCTCTTATTAGTAAAACGAGTTTCATACTACGGTTCGTTGCATCGTGGTGGACTCGGGATTCATCATTTATATATTGCTAGCTAATGTACCAAAATAGATAATATCATTATTTCTTCTTATAACCATCAAATGATTAAAAGAAATAAAATATCCATTTCTTAGAAATCCAGAACAGAGTTCTTTCTAATTTGAAAGGTACATAAAAGCAATAACCCAAAATGAAATCCTATAAAATGTCCTCCACTGCAACTACTGCCTCCTTTACAGCATTGCCCATGTAGACTACGATTTCTTCTTTTCTAAGTCGTCGGGTTTCCTGGAACCCTTGCATTTAAAATGCACATACCGTCAGTGGTTCCATATCTACACACCAGGTTCCGGTAGATAATACCACTGACTATGTTTTACGACTAAAGAAAATTTCGTACTTTCTTTGAGAGGATAATCAGACTTCCAGTACCCAGACTGTTTGCATCGAGAACACTTGCCTATTGGCTTTCTCGTCCCATCTCGTGGTCCAAAGAGAACCACTGGATTTCTTTGCTTTCTTGTCCTTTCTCCCGATTCATGCCTCTAGGTTCGAAACCTTTGGCATTGGCTACAAGAGCTTGCGATTTCCGTCTCAACTCGTCTAAAAGGTCAATCATCAAAAACGTTTTTAAGCGTTTCCTCGAAGTGACTGGCCTTTATGAGTATCCTCATCGCTTCTTGTCTAGCCGCCTATGTAATAGGCTCGGAAGGACAAAGCTCATTGAGTACAACCTTGTACTCTTCAACAGTTTGGGTAATGTCTAGATCTCTATTCCAATCATTACATTTAGGGACCAGTGAGTTTAAAATTCCTTACGTATCACAGAAAGTGGGTTCAAAGCCATTTCCTAATCTATGAGCACATATAATAACAAACAATCGATTTAATCTCCGATATTATCTCCCTCAAATAATATCATTAAACCACTAATCACCTCTAAAATCCCATCAGATAAGGCAAGCCACGTTCGTGTGGACGTTTACCTATCCAAATGATTTAGCAATTAGATTTGCTTCGGTCGTACATCAATTATAGCGTTACTTCGTTGGGAAGAATACTATAAAGCGTACCTAAGTGTAAACCATTACTCAGTATCTAAGAAGATTGTTTGGGACACGTATATTCACCGCAAGCCACGTTCGTGTGGACGTTTACGTTAACATACGCTCTTTTACTCCCTTCTATAACTGTCTACATCAATCGTTCCAAAGTCCCATTCAATGTAGCAAGCCACGTTCGTGTGGACGTTTACTACACCAAAAGTCTTTTAAAATTGACTCCCAATTACTTGAATCATTTAATCTTGTAAATCAAGACGCGGAGAATCATAAGTGAAACTCGAAGTTTCTAACCAGTGATTCACCATGCGAACGACCCTATCTCTCATAAATGAGGGAGCCGAGCAGACAATCGATCTAGTCATCAAATGACACGAAAGTCTCTAATTTGTGTCCTCGACATGACCAAGTGGCTTTGGCTCCATTCCACTCCCCGGGGTGAGAATGAGTCGACTTGAAATCAGTTTCAGAAAGACAAATTAGGCATTGTTTGATAAACTCAATCAATGTTTCTCGTAAGAGGAATTACAAGAATTCTCCTCCAATGACTTGTCTATACGAACTTCGAAAGTCCATAAAAGTCACCAAGAGAACAGCAATGGAGACCATGGATATGTTTCCATACCCTCTCCCACTTAGCTTTTTACAATAAAGGGATACGCTATCTAATGCATAATTAAATACACATAAGCATGCATACATGAAATAAAGCACATAGAATATTATCACATAATCAAAATAATACTAGAATATTATTTTCCGACTATTATGGCTTTATCGCATCTCCGTACGCATCTTCTAGTCTTTAGTCTTCGTTCTTGAATGCTTCATGTGACGGGAATATTAATTCCAATATTTAAATCTATTTATTTTTAATAAATCCAAAAGTTACTTAATTCGAAAATTAAGTCAATCGAATAAATTAAAAATAAAATTAAATATTATTAATATTTTTATTTATTTATTTTCCTATCTAATTCTATTAAATCTCTAGAATAATCTATCCAAGACCCACTTGGAATATTCTAGAAGACTTCTATAATAGAATAAGAAAATAAAATAAATTAGGACTCCTAGTCCTTCCAAATTAATTCTTTTCCTAATCCATTAAAAATTTCATAAAGGAATAATTAAATAAGGAAAAAAATAATTTGGGACTTCTAAACTTTCCAAATTAATTATTTTCCTAATCCATTAAAAATTCCATAAAGGAATAATTAAATAGGAAAAATAAATTAATTATAAATTTATTCTCTTTTCCTAATCTATGAAAATTCCCAAGAATAGGAATAATCAATAAGGAAAAATAAATTTATTCTAAATTTATTCTTTTCCTATTCCATGAGAATTCCCAAAAATAGGAATACTCAAAATAGGAAAAACGAATAATTTAGGAAAGTTGGATCTTTACCGGAACGAACACGGATTGGGGATCCCCGTGTCCATCCCCGTAGCATCGACCGAGGGTCGCCAACCGCCCGGCTAGCCTCACCGGCGATCCACCACCACCGGTGGAGTCGGCGGTTCCGGCCAGCCACGATTGAGGCATCCCCGCGGCCTTCAATCCTTCATGGTTCGACCATGGGGATGGCCGAACCGAGTCCTCCCTCTCTTCGTCTCCTCCGTCACAATTTTCCGGTCGTCGTTTCGGAATCGATCCAACGTAAAATAAATTACAAATTTATTACTACGCTATCCGGTATCGATTCTCTACATGAAATCGACCTCATACAATTTCCGGAAAAATAAGAACAAGCATTCACCACACAAGAACAAATATTGACATCACCGAGAGTTTAATAATCAAGAGCAATATCATGGACATTAATTAACAATAATTAAATCTAGCCATAATAATCAGAAATCCTGCAAGGTAGAACAATTTATCGAAAAATACCATGAACTAAAACCAACGCTCTGATACCAATTGTTGGAAATCGATATCCCGGAATTAATAAATTTAAATTAATAAATCATCTAATTAATTCCGACCGAAATCCTTCGAATATCCGGATTGTCGAAATTGCGGAACCGACAATCCAATCGAAATCCTTTCGCCGGAAACCACCGCGAACCACCACGCATGCCGGAGCCCGACCAAGGTAACCGCCGTGGGATGAACCCACGGCAAACCCTAGCCGAGCCCCGCGAGGGGCTCGCGATCGCGGTGGGCGATCGCATGGGGATGCATCGTGCATCCCCGGGGCTGCTCGTAGCAGCCCCCGGCGGTGAGTCCGGCGACTCACCGCCACCGCCGATGGAGGAGGGGGCGCCTGCCGCGGCACCAGCCCGCGGCTGCCCCCAGCGATCGACCGAGCGTCGATCGCACGCCCCGGCACCAGCCGGGGCTTCTCCTTGCGCGCCCGGCGATCGAGCCCTAGGGCATCGATCGCCACCCTCGGCGTCCAGCCGAGGGTTCTCGCCCTCTCGACCCATCTCCGATCGAGCCGACGAGCCGCCGCGGTCCGGTGGTCTACGACCACCACCGCCCGGTTCGTCCTCGTCGTGAGTCGCGTTCTCGGATCTTGGTTCATGATATTTTTACGATAATTAAACGATAAAATCATAAAGAGGGTTTTACGATTTACCTCGTTCTCGTTGTTCGGAAAAACGAAGAACTCAATTTGACGACCTTGAGATCTTCCGACGTATTCCTTGCACTAGCCCGGACGTCGTGTGGGCGACGATCTACCGAACTCCATGGATCCTCCTCTCTACTTTCTCTCTCTAGAATTGTGATCTTCAAGTTATGAGAATAGAGAAGACCATGTAGTGCTTTTATAGGCTACGTAGGGGATCTTAAGGAGGTGGAATATTGGGCTTCCAATATTAATGATTAAATTGAGCCCAAGCCCAAATCTTGCTGGAATTCGATATCCCGGGCCATTAAAATTTGCGGAAAATAATAACCCGACCGAAATCCTCGATCGCCAGAGATCCGACCACGAACCACCGTACGAGCCGGAGCTCAACCGAGCACCACCACGGTCCGCCCGTGGTGCCCAGCCGAGCCCCCGCACGGGGCTCGCGATCATCTCGCGATGATCGCTGGGATCGCTCGTAGCGATCCCCGGGCTGCTGCGAGCAGCCCCGCAGCGGGTCGCGTGACCCGCTGCTCAACGCGCTGGGCTCGTCCCAGCGCACCGCTGCGGGAAACCCCGCAGCACGCCTCGAGTCGCTGCGGGTAACTCCCGCAGCTCCCAGCGATCGAGCCTACGGGCTCGATCGATCCCTCGGCTCCCAGCCGAGGGTTCTCGCGTCACGCGTCCCGGCGGTCCGAACCCTAGGGTTCGACCGCCACCTTCGATCCTCGCCGGGGATCTCGAATCCCCGTCCCCGAGGTTCGTCGTTTTCCCGGATCGTGCGTTCATGTATGTATCACAATCAATTAGAACATAAAATCACACAAGGAGTTTTATGATCATACCTTTGATTCGTTGTGCGGAGAAACGAAATCAATCGAAGACCTTTGAATCTTCCCACGTATTCCTTGCATTCCGTTCGAACGTCGGGTGGGCGACGATCTATCGAACTCCTATGGATCTCCTTCAACTCTCTAGAATATCAAGTATGATAATTCTTGTCTTATTCAAGTTATGAATTATGAAGGCCATGTAGTGCTTTTATTGGCTACGTAGGGGATCTAAAGGAGGTGGAATATTGGGCTTCCAATATTGAAGATTAAATTGAGCCCACTGCCCAAGTCCATTAATCCTTATCAATATTAATTAATTTATTTTCCACTATATAAATTAATTGCACTCCCAATATTAAACCATATTATATCAAATAATATTTCTCCGGTAGTATTATTTATTCCGTGTATTTAAGATTTAAATATCCATGAATAAAATTAATTTATTGCTAATTAATTTATTCATCTCTTTAATACGAGACTAGTACCATTCAACCTTAATTATTGTGCGGAACGAATCCACTCATGAGGTTTACACAATAATTCCTTATGAACTCATCTCGGGGATATTATCAACCCTTCCGGGATACACTGTCCGGTCAATTATTCACGGCATGCCATATATGAAATATAGTGACCCAACTTAACCGGTAATTAACCCAATAATTAAATCGGTTAATTCCTTTGGTAAATCAAAGTCACTTATATTAAATATACACACCCGCAATAATATCGGGGATTAAGAATAAAATACACTGAGACTCGAATCGATTATCGCCGGCAATCCTAATCGATGAATCTCAACGATCCGCTCAATACACCAAGTGTACAAGTGTGATAAAATAATTAAGATAAATTATTTTCTCTCTCACACAACGACTATACCGATGGATTGGTCCGGGTCCATCTAGGTCGTGAGCCACTGTTTGATTAAATACGAGTAACCGATAGTATGATCTTCTGTGTGCCCATGCAACACCATACTAACTACAACGTATAAAATCTAGGACTATGATTTGCATACATTTAATTAATAATAATTAAAAGCAAACGATTGTTTATTTAATAGATTAAATGCTATGATCGGGAGTTTACCAGTTACTTAAATCTAGACATTAAGTACACAACTCCAACAATCTCCCACTTGTACTAAGGTCTAATCATTTCCTCCAACCTCCCGGTTCCCATACTCATCACGTGCTTTAAAGTGCACTTCCGTGAAGTACTATGTGAGTGAGCAATCTAGGTTGCCGCTCTGAAGTTATCTTGGTGACTACTACGTCGTCTCCCTCGACGATGATTCGTATCAGGTGGTACTTGCACTATGTGTTATCATCACTTTTAGACTTATGACTTCTTCCGGTTTACCATGCACCGCTATGTAATAGCCTTTGATAAACCAAGAGTCATATCCAAGTCTTAGAGGCTATCCCGGAACCTAACCAAAACTTCCGCTGCCTCTGAGGCTGCTATTCGGTTATGAGAGAGTCCGAGAAGCGTCCTGCTTATCACTCTTTCATATTAAAAGTTCCACCTCCCCAAAAGTGAACACATAGCCTGATATCGACTTACACTGGTCCTTCTCTGATTTGGATCTGAGAATCTGTAATCTAAGAAGACTTCGTCTTGCTCTGTTGTTGGAAATCGACTACCCGGGATGCGTTCGTTCGATCACTCGAACATCCGAACGATCCCAGTCGACATCCGGTGTCGCTACTTCGTTCGCTTTTCCAGCCCGTGCCCCGATTCACGCCCAGCCATTGCCCCGAAGGACAACCGCGCGAACCGAGCGGGCTGCCAGAAAAAGACCAAAACGGCGGTCGCCGTTTGGAAACGGCGGTCGCCGTTTCTCCGCGAACAGCAGCGCGTTCTGCTGTTCCGGGCTCGTTTCCGGTCCGTTTTTCCTCTTCCGACTACCGATCCGAAGGTCCTTGAACCCCTAGTAGTCGAGGAACACGTACCACGACTCCCGGAACCCGATCGTTCGTCCGATGTATTTTTAACGAATTTAGAGATCGATAATTGCGGAATTAGGGATCGATCTCATACCTTTGTCGCGTGATTCGGAGAAGCCGAATTGACAGATACCTCGAGTCTTCTAGCGTGTATCCTAGCCCTCTTGCTCCAGCCGATGTGTGGGCATCGATCCGCTTGGAGCTTCTCTTCTTCTTCTCTCTCAAACCCTCCTTTTCACGTTTTTATTATTCTGTCTCCAGAAATATATTTGCGCTAGCAAATTAATTTCTACAGAAAAGAAAAACTATTCTGTATCCAGAAATATATTTGCGCTAGCAAATTAATTTCTACAGAAAAGAAGAACAATTCTGTATCCAGAAATATATTTGCGCTAGCAAATTAATTTCTACAGAAAAGAAGAACAATTCTGTATCCAGAAATATATTTGCGCTAGCAAAATAATTTCTACAGAAAAGAAAAACACTACGCTAATCTAAATTAATTAAGCGGAGAAAAGAATAATTGCGCTAACAAAATAATTTCTCCACAGAATTAATTATAGCGGCGTTCTGTAGGTTTAGAGAAGAGAGACGAGGGATTTATATAGGCCACACTAGGGACCCATAGGCAATTAATTAATTAGGCTTAAATTGCAATTTAATTAACTTGGTGTCCCAAAAGGAAAACCTTAATTAAATTCCACAATTTTATTTATAATTAATTCCACTATAAAATTATAAATGATTTCCCAATTAATTAATTCAAATTATTCCGTCAATAATTTTCCCGCCGTATTACATATGTGATATTTCCCCGTGTTTAAGATATCGCATGTCCATGAATTAATTAATTACTAATAATTAAATTAATTCATTTCTTATTATCCGAGACTAGTACCACTCATCCTTATTATCATGTGGAACGAATCCACCTGCAGGGTTTACATGATAAACTTTATGAGCTCATCTCGGGGACATCATCAACCCAATAAATGAGACACGGTTTCCTGTCTATAATCTATAGCATGCCGTGTGTACAATACCGATTCCCAATCTACCGAGAATATTGACTAATCAATTAATCTCACTCATTGGCACATCAAGGAACCGAGCATTGGACACACGCACCTATAATTATATAGGGATTAAGAACTCACATATCCGTAATATCTGAGGTCTAGTTCGATTACATCGATTAGTATAAATCGAACGCCCTCCCGTGGTCCTGCTCAATACACCAAGTGTACGAGTGTAACATGATAGTCAAGACCGACTATCTACCAGTCACACTACGACGTACCGATGGATTGTCCCTGTCCATCTAAGTCGTGAGCTACTGTTCGATAGTATACGAGTAACCGACAGTATGATCTTCCGCGTGTCTCCTCACGCCATACTGTCTACAACGTATACATCAAGGACTATTGCATTAAATGCAATCATGCTTGAATCATATCTCGAATTAAGGTATAGATAAGGAGTTCCGTATTTGCACTAAACTAGACATTTAGAATACAACTCCATCAATCTCCCACTTATACTAAAAGTCTAGTCGCCCTCTCCCAAACATCAGATTCCCATAACCTCATCACGCCTACCCAACGCTTTCGCTGGAAGTGCCTCTGTGAACGGGTTTACCAGACAATCCTCTTGATGCTATCTAGGTGACAACTGCATCGTCTTACTAGACGATCTCTCGAATCAGGTGGTACTTGCGCTCTACGTATTATCTCCCACTGTGGACTCGTGGCATTTCAAGTTTGCCAATACCGCTATTCAAAATAGCTTTGGGTAAACTAGAAACCACATCTAAGTCCCTTAGGAAGTTCTGGAGCCACACTGACCTTTTAACTGCCTCAGAGGCCGTTATCCTTTCAGTTTCCATGGTAGAATCCGTAATGCATCGCTGCTTTACATTCTTCCATGTGACTGCTCCACTTCACAGTGAGAACACATAGCCTGACTTCGACTTTCAACTGTCCTTGTTTGATTGGAAATATCCAAAGGAAACCACTTGACTGCTTTGTAACTCAAAACATAATTCCTGGTCCTCTGCAGGAGCCTAAACATGTTCTTTACATCAGTCAAGTGATCCTTTCCAGGATTACTATGATATCTCACCACCATGCCCACGGCATAGCAGATATCAGTCTCGTGCATAACATTACATACATTAAGCTTCCCACCATTAAGGTGCAGGGAACTGCTTACTCTTCATCTATCTCCTTTATTGTGTCGGACACAAAATCTTAGATAGATGAATTCCACATCTAAAAGGTGAAGACCTTTCTTGGAATTATGTATGCTGCAACGAGTAAGAATTGTATTTAAGTATGAGACTCGAGATAAGTTCTATGTTCTTTTCTGGCGATCATTTATAACTTTGATCCCAAGAACATTCCTGACTTCTCCTAAGTCTCTTACATTGAATTACTCGGACAACCATCCCTTTATGTCCGATAACATCTTTCATATTGTTGCCAATTCAGAAGGATGTCGTCTACATAAAGAATGAGAAAACACCACATCTTTTCTGTCACTTCTTTATTATACACAGGACCTAAACATGCTTTAAATGAATCCATGAAATGGATTTTCTCATAGGTCCGCATGTGTCCAAGATTTTGAAGCTTCCTTCAATCCTAAGATTGATTAAGCTTGCTTACCGAATGCTCTTGGCTCTTTTCGATGAATCTTTCTGGCTGTCCCACACAGATGGCCCCGTCAAGACTTTGATTTAGAAAATCTGTCTTGACTTCCATCTTCCATGTGAAGACAAAAGAATCCTGATCGACTTTTGCCAAGACTGAGCATCTTGATCTTTCAGCGTCTCGTCATAGATCCAGGGTTCGGCTTCATGTTCTCCAGGTAACAAGTCCGAAGACTCACCTATAAACATGAACCTGCTGGGTTGTCTAACAACCCTCCCACTACGACAACGCTCCGGTGTATCTTTAGTGACTAAAGATTATAGTAGTGAACTACTCAGTTAGGCTGGTTCTAAGTCTTAATCAGTCCCTCTAAGCACATTTAAGTATTACTCTACTCTTGGGCTTGCGATATTGCATATACATATAGTCCATGTCTAAGAACCGAATCGTTGATTCAATCAACGAACATCTGGTCCTTTGGACTATATTACATATCTCAATTCATTTTCTTAGGGTATCTTATAAACAGCCGAATATCTTTACAAGTTTCCAAAAGAATCAAGTTCAGGATAAACGCCGCTGTTTCCAAGCCATATCCCAAAAACGAATTAGGTAACTCCGAATAACTTATTGTTTACTTTCCCATATCTATAAGAGTCCTATTCCTTCTTTACAACACATTATTTTGCCGAGGCATAAATGGTGTAGTCTGTTGGGAGTTAATCCCATTTTCTGATAAGCATGCCTTACTCTTCAAAGAGGTCTGCATATATCAGAGCGAATCAACTCTAGTACTTTCTTGGATCTTTTCCTTTTAACCGTAAGGGGTTGCTTGATCATTAAAACTTCCAAGTATGATTCGAAGGTTGGAAAGTCCTTTCCTTCAACCTAGCTGAGTAGTCCATCAGCTTTCACCCTTTGAATCGTACTCAAGTTAAAATGATCTAGCCTAAGATTCCATAAGTACATTTGATTCATCCTAGAAGGATCTTTACTCTTATTGGGGTTCGACAATGTGTTATTAGCTCCGGTGTGTTGCATCGTGGAAGAACACGGATTCAGTATTAAATTGTCTATCAATGTACCAGAATAGATAATATCCCCGTTTCCTACTCTGACAAGTCTGAAACTATCAGAAGAAAAAGAATATCTATTCTAAGCCAATTTAGAAATCCGAAGTGAAATTTCTTTCTAAACGCCGGCACATAAAGACAATTTATTAGAACTAAAATCCTACCGTTAAAACCATTTAACATCTCCCACTGCAACGGCTGTTACCTTAACAGTATTGCCCATGTAGGTTATTACTTCTTCCTATCTAAGTCTCCGAGTTTCCTGGAACCCCTGCATTTAAGTGCAGACATGATTAGTGGTTTCCGTATCCACACACCAGGGTGCTGGTAGATAACACCACTAAGCATGTTTCGGTGACTAAAGAGAAGTTAACTTCTAGTTGCTTTGAGAGGACAATCAAAACTCCCAGTATCCAAACTGCTTACAACGGAAGCACTTGCCCCTTGGGCTTGCTTGTCCCATTCCGTGGTCCAGATATATTAGGCCCACTGGGTTTCCGTATTTGCTTCTTCTTCCTTTTGCCGCCCGAAGGCTTAGGAAGAGCCAATTTATCAGCCACAAGTGTTTTGAGAGCCCTTACAGATTCCCTTAGCCGCTTTGAAGTTCAACCAGGAGCTCCGCCAATGAATAAGACCCCTTATTCATATTATAGTTCAGGCGGAACTGCTCAAAACTTCTCGGCAGAGACTGGAGCATAATATCAACTTGGGTTACCCCATTGATAATTTCTCCCAGAATCTCTATTTCATTAAGATAGCCCATCATTCTAAGAACGTTATCCCTCACGGGCGTTCTTTCCGACATGATGGCCGTCATGAGTTGCCTCATTTCACTTTGTCCGGCTGTCCTGTCCTGATAACCAAAACTTCTTGAGGTTAAGCATCATATCATAGGTAATGGTCATAGCATGATACCGATGTCGCAGCACATTTGACTTGAAAGTCATAATGTTGCTCCGCGTCATCTCATAGCCCTGATCCATTTCCAATGAGCTTCCTTTCCTCAGTGGTGGAAGCATCATTTGGTTCAGCAGGTCAATTGGCTTGGAGTACATATTTGTACTCCTCTGCAGTTAGGACAATGTCCAAGTTTCTTTTCCAATCCATACAAACAGGTTCAGTGAGTTTGTTGACTTTTAATGGAAATAATACCATATAAAACAAACAATGAGTTTAATTCGATATCATTTCCCTCAAGTGATATCATTAAACTACCAATCATTTCCAAAATCCCATCAGACATAGCAAGCCACGTTCTTGTGGACGTTTACCAGTCCAAATGATTTTATGATTGGATTTCACTTCGGTCGTACATCATCATAGCAGTGACTCCGATGGGGAGGATACTATAAAGCGTACCTAAGTGTGTACCATTTCTCAGTACTAAGTCCACCGCTCGGGAACCACATGTCCACCGCAAGCCACGTTCTTGTGGACGTTTACGTTGACATGCGGTCCTCCACGATTTTCTATAACTGTCGAGCCTCGATTAATCCCAAAGTTCCGTTTCCATTTAGCAAGCCACGTTCTTGTGGACGTTTACTAAAACAAACAACTTTATTAATTGAATCTCACTTATTTAAATGTCATAGAATCTTAATTAACCCAAAGTACCGTTTCCATTTAGCAAGCCACGTTCTTGTGGACGTTTACTAAAACAAACAACTTTGTTAATTGACTCTTACATTTATTAAATTTCACAATTTTATTAATCAAATCTTGATTTCTCGTAAGTGAAACTCGAAGTTTCTAACCAGCGATCAATCATGCAATTGAGCCCTATCTCTCACTAGGTGAGGGAGCCAACCAGACAATCGATCTAGTCATCGAATGACTCGAATGTCTCTAATCTGTGTCATCGACATAACCAAGCGCTTTGGCTCCATTCCACTCCCCGGGGTGAGAATGAGTCGAGTTGAAATTAGTCTTTGAATGACAGATTAGGCATTGCTTTTGAGAAATATAATTGTTCAATTTTATAAGTGGATTTTAAATTCGAATTTTGATCCAGTGATATCTGTGTGTCGACTTTATCCGATAGGGAGGATGACACTAAAGCCAACTCGTAAGTGACACACATCACTATCAAAACAGAGAATGGAGACCGCGGGATTGTTTCCAATCCCTCTCCCACTTAGTATTTTACGAAAAAGGGATAACATGCATAAAATAAATAAAGCATAATAACAAGCACGTAAACACACAAAAAGCATTTAACGTGACCCCGATTATTATGGCCTTTAAATATCTTCCATGCACGTCTTCTCGGATCTTTGTCTCGTTGCTCGTCTCGGTCTCGATCCACCACCGACTCGTCTAAGTGCCAAGAGACGAACCCCTCCCACTGGAGTATCATCCCAGGCCTCGACGAGCGACCCGTGGTGTCCGTCGAACCCCCGCGCCGCTGCTGCCAAGTATCCAGCGAAACGGCGACCGCCGTTTAAGAAACGGCGACCGCCGTTTAAGAAACGGCGACCGCCGTTTGCCCTTCAGCAGCTCGCGGGTTCGACTTCTCGACCCTCGTTCGTCCGGCCTCCGATCTTCTCTCGATCCACCAAGTAGCAGTAACATTACAAAGGTAAAACATACTACTTCCGGCATCGATCCTATACAGGTTGATCGATCCTATACATCCGGATAAAACGAAAAACGTAATAAAACCTAAACGACTCAACCCGTCGTTTTAACTATTACAAACATGCAACGATTTCAAAACCAAAACTGATCTCGACAAGCCCGAGAGTTAAACAAACCACAAACATTAAAGCACAAACACATGGCCATAATAATCGGGTTCGAACCTGCAAAACAAATCTCGCAAAAATACAACGAACGTACAAAACCGGCTCTGATACCAATTGTTGGAAATCGACTACCCGGGATGCGTTCGTTCGATCACTCGAACATCCGAACGATCCCAGTCGACATCCGGTGTCGCTACTTCGTTCGCTTTTCCAGCCCGTGCCTCGATTCACGCCCAGCCATTGCCCCGAAGGACAACCGCGCGAACCGAGCGGGCTGCCAGAAAAAGACCAAAACGGCGGTCGCCGTTTGGAAACGGCGGTCGCCGTTTCTCCGCGAACAGCAGCGCGTTCTGCTGTTCCGGGCTCGTTTCCGGTCCGTTTTTCCTCTTCCGACTACCGATCCGAAGGTCCTTGAACCCCTAGTAGTCGAGGAACACGTACCACGACTCCCGGAACCCGATCGTTCGTCCGATGTATTTTTAACGAATTTAGAGATCGATAATTGCGGAATTAGGGATCGATCTCATACCTTTGTCGCGTGATTCGGAGAAGCCGAATTGACAGATACCTCGATTCTTCTAGCGTGTATCCTAGCCCTCTTGCTCCAGCCGATGTGTGGGCATCGATCCGCTTGGAGCTTCTCTTCTTCTTCTCTCTCAAACCCTCCTTTTCACGTTTTTATTATTCTGTCTCCAGAAATATATTTGCGCTAGCAAATTAATTTCTACAGAAAAGAAAAACTATTCTGTATCCAGAAATATATTTGCGCTAGCAAATTAATTTCTACAGAAAAGAAGAACAATTCTGTATCCAGAAATATATTTGCGCTAGCTAATTAATTTCTACAGAAAAGAAGAACAATTCTGTATCCAGAAATATATTTGCGCTAGCAAAATAATTTCTACAGAAAAGAAGAACAATTCTGTATCCAGAAATATATTTGCGCTAGCAAATTAATTTCTACAGAAAAGAAGAACAATTCTGTATCCAGAAATATATTTGCGCTAGCAAAATAATTTCTACAGAAAAGAAAAACACTACGCTAATCTAAATTAATTAAGCGTAGAAAAGAATAATTGCGCTAACAAAATAATTTCTCCACAGAATTAATTATAGCGGCGTTCTGTAGGTTTAGAGAAGAGAGACGAGGGATTTATATAGGCCACACTAGGGACCCATAGGCAATTAATTAATTAGGCTTAAATTGCAATTTAATTAACTTGGTGTCCCAAAAGGAAAACCTTAATTAAATTCCACAATTTTATTTATAATTAATTCCACTATAAAATTATAAATGATTTCCCAATTAATTAATTCAAATTATTCCGTCAATAATTTTCCCGCCGTATTACATATGTGATATTTCCCCGTGTTTAAGATATCGCATGTCCATGAATTAATTAATTACTAATAATTAAATTAATTCATTTCTTATTATCCGAGACTAGTACCACTCATCCTTATTATCATGTGGAACGAATCCACCTGCAGGGTTTACATGATAAACTTTATGAGCTCATCTCGGGGACATCATCAACCCAATAAATGAGACACGGTTTCCTGTCTATAATCTATAGCATGCCGTGTGTACAATACCGATTCCCAATCTACCGAGAATATTGACTAATCAATTAATCTCACTCATTGGCACATCAAGGAACCGAGCATTGGACACACGCACCTATAATTATATAGGGATTAAGAACTCACATATCCGTAATATCTGAGGTCTAGTTCGATTACATCGATTAGTATAAATCGAACGCCCTCCCGTGGTCCTGCTCAATACACCAAGTGTACGAGTGTAACATGATAGTCAAGACCGACTATCTACCAGTCACACTACGACGTACCGATGGATTGTCCCTGTCCATCTAAGTCGTGAGCTACTGTTCGATAGTATACGAGTAACCGACAGTATGATCTTCCGCGTGTCTCCTCACGCCATACTGTCTACAACGTATACATCAAGGACTATTGCATTAAATGCAATCATGCTTGAATCATATCTCGAATTAAGGTATAGATAAGGAGTTCCGTATTTGCACTAAACTAGACATTTAGAATACAACTCCATCATCTGTAAGCCAGTACTATGAAAGTACTCTTACAGCATTCGAACATCCCTTATCCAGATTACTTTGATATCCTCCCACTACGCAAACCGCATAGTTGATATCAGGTTCAAGTTTTACAACATTGCATCTATAAAACTTTCCATACTTGAAGTATAGGAAACTGCTTTGTCCTCATCTATCTCCTTCATGTGTTCGAACACATACCCTTTAGATAGATGTATATTCTGTCTCTGAAAGGCAATAACCTTTCTCAGAAGTATGCATGTTTAAAACAAACCATAATCGTATAAGATATCTAGGAGAAGTACAATGTTCTTATCCTTGGATCGAAAGATCTCAAGAACATGCTCCAACTTCTGCTCAATCTTATATCTCGATTCATTTAGACAACCATTATCTTATGTCTGACAACATTTTCTACATTGTTGTCAATGATGAAATTGTCATCTATAAAGATCTCCGAGAAACACCACCTTGTTTCTATTATGTCTTTAATACACCTTTCGTCTTTGCCTTTTGATGAATCCATCAAATGGACTTTCTCATCAATTCGCAAGTTCCACGATTTATAGCTTTGTTACTATCCATAAATGGATTTACTAAGCTTGTACTCTAAATGATCTAGCCTCTTAACAATAAACCTTATTGTTATCCAAGAAAGCTCATTTAGATCTAGTACTGCCCTTATGCAGAGCTAGGGATCGATTTCATCTCTACTAGATCCAGAGTCCGAACTCCTCTAGTCTTATGAATATCTCTGGTTGTCCAACAACCTCCCACTGCAATGGCGTCCCGGTGTATAACAATAATAACAGTAGGTGCAGTGTGTGGTGTACTTCTACTCGGTTTGGCTGGTTCCTAGTCTCTGTCCTTTTTCTCATTCCAAGGTATTGTGTCAGTTCAGGCTTTGTGGTTCATCTAATAGTCTTTCTCTATGAACCGGACGAGACGTCCCTCTGGTTCATAGTACTATAGAACACACAACTTTTTGTTCATCTAGGATATCCTACAACCATATTGAATATGCCGTTGTATCTAGGAATATCCATAGAACATAGGTGGTTCCGAACAACTTGTTCTTTTACTATTAGATCTCCATTTCTTATTTACAACGCACCATCTCTACACGCAAGTGTATGGTGCGGCCCTTTGGGATTGAATCCCAATCTTTGATTATGCTATGTGTTACTTAGATAAGTGATGGCCTCCGCGACCAAGTCGCAGGCTCCTAATGGATATACTTTGATGGTTCCCCATAATAGCTTTGTGTCCATTGACTAGTCAAAACACTTTGCTTTTATGGCACATTAAGTATTCTAATCCATCACCGAGTATTCTTGAGAGAATTACTCGTACTTTTCTAATTTACACATATGTCTGCATATCTAATCATTTCCAATACTTGTCTGAATTCTATCCTTTACCCAGAAAGGTTTGCTTAGATGTATTATCCTCCAAATTCAATCCTTAGGTCGGAAGGTCCATTCCTTCAACTATAATTGATCAAATCAATTTCGACCATTTGAATCTTATTTGAAAATACTACTAAGTATAAGAATTCACAAGTATAATGATTAATAAAGAAATATCTAACAAGTAAAATAAGTTATAGAACGGTTCGTTGCATCGTGGTAGACTAAGGATTCATCATTCACATATTGCTATCTAATGTACCAGAATAGATAATCCCATTATTTCTTATCAAAATCATCAAATGATTAAAGAAATAAAATATCCATTAATAGAAATCCAGAACTAAACGTTCTTTCTAAAATAAAAGGGTACATAATGCAATAATCTTAAAATGAAATCCTATTTAACTACTAAAGTAGATAAATGTCTTCCACCGCAACAGCTGCCTCCTCCACAGCTTTTGCCCGTGTAGACTCGAACTCTTCTTCTCTAAGTCGCCGGGTTTTCTGGAACCCCTGCATTCAAAATGCACATACCGTCAGTGGTTCCATATCTACACACCAGAATTTCTGGTAGATAATACCGCTGACTATGTTTTTACGACTAAAGAAAGATTCGTACCTCTGAGAGGACATAAAGACTTCCAGTGTCCAGACTTGTTGCATCGGAAGCACTTGCCCTTTGGCTTTGCAGCCCCCACTCGTGGTATAGTCTTCTTGACACCACTGTGTTTCCAGGCTTGCTTCCTCCTCTTGCCCCTACCTCCACCAGGCTTAAAGCCTTTGGACTTGGTAGCTACAAGCGCTAGAGACTTGCCCTTCTTGTAGATCCCCTCTGCCGCCTTCAGTTCAGTCAGGAGTTGCGCAAGAGAATAAGATAGTTTACCCATATTATAACTCATGCGAAACTGCTCAAAACTAGGGGTCAGAGACTGGAGTATGATGTCGACTTGCGTCTCAGCATCAATTTGAGCTCCTAGGATCTCAAGCTCATTCAACAAACCCATCATCTTAAGAACGTGTTCCCCTACGGGCGTTCCTTCAGACTGAGTAGTTGTCATGAGGACTCTCATGGCTTCTTGCCTTGCCGCACGATCTTGCTCCCCAAACATCTCCTTGAGGTTAAACATCATATCATAGGCAGTGTCCATCGACTCATGTTGGGTTTGGAGTACATTTGACATGGAAGCCAAAATATAACACCTAGCCATTTCATCAGCCTTTTTCCACTTCCGATATGTCAGTTTTTCCTCATCAGTTGAGGCAGCCGTGGGCTCAGCAGGGCACACTTCATGGAGTACAAACTTGTACTCCTCCGAAGTCAGAACAATGTCTAAATTTCTCTTCCAATCAATATAGTTGGGGCCAGTGAGCTTATGCTCCTTGAGTATCATAGAAAGTGGGTTCATAGCTATTCTCTAAACCTATAAGCACATTTAAACAAACAATCAATTTAATGTCCGATATTATCTCCCTCAAATAATATCATTAAATTACTAATCACATCTAAAATCCCATCAGGTAAGGCAAGCCACGTGGTGTGGACGTTTACCCACCCAAATGATTTAGCAATTAGGTTTTCTTTGGTCATACATCACTTATAGCGTAACCTCGTGGGGAGGAATACTATAATGCGTATCTAAGTGTAAACCATTACTCAGCACCAAAGTAAATCGTTTGGAATTGCTATATCACCGCAAGCCACGTGGTGTGGACGTTTACGATAACTTCACAACTCTTCACAATTCCTTACAACTGTCTACATCAATTAATCCAAAATCCGTTAGTATAGCAAGCCACGTGGTGTGGACGTTTACTACACCAAGAGACTTTTATAATTGACTCCCAATTATGAGATCCATTCGATTTTCGTAAATCAAGACGCGGAGAATCATAAGTGAAACTCGAAGTTTCTAACCAGTGATTCACCATGCGAACAACCCTATCTCTCATTAGATGAGGGAGCCGAGCAGACAATCGATCCATCTATCAAAGAATGGTACGACTGCCTCTAATTTGTGTCATCCACATGACCAAGTGGCTTTGGCTCCATTCCACTCCCCGGGGTGAGAATGAGTCGACTTGAAGTCAGTTTCAGAAAGACAAATTAGGCATTGTTTGATAAACTTAATCAATGTTTCTCGTAAGAGGAATTACAAGAATTCTCCTCCAATGACACATCTATATGAACTTCAAAAGTCCATAAGAGTCACCAAGAGAACAGTAATGGAGACCATGGGAATGTTTCCATCCCCTCTCCCACTTAGCTTTTTATAACAAAGGGATACGCTATCTAATGCATAATTAAACACATAAGCATGCATACAAGCAATAAAGCACATAGCACATAGTCAAAATAAGCTAGAAAATTATTTTCCGACTATCATGGCTTTATTCCATCTCTGTATGCGTCTTCTAGTCTTCAGTCTTCGTTCTTGAATGCTCCATGTGACGAGAATATTAATCCCAATATTTAAATCTATTTATTTTTAATAAATCCAAAAGATACTTAATTCGAAAATTAAGTCAATCGAATAAATCAAAAATAAAATTAAATATTATTAATATTTTTATTTATTTATTTTCCTATCTAATTCTATTAAATCTTTAGAATAATCTATCCAAGTCAAACTTGGAATATTCTAGAAGACTTCTATAATAGAATAAGGAAATAAAATAAATTAGGACTCTTCTACTTTCCAAGATTAATTAATTTCCATTTCTATGAAAACTCCCATAAAATAGGAATAATCATTTAGGAAATAAATCAATCCTAAATTAATTTTTTATTCATTTCCAATTCTATTAAATCTCTAGGATCCTATTCCAAGTAGAACTCGGAATACTCTAGAAGACTTCCATAATAGAATAAGGAATAAAATTAATTCCAATTAATTCTTTTCCTAATCCATGAGAATTCCCAAAAAAAAAAAAAGGAAAAACTCAATTAGGAAAAACCGAATCAATTAGGTAAGTAGAATCTTGGTAGGATTAGGAGTAGCACGGGTTGGGGATCCCCGCACCACCACCACCACCACCGACCGCCGCCACCACCGGAGAGGGTACCGCCGCCGCCTCCCCAGCCGGCCGGCCACCACCATACCGGCGGCAGCCACAGCCGAGGGGCGATCGACCCCTCCCCATGGCTTCGGTCATGGGGTCGATCATGGGGTTGATCGACCCCCCGGTTTTTCGTCCTCTTCGTCTTCTTCGTCACACGAGTTCTCCGGCGGTCGTCTCGGCATCGAATCAACGTAAATAAATTACAAGAAATAAATTTACAATTTCGGTATCGATTCTATACATGAAATCGACCCTATACACTTTCCGGAAAACATAGAACAATAATAATAAATCTAAATTCGGTCACCCCCCGAATTTTTACTATTACAAGCATTCATCCACACAAAACGAATCTCGACATGTCCGAGAGTTTAATAACGAACAATCATGGTAAATTAAATAGCAATTAATTAAACGAATAATTAACAATTAATTTAAACCATGATAGTCGGAATCCCTGCAAGGTAGAACACAATTGAATACATACATGAACACGAAACCAAACGCTCTGATACCAATTGCTGGAATTCGATATCCCGGGCCATTAAAATTTGCGGAAAATAATAACCCGACCGAAATCCTCGATCGCCAGAGATCCGACCACGAACCACCGTACGAGCCGGAGCTCAACCGAGCACCACCACGGTCCGCCCGTGGTGCCCAGCCGAGCCCCCGCACGGGGCTCGCGATCATCTCGCGATGATCGCTGGGATCGCTCGTAGCGATCCCCGGGCTGCTGCGAGCAGCCCCGCAGCGGGTCGCGTGACCCGCTGCTCAACGCGCTGGGCTCGTCCCAGCGCACCGCTGCGGGAAACCCCGCAGCACGCCTCGAGTCGCTGCGGGTAACTCTCGCAGCTCCCAGCGATCGAGCCTACGGGCTCGATCGATCCCTCGGCTCCCAGCCGAGGGTTCTCGCGTCACGCGTCCCGGCGGTCCGAACCCTAGGGTTCGACCGCCACCTTCGATCCTCGCCGGGGATCTCGAATCCCCGTCCCCGAGGTTCGTCGTTTTCCCGGATCGAATTGTGATCTTCAAGTTATGATAATAGAGAAGACCATGTAGTGCTTTTATAGGCTACGTAGGGATCTTAAGGAGGTGGAATATTGGGATTCCAATATTAATGATTAAATTGAGCCCAAGCCCAAATCTATTAATCCATTAATATTAATTAATTCTATTTTACACTATATAAAATTAATTGCACTCCCAATATTAAACCATATTATATCAAATAATATTTCTCCGGTAGTATTATTTATTCCGTGTATTTAAGATATAAATATCCATGAATAAAATTAATTTATTGCTAATTAATTTATTCATCTCTTATATCCGAGACTAGTACCATTCATCCTTAATTATTATGCGGAACAAATCCACCTGCAGGGTTTACATAATAATTCCTTATGAACTCATCTCGGGGATATTATCAACCCTTACGGGATACACTTTCCCGTCAAGTATTCACGGCATGTCATATATAAAATATAGCGACACAACTTAACCGGTAATTAACCCAATAATTAAATCGGTTAATTCCTTTGGAAAATCAAAGTCACTTATATTAAATATACACACCCGCAATAGTATCGGGGATTAAGAATAAAATACACTGAGACTTAAATCGATTATCGCCGGCAATCCTAATCGATAAATCTCAAACGATCCGCTCAATACACCAAGTGTACAAGTGTGATAAAATAATTAAGATAAATTATTTTCTCTCTCACACAACGACTATACCGATGGATTGGTCCGTGTCCATCTAGGTCGTGAGCAACTGTTCGATCAAATACGAGTAACCGATAGTATGATATTCTGTGCGCCCATGGAACACCATACTAACTACAACGTATAAAATCCAGGACTATAATTTTGCATAATTTAATTAATAATAATTAAATGCAAATAATTGTTTATTTAATTTAAATAGATTAATGGCAATGGATCGTGAGTTTCCGTTACTTAAATCTAGACATTAAGTACACAACTCCAACAATTAGCACGAACCGGAAAGTACTTAGCACGAACTTTTGAATTATTTAGCACGAAACAGGGTTACACGAAATTGTGTTCTAATATCAGCATTTAAATTAGGGTTACAAATCACACAACACACTCAAATACAAAAACCTCTGCATCATCCTTTTGTTCTAAAATGAGCCGAAACAAATCCGGGTCACTATGCAAGAGAACCTTCACCTTATTAATGTCTTTGTGACGTGTGTAAAAGAACATCGAATAATCGGTGCTCCTTGAACGCAAAGCCTCTCTAATTAAACTTAGTTGGTGAGATCGAGATACATGGTTCGTTGGCAAGTAAAGTAGCAAATCCTCACTACCTCACTCTGATTGTTCACCGTAATGGACTAAAATAAGATGAAACGACATCTAGAAATTACAATAACAAACAAAACGATCTGAGTACCTTTTCGTTCTTAATTTGTCTTCGAACCCAGTGGGAATTTGGAATTGACTCAAGAAGCGTTGTATTATTGAATCAAATTGTTTCGTGCTTAATAAAGTTTCCAACTACCAAGGTAGCTGAGAATTAATTTTTATGGCAGGAAGTAGGAGTAACTGTGTTGATATTTAAGGTTCCTTTTTATAACTAAATATAGGGTTTCATGCTAGAAATCGATATCCCGGGGTATCAAAAAATGCGAAACCGATAACCCCGACCGAAATCCCATCGCCAGAAACCGATCACGAACACCACGTCACCGGAGTCCGACGAGAGAATCGCCGCGAGGGCGAAACCCTAGCCGAACCCCACGCGGGGTTCGCGATCGCGCATCATGCGATCGCTGGGGCTGCCTAGCAGCCGCCGGCGGTGAGTCCGGCGACTCACCGCCACCACCGGAGGAGGGCGGTCAGCTCCCAGCTGACCCGCCGTGGCCCAGCCGCGGCTTCACTCGCGATCGACCTCACGGTCGATCGCATGCCCCGGCGTCCAGCCGGGGCTCCTCCCGTGCGCATGCCGCCGGTCGAGGGTGGCCGGGGGGTCCACCCGCCGTGGCACCAGCCCATGGCGAACCCCCAACGATCGACTTCACGTCGATCGCATGCCCCGGCGTCCATCCGGGGCTACCCCTCGTCCGCGCGCGCCGGCGGTCGAACCCTAGGGTTCGGCCGCCCCCTTCGGTCCCGACGGGGATCGCGTGATCCCCGTATCCCGGTTTCGATCGTCTCCCGGATCGTATGTGTTGGAATTCGATATCCCGGGCTATTAAAATTTGCGGAAAACAATAACCCGATCAAAAACCTTCGCCGGAGATCACACGAACACCGACGAACGCGCCGGAGTCCAGCCGAGGAAACCATGCACCCGAAGGCGCACGGTTGCCCCCAGCCGAACCCCCGCGTCGCGGGGTTGAGCGATCGCACGCCGATCGCATCCAGCGATCGGCCGGGGCTGCCAGGCAGCCCCCCGCGGCAAGTCCGGCGACTCGCCGCTGCATGGAGAAGCCCCACCGTCACGGTGGGGTCGGGCACGGCACCAGCCCGTGTCCAGCGATCGATCATCGTGATCGATCGCGTGCCCTCGGCCCAGCCGAGGGTCGATCCCTCGCGTGCCCTCGAAACCCTAGCCGGGCGGTCCGTGTGGTCCGGTGGTTTCACCACCACCACGCGATCGTCCGTCTAATCCGGATTTCGTTCTTCGGATCTTTGTTCTACGGTATTCTCGATATACCAAATCAAATAAAATCAAGGGTGTTTAGATTTTATACCTTCGATTCGTTGTTCGGAGAAACGAAATCAATCGATGACCTTACGATCTTCCCACGTATTCCTTGCACTAGCTTGAACGTCGGGTGGGCGACGATCCTCCAAGCTTATGGATCTCCTTCACGAACTCTCTAGAATATCAAGTATGATAATCTTGTCTTATGATTTGTGAAGACCATGTAGTGCTTTTATAGGCTACTTAGGGGATCTAAAGGAGGTGGAATATTTGGCTTCCAATATTAATGATTAAATTGAGCCCAAGCCCAAATCTATTAATCCCATTAATATTAATTAATTTATTTTCCACTATATAAATTAATTGCACTCCCAATATTAAACCATATTATATCCAATAATATTTCTCCGGTAGTATTATTTATTCCGTGTATTTAAGATTTAAATATCCATGAATAAAATTTATTTATTGCTTAATAAATTTATTCATCTCTTATATCCGAGAATAGTACCACTCAACCTTATTTATTATGCGGAACAAATCCACTCGCGAGGTTTACAAAATAAATCCTTATGAGCTCATCTCGGGGATATTATCAACCCTTCCGGGATACACTGTCCCGTCAAGAATTCACGGCATGCCATATATAAAATATAGTGACCCAACTTAACCGGTAATTGACCCAATAATTAAACCGTTCGATTCCTTTGGAAAATCAAAGTCACTTATATTAAATATACACACCCGCAATTGTATCGGGGATTAAGAATAAAATACACTGAGACTTAAATCAATTATCACAGAGCAATCCTAATTGATAAGTCTCAATCGATCCGCTCAATACACCAAGTGTACAAGTGTGATAAAATAATCAAGACAGATTATTTTCTCTCTCACACAACGACTATACCGATGGAATGGTCCGTGTCCATCTAGGTCGTGAGCAACTGTTTGATTAAATACGAGTAACCGATAGTATGATCTTCTGTGTGGGCCCGCACACCATACTAACTACAACGTATAAAATCTAGGACTATAATTTGCATAAATTTAATTAACAATAATTAAAAGCAAATGAATGTTCATTATTAATAGGTAAATGAAAGTGCACAAGGAGTTCAGAATACTCAAATCTAGACATTAAGTATACTACTCCAACAATCTCCCACTTATACTAAGGTCTAGTCTTATCTTCCAAACTTCTGACTCCCAAACCCTCCAAGTGCTTGAAATATACTTCCTTAGGAAGTATCTTGGTGAAAGGGTCCGCTAGGTTGTCATCTGAAGCTATCTTGGTGACTACAGCGTCGCCTCTCTTGACGATGTCTCGAATCAGGTGGTACTTGCGCTCTATGTGTTTCGTAGCACTATGGGACCGTGGTTCCTTACTGTTTGCCACTGCACCGCTATTATCACAATAAATTGTCATAGCTTTGGGCAAACTCGGAATCACATCTAAGTCCTGGAGGAAATTAAGGAACCACACTGACTCTTTCGCTGCCTCTGAGGCTGCAACATATTCAGCTTCCATGGTAGAGTCTGAAATGCACTTTTGCTTAACACTCTTCCATGATACGGCTCCACCTCCTAAAGTGTACACATAGCCTGATGTCGACTTACGCCGGTCCTTATCAGCTTGGAAATCCGAATCCGTGTAACCCAAAGGAATCAGATTGTCTGTCCCGTAACTTAGAACATAATCCTTAGTATTTTGCAAATACTTGAAAATGCTCTTTACGGCAGTCCAATGAGCCTTCCAGGATTACTCTGATATCTCGTCACTATGCCCACTGCATAGCAGATATCAGGTCTCGTGCATAACATTGCATACATCAAGCTTCCCACAGCCGAAGCGTAGGGAACTGCTTTCATTTCATCTTTCTCCTTCTGTGTCCGAGGACACATCTCCTTAGAAAGATAAGTTCCTTTACTGAAGGGCAGTTCACCCTTCTTGGAATCTTGCATGTTAAAACGAGCCAGAATCGTGTCTATGTAAGATTGCTGGGAAAGGTACAATGTTCTATTCCGGTGATCCCTTATAACCTTGATCCCTAGAACATGTCCAACTTCTCCCAAATCTTTCATATCGAATTGTCTAGACAACCATCCCTTTATGTATGATAACATTTTCACACTATTTCCAATGAGAATAATGTCGTCTACATAAAGCACGAGAAACACCACCTTGTTCCCATCACGTTTCCAATACACACACGATTCGTCCATGCTGTGAATGAATCCAAAAGATTGGACTACTTCATCAAACCGCAGGTTCCACGATCTCGAGGCTTGTTTCAATCCATAAATGGATCGATTAAGCTTGCACACTAGATGATCTCGCCCTTCAGCAATGAATCCTTCTGGTTGTTTCATATAAATCGTCTCGTCAAGACATCCATTTAGGAAAGCTGTCTTGACATCCATTTGCCACACCTCATAGTCCATATGAGCTGCTATGGATAAGAGAATCCGGATTGACTTTATCTTGGCTACCGGCGAAAAGGTCTCCTCATAATCGATTCCCTCTTTCTGAGTATATCCTTTCGCAACAAGCCGAGATTTAAAGGTTTCAACCTTTCCGTCAGATCCTCTCTTTCTCTTGTAGACCCATTTACACCCAATTGGCTTTACGCCATTTGGTGGTTCTACAATATCCCAGACTTTATTAGAATCCATAGATTCAATTTCGGATTTCATTGCTTTCTTCTAAGAAGGCGCATCTATATCTTGTACCGCCTCGTCATAGGTCCAGGGATCGATTTCATGAACTCCAGGTCCAGAGTCCGAAGACTCACCCAGTCCAATCCATCTTTCTGGTTGTTTAACAACCCTCCCACTACGACGGCGTTCCGGTGTACTAATAGTGACAGTAGGTGCAGGTTCTAGTGGTGTATTACTACTCGGTTCGGCTGTATCTAAGTCTTTCTCGTTACCTCTCAACTCATCAAGTATTATGTCACTTTTGGGCTTGTGGTCCATGACATAGTCTTCCTCTAAGAACCGAGCGTTAGTACTTATAACGATCTTCTGGTCCGTAGGACTATAGAACATGCCACCCTTAGTTCCTTTCGGGTATCCTACAAACAGCCGTAATTCTGATCTAGGTTCTAACTTATCGGCCCCTTGTCTCAGCACATGTGCTGGACATCCCCAGATCCGAATGTGTCTTAAGTTAGGCTTACGCCCACTCCACAATTCCGTGGGTGTAGTTGGTACCGTTTTGGTTGGAACCCTGTTCAAGATATACGCCGCTGTTTCCAAGGCATGTCCCCATAACATAATAGGTAAATCCGAGTAACTCATCATTGATCGCACCATCTCCATAAGAGTCCTATTCCTTCTTTCTGACACACCATTCTGCTGAGGAGTGTATGGTGATGTCATTTGGGAATCAATCCCATTCTCTGCTATGTATGCCTTGAATTCTCCAGACAGGTACTCGCCTCCGCGATCAGATCGCAGGCATTTAATGGATTTACCTTGAAGGTTCTCCACAAGAGCCTTGAATTCTTTGAACTTGTCAAAAGATTCGCTCTTGCGGCGCATCAGGTATATATATCCATATCTTGAGTAATCATCAGTGAAAGTGATGAAATACTCGTACCCTCCTCTTGCCTGAGTAGACATAGGTCCGCATACATCAGAGTGAATCAAATCCAATACTTGTTCGGCTCTACGTCCTTTACCAGAAAAAGGATGTTTTGTCATTTTACCCTCCAAACAGGATTCGCAGGTTGGAAGGTCCTCTCCTTCAACATTGCTGATTAAACCATCAGCTTTCAACCTTTGAAGCCTATTTGAGTTTATATGACCTAGCCTTAAATGCCACAAGTATAATTGATTCATCCTAGAAGGTTCCTTTCTCTTATTGGTGTTCGTAGATGTGTTATTACTCTCGGTTAGTTGCATCGTGTTAGACTCAAGATTTAGTACATATAAATCGTCTACCAATGTACCAGAACAGATAATTTCACTATTTCTTCTTATGATCACGAAGTGATCAAAAGAAACAGAATATCCATTCATAATAAGTTTAGAAACCGAAATTAAATTCTTTCTAAAGTTGGGTACATAAAGACAATTTTGTAAAACTAAAACCCTATCACTACTAATGCGTAAGTGAACGTCTCCCACTGCAACAGCCGCCACCTTCGCAGCATTGCCCATGTAGACCACGATCTCTCCCTCTCTAAGTCTTCGGGTTTCCTGGAACCCCTGCAATGAATTGCAGACATGATCAGTGGCCCCCGTATCTACACACCAGGTGCTGGTAGATAACACCACTGATAATGTTTCAGTGACTAAGGAAAATTTCGTACCTTTGATGAGAGGACAATCAGACCTCCAGTGCCCAAACTGTTTGCATCGATAGCACTTGCCTCGCGGCTTGCTCTTCCCATTCCGTGGTTTAGAACCACTGGGCTTCTTTGCTTGCACTTCCATTTTGGCCACAAGAGCTTGTGATTTTCTGACCATACTTATAAGTTCCATTCTTTTGAAATCATTTTTAAGTGATTCCTCAAGAGAACTGAACTTATAGAGTATGTTAATCACCTCTTGTCCGGCTTCCACACTATGTCTCAACATCATTCTAAGGTCATTTTTAATGTCCTTATGAGTTGGGACAACAGTGGATTCGGAAGGCTCAACAGTCTGGACAATGTCCAGATTTCGTTCCCAATCATTACTATATGGAACCAGTGAGTTTTCATCCTTAAGTATATCACAAAGTGGGGTCACAGTCATTCTTAACCTATAAGCACAAAAAATGAACAAACAATTTAATATCTGATATTATCTCCCTTAAATAATATCATGAAATCACTAATCACATCTAAAATCCCATCAGGTAAGGCAAGCCACGTTGTGTGGACGTTTACCCACCCAAACGATTTCGCAATTAGATTTGCTTCGGTCATACATCACTTATAGCGTAACCTCGTTGGGAGGAATACTATAATGCGTATCTAAGTGTAAACCATTACTCAGTACTAAAGTAAATTGTTTGGAGTTGCTACATTACCGCAAGCCACGTTGTGTGGACGTTTACGATAATTTCACAACTCTTCACAATTCCTTATAACTGTCTACATCAATTAATCCAAAATCTGTTAGCATAGCAAGCCACGTTGTGTGGACGTTTACTACACCAAGAGACCTTTATAATTGACTCCCAATTACTTGATCCATTCGATCTTGTAAATCAAGACGCGGAGAATCATAAGTGAAACTCGAAGTTTCTTACCAGTGATTCACCATGCGAACAACCCTATCTCTCATAAATGAGGGAGTCGAGCAGACAATCGATCCACCTTCAAAAGGATGGTATGAAGGTCTCTAATTTGTGTCCTCGACATGACCAAGTGGCTTTGGCTCCATTCCACTCCCCGGGGTGAGAATGAGTCGACTTGAAATCAGTTTTGGAAAGACAAATTAGGCATTGTTTGATAAACTTAATCAATGTTTCTTGTAAGAGGAATTACAAGAACTCTCCTCCAATAACTTATCTATATAAACTTGAAAAGTTTATAAAAGTCACCAAGAGAGCAGCAATGGAGAACATGGGAATGTTTCCAAACCCTCTCCCACTTAGCTTTTTATAACAAAGGGATACACTATCTAGTGCATAAAATAAACACATATAGCATGCATACATGTAATAAAGCACATAGTATTATCACATAGTCAAAATAATGCTGGAAATCGATATCCCGGGCCATTAAAATTGCGGAAGATAATAGCCCGACCGAAATCCTATCGTCGGAAACCGATCACGAGCACCACGATATCCGGAGCTCAACCGGAGAGTCTCCGCGGGATAAACCCGCGGCCGAAACCCTAGCCGAGCCCATCGGGGCTTGCGATCACCATCGATCGCGTGGGGCTGCTCCGGCAGCCCCGGGGCGGTGAGTCCGGCGACTTCACCGCCCACGCCGTCGGGAGGAGGGGCGCCAGCCGAGGCACCAGCCCTCGGCAGCCCCGCGATCGACCTCACGGTCGATCGCTTGCCCCGGCTCCAGCCGGGGCTTCCCTTCGCGCGGATCGCCGCGATCGAACCCTAGGTTCGATCGCCCCTCAGCTCCCAGCCGAGGGCTCTACTCGATCTTCGCCGGGGATCTCGAATCCCCGTCCCCGAAGTTCGTCGTTTTCCCGGATCGTGCGTTCATGTATATATTACAATTACATGCACATAAAATCATAGAAAGGGTTTATGATTTTGTACCTCGATTCGTTGTGCGGAGAAACGAATTAAACGCGTTGAAGACCTTCGAATCTTCCTACGTATTCCTTGCACCTCGTCCGAACGTCGTGTGGGCGACGATCTATCGAACTCCTATGGATCTCCTTCAATTCTCAAGACTTATGATTGTGTGTAAATTATGAAGGCCATGTAGTGCTTTTATAGGCTACGTAAGGGATCAAAAGGAGGTGGAATATTGGGCTTCCAATATTGATGATTAAATTGAGCCCAAGCCCAAGTCTATTAATCCTTATCAATATTAATTAATTTATTTTCCACTATATAAATTAATTGCACTCCCAATATTAAACCATATTATATCAAATAATATTTCTCCGGTAGTATTATTTATTCCGTGTATTTAAGATTTAAATATCCATGAATAAAATTAATTTATTGCTAATTAATTTATTCATCTCTTATATCCGAGAATAGTACCATTCAACCTTAATTATTGTGCGGAACAAATCCACTCATGAGGTTTACACAATGATTCCTTATGAACTCATCTCGGGGATATTATCAACCCTTCCGGGATACACTTTCCCGTCAAGTATTCACGGCATGTCATATATAAAATATAGCGACCCAATTTTACCGGTAATTAACCCAATAATTAAATCGGTTAATTCCTTTGGAAAATAAAAGTCTCTTATATTAAATATACACACCCGCAATAGTATCGGGGATTAAGAATAAAATACTCAGAGATTTAAATAAATTATCAAAGGCAATCCTAATTGATAAATCTCAAGCGATCCGCCCAATACACCAAGTGTACAAGTGTGATAAAATAATTAAGATAAATTATTTTCTCTCTCACACAACGATTATACCGATGGATTGGTCCGTGTCCATCTAGGTCGTGAGCAACTGTTTGATTAAATACGAGTAACTGATAGTATGATCTTCTGTGTGTCCATACACACCATACTAACTACAACGTATAAAATCCAGGACTATAATTTGCATAATTTAATTAATAATAATTAAATGCAAATAATTGTTTATTAATTTAATAGATTAACTGCTATGATCGGGAGTTTATCGATACTTAAATCTAGACATTAAGTAAACAACTCCAACAAATAATACTAGAATATTATTTTCCGACTATTATGGCTTTACTCCATCTCCGTACGCATCTTCTATTCTTTAGTCTTCGTTCTTGAATGCTCCATGTGACGAGAATATTAATTCCAATATTTAAATCTATTTATTTTTAATAAATCCAAAAGATATTTAATTAATAATAATTAAATCAATCGAATAAATCAAAAATAAAATTAAATATTATTAATATTTTTATTTATTTTATTTTCCTTTTCTATTTCATTAAATCTCTAGAATACTCTATCCAAGACCCACTTGGAATATTCTAGAAGATTTCCATAATGAAATAAGGAAATAAAATAATTTAGGACTCTTCTACTTTCCAAATTAATTAGATTCCTAGTCCATGAATATTTCCATAAAATAGAAATAATCAATTAGGAAACCTAATTAATTCCAAATTGATTCTTTTCCTATTCCATGAGAGTTCCTAAAAAAAAGAACACTCAAAATAGGAAAACCGAACCGATTAGGAAAGTGAATCTACCGGGAGAGCACGAGAACCACGAGGATCCCCGCGCCCCCCCACCGGACCGCCGATCGCCGGCCGAGGACCACCGCCACCACCATCCAGCCGGCGCGCCACCACCGCCGGTGGCATCGCCGCCGGGAGGCGCAAATTCGGTGCCCTCCCATGCGATCGATCGATCCTCATGGATCGATCATAGGGATTGATCGATCCAAGCCCTAATCCCTCACGTTCATCTCCTTCGTCAAATGTCTTCTCCGGAGGTCGTTTCGGCATCGATCCAACGCAAAATAAATTACAAATTTAATTTTACACTATCCGGTATCGATTCTATACATGAAATCGACCCTATACAATTTCCGGAAAAAGATAGAACAATAATAATAAACCTAAATTCGGTCAACCCCCGAATTTTTACTATTACAAGCATTCACCACCAAAAACGAATCTCGACATGTCCGAGAGTTTAATCAAACCAACAATCATGACAAAATAAATTAACGAATAATTAATTAAGCCATAATAGTCGGAAACCCTGCAAGGTAGAACAATTTTATCGAAAATACCGCGAACGTAAACCACGCTCCGATACCAATTGTTGGAATTCGATATCCCGGGCTATTAAAATTTGCGGAAAACAATAACCCGATGAAAAACCTTCGCCGGAGATCACACGAACACCGACGAACACGCCGGAGTCCAGCCGAGGAAACCATGCACCCGAAGGCGCAAGGCTGCCCCCAGTCGAACCCCCGCGTCGCGGGGTTGAGCGATCGCACGCCGATCGCATCCAGCGATCGGTCGGGGCTGCCAAGCAGCCCCCCGCGGCGAGTCCGGCGACTCGCCGTTGCATGGAGGAGCCCCACCGTCACGGTGGGGTCGGGCACGGCACCAGCCCGTGCCCAGCGATCGATCATCGTGATCGATCGCGTGCCATCGGCCCAGCCGAGGGTCGATCCCCCGCGTGCCCTCGAAACCCTAGCCGGGCGGTCCGCGTGGTCCGGTGGTTTCACCACCACCACGCGATCGTCCGTCTAATCCGAATTTCGATCTTCGGATCTTTGTTCTACGGTATTCTCGATAAACCAAATCAAATAAAATCAAGGGTGTTTAGATTTTATACCTTCGATTCGTTGTTCGGAGAAACGAAATCAATCGATGACCTTACGATCTTCCCACGTATTCCTTGCACTAGCTTGAACGTCGGGTGGGCGACGATCCTCCAAGCTTATGGATCTCCTTCACGAACTCTCTAGAATATCAAGTATGATAATCTTGTCTTATGATTTGTGAAGACCATGTAGTGCTTTTATAGGCTACGTAGGGGATCTAAAGGAGGTGGAATATTGGGCTTCCAATATTAATGATTAAATTGAGCCAAAGCCCAAATCTATTAATCCCATTAATATTAATTAATTTATTTTCCACTATATAAATTAATTGCACTCCAATATTAAACCATATTATATCCAATAATATTTCTCCGGTAGTATTATTTATTCCGTGTATTTAAGATTTAAATATCCATGAATAAAATTTATTTATTGCTTAATAAATTTATTCATCTCTTATATCCGAGAATAGTACCACTCAACCTTATTTATTATGCGGAACAAATCCACTCGAGAGGTTTACATAATAAATCCTTATGAGCTCATCTCGGAGATATTATCAACCCTTCCGGGATACACTGTCCCGTCAAGAATTCACGGCATGCCATATATAAAATATAGTGACCCAACTTAACCGGTAATTGACCCAATAATTAAACCGGTCAATTCCTTTGGAAAAACAAAGTCACTTATATTAAATATACACACCCGCAATTGTATCGGGGATTAAGAATAAAATACACTGAGACTTAAATCAATTATCACAGAGCAATCATAATTGATAAGTCTCAATCGATCCGCTCAATACACCAAGTGTACAAGTGTGATAAAATAATCAAGACAGATTATTTGCTCTCTCACACAACGACTATACCGATGGATTGGTCCGTGTCCATCTAGGTCGTGAGCAACTGTTTGATTAAATACGAGTAACCGATAGTATGATCTTCTGTGTGGGCCCACACACCATACTAACTACAACGTATAAAATCTAGGACTATAATTTGCATAAATTTAATTAACAATAATTAAAAGCAAATGAATGTTCATTATTAATAGGTAAATGATAGTGCACAAGGAGTTCAGAATACTCAAATCTAGACATTAAGTATACTACTCCAACAGTATGTTCATGTATATATCACAATTATTTATCACATAAAATCATACAGGGGAGTTTATGATTTTACCTTTTGATTCGTTGTGCGGAGAAACGAAATCAATTGAAGACCTTTGAATCTTCCTACGTATTCCTTGCACCTTGTTCGAACGTCGTGTGGGCGACGATCCTCCGAACTCCTTATGGATCTCCTTCTCTCTACTTTCTCTCTCTAGAAGAATTATGATCTTTAAGTTATGAGAATAGAGAAGACCATGTAATGCTTTTATAGGCTACGTAGGGGATCTAAAGGAGGTGGAATATTGGGCTTCCAATATTAATGATTAAATTGAGCCCAAGCCCAAATCTATTAATCCCATTAATATTAATTAATTTATTTTCCACTATATAAATTAATTGCACTCTAAATATTAAACCATATTATATCAAATAATATTTCTCCGATAGTATTATTTATTCCGTGTATTTAAGATTTAAATATCCATGAATAAAATTAATTTATTGTTAATTAATTTATTAATCTCTTGTATCCGGGAATAGTACCACTCAACCTTAATTATTATGCGGAACGAATCCACTCATGAGGTTTACATAATAATTTCTTATGAACTCATCTCGGGGATATTATCAACCCTTACGGGATACACTTTCCCGTCAAGTATTCACGGCATGTCATATATAAAATATAGTGACCCAACTTAGCCGGTAATTAACCCAATAATTAAATCGGTTAATTCCTTTGGAAAATCAAAGTCACATATATTAAATATACACACCCGCAATAGTATCGGGGATTAAGAATAAAATACTCTGAGACTTGAATCGATTATCCAAGGCAATCCTAATCGATAAATCTCAAGCGATCCGCCCAATACACCAAGTGTACAAGTGTGATAAAATAATTAAGACAAATTATTTTCTCTCTCACACAACGACTATACCGATGGATTGGTCCGTGTCCATCTAGGTCGTGAGCAACTGTTTGATTAAATACGCGTAACCGATAGTATGATCTTCTGTGTGGGCCCGCACACCATACTAACTACAACGTATGAAATCTAAGACTATAATTTGCATATATTTAATCATCGAATAATTAAACGCAAATGATTGTTCATTAATTTAAATAGATTAAATGCTATGACCGGGAGTTACCGTTACTTAAATCTAGACATTAAGTACACAACTCCAACAATCTCCCACTTGTACTAAGGTCTAGTCATTTCCTCCAAACTCCCGACTCCCATACTCATCACGTGCTTAAATTGTACTTCCAAGAAGTACTATGTGAATGAGCAACCTAGGTTGCCGCTCTGAAGTTATCTTGGTGACTACAGCGTCGTCTCCCTCGACGATGACTCGTATCAGGTGGTACTTGCTCTTTGTGTTATCATCACCTTTTGACTTATGACTTCTTCCAGTTTACCATGCACCGCTATGAAATAGCCTTTGGTGAACTAAGAATCATATCCAAGTCTATAGGTTATCCCGGAACCTAACCAAAACTTCCGCTGCCTCTGAGGCTGCCATTTGGTTATGAGAGAGTCCGAGAAGCATCATGCTTATCACTCTTTCATATTTAAGGTTCCACCTCTTTAAATGTGAACACATAGCCTGATATCGACTTACACTGGTCCTTCTCTGATTTTAGATCTGAGAATATGTAATCCAAGAAGAATTCGCGTTGCTTCGTAATCCAGTACTTCGAAAGTACTTTTACAATATCCGAATATCTCTTGTTTGAGATTACTTTGATATCCTCCCACTACGCTAACCGCATAGTTGATATTAGGTTCTTGTTTTTCAACATTGCATACATCAAGCTTTCCACACTTAAAAGTAGGAAACTGCTTTAACTGTATCTATCTCCTTCACGTGTTCGAAACACATATCTTTAGATAGATATATATTCTGTGTCTGAAAGGTAACAACCTTTCTCAGAATTATGCATGTTTAAAACAAACCATAATCGTATAAGATATCTAGGAGAAGTATAATGTGCTTATCCTAGATCAAAAGATCTCAAGAACACGTTCTAACTTCTACTCAATCTTATATTTCGATTTAGACAACCATCATTTTATGTCTGACAACATCTTTACATTGTTACCAATGATAAAATGTTATCTACATAAAATTCCGAGAAACACCACCTTGTTTCCATCACGTTTCCAATACACCTTTCGTCTATGCCTTTTGATGAATCCATCAATGGACTATCTCATCAATTCGCAAATTCCACGATTAATAGCTTTGTAATGATCCATAAATGGATTAACTAAGCTTGTATTCTAAATGATCTTGCCTCTTAACAATAAATCTTTATTGCTTTCTAAGCAGGCACATTTAGACTTAGTACTGCCCTTGTGCAGAGCTAGGGATCGATTTCATCTTTACTAGATCCAGAGTTCGAAACTCTTCTAGTCTTATGAGCATCTCCGGTTGTCCAACAACCTCCCACTGCAATGGCATTTCGGTGTATAAACAGTAATAACAATAGGTGCAGTGTGTGGTGTATTACTACTCGGTTTGGCTGGTTCCTTAGTCTTTGTCCTTTTTCTCATTCCAAGGTATTACGTCAGTTCGGACTTTGTGGTTCATCTAATAGTCTTCCTCTAAGAATCGGGCGATAAAACGTCCTTCTGATTCATAATACTATTGAACACACAATGTTTTGTTCATCTAGGTTATCCTACAACCACATAGAATGTGCCGTTGTTTCCAGGAATATCCATAGAACATAGGTAGTTCCGAACAACTTGTCCTTTTACTTTTAGAATTCTACTTCTTATTTCTGATACACCATTTCTACACGTAAGTGTATGGTGTAGTCATTTGGGATCCTATCCCATTCTTTGATTATGCTATGCGTCACTTAGATAGGTGGTAGCCTCCACGATCAAGTCGCAGGCTTCTAATGGATATACTTTGAAGGTTCCCCATAATAGCTTTTGTGTCCATTGACTAGTCAAAACACTTTGCTTTTATGGCACATCAAGTATTCTAATCCATCTTTAAAGTATTCTTTAAAAGAATTACTCGTACCTATCTAATTACACATACGTCTACATATATCAATAATCAATCTCAATACTTGTCCGAATTCTATCCTTTTCCCAGAAAGGTTTGCTTAGTTGTATTATCTTCCAAACTCAATTCTTAGGTCGGAAGGTCCATTCCTTCAACTTTAATTGATCAAATCAATTTCGACCTTTTGAATTTTATTTGAATAAATATTACTAAGTATAAGAATTCACAACTATAATGATTCAATAAATAAATACATCTAACAAGTAAAACAAGTTATAGAACGGTTTGTTGCATCGTGGTAGACTTGGGATTCATCATTTACATTATTGCTATCTAATGTACCAGAATAGATAATGCCATTATTTCTTATCAAAATCATCAAATGATTAAAGAAATAAAATATCCATTCATAAATAATAGAAATCCAGAACAGAAGTTCTTTCTAAGATAAAGGGTACATAAAGCAATAAATTTGAAATGAAATCCTATTTAACTACTAAAGCAGATAAATGTCTTCCACTGCAACAGTTGCCTCCTCTGTTGGAAATCGATATCCCGGAATTAATAAATTTAAATTAATAAATCATCTAATTAATTCCGACCGAAATCCTTCGAATATCCGGATTGTCAAAATTGCGGAACCGACAATCCAATCGAAATCCTTTCGCCGGAAACCACCGCGAACCACCACGCATGCCGGAGCCCGACCAAGGTAACCGCCGTGGGATGAACCCACGGCAAACCCTAGCCGAGCCCCGCGAGGGGCTCGCGATCGCGGTGGGCGATCGCATGGGGATGCATCGTGCATCCCCGGGGCTACTCGTAGCAGCCCCCGGCGGTGAGTCCGGCGACTCACCGCCACCGCCGATGGAGGAGGGGGCGCCTGCCGCGGCACCAGCCCGCGGCTGCCCCCAGCGATCGACCGAGCGTCGATCGCACGCCCCGGCACCAGCCGGGGCTTCTCCTTGCGCGCCCGGCGATCGAGCCCTAGGGCATCGATCGCCACCCTCGGCGTCCAGCCGAGGGTTCTCGCCCTCTCGACCCATCTCCGATCGAGCCGACGAGCCGCCGCGGTCCGGTGGTCTACGACCACCACCGCCCGGTTCGTCCTCGTCATGAGTCGCGTTCTCGGAT
Source organism: Euphrasia confusa (assembly GCA_954870475.1). Lineage (NCBI taxonomy): Eukaryota > Viridiplantae > Streptophyta > Magnoliopsida > Lamiales > Orobanchaceae > Euphrasia > Euphrasia confusa. The sequence goes on from OX940958.1 coordinate 16,034,324, forward strand.
CTTGGTTCATGATATTTTTACGATAATTAAACGATAAAATCATAAAGAGGGTTTTACGATTTACCTCGTTCTCGTTGTTCGGAAAAACGAAGAACTCAATTTGACGACCTTGAGATCTTCCGACGTATTCCTTGCACTAGCCCGGACGTCGTGTGGGCGACGATCTACCGAACTCCATGGATCCTCCTCTCTACTTTCTCTCTCTAGAATTGTGATCTTCAAGTTATGATAATAGAGAAGACCATGTAGTGCTTTTATAGGCTACGTAGGGATCTTAAGGAGGTGGAATATTGGGATTCCAATATTAATGATTAAATTGAGCCCAAGCCCAAATCTATTAATCCATTAATATTAATTAATTCTATTTTCCACTATATAAAATTAATTGCACTCCCAATATTAAACCATATTATATCAAATAATATTTCTCCGGTAGTATTATTTATTCCGTGTATTTAAGATATAAATATCCATGAATAAAATTAATTTATTGCTAATTAATTTATTCATCTCTTATATCCGAGACTAGTACCATTCATCCTTAATTATTATGCGGAACAAATCCACCTGCAGGGTTTACATAATAATTCCTTATGAACTCATCTCGGGGATATTATCAACCCTTACGGGATACACTTTCCCGTCAAGTATTCACGGCATGTCATATATAAAATATAGCGACCCAACTTAACCGGTAATTAACCCAATAATTAAATCGGTTAATTCCTTTGGAAAATCAAAGTCACTTATATTAAATATACACACCCGCAATAGTATCGGGGATTAAGAATAAAATACACTGAGACTTAAATCGATTATCGCCGGCAATCCTAATCGATAAATCTCAAACGATCCGCTCAATACACCAAGTGTACAAGTGTGATAAAATAATTAAGATAAATTATTTTCTCTCTCACACAACGACTATACCGATGGATTGGTCCGTGTCCATCTAGGTCGTGAGCAACTGTTCGATCAAATACGAGTAACCGATAGTATGATCTTCTGTGCGCCCATGCAACACCATACTAACTACAACGTATAAAATCCAGGACTATAATTTTGCATAATTTAATTAATAATAATTAAATGAAAATAATTGTTTATTTAATTTAAATAGATTAATGGCAATGGATCGTGAGTTTCCGTTACTTAAATCTAGACATTAAGTACACAACTCCAACAATCTCCCACTTGTACTAAGGTCTAGTCATTTCCTCCAAACTCCCGACTCCCATACTCATCACGTGCTTAAGTTGTACTTCCAAGAAGTACTATGTGAATGAGCACTCTAGGTTGCCGCTCTGAAGTTATCTTGGTGACTACAGTGTCGTCTCCCTTGACGATGACTCGTATCAGGTGGTACTTGCACTATGTGTTATCTTACACTTTTGGACTAGTGATTTCTTACCATTTGCCATCGCACCGCTATTTACATAGCCTTTGGCAAATTAAGAATCACATCTAAGTCCCAGAGATTATCCCGGAGTTATACCAAAACTTCCGCTGCCTCTGAGGCTGCTATTTGGTTACCCATGGCAGAGTCCGAAAAGCATCGTGCTTACAACTCTTCCATGTTAAAACTCCTTCTCCTTCAATAGTGAAACACATAGCCTGATATCGACTTACACCGGTCCTCATTCGATTAGAAATCTAAAAGAATGTAATCCAAAGGAAAAGCTTGTTTGCTCCGTAATCCAGAACATAGTTTCCAGTACTTCGAAAGTACTTAAAATGTTCATTACAGCAGTCAAGTATTCCTTTCTAGGATTACCTTGATATCCTCCCACTATGCTAACCGCATAGCCGATATCAGGTTCTCGTTTTCAACATTGCATTTATTAAGCTTTCCACACTCAAAGTGTAGGAAACTACTTCCATTGCTTCTATCTCCTTTTGTGTTCCAAAACACAAATCCTTAGATAGATGCATTCCATCTCTGAAAGGTAACAAACCTTTCTCGGAATCTTGCATGTTAAAACGAACCATAATCATTTATGTAAGATGTCCAGGAGAAGTACAATGTTCTTTCTAGAGATCCAAGATCTCAAGAACATGTCCAACTTCTTCCTTTATCTTTCATAATGATTCATTTAGACAATCATCATTTTATGTCTGATAACATCTTTACATTGTTGCCAATGATAAGAGTGTCATCTACATAAAACCTCCGAGAAACACCACCTTGTTTTCCATCACGTTTCCAATACACACTATTCGTCCATGCTTTGATGAATCCATAAAATGGACTATCTCATCAATTTGCATGTACCACGAATTCAATGCTTTGTTCCAATCCATAAATGGATCAACTAAGCTTGTACTGTAAATGATCTTGCCTCTTAGCAATAATCCTTATTGCTTTCCAAGAAGGCACATTTAGATCTAGTACTGCCTTCATGTAGATCAAGGGATTGATTTCATGTATACTAGGTCCAGAGTCCGAAGACTCACCTAGTCTTATGAATATCTCTGGTTTTCACACAACCTCCCACTACAACGGCATTCCGGTGTATAAACAGTGATAACAGTAGGTGCAGTTAGTGGTGTACCGCTACTCGGTTCGGCTGGTTCTCAGTCTTCTTCGTTCTCTCTCATTTCAAAGTATCACGTCACTTTGGGCTTGTGGTTCATTATATAGTCTTTCTCTAAGAACCGGGCGTTAGAACTTATAACGTCCTTCTGGTTAATAGTACTATTGAACACACATCTTTCGTTCTTCTAGGATATTCTACAACCGCATTTGAATGCGCCGTTGTTTCCATACATATCCATAGAACATAGGTAGTTCCGTGTAACTCATCTTTTACTATCTCTATAAGAGTTCCATTTCTTATTATCGACACGCCATCTCTACACAAAAGTGCATGGTGTAGTCATTTGGGATCAAATCCCAATCTCTGATCAGTATGCCATGCATTCTTCAGACAGGTACATGCCTCCACGATCAAATCGCAGGCTACAAATGGATATACCTTGAAGGTTCTCCACAATAGCTTTGTGTCCATTGACTTGTCAAAACACTTGCTTTTGTGGCACATCAGGTATTCTAATCCATTTCTTGAGTAATCATCAAATGAAGTACTCGTACCTTATTGTCTGAGTAGACATAGGTCTGCATACATCAGAGTCAATCAATTCTAATACTTGTCCGGATCTTATATCTTATATCCATAAAGGATTGCTTAGTCATGTTATCTTCCAAATAAGATTCTTAGGTTGGAAGGTCCACTCCTTCAACTTAATTGATCAAATATCAATTTTCGACCTTTGAACTTCTTATTTGAATAAACATGACCTAGCATAAGAATCCACAAGTATAATTGATAAAGAAATCCCTTATTAGTAAAACGAGTTTCATACTACGGTTCGTTGCATCGTGGTGGACTCGGGATTCATCATTTATATATTGCTAGCTAATGTACCAAAATAGATAATATCATTATTTCTTCTTATAACCATCAAATGATTAAAAGAAATAAAATATCCATTTCTTAGAAATCCAGAACAGAGTTCTTTCTAATTTGAAAGGTACATAAAAGCAATAACCCAAAATGAAATCCTATAAAATGTCCTCCACTGCAACTGCTGCCTCCTTTACAGCATTGCCCATGTAGACTACGATTTCTTCTTTTCTAAGTCGTCGGGTTTCCTGGAACCCTTGCATTTAAAATGCACATACCGTCAGTGGTTCCATATCTACACACCAGGTTCCGGTAGATAATACCACTGACTATGTTTTACGACTAAAGAAAATTTCGTACTTTATTTGAGAGGATAATCAGACTTCCAGTACCCAGACTGTTTGCATCGAGAACACTTGCCTATTGGCTTTCTCGTCCCATCTCGTGGTCCAAAGAGAACCACTGGATTTCTTTGCTTTCTTGTCCTTTCTCCCGATTCATGCCTCTAGGTTCGAAACCTTTGGCATTGGCTACAAGAGCTTGCGATTTCCGTCTCAACTCGTCTAAAAGGTCAATCATCAAAAACGTTTTTAAGCGTTTCCTCGAAGTGACTGGCCTTTATAGGTATCCTCATCGCTTCTTGTCTAGCCGCCTATGTAATAGGCTCGGAAGGACAAAGCTCATTGAGTACAACCTTGTACTCTTCAACAGTTTGGGTAATGTCTAGATCTCTATTCCAATCATTACATTTAGGGACCAGTGAGTTTAAAATTCCTTACGTATCACAGAAAGTGGGTTCAAAGCCATTTTCTAATCTATGAGCACATATAATAACAAACAATCGATTTAATCTCCGATATTATCTCCCTCAAATAATATCATTAAACCACTAATCACCTCTAAAATCCCATCAGATAAGGCAAGCCACGTTCGTGTGGACGTTTACCTATCCAAATGATTTAGCAATTAGATTTGCTTCGGTCGTACATCAATTATAGCGTTACTTCGTTGGGAAGAATACTATAAAGCGTACCTAAGTGTAAACCATTACTCAGTATCTAAGAAGATTGTTTGGGACACGTATATTCACCGCAAGCCACGTTCGTGTGGACGTTTACGTTAACATACGCTCTTTTACTCCCTTCTATAACTGTCTACATCAATCGTTCCAAAGTCCCATTCAATGTAGCAAGCCACGTTCGTGTGGACGTTTACTACACCAAAAGACTTTTACAATTGACTCCCAATTACTTGAATCATTTAATCTTGTAAATCAAGACGCGGAGAATCATAAGTGAAACTCGAAGTTTCTAACCAGTGATTCACCATGCGAACGACCCTATCTCTCATAAATGAGGGAGCCGAGCAGACAATCGATCTAGTCATCAAATGACACGAAAGTCTCTAATTTGTGTCCTCGACATGACCAAGTGGCTTTGGCTCCATTCCTCTCCCCGGGGTGAGAATGAGTCGACTTGAAATCAGTTTCAGAAAGACAAATTAGGCATTGTTTGATAAACTCAATCAATGTTTCTCGTAAGAGGAATTACAAGAATTCTCCTCCAATGACTTGTCTATACGAACTTCGAAAGTCCATAAAAGTCACCAAGAGAACAGCAATGGAGACCATGGATATGTTTCCATACCCTCTCCCACTTAGCTTTTTACAATAAAGGGATACGCTATCTAATGCATAATTAAATACACATAAGCATGCATACATGAAATAAAGCACATAGAATATTATCAAATAATCAAAATAATACTAGAATATTATTTTCCGACTATTATGGCTTTATCGCATCTCCGTACGCATCTTCTAGTCTTTAGTCTTCGTTCTTGAATGCTTCATGTGACGGGAATATTAATTCCAATATTTAAATCTATTTATTTTTAATAAATCCAAAAGTTACTTAATTCGAAAATTAAGTCAATCGAATAAATCAAAAATAAAATTAAATATTATTAATATTTTTATTTATTTATTTTCCTATCTAATTCTATTAAATCTCTAGAATAATCTATCCAAGACCCACTTGGAATATTCTAGAAGACTTCTATAATAGAATAAGAAAATAAAATAAATTAGGACTCCTAGTCCTTCCAAATTAATTCCTTTCCTAATCCATTAAAAATTTCATAAAGGAATAATTAAATAAGAAAAAAATAATTTGGGACTTCTAAACTTTCCAAATTAATTATTTCCCTAATCCATTAAAAATTCCATAAAGGAATAATTAAATAGGAAAAATAAATTATAAATTTATTCTCTTTTCCTAATCTATGAAAATTCCCAAGAATAGGAATAATCAATAAGGAAAAATAAATTTATTCTAAATTTATTCTTTTCCTATTCCATGAGAATTCCCAAAAATAGGAATACTCAAAATAGGAAAAACGAATAATTTAGGAAAGTTGGATCTTTACCGGAACGAACACGGATTGGGGATCCCCGTGTCCATCCCCGTAGCATCGACCGAGGGTCGCCAACCGCCCGGCTAGCCTCACCGGCGATCCACCACCACCGGTGGAGTCGGCGGTTCCGGCCAGCCACGATTGAGGCATCCCCGCGGCCTTCAATCCTTCATGGTTCGACCATGGGGATGGCCGAACCGAGTCCTCCCTCTCTTCGTCTCCTCCGTCACAATTTTCCGGTCGTCGTTTCGGAATCGATCCAACGTAAAATAAATTACAAATTTATTACTACGCTATCCGGTATCGATTCTCTACATGAAATCGACCTCATACAATTTCCGGAAAAATAAGAACAAGCATTCACCACACAAGAACAAATATTGACATCACCGAGAGTTTAATAATCAAGAGCAATATTATGGACATTAATTAACAATAATTAAATCTAGCCATAATAATCGGAAACCCTGCAAGGTAGAACAATTTATCGAAAAATACCATGAACTAAAACCAACGCTCTGATACCAATTGTTGGAAATCGATATCCCGGAATTAATAAATTTAAATTAATAAATCATCTAATTAATTCCGACCGAAATCCTTCGAATATCCGGATTGTCAAAATTGCGGAACCGACAATCCAATCGAAATCCTTTCGCCGGAAACCACCGCGAACCACCACGCATGCCGGAGCCCGACCAAGGTAACCGTCGTGGGATGAACCCACGGCAAACCCTAGCCGAGCCCCGCGAGGGGCTCGCGATCGCGGTGGGCGATCGCATGGGGATGCATCGTGCATCCCCGGGGCTGCTCGTAGCAGCCCCCGGCGGTGAGTCCGGCGACTCACCGCCACCGCCGATGGAGGAGGGGGCGCCTGCCGCGGCACCAGCCCGCGGCTGCCCTCAGCGATCGACCGAGCGTCGATCGCACGCCCCGGCACCAGCCGGGGCTTCTCCTTGCGCGCCCGGCGATCGAGCCCTAGGGCATCGATCGCCACCCTCGGCGTCCAGCCGAGGGTTCTCGCCCTCTCGACCCATCTCCGATCGAGCCGACGAGCCGCCGCGGTCCGGTGGTCTACGACCACCACCGCCCGGTTCGTCCTCGTCATGAGTCGCGTTCTCGGATCTTGGTTCATGATATTTTTACGATAATTAAACGATAAAATCATAAAGAGGGTTTTACGATTTACCTCGTTCTCGTTGTTCGGAAAAACGAAGAACTCAATTTGACGACCTTGAGATCTTCCGACGTATTCCTTGCACTAGCCCGGACGTCGTGTGGGCGACGATCTACCGAACTCCATGGATCCTCTTCTCTACTTTTGTTGGAAATCGACTACCCGGGAGGCGTTCGTTCGATCGCTCGAACATCCGAACGCTCCCAGTCGACCTCCGAAGTCGCTACTTCGTTCGCACGACACCCCTTGACCCGATTCACGCCCAGCCATCGCCCCGAAGGACAACCGCGCGAAACGGGACTGGACTGCATCAATTCGGCGACCGCCGAAAGCAGTCCAGCGGTCGCTGAAAGGAACTGCAAACGGCGACCGCCGTTTGCCCTTTGGCGACCGCCGTTTGTCCGCGAACAGCAACGCGACGTTGCTGTTCCGGGTCGTTTTTCCTCATCCGACTACCGTTCCAGAGGTCCTAGACCCCCCAGTAGTCGAGGAATACGATCCACGACCCCGGAACCCGATCTACGTTCATGTATGATTAACGAGAAAATAGATCGAATGAAATTGCGGAATTGAGATTCGATCTCATACCTTCTCGGTCGATTGTTGAGACCTTAGAGCTTCTAATGTATGACTCTTCCCGATTCCAGCCGTTGTGTGGGCAACGATCCGCTGGAAATTCCTTGTCCGCTCTCTCCTTTCTCAAACCAGCGCAATGATTTAATTATTCTCTCTGAGAGAATAATAATTGCGTTAACTTAATTATTTTAACAGAGAAAAATGTTTTTGCGCTAACGCAATAATTTTTCTCAGAAAAATAATAGTTGCGGCGAACTGTAGGTTTTAGGAGAGGGCAAGGGGGGGTTTATATAGATTTACATTAGGGACCTAAGGTTAAATTAATTAAGGGCTAAATTGAAATATTAATTAACTTGGAATACGTAAACGCAATTCCTTAATTAATCGATTTCAATTTTAATTATTATTCACTCCACTAAAAAATAATAATTGAATTCCCGAAATTAATTTTAATATTATTTCAACAATAATAAATCCGCCGAAATTACATATACGACTTTCCCCGTGTTTAAGATATCGAACGTCCACGAATTTATTTAATTACTAATAATTAAATTAATTCGTTTCTTATTATCCGAGACTAGTACCACTCATCCTTATTATCAGGTGGAACAAATCCACCTGCAGGGTTTACATGATAAACTTTATGAGCTCATCTCGGGGACGTTATCAACCCGATAAACGGGACACGGTTTCCTGTCTATAATCTATAGCATGCCGTGTGTACAATTCCGATTCCCAATTTATCGAGTATCTCGACTAATCAATTAGTCTCACTCATTGGAAAGTTAAAGAACCGAGAATTGGACACACGCACCTATAATTATATAGGGATTAGGAATTCGTATATCCGTAATCTCTGAGGTCTAGTTCGATTACGTCGATTAGTATAAATCGAACGCCCTCCCGTGGTCCTGCTCAATACACCAAGTGTACAAGTGTAACATAATAGTCAAGACCAACTATTACCCAGTCACACTACGACGTACCGATGGATTGTCCCTGTCCATCTAAGTCGTGAGCTTCTGTTCGATAATATACGAGTAACCGACAGTATGATCTTCCGCGTGTCTCCTCACGCCATACTGTCTACAACGTATATATCTAGGACTATTGCATTCAAGTATAAGATAGACAAAAAATGCCGACAGTTTGATTAATAGATAATGTAAAACACAGATAAGGAGTTCCATATTGTCACTAAACTAGACATTTAGAATATAACTCCATCAATCTCCCACTTATACTAAATCTCTAGTTGCCCTCTACCATACATCCGATACCCATCCCCTTCACGTGTCTCTTGAACGCTTCCGCTGGAAGTGCCTTCGTAAAGGGGTCAGCCAGGTTATCCGCTGATGCAATCTTGGTGACAACCGCATCGCCTCTCCTGACGATGTCTCTAATCAGGTGGTACTTGCGATCTATGTGTTTACTCGCATTGTGGGCTCGTGGTTCCTTTGCATTTGCCACTGCACCGCTATTGTCACAATAAATTGTGATAGCTCTAGGCATCTTAGGAACCACATCCAAGTCCATAAGGAAGTTCCGGAGCCACACCGATTCTTTAGCTGCCTCAGAGGCTGCTACATATTCGGCTTCCATGGTAGAGTCCGAAATGCATTTCTGCTTAACACTCTTCCATGAGACTGCTCCACCTCCCAATGTGAACACATAGCCTGATGTAGACTTTCGCTGATCCTTATCAGATTGGAAATCCGAGTCTGTGTAACCAATAGGAATCAACTCGGACGCTTTGTAACTCAGAACATAGTTCCTAGTCCTTCGCAGGTACTTAAGTATGTTCTTTACAACAGTCCAGTGACCCTGTCCAGGGTTACTCTGATATCTAGCTACCATGCCCACGGCATAGCAGATATCAGGTCTCGTGCACAACATGGCATACATTAGACTTCCTACTGCCGAAGCATAAGGAACCTTCTTCATGTAATCTATCTCCTTTTGTGTTTTGGGACACATGTCTTTAGATAGATGAATTCCATGGCAGAAAGGTTGAGCACCTCTCTTGGAATTCTGCATGTTGAAACGAGCCAGAATCGTATCAATATATGAAGCCTGGTACAAGCTTAATGTTCTTTTCCGGCGATCCCTTATAACCTTGATCCCAAGAACATGTCCAACTTGTCCTAAGTCTTTCATATCGAATTGCTTGGACAACCATCCCTTTATGTCTGACAACATCTTCACATTGTTGCCAATTAGAAGGATGTCGTCTACATAAAGCACGAGAAACGCCACACTGTTTCCGTCACTTCTCCGGTATACACACGACTCGTCCATGCTTTGAATGAATCCATAAGACTGGATAACCTCATCAAACCGCATGTTCCAAGATCTAGAAGCTTGCTTCAATCCATAAATGGATCGGTTTAGCTTACACACTAGATGCTCTTGGCCTTTCTTGATGAAACCTTCTGGCTGTCTCATGTAAATGGTCTCGTCAAGATTCCCATTCAAGAATGCTGTCTTGACGTCCATTTGCCACACCTCATAATCCATATGAGATGCTATAGACAAAAGAATCTGGTTCGACTTTAGCATAGCTACCGGCGAAAAAGTTTCCTCATAATCGATCCCTTCTTTCTGAGTATACCCTTTCGCAACAAGCCTAGCCTTGAAGGTTTCAACCTTCCCGTCAGACCCTCTTTTCCTCTTGTACACCCACTTGCAACCAATGGCTTTTACACCTTTGGGCGGTGCTACAAGATTCCAGACCTGATTTTAATCCATTGATTCAATCTCAGATTTCATCGCCTTTTGCCAAGACTGAGCATCTTGATCTTTAAGCGCCTCGCCATAGGTCCAGGGATCGGCTTCATGTTCTCCAGGTAACAAGTCCGAAGACTCACCTATAAACATGAACCTATCGGGTTGTCGAACAACCCTCCCACTACGACGAGGCTCCGGTGTAACCTCAGTAACTACAGGTGCAGACTGTGGTGGCGTATCACCCGGTTCGGTTGGATCTAAGCCTTGATCGTCCCCTCTCAGTACGTTAAGTATTATCTCACTCTTGGGCTTATGGTCCATTATATAATCCTCTTCCAAGAACCGAGCGTTGGTGCTAACAACGATCTTCTGGTCCTTAGGACTATAAAATAGACCACCTTTCGTTCCTCTAGGATATCCTATAGACAACCGAATATCTGAACGAGATTCCAACTTATCAGCCCCATGCTTCAGCACATGTGCTGGACAACCCCAGACCCGAATGTGTTTCAAATTTGGCTTTCGCCCGGTCCACAATTTCGAGGGCGTCTTAGGGACTGATTTAGAAGGAACTAAGTTCAGGATATACGCCGCTGTTTCCAAGGCATATCCCCAGAACGAAACTGGTAGTTCTGAATAACTCATCATAGATCTTACCATTTCCATAAGAGTCCTATTCCTTCTTTCTGCTACACCATTCTGCTGGGGCGTGTATGGTGCAGTCATCTGGGAGTCAATCCCATTCTCTAATAATTACGCCTTAAACTCTCCCGAGAGGTACTCTCCTCCACGATCAGATCGTAGAGTCTTTATGGTTTTACCATGAAGGTTCTCCACAAGAGCTTTGTACTCCTTGAACTTGTCAAAGCACTCGCTCTTGCGGCGCATCAGGTATATAAAACCATACCTTGAGTAATCATCAGTGAAGGTTACGAAATATTCATAACCTCCTCTCGCTTGGACAGATAAAGGCCCGCACAAATCAGAGTGAATCAATTCCAGTACTTCCTTGGATCTATACCCCTTATCACTAAAGGGTCGCTTGGTCATTTTTCCTTCCAGGCATGATTCGCAGGTTGGAAAGTCCTCATCTTTCACACCACTGAGTATTCCATCAGTTATCAACCTTTGAATCCTACCCAAGTTAATATGACCTAGCCTAAGATGCCATAAGTACTTTTGATTCATCCTAGAAGGCTCCTTTCTCTTATTGGTACTAGATGTGTTATTTGACTCTACTCGTTGCATCGTAGAATAATTAGGATTCAGTATATATAAGTTGCCTATCAATGTACCAGAACAGATATACTCACCATTCTTTTTGATAATAACAGAACTATCAAAAGAAACAGAATATTCATTCAAAACCAATTTAGAAACCGAAACAAGGTTCTTTCTAAAATTCGGTACATAAAGACAATTATTCAATACCAAAACTTTATTATTAAAAGACAAATGAATATCTCCCACTGCAACTGCCGCCACTTTCGTAGCGTTGCCCATGTAGATAGTGATCTCTCCCTCTCTAAGCCGCCGGGTTTCCTGGAACCCCTGCAAAGAATTGCAGACATGATCAGTGGCTCCCGTATCCACACACCAGGTACCGGTGGATAACACCGCTAAACATGTTTCAGTGACTAAGGAAAAGTTCATACCTCCTTGTCTGAGAGGACAATTAGACTTCCAATGTCCAGACTGCTTGCAACGGAAACACTTGCCCTTGGGCTTGTTCACTCCATTCTGTGGTCCACCATTTCTGGGTCCACTGGGTTTCCGTCCTTGCTTCTTCTTCCTCTTAGTCCCCGGAGGGCCAGGAAGTTTCACAGCCACAAGTGCCTGAGATTTCTTAAAGATTCCCTCTGCCGCCTGGAGTTCAGGCGGAACTGCTCAAAACTCCTAGGCAAAGACTGGAGCACTATATCGATCTGGGTTTCCCCATCGATAGCTCCTCCCATAATTTCTATCTCATTCAGATAGCCTATCATCCTAAGAACGTGATACCTCACGGGCGTTCCTTCGGACATAGTGGCCGTCATGAGTTTTCTCATGGCATCTTGCCTGGCTGCCCTATCTTGACTACCAAACATCTCCTTGAGGTTAAGCATCATATCATAGGCAGTGGTCATGGCCTCATGCTGATGTTGCAGCACATTTGACATAGAAGCCAAAATGTAGCACCGCGCCATCTGATCAGCCTTGACCCACTTCCGATGAGCTTCCTTTTCCTCAGGAGTGGAGGTATCAATAGGTTCATCAGGACAAACCTCATGGAGTACATATTTGTACTCCTCAGCAGTTAGGACAATGTCCAAGTTTCGTTTCCAATCAACATAGTTCGGACCAGTGAGTTTGTTTTCTTTTAGTATAATGGACAGCGGGTTGAGTGCCATATCTATAAAAGAGACAAATCAAACTGTCAAATTTAATTCGATATTAACTCCCTTAATTAATATCATTAAATTTACCAATCAATCCTAAAATCCCATCAGACTAGCATGCCACGTTCATGTGGACGTATACTAGTCCAAACGATTTTATAACTGGACTTTTACTTCGGTCGTACATCATTACAGCAGTGACTCCGATGGGGAGGATACTGTAAAGCGTACCTAAGTGTATACCATTTCTCAGTACTAAGTTAACCGCTCGGAAACTACACGCCCACCGCAAGCCACGTTAGTGTGGACGTTTACGTTGACATGCGGTCCCTTTACGACTTCCTATAACTGTCGAGCCTCAATTAACCCAAAGTTCCGTTTCCGTCTAGTAAGCCACGATAGTGTGGACGTTTACTAAACAAACAACTTTGTTAATTGAATTCCATTTAATAAATTTCACAATTTCGTTAATCAAAGCTTGATATCTCGTAAGTGAAACTCGAAGTTTCTAACCAGCGATCAATCATGCAATTGAGCCCTATCTCTCACAAAGTGAGGGAGCCAACCAGACAATCGATCTAGTCATCAAATGACTCGAATGTCTCTAATCTGTGTCATCGACATAACCAAGCGCTTTGGCTCCATTCCACTCCCCGGGGTGAGAATGAGTCGAGTTGAAATTAGTCTTTGAAAGACAGATTAGGCATTGCTTTGAAAAACTTAAGTGTTCAATTCTATAAATGGAATTGAATTCGAATTTTGATCCAGTGATATCCGTGTGTCAACTTTATCCGATAGGGAGGATGACACTAAAGCCAACTCGTAAGCGACACACATCACTATCAAAACAGAGAATGGAGACCGCGGGATTGTTTCCAATCCCTCTCCCACTTAGTTTTTACGAAAGGGATAACATTCGCATGCATATGAAATTAAAGCATAATAAAACACGTAAACACATAGAAAACATTTAACGTGGCCCGATTATTATGGCCTTTAAAATATTCGATGCACGTCTTCTCGGATCTTCGTCTCGTTGCTCGTCTCGGTCTCGATCCATCACCGACTCGTCTAAGGACCAAGAGACGAACCCCTCCCACTGGAGTATCGTCCCGGGCCCTCGACAAGCGATCCGTGATGTCCATCGAACCCCCGCGGAGCTGCTGCCCGAAGTCCAGCGAAACGGCGACCGCCGTTTGAGAAACGGCGACCGCCGTTTGCCCTTCAGCAGCCGCGGGTTCGACTTCTCGATTCTCGTTCGTCCGTCCTTCGATCTTTTCTCGATCCACCAAGTAGCAGCAACATTACATAAGTAACCTAGCTACTTCCGGAATCGATCCTATACAGAATGATCGATCCTATACACCCGGATAAACGAAAACGAAATAGAAAACCCTAAACGACTCAACCCGTCGTTTTAATCTATTACAAGCAAGCAACAATTCAAAAAACAAAGATCTCGACAACCCCGAGAGTTTAACAAACCACAACATACAGTACATAAACATATGACCATAATAATCGGGTTATCCTGCAAAACAAAACTCGCAAACAATACAAAGAACGTATAACCGTCTCTGATACCAATTGTTGGAAATCGACTACCCGGGAGGCGTTCGTTCGATCGCTCGAACATCCGAACGCTCCCAGTCGACCTCCGAAGTCGCTACTTCGTTCGCACGACACCCCTTGACCCGATTCACGCCCAGCCATCGCCCCGAAGGACAACCGCGCGAAACGGGACTGGACTGCATCAATTCGGCGACCGCCGAAAGCAGTCCAGCGGTCGCTGAAAGGAACTGCAAACGGCGACCGCCGTTTGCCCTTTGGCGACCGCCGTTTGTCCGCGAACAGCAACGCGACGTTGCTGTTCCGGGCTCGTTTCCGGGTCGTTTTTCCTCATCCGACTACCGTTCCGGAGGTCCTAGACCCCCCAGTAGTCGAGGAATACGATCCACGACCCCGGAACCCGATCTACGTTAATGTATGATTAACGAGAAATTAGATCGAATGAAATTGCGGAATTGAGATTCGATCTCATACCTTCTCGGTCGATTGTTGAGACCTTAGAGCTTCTAATGTATGACTCTTCCCGATTCCAGCCGTTGTGTGGGCAACGATCCGCTGGAAATTCCTTGTCCGCTCTCTCCTTTCTCAAACCAGCGCAATGATTTAATTATTCTCTCTGAGAGAATAATAATTGCGTTAACTTAATTATTTTAACAGAGAAAAATGTTTTTGCGCTAACGCAATAATTTTTCTCAGAAAAATAATAGTTGCGGCGAACTGTAGGTTTTAGGAGAGGGCAAGGGGGGTTTATATAGAGTTACATTAGGGACCTAAGGTTAAATTAATTAAGGGCTAAATTGAAATATTAATTAACTTGGAATACGTAAACGCAATTCCTTAATTAATCGATTTCAATTTTAATTATTATTCACTCCACTAAAAAATAATAATTGAATTCCCGAAATTAATTTTAATATTATTTCAACAATAATAAATCCGCCGAAATTACATATACGACTTTCCCCGTGTTTAAGATATCGAACGTCCACGAATTTATTTAATTACTAATAATTAAATTAATTCGTTTCTTATTATCCGAGACTAGTACCACTCATCCTTATTATCATGTGGAACAAATCCACCTGCAGGGTTTACATGATAAACTTTATGAGCTCATCTCGGGGACGTTATCAACCCGATAAACGGGACACGGTTTCCTGTCTATAATCTATAGCATGCCGTGTGTACAATTCCGATTCCCAATTTACCGAGTATCTCGACTAATCAATTAGTCTCACTCATTGGCAAGTTAAAGAACCGAGAATTGGACACACGCACCTATAATTATATAGGGATTAGGAATTCGTATATCCGTAATCTCTGAGGTCTAGTTCGATTACGTCGATTAGTATAAATCGAACGCCCTCCCGTGGTCCTGCTCAATACACCAAGTGTACAAGTGTAACATAATAGTCAAGACCAACTATTACCCAGTCACACTACGACGTACCGATGGATTGTCCCTGTCCATCTAAGTCGTGAGCTTCTGTTCGATAATATACGAGTAACCGACAGTATGATCTTCCGCGTGTCTCCTCACGCCATACTGTCTACAACGTATATATCTAGGACTATTGCATTCAAGTATAAGATAGACAAAAAATGCCGACAGTTTGATTAATACATAATGTAAAACACAGATAAGGAGTTCCATATTGTCACTAAACTAGACATTTAGAATATAACTCCATCAACTTTCTCTCTCTAGAATTGTGATCTTCAAGTTATGAGAATAGAGAAGACCATGTAGTGCTTTTATAGGCTACGTAGGGGATCTTAAGGAGGTGGAATATTGGGCTTCCAATATTAATGATTAAATTGAGCCCAAGCCCAAATCTATTAATCCATTAATATTAATTAATTCTATTTTCCACTATATAAAATTAATTGCACTCCCAATATTAAACCATATTATATCAAATAATATTTCTCCGGTAGTATTATTTATTCCGTGTATTTAAGATATAAATATCCATGAATAAAATTAATTTATTGCTAATTAATTTATTCATCTCTTATATCCGAGACTAGTACCATTCATCCTTAATTATTATGCGGAACAAATCCACCTGCAGGGTTTACATAATAATTCCTTATGAACTCATCTCGGGGATATTATCAACCCTTACGGGATACACTTTCCCGTCAAGTATTCACGGCATGTCATATATAAAATATAGCGACCCAACTTAACCGGTAATTAACCCAATAATTAAATCGGTTAATTCCTTTGGAAAACCAAAGTCACTTATATTAAATATAAACACCCGCAATAGTATCGGGGATTAAGAATAAAATACACTGATACTTAAATCGATTATCGCCGGCAATCCTAATCGATAAATCTCAAACGATCCGCTCAATACACCAAGTGTACAAGTGTGATAAAATAATTAAGATAAATTATTTTCTCTCTCACACAACGACTATACCGATGGATTGGTCCGTGTCCATCTAGGTCGTGAGCAACTGTTCGATCAAATACGAGTAACCGATAGTATGATCTTCTGTGCGCCCATGCAACACCATACTAACTACAACGTATAAAATCCAGGACTATAATTTTGCATAATTTAATTAATAATAATTAAATGCAAATAATTGTTTATTTAATTTAAATAGATTAATGGCAATGGATCGTGAGTTTCCGTTACTTAAATCTAGACATTAAGTACACAACTCCAACATCCTCTACAGCTTTGCCCATGTAGACTTGAACTCTTCTTCTTTAAGTCGCCGGGTTTTCTGGAACCCCTGCATTCAAAATGCACATACCGTCAGTGGTTCCATATCTACACACCAGATTTCTGGTAGATAATACCGCTGACTATGTTTTTACGACTAAAGAAAAATTCGTACCTTTGAGAGGACATTCAGACTTCCAGTGTCCAGACTTATTGCATCGGAAGCACTTGCTGTTGGAGTTGTGTACTTAATGTCTAGATTTAAGTATCGGTAAACTCCCGGTCATAGCATTTAACCTATTTAATTAATAAACAATTGTTTGCATTTAATTATTATTAATTAAATTATGCAAGATATAGTCCTGGATTTTATACGTTGTAGTTAGTATGGTGTGTCGGGCCCACACAGAAGATCATACTATCGGTTACTCGTATTTAATCAAACAGTTGCTCACGACCTAGATGGACATGGACCAATCCATCGGTATAGTCGTTGTGTGAGAGAGAAAATAATTTGTCTTAATTATTTTATCAAACTTGTACACTTGGTGTATTGGGCGGATCACTTGAGATTTATCAATTACGATTGCCGTTGATAATTGATTTAAATCTCAGAGTATTTTATTCTTAATCCCCGATACTATTGCGGGTGTGTATATTTAATATAAGAGACTTTGATTTTCCAAAGGAATTAACCGATTTAATTATTGGGTTAATTACCGGTAAAATTGGGTCGCTATATTTTATATATGACATGCCGTGAATACTTGACGGGAAAGTGTATCCCGTAAGGGTTGATAATATCCCCGAGATGAGTTCATAAGGAATTATTATGTAAACCTTGCAGGTGGATTTATTCCGCATAATAATTAAGGTTGAACGGTACTATTCTCGGATATAAGAGATGAATAAATTAATTAGCAATAAATTAATTTTATTCATGGATATTTAAATCTTAAATACACGGAATAAATAATACTGACCGGAGAAATATTATTTGATATAATATGGTTTAATATTGGGAGTGCAATTAATTTATATAGTGGAAAATAAATAAATTAATATTGATAAGGATTAATAGACTTGGGCTTGGGCTCAATTTAATCATCAATATTGGAAGCCCAATATTCCACCTCCTTTTGATCCCCTACGTAGCCTATAAAAGCACTACATGGCCTTCATAAATAATAAGACAAGAATATCAATATTTGATAGTTCTAGAGAGTTGAAGGAGATCCATAGGAGTTCGATAGATCGTCGCCCACACGACGTTCGGACGAGGTGCAAGGAATACGTAGGAAGATTCGAAGGTCTTCAACGTTTTGATTTCGTTTCTCCACACAACGAATCGAGGTATAAAATCATAAAACCCCTTCTATGATTTTATGTGCATATAATTGTGATATATACATGAACATACGATCCGGGTAACGTACGAACCTCGGGGATGGGGATTCGAGATCCCCGGCGAGGATCGAAGGCGGTGGTCGAACCCTAGGGTTCGGACCGCCGGGACGCGCGACAAGGGGAAGCCCCGGCTGGACGTCGGGGCATGCGATCGACTTCGGTCGATCGCCGGGGATGCCGTGGGCTAGTGCCACGGCGGATCCCCCCGCCCTCATCGCCGTCGGCGCAGCTACGGGGAACCCTCGGCCGAAGCCGAGGGATGCGATCGATCCTCGGATCGATCGCGGGTCAGCTGCGGGGCGATTCGCAGCGACCCCGTGCATGCTACGGGTTCGCCCGTAGCGGCTCGCACGGAGTGACCCCGTGCGCTGGGGCAGCGAGTCAGCGACTCGCTGCGGGGCTGCTGCGAGCAGCCCAGGGATCGCTTGTAGCGATCCCAGAGATCGCATGGGGCGATCGCGAGTCCCCTCGTGGGGACTCGGCTGGGCGTGCGCGCGCCTTCGGGTGCGTTGCGCGTTCGGCTGGGTCCCGGTTCGCGTGGGCTCGTAATTTCTCCGGAGATCGAGGATTTCGGTCGGGTTATTATTTTCCGCAAATTTTAATAGCCCGGGATATCGATTTCCAGCAATTGGTATCAGAGCGTTTGGTTTCGTGTTCATGTATGTGTTCGATTATCGTTCTACCTTGCAGGGATTTCCGGCTATCATGGTTTAATTTTTCCGTTAATTATTTTACCATGTTTATTCGTTTATTAAACTCTCGGACATGTCGAGATTCGTTTTGTGTGGATGAATGTTTGTAATAGTAAAAATTCGGGGGATGACCGAATTTAGGACTTATTATTACGTTCTATGTTTTCCGGAAAGTGTATAGGGTCGATTTCATGTATAGAATCGATATCGGAATTGTAAATTTATTTCTTGTAATTTATTTACGTTGGTTCGATGTTGAGACGATCGCCGGATGATGAAGATGTGACGAAGAAGACGAAGAGGACGAAGAACCGGGGATCGATCAAACCCCTTGATCGATCCCAAGCAATCGACCCAAGGAGGGGGCCGATCTCCCTCGGCTAGGGCTGCCGCCGGCAACGGTGGCGGCTGGTGGCTGGGCTGAGCGGCGGCACTCCTCCGGTGATGGTCGTCGGCGGTGGGGGTGGTGTGGGGATCCCCAACCCATGCTACTCCTACCTAGATTCACTTTCCTAATTAATTCGGTTTTCCTATTTTGAGTACTCCTATGTTTGGGAACTCTCATGGAGATAGGAAAAGAATTAATTAACATTATTTTATTTCCTTATTCTATTATGGAAATCTTCTAGAATATTCCAAGCCCTACTTGGAATAGGATTCTAGAGATTTAATAGAATTGGAAGGGAAATAATTAATTAATAAATTAATTTTATTTCCTAATTGATTATTCCTATTTTATGGGAATTTTCATAGACATGGAAATTAATTAATTTTGGAAAGTAGAAGAGTCCTAATTTATTTTATTTCCTTATTCTATTATGGAAGTCTTCTAGAATATTCCAAGTTTTACTTGGATAGATTATTCTAGAGATTTAATAGAATTAGATAGGAAAATAAATAAATAAAATATTAATAATATTTAATTTTATTTTTGATATATTCGATTGACTTAATTTTCGAATTAAGTAACTTTTGGATTAATTAAAAATAAATAGATTTAAATATTGGGATTAATATTCTCGTCACATGGAGCATTCAAGAACGAAGACTGAAGACTAGAAGATGCGTACGGAGATGCAATAAAGCCATGATAGTCGGAAAATAATTTTCTAGCATTATTTTGACTATGTGATACTATGTGCTTTATTACTTGTATGCATGCTATATGTGTTTACTTTATGCACTAGATAGCGTATCCCTTTATTTTAAAAAGCTAAGTGAGAGAGGGGATGGAAACATTCCCATGGTCTCCATTACTGTTCTCTTGGTGACTCTTATGGATTTTCGAAATTCGTATAGACGAGTCATTGGAGGAGAATTCTTGTAATTCCTTTTACGAGAAACATTGATCAAGTTTATCAAACAATGCCTAATTTGTCCTTCTGAAGCTGACTTCAAGTCGACTCATTCTCACCCCGGGGAGTGGAATGGAGCCAAAGCCACTTGGTCATGTGGATGACACAAATTAGAGACCTTCGTACCATCCTTTTTGAAGGTGGATCGATTGTCTGCTCGGCTCCCTCATTTTTTGAGAGATAGGGTTGTTCGCATGGTGAATCACTGGTTAGAAACTTCGAGTTTCACTTATGATTCCCCGCGTCTTGATTTACAAAATCGAATGGATCTTGTAATTGGGAGTCAATTATAAAATTCTCTTGGTGTAGTAAACGTCCACACCACATGGCTTGCTACACTGACGGATTTTGGATTAATTGATGTAGACAGTTATAAGTAATTGTGAAGAGTTGTGAAGTTGTCGTAAACGTCCACACCACGTGGCTTGCGGTGATGTAGCAATTCCAAACAATTTACTTTAGTACTGAGTAATGGTTTACACTTAGATACGCGTTATAGTATCCTTCCCCACGAAGTTACGCTATAATCGATGTATGACCAAAGAAAATCTAATTGCTAAATCATTTGAGTAGGTAAACGTCCACACCACGTGGCTTGCCTTACTTGATGGTATTTTAGATGTGATTAGTAATTTAATGATATTATTTGAGGGAGATAATATCGGACATTAAATTGATTGTTTGTTTATATGTGCTTATAGGTTTAGAGAATTGCTATGAATCCACTTTCGTTGATACTTAAGGAATTCAACGCACTGGTTCCATACTGTGTTGGATGGAATAAAGAGTTAGACATTACTCAGACTGTAAAGGAGTACAAAGATGTACTCAGCGAAACTTGTCCTCCTAGACCTACCATTAACTCAACTGATGAGGAAATAGTTGACTTTGAGAAGTGGGATAGTGCTCTTGCATTAGCCGCTAATCATGATGTCATGCTTAAACTCAAGTTGATGTTTAGACATGATGTAAAGGCTAGAAAAGAGGCGATGAGGATACTCATAAAGGTCAGTTGCTTCGAGGAAACGCTTGAACAGGTTTTTGAGATGCTAGATCTTTTAGACGAGTTGAGATAGTCGCAAGCTCTTATAGCCAAGGCCAAAGGTTTCGAACCTAAGAGCATACATAAGGAAAAGGAGAAGAAGGCAAGGGGATCCAGTAGTCCTCAAAGACTTGGACCAAAGGGTGGGATAAAGAAGCCTTCTGGCAAATATCCCCAAGGAAAGCAGTCTGAGTACTGGGGGTCTATATCTTGTCCTCTCAAAGGAACGAGTTTTTTCTTTAGTCGTAAAACATAGTCAGCGGTATTATCTACAAGAATTCTGGTGTGTAGATATGGAACCACTGACGGTATGTGCATTTTAAATGCAGGGGTTCCAGAAAACCCGGCGACTTAGAAAAGAAGAGTTCGAGTCCACATGGGCGAAGCTGTTGAAGAAGCAGCGGTTGCAGTGGAAGACATTTATCTACTTTGGTAGTTATAGGATTTCATTTCAAGTTTATTGCTTTATGTACCCCTTTAATTTTTAGAAAGAACTTTTGTTCTAGTTTTCTAATATTAATGAATGGATATTTTATTTCTTTAATCATTTAATGATTTGGATAAGAAATAATGGTGATATCTATTCTGGTACATTATATAGCAATATATGAATGATGAATCCTTAGTCTACCACGATGCAACAAACCGTTACAACTTATTTTACTGATTAGATGTATTTCTTAGTTAAATCATTATACTTGTGAATTCTTGTACTTAGTAGTATTTATTCAAACAAGGTTCAAAAGGTCGAAATTGGTTTGATCAATTATAGTTGAAGGAATGGACCTTCCGACCTAAGAACTAAATTTGGAAGATAATGCAACTAAGTGGACCTTCTAAAGAGTGGAATTCGGACAGGTATTAAGAATGATCAACGTGATAGATGCGGAGATATGTGTAATTAGAAAGGTATGAGTAGTTCCTTACAAGAATGCTCAAAAGATGGATTAGGATACTTGATGTGCCATAAAAGCGAAGTGTTTTGACTAGTCAATGGACACAAAGCTATTATGGGGAACCTTCAAAGTATATCCATTGAAAGCCTTCGACTTGTTCGCGAAGGCTATCAGCTATCTAAATAACACATCGCATATGTCAAAGGTTGGGATTGACTCTCAAATGACTACACCATACACTCAAGTGTAGACATGGTGTGTCGCTAATAAGAAATGGAATTCTAATAATAAAAGAACAAGTTTATTCGGAACTGTTGGAAATCGACTATCCGGGACACGTCCGTTCGAACCCTCGAACATCCGGACGTCCCCAATCGACTTCTGGAGGTCACCTCCGAACAGCCATGGCCGCCCGCCCAAGAGATCGCGCGTCCGCCACAGCCGAGACCGCGGCTCGCAATCTGCCCGGAGCAAGCGCCCGCCTGCCCCCCCAAGCGGGCGCTTGCCTGCCTTGAACAGCAGCGCAATCTGCCCGGAGCAAGCGGGCGCCTGCCCCCCCAAGCGGGCGCTTGCCTGCTCGAACAGCAGCGCGACCTGCTGTTCTGAGCGCGTTTCCGGGCCGATTTTCCTCTTCCGACTACCGATCCGGAGGTCCTTGACCCCCCAGTAGTCGAGGAACATGATCCACGACACCCGGAACCCGATCTAAGATTCGATGCATAATCAACGAGAAAGAAAACGAATTATTGCGGAAATAGGGTTTCGATTTCTTTTACCTTTGATGCGTGATTCGGAGAAGCCGAATAGGCGAACACCCTGAGATCTTCTAGTGTGTATCCTAGCCCTCGACGCCGGACGTTGTGTGGGCAACGATCCACCGGAGTCTTCTCTTCTTCTTCTCTCTCAAACCCACCGTGAGATGTTTTTCTGTCTCCAGAAATATATTTGCGCTAGCAAATTATTTTCTACAGAAAAAGTTATTGCGCAAACTAAATTAATGAAGTAGAGAAAAAGATTAATTGCGCTAACAATTATTTTTCTCCACAGAATTAATTATTGCGGCGAAACTTAGGTTAGGAGAAGAGAGAGAGAGGGGTTTATATAGGCCACACTAGGGACCTTAGGACAATTAATTAATTAGGCTAAATTGTAATTTAATTAAACCGGTGTCCTTAAAAGAAAACCTTTAATTAAATCCAATTTTAATTATAATTAATTCCACTATAAAATTATAATTGAATTCCCAATTAATTAATCTATATTATTTTACCAATAATATTTCCGCCGAAATTACATATACGACTTTCCCCGTGTTTAAGATATCGAATGTCCACGAATTAATTTCAATTACTAATAATTAAATTAATTCGTTTCTTATTATCCGAGACTAGTACCACTCATCCTTATTATCATGTGGAACAAATCCACCTGCAGGGTTTACATGATAAACTTTATGAGCTCATCTCGGGGACATCATCAACCCGATAAACGGGACACGGTTTCCTGTCTATAATCTACAGCATGCCGTGTGTACAATTACGATTCCCAATTTACCGAGAATCTCGACTAATCAATTAGTCTCACTCATTGGCATATTAAAGAACCGAGAATTGGACACACGCACCTATAATTATATAGGGATTAGGAATTCGTATATCCGTAATATCTGAGGTCTAGTTCGATTACTTCGATTAGTATAAATCGAACGCCCTCCCGTGGTCCGGCTCAATACACCAAGTGTACGAGTGTAACATGATAGTCAAGACCGACTATCTACCAGTCACACTACGACGTACCGATGGATTGTCCCTGTCCATCTAAGTCGTGAGCTACTGTTCGATAGTATACGAGTAACCGACAGTATGATCTTCCGCGTGTCTCCTCACGCCATACTGTCTACAACGTATACATCAAGGACTATTGCATTAAATGCAATCATGCTTGAATCATATCTTGAATTAAGGTATAGATAAGGAGTTCCGTATTTGCACTAAACTAGACATTTAGAATACAACTCCATCAATCTCCCACTTATACTAAAAGTCTAGTCGCCCTCTCCCAAACATCAGATTCCCATAACCTCATCACGCCTACCCAACGCTTTCGCTGGAAGTGCCTCTGTGAACGGGTTTTACCAGGCAATCCTCTCGATGCTATCTAGGTGACAACTGCATCGTCTTACCAGACGATCTCTCGAATCAGGTGGTACTTGCGCTCTATGTGTTATCTCCCACTGTGGACTCGTGGCATTTCAAGTTTGCCAATACCGCTATTCAAAATAGCTTTGGGTAAACTAGAAACCACATCTAAGTCCCTTAGGAAGTTCTGGAGCCACACTGACCTTTTAACTGCCTCAGAGGCCGTTATCCTTTCAGTTTCCATGGTAGAGTCCGTAATGCATTACTGCTTTACATTCTTCCATGTGACTGCTCCACTTCACAGTGAGAACACATAGCCTGACTTCGACTTTCAACTGTCCCTGTTTGATTGGAAATTCAATTCTATGTAATCCAAAGGAAACCACTTGACTGCTTTGTAACTCAGAACATAATTCCTGGTCCTCTGCAGGAGCCTAAACATGTTCTTTACATCAGTCGAGTGATCCTTTCCAGGATTACTATGATATCTCACCACCATGCCCACGGCATAGCAGATATCAGTCTCGTGCATAGCATTACATACATTAAGCTTCCCACCATTAAGGTGCAGGGAACTGCTTACTCTTCATCTATCTCCTTTATTGTGTCGGACACAAAACTTTAGATAGATGAATTCCACATCTAAAAGGTGAAGACCTTTCTTGGAATTATGTATGCTGCAACGAGTAAGAATTGTATTTAAGTATAAGACTCGAGATAAGTTCTATTTTCTTTTCTGGCGATCATTTATTGCTTTGATCCCAAGAACATTCCCGACTTCTCCTAAGTCTCTTACATTGAATTACTCGGACAACCATCCCTTTATGTCCGATAACATATTTCATATTGTTGCCAATTTAGAAGGATGTCGTCTACATAAAGAATGAGAAAACACCACATCTTTTCTGTCACTTCTTTATTACACTCAGGACCTAAACATGCCTTGAATGAATCCATGAAATGGATTTTCTCATAGGTTCGCATGTGTCCAAGATCTTGAAGCTTCCTTCAATCCTAAGATTGATTAAGCTTGCTTACCGAATGCTCTTGGCTCTTTTCGATGAATCTCTCTGGCTGTCCCACACAGATGGCCCCGTCAAGACTTCGATTTAGGAAATCTGTCTTGACTTCCATCTTCCATGTGAAGACAAAAGAATCCTGATCGACTTTTGCCAAGACTGAGCATTTTGATCTTTCAGCGTCTCGTCATAGATCCAGGGTTCGGCTTCATGTTCTCCAGGTAACAAGTCCGAAGACTCTCCTATAAACATGAACCTGTCGGGTTGTCTAACAACCCTCCCACTACGACGACGCTCCGGTGCATCCTTAGTGACTAAAGATTTATAGTAGTGAACTACTCAGTTAGGCTGGTTCTAAGTCTTGACCAGTCCCTCTAAGCACATTAAGTATTACCCTACTCTTGGGCTTGTGATCTTGCATATACATATAGTCCATGTCTAAGAACCGAACGTTGATTCAATCAACGAACATCTGGTCCTTTGGACTCTATTACATATCTCAATTCGTTTTCTTAGGGTATCTTATAAACAGCCGAATATCTGTACAAGTTTCCAAAAGAATCAAGTTCAGGATAAACGCCGCTGTTTCCAAGCCATATCCCAAAAAAGAATTAGGTAACTCCGAATAACTTATTGTCTACTTTCCCATATATATAAGAGTCCTATTCCTTCTTTACAACACATTATTTTGCCGAGGCATAAATGGTGTAGTATGTCGGGAGTTAATCCCATTTTCTGATAAGTATGCCTTACTCCTCAAAGAGGTCTGCATATATCAGAGCGAATCAACTCTAGTACTTTCTTGGATCTTTTCCCTTTAACCGTAAAGGGTTGCTCGGTCATTAAAACTTCCAAGTATGATTCTAAGGTTGGAAGGTCCTTTCCTTCAACCTGGCTGAGTGGTCCATCAGCTTCATCCTTTGAATCGTACTTAAGTTAAAATGATTTAGCATAAGATTCCATAAGTACATTTGATTCATCCTAGAAGGATCTTTACTCTTATTGGGGTTCGACAATGTGTTATTAGTTCCGGTCTGTTGCATCGTGGAAGAACACAGATTTAGTATTAAATTGTCTATCAATGTACCAGAATAGATAATATTCCCGTTTCCTACTCCGACAAGTCTGAAACTATCAGAAGAAACAGAATATCTATTCTAAGCCAATTTAGAAATCCGAAATGAAATTTCTTTCTAAATGCCGGCACATAAAGACAATTTATTAGAACTAAAATCCTACCGTTAAAACCATTTAACATCTCCCACTGCAACGGCTGTTACCTTAACAGTATTGCCCATGTAGGTTATTACTTCTTCCTATCTAAGTCTCCGGGTTTCCTGGAACCCCTGCATTTAAGTGCAGACATGATTAGTGGTTTCCGTATCCACACACCAGGTACTGGTAGATAACACCACTAAGCATGTTTCGGTGACTAAAGAGAAGTTAAATTCTAGTTGCTTTGAGAGGACAATTAAAACTTCCAGTATCCAAACTGCTTACAACGGAAGCACTTGCCCCTTGGGCTTGCTTGTCCCATTCCGTGGTCCAGATATATTAGGCCCACTGGGTTTCCGTATTTTCTTCTTCCTTTTGCTGCCCGAAAGCCTAGGAAGAGTCAATCTCTCAGCCATAAGTGCTTTGAGGACCCTCAAAGATTCTCTCAGCCGCTTGAAGTTCAATCAGGAGCTCCGTCAATGAATAAGACCCCTTATTCATATTTTAGTTTAGGCGGAACTGCTCAAAACTTCTCGGCAGAGACTGGAGCACAAAATCAATCTGGGTTACCCCTTTGATAATTTCTCCCAGAACCTCTATCTCATTACGATAGCCCATCATTCTAAAAACGTGATCCCTTACGGGCGTTCTTTCCGACATGATGGCCGTTATGAGTTGCCTCATTTCACTTTGCCCGGCTGTCCTGTCCTGATAACCAAAACTTCTTGAGGTTAAGCATCATATCATAGGTAATGGTCATGGCATGATCCCGATGTCGCAGCACTTTTGACATGAAAGTCATAATGTTGCTCCGCGTCATCTCATAGCCTTGATCCATTTCCAATGAGCTTCCTTTCCTCAGTAGTGGAAGTATCATTTGGTTCAGCAGGTCAATTGACTTGGAGTACATATTTGTACTCCTCTGCAGTTAGGACAATGTCCAAGTTTCTTTTCCAATCCATACAATCAGGTTCAGTGAGTTTGTTGACTTTTAATGGGAATAATACCATATAAAACAAACAATGAGTTTAATTCGATATCATTTCCCTCAAGTGATATCATTAAACTACCAATCATTTCCAAAATCCCATCAGACATAGCAAGCCACGTTCTTGTGGACGTTTACCAGTCCAAATGATTTTATGATTGGATTTCACTTCGGTCGTACATCATTATAGCAGTGACTCCGATGGGGAGGATACTATAAAGCGTACCTAAGTGTATACCATTTCTCAGTACTAAGTCCACCGCTCGGGAACTACATGTCCACCGCAAGCCACGTTCTTGTGGACGTTTACGTTGACATGCGGTCCTCCACGACTTTCTATAACTGTCGAGCCTCAATTAATCCCAAAGTTCCGTTTCCATTTAGCAAGCCACGTTCTTGTGGACGTTTACTAAAACAAACAACTTTATTAATTGAATCTCACTTATTTAAATTTCATAGAATCTTAATTAACTCAAAGTACCGTTTCCATTTAGCAAGCCACGATAGTGTGGACGTTTACTAAAACAAACAACTTTGTTAATTGACTCTTACATTTATTAAATTTCACAATTTTATTAATCAAAGCTTGATATCTCGTAAGTGAAACTCGAAGTTTCTAACCAGCGATCAATCATGCAATTGAGCCCTATCTCTCACAAAGTGAGGGAGCCAATCAGACAATCGATCTAGTCATCGAATGACTCGAAAGTCTCTAATCTGTGTCATCGACATAACCAAGCGTTTTGGCTCCATTCCACTCCCCGGGGTGAGAATGAGTCGAGTTGAAATTAGTCTTTGAATGACAGATTAGGCATTGCTTTTGAGAAATATAATTGTTCAATTTTATAAGTGGATTTTAAATTCGAATTTTGATCCAGTGATATCCGTGTATCGACTTTATCCGATAGGGAGGATGACACTAAAGCCAACTCGTAAGTCAATACACATCACATTCAAAACAGAGAATGGAGACCGCGGGATTGTTTCCAATCCCTCTCCCACTTAGTATTTTACGATAAGGGATAACATGCATAAATAATTTAAGCATAATAATAAACACGTAAATCACATAAAAAGCAATTAACGTGGCCCCGATTATTATGGCCTTAAATATTTTCCAATGCACGTCTCTTGGAACTTCATCTCGTTGCTCGTCTCGATCTCGATCCACCACCGACTCGCTCGAGGGTCAAGAGACGAACTCCTCCCACTGGAGCCTCGTCTCGAGCCTCGTTGAGTTGTCCGTGGGGTCGAACGAACCCCAGCCCCGCTGCTGCCCGTCGCGAACACGGGGTGTGTTCGATGGCTGCCCGTTGCCGGTTCGCTCTCCTCGATCCTCGTTTCTCCGGGTTTTGATCTCGTCTCGATCCACCAAAATTAGTAAGAAAAATTACAAGAATAAACTTACTAAATCCGGCATCGATCCTATACAAGGTGATCGACCCTATACATGTCCCGGATACAACGAAAAATAAATAAACCTAACGACTCAACCCGTCGTTTTTATCTATTACAAACAAGCATCGTTTTTCCAAAACAAAAACAATCTCGACAAGCCCGAGAGTTTAATCAAAACCACAAATTAAAGCACAACATACAACCACAACGTTGGCCATAATAACCGGGTTCGAACCTGCAAAACAAATCTCGCAAAAATACAACGAATCTACAAAACCGGCTCTGATACCAATTGTTGGAAATCGACTATCCGGGACACGTCCGTTCGAACCCTCGAACATCCGAACGTCCCCAATCGACTTCTGGAGGTCACCTCCGAACAGCCATGGCCGCCCGCCCAAGAGATCGCGCGTCCGCCACAGCCGAGACCGCGGCTCGCAATCTGCCCGGAGCAAGCGGCCGCCTGCCCCCCCCAAGCGGGCGCTTGCCTGCCTTGAACAGCAGCGCAATCTGCCCGGAGCAAGCGGGCGCCTCCCCCCCCAAGCGGGCGCTTGCCTGCTCGAACAGCAGCGCGACCTGCTGTTCTGAGCGCGTTTCCGGGCCGATTTTCCTCTTCCGACTACCGATCCGGAGGTCCTTGACCCCCCAGTAGTCGAGGAACATGATCCACGACACCCGGAACCCGATCTAAGATTCGATGCATAATCAACGAGAAAGAAAACGAATTATTGCGGAAATAGGGTTTCGATTTCTTTTACCTTTGATGCGTGATTCGGAGAAGCCGAATAGGCGAACACCCTGAGATCTTCTAGTGTGTATCCTAGCCCTCGACGCCGGACGTTGTGTGGGCAACGATCCACCGGAGTCTTCTCTTCTTCTTCTCTCTCAAACCCACCGTGAGATGTTTTTCTGTCTCCAGAAATATATTTGCGCTAGCAAATTATTTTCTACAGAAAAAGTTATTGCGCAAACTAAATTAATGAAGTAGAGAAAAAGATTAATTGCGCTAACAATTATTTTTCTCCACAGAATTAATTATTGCGGCGAAACTTAGGTTAGGAGAAGAGAGAGAGAGGGGTTTATATAGGCCACACTAGGGACCTTAGGACAATTAATTAATTAGGCTAAATTGTAATTTAATTAAACCGGTGTCCTTAAAAGAAAACCTTTAATTAAATCCAATTTTAATTATAATTAATTCCACTATAAAATTATAATTGAATTCCCAATTAATTAATCTATATTATTTTACCAATAATATTTCCGCCGAAATTACATATACGACTTTCCCCGTGTTTAAGATATCGAATGTCCACGAATTAATTTCAATTACTAATAATTAAATTAATTCGTTTCTTATTATCCGAGACTAGTACCACTCATCCTTATTATCATGTGGAACAAATCCACCTGCAGGGTTTACATGATAAACTTTATGAGCTCATCTCGGGGACATCATCAACCCGATAAACGGGACACGGTTTCCTGTCTATAATCTACAGCATGCCGTGTGTACAATTACGATTCCCAATTTACCGAGAATCTCGACTAATCAATTAGTCTCACTCATTGGCATATTAAAGAACCGAGAATTGGACACACGCACCTATAATTATATAGGGATTAGGAATTCGTATATCCGTAATATCTGAGGTCTAGTTCGATTACTTCGATTAGTATAAATCGAACGCCCTCCCGTGGTCCGGCTCAATACACCAAGTGTACGAGTGTAACATGATAGTCAAGACCGACTATCTACCAGTCACACTACGACGTACCGATGGATTGTCCCTGTCCATCTAAGTCGTGAGCTACTGTTCGATAGTATACGAGTAACCGACAGTATGATCTTCCGCGTGTCTCCTCACGCCATACTGTCTACAACGTATACATCAAGGACTATTGCATTAAATGCAATCATGCTTGAATCATATCTTGAATTAAGGTATAGATAAGGAGTTCCGTATTTGCACTAAACTAGACATTTAGAATACAACTCCATCAGGAACTACCTATGTTCTATTGATATTTCTGGATACAACGGCACATGGTTGTAGGATATCCTAGAAGAACAAGTGATTGTATGTTAAATAGTACTATGAACCAGAAGGACGTCATCGCCCGGTTCTTAGAGGAAGACTATTAGATGTGTTGGAGTTGTGTACTTAATGTCTAGATTTAAGTGACAGAAACTCACGATCCATTGCCATTAATCAATTTAATTAAATAAACAATTATTTGCGTTTAATTCTTTATAATTAAATATATGCAAATTATAGTCCTGGATTATATACGTTGTAGTTAGTATGGTGTGCGACGTCACACAGAAGATCATACTATCGGTTACTCGTATTTAATCGAACAGTTGCTCACGACCTAGATGGACACGGACCAATCCATCGGTATAGTCGTTGTGTGAGAGAGAAAATAATTTGTATTAATTATTTTATCACACTTGTACACTTGGTGTATTGAGCGGATCGTTGAGATTCATCGATTAGGATTGCCGGCGATAATCGATTCGAGTCTCAGTGTATTTTATTCTTAATCCCCGAAACTATTGCGGGTGTGTATATTCAATATAAGTGACTTTGATTTACCAAAGGAATTAACCGATTTAATTATTGGGTTAATTACCGGTTAAGTTGGGTCACTATATTTTATATATGACATGCCGTGAATACTTGACGGGAAAGTGTATCCCGGAAGGGTTGATAATATCCCCGAGATGAGTTCATAAGGAATTATTATGTAAACCCTGCAGGTGGATTCGTTCCGCATAATAATTAAGGTTGAATGGTACTAGTCTCGGATATAAGAGATGAATAAATTAATTAGCAATAAATTAATTTTATTCATGGATATTTATATCTTAAATACACGGAATAAATAATACTACCGGAGAAATATTATTTGATATAATATGGTTTAATATTGGGAGTGCAATTAATTTTATATAGTGGAAAATAGAATTAATTAATATTGATAAGGATTAATGGACTTGAGCATTGGGCTCAATTTAATCTTCAATATTGGAAGCCCAATATTCCACCTCCTTAAGATCCCCTACGTGCTGGGATTCGATGTCCCGGGCTATCAAAAAAATTGCGGAACCGATAACCCGATCAAACACCCTCGATCACCGAAGATTGGATCCCCGACTCATCCGCAGGAGTCCGACCTTTGGAGACTACGCGCCCGAAGACACGCAGCCCGCCCCCAGCCAGTTTTCTCCCACGAGTCGGATCCACGAGGGGTTCGCGATCGTCTACAGACGATCGCTGGGGATGCGCGAGGCATCCCCGGGGCTGCTCGTAGCAGCCCGCAGCGAGTCACGATGACTCGCTGCCCGCGATGGCATCGCCCTCGCATGATCCGCTACGGGCGAACCCGTAGCTCATGCGAGGCGGCTACGGGTGACCCCGCAGCAGCCCGCGATCGATCCTCGCGATCGATCGCACCCCTCGGCTCCAGCCGAGGGTTCCCGCGGCTTCGCGCCTCCGACGACGGCGGCTGGGGTCCGCTACGGTACCAGCCCGTAGCACCCCGGCGATCGACCGAAGTCGATCGTGTGTCCCCGGCGTCCAGCCGGGGCACGCCGTTCGTCGCGCGATGGGGCGGTCCGAACCCTAGGGTTCGACCGCCTCTCTCGATCCTCGTCGGGGATCTCGAATCCCCGTCCCCGAGGTTCGTCGTTTTTCCGGATCGCGCATTCATGTATATATCACAATTAATACGCACATAAATAATCAAAGGGGGTTTTTCGATTATTACCTCGATTCGTTGTACGGAGAAACGAATCTTGTTGATGACCTTGCGATCTTCCCGCGTATTCCTTGCACTCCGTTCGAACGTCGTGTGGGCGACGATCTATCGAACTCTTATGGATCTTCCTCACTCTCAAAACTTTATTGTTGGCGTAACTTAGGTTGTGAAAAGTGAAGACCATGTAGTGCTTATATAGGCTACGTAGGGGATCATAAGGTAGGGGATCATAAGGAGAATAAATATTGGGCTTCAATATTGAAAATTAAATTGGGTCCAACCCAAATCTATTAATTCTTATCAATATTAATTTTATTTATTTTCCACTATATAAATAAAATTGCACTCCCAATATTATTCCATATTATATCAAATAATATTTCTCCATCTTAGTATTTTTTATTCCGTGTATTTAAGATTTAAATATCCATGAATAAATTTATTTATTGCTCAATAAATAATATTCATATCTTATATCCGAGACTAGTACCGCTCAACCTTTATTATTGTGCGGAACGAATCCACTCATGAGGTTTACACAATAATTCCTTATGAACTCATCTCGGGGATATTATCAACCCTTCCGGGATACACTTTCCCGTCAAGTATTCACGGCATGTCGTATATAAAATATAGCGACCCAACTTTACCGGTAATTAACCCAATAATTAAATCGGTTAATTCCTTTGGAAAATCAAAGTCTCTAATATTAAATATACACACCCGCAATAGTATCGGGGATTGAGAATAAAATACTCCGAGATTTAAATTGATTATCCAAGGCAATCCTAATCAATAAATCTCAAGCTGATCCGCCCAATACACCAAGTGTACAAGTGTGATAAAATAATTAAGATAAATTATTTTCTCTCTCACACAACGACTATACCGATGGATTAGTTCGTGTCCATCTAGGTCGTGAGCAACTGTTCGATTAAATACGAGTAACCGATAGTATGATCTTCTGTGTGCCCATGCAGCACCATACTAACTACAACGTATAAAATCCAGAACTATGATTTGCATATATTTAATTATAAATAATTAAATGCAAATAATTGTTTATTAATTAAATAGATTAAATGCTATGATCGGGAGTATATCGTTACTTAAATCTAGACATTAAGTACACAACTCCAACAATCTCCCACTTGTACTAAGGTCTAGTCATTTCCTCCAAACTCCCGGTTCCCATACTCATCACGTGCTTAAGGTGTACTTCCGAGTACTATGTGAGTGAGCACTCTAGGTTGCCGCTCTGAAGTTATCTTGGTGACTACTACGTCGTCTCCCTCGACGATGATTCGTATCAGGTGGTACTTGCTCTATGTGTTATCATCACTTTTCGAACTTATGATTTCTTCCAGTTCTCCACGCACCGCTATGTACATAGCCTTTGGTGAACCAAGAATCATATCCAAGTTCAGAGGTCATTCCGGAACCTAACCAAAACTTCCGCTGCCTCTGAGGCTGCTATTTGGTTATGAGAGAGTCTGAGAAGCGTCCCGCTTATCACTCTTTCATTTCATGGTTCCACCTCTTTCTAAAAGTGAACACATAGCCTGATATCGACTTTCACTGGTCCTTCTCTGATTTTTGGATCTGAGAATCTGTAATCTAAGAAGATTTCGTCTTGCTCAAGCCAGTACTATGAAAGTACTCTTGCAGCATTCGAACATCCCTTATCCAGATTACTTTGATATCCTCCCACTACGCAAACCGCATAGTTGATATCAGGTTCTTGTTTTACAACATTGCATCTACAAAGCTCTCCACACAAGAAGTGTAGGTAACTGCTTTGTCCATATCTATCTCCTTCATGTGTTCGAGACACATACCTTTAGATATATATTCTGTTCCCGAAAGGCAATAACCTTTCTCAGAATTGTGCATGTTTAAAACAAACCATAATCGTATAAGATATCTTAAGAGAAGTACAAATGTCCTTATCCAGAGATCGAAAGATTTCTAAGAACATGATCCAACTTCATCTTAATCTTATACCTAGATTCATTTAGACAACCTCTATTTTATGTCTGACAACATTTTCACATTGTCGCCAATGACAAAATGTTATCTACACAAAATTCCGAGAAACACTACCTTTGTTTCCATTACGTCTCTAACACACCTTCTTCGCAAATTCCTACGCAGACCTAGGGATCGATTTCATGTATACTGGATCCAGAGTTCAAAACTCCTCCAGTCTTATGAACATCTCTGGTTGCTTAACAACTTCCCACTGCAATGGCGTTCCGGTGTATAACAGTAACAACATTAGGTGCAGTTAGTGGTGTACTACTACTCGGTCAGGCTGGTTCTCAGTCTTTTCCTTTCCTCATTTTAAAGTACTTTGTCAATTAGGGCATTGTAGTTCATCTAATAGTTTTTCCTCTATGAACCGGGCGAGAACACCCTTCTGGTTCGTAGTACTATTGAACATACAATTACTTGTTCTTCTAGGATATTCTACAACCACATAGAATGTGCCGTTGTGTCCAGAAATATCCATAGAACATAGGTAGTTCCGAACAAACTTGTTCTTTTACCATTAGAATCCCATTTCTCATTCCTGACACACCATGTCTACACATCAGTGCATGCGCTTGAGACTTAATCTCAATCTTTGATTTATGCTATGTGTTATTTAGATAGGTGATAGCCTCCGCGATCAGGTCGCAGGCTACAAATGGATATACTTTGAAGGATCCCCATAATGGCTTTGTGTTGAAAACACTCCGCCTTTATGGCACAGCAAGTAGTCCAATCCATCTTTGAGTATTCTTGAAAGAACGACTCGTACCTTCTCTAATTTCACATACCGCATTAATCATAAATCATTTCCTATACTTGTCTGAATTCCATCCTTTATCAGAAAGGTTAACTCAGTTGTATCATCTATCAAGATCGATTCTTAGGTCGGGAGGTCCATTCCTCCAACTTATAATTGATCAAATCAATTTCGACCTTTTGAATCCCCTTTGAATAGATACTACCAAGTTCAAGAATTCACAAGTATAATGATTGACAAGAGAAATACATCTAATAAGTAAAACAAGTTATATATATAACGGTTTGTTGCATCGTGGTAGACTAAGGATTCATCATTCATGTATTGCTATCTAATGTACCAGAATAGATATCACCATTATTTCTTATCCAAACCATCAAATGATTAAAGAAATAAAATATCCATTAATAATAAAGAAAACCAGAACAAAAGTTCTTTTTCAAAATAAGGGGTACATAAAGCAATAACTGAAATGAAAACTTAAAACAGATAAATGTCTTCCACTGCAACTGCTGTTACTCCAACAGCTTTGCCCATGTAGACTCGAACTCTTCTTCTCTAAGTCGCCGGGTTTTCTGGAACCCCTGCATTTAATGCACATACCGTCAGTGGTTCCATATCTACACACCAGAATTCTGGTAGATAATACCGCTGACTATGTTTTTACGACTAAAGAAAAATTCGTACCTTTGAGAGGACATTCAGACTTCCAGTGTCCAGACTTGTTGCATCGGAAGCACTTGCCCTTTGGCTTACTAGCCCCCACTCGTGGTCCACTCCTCTTGGCACCACTGGGTTTCATGGCTTGCTTCCTTTTCTTGACCCTACCTCCACCAGGCTTAAAGCATTTGGACTTGGTAGCTACAAGCGCTTGAGACTTGCCCTTCTTGTAGATCCCCTCTGCCGCCTTTAGTTCAGTCAGGAGTTGCGCAAGAGTATAAGATAGTTTACCCATATTATAGCTCATACGAAACTGCTCAAAACTAGGGGCCAGAGACTGGAGTATGATGTCGACTTGCGTCTCAGCATCAATAGAAGCTCCTAGGACCTCAAGTTCATTCAACAAACTCATCATCTTAAGAACGTGCTCCCCTACGGGCGTTCCTTCAGACTGAGTAGTTGACATGAGGACTCTCATGGCTTCTTGCCTTGCCGCACGATCTTGCTCCCCAAACATCTCCTTGAGGTTAAACATCATATCATAAGCAGTGTCCATCGACTCATGTTGGGTTTGGAGTACATTTGACATGGAAGCCAAAATATAACACCTAGCCATTTCATCAGCCTTTTTCCACTTCCGATATGTCAGTTTTTCCTCATCAGTTGAGGCAGCCGTGGGCTCAGCAGGGCACACTTCATGGAGTACAAACTTGTACTCCTCCGAAGTTAGGACAATGTCTAAATTTCTCTTCCAATCAATATAGTTGGTGCCAGTGAGCTTATGCTCCTTGAGTATCATAGAAAGTGGGTTCATAGCTATTCTCTAAACCTATAAGCACATTTAAACAAACAATTAATTTAATATCCGATATTATCTCCCTAAAATAATATCATTAAATTACTAATCACATCTAAAATCCCATCAGGTAAGGCAAGCCACGTGGTGTGGACGTTTACCCACCCAAATAATTTAGCAATTAGATTTTCTTTGGTCATACATCACTTATAGCGTAACCTCGTGGGGAGGAATACTACAAGGCGTATCTAAGTGTAAACCATTACTCAGCACCAAAGTGAATCGTTTGGAATTGCTACATTACCGCAAGCCACGTGGTGTGGACGTTTACGACAACTTCACAACTCTTCACAATTCCTTACAACTGTCTACATCAATTAATCCAAAATCCGTCAGTGTAGCAAGCCACGTGGTGTGGACGTTTACTTCACTAAGAGACTTTTATAATTGACTCCCAATTACCAGATCCATTCGATTTTCGTAAATCAAGACGCGGAGAATCATAAGTGAAACTCGAAGTTTCTAACCAGTGATTCACCATGCGAACAACCCTATCTCTCACGAATGAGGGAGCCGAGCAGACAAACGACCCATCTATCAAAGAATGGCACGAAAGTCTCTAATTTGTGTCCTCTACATGACCAAGTGGCTCTGGCTCCATTCCACTCCCCGGGGTGAGAATGAGTCGACTTGAAGTCAGTTTCAGAAAGACAAATTAGGCATTGTTTGATAAACTTGATCAATGTTTCTTGTAAGAGGAATTACAAGAATTCTCCTCCAATGACACATCTATACGAACTTCAAAAGTCCATAAGAGTCACCAAGAGAACAGTAATGGAGACCATGGGAATGTTTCCATCCCCTCTCCCACTTAGCTTTTTATAACAAAGGGATACGCTATCTAATGCATAATTAAACACATATAGCATGCATGAAAACAATAAAGCACATAGATCACATAGTCAAAATAATGCTAGAGAAATTATTTTCCCGACTATCATGGCTTTATCTTCATATGCATCCTCTAGTCTTCAGTCTTCGTTTCTTGAATGCTCCATGTGACGAGAATATTAATCTCTAATATTTAAATCTATTTATTTTCAATTAATCCAAAAGTTACTTAATTCGAAAATTAAGTCAATCGAATATATCAAAAATAAAATTAAATATCATTAATATTTTTATTTATTTATTTTCCTATCTAGTTCTATTAAATCTCTAGAATAATCTATCCAAGTAAAA
Organism: Euphrasia confusa; assembly: GCA_954870475.1. Classification (NCBI taxonomy): domain Eukaryota; kingdom Viridiplantae; phylum Streptophyta; class Magnoliopsida; order Lamiales; family Orobanchaceae; genus Euphrasia; species Euphrasia confusa. The sequence goes on from OX940958.1 coordinate 16,072,661, forward strand.
TTTGGAATATTCTAGAAGACATCTATAATAGAACAAGAAAATAAAATAAATTAGGACTCACTACTTTCCAAATTTATTTTTATTCCTAATCCATGAATATTCCCATGAGTAGGAATAATCAATTAGGAAAAAAAAATTTAGTACTAAATTAATTAAATTTCTAATCTATGAATAATTCCATGAAGAAATAAATCAATAGAAATAAAATTAATTTAAATTAATTCTTTTCCTAATCCATGAGAGTTTCCTAAAAGGAAAGTACTCAAATAGGAAAACCGAATTAATTAGGAAAGTAGATCTTGGTAGGAATAGCATGGGATTGGGAGATCCCACGCCATCCCCACCGTCGACCTCCACCGCCCGGAACCACCACCACCGCCGCCCCCAGCCCACGCGCCACCACCACCGGTGGCCGGCGTGGCTAGAAGCCCTAGCGGGCAGCCCCGGGGATGGGGTCGATCGATCCTCATGGGGATCGATCATGGGGATGATCGACCCCCCCCCCCCCCCCCCCCCGGTTTTTCGTCCTCTTCGTCTTCGTCACACGTCTTCGTCTTCCGGCGATCGTCTCATCATCGAATCAACGTAAATAATTTACAAAAATTAAATTACAATTCTGGTATCGATTCTATACATGAAATCGACCCTATACATTTTCCGGAAAAATAAAGAACGTAATAATAAATCCTAAATTCGGTCAACCCCCGAATTTTTACTATTACAAACATTCAACCACACAAAACGAATCTCGACATGTCCGAGAGTTTAATAATCATGATAATTAATTAAAAACAATTAATTAAATCCAACCATGATAGCCGGAAATCCTGCAAGGTAGAACAATAATCGAATATATACATGAACACGAAACCAAACGCTCTGATACCAATTGCTGGGATTCGATGTCCCGGGCTATCAAAAAAAATTGCGGAACCGATAACCCGATCAAACACCCTCGATCACCGAAGATTGGATCCCCGACTCATCCGCAGGAGTCCGACCTTTGGAGACTACGCGCCCGAAGACACGCAGCCCGCCCCCAGCCAGTTTTCTCCCACGAGTCGGATCCACGAACGCGAATCACCTCACGAGCCGGGGCCCGACCGAACGCCATCGAGACCCGAAGGCCCCGTGTGCCCAGCCGAACCCCCACGAGGGGTTCGCGATCGTCTACGGACGATCGCTGGGGATGCGCGAGGCATCCCCGGGGCTGCTCGTAGCAGCCCGCAGCGAGTCACGATGACTCGCTGCCCGCGAGGGCATCGCCCTCGCATGATCCGCTACGGGCGAACCCGTAGCTCATGCGAGGCGGCTACGGGTGACCCCGCAGCAGCCCGCGATCGATCCTCGCGATCGATCGCACCCCTCGGCTCCAGCCGAGGGTTCCCGCGGCTTCGCGCCTCCGACGACGGCGGCTGGGGTCCGCTACGGCACCAGCCCGTAGCACCCCGGCGATCGACCGAAGTCGATCGTGTGTCCCCGGCGTCCAGCCGGGGCACGCCGTTCGTCGCGCGATGGGGCGGTCCGAACCCTAGGGTTCGACCGCCTCTCTCGATCCTCGCCGGGGATCTCGAATCCCCGTCCCCGAGGTTCGTCGTTTTTCCGGATCGCGCATTCATGTATATATCACAATTAATACGCACATAAATAATCAAAGGGGGTTTTTCGATTATTACCTCGATTCGTTGTACGGAGAAACGAATCTTGTTGATGACCTTGCGATCTTCCCGCGTATTCCTTGCACTCCGTTCGAACGTCGTGTGGGCGACGATCTATCGAACTCTTATGGATCTTCCTCACTCTCAAAACTTTATTGTTGGCGTAACTTAGGTTGTGAAAAGTGAAGACCATGTAGTGCTTATATAGGCTACGTAGGGGATCATAAGGAGAATAAATATTGGGCTTCAATATTGAAAATTAAATTGGGTCCAACCCAAATCTATTAATTCTTATCAATATTAATTTTATTTATTTTCCACTATATAAATAAAATTGCACTCCCAATATTATTCCATATTATATCAAATAATATTTCTCCATCTTAGTATTTTTTATTCCGTGTATTTAAGATTTAAATATCCATGAATAAATTTATTTATTGCTCAATAAATAATATTCATATCTTATATCCGAGACTAGTACCGCTCAACCTTTATTATTGTGCGGAACGAATCCACTCATGAGGTTTACACAATAATTCCTTATGAACTCATCTCGGGGATATTATCAACCCTTCCGGGATACACTTTCCCGTCAAGTATTCACGGCATGTCGTATATAAAATATAGCGACCCAACTTTACCGGTAATTAACCCAATAATTAAATCGGTTAATTCCTTTGGAAAATCAAAGTCTCTAATATTAAATATACACACCCGCAATAGTATCCGGGATTGAGAATAAAATACTCCGAGATTTAAATTGATTATCCAAGGCAATCCTAATCAATAAATCTCAAGCTGATCCGCCCAATACACCAAGTGTACAAGTGTGATAAAATAATTAAGATAAATTATTTTCTCTCTCACACAACGTCTATACCGATGGATTAGTTCGTGTCCATCTAGGTCGTGAGCAACTGTTCGATTAAATACGAGTAACCAATAGTATGATCTTCTGTGTGCCCATGCAGCACCATACTAACTACAACGTATAAAATCCAGAACTATGATTTGCATATATTTAATTATAAATAATTAAATGCAAATAATTGTTTATTAATTAAATAGATTAAATGCTATGATCGGGAGTATATCGTTACTTAAATCTAGACATTAAGTACACAACTCCAACACTACGTAGCCTATAAAAGCACTACATGGTCTTCTCTATTCTCATAACTTGAAGATCACAATTCTAGAGAGAGAAAGTAGAGAGGAGGATCCATGGAGTTCGGTAGATCGTCGCCCACACGACGTCCGGGCTAGTGCAAGGAATACGTGGGAAGATCTCAAAGGTCATCAAATTGAGTTCTACGTTTCTCCGAACAACGAGAACGAGGTAAATCGTAAAACCCTCTTTATGATTTTATCGTTTTAATTATCGTGAAAATATCATGAACAAGATCCAAGGGACGTATGAACCCGGGGACGAGGATCGAGAGGACGAACCCTCGGCTGGACGCCGAGGGTGGCGGTCGAGCCCTAGGGCTTCCACCGCCGGCGACGCAAGAAGGACCCCGGCTGGACGCCGGGGATGCGATCGAGCGCGTGCTCGATCGTGTGGGCAGCGGGCTGGTGCCGCTGCTGCTCGCACGGCGAGCAGCCCCTTCTCCGCGTTCGGGCAGCGCTACGGGGCTGTTACGATCAGCACCACGAGCCCATGCGGGACTCGCTACGACGCGGGGCGTCAGCGGGATGCTTCGAGCATCCCCGTGGCTGGTCGCGTGGGTTCTCGGCGTGCCCAGCGGGCTGCCAAGGGCAGCCCTAGGCGGCTGCCAAGGACAGCCGCGAACCCTTGCGAGGGCTCGACCGAACAGCCCGGGTTCGCCCGTGGTTGAGGTTTTGGTTGAGTCCGGCTTCGTGGTGGTTCGTGGCGGGATGTTCCGGCAACCGGGAGTCGATTGGAATTGTTGTTCCGCAACTTCTACAATTCCGGATATTCGATCTCCGAAGGATTTCGGTCGGAATTAATTAGATAATTAATTTTAATTAATTTATTAATTCCGGGATATCGATTTCCAACAATTGGTATCAGAGCGTTGGTTTAAGTTCATGGTATTTTTCGATAAATTGTTCTACCTTGCAGGGTTTCCGATTATTATGGCTAGATTTAATTTTGTTAATTAATGTCATAATAATGTTCTTGATTATTGAACTCTCGGTGATGTCAATATTTGTTCTTGTGTGGTGAATGCTTGTTCTTAATTTTTCCGGAAATTGTATGAGGTTGATTTCATGTAGAATCGATGCCGGATAACGTAGTAATAAATTTGTAATTTATTTACGTTGGATCGATGACGAAACGACCGCCGGAAAAGTGTGACGGAGGATACGAAGAGAGGGAGGACCGGGGATCGATCACGAGGATCGATCCCATGAGGATCGATCGCCCGGGCTGCCCAAGGGCTCTCGGCCACGCCGGCCACCAAGGGTGGTGGCGCGTGAGCCTTGGCCGGCGGTGGTAGTGGCGGTCGATGGTGGGGATGGCGTGGGGATCCCCAACCCATGCTATTCCTACCAAGATCCAACTTTCCTAATTAATTCGGTTTTCCTATTTTGAGTATTCCTAGTTTTGGGAATTCTCATGGAAATAGAAAAAAAAAATTAATTGGAATTAATTTATTTCCTTATTCTATTATGGAAGTCTTCTAGAATATTCTAAGTTCTACTTGGAATAGGATTCTAGAGATTTAATGGAATTAGAAAGGAAAATAATAAATTATTAAATTAATTTATTTCCTATTTGATTATTCCTATTTTATGGGAATTTTCATGAACATGGAAATTAATTAATTTTGGAAAGTTTAGGAGTCCTAAATTATTTTATTTCCTTATTTCATTATGGAAATCATCTAGAATATTCCAAGTAGGTCTTGGATAGATTATTCTAGAGATTTAATGAAGTAGAAAGGGAAAATAAAATAAATTTATTTTATTTCCTTATTCAATTATAGATGTCTTCTAGAATATTCCAAGTGGGTCTTGGATAGATTATTCTAGAGATTTAATAGAATTAGATAGGAAAATAAATAAATAAAAAAAATATTAATAATATTTAATTTTATTTTTGATTTATTCGATTGACTTAATTTTCGAATTAAGTAACTTTTGGATTTATTAAAAATAAATAGATTTAAATATTGGAATTAATATTCCCGTCACATGGAGCATTCAAGAACGAAGACTGAAGACTAGAAGATGCGTACGGGGATGCGATAAAACCATAATAGTTGGAAAATAATATTCTAGTATTATTTTGATTATGTGATAATATTCTATGTGCTTTATTTCATGTATGCATGCTTATGTGTATTTAATTATGCATTAGATAGCGTATCCCTTTGTTATAAAAAGCTAAGTGGGAGAGGGTATGGAAACATATCCATGGTCTCCATTGCTGTTCTCTTGGTGACTTTTATGGACTTTTGAAGTTCGTATAGACAAGTCATTGGAGGAGAATTCTTGTAATTCCTTTTACAAGATACATTGATTAAGTTTATCATACAATGCCTAATTTGTCTTTCTGAAACTGATTTCAAGTCGACTCATTCTCACCCCGGGGAGTGGAATGGAGCCAAAGCCACTTGGTCATGTCGAGGACACAAATTAGAGGCAGTCGTACCATCTTTTGAAGGTGGATCGATTGTCTGCTCGGCTCCCTAATTTATGAGAGATAGGGTCGTTCGCATGGTGAATCACTGGTTAGAAACTTCGAGTTTCACTTATGATTCTCCGCGTCTTGATTTACAAAATCGAATGGATCAAGTAATTGGGAGTCAATTGTAAAAATCTTTTGGTGTAGTAAACGTCCACACTATCTTGGCTTGCTACATTGAATGGGATTTTGGAACGATTGATGTAGACAGTTATAGAAGGGAGTAAAGGAGCGTATGTTAACGTAAACGTCCACACTATCGTGGCTTGCGGTGAATATGCGTATCCCAAACAATCTTCTTAGATATTGAGTAATGGTTTACACTTAGGTACGCTTCTTAGTATTCTTCCCATCGAAGTAACGCTAATGATGATGTACGACCGAAGCAAATCTAATTGCTAAATCATTTGGATAGGTAAACGTCCACACTATCGTGGCTTGCCATATCTGATGGGATTTTAGATGTGATTAGTGGTTTAATGATATTATTTGGGGGAGATAATATCGGAGATTAAATCGATTGTTTGTTGTTATATGTGCTCATAGATTAGGATATGGCTTTGAACCCACTTTATGTGATACTTAAGGATTTTAAACTCACTGGTCCCTAAATGTAATGATTGGAATAGAGATCTAGACATTGCCCAAACTGTTAAAGAGTGCAAGGTTGTACTCAGTGAGCTTTGTCCTCTCGAGCCTATTGACATAGGCGGCTAGACAAGAAGCGATGAGGATACTCATAAAGGCCAGTCTTTCGATGAAACGCTTAAACACGTTTTTAAGATAATTGACCTTTTAGACGAGTTAAGACGGAAATCGCAAGCTCTTGTAGCCAATGCCAAAGGTTTCGAACCTAAGGGCAAAATCGGGGAAAGGAAAAGCAAGCAAAGAATCCCAGTGGTCCTAAGTTGCTTAGACCACGAGATGGGACGAGAAAGCCATGAGGCAAGAGTTCTCGATGCAAACAGTCTGGGTACTGGAAGTCTGATTATCCTCTCAAAGAAGGTACGAAATTTCTTTAGTCGTAATACATAGTCAGTGGTATTATCTACCGGAACCTGGTGTGTAGATATGGAACCACTGGCGGTATGTGCATTCTAAATGCAAGGGTTCTAGGAAACCCGACGACTTAGAAAAGAAAAGATCGTAGTCTACATGGGCAATGCTGTAAGGAGGCAGCTGTTGCAGTGGAGGACATTTTATAGGATTTCATTTTGAGTTATTGCTTTTATGTACCTTTCATATTAGAAAGAACTTTGTTCTGGATTTCTAATGAATGGATATTTTATTTCTTTTAATCATTTGATGGTTATAAGAAGAAATAATGATATTATCTATTTTGGTACATTAGCTAGCAATATATAAATGATGAATCCTGAGTCTACCACGATGCGACGAACCGTTTTATACGTCTCGTTTTACTAATAAGAGATTTCTTTATTAAATCATTTATACTTGTGGAATCTTATGCTAAGTCATATTTATTCAAATAAGAAGTTCAAAGGTCGAAAATTGATTGTAAGATCAATTAAGTTGAAGGAGTGGACCTTCCGACCTAAGAATCTAATTTGGAAGATAATACGACTAAGCAATCCTTTATGGATATAAGATATAAGATCCGGACAAGTATAAGAATTGATTGACTCTGATGTATGCAGACCTATGCCTACTCAGACAATAAGGTACGAGTACTTCATTTGATGACTACTCGAGAAATGGATTAGAATACCTGATGTGCCACAAAAGCAAGTGTTTTGACAAGTCAATGGACACTAAGCAATTGTGGAGAACCATCAAGGTATATCCATTTGTAGTCTGCGATTTGATCGCGGAGGCAAGTACCTGTCTGAGGAATGCATGGCATACTGATCAGAGATTGGGATTTAATCCCAAGTGACAACACCATACAGTCCTCTGTAGGATTGGTGTGTCGGAAATAAGAAATGGAACTCTTATAGAAATAGTAAAAGCATGAGTTAAACGGAACTACCTATGTTCTATGGATATGTCTTGGTAACAACGGCACATTCAAATGTGGTTGTAGAATATCCTAGAAGAACAAAAAGGTGTGTGTTCAATAGTACTATGAACCAAAAGGACGTTATAAGTTCTAACGATCGGTTCTTAGAGGAAGACTATTAGATGAACCACAAGCCCAAAATGACATGATACTTCTGAAAAGAGAGAAAACGATTAAGGCTTAGAACCAGCCAAACCGAGTAGCGGTACACCACTAACTGCACCTACTGTTATTACTGTTTATACACCGGAATGCCGTTGTAGTGGGAGGTTGTTTAACAACCGGAGATATTCATGAAACTAGGTGAGTCTTCGGACTCTGGACCTAGTATACGTGAAATCGATCCCTAGATCTACATAGAGGCGGTACTAGATCTAAATGTGCCTTCTTAGAGAACAATAAGGATTATTGTTAAAAGGCGAGATCATTTAGAGTACAAGCTTAGTTGATCCATTTATGGATTGTAACAAAGCTAGAGTTCGTGGAACTTGCGCATTGATGAGATAGTCCATTTGATGGATTCATCAAAAGGCATTGACGAATCGTGTGTATGGGAAACGTGATGGAAACAAGGTGGTTTTTCTCGGAGGTTTTATGTAGATAACATTTTATCATTGGCAACAATGTAAAGATGTTGTCAGACATAAAATGATAGTTGTCTAGAAAAATCGATATATGAGATAAAGAAGAAGTGAGAGCATGTTCTTAAGATCTAGGATCTCAAGAAAAGAACATTGTACTTCTCTAGATATCTTATACGATTTTGGTTCGTTTTAACATGCAAGATTCCGAGAAAGGTTCGTTACCTTTCAGAGACGGAATGCATCTATCTAAGGATATGTGTTTTGGAACACAAAAGGAGATAGAAGCAATGAAAGCAGTTTCCTACACTTTGAGTGTGGAAAGCTTAATAAATGCAATGTTGAAAAACGAGAACCTGATATCGGCTATGCGGTGAGCATAGTGGGAGGATATCAAGGTAATCCTGGAAAGGAATATTCGACTGCCGTAAAAGTACTTTTGAAGTACTGTTCTAGACTACGAAGCAGACGAGCATTTCCTTTGGATTACATTCTCTTAGATTTCTAATCAAATGAGGACCAGTGTAAGTCGATATCAGGCTATGTGTTTCACTATTGAAGGAGAAGGAGTTTTAACATGGAAGAGTGATAAGCACGATGCTTTTCGGACTCTGCCATGGGTAACCAAATAGCGGCCTCAGAGGCAGCGGAAGTTTTGGTATAACTCCGGGATAATCTCTGGGACTTAGAGGTGATTCTTAATTTGCCAAAGGCTATGTGTATAGCGGTGCAATGGAAAATGGTAAGAAATCACAAGTCCATAAGTGTAAGATAACACATAGTGCAAGTACCACCTGATACGAGTCATCGTCGAGAGAGACGACGCTGTAGTCACCAAGATAACTTCAGAGCGGCAACCTAGAGTGCTCATTCACATAGTACTTCTTGGAAGTACAACTTAAGCACGTGATGAGTATGGGAGTCGGGAGTTTGGAGGAAATGACTAGACCTTAGTACAAGTGGTAGATTGTTGGAGTTGTGTACTTAATGTCTAGATTTAAGTGACAGAAACTCACGATCCATTGCCATTAATCTATTTAATTAAATAAACAATTATTTGCGTTTAATTATTTATAATTAAATATATGCAAATTATAGTCCTAGATTATATACGTTGTAGTTAGTATGGTGTGCGACGTCACACAGAAGATCATACTATCGGTTACTCGTATTTAATCGAACAGTTGCTCACGACCTAGATGGACACGGACCAATCCATCGGTATAGTCGTTGTGTGAGAGAGAAAATAATTTGTCTTAATTATTTTATCACACTTGTACACTTGGTGTATTGAGCGGATCGTTGAGATTCATCGATTAGGATTGCCGGCGATAATCGATTCGAGTCTCAGTGTATTTTATTCTTAATCCCCGAAACTATTGCGGGTGTGTATATTCAATATAAGTGACTTTGATTTACCAAAGGAATTAACCGATTTAATTATTGGGTTAATTACCGGTTAAGTTGGGTCACTATATTTTATATATGACATGCCGTGAATACTTGACGGGAAAGTGTATCCCGGAAGGGTTGATAATATCCCCGAGATGAGTTCATAAGGAATTATTATGTAAACCCTGCAGGTGGATTCGTTCCGCATAATAATTAAGGTTGAATGGTACTAGTCTCGGATATAAGAGATGAATAAATTAATTAGCAATAAATTAATTTTATTCATGGATATTTATATCTTAAATACACGGAATAAATAATACTACCGGAGAAATATTATTTGATATAATATGGTTTAATATTGGGAGTGCAATTAATTTTATATAGTGGAAAATAGAATTAATTAATATTGATAAGGATTAATGGACTTGAGCATTGGGCTCAATTTAATCTTCAATATTGGAAGCCCAATATTCCACCTCCTTAAGATCCCCTACGTAGCCTATAAAAGCACTGCATGGTCTTCTCTATTCTCATAACTTGAAGATCACAATTCTAGAGAGAGAAAGTAGAGAGGAGGATCCATGGAGTTCGGTAGATCGTCGCCCACACGACGTCCGGGCTAGTGCAAGGAATACGTGGGAAGATCTCAAAGGTCATCAAATTGAGTTCTACGTTTCTCCGAACAACGAGAACGAGGTAAATCGTAAAACCCTCTTTATGATTTTATCGTTTTAATTATCGTGAAAATATCATGAACAAGATCCAAGGGACGTACGAACCCGGGGACGAGGATCGACCTCGCGGTGGTGATCGAGGATCACCGGACCGCGGGAGGTCGAGAGATCCTCGCCGGGATCGAGAGGACGAACCCTCGGCTGGACGCCGAGGGTGGCGGTCGAGCCCTAGGGCTTCGACCACCGGCGACGCAAGAAGGACCCCGGCTGGACGCCGGGGATGCGATCGAGCGCGTGCTCGATCGCGTGGGCAGCGGGCTGGTGCCGCTGCTGCTCGCACGGCGAGCAGCCCCTTCTCCGCGTTCGGGCAGCGCTACGGGGCTGTTACGATCAGCCCCACGAGCCCATGCGGGACTCGCTACGACGCGGGGCGTCAGCGGGATGCTTCGAGCATCCCCGTGGCTGGTCGCGTGGGTTCTCGGCGTGCCCAGCGGGCTGCCAAGGGCAGCCCTAGGCGGCTGCCAAGGACAGCCGCGAACCCTTGCGAGGGCTCGACCGAACAGCCCGGGTTCGCCCGTGGTTGAGGTTTTGGTTGAGTCCGGCTTCGTGGTGGTTCGTGGCGGGATGTTCCGGCAACCGGGAGTCGATTGGAATTGTTGTTCCGCAACTTCTACAATTCCAGATATTCGATCTCCGAAGGATTTCGGTCGGAATTAATTAGATAATTAATTTTAATTAATTTATTAATTCCGGGATATCGATTTCCAACAAGATGAACTACAATGCCCTAACTGACAAAGGTACTTTGAAATGAGGAAAACAAAAGACTGAGAACCAGCCTAACCGAGTAGTAGTACACCACTAAATGTTATTACTGTTATATACCAGAACGCCATTGCAGTGGGAGGTTGTTAAGCAACCAAAGATATTCATAAGACTGGATGAGTTTTTCTTGAACTCTGGATCTAGTAGAGATGAAATCGATCCCTAGCTCTGCATAAGGGGCGGTACCAATCTAAATGTGCCTACTTGGATAGCAATAAGTATTATTGTTAAGAGGCAAGATCATTTAGGAGTACGAGCTTAGTAAATCCATTTATGGATTGTTACAAAGCTATGAATCGTGGAACTTGCGAATTGATGAGATAGTCCATTAGATGGATTCATCAAAGGGCATAGACGATGAAGGTGTATTAGAGACGTAATGGAAACAAAGTGGTGTTTCTCGCAATTTTATGTAGATAACACTTCATCATTGGCAACAATGTAAAAGTATTGTCAGACATAAAATAGAGGTTGTCTAAATAAATCGAGACATAAGATTAAGAGTAAGTTCGATCATGTTCTTGGAATCTTTCAATCTCTAGATAAGAACATTGTACTTCTCCTAGATATCTTATGCGATAATGGTTTGTTTTAAACATGCATAATTCTGAGAAAGGTTATTGCCTTTCAGAAACAGAATACATCTGTCTAAAGGTATGTGTCTTGAACACATAAAGGATATAGATATAAAGACAAAGCAGTTTCCTACACTTCGAGTATGGAAAGCTTTTGTAGATGCAATGTTGTAAAATAAGAACCTGATATCAACTATGCGGTTGGCATAGTGGGAGGATATCAAAGTAATCTTGACAAAGGATGTTTGAGTGCTGTGAGAGTACTTTCGAAGTACTGGCTTACGGAGCAATACGCATTCTTCTTGGATTACATCTTCTCAGATCCAAAATCAGAGAAAGACCAGTGTAAGTCGATATCAGACTATGTTTTCACTTTTGGAAGAGGTAGAACCTTAAGATGAAAGAGTGATAAGCATGATGCTTCTCGGACTCTATCATAAACCGAATAGCAGCCTCAGAGGCAGCGGAAGTTTTGGTTAGGTTCTGGAATGACCTCTGAGCTTGGATATGATTCTTGGTTCACCAAAGGCTATGTAAATAGCGGTGCATGGTAAACTGGAAGAAGTCATAAGTTCAAAAGGTGATGATAACACATAGAGCAAGTACCACCTGATTCGAGTCATCGTCTAGGGAGACGACGCAGTAGTCACCAAGATAACTTCAGAGCGGCAACCTAGACTGCTCATTCACATATTACTTCTTGGAAGTACACTTTAAGCACGTGATGAGTATGGGAGTCGGGAGTTTGGAGGAAATGACTAGACCTTAGTACAAGTGGGAGATTGTTGGATTTGTGTACTTAATGTCTAGATTTAAGTATCGGTAAACTCCCGGTCATAGCATTTAACCTATTTAATTAATAAACCATTGTTTGCATTTAATTATTATTAATTAAATTATGCAAGATATAGTCCTGGATTTTATACGTGTAGTTAGTATGGTGTGTCGGGCCCACACAGAAGATCATACTATCGGTTACTCGTATTTAATCAAACAGTTGCTCACGACCTAGATGGACACGGACCAATCCATCGGTATAGTCGTTGTGTGAGAGAGAAAATAATTTGTCTTAATTATTTTATCACACTTGTACACTTGGTGTATTGGGCGGATCAATTGAGATTTATCAATTAGGATTGCCGTTGATAATTGATTTAAATCTCAGAGTATTTTATTCTTAATCCCCGATACTATTGCGGGTGTGTATATTTAATATAAGAGACTTTGATTTTCCAAAGGAATTAACCGATTTAATTATTGGGTTAATTACAGGTAAAATTGGGTCGCTATATTTTATATATGACATGCCGTGAATACTTGACGGGAAAGTGTATCCCGTAAGGGTTGATAATATCCCCGAGATGAGTTCATAAGGAATTATTATGTAAACCCTGCAGGTTGATTTATTCCGCATAATAATTAAGGTTGAACGGTACTATTCTCGGATATAAGAGATGAATAAATTAATTAGCAATAAATTAATTTTATTCATGGATATTTAAATCTTAAATACACGGAATAAATAATACTGACCGGAGAAATATTATTTGATATAATATGGTTTAATATTGGGAGTGCAATTAATTTATATAGTGGAAAATAAATTAATTAATATTGATAAGGATTAATAGACTTGGGCTTGGGCTCAATTTAATCATCAATATTGGAAGCCCAATATTCCACCTCCTTTTGATCCCCTACGTAGCCTATAAAAGCACTACATGGCCTTCATAAATAATAAGACAATAATATCAATATTTGATAGTTCTAGAGAGTTGAAGGAGATCCATAGGAGTTCGATAGATCGTCGCCCACACGACGTTCGGACGAGGTGCAAGGAATACGTAGGAAGATTCGAAGGTCTTCAACGTTTTGATTTCGTTTCTCCGCACAACGAATCGAGGTATAAAATCATAAAACCCCTTCTATGATTTTATGTGCATATAATTGTGATATATACATGAACATACGATTCGGGTAACGTACGAACCTCGGGGATGGGGATTCGAGATCCCCGGCGAGGATCGAAGGCGGTGGTCGAACCCTAGGGTTCGGACCGCCGGGACGCGCGACAAGGGGAAGCCCCGGCTGGACGCCTGGGCATGCGATCGACTTCGGTCGATCGCCGGGGATGCCATGGGCTGGTGCCACGGCGGATCCCCCCGCCCTCATCGCCGCCGGCGCGGCTACGGGGAACCCTCGGCCGAAGCCGAAGGATGCGATCGATCCTCGGATCGATCGCGGGTCAGCTGCGGGGCGATTCGCAGCGACCCCGTGCATGCTACGGGTTCGCCCGTAGCGGCTCGCACGGGGTGACCCCGTGCGCTGGGGCAGCGAGTCAGCGACTCGCTGCGGGGCTGCTGCGAGCAGCCTAGGGATCGCTTGTAGCGATCCCAGCGATCGCATGGGGCGATCGCGAGTCCCCTCGTGGGGACTCGGCTGGGCGTGCGCGCGCCTTCGGGTGCGTTGCGCGTTCGGCTGGGTCCCGGTTCGCGTGGGCTCGTGATTTCTCCGGCGATCAAGGATTTCGGTAGGGTTATTATTTTCCGCAAATTTTAATAGCCCGGGATATCGATTTCCAGCACTTGCCTCTTGGCTTGGCAGCCCCCACTCGTGGTCCATTCCTCTTGGCACCACTGGGTTTCCAGGCTTGCTTCCTTTTCTTACCCCTACCTCCAACAGGCTTCGAGCTTTTGGACTTGGTAGCTACAAGCACTTGAGACTTGCCCTTCTTGTATATCCCCTCTGCCGCCTTAAGTTCAGTCAGGAGTTGCGCAAGAGTATAAGACAGTTTACCCATATTATAACTCATGCGAAACTGCTCAAAACTAGGGGTCAGAGACTGGAGTATGATGTCGACTTGCGTCTCAGCATCAATTTGAGCTCCTAGGATCTCAAGTTCATTCAACAAACTCATCATCTTAAGAACGTGCTCCCCAACGGGCGTTCCTTCACACTGAGTAGTTGTCATAAGGACTCTCATGGCTTCTTGCCTTGCCGCACGATCTTGATGCCCAAACATATCCTTGAGGTTGTACAACATATCCTCGGCAGTGGCCATCGACTCATGTTGGGTTTGGAGTACATTTGACATGGAAGCCAAAATATAACACCTATCCATTTCATCAGCCTTTTTCCACTTCCGATATGCTTCCTTTTCCTCATTAGTTGAGGCATCCGTGGGCTCAGCAGGGCACACATCATAGAGTACAAACTTGTACTCTTCAGAAGTCAGGACAATGTCCAAATTTCTCCTCCAATCTATATAATTTGGGGCCAGTGAGTTTATTCTCCTTGAGTATCACAGAAAGTGGATTCATAGCTATTCTCTAAACCTATAAGCACATTTAAACAAACAATCAATTTAATATCCGATATTATCTCCCTCAAATAATATCATTAAATTACTAATTACATCTAAAATCCCATCAGGTAAGCCACGTGGTGTGGACGTTTACCCACCCAAATAATTTAGCAATTAGATTTTCTTTGGTCATCCATCACTTATAGCGTAACCTCGTGGGGAGGAATACTATAATGCGTATCTAAGTGTAAACCATTACTCAGTACTAAAGTAAATCGTTTGGAATTGCTACATCACCGCAAGCCACGTGGTGTGGACGTTTACTACACCAAGAGACTTTTATAATTGACTCCCAATTACATGATCCATTCGATTTTCGTAAATCAAGACGCGGAGAATCATAAGTGAAACTCGAAGTTTCTAACCAGTGATTCACCATGTGAACAACCCTATCTCTCATTAGATGAGGGAGCCGAGCAGACAATCGATCCACCTTTAAAAGGATGGTACGAATGTCTCAAATTTGTGTCATCCACATGACCATGTGGCTTTGGCTCCATTCCACTCCCCGAGGTGAGAATGAGTCGACTTGAAGTCAGTTTCAGAAAGACAAATTAGGCATTGTTTGATAAACTTAATCAATGTTTCTTGTAAAAGGAATTACAAGAATTCTCCTCCAATGACACATCTATACGAACTTCAAAAGTCCATAAGAGTCACCAAGAGAACAGTAATGGAGACCATGGGAATGTTTCCATCCCCTCTCCCACTTAGCTTTTTACAATAAAGGGATACGCTATCTAGTTCATAAAGTAAACACATATAGCATGAATACAAGTAATAAAGCACATAGTATCACATAGTCAAAATAATGCTAGAAAATTATTTTCCGACTATCATGGCTTTATTCCATCTCCGTATGCATCTTCTAGTCTTCAGTCTTCGTTCTTGAATGCTCCATGTGACGAGAATATTAATCCCAATATTTAAATCTATTTATTTTTAATAAATCTAAAAGATACTTAATTCGAAAATTAAGTCAATCGAATAAATCAAAAATAAAATTAAATATTATTAATATTTTTATTTATTTATTTTCCTTTCTAATTCCATTAAATCTCTAGAATCCTATCCAAGTAAGACTTGGAATATTCTAGAAGATTTCTATAATAGAATAAGGAAATAAAATAAATTAGGACTCCTCTACTTTCCAAAATTAATTAATTTACATGTCCATGAAAATTCCCATAAAATAGGAATAATCAATTAGGAAATAAATTAATTCCCAAATTAATTATTTTCCTTTCTAATTCTATTAAATCTCTAGAATCCCATCCAAGTAGAACTTGGAATATTCTAGAAGACTTTCATAATAGAATAAGGAAATAAATTAATTCCAATTAATTCTTTTCCTATTTCATGAGAGTTCCCAAAAATAGGAACACTCAAAATAGGAAAACCGAATCAATTAGGAAAGTTGGATCTTGGTAGGATTAGTATGGGTTGGGGAACCCCACGCCACCCCCACCTTCGACCGCCACCACCACCGCCGGCCAAGGCCCACGCGCCACCTCCCTTGGTGGCCGGCGTGGCCGAGAGCCCTAGGGCAGCCCGGGGTCGATCGATCCTCATGGGGATCGATCATGGGGATGATCGACCCCCCCGGTTTTTCGTCCTCTTCGTCACCTTCGTCACACGCGTTCACCGGCGGTCGTCTCGGCATCGATCCAACGTAAAAATAATTACAAAAATTAAATTACAATTCCGGTATCGATTCTATACATGAAATCGACCCTATACAATTTCCGGAAAACATAGAACAATAATAATAAATCTAAATTCGGTCAACCCCCGAATTTTTACTATTACAAGCATTCATCCACACAAAACGAATCTCGACATGTCCGAGAGTTTAATAAACGAATAATATGTTGGAAATCGATATCCCGGAATTAATAAATTAAATAAAATTAATTATCTAATTAATTCCGACCGAAATCCTTCGAATATCCGGATTGTCAAAATTGCGGAACCGACAATCCAATCGAATAAACCCTTCGCCGGAAACCACCGCGAACCATCACACGTACCGAGCTCGACCAAAGCACGCCACCGCGGGATAAACCCGCGGCTAGCCCTAGCCGAGCCCCGCGTGGGGCTCGCGATTGCACACGGCAATCGCTGGGGATGCATCGAGCATCCCCCGGGGCTGCTCGTAGCAGCCCCTTGGCGGTGAGTCCGGCGACTCACCGCCGCCGTCGATCGGAGGAGGGGGCGCCTGCCGCGGCTCCAGCCCGCGGCTGCCCCCAGCGATCGACCGAAGTCGATAGCTCGCCCCGGCGTCCAGCCGGGGCCCTTCGACGTGCACCGGCGGTCGAAGCCTTAGGGCTCGACCGCCACCCTCGGCGACCAGCCGAGGGTTCTCTTTGCGTGCGATCCCCGTCGGGGAACTCTCGGCCTTCCCGGTCCGGTGATCTTCGATCACCACCGCGAGGTCGGTCCTCGTCCACGGGGTTCGTCCCTCGGATCTTGGTTCATGTTATTTTCACGATAATTAAACGCTAAAATCATAAAGAGGGTTTTACGATTTACCTCGTTCTCGTTGTTCGGAAAAACGTAGAACTCAATTTGACGACCTTGAGATCTTCCCACGTATTCCTTGCACTAGCCCGGACGTCGTGTGGACGACGATCTACCGAACTCCATGGATCTCCTTCACGAACTCTCTAGACTAATCAAGTATGATTATCTTGTCTTGTCAAATTGTGAAGACCATGTAGTGCTTTTATAGGCTACGTAGGGGATCTTAAGGAGGTGGAATATTGGGCTTCCAATAATAGTGATTAAATTGAGCCCAAGCCCAAATCTATTAATCCTTACTATTATTAATTATATATTAACTCCACTATATAAATATAATTGCACTCCCAATATTCACCATATTATATCAAATAATATTTCTCCGGTAGTATTATTTATTCCGTGTATTTAAGATATAAATATCCATGAATAAAATTAATTTATTGCTAATTAATTTATTCATCTCTTTTATCCGAGACTAGTACCATTCAACCTTAATTATTATGCGGAACGAATCCACCTGCAGGGTTTACATAATAATTCCTTATGAACTCATCTCGGGGATATTATCAACCCTTCCGGGATACACTTTCCCGTCAAGTATTCACGGCATGTCATATATAAAATACAGTGACCCAACTTAACCGGTAATTAACCCAATAATTAAATCGGTTAATTCCTTTGGTAAATCAAAGTCACTTATATTGAATATACACACCCGCAATAGTTTCGGGGATTAAGAATAAAATACACTGAGACTCGAATCGATTATCGCCGGCAATCCTAATCGATGAATCTCAACGATCCGCTCAATACACCAAGTGTACAAGTGTGATAAAATAATCAAGATAGATTATTTTCTCTCTCACACAACGACTATACCGATGGATTGGTCCGTGTCCATCTAGGTCGTGAGCAACTGTTCGATTAAATACGAGTAACCGATAGTATGATCTTCTGTGCGCCCATGCAACACCATACTAACTACAACGTATAAAATCCAGGACTATAATTTGCATATATTTAATTATAAATAATTAAACGCAAATAATTGTTTATTTAATTAAATAGATTAGTGGCAATGGATCGTGAGTTTCCGTCACTTAAATCTAGACATTAAGTACACAACTCCAACAATCTCCCACTTGTACTAAGGTCTAGTCATTTCCTCCAAACTCCCGACTCCCATACTCATCACGTGCTTGATTTGTACTTCCAAGAAGTACTATGTGAATGAGCACTCTAGGTTGCCGCTCTGAAGTTATCTTGGTGACTACAGCGTCGTCTCCCTCGACGATGACTCGTATCAGGTGGTACTTGCACTATGTGTTATCTTACACTTATGGACTAGTGATTTCTTACCATTTGCCATTGCACCGCTATTTACATAGCCTTTGGCAAATTAAGAATCACATCTAAGTCCCAGAGATTATCCCGGAGTTATACCAAAACTTCCGCTGCCTCTGAGGCCGCTATTTGGTTACCCATGGCAGAGTCCGAAAAGCATCGTGCTTATCACTCTTCCATGTTAAAACTCCTTCTCCTTTAATAGTGAAACACATAGCCTGATATCGACTTACACCGGTCCTCGTTCGATTAGAAATCTAAGAGAATGTAATCCAAAGGAAAAACTCGTCTGCTTCGTAGTCTAGAACAGTACTTCGAAAGTACTTTTACGGCAGTCGAATATTCCTTTTCAGGATTACCTTGATATCCTCCCACTATGCTAACCGCATAGCCGATATCAGGTTCTTGTTTTCAACAATGCATTTATTAAGCTTTCCACACTCAAAGTGTAGGAAACTGCTTTCATTGCTTCTATCTCCTTTTGTGTTCCAAAACACATATCCTTAGATAGATGCATTCCGTCTCTGAAAGGTAACGAACCTTTCTCGGAATCTTGCATGTTAAAACGAACCATAATCATTTATGTAAGATTCCAGGAGAAGTACAATGTTCTTTCTAGAGATCCAAGATCTCAAGAACATGTCCAACTTCTTCCTTTATCTTTCATAATGATTCATCTAGACAACCATCATTTTATGTCTGATAACATCTTTACATTGTTGCCAATGATAAAATGTTATCTACATAAAACCTCCGAGAAACACCACTTTGTTTTCCATCATGTTTCCAATACACACAATTCGTCTATGCTTTTGATGAATCCATAAAATGGACTATCTCATCAATTTGCAAGTACCGCGAATTCAATGCTTTGTTTCAATCCATAAATGGATCAACTAAGCTTGTACTCTAAATGATCTCGCCTCTTAGCAATAATCCTTATTGCTCTCCAAGAAGGAAAATTTAGATCTAGTACGGCCTTCATGTAGATCTGGGGATCGATTTCATGTATACTAGGTCCAGAGTCCGAAGACTCTCCTAGTCTTATGAATATCTCCGGTTGTCCCACAGCCTCCCACTACAATGGCATTCCGGTGTGTAAACAGTGATAACAGTAGGTGCAGTTAGTGGCTCTAAGTCTTAATCTTTCTCTCTCATTTCAAAGTATTACGTCACCTTGGGCTTGTGGTTCATTATATAGTCTTTCTCTAAGAACCGGGCGTTAGAACTTATAACGTCCTTCTGGTTCATAGTACTATTGAACACACATCTTTTGTTCTTCTAGGATATTCTACAACCGCATTTGAATGCGCCGTTGTTTCCAGACATATCCATAGAACATAGGTAGTTCCGTATAACTCATGTTTTTACTATTTCTATAAGAGTTCCATTTCTTGTTTACGACACACCATTTCTACACAACAGTGTATGGTGAAGTCATTTAGGATCAAATCACAATCTCTGATCAGTATGCTATGCATTCCTCAGACAGGTACTTGCCTCCGCGATCAAATCGCAGGCTAGAAATGGATATACCTTGATGGTTCTCCACAATTGCTTAGTATCCATTGACTTGTCAAAACACTTGCTTTTGTGGCACATCAGGTATTCTAATCCATTTTTCGAGTAATCATAAAATGAAGTACTCGTACCTTATTGTCTGAGTAGGCATAGGTCTGCATACATCAGAGTCGATCAATTCTTATACTTGTCCGGATCTTACATCTTATATCCATAAAGGATTGCTTAGTCATATTATCTTCCAAATTAGATTCTTAGGTCGGAAGGTCCACTCCTTCAACTTAATTGATTAAATATCAATTTTCGACCTTTGAACTTCTTATTTGAATAAACATGATTCAGCATGAGAATCCACAAGTATAGTTGATAAAGAAATCTCTTATTAGTAAACGAGTTTTACTACGGTTCGTTGCATTGTGGTGGACTCAGGATCCATCATTTATATATTGCTAGCCAATGTACCAGAATAGATAATATGATTATTTCTTCTTATAACCATCAAATGATTAAAAGAAATAAAATATCCATTTATTAGAAATCCAGAACAAAGTTCTTTTTAATATGAAAGGTACATAAAAGCAATAACCCAAAATGAAATCCTATAAAATGTCCTCCACTGCAACTGCTGCCTCCTCTACAGCATTGCCCATGTAGACTACGATCTTTTCTTTTCCAAGTCGTTTAGGTTTCCTGGAACCTCTTGCATTTAAAATGCACATACCGTCAGTGGTTCCATATCTACACACCAGGTTCCGGTAGATAATACCACTGACTATGTTTTACGACTAAAGAAAATTTCGTACTTTCTTTGAGAGGATAATCAGGCTTCCAGTACCCAGACTGTTTGTATCGAGAATACTTGCCTATTGGCTTTCTCGTCCCATCTCGTGGTTCATGTAACTTATGACCACTGGGTTTCTTTGCTTTCTTTTCCTTTCCACCGATTTTTGCCTCTAGGTTCGAAACCTTTGGCATTGGCTACAAGAACTTGCGATTTCCGTCTCAACTCGTCTAAAAGGTCAATCATCTCAAAAACGTGGTTAAGCGTTTCCTCGAAGCGACTGACCTTTATGAGTATCCTCATCGCTTCTTGTCTAGCCTCCTATGTCAATAGGCTCGGAAGGACAAAGCTTATTGAGTACAACCTTGTACTCTTTAACAGTTTGGGTAATGTCTAGATCTCTATTCCAATCATTACATTTAGGGACCAGTGAGTTTAAAAAATCCTTAGTTATCACAGAAAGTGGGTTCAAAGCCATTTCCTAATCTATGAGCACATATAACAACAAACAATCGATTTAATCTCCGACATTATCTCCCTTAAATAATATCATTAAACCACTAATCACATCTAAAATCCCATCAGATATGGCAAGCCACGTGGTGTGGACGTTTACCAATCCAAATGATTTAGCAATTAGATTTGCTTCGGTCATACATCACTTATAGCGGAACCTCGTGTGGAGGAATACTATAATGCGTATCTAAGTGTAAACCATTACTCAGTACCAAAGTAAATCGTTTGGAATTGCTACATCACCGCAAGCCACGTGGTGTGGACGTTTACGACAACTTCACAACTCTTCACAATTTCTTACAACTGTCTACATCAATTAATCCAAAATCCGTCAGTATAGCAAGCCACGTGGTGTGGACGTTTACTACACCAAGAGACTTTTATAATTGACTCCCAATTACTTGATCCATTCAATCTTGTAAATCAAGACGCGGAGAATCATAAGTGAAACTCGAAGTTTCTAACCAGTGATTCACCATGCGAACGACCCTATCTCTCATCAAATGAGGGAGCCGAGCAGACAATCGATCCACCTTCAAAAGATGGTACGACTGCCTCTAATTTGTGTCCTCGACATGACCAAGTGGCTTTGGCTCCATTCCACTCCCCGGGGTGAGAATGAGTCGACTTGAAGTCAGTTTTGGAAAGACAAATTAGGCATTGTTTGATAGACTTAATCAATGTTTCTCGTAAAAGGAATTACAAGAATTCTCCTCCAATGGCTTATCTATATGAACTTCGAAAGTTCATAAAAGTCACCAAGAGAACAGTAATGGAGACCATGGATATGTTTCCATACCCTCTCCCACTTAGCTTTTTATAATAAAGGGATACGCTATCTAATGCATAATTAAATACACATAAGCATGCATACATGAAATAAAGCACATAGAATATTATCACATAATCAAAATAATACTAGAATATTATTTTCCGACTATTATGGCTTTATCGCATCTCCGTATGCGTCTTCTAGTCTTTAGTCTTCGTTCTTGAATGCTCCATGTGACGGGAATATTAATTCCAATATTTAAATCTATTTATTTTCAATTAATCCAAAAGTTACTTAATTCGAAAATTAAGTCAATCGAATATATCAAAAATAAAATTAAATATTATTAATATTTTTATTATTTTTATTTTCCTTTTCTACTTCATTAAATCTCTAGAATAATCTATCCAAGACCCACTTGGAATATTCTAGAAGACATCCATAATGAAATAAGGAAATAAAATAATTTATTTTATTTTCCCTTTCTACTTCATTAAATCTCTAGAATAATCTATCCAAGACCCACTTGGAATATTCTAGATGATTTCCATAATGAAATAAGGAAATAAAATAATTTAGGACTCTTAATCCTTCCAAATTAATTCCTTTTCTAATCCATTAAATATTCCATAAAGGAATAATTAAATAGGAAAAATTAATTAAGGACTCTTCTACTTTCCAAAATTAATTAATTTCCATGTCCATGAAAATTCCCATAAAATAGGAATAATCAATTAGGAAATAAATTAATTTAATAATTAATTATTTTTCTTTCCAATTCTATTAAATCTCTAGAATCCTATTCCAAGTAGAACTTAGAATATTCTAGAAGACTTCCATAATAGAATAAGGAAATAAATTAATTCCAATTAATTTTTTTCCTATTTCCATGAGAATTCCCAAAAATAGGAATACTCAAAATAGGAAAACCGAATCAATTTAGGAAAGTTGGATCTTGGCGGGAGAGCACGTGATCACGAGGACCCCGCGCCTCCACCACAATCGTCGGCCGAGAGGAGAGCCACCGCCGCCCCTAGCCAACGCGCCACCACCTCCGGTGGCCGGCGTGGCCGAGCGGTTCGAGGGCAGCCCCCTCTCCCTCGATCGATCCATCCCTTGGGGTCGATCATGGGGTTGATCGATCCCCGGAATCCTCCCTCTCTTCTTCTCCTCCGTCACACTTTTCCGGTCGTCGTTTCAGAATCGATCCAACGTAAAATAAATTACAAATTTATTACTACGCTATCCGGTATCGATTCTCTCCATGAAAACGATCTCAAACAATTTCCGGAAAAAATTAAGAACAAGCATTCACCACACAAGAACGAATATTGACATCACCGAGAGTTTAATAATCAAGAACATTATTATGACATTAATTAACAAAATTAAATCTAGCCATAATAATCGGAAACCCTGCAAGGTAGAACAATTTATCGAAAAATACCATGAACTAAAACCAACGCTCTGATACCAATTGTTGGAAATCGATATCCCGGAATTAATAAATTAAATAAAATTAATTATCTAATTAATTCCGACCGAAATCCTTCGAATATCCGGATTGTCAAAATTGCGGAACCGACAATCCAATCGAATAAACCCTTCGCCGGAAACCACCGCGAACCATCACACGTACCGAGCTCGACCAAAGCACGCCACCGCGGGATAAACCCGCGGCTAGCCCTAGCCGAGCCCCGCGTGGGGCTCGCGATTGCACACGGCAATCGCTGGGGATGCATCGAGCATCCCCCGGGGCTGCTCGTAGCAGCCCCTTGGCGGTGAGTCCGGCGACTCACCGCCGCCGTCGATCGGAGGAGGGGGCGCCTGCCGCGGCTCCAGCCCGCGGCTGCCCCCAGCGATCGACCGAAGTCGATAGCTCGCCCCGGCGTCCAGCCGGGGCCCTTCGACGTGCACCGGCGGTCGAAGCCTTAGGGCTCGACCGCCACCCTCGGCGACCAGCCGAGGGTTCTCTTTGAGTGCGATCCCCGTCGGGGAACTCTCGGCCTTCGCGGTCCGGTGATCTTCGATCACCACCGCGAGGTCGATCCTCGTCCACGGGGTTCGTCCCTCGGATCTTGGTTCATGGTATTTTCACGATAATTAAACGCTAAAATCATAAAGAGGGTTTTACGATTTACCTCGTTCTCGTTGTTCGGAAAAACGTAGAACTCAATTTGACGACCTTGAGATCTTCCCACGTATTCCTTGCACTAGCCCGGACGTCGTGTGGACGACGATCTACCGAACTCCATGGATCTCCTTCACGAACTCTCTAGACTAATCAAGTATGATTATCTTGTCTTGTCAAATTGTGAAGACCATGTAGTGCTTTTATAGGCTACGTAGGGGATCTTAAGGAGGTGGAATATTGGGCTTCCAATAATAGTGATTAAATTGAGCCCAAGCCCAAATCTATTAATCCTTACTATTATTAATTATATATTAACTCCACTATATAAATATAATTGCACTCCCAATATTCACCATATTATATCAAATAATATTTCTCCGGTAGTATTATTTATTCCGTGTATTTAAGATATAAATATCCATGAATAAAATTAATTTATTGCTAATTAATTTATTCATCTCTTTTATCCGAGACTAGTACCATTCAACCTTAATTATTATGCGGAACGAATCCACCTGCAGGGTTTACATAATAATTCCTTATGAACTCATCTCGGGGATATTATCAACCCTTCCGGGATACACTTTCCCGTCAAGTATTCACGGCATGTCATATATAAAATACAGTGACCCAACTTAACCGGTAATTAGCCCAATAATTAAATCGGTTAATTCCTTTGGTAAATCAAAGTCACTTATATTGAATATACACACCCGCAATAGTTTCGGGGATTAAGAATAAAATACACTGAGACTCGAATCGATTATCGCCGGCAATCCTAATCGATGAATATCAACGATCCGCTCAATACACCAAGTGTACAAGTGTGATGAAATAATCAAGATAGATTATTTTCTCTCTCACACAACGACTATACCGATGGATTGGTCCGTGTCCATCTAGGTCGTGAGCAACTGTTCGATTAAATACGAGTAACCGATAGTATGATCTTCTGTGCGCCCATGCAACACCATACTAACTACAACGTATAAAATCCAGGACTATAATTTGCATATATTTAATTATAAATAATTAAACGCAAATAATTGTTTATTTAATTAAATAGATTAGTGGCAATGGATCGTGAGTTTCCGTCACTTAAATCTAGACATTAAGTACACAACTCCAACATAATCATGGTAAAAATAATTAACAATTAATTAAACCATGATAGTCGGAATCCCTCCAAGGAAGAATGATAATTTAACATATACATGAACACGAAACCAACGCTCTGATACAACTTGCTGGAAATCGATATCCCGGGGTATCAAAAAATGCGGAACCGATAACCCCGACCGAAATCCCATCGCCGGAATCCGATCACGAACACCACGTCACCGGAGTCCGACGAGAGAATCGCCGCGAGGGCGAAACCCTAGCCGAACCCCACGCGGGGTTCGCGATCGCGCATCATGCGATCGCTGGGGCTGCCTAGCAGCTCCCGGCGGTGAGTCCGGCGACTCACCGCCACCACCGGAGGAGGGCGGTCAGCTCCTAGCTGACCCGCCGCGGCCCAGCCGCGGCTTCCCTCGCGATCGACCTCACGGTCGATCGCATGCCCCGGCGTCCAGCCGGGGCTCCTCCCGTGCGCATGCCGCCGGTCGAGGGTGGCCGGGGGGTCCACCCGCCGTGGCACCAGCACACGGCGAACCCCCAGCGATCAACTTCACGTCGATCGCATGCCCCGGCGTCCAGCCGGGGCTACCCCTCGTCCGCGCGCGCCGGCGGTCGAACCCTAGGGTTCGGCCGCCCCCTTCGATCCCGACGGGGATCGCGTGATCCCCGTATCCCGGTTTCGATCGTCTCCCAGATCGTATGTTCATGTATATATCACATTTATTTATCACATAAAATCATACAAGGGAGTTTATGATTTTACCTTTTGATTCGTTGTGCGGAGAAACGAAATCAATTGAAGACCTTTGAATCTTCCTACGTATTCCTTGCACCTTGTTCGAACGTCGTGTGGGCGACGATCCTCCGAACTCCTTATGGATCTCCTTCTCTCTACTTTCTCTCTCTAGAAGAATTATGATCTTCATGTTATGAGAATAGAGAAGACCATGTAGTGCTTTTATAGGCTATGAGGGGATCTAAAGGAGGTGGAATATTGGGCTTCCAATATTAATGATTAAATTGAGCCCAAGCCCAAATCTATTAATCCCATTAATATAAATTAATTTATTTTCCACTATATAAATTAATTGCACTACCAATATTAAACCATATTATATCAAATAATATTTCTTTGGTAGTATTATTTATTCCGTGTATTTAAGATTTAAATATTCATGAATAAAATTAATTTATTGCTAATTAATTTATTCATCTCTTGTATCCGAGAATAGTATCATTCAACCTTAATTATTATGCGGAACGAATCCATTCATGAGGTTTACATAATAATTCCTTATGAACTCATCTCGGGGATATTATCAACCCTTACGGGATACACTTTCCCGTCAAGTATTCACGACATGTCATATATAAAATATAGTGACCCAACTTAGCCGGTAATTAACCCAATAATTAAATCGGTTAATTCCTTTGGAAAATCAAAGTCACATATATTAAATATACACACCCGCAATAGTATCGGAGATTAAGAATAAAATACTCTGAGACTTGAATCGATTATCCAAGGCAATCCTAATCGATAAATCTCAAGCGATCCGCCCAATACACCAAGTGTACAAGTGTGATAAAATAATTAGGACAAATTATTTTCTGTCTCACACAACGACTATACCGATGGATTGGTCCGTGTCCATCTAGGTCGTGAGCAACTGTTTGATTAAATACGAGTAACCGATAGTATGATCTTCTGTGTGGGCCCGCACACCATACTAACTACAACGTATGAAATCTAGGACTATAATTTGCATATATTTAATCATCGAATAATTAAACGCAAATGATTGTTCATTAATTTAAATAGATTAAATGCTATGACCGGGAGTTACCGTTACTTAAATCTAGACATTAAGTACACAACTCCAACATTTCAAACTATGTAGCACGAATGTGAAACAAAGCGGCCCGAATAACATAAGAAATAGGGGGTTTATACAATAGACTGGAAAAAAACATTACACGTCCAAAATTTCACTCGAACGATCGAATGTTTAACATATAAACGTAAATAAAAAAGAAAAAAACAATCTTAATAACCGCGGTCCGGTTTGGGTCTCCCGTGGGCGTCGTACACATCCACTACGATTTCATCATCGGTGACCACCCGAAACTGCACCCACCCGCCAGTCGTAAGTTCCCAGTGATCGTAGAAGGCATCCCACCCTCGTCCTAACCAAACTCTGTCCGAACCGAAACGGCCGCAAACATCCACATCCCACAGATGAAAGCCGACCCGGAGAATTGTTCTGTTTCCTACACGGCCAGCATTTCGAGCAGCGAATTTAGGGTGTAGCAGCAGCTTCCTTCGGATTATAACAACTTTGAAGCTAATGGGGGGGGGGGGGGGGGGGGGAGCGATACAGTGTAATCAAATAAACCGGACATTTGATTAACATAGAAATTTCGAGGAATATATAGAGGTGCCATACGGATAATTGATCTGTGTTCGTGTTTCTGATAATGCATTGTGAATCGAGTTTTTTATAATATGGTGATCGTCGACCCCAACAGTCCCCTACTCTGGAATCGCAATCGTCACCTAATCTAGACATGCAAGTTGCAACTGTCCACTAATTATGATTAGGCGCACGTCTTTTGAGAACTCTGCAAAACTGCATCGTTTCAGGAGATTTTGAGTTCGTGCCAAGGAAAACACGAAAATTTGAACAACACAAACTTACATTATTTCGTGATATCAGCACGAAGTAATGACTTTGTGCTAAGGTAAACACGAAATAATAAGAGCACGAACCCGTAATAGATTCGTGCATTAAGCTCTCGCATTATTTCGTGCAACTTAAAAAAACCATTTCGAATTCGTTTTCTTCATGTTGGGTTTCGCTGGACCATGAATAGATCGAGTTTATCTCAGCTTGATGTTTTTCTACATGTTTAGATCGACGCATGTATCAATCGAGAATATACACAGAAAACGGGAAGAAGACGCAATGAACATGTCTCTTTATTTTATTATTATTTTTATTCTGAAAAGTAGGGGCATATTTATCTTTTCAAAAGGAAAGGCTTACATTACTCCTACTATTATCTCACAGGACATAGAACTCATACCTCTTATATGTTTGGCACCCATCTGCATGTCCCCCTTATTATACAATAGTTGGAATTGTTGGACCAGTAACAGGGTAACCAAACTTAGCCCACTTCTCCTCTTCACTTTCGGTCGACGAATTGGGGATCTAACAAGAAATCCCTTTTCTCTTTCTTTTGGACGAAATGACGGAGAGAGATTCTGAGAGGAATCGAGGGCACATAATCAGGAAGGATACGTCGTTCGTACATGTCTAAGACGACTGCGTCTTCACAGAGGGCTTGGCTAGAATGTTCGGTAGCGACAGCGGCGCCTTCGTCTCTTCTCCGGCGAACGTGATTCGTAAAGTCCAGTTCCGGTGAAGGCACGATTGAGGGGTGATCGACCTTTGGTTGAGAATTGTGGCCTTCGACGGAGACGGGCTGATTTCGGTGAACATCGGATCGACGGTCTTCAAAAGGATTCGCCGCGGCGGAATGTATTACGGGAGGAGGCGACGTACGTTGATTTTAGTAGATGGTCAAGATTATTCCTAGCAACTAAAATACATTATATTTTCTTTAGGAAAATTACTTATCTTTCAAATTCGTAATTTATTATCTCTATCTCTTTGCTTTTAATTCTTTTCTCTATTTCTTTGCTTTTAATTCTTAAAAAAGTTTCGCAATTTTTTTTTTCAATGTGAACGAATCTTGATTATTATCCAGAAGAGCTTCGTTCTTTACGGTCTGATTAAAGAAAAGCGTGTTTCGATTAAGGAAGTCATAGTCCCCAAACTCGTGAAATTCTGCCAATAGCAGTTCTTCACCTTGAGATACACGAGTGAGGGTGCACTTATTATCCAGAAGAGCTTCGTTCTTTAGCGATCTTCCCCATCCAAAATCAGCAATTTCCAGGATCACATCCATGACCCCCTCCTCACTTCCACTGTGCACAACCTTCCTCCTTTCGCCTCCGCAACAGCTGAAAACCGGTCGTCCCCCTTAGCTTTCCATTTCTCAACTCTACTAGGATCAGCACTAAGTAATTCCCAAAGTAATTCCCAGGCAGTGGCGATTCTGGTTCATCGTCCGCTACCTTCGATGCGAGCGACGACACGCGGGCACTCTTGTCCGGAAAAGCCCGACTGTTGAGCGCCTTGATACCATCCTCACTCAAGACAAACATGGCTTGAACTGCGTTTTGAACGAGGGAAGCGCTCAAGACCGTCCTAAATTCGAGGCCACCCGATCGCCATATGGAACAGCGCTCCTTTCCAAGGAAGGCAGCCACTCCAATACATCGGGCAAGACGTCCCCGTTGGAACCGGTTGGATGATCTTTTGATGGAGAAACCCGAGTAGAGTAGCCATATTTCATATCGAATGATGGCCGATGGATACGCCAGCTTGTTGGGAAACTAGACAACGAAGGAGTCGGTGGATAAGGCTGACGGCAGCAACTTATCGGGGACGAGGTCATGAAGCTCGTCTGCTGGGTCCCTGACATAGAAGAGGGATCCCAAGTTGGTGTGAAACTTTTTTAATAATTAAAAGCAAAGAAATAGAGGGAAATAGAGAAGATAAATAGAGAAAATAAATTAGAACACTCGAATTTAAAAAGAGAAGTATTTTTTCTAAGGAAAATATACTATATTTTAATAGTTAGAAATAATCTTGACCGTCTAATAAAATCAATGGCCATAATTAGTTTATTAGGAATTATTAGGAAAAAAATTAAAAGGAGAGAATTCAGATTCAAGTTATTGGTGATTCTCGACCATCGGATTTAGTAGACGAACTCGATGAATTTTCCAGCATGTCAAGGGATATTTACACGCCTTTCTTCCAGCATCGACTCTGACAATTCGCAAGAAAAGGCTCAATCCAGCCAGGTTAAGAAATGATTTCCCTCGATCGTGAATTCTCCACCAAATCCATGGAACACCACATTTTGATTATAGGCCACCGAACATTTCGTGTTGTGCCTCGAAATCCCGATTAGATATATACAGCAGACGATCGAGCCCTTCTAGCTGCTAGAAACTTCCCTTTATTTTATTCTGAATATTAAATATTACACCGACAATGAATATTTTTCATGTGGGCTAGATTTCTTACTTTCATCCGGAACGTCTTTTAAGGTGCTTGGAGCTTCTCCGACCGTGAATATTACTCTGAACATGTATGAACGCTCTCGAGCTTCTAGAAACACCATCAGGGCCCGATTTATTGGCGTTTCAGCCTACCGAAATCCCACAAGGGACAAATTAAAGTCGTCGTTTTCGTCTCTTTTGAGAAGGGCATCGATCCCGGAAGAAGAATGCCTTGAGTGAATTGGATCAAAGTCATCGATTAGATTTTTTCTTTTAATGAATTGAAATAAATATTTACACTTTACATGACAGAAAGTCGTCGATTTTAGATTTTTTTTTTTTTAAATGGATTGAAAGGACGTATATTTAAGAGAGAGAGGGAAAGTAATGAATAAATTAATTTAATATCTTAACAAACTTAAGAAAGAAATAGTATTAAATAAAATTATTAATATTATTATTTTTGAGAGATGCGTACATCTGTGAGTACCAGAAGCTGACTCATATATATATATATATATATATATATATATATATATATATATATATATATATATATATATATATATATATTAATTCCAATCATATCTATGAAAGGGAGGTTCATCATCAGGCCTAAGAAAGAAACCTTGCTTGGTCACGTCCCAGCTATAAGTATGATAAAAATTACTATTTACGTCCCATTGAGCGTCAAACACGTCAAAGGCCTTCGTCTTGCCACCCGACGTAAAACGACAAAAGTACAGAGTCGATCCCAAATAATTCACCTTAAAACTCCAAGTGAAACTCTGGTTATAGGCAAGTTCGTGGTCACCAAAATCGTCGTCTGCGGACGCGCAATGAAGAAGCAATTTCCCGGGAAGACTATTGTGAACGTTGACCGTATGCTTATCAAACCTTGCCTCGATTTCTGGACAAAAGCTCAAGACGAGCAGAAGAATGGTGAAACGAACCATGAAAGAAGTCGAGTAACCCATTTTCAGAGAATTGATATCAATGTTTGTTGGTGTTGTGTTTATCTCATGCATGCTTCACCATTTTATATCGTGATGTTTATATTTGATTTCATATATTTGGTAATCATTATTAATGCACTAACCAATAATTAGACAATTGATCAAGTGAAATTAATTATTTGTCTAATTAACGTTATTACATATATTTGGTAATCATTATTAATGCACTAACCAATAATATTGATTAAGTAAGTGAAATTAAGTATTTGTCTAATTAAAGTTATTACATATATTTGGTAAACACTAGTACCAATATTGCCCGTGGGATGCACGGGGTATTTTTTTTTGAAAATTGATACGCATAAAATTTTTATTTTATTTTATAATCTTACTCTCACTTTAATTTGTAGGGGTGAGTTTGGTGAGACGAGATGTGACGTGATTAAGGGAATTTCGTCTCGTCCCGATAATTTATATTCGTGTCGAGATCAAAACGGGATCGAGGCCTCCCAAATAATTAAATAAAATTATAAAATTAACAATAAATTAAAATAAAAAATTAAATTAAATATTATTGACTTTTAAAATAATCAAAATACAAATAAAATAAAAATTTTAAAATTTTAAGAGAAATAAGTTAAATTATTCAATTTAAAAGATTTTTTACAAATTTTTAAAATATAAATATTTATGTATTTTTAAAACAAATTATATTAAAAAAATAAATTATTATGAGATTTGTGAAAATTTATTAATTAAGTAATAAATTTAATTGAAAGTGTGATTAATATTTTGATATTTTTATTAATTTATGTGAAGAAATAATATTTATATGTATATTAATAAATTCACGGGACGGGACGGGATAGAACGGGATCGTCTCGATCTCATCCCGTCCTATTATTAAAAAAAAAAATCGGGACGGGATGGAACGTGATTGCTATTTTTATAATTGATCCCGTCATATCTCGCTAACTTTCGGGATGAGATCGGGACAGATCAGAATTCCAAATTAAAGTGTCCACCCCTACTAATTTGTAAATTTGTATTGAATCTAATTATCAATCGTTATCTCAAATATGAAATGTTTTATTTAAATTAAAATGCTATGCATGTTTGAAATAATAATTAATATGTAAAGCAAATTATAAAAAAAAAGAAATTTATAAAATCAAATATTCTAATTGCAAATTACGAAATATCCCATAATAAACAACATTGGTTTTATTTGTGAGTGTTTCATTTTCATTACAACATAAAAATTTAAAAATTATTAATAATGTATAACGATCTTATAAAAAATATTTTTAAAATTTAATTACATATATCTTTTCATATTTTATACAGATATATTTGTTAATTATAATAACTGATCTTTTCTATTTGATAATAACTTAATCATATTTTTTTGGGTAAATATTAATAATTATAACTTAACAATATAAAAAATATTTTTTTAATTAATTTGTAAGGAATTTATCAATTATATTAGTATTAATACTAATACAAAACTCAAAAATATGTTTTAAAATTGTTTTCAATAATAATTTCAAATATTTCATCGTTCACTTAAATTATACTATAAATTTAGAGTCAAAGATTATATAGCTAATAAAATTAAACTTTTTTTTATTTTTTTATTGTGTTTCTATTATCTCGTTACTCAATTTTTGGAAAGTGCTTCCGTGCATCGCACGGGGCGGGAGGCGACCGTGTCAACTTGATGATGCGGGTACAAAATCATCTATGGCATTATGTGCAACCTCACTTGCACCACCAAACTCAATTTTTGTAAATTAAACGACACAAAGTCCGAGCAATAAAATCGAAAAATCAAACAACACTATAGAATAACAATATAAGAAAATCCGACAAATATATATATATATATATATAGACGCAGAAATATTAAAGCATGAGAACAGAGAATACCTCGGCGAATTGATCTCGAGATATTCTGTGAAACGCGACTGATTTTTGTTTGGGAAGATGAGCAGATCGGTTGAAATTTGGGAATACGAGGAGAATGTGTTTGATGAAAATCAATAAAATATTTATGCAAATGGAAAGAACCGCTACGACAAAGAGTATTACACCCTTGATCGTGAAATATCGATTGCTTGTTGAACCCTGTGAATTGCGTGAAAGTAGGATACTCAAAATTCGGGGGTCAAGGAGTTTTAGAAAACGTTCTTGGTGGAAAAAAATGTGAATGAAAGACCCTACGGAATTGAATTGAGTCCATGAATATAAGAAATAGTGAGAATTCTTGATCTCTCTCAATTCGAAAATCCAGGATTTGAATGGATGTTCTTTCATTGATTCCTCCTAAATCGTATTGATTTATCCTAAAGATTTCATTTCAATTGGAATTTGGGTATTCACCATGTACAATTACATATTTCTAAACCATGGAAATTTACTGAATATAAAAATCTACAAAAGTATTATATTAATTAATGTATAAATTTTGAAT
The DNA here is from genome assembly GCA_954870475.1 of Euphrasia confusa. Lineage (NCBI taxonomy): Eukaryota > Viridiplantae > Streptophyta > Magnoliopsida > Lamiales > Orobanchaceae > Euphrasia > Euphrasia confusa. Next base: position 16,106,693 of record OX940958.1, read on the forward strand.
TAATAATAATATTTTTATTTATAATTTATAGTGTGAACACAACAATATTAAACATTTCTTATTAGTCCACGTGACATGGAGAGATTCAGAAATTATATATGTATAGATTATCTAATAAAGAATAATCAATACATTTATTAATTATTAATGCACAAACCAATTGTATTGTTGAATTTTATGTAAGTATGAGAAAAAATATCGATATATCAAAATATTGAATTTATCGTATCGAAAAAATCTAAAAATATCGAATTTTCGATATATAGAAATTCCGGTAGGGTGGTTATTACATATTTGGTAATATCATTATTTAATAAAGAAAATCAATACATTTATTAATTATTAATGCATTAACCAATTGTATTATTGAATTTTACTAAGTATGAGAAAAAATATCGATATATCGAAGTATTGAACTTATCGTATCGAAAAAGCCTAAAAATATCGAATTTTCGATATATCGAAAATTCCGGTACGGTGGTTATTACATATTTGGTAATATCATTATCTAATAAGGAAAATCAATACATTTATTAATTATTAATGCACTAACCAATTGTATTGTTGAAATTTATGTAGGTATGAGAAAAAATATCGATATATCAAAATATTGAACTTATTGTTGACGGTCGAAAAATCCTATCAAAGACCAAACACCGACCAACGAATAGATATTTCGAGGTTTGGGCGAACAAGAAAAGCAGTAAATGGAGAGCAAACAATTGAGAGCAAAAACGTTTATATTATATCCCAATTTTTCGGGAATCGTGAATTGTCCAAATGATTACAATTATTCTCCTATTTATAGAAGAGGAAATTAGGGCTTCTATTATGTATTGGGCCCTTTCTTTAATGGGATTTTTGGTGATAAGCAGACGTGTTTGGCCTCCCGGCCCAATGACTTTGCCGGCCGAGCCGAAGGTTCGGTTCTTCCAGTTCTTGTATTGAGTTGGGGTTGTATGCCTGACCTCCTTTATTCGGATAGAGCTTCTTGTTAGACGTAGTGGTGTGACTTCGGAGCCCGAAGGGGTGAACTGAAACCTTGTCGATATTTTGTTCCTTATTGGCGATGGCGGGGACCTGTTCGACAGCTGTTCTCTATTAGCGTCGTTGGACAGACATCGCATGCATGTCTGACAGCTGTTATCTGTTAGCGTCGTCGGACAGACATCGGGGACCTGTTCGACAACTGTTCTCTGTTAGCGTCGTCGGACAGACATCGGGGACCTGTTCGACAGCCGTTCTCTGTTCGCGTCGTCGGACAGACATCGGGGACCTGTTCGACAACTGTTCTCTATTAGCGTCGTCGGACAGACATCGGGGACCTGTTTGACAGTTGTTCTCTGTTAGCGTCGTCGGACAGACATCGGGGACCTGTTTGACAGCTGTTCTCTGTTAGCTTCGTCGGACAGACATCGGGGATCTGTTCGACAGTTGTTCTCTGTTAGCGTCGTCGGACAGACATCAGGGACTTGTCCGACAGCTGTTCTCTGTTAGCGTCGTCGGACAGACATCACGGACCTGTTCGACATCTGTTCTCTGTTAGCGTCGTCGGACAAACATCAGGGACCTGTTCGACATCTATTCTCTGTTAGCGTCGTCGGACAGACATCAGGGACCTGTTCGACAGTTGTTCTCTGTTAGCGTCGTCAGACAGACATCAGGGACTTGTCTGACAGCTGTTCTCTGTTAGCGTCGTCGGACAGACATCAGGGACCTGTTCGATATTCCCGGCTCTTCTAGGGAAATTGGGTTGATATTGTTATCGGAATCCATATTCTACGAAAATAACATTAAGGAGTTAATTTCAGCATTCTCGTGCTCGTCTCAATGTATGTTGTTTGTTTTCTTGCTCTTGGTCCCCTCAAGTGGGCTGCTAAATGGGCCATTATGGGCTCATATTACGGGCCGATTTATTGGGCCTTGTTAATATGGGGTACAACAAATGCCCCCGGAAATAATTCTTTCGGAGTTCCGGAAGAGTTATTTCTGGACGAGGACTCCATTTTAACTCTGAAAAAATAAGTTCATTTGTTTTCTGCTTGAGTTGTCTGGCAATACATTGCCTGCTTGGCTCGGAGGGATCAAGGAGGAAGCTCATTACAACTCTCTGGATTCAGTTTTCTGTTCTCCGCCAGAGTTTTCGAGCAGTACATTGCCAGCTCGGCTCGGCGAGACCAGGGAGGAAGCTCATTACAACTCCCTGGATATAGTTTTCTGTTCTCCGCCCAAGTTGTCGAGCAGTACATTGCCTGCTCGGCTCGGCGGGACCAGGGAGGAAGCTCATTAGAACTCCCTGGATTAAGTTTTCTGTTTTCCGCCCGAGTTGTCGAGCAGTACATTGCCTGCTCGGCTCGGCGGGACCAGGGAGGAAGCTCATTACAACTCCCTGGATTAAGTTTTCTCTTCTCCGCCCGAGTTGTCGAGCAGTACATTGCTTTCTCGGCTCGGCGGGACCAGGGAGGAAGCTCATTACAACTCCCTGGATTAAGTTTTCTGTTCTCCGCCCGAGTTGTCGAGCAGTACATTGCCTGCTCGGCTTGGCGGGACCAGGGAGGAAGCTCATTACAACTCCCTGGATTAAGTTTTCTGTTCTCCGCCCGAGTTGTCGAGCAGTATATTGCCTGTTCGGCTCGGCGGGACCAGGGAGGAAGCTCATTACAACTCCATGGATTAAGTTTTCTATTCTCCGCCCGAGTTGTCAAGAAGTACATTGCCTGTGTTGGAATTCGATATCCCGGGCTATTAAAATTTGCGGAAACAATAACCCGATCAAAAACCATTCGCCGGAGATCACACGAACAACGACTCATCCGCCGGAGTCCGGCCTTTGGAGACCACGCACCCGAAGGCACGCGGCCCGCCCCCAGCCGAACCCCCGCGAGCCAAGGTTCATGCGATCGCATGGATCGATCGCATCGTGCGATCGATCAGCTGGGGCTGCAGCGGCAGCCCCGCGGTGAGTCCGGCGACTCACCGCCGTCGGGGAGGGGGGCAGCTCGCCCAGCGAGCCGCGGCGGCACCAGCCGCTACCCCGCGATCGAACCTAGGGTTCGATCGCACCCCGGCGTCCAGCCGGGGTTCTCCTCGATCGCGCACCCCCGGCGTCCAGCCGGGGTGTTCTTGGTTCGATCCCCACGGGGTCCTCGAGCCGCGGCGGTCCGGTGGCTTCGCCACCACCGCCCGGTTCGACCTCGTTCCGGGGTTCGTCCTTGGATCTTGGTTCTACGGTATTTTCAATAAATAATCGAATAAAATCATCAAGGGTGTTTAACGATTTTACCTTCGATTCGTTGTTCGGAGAAACGAGATCAATCGATGACCTTGAGATCTTCCCACGTATTCCTTGCACTAGCCCGAACGTCGTGCGGGCGACGATCTACCGAACTCCATGGATCTCCTTCACGAACTCTCTAGACTAATCAAGTATGATTATCTTGTCTTGTCTAATTGTGAAGACCATGTAGTGCTTTTATAGGCTACGTAGGGGATCTTAAGGAGGTGGAATATTGGGCTTCCAATAATAGTGATTAAATTGAGCCCAAGCCCAAATCTATTAATCCTTACTATTATTAATTAATTCTATTTTCCACTATATAAAATTAATTGCACTCCCAATATTAAACCATATTATATCAAATAATATTTCTCCGGTAGTATTATTTATTCCGTGTATTTAAGATATAAATATCCATGAATAAAATTAATTTATTGCTAATTAATTTATTCATCTCTTATATCCGAGACTAGTACCATTCAACCTTAATTATTATGCGGATTAAATCCACCTGCAGGGTTTACATAATAATTCCTTATGAACTCATCTCGGGGATATTATCAACCCTTCCGGGATACACTTTCCCGTCAAGTATTCACGGCATGTCATATATAAAACATAGTGACCCAACTTAACCGGTAATTAACCCAATAATTAAATCGGTTAATTCCTTTGGTAAATCAAAGTCACTTATATTAAATATACACACCCGCAATAGTTTCGGGGATTAAGAATAAAATACACTGAGACTCGAATCGATTATCGCCGGCAATCCTAATCGATGAATCTCAACGATCCGCTCAATACACCAAGTGTACAAGTGTGATAAAATAATTAAGACAAATTATTTTCTCTCTCACACAACGACTATACCGATGGATTGGTCCGTGTCCATCTAGGTCGTGAGCAACTGTTCGATTAAATACGAGTAACCGATAGTATGATCTTCTTTGTGGGCCCGACACACCATACTAACTACAACGTATAGAATCCAGGACTATAATTTGCATATATTTAATTATAAATAATTAAATGCAAATAATTGTTCATTTAATTAAATAGATTAATGGCAATGGATCGTGAGTTTCCTTTACTTAAATCTAGACATTAAGTACACAACTCCAACAATCTCCCACTTGTACTAAGGTCTAGTCATTTCCTCCAAACTCCCGACTCCCATACTCATCACGTGCTTAAGTTGTACTTCCAAGAAGTACTATGTGAATGAGCACTCTAGGTTGCCGCTCTGAAGTTATCTTGGTGACTACAGCGTCGTCTCCCTCGACGATGACTCGTATCAGGTGGTACTTGCACTATGTGTTATCTTACACTTATGGACTAGTGATTTCTTACCATTTGCCATTGCACCGCTATTTACATAGCCTTTGGCAAATTAAGAATCACATCTAAGTCCCAGAGATTATCCCGGAGTTATACCAAAACTTCCGCTGCCTCTGAGGCCGCTATTTGGTTACCTATGGCAGAGTCCGAAAAGCATCGTGCTTATCACTCTTCCATGTTAAACTCCTTCTCCTTCAATAGTGAAACACATAGCCTGATATCGACTTACACCGGTCCTCATTCGATTTGAAATCTAAGAGAATGTAATCCAAAGGAAAAACTCGTCTGCTTCGTAGTCTAGAACAGTACTTCGAAAGTACTTTTACGGCAGTCGAATATTCCTTTCCAGGATTACCTTGATATCCTCCCACTATGCTAACCGCATAGCCGATATCAGGTTCTTGTTTTCAACAATGCATTTATTAAGCTTTCCACACTCAAAGTGTAGGAAACTGCTTTCATTGCTTCTATCTCCTTTTGTGTTCCAAAACACATATCCTTAGATAGATGCATTCCGTCTCTGAAAGGTAACGAACCTTTCTCGTAATCTTGCATGTTTAAAACGAACCATAATCATTTATGTAAGATGTCCAGGAGAAGTACAATGTTCTTTCTAGAGATCCAAGATCTCAAGAACATGTCCAACTTCTTCTTTTATCTTTCATACTGATTCATCTAGACAACCATCATTTTATGTCTGATAACATCTTTACATTGTTGCCAATGATAAGAGTGTCATCTACATAAAACCTCCGAGAAACACCACCTTGTTTTCCATCACGTTTCCAATACACACAATTCGTCTATGCCTTTGATGAATCCATAAAATGGACTATCTCATCAATTTGCAAGTACCACGAACTCAATGCTTTGTTTCAATCCATAAATGGATCAACTAATCTTATACTCTAAATGATCTCGCCTCTTAGCAATAATCCTTATTGCTCTCCAAGAAGGCACATTTAGATCTAGTACGGCCTTCATGTAGATCTAGGGATCGATTTCATGTATACTAGGTCCAGAGTCCGAAGACTCTCCTAGTCTTATGAATATCTCCGGTTGTCCCACAACCTCCCACTACAATGGCATTCCGGTGTATAAACAGTGATAACAGTAGGTGCAGTTAGTGGTGTACCGCTACTCGGTTCGGCTGGTTCTAAGTCTTAATCTTTCTCTCTCATTTCAAAGTATTACGTCACCTTGGGCTTGTGGTTCATTATATATAGTCTTTCTCTAAGAACCGGGCGTTAGAACTTATAACGTCCTTCTGGTTCATAGTACTATTGAACACACATCTTTTGTTCTTCTAGGATATTCTACAACCGCATTTGAATGCGCCGTTGTTTCCAGACATATCCATAGAACATAGGTAGTTCCGTATAACTCATCTTTTACTATCTCTATAAGAGTTCCATTTCTTGTTTACGACACACCATTTCTACACAACAGTGTATGGTGAAGTCATTTAGGATCAAATCCCAATTTCTGATTAGTATGCCATGCATTCCTCAGACAGGTACTTGCCTCCGCGATCAAATTGCAGGCTACAAATGGATATACCTTGATGGCTCTCCACAATTGCTTAGTGTCCATTGACTTGTCAAAACACTTGCTTTTGTGGCACATCAGGTATTCTAATCCATTTTTCGAGTAATCATAAAATGAAGTACTCGTACCTTATTGTCTGAGTAGGCATAGGTCTGCATACATCAGAGTCAATCAATTCTTATACTTGTCCGGATCTTACATCTTATATCCATAAAGGATTGCTTAGTCATATTATCTTCCAAATTAGATTCTTAGGTCGGAAGGTCCACTCCTTCAACTTAATTGATCAAATATCAATTTTCGACCTTTGAACTTCCTATTTGAATAAACATGACTCAGCATAAGAATCCACAAGTATAATTGATAAAGAAATCTCTTATTAGAAAAACGAGTTTCATACTACGGTTCGTTGCATCGTGGTGGACTCAGGATTCATCATTTATGTATTGCTAGTCAATGTACCAAAATAGATAATATCATTATTTCTTCTTATAACCATCAAATGATTAAAAGAAATAAAATATCTATTTATTAGAAATCTAGAACAAAGTTCTTTCTAATATGAAAGGTACATAAAAGCAATAACTCAAAATGAAATCCTATAAATTGTCCTCCACTGCAACTGCTGCCTCCTCCACAGCATTTCTCATGCAGACTACGATTTCTTCTTTTCTAAGTCGTCGGGTTTCCTGGAACCCTTGCATTTAAAATGCACATACCGTCAGTGGTTCCATATCTGCACACCAGGTTCCGGTAGATAATACCACTGACTATGTTTTACAACTAAAGAAAATTTCGTACTTTCTTTGAGAGGATAATCAGACTTCCAGTACCCAGACTGTTTGCATCGAGAACTCTTGCCTCATGGCTTTCTCGTCCCATCTCGTGGTCCAAGAAACCTAGGACCACTGGGTTTCTTTGCTTACTTTTCCTTTCCCCCGATTTTTCCCTTAGGTTCGAAACCTTTGGCATTGGCTACAAGAGCTTGCGATTTCCGTCTCAACTCGTCTAAAAGGTCAATCATCTCAAAAACGTGTTTAAGCGTTTCCTCGAAGCGACTGGCCTTTATGAGTATCCTCATCGCTTCTTGTCTAGCCGCCTATGTCAATAGGCTCGGGAGGACAAAGCTTACTGAGTACTAACCAGTACTCTCCAACAGTCTGGACAATGTCTGGATCTCTATTCCAATCATTACATTTAGGGACCAATGAGTTTAAAATCCTTAAGTATCACATAAAGTGGGTTCAAAGCCATATCCTAATCTATGAGCACATATAACAACAAACAATTGATTTAATCTCCGATATTATCTCCCTCAAATAATATCATTAAACCACTAATCGCATCTAAAATCCCATCAGATATGGCAAGCCACGATAGTGTGGACGTTTACCTATCCAAATGATTTAGCAATTAGATTTCCTTCGGTCGTACATCATCATTAGCGTTACTTCGATGGGAAGAATACTAAGAAGCGTACCTAAGTGTTAACCATTACTCAGTATCTAAGAAGATTGTTTGGGACACGCATATTCACCGCAAGCCACGATAGTGTGGACGTTTACGTTAACATACGCTCCTTTACTCCCTTCTATAACTGTCTACATCAATCGTTCCAAAATCCCATTCAATGTAGCAAGCCACGATAGTGTGGACGTTTACTACACCAAAAGACTTTTACAATTGACTCCCAATTACTTGAATCATTTAATCTTGTAAATCAAGACGCGGAGAATCATAAGTGAAACTCAAAGTTTCTAACCAGTGATTCACCATGCGAACAACCCTATCTCTCATAAATGAGGGAGCCGAGCAGACAATCGATCCACCTTCAAAAGATGGTACGACTGCCTCTAATTTGTGTCCTTGACATGACCAAGTGGCTTTGGCTCCATTCCACTCCCCGGGGTGAGAATGAGTCGACTTGAAATCAGTTTTGGAAAGACAAATTAGGCATTGTTTGATAGACTTAATCAATGTTTCTCGTAAGAGGAATTACAAGAATTCTCCTCCAATGACTTGTCTATACGAACTTCAAAAGTCCATAAAAGTCACCAAGAGAACAGCAATGGAGACCATGGATATGTTTCCATACCCTCTCCCACTTAACTTTTTACAATAAAGGGATACGCTATCTAATGCATAATTAAATACACATAAGAATGCATACATGAAATAAAGCACATAGAATATTATCACACAATCAAAATAATACTAGAATATTATTTTCCGACTATTATGGCTTTATCGCATCTCCGTACGCATCTTCTAGTCTTTAGTCTTCGTTCTTGAATGCTCCATGTGACGGGAATATTAATTCCAATATTTAAATCTATTTATTTTCAATTAATCCAAAAGTTACTTAATTCGAAAATTAAGTCAATCGAATATATCAAAAATAAAATTAAATATTATTAATATTTTTATTTATTTATTTTCCTATCTAATTCTATTAAATCTCTAGAATAATCTATCCAAGACCCACTTGGAATATTCTAGAAGACTTCTATAATAGAATAAGGAAATAAAATAAATTAGGACTCCTAATCCTTTCAAATTAATTTCTTTCCTAATCTATTAAAAATTCCATAAAGGAATAATTAAATAGGAAAAATTAATTAAGGATTCTTCTACTTTCCAAAATTAATTAATTTCCATGTCCATGAAAATTCCCATAAAATAGGAATAATCAAATAGGAAATAAATTAATTTAATAATTAATTATTTTCCTTTCTAATTCCATTGAATCTCTAGAATCCTATTCCAAGTAGAACTTAGAATATTCTAGAAGACTTTCATAATAGAATAAGGAAATAAATTAATTCCAATTAATTCTTTTCCTAATCCATGAGAGTTTCCATGAAGAAAAACACTCAATAAGGAAAACCGAATTAATTCTAAATTTATTCCTTCCTTATCCATGAAAATTCCCATAAAATAGGAATAATCAATAAGGAAATAAATTTATTCTAAATTTATTCTTTTCCTATTCCATGAGAGTTCCTAAGAATAGGAATACTCAAAATAGGAAAACCGAATAATTTAGGAAAGCAAATCTCGGTAGGAGTAGCACGAGATCACGAGGACCCCGCGCCACCACCACCATCGACCGGCCACCGGAGAGGGCAACCGCCGCCACCACTCAGCCGGCTGGCCACCACCAAGCCGGCGGCAGCCCCAGCCGAGGGGTGCGATCGCCGCCCCTCTCCCTTGCCATCGATCTCATGGGGATCGATCTCCATGATCGATCCTCGAGCCCTTCGTCTTCTTCGTCACACGTCTTCTCCGGCGGTAGTTTCGGCATCGAACCAACGTAAATAAATTACAAGAATTTAAATTACAATTATCCGGTATCGATTCTATACATGAAATCGACCCTATACAATTTCCGGAAAAAGTAGAACGTAATAATAAATCCTAAATTCGGTCAACCCCCGAATTTTTACTATTACAAGCATTCACCACACATAAAACGAATCTCGACATGTCCGAGAGTTTAATCAAAACATATTATGACAATAATTAACGAATAAATTATATCTAGCCATAATAGTCGGAAACCCTGCAAGGTAGAACAATTTTATCGAAAATACCGCGAACGTAAACCACGCTCTGATACCAATTGTTGGAATTCGATATCCCGGGCTATTAAAATTTGCGGAAACAATAACCCGATCAAAAACCATTCGCCGGAGATCACACGAACAACGACTCATCCGCCGGAGTCCGGCCTTTGGAGACCACGCACCCGAAGGCACGTGGCCCGCCCCCAGCCGAACCCCCGCGAGCCAAGGTTCATGCGATCGCATGGATCGATCGCATCGTGCGATCGATCAGCTGGGGCTGCAGCGGCAGCCCCGCGGTGAGTCCGGCGACTCACCGCCGTCGGGGAGGGGGGAAGCTCGCCCAGCGAGCCGCGGCGGCACCAGCCGCCACCCCGCGATCGAACCTAGGGTTCGATCGCACCCCGGCGTCCAGCCGGGGTTCTCCTCGATCGCGCACCCCCGGCGTCCAGCCGGGGTGTTCTTGGTTCGATCCCCACGGGGTCCTCGAGCCGCGGCGGTCCGGTGGCTTCGCCACCACCGCCCGGTTCGACCTCGTTCCGGGGTTCGTCCTTGGATCTTGGTTCTACGGTATTTTCAATAAATAATCGAATAAAATCATCAAGGGTGTTTAACGATTTTACCTTCGATTCCTTTTTCGGAGAAACGAGATCAATCGATGACCTTGAGATCTTCCCACGTATTCCTTGCACTAGCCCGGACGTCGTGTGGGCGACGATCTACCGAACTCCGTGGATCTCCTTCACGAACTCTCTAGACTAATCAAGTATGATTATCTTGTCTTGTCTAATTGTGAAGACCATGTAGTGCTTTTATAGGCTACGTAGGGGATCTTAAGGAGGTGGAATATTGGGCTTCCAATAATAGTGATTAAATTGAGCCCAAGCCCAAATCTATTAATCCTTACTATTATTAATTAATTCTATTTTCCACTATATAAAATTAATTGCACTCCCAATATTAAACAATATTATATCAAATAATATTTCTCCGGTAGTATTATTTATTCCGTGTATTTAAGATATAAATATCCATGAATAAAATTAATTTATTGCTAATTAATTTATTCATCTCTTATATCCGAGACTAGTACCATTCAACCTTAATTATTATGCGGATTAAATCCACCTGCAGGGTTTACATAATAATTCCTTATGAACTCATCTCGGGGATATTATCAACCCTTCCGGGATACACTTTCCCGTCAAGTATTCACGGCATGTCATATATAAAACATAGTGACCCAACTTAACCGGTAATTAACCCAATAATTAAATCGGTTAATTCCTTTAGTAAATCAAAGTCACTTATATTAAATATACACACCCGCAATAGTTTCGGGGATTAAGAATAAAATACACTGAGACTCGAATCGATTATCGCCGGCAATCCTAATCGATGAATCTCAACGATCCGCTCAATACACCAAGTGTACAAGTGTGATAAAATAATTAAGACAAATTATTTTCTCTCTCACACAACGACTATACCGATGGATTGGTCCGTGTCCATCTAGGTCGTGAGCAACTGTTCGATTAAATACGAGTAACCGATAGTATGATCTTCTGTGTGGGCCCGACACACCATACTAACTACAACGTATAGAATCCAGGACTATAATTTGCATATATATTTAATTATAAATAATTAAATGCAAATAATTGTTCATTTAATTAAATAGATTAATGGCAATGGATCGTGAGTTTCCTTTACTTAAATCTAGACATTAAGTACACAACTCCAACAGCCTGCTCAGCTCGGCGGGACCAGGGAGGAAGCTCATTACAACTCCCTGGATTAAGTTTTCTGTTCTCCGCCCGAGTTGTCGAGCAGTATATTGCCTGTTCGGCTCGGCGGGACCAGGGAGGAAGCTCATTACAACTCCATGGATTAAGTTTTCTGTTCTCCGCCCGAGTTGTCAAGCAGTACATTGCCTGCTCAGCTCGGCGGGACCAGGGAGGAAGCTCATTACAACTCCCTGGATTAAGTTTTCTTTTCTCCGCCCGAGTTGTCGAGCAGTACATTGCCTGCTCGGCTCGACGGGACCAGGGAGGAAGCTCATTACAACTCCCTGGATTAAGTTGTTCTCTTGCCGGGACGACGATCAACGCATGGCATATGCTCTCCCGGACAGGCCCTCGGAGGAGTTTCACTCAATTCCGAAATAATAAATGTTCTCCTGTTGGGAAGACGAGCAGCGCGTGACATATGCTCTCCCGGTATTTGATGGCCACGCCCATCAAATGCCCCAGTGTATACTTGGGGAGATCTGTTTGGGTCCCTTGCTCGGCTATCTCTTTATTTCTCTACTAGACAAATTACAACTTGTTTTCTCTATTTTTCCTGTTAGGCAGAATATAACCTGCTTTCTCTGTTTCTCCCTTTAGGCAGATGGTGAACTTCTCTCTCTGTTTCACCTGTTAGGAAAATGAAGACATGTTCTCTATGTTTATTGATATGCAAATAACAATCTGCTCTCTATTTCTCATGTCATGCAGATGACAACTTGCTCTCTATGTTTTCTGATAGGCATATGGCGACCTACTCTCTATTTCTCCTGTCAGGCAGATTATGACCTGCTCTCTATGTTTTCTGATAGACAGATGACGACTTGTTCTCTACGTTTTATGATAGGCAGATGGCGACCTGCTCTCTATGTTTTCTGATAGGCAGATGGCGACCTTCTCTCTATGTTTTATGATAGGCAGATGACGACCTGCTCTCCACATTTTCTGATAGGCAGATGACGACCATCTCTCTATGTTTTCTGATAGGCAAATGACGACCTGCTCTCTATGTTTTCTGATAGGCAGATGACGACCTGCTCTCTATGTTTTCTGATACGCATATGACAACCTGCTCTCTACATTTTCTGATAGGCAGATGACGACCTGCTCTCTATGTTTTCTGATAGGCAGATGACGACCTGCTCTCTATGTTTTCTTATAGGCAGATGACGACCTGCTCTCTATGTTTTCTGTCTCGGCGACATTCTCGACCAGCCGAACTATTTTTATTATTCCCTTTCAGGGTCTCTAATATTATAATCTCCTAGACTGCTCACCTGTCAAACAACTGACGTGATTGTCTGCTAGACTGTTGAATTGTTCTCTCGTCGAACAACTGACCTGATGATCTGCTTGTTGGGGATCGTGCATGTATACGCAGCGGAAAACAAAAAATTTTATTTTATTTTATTTTATTGAAAATCCTATTTTCAATATTACATGCATTAATTGATTTAATTCAAATCTATTAAATAAATAATCCACCATTTAATTTAATTATCAAATAATTAAATATTTAATTCATGCATCCCATACTACACAAATTAAATCTTAGCGTAATTAAATTTATCATATAAATTAATCACTTGTAGCGCAAATATATTTATCATATAAATTAATTACACTACTTAATTAATTACGCAAACATGCAGACATAATTAATTGCGTCAATTTGACAATTAACATAATCACAATTATATAATTCAAATCAAATTGTTTTTAATTAACAATTAAATTAATCTCTATTAATTTTATTTGTCAATTATAATCCCAGTACTTTAGCGCAAACAATTTAACGCAAACAATTAAATCCAAGTTTAATCGTGAGTACCTTAGGGATTCGTCGGACGAAACGAGGTTCGTCGGAAGTCGCGCGGATGCGACGCGGGGATGCACGCGGGGCGTGCGGGCTGATCACGGGGAGAGCCGGGGCGGCTCTCGGCTGGTCGCGGGCGGCGCTCGGGCGCGGGCGGGCTTTGCTCGTCGTGCTCGGGCGTTGCTCGTTCAAACCTCCGGCGTCTCTCGTCAAATCAGGTTTCACCTCGTATAGGTAATCCCACTCGCGTATTGCACTAGAAATACGAGAGGGAGAATACGACGGGAAAAACGGGCCAGAAAAACGGCGCCGGAATCGGATTCCGGCGAGGCGGGCGGCTACCGGCGGCGGCGCTGGGCGGCGGCGGGCGGCGGGCGGCGGGCGGCGGCTCCGGGCGGCGGTCCTCCGAGGGAGGCGGCGCTGGGGCGGCGGCGAGAGAGGGAGAGGGAGAGAGGAGAGGCTAGGCTAGAGCTCTCTAGGTTTTGGTGTGTTCTTCTTCATGCATATGGAGCTCCTTTTATAGGTGAAGAAAAGAGCTACTTGGGCTCAAACCCTAATGGATCGGATCCATTAAGCCTAGCCGGCCCAATTCATTAGCCGTCATTACGTTTCTCCCAAATTGACAATCAATTCGATCTCCGAAAAATATAACGATTATATTTTCTTTCTCGTTTTAATTTTCTCATCGATATGAGATAATAATAAAAATTTCCAATTTCACAAAATCGGAAAGCCCATTTCAGGGGTACTGCTAAATCGTGAAATTTCCCAAAATAGAATGTGTACACCATCGTGTCCGTTTTCTTTAGCTCATTAATATTTCCAACTCATAATCACAATTATGAATCTCGGATTCAATCATATTGACCTCCGACTATATGTACTTAATTAACAGTTAATTAATACATGATCGTATTCAAGGATTGGTTTACACGAGAATGTGACCCTCAATGGTTCAGGTGTATAACTAGCCGTGGGCTCACAACACATTGTGATTCGAACAACATATTGTTCTTATATTAACTACTCCCGAGAGTTTCAGATTAATAATCATATTATTTAATCTCCGAACAATTCGGTGCCCAACGAATCAGTGACGAGCGTCTAGCAACCACGCTTCACTAATTCCCTAGATACAAATGAAGTGCCTGCAAGAACCTTGTAATATAGTTAGCATACAGTACGATCCCTCCGATTCATATGTCCTTATCAAACTAGAGATATTGGTCAATCGAGATCTCTTGTTGTGTTTGATAACTTTGCGAACGTTCTAGGCTTCGTATAATCCAGTCGTGATTGATCTAGAGAAACACATTTCTCTAATCACCTCACTGTTCAACTCTGGCCAGAGATTCCGGGACTACGAACCACATAGGACATCCATGATCTATATCAAGCGATCAGATCCCCTACTACCATGCACAGACTTCACATCAGATTTCGAACTGCACGAACATCGCCTCCTTTTTCGACTTACTCCCTTTCCAGGGAATCAGAAACACGTTACGATACAGCTAGTCCTCTGATGAAGTCACGGTGATGTCTGGGTCTTAAGGATTAATTGTGTACAACTATATTATGGAATTCTCTACTCGATCAGTGATAACCACTTAGAGATTCCAGGGAGAGGGGGTTCAGTGAACTCATCAACAGTGAGCACCCACTCATGTATGTCGATGTCCCAACACCGAGGCTCGAGATTAGCCCACATACACTAAGTGCTAGTCTCAAGGGGGAAAGGCCGGGTATCCTTGTTATTGGCGTAACCCATCGACTAGGAACTGAGTTTGACCAGTTACGTTGCGTTAACAGAATTATCTCTCGGTTTCCACAAAACCGAATTCATACAACATGTGTAACTGTACAGGACTATATCTATGATTCAACATGGGGAGTAGATATAGCATATGCCTTGATTAATCATAATTAATAATCTTTTGATAATTTCGAAATAAATTGATAATATTTATTAATTAAATAATAAATTAGGTTCGACCACAGTCACAGGTTGGCTTGTTGGTCACCTACTCTATCAATCTCCCACTTGACCTAAAGCCAACTGCTATCGTATCTAAGTCCCATCGACTCTCGATGTTTCTCGTGGACTGATTTAGACAAAGGCTTGGTAAAGGGATCAGCTATATTATCTCCCGAAGTGACTCTTTCGACCAAGACGTCACCTCTCTCAACGATCTCGCGGATCAGATGATATTTCCTCATTACATGTTTGGATTTCTGATGAGATCTCGGTTCCTTAGCTTGTGCTACGGCTCCCGTGTTATCACAGTACAACGTTGCTGGATCACTTGCGCTCGGAACGACTCCCAACTCTTGGATGAAGTTCCGTATCCAAACAGCCTCTTTTGCAGCTTCACTTGCCGCAACATATTCAGCTTCGGTGGTGGAATCAGCCGTGGTTTTCTGCTTGGAACTCTTCCAACAGACGGCACCTCCGTTCAGCTTGAATATGTATCCCGATATCGACTTAGAGTCGTCCACGTCAGATTGAAAACTAGAGTCCGTAAACGCCTCTATCTTCAAATCGTGACCTCCATAGACTAAGAACATCTCTTTGGTATTTCGAAAATACCTAAGAATGTCCTTCACGGCTTTCCAATGAGCCGGTCCAGGACTAGACTGATACTTGCTCGTGACACTCATAGCATGAGCAATATCAGGTCTAGTACATAGCATGCCATACATCACGCTTCCAATACCGGATGCGTATGGTGTGCGATTCATCCTCTCGATTTCCAGTTCCGTTGCTGGACACATGGTTTTTGAGAGACGAATTCCATGGCACATTGGCAAAAACCCTCTCTTTGAGTTTTCCATGTTAAACCGTTTTAAAATGGTTTCTATGTACAAGGATTGTGATAGGCCGATCATCTTTCTAGATCTATCTCTATAGATTCGTATTCCTAATACGTAAGATGCCTCGCCTAAATCCTTCATCGAGAAACGTGTGGACAACCATGCTTTCGTTGCCTGCAGCATACCTACATCATTCCCAATGAGTAGTATGTCATCAACGTATAGCACTAAAAACGTCACGGCGCTCCCACTAACCTTCTTGTATACACAAGGTTCCTCCGGGTTCTTGACAAAATCAAACTCTTTGATTGTGTTGTCAAAACGTTTGTTCCAACTTCGGGATGCTTGTTTCAATCCATAAATGGATCGCTGGGGTCGGCAAACCTTTTGCTCTTCTCCAGGAGATATGAAGCCTTCCGGCTGCGCCATATAAATTTCCTCCTCAATGTCCCCATTGAGAAACGCGGTCTTCACATCCATTTGCCATATCTCGTAGTCGTACCACGCAGAGATGGCCAGCAAAATCCTAATGGATTTAAGCATAGCGACTGGTGAAAAGGTTTCCTCATAGTCAACACCTTGCTTTTGAGTATATCCTTTTGCCACCAACCTAGCTTTAAAGGTCGCAACCTTTCCATCAGCTCCAACTTTCCTTTTATAGATCCACTTGCAGCCTATGGGAACGATTCCTTTAGGTGGGTCTACCAACGTCCATACGTTGTTGGAATACATGGAGTCCATTTCGGATTTCATGGCAGTAAGCCAATGTCCCTTGTCCGTATCCAATACGGCTTCATTGAAGGTTCTAGGATCGGATCCATCATCAATGATTTCGTGATCACTATCAACGAGGAACAACCGATCAGGCAACCTCCGAACTCTTTCGGATTTACGGACTGTCGGTCGTGGAGGTGTATCAGTGGTTTGTTGAATTGGCTCTGGTTCAGGGACTGGTGCATGAACTTCAGTTTGTGGGTCGTCATCTCGAACCTCTTCGAGATCTACTATGCTGCCTTTTCCATCCGCTAGGAATTCCTTCTCAAGGAATACAGCATTTCTCGAGACAAACACTTTTGCCTCAGAAACATAGTAGAATTCATATCCCATGGAATCCACGGGATATCCCACAAAGTAGCATAAGTCGGATTTAGTATCCAACTTATCTCCCACTAGCCGCTTCACGTAAGCGGGACAACCCCATATCTTTATATGTTTGAACGTGGGCTGTCGGGAATGCCAAAGTTCATAAGGTGTGGATTTAACTGCTTTAGTGTTGAGTCTATTCAGCAAATAGGCGGCTGTCAAGAGTGCGTGACCCCACAAGTACGCCGGTAACTCAGTGACACTCATCATAGATCGAACCATGTCCAACAGGGTTCGGTTACGACGCTCGGACACTCCGTTCAACTGGGGTGTTCCAGGAGGAGTCCACTGAGAGAGAATCCCATTCAATTTTAGATAGTCTATAAACTCAGCGCTTAAGTATTCGCCACCACGATCGGATCGTAGTTGCTTAATACGAAGCCCAAGTTGATTCTCCACTTCATGTCGGAAGTCTTTGAACCTTTCAAAAGTCTCCGATTTGTGCTTCAATAAGTACACGTAACCATACCTTGAAAAATCATCGGTAAAGGTTACGAAGTAGTTGAATCCACCCCTCGCACTAACACTTAGTGGACCACACACGTCAGTATGGATCAGATCCAATAGACCTTCAGCACGTGCCATTGTCCCTTTGTAGGGAGACTTGGTCATTTTCCCTTTTAGGCAAGCTTCACAAGCTTGGAGCGATTTCACATCATCAAGTGTGAACAGCCCTTCCTTTAGGAACTCATTCAATCGTCTCAGGGAAACATGTCCTAGTCGGGCATGCCAAAGTTGTGCGGGGTTAAGACTAATTTCTTTTCGTTTTGCTGTTAGCACATTAACAGGGATCTCGTTTAAGTTAAGTTCATATAAATTGTTTGACAGATGTCCCTTACATATCACTTTATCGTCCTTTTGTATAAGGCAAATCGAATTTCCAAAAACAAAAGAATAACCTTCATTATCCAAAACAGGAATAGAAATAAGGTTCCGAATAAGTGATGGAACGTAAAGACAATTGTTCAAAACTAATTTAAAATGAGAATCAGAAACATCTAAGTAAATAGTCCCGATGGCTTCAGCAGCAACTCTTGCTCCGTTTCCCATCCTCAAGAAGGTCTCACCTTCCTTGAGCTTCTTACTTCTTGTCATGAGCTGCAAATCATTACAGAGATGTGAGCCACAACCGGTATCCAATACCCATGAAGAAGAATTTAAGGATAAATTTACTTCTATGTAAAACGTACCATTCCCAGAACGTTTCTGGTCAAGGTACTCCTTGCAGTTACGGCGCCAATGGCCTTTCTTTCCACAATGGTGACAAACGTCATCAACAGATTTGACGACTTTGTCCTTAGATCCACCTTTCTTCCTTTTATAGACCATCTTGCTCGAGGAAGAAACATTTTCTTTCCTCTTCTTCGGATAGGAACGCTTCCTCTCAGAAGTCGAAGCAATGAGAACAGATTTCTCCTTTTTGATAGTCGTTTCAAAACTGACCAACATGTTAAGCAGCTCCTCGAGAGGTGGTGCTAGTTTGTTCATGTTGAAGTTCACTATGAACGGTTCATACGAACTTGGGAGAGACAGGAGGATCAGATCCACCGAGAGCTCTTCAGGTAGGACGACCTTGAAATTCACTAGCTTCTCAATGAGACCGATCATTTTGATTCCATGCTCGTGGACCGAAGCCCCTTCGCGCAGTTTCATAGTGGTCAGCTCCTTCGTAGCAGTGAACCTCGCAGTCCTAATATACTCACTGTACAGGCCATCAAGATGAATCTTGATATCATGAGCCCATTCATACGTTTCATATTTCCTAGCAAGCTCAGGAGACATGGCGGCTATCATATAGCACTGGACAGTATTATTGTCCTCTTTCCATATCTCCATGTCTTTCTTCTCCTCGTCAGTATGATCGAGGTCCGGGTCGAAGTCAAACTTATCATCCAAGACATAAGTAAGGTGATCAAGTTGCAGCACAAGTTTGAGATTGCGTAGCCAATCAAGATAGTTTGGGCCAGTGAGTTTGTTTTGGTCGAGGATCGACGCTAGGGGATTCTTAGACATGATTACTGAGAAAATTTTAAGAAGATTAATTAGTGATAGTTCGAATTATGATTGCAATTAAAATTGTAAGGACTTTTAGGAATTTTTAATTGCCTCCCACTAAATTTTTCGAATTCCACTATCCTCTAGTGAACAGACGGGAAAATCCAATTTTCCTTAGATGGGCTTTAGGTCCAAAGGCGTAAACCATAACTCGTAGTTAATCTAGCCCAGTTATGTTTACCCAATGGTAGAAAACTATTTTTCAATCACATCTCTATGTGATCCTAAAGTTAGCTTTTCCTCACCATGACAATGAACTACGTTAATCGTACCCTTCAAAGTCAACCTTGTGTCAAGACCGACCCACCGATATGAGAAGTGAAAGTTGGATTCCAATAAACGTGTACAACCCATAGTTAATCTATCCGACTGCACAAATCTAAAGGAATCGTGGCCAACACGTCTCCATCATATGTCGGTAAATCACAGCTTGACTCACAAGCAGTACTCCCCGCTAACACGGCATACCATGCTACTTGCAAGTGGCTTTCTCATGATTTATTGTCGGCAGAAGGAAAGAAGAAAGAACGACACATCGGTTCTTCTTTATGGCTTGATATACATTCTCGGGAGAGAATGGAGGACTACAGGATTATTTATCTCATCAGATTGAGTGAGCGATCGATTGTTGATTCCTAACAACTATGTTCTCTATAGGCCATCCTAATGGAGTACATACGATCATAATATATATCACAATATATATATCTCACATAAGTCATATAATTCACATAGCATTTAATCATAATTAAAACGAGGTATGTAAATTAAATTGGTGCTCTATTAATTAACTTGATTTAACAATTAAATCAAATAATTAATCTATCACCTTGTTGATCGAATATTTAAATCAATTATTTAATTGGTCAATAAATAATTTCACTAAATTAAATATTGATACTTCTTTTCTATTTCAATTTATTGATATCCCAATACTCAAACGTGATGTTTCGTAAGTGAAGACTCGAAGCTTCTAACCAGCGATTCATCATGCAAACGACCCTATCTCCCATAAATGGGGAAGCCGAGCAGATCATCGATTTTATGTCATCATATGACTCGAAGATCTCTAATTTGTTTTAACAAAAACAAGTCTAGATGAATCACTCCCCGAGGTGAATTCACGTTTGACGTTGAATTGTTACTTAACAACAAATTAGGCATTGTTTGAACTATTAGATAAAAATAAATATCTTAATAGAAACAACTAAGTCCCAATCAAATAACATTAAATCAATCAATTCAACAAACAGCATGCTTAAAGGTGATTATATTCATAGACAATTAATCAATTTCAGAACCTACGCTCTGATACCACTGTTGGGGATCGTGCATGTATACGCAGCGGAAAACAAAAAATTTTATTTTATTTTATTTTATTGAAAATCCTATTTTCAATATTACATGCATTAATTGATTTAATTCAAATCTATTAAATAAATAATCCACCATTTAATTTAATTATCAAATAATTAAATATTTAATTCATGCATCCCATACTACACAAATTAAATCTTAGCGTAATTAAATTTATCATATAAATTAATCACTTGTAGCGCAAATATATTTATCATATAAATTAATTACACTACTTAATTAATTACGCAAACATGCAGACATAATTAATTGCGTCAATTTGACAATTAACATAATCACAATTATATAATTCAAATCAAATTGTTTTTAATTAACAATTAAATTAATCTCTATTAATTTTATTTGTCAATTATAATCCCAGTACTTTAGCGCAAACAATTTAACGCAAACAATTAAATCCAAGTTTAATCGTGAGTACCTTAGGGATTCGTCGGACGAAACGAGGTTCGTCGGAAGTCGCGCGGATGCGACGCGGGGATGCACGCGGGGCGTGCGAGCTGATCACGGGGAGAGCCGGGGCGGCTCTCGGCTGGTCGCGGGCGGCGCTCGGGCGCGGGCGGGCTTTGCTCGTCGTGCTCGGGCGTTGCTCGTTCAAACCTCCGACGTCTCTCGTCAAATCAGGTTTCACCTCGTATAGGTAATCCCACTCGCGTATTGCACTAGAAATACGAGAGGGAGAATACGACGGGAAAAACGGGCCAGAAAAACGGCGCCGGAATCGGATTCCGGCGAGGCGGGCGGCTACCGGCGGCGGCGCTGGGCGGCGGCGGGCGGCGGCTCCGGGCGGCGGTCCTCCGAGGGAGGCGGCGCTGGGGCGGCGGCGAGAGAGGGAGAGGGAGAGAGGAGAGGCTAGGCTAGAGCTCTCTAGGTTTTGGTGTGTTCTTCTTCATGCCTATGGAGCTCCTTTTATAGGTGAAGAAATGAGCTACTTGGGCTCAAACCCTAATGGATCGGATCCATTAAGCCTAGCCGGCCCAATTCATTAGCCGTCATTACGTTTCTCCCAAATTGACAATCAATTCGATCTCCGAAAAATATAACGATTATATTTTCTTTCTCGTTTTAATTTTCTCATCGATATGAGATAATAATAAAAATTTCCAATTTCACAAAATCGGAAAGCCCATTTCAGGGGTACTGCTAAATCGGGAAATTTCCCAAAATAGAAAGTGTACACCATCGTGTCCGTTTTCTTTAGCTCATTAATATTTCCAACTCATAATCACAATTATGAATCTCGGATTCAATCATATTGACCTCCGACTATATGTACTTAATTAACAGTTAATTAATACATGATCGTATTCAAGGATTGGTTTACACGAGAATGTGACCCTCAATGGTTCAGGTGTATAACTAGCCGTGGGCTCACAACACATTGTGATTCGAACAACATATTGTTCTTATATTAACTACTCCCGAGAGTTTCAGATTAATAATCATATTATTTAATCTCCGAACAATTCGGTGCCCAACGAATCAGTGACGAGCGTCTAGCAACCACGCTTCACTAATTCCCTAGATACAAATGAAGTGCCTGCAAGAACCTTGTAATATAGTTAGCGTACAGTACGATCCCTCCGATTCATATGTCCTTATCAAACTAGAGATATTGGTCAATCGAGATCTCTTGTTGTGTTTGATAACTTTGCGAACGTTCTAGGCTTCGTATAATCCAGTCGTGATTGATCTAGAGAAACACATTTCTCTAATCACCTCACTGTTCAACTCTGGCCAGAGATTCCGGGACTACGAACCACATAGGACATCCATGATTTATATCAAGCGATCAGATCCCCTACTACCATGCACAGACTTCACATCAGATTTCGAACTGCACGAACATCGCCTCCTTTTTCGACTTACTCCCTTTCCAGGGAATCAGAAACACGTTACGATACAGCTAGTCCTCTGATGAAGTCACGGTGATGTCTGGGTCTTAAGGATTAATTGTGTACAACTATATTATGGAATTCTCTACTCGATCAGTGATAACCACTTAGAGATTCCAGGGAGAGGGGGGTTCAGTGAACTCATCAACAGTGAGCACCCACTCATGTATGTCGATGTCCCAACACCGAGGCTCGAGATTAGCCCACATACACTAAGTGCTAGTCTCAAGGGGGAAAGGCCGAGTATCCTTGTTATTGGCGTAACCCATCGACTAGGAACTGAGTTTGACCAGTTACGTTGCGTTAACAGAATTATCTCTCGGTTTCCACAAAACCGAATTCATACAACATGTGTAACTGTACAGGACTATATCTATGATTCAACATGGGGAGTAGATATAGCATATTCCTTGATTAATCATAATTAATAATCTTTTCATAATTTCGAAATAAATTGATAATATTTATTAATTAAATAATAAATTAGGTTCGACCACAGTCACAGGTTGGCTTGTTGGTCACCTACTCTATCACTGCTCACTCGTCGAACAACTGACCTGATGGTCTGTTCTCCTGTCGAACAGGTCCCCGATGTCTGTTCGACGACGCTAACAGAGAACGGGTGTCGAACAGGTCCCCGATGTCTGTCCGCGACGCTAACAGAGAAAAGTTTTCGAAAAGGTCCCCGATGTCTGTCCGACGACGCTAACAGATAACAGCTGTCGAACAGGTCCCCGCCATCGCCAATAAGGAACAACATATCGACAAGGTTTCAGTTCACCCCTTCGGGCTCCGAAGTCACACCACTGTTGGAGTTGTGTACTTAATGTCTAGATTTAAGTAACGGTAAACTCCCGGTCATAGCATTTAATCTATTAAATTAATAAACAATTGTTTGCATTTAAATTATTGATAATTAAATATATGCAAAATATAGTCCTGGATTTTATACGTTGTAGTTAGTATGGTGTTGCATGGGCACACAGAAGATCATACTATCGGTTACTCGTATTTAATCAAACAGTTGCTCACGACCTAGATGGACATGGACCAATCCATCGGTATAGTCGTTGTGTGAAAGAGAAAATAATTTATCTTAATTATTTTATCACACTTGTACACTTGGTGTATTGGGCGGATCGCTTGAGATTTATTGATTAGGATTGCCTTGGATAATCAATTTAAATCTCAGAGTATTTTATTCTTAATCCCCGATACTATTGCGGGTGTATATATTTAATATTAGAGACTTTGATTTTCCAAAGGAATTAACCGATTTAATTATTGGGTTAATTACCGGTTAAGTTGGGCCGCTATATTTTAAATATGACATGCCGTGAATACTTGACGGGAAAGTGTATCCCGGAAGGGTTGATAATATCCCCGAGATGAGTTCATAAGGAATTATTGTGTAAACCTCATGAGTGGATTTGTTCCGCACAATAATTAAGGTTGAATGGTACTAGTCTCGGATACAAGAGATGAATATAATTTATTGAGCAATAAATAAATTTATTCATGGATATTTAAATCTTAAATACACGGAATAAATAATACTACCGGAGAAATATTATTTGATATAATATGGTTTAATATTGGGAGTGCAATTAATTTATATAGTGGAAAATAAATTAATTAATATTAATGGGAGATTAATAGATTTGGGATTGGGCTCAATTTAATCATTAATATTGGAAGCCCAATTTTCCACCTCCTTTAGATCCCCTACGTAGCCTATAAAAGCACTACATGGTCTTCTCTTTTTTACACACAACATAACTTGAAGATCATAATTCTTCTAGAGAGAGAAAGTAGAGAGAGAGAGAAGAGGATCCATAAGCTTGGAGGATCGTCGCCCACCCGACGTTCAAGCTAGTGCAAGGAATACGTGGGAAGATCGTAAGGTCATCAATTGAGTTCGTTTCTCCGCACAACGAATCAAAAGGTAAAATCATAAACTCTCTTCTATGATTTTATGTGAATTGATTGTGATACATACATGAACGCACGATCCGGGAAAACGACGAACCTCGGGGACGGGGATTCGAGATCCCCGGCGAGGATCGAAGGTGGCGGTCGAACCCTAGGGTTCGGACCGCCGGGATGCGTGACGCGAGAACCCTCGGCTGGGAGCCGAGGGATCGATCGAGCCCGTGGGCTCGATCGCTGGGAGCTGCGGGAGTTACCCGCAGCGACTCGAGGCGTGCTGCGGGGCTTCCCGCAGCGGTGCGCTGGGACGAGCCCAGCGCGTTGAGCAGCGGGTCATGCGACCCGCTGCGGGGCTGCTCGCAGCAGCCCGGGGATCGCTACGAGCGATCCCAGCGATCATCGCGAGATGATCGCGAGCCCCGTGCGGGGGCTCGGCTGGGCACCACGGGCGGACCGTGGTGGTGCTCGGTCGAGCTCCGGCTCGTACGGTGGTTCGTGGTCGGATCTCCGGCGATCGAGGATTTCGGTCGGGTTATTATTTTCCGCAAATTTTAATGGCCCGGGATATCGATTTCCAGCAATTGGTATCAGAGCGTTTGGTTTCGTGTTCATGTATGTGTTCAATTATCGTTCTACCTTGCAGGGATTCCGACTATCATGGTTAATTAATTGATTAATTGTTTAATTAATTGTTATTTAATTTTACCATGATTATTAAACTCTCGGACATGTTGAGATTCGTTTTGTGTGGATGAATGCTTGTAATAGTAAAAATTCGGGGGTTGACCGAATTTAGATTTATTATTATTGTTCTACGTTTTCCGGAAAGTGTATAGGGTCGATTTCATGTATAGAATCGATACCGGAATTGTAAATTTATTTCTTGTAATTTATTTACGTTGGATCGATGCCGAGACGACCGTCGGAGAACTCATGTGACGAAGGAGATGATGAGAGGGAGAAAGGACCGAAGGGGTCGATCACCCCATGATCGACCCCATGATCGACCAAAGGGGGAAGTGGGCGTCGCGCCCCTTCGGCCGTGGGATGTCGCCGGCGACGGTGGCGGCTGGCCGGCTGGAGTGGCGGCGGCGGGTGCTCCCTCCCGGTGGTCGATCGATGATGGTGGTGGTGGTGCGGGGATCCCCAACCCGTACTACTCCTACCTAGATTCACTTTCCTAATTGATTCAAGTTTTCCTATTTTGAGTATTCCTAAGTTTGGGAACTCTCATGGAGATAGGAAAAGAATTAATTAGAATTAATTTATTTCCTTATTCTATTATGAAAGTCTTTTAAAATATTCCAAGTCCTACTTGGAATAGGAATCTAGAGATTTAATAGAATTAGATAGGAAAATAATTAATTAATAAATTAATTTATTTCCTATTTGATTATTCCTATTTTATGGGAATTTTCATGGACATGGAAATTAATTAATTTTGGAAAGTAGAAGAGTCCTAATTTATTTTATTTCCTTATTCTATTATAGAAGTCTTCTAGAATATTCCAAGTTTTACTTGGATAGATTATTCTAGAGATTTAATAGAATTAGATGGGAAAATAAATAAATAAAAAATATTAATAATATTTAATTTTATTTTTGATTTATTCGATTGACTTAATTTTCGAATTAAGTATCTTTTGGATTTATTAAAAATAAATAGATTTAAATATTGGGATTAATATTCTCGTCACATGGAGCATTCAAGAACGAAGACTGAAGACTAGAAGACGCATACGGAGATGGAATCAAGCCATGATAGTCGGAAAATAATTTTCTAGCATTATTTTGACTATGTGATATGTGCTTTATTACTTGTATGCATGCTTATGTGTTTAATTATGCATTAGATAGCGTATCCCTTTGTTATAAAAAGCTAAGTGGGAGAGGGGATGGAAACATTCCCATGGTCTCCATTACTGTTCTCTTGGTGACATTTATGAGCTTTCGAAGTTCATATAGATATGTCATTGGAGGAGAATTCTTGTAATTCCTTTTACAAGAAACATTGATTAAGTCTATCAAACAATGCCTAATTTGTCTTTCTGAAACTGACTTCAAGTCGACTCATTCTCACCCCGAGGAGTGGAATGGAGCCAAAGCCACTTGGTCATGTGGATGACACAAATTAGAGACATTCGTACCATTCTTTTGAAGATGGATCGTTTGTCTGCTCGGCTCCCTCATCTAATGAGAGATAGGGTTGTTCGCATGGTGAATCACTGGTTAGAAACTTCGAGTTTCACTTATGATTCTCCGCGTCTTGATTTACAAAAATCGAATGCTTCAAGTAATTGGGAGTCAACTATAAAAGTCTTTTGGTGTAGTAAATGCTGGAAATCGATATCCCGGGGTATCAAAAAAAATGCGGAACCGATAACCCTGACCGAAATCCCATCGCCGGAAACACGCGAACCACCGAACGGAACCGGGCACGACAAGAGAGTCGTCGCCGCGGGAAAAACCCGCGGCTAGAAACCCTAGCCGAGCCCCCGCCGGGGCTCGCGATCGCTGCCCTAGCGATCGCCGGGGATGCACGCGCATCCCCGTGGGGCTGTTCCGATCAGCCCCCGACGGTGAGTCCGGCGACTCACCGCCACCGCCGAGGAGGGCGGTGCGCCCAGCGCACCAGCCGCGGCTCAGCCGCGACTGCCCCCCCCCCCCCCGCGATCGACCGTGAGGTCGATCGCATGCCCCGGCGTCCAGCCGGGGCGTCCTCGTGTGGGCCCCGCGATCGATGCCCTAGGGCTCGATCGCACCCCTCGGCTCCCAGCCGAGGGTCCTTCGAACAATCGCCGGGGATCTCGAATCCCCATCCCCGAAGTTCGTCGTTTTCCCGGATCGTGCGTTCATGTATGTATCACAATAAATTCACATAAAATCATAGAAGAGAGTATATGATTTTACCTTTTGATTCGTTGTGCGGAGAAACGAACTCAATTGATGACCTTACGATCTTCCCACGTATTCCTTGCACTAGCTTGAACGTCGGGTGGGCGACGATCCTCCAAGCTTATGGATCCTCTTCTCTCTCTCTCTACTTTCTCTCTCTAGAAGAATTATGATCTTCAAGTTATGTTGTGTGTTGTAGAAGAGAAGACCATGTAGTGCTTTTATAGGCTACGTAGGGGATCTAAAGGAGGTGGAATATTGGGCTTCCAATATTAATGATTAAATTGAGCTCAAGCCCAAATCTATTAATCCATTAATATTAATTAATTCTATTTTCCACTATATAAATTAATTGCACTCCCAATATTAAACCATATTATATCAAATAATATTTCTCCGGTAGTATTATTTATTCCGTGTATTTAAGATTTAAATATCCATAAATAAAATTAATTTATTGCTAATTAATTTATTCATCTCTTGAATCCGAGACTAGTACCATTCAACCTTAATTATTGTGCGGAACGAATCCACTCATGAGGTTTACACAATAATTCCTTATGAACTCATCTCGGGGATATTATCAACCCTTCCGGGATACACTTTCCCGTCAAGTATTCACGGCATGTCATATATAAAATATAGCGACCCAACTTAACCGGTAATTAACCCAATAATTAAATCGGTTAATTCCTTTGGAAAATCAAAGTCTCTAATATTAAATATATACACCCGCAATAGTATCGGGGATTAAGAATAAAATACTCTAAGATTTAAATTGATTATCCAAGGCAATCCTAATCAATAAATCTCAAGTGATCCGCCCAATACACCAAGTGTACAAGTGTGATAAAATAATTAAGATAAATTATTTTCTCTCTCACACAACGACTATACCGATGGATTGGTCCATGTCCATCTAGGTCGTGAGCAACTGTTTGATTAAATACGAGTAACCGATAGTATGATCTTCTGTGTGCCCATGCAACACCATACTAACTACAACGTATAAAATCCAGGACTATATTTTGCATAATTAATTAATAATAATTAAATGCAAATAATTGTTTATTAATTAAATAGGTTAAATGCTATGACCGGGAGTTTACCGTTACTTAAATCTAGACATTAAGTACACAACTCCAACAATCTCCCACTTGTACTAAGGTCTAGTCATTTCCTCCAAACTCCCGACTCCCATACTCATCACGTGCTTAGAGTTGTACTTCCAAGAAGTACTATGTGAATGAGCAATCTAGGTTGTCGCTCTGAAGTTAACTTGGTGACTACTGCATCGTCTTCCTCGACGATGACTCGTATCAGATGGTACTTGCTCTATGTGTTACCATCACTTTTGACTTATGACTTCTTCCAGTTTACCGTGCACCGCTATCCAATAGCCTTTGGTAAACTAAGAGTCATATCCAAGTCAAGAGGTTATCCCGGAACCTAACCAAAACTTCCGCTGCCTCTGAGGCTGCTTATTCGGTTATGAGAGAGTCTGAGAAGCGTCCTGCTTATCACTCTTTCACTTCATGGTTCCACCTCTTTCTAAAAGTGAACACATAGTCTGATATCGACTTGCACTGGTCCTCCTCTGATTTAAGATCTGAGAATTTGTAATCAAAGATGATTTCGTCTTGCTTAATAATCCAGTACTTCGCAAGTACTATTACAGCATCCGAAAATCTCTTGTCTAGATTACTTTGATATCCTCCCACTACGCAAACCGCATAGTTGATATCAGGTTCTTGTTTTACAACATTGCATCTATAAAGCTTTCCATACTTGAAGTATAGGAAACAGCTTTGTCCTTATCTATCTCCTTCATGTGTTCGAACACATACCCTTTAGATAGATGTATATTCTGTCTCTGAAAGGCAATAACCTTTCTCAGAAGTATGCATGTTTAAAAAACAAACCATAATCGTATAAGATATCTAGGAGAAGTACAATGTTCTTATCCTTAGATCGAAAGATCTTAAGAACATGCTCTAACTTCTACTCAATCTTATATCTCGATTCATTTAGACAACCATTATCTTATGTCTGACAACATTTTCTACATTGTTGCCAATGATGAAATTGTCATCTACATAAAATCTCCGAGAAACACCACCTTGTTTCTATTACATCTCCAATACATCTTTCGTCTATGCCTTTTGATGAATCCATCAAATGGACTATCCCATCAATTCGCAAGTTCTACGATTTATAGCTTTGTTTCAATCCATAAATGGATTTACTAAGCTTGTACTCTAAATGATCTTGCCTCTTAACAATAATCCTTATTGTTTTCTAAGCAGGCACATTTAGATCCAGTACCGCCCTCGTGCAGAGCTAGGGATCGATTTCATCTTTACTAGATCCAGAGTCCGAAACTCTTCTAGTCTTATGAACATCTCTGGTTGTTCAACAACCTCCCACTGCAACGGCGTCCCGATGTATAATAGTAATAACAGTAGGTGCAGTGTGTGGTGTACTTCTACTCGGTTTGGCTGGTTCCTAGTCTCTGTCCATTTTCTCATTCCAAGGTACTGCGTCAGTTCGGGCTTTGTGGTTCTTCTAATAGTCTTTCTCTAAGAACCGGGCGTTACACGTCCTTCTGGTTCATAGTACTACAGAACACACAATACTTTGTTCATCTAGGATATCCTACAACCATATTAAATATGCCGTGGTTTCCAGGAATATCCATAGAACATAGGTAGTTCCGAACAACTTGTTCTTTCACTATTAGAATTCTATTTCTTACTGACTCACCATTTCTACACGTAAGTGTATGGTGTAGTCATTTGAGACTTAATCTCAATCTTTGATTATGCTATGTGTTATGTGGTAGCCTCCGCGATTTTAGTCGCAGGCTTCCAATGGATATACTTAGAAGGTTCCCCATAATCGCATTGTGACTTAAAACACTTTGCTTTTATGGCACATCAAGTATTCTAATCCATGTTTCGAGTATTCTCAAAAGAACTACTCACATCTTACACATATGTCTGCATATATCATTGATCATTCTCAATACTTGTCCGAATTCTATCTTTTACCAAAAGGTATGCTTAGTTGTATTATCTTCCAAACTTGATTCTTAGGTTGGAAGGTCCATTCCTTCATCTATAATTGATCAAATCAATTTCAACCTTTTGAATCTTACTTGAATAAATACTACTAAGTATAAGAATTCACAAGTATAATGATTTTAACAAGAAATATATCTAAATAGTAAAACAAGTTATAGAATGGTTTATTGCATCGTGGTAGACTAAGGATTCATCATTCATATATTGCCATCTAATGTACCAGAATACATAATACCCATTATTTCTTCTCAAAATCATCACCATGATTAAAGAAATAAAATATCCATTCATAAATAATAGAAATCCAGAACAAAAGTTCTTTCTAAAATAAAGGGTACATAATGCAATAAACTTGAAATGAAATCCTATTTAACTACTAAAGCAGATAAATGTCTTTCACTGCAACAGCTGCCTCCTCTACAGCTTTCGCCCGTATAGACTCGAACTCTTCTTCTCTAAGTCGCCGGGTTTTCTGGAACCCCTGCATTTAAAATGCACATACCGTCAGTGGTTCCATATATACGCACCAGATTTCTGGTAGATAATACCGCTGACTATGTTTTCACGACTAAAGAAAAATTCGTACCTTTGAGAGGACATTCAGACTTCCAGTGTCCAGTCTTATTGCATCGGAAGCACTTGCCTCTTGGCTTTGCAGCCCCCACTCGTGGTCCACTCCTCTTGGCACCACTGGGTTTCCAGGCTTGCTTCCTTTTCTTGCCCCTACCTCCAACAGGCTTCGAGCCCTTGGACTTGGTAGCTACAAGCGCTTGAGACTTGCCCTTCTTGTAGATCCCCTCTGCCGCCTTTAGTTCAGTCAGGAGTTGCGCAAGAGTATAAGATGGTTTACCCATATTATAGCTCATACGAAACTGCTCAAAACTAGGGGTCAGAGACTGGAGTATGATGTCGACTTGCGTCTCAGCATCAATAGAAGCTCCTAGGACCTCAAGTTCATTCAACAAACTCATCATCTTAAGAACGTGCTCCCCAACGGGCGTTCCTTCAGACTGAGTAGTCGACATGAGGACTCTCATGGCTTCTTGCCTAGCCGCACGATCTTGCTCCCCAAACATCTCCTTGAGGTTATACATCATATCATAGGCAGTGTCCATCGGCTCATGTTGGGTTTGGAGTACATTTGACATGGAAGCCAAAATATAACACCTAGCCATTTCATCAGCCTTTTTCCACTTCCGATATGTCAGTTTTTCCTCATCAGTTGAGGCAGCCGTGGGCTCGGCAGGGCACACTTCATGGAGTACAAACTTGTACTCCTCAGAAGTCAGGACAATGTCTAAATTTCTCTTCCAATCAATGTAATTGGGACCAGTGAGCTTATGCTCCTTGAGTATCACAGAAAGTGGGTTCATAGCTATTCTCTAAACCTATAAGCACATTTAAACAAACAATCAATTTAATATCCGATATTATCTCCCTCAAATAATATCATTAAATTACTAATCACGTCTAAAATCCCATCAGGTAAGGCAAGCCACGTTCGTGTGGACGTTTACCCACCCAAATGATTTAGTAATTAGATTTGCTTCGGTCGTACATCATTATAGCGTTACTTCGTTGGGAAGAATACTATAAAGCGTACCTAAGTGTAAACCATTACTCAGTACTAAGGTGAATCATTTGGAATTTCTACGTCACCGCAAGCCACGTTAGTGTGGACGTTTACGATAACTCACAATCCTTCACAATTCCCTATAACTGTCTACATCAACTATTTCCAAAAATCCCATTCAGCATAGCAAGCCACGTTCGTGTGGACGTTTACTACACCAAAAGACTTTTATAGTTGACTCCCAATTACTTGAAGCATTCGATTTTTGTAAATCAAGACGCGGAGAATCATAAGTGAAACTCGAAGTTTCTAACCAGTGATTCACCATGCGAACAACCCTATCTCTCATTAGATGAGGGAGCCGAACAGACAAACGATCCATCTTCAAAAGAATGGTACGAATGTCTCTAATTTGTGTCATCCACATGACCAAGTGGCTTTGGCTCCATTCCACTCCCCGGGGTGAGAATGAGTCGACTTGAAGTCAGTTTCAGAAAGACAAATTAGGCATTGTTTGATAGACTTAATCAATGTTTCTTGTAAAAGGAATTACAAGAATTCTCCTCCAATGACATATCTATATGAACTTCGAAAGCTCATAAATGTCACCAAGAGAACAGTAATGGAGACCATGGGAATGTTTCCATCCCCGCTCCCACTTAGCTTTTTATAACAAAGGGATACGCTATCTAATGCATAATTAAACACATAAGCATGCATACAAGTAATAAAGCACATATCACATAGTCAAAATAATGCTAGAAAATTATTTTCCGACTATCATGGCTTTATTCCATCTCCGTATGCGTCTTCTAGTCTTCAGTCTTCGTTCTTGAATGCTCCATGTGACGAGAATATTAATCCCAATATTTAAATCTATTTATTTTTAATAAATCCAAAAGATACTTAATTCGAAAATTAAGTCAATCGAATAAATCAAAAATAAAATTAAATATTATTAATATTTTTTATTTATTTATTTTCCCATCTAATTCTATTAAATCTCTAGAATAATCTATCCAAGTAAAACTTGGAATATTCTAGAAGACTTCTATAATAGAATAAGGAAATAAAATAAATTAGGACTCTTCTACTTTCCAAAATTAATTAATTTCCATGTCCATGAAAATTCCCATAAAATAGGAATAATCAAATAGGAAATACTGTAAATCAATTCATTAATTAATTATTTTTCCTATCCAATTCTATTAAATCTCTAGATTCTTATTCCAAGTAGAACTTGGAATATTCTAGAAGACTTCCATAATAGAATAAGGAAATAAATAATATTAATTAATTCTTTTCCTATCTCCATGAGAGTTCCCAAACTTAGGAATACTCAAAATAGGAAAACTTGAATCAATTAGGAAAGTGAATCTAGGTAGGAGTAGTACGGGTTGGGGATCCCCGCACCACCACCACCATCATCGATCGACCACCGGGAGGGAGCACCCGCCGCCGCCATTCCAGCCGGCCAGCCGCCACCGTCGCCGGCGACAGCCCACGGCCGAAGGGGCGCGACGCCCCCTTCCCTCTTTGGTCGATCATGGGGTCGATCATGGGGTGATCGACCCCTTCGGTCCTTTCTCCCTCTCATCATCTCCTTCGTCACATGAGTTCTCCGGCGGTCGTCTCGGCATCGATCCAACGTAAATAAATTACAAGAAATAAATTTACAATTCCGGTATCGATTCTATACATGAAATCGACCCTATACACTTTCCGGAAAACATAGAACAATAATAATAAATCTAAATTCGGTCAACCCCCGAATTTTTACTATTACAAGCATTCATCCACACAAAACGAATCTCGACATGTCCGAGAGTTTAATAATCATGGTAAAATTAAATAACAATTAATCAATTAATTAACCATGATAGTCGGAATCCCTGCAAGGTAGAACGATAATTGAACACATACATGTACACGAAACCAAACGCTCTGATACCAATTGCTGGAAATCGATATCCTGGGGTATTAAAAAAAATGCGGAACCGATAACCCCGACCGAAATCCCATCGCCGGAAACACGCGAACCACCGAACGGAACCCGGCACGACAAGAGAGTCGTCGCTGCGGGAAAAACCCGCAGCTAGAAACCCTAGCCGAGCCCCCGCCGGGGCTCGCGATCGCTGCCCTAGCGATCGCCGGGGATGCACGCGCATCCCCGTGGGGCTGTTCCGATCAGCCCCCGGCGGTGAGTCCGGCGACTCACCGCCACCGCCGAAATCTATTAATGATTAAATTGAGCCCAAGCCCAAATCTATTAATCTCCCATTAATACTAATTAATTTATTTTCCACTATATAAATTAATTGCACTCCCAATATTAAACCATATTATATCAAATAATATTTCTCCGGTAGTATTATTTATTCCATGTATTTAAGATTTAAATATCCATGAATAAAATTAATTTATTGCTAATTAATTTATTCATCTCTTGAATCCGAGACTAGTACCATTCAACCTTAATTATTGTGCGGAACGAATCCACTCATGAGGTTTACACAATAATTCCTTATGAACTCATCTCGGGGATATTATCAACCCTTCCGGGATACACTTTCCCGTCAAGTATTCACGGCATGTCATATATAAAATATAGCGACCCAACTTAACCGGTAATTAACCCAATAATTAAATCGGTTAATTCCTTTGGAAAATCAAAGTCTCTAATATTAAATATATACACCCGCAATAGTATCGGGGATTAAGAATAAAATACTTTGAGATTTAAATTGATTATCCAAGGCAATCCTAATCAATAAATCTCAAGTGATCCGCCCAATACACCAAGTGTACAACTGTGATAAAATAATTAAGATAAATTATTTTCTCTCTCACACAACGACTATACCGATGGATTGGTCCATGTCCATCTAGGTCGTGAGCAACTGTTTGATTAAATACGAGTAACCGATAGTATGATCTTCTGTGTGCCCATGCAACACCATACTAACTACAACGTATAAAATCCAAGACTATATTTTGCATAATTAATTAATAATAATTAAATGCAAATAATTGTTTATTAATTAAATAGGTTAAATGCTATGACCGGGAGTTTACCGTTACTTAAATCTAGACATTAAGTACACAACTCCAACATCTACAACGTATATATCTAGGACTATTGCATTCATATACATGATAGATAAAATGCCGACAGTTTGATTAATAGATAATGTAAAACACAGATAAGGAGTTCCATATTGTCACTAAACTAGACAATTTAGAATATAACTCCATCAATCTCCCACTTATACTAAATCTCTAGTTGCCCTCTACCATACATCCGATACCCATCCCCTTCACGTGTCTCTTGAACGCTTCCGCTGGAAGTGCCTTCGTAAAGGGGTCAGCCAGGTTATCCGCTGATGCAATCTTGGTGACAACCGCATCGCCTCTCCTGACGATGTCTCTAATCAGGTGGTACTTGCGATCTATGTGTTTACTCGCATTGTGGGCTCGTGGTTCCTTTGCATTTGCCACTGCACCGCTATTGTCACAATAAATTGTGATAGCTCTAGGCATCTTAGGAACCACATCCAAGTCCATAAGGAAGTTCCGGAGCCACACCGATTCTTTAGCTGCCTCAGAGGCTGCTACATATTCGACTTCCATGGTAGAGTCCGAAATGCATTTCTGCTTAACACTCTTCCATGAGACTGCTCCACCTCCCAATGTGAACACATAGCCTGATGTAGACTTTCGCTGATCCTTATCAGATTGGAAATCCGAGTCTGTGTAACCAATAGGAATCAACTCGGACGCTTTGTAACTCAGAACATAATTCCTAGTCCTTCGCAGGTACTTAAGTATGTTCTTTACAGCAGTCCAGTGACCCTGTCCAGGGTTACTCTGATATCTAGCTACCATGCCCACGGCATAGCAGATATCAGGTCTCGTGCAAAACATGGCATACATTAGACTTCCTACTGCCGAAGCATAAGGAACCTTCTTCATGTAATCTATCTCCTTTTGTGTTTTGGGACACATGTCTTTAGATAGATGAATTCCATGGCAGAAAGGTTGAGCACCTCTCTTGGAATTCTGCATGTTGAAACGAGCCAGAATCGTATCAATATATGAAGCCTGGGACAAGCTTAATGTTCTTTTCCGACGATCCCTTATAACTTTGATCCCAAGAACATGCCCAACTTGTCCTAAGTCTTTCATATCGAATTGCTTGGACAACCATCCCTTTATGTCCGACAACATCTTCACATTGTTGCCAATTAGAAGGATGTCGTCTACATAAAGCACGAGAAACGCCACACTGTTTCCGTCACTTCTCCGGTATACACACGACTCGTCCATGCTTTGAATGAATCCATAAGACTGGATAACCTCATCAAACCGCATGTTCCAAGATCTAGAAGCTTGCTTCAATCCATAAATGGATCGGTTCAGCTTACACACTAGATGCTCGTGGCCTTTCTTAATGAAACCTTCTGGCTGTCTCATGTAAATGGTCTCGTCAAGATTCCCATTCAAGAATGCTGTCTTGACGTCCATTTGCCACACCTCATAATCCATATAAGATGCTATAGACAAAAGAATCCGGATCGACTTTAGCATAGCTACCGGCGAAAAGGTTTCCTCATAATCGATCCCTTCTTTCTGAGTATACCCCTTCGCAAAAAGCCTAGCCTTGAAGGTTTCAACCTTCCCGTCAGACCCTCTTTTTCTCTTGTACACCCACTTGCAACCAATGGCTTTTACACCTTTGGGCGGTGCTACAAGATTCCAGACCTGATTTGAATCCATTGATTCAATCTCAGATTTCATCGCCTTTTGCCAAGACTGAGCATCTTGATCTTTAAGCGCCTCGCCATAGGTCCAGGGATCGGCTTCATGTTCTCCAGGTAACAAGTCCGAAGACTCACCTATAAACATGAACCTATCGGGTTGTCGAACAACCCTCCCACTACGACGAGGCTCCGGTGTAACCTCAGTAACTACAGGTGCAGACTGTGGTGGCGTATCACCCGGTTCGGTTGGATCTAAGCCTTGATCGTCCCCCCTCAGTTCGTTAAGTATTATCTCACTCTTGGGCTTGTGGTCCATTATATAATCCTCTTCCAAAAACCGAGCGTTGGTGCTAACAACGATCTTCTGGTCCTTAGGACTATAAAATAGACCACCTTTCGTTCCTCTAGGATATCCTATAAACAACCGAATATCTGAACGAGATTCCAACTTATCAGCCCCATGCTTCAGCACATGTGTTGGACAACCCCAGATCCGAATGTGTTTCAAGTTCGGCTTACGCCCGGTCCACAATTCCGAGGGCGTCTTAGGGACTGATTTAGAAGGAACTAAGTTCAGGATATACGCCGCTGTTTCCAAGGCATATCCCCAGAACGAAACTGGTAGGTCCGAGTAACTCATCATAGATCTTACCATTTCCATAAGAGTCCTATTCCTTCTTTCTGCTACACCATTCTGCTGGGGCGTGTATGGTGCAGTCATCTGGGAGTCAATCCCATTCTCTAATAAGTACGCCTTAAACTCTCCCGAGAGGTACTCTCCTCCACGATCAGATCGTAGAGTCTTTATGGTTTTACCATGAAGGTTCTCCACAAGAGCTTTGTACTCCTTGAACTTGTCAAAGCACTCGCTCTTGCGGCGCATCAGGTATATAAAACCATACCTTGAGTAATCATCAGTGAAGGTTACGAAATATTCATAACCTCCTCTCGCTTGGACAGTTAAAGGCCCGCACAAATCAGAGTGAATCAATTCCAGTACTTCCTTGGATCTATACCCCTTATCACTAAAGGGTCGCTTGGTCATTTTTCCTTCCAGGCATGATTCACAGGTCGGAAAGTCCTCATCTTTCACACCACTGAGTATTCCATCAGTTATCAACCTTTGAATCCTACCCAAGTTAATATGACCTAGCCTAAGATGCCATAAGTACTTTTGATTCATCCTAGAAGGTTCCTTTCTCTTATTGGTACTAGATGTGTTATATGACTCTACACTTTGCATCGTGGGATTCAGTATATATAAATTGCCTATCAATGTACCAGAACAGATATAATCACCATTCTTCTTGACAATAACAGAATTATCAAAAGAAACAGAATATCCATTCAAAACCAACTTAGAAACCGAAACAAGGTTCTTTCTAAAATTCGGTACATAAAGACAATTATTCAATACCAAAACTTTATTATTAAAAGATAAATAAATATCTCCCACTGCAACAGCCGCCACTTTCGTCGCGTTGCCCATGTAGATAGTGATCTCTCCCTCTCTAAGCCGCCGGGTTTCCTGGAACCCCTGCAAAGAATTGCAGACATGATCAGTGGCTCCCGTATCCACATCAATCATGCAATTGAGCCCTATCTCTCACAAGGTGAGGGAGCCAATCAGACAATCGATCTAGTCATCGAATGACTCGAAAGTCTCTAATCTGTGTCATCGACATAACCAAGCGCTTTGGCTCCATTCCACTCCCCGGGGTGAGAATGAGTCGAGTAGAAATTAGTCTTTGAATGACAGATTAGGCATTGCTTTTGAGAAATATAATTGTTCAATTTTATAAGTGGATTTTAAATTCGAATTTTGATCCAGTGATATCTGTGTGTCGACTTTATCCGATAGGGAGGATGACACTAAAGCCAACTCGTAAGTGACACACATCACTATCAAAACAGAGAATGGAGACCGCGGGATTGTTTCCAATCCCTCTCCCACTTAGTATTTTACGAAAGGGATAACATGCATAAAATAAATAAAGCATAATAACAAGCACGCAAACATACAAAAAGCATTTAACGTGGCCCCGATTATTATGGCCTTTAAATATCTTCCATGCACGTCTTCTCGTATCTTCGTCTCGTTGCTCGTCTCGGTCTCGATCAACCACCGACTCGTATAAGTGCCAAGAGACGAACCCCTCCCACTGGAGTATCATCCCAGGCCTCGATGAGCGACCCGTGGTGTCCGTCGAACCCCCACGCCGCTGCTGCAAAGTATCCAGCGAAACGGCGACCGCCGTTTGCCCTTCAGCAGCTCGCGGGTTCGACTTCTCGACCCTCGTTCGTCCGGCCTCCGATCTTCTCTCGATCCACCAAGTAGCAGTAACATTACATAGGTAAAACATACTACTTCCGGCATCGATCCTATACAGGTTGATCGATCCTCAACCCGTCGTTTTAACTATTACAAACATGCAACGATTTCAAAACCAAAGATCTCGACAAGCCCGAGAGTTTAACAAACCACAAACATACAGCACAATCACATGGCCATAATAATCGGGTTCGAACCTGCAAAACAAATCTCGCAAAAATACAACGAACGACAAAACCGGCTCTGATACCAATTGTTGGAAATCGACTACCCGGGAGGCGTTCGTTCGATCGCTCGAACATCCGAACGCTCCCAGTCGACCTCCGAAGTCGCTACTTCGTTCGCACGACACCCCTTGACCCGATTCACGCCCAGCCATCGCCCCGAAGGACAACCGCGCGAAACGGGACTGGACTGCATCAATTCGGCGACCGCCGAAAGCAGTCCAGCGGTCGCTGAAAGGAACTGCAAACGGCGACCGCCGTTTGCCCTTTGGCGACCGCCGTTTGTCCGCGAACAGCAACGCGACGTTGCTGTTCCGGGCTCGTTTCCGGGTCGTTTTTCCTCATCCGACTACCGTTCCGGAGGTCCTAGAACCCCCAGTAGTCGAGGAGTACGATCCACGAGATCCGGAACCCGATCTTACATCCGATGTATTTTCAACGAGAAAGAAATCGAATAAAAGCGGAAATAGGGTTTCGATTTCTTATACCTTTGAAGCGTGATTCGGAGAAGCCGAATAGGCGAACACCCTGAGATCTTCTAGTGTGTATCCTAGCCCTCGACGCCGGACGTTGTGTGGGGAACGATCCACCGGAGTCTTCTCTTCTTCTTCTCTCTCAAACCCTCTTTCTCACGTTTTAATTATTCTGTCTCCAGAAATATATTTGCGCTAGCAAATTCATTTCTACAGAAATAATTATTCTGTCTCCAGAAATATATTTGCGCTAGCAAATTAATTTCTACAGAAATAAAAACACTGCGCTAATCTAAATTAATTAAGCAGAGAAGAAAATAATTGCGCTAGCAAAATAATTTCTCCACAGAATTAATTATAGCGGCGTTTCGTAGGTTAAGAGAAGAGAGATTGAGGGGTATATATAGGCCACACTAGGGACCTTAGGACAATTAATTAATTAGGCTAAATTGTAATTTAATTAAACTGGTGTCCTTAAAGGAAAACCTTTAATTAAATCCAATTTTAATTATAATTAATTCCACTATAAAATTATAATTGAATTCCCAATTAATTAATCTATATTATTTTACCAATAATATTTCCGCCGAAATTACATATACGACTTTCCCCGTGTTTAAGATATCGAATGTCCACGAATTAATTTCAATTACTAATAATTAAATTAATTCGTTTCTTGTTATCCGAGACTAGTACCACTCATCCTTATTATCATGTGGAACGAATCCACCTGCAGGGTTTACATGATAAACTTTATGAGCTCATCTCGGGGACATCATCAACCCAATAAATGGGACACGGTTTCCTGTCTATAATCTATAGCATGCCGTGTGTACAATTCCGATTCCCAATATACCGAGGATCTCGACTAATCAATTAGTCTCACTCATTGGCATATTAAAGAACCGAGAATTGGACACACGCACCTATAATTATATAGGGAATAGGAATTCGTATATCCGTAATATCTGAGGTCTAGTTCGATTACTGCGATTAGTATAAATCGAACGCCCTCCCGTGGTCCTGCTCAATACACCAAGTGTACGAGTGTAACATAATAGTCAAGACCAACTATCTACCAGTCACACTACGACGTACCGATGGATTGTCCCTGTCCATCTAAGTCGTGAACTACTGTTCGATAGTATACGAGTAACCGACAGTATGATCTTCCGCGTGTCTCCTCACGCCATACTGTCTACAACGTATACATCAAGGACTATTGCATTAAATTCAATCATGCTTGAATCATATCTTGAATTAAGGTATAGATAAGGAGTTCCGTATTTGCACTAAACTAGACATTTAGAATACAACTCCATCACAAAGTATTGTGTGTTCTGTAGTACTATGAACCAGAAGGTAGTGTAACGCCCGGTTCTTAGAGAAAGACTATTAGAAGAACCACAAAGCCCGAACTGACGCAGTACCTTGGAATGAGAAAATGGACAGAGGCTAGGAACCAGCCAAACCGAGTAGAAGTACACCACACACTGCACCTACTGTTATTACTATTATACATCGGGACGCCGTTGCAGTGGGAGGTTGTTGAACAACCAGAGATGTTCATAAGACTAGAAGAGTTTCGGACTCTGGATCTAGTAAAGATGAAATCGATCCCTAGCTCTGCACGAGGGCGGTACTGGATCTAAATGTGCCTGCTTAGAAAACAATAAGGATTATTGTTAAGAGGCAAGATCATTTAGAGTACAAGCTTAGTAAATCCATTTATGGATTGAAACAAAGCTATAAATCGTAGAACTTGCGAATTGATGGGATAGTCCATTTGATGGATTCATCAAAAGGCATAGACGAAAGATGTATTGGAGATGTAATAGAAACAAGGTGGTGTTTCTCGGAGATTTTATGTAGATGACAATTTCATCATTGGCAACAATGTAGAAAATATTGTCAGACATAAGATAATGGTTGTCTAAATGAATCGAGATATAAGATTGAGTAGAAGTTAGAGGATGTTCTTAAGATCTTTCGATCTAAGGATAAGAACATTGTACTTCTCCTAGATATCTTATACGATTATGGTTTGTTTTTTAAACATGCATACTTCTGAGAAAGGTTATTGCCTTTCAGAGACAGAATATACATCTATCTAAAGGGTATGTGTTCGAACACATGAAGGAGATAGATAAGGACAAAGCAGTTTCCTATACTTCAAGTATGGAAAGCTTTATAGATGCAATGTTGTAAAACAAGAACCTGATATCAACTATGCGGTTTGCGTAGTGGAAGGATATCAAAGTAATCTAGACAAGAGATTTTCGGATGTTGTAATAGTACTTGCGAAGTACTGGATTATTAAGCAAGACGAAATCCTCTTTGATTACAAATTCTCAGATCTTAAATCAGAGGAGGACCAGTGCAAGTCGATATCAGACTATGTGTTCACTTTTAGAAAGAGGTGGATGTTGGAGTTGTGTACTTAATGTCTAGATTTAAGTGACAGAAACTCACGATCCATTGCCATTAATCTATTTAATTAAATAAACAATTATTTGCGTTTAATTATTTATAATTAAATATATGCAAATTATAGTCCTGGATTATATACGTTGTAGTTAGTATGGTGTGCGACGTCACACAGAAGATCATACTATTGGTTACTCGTATTT
Organism: Euphrasia confusa; assembly: GCA_954870475.1. Taxonomy (NCBI): domain Eukaryota; kingdom Viridiplantae; phylum Streptophyta; class Magnoliopsida; order Lamiales; family Orobanchaceae; genus Euphrasia; species Euphrasia confusa. Next base: position 16,149,205 of record OX940958.1, read on the forward strand.
AATCGCACAGTTGCTCACGACCTAGATGGACCCGGACCAATCCATCGGTATAGTCGTTGTGTGAGAGAGAAAATAATTTGTCTTAATTATTTTATCACACTTGTACACTTGGTGTATTGAGCGGATCGTTGAGATTCATCGATTAGGATTGCCGGCGATAATCGATTCGAGTCTCAGTGTATTTTATTCTTAATCCCCGAAACTATTGCGGGTGTGTATATTCAATATAAGTGACTTTGATTTACCAAAGGAATTAACCGATTTAATTATTGGGTTAATTACCGGTTAAGTTGGGTCACTATATTTTATATATGACATGCCGTGAATACTTGACGGGAAAGTGTATCCCGGAAGGGTTGATAATATCCCCGAGATGAGTTCATAAGGAATTATTATGTAAACCCTGCAGGTGGATTCGTTCCGCATAATAATTAAGGTTGAATGGTACTAGTCTCGGATATAAGAGATGAATAAATTAATTAGCAATAAATTAATTTTATTCATGGATATTTATATCTTAAATACACGGAATAAATAATACTACCGGAGAAATATTATTTGATATAATATGGTTTAATATTGGGAGTGCAATTAATTTTATATAGTGGAAAATAGAATTAATTAATATTGATAAGGATTAATGGACTTGAGCATTGGGCTCAATTTAATCTTCAATATTGGAAGCCCAATATTCCACCTCCTTAAGATCCCCTACGTAGCCTATAAAAGCAGTACATGGTCTTCTCTATTCTCATAACTTGAAGATCACAATTCTAGAGAGAGAAAGTAGAGAGGAGGATCCATGGAGTTCGGTAGATCGTCGCCCACACGACGTCCGGGCTAGTGCAAGGAATACGTGGGAAGATCTCAAAGGTCATCAAATTGAGTTCTACGTTTCTCCGAACAACGAGAACGAGGTAAATCGTAAAACCCTCTTTATGATTTTATCGTTTTAATTATCGTGAAAATATCATGAACAAGATCCAAGGGACGTACGAACCCGGGGACGAGGATCGACCTCGCGGTGGTGATCGAGGATCACCGGACCGCGGGAGGTCGAGAGATCCTCGCCGGGATCGAGAGGACGAACCCTCGGCTGGACGCCGAGGGTGGCGGTCGAGCCCTAGGGCTTCGACCGCCGGCGACGCAAGAAGGACCCCGGCTGGACGCCGGGGATGCGATCGAGCGCGTGCTCGATCGCGTGGGCAGCGGGCTGGTGCCGCTGCTGCTCGCACGGCGAGCAGCCCCTTCTCCGCGTTCGGGCAGCGCTACGGGGCTGTTACGATCAGCCCCACGAGCCCATGCGGGACTCGCTACGACGCGGGGCGTCAGCGGGATGCTTCGAGCATCCCCGTGGCTGGTCGCGTGGGTTCTCGGCGTGCCCAGCGGGCTGCCAAGGACAGCCCTAGGCGGCTGCCAAGGACAGCCGCGAACCCTTGCGAGGGCTCGACCGAACAGCCCGGGTTCGCCCGTGGTTGAGGTTTTGGTTGAGTCCGGCTTCGTGGTGGTTCGTGGCGGGATGTTCCGGCAACCGGGAGTCGATTGGAATTGTTGTTCCGCAACTTCTACAATTCCGGATATTCGATCTCCGAAGGATTTCGGTCGGAATTAATTAGATAATTAATTTTAATTAATTTATTAATTCCGGGATATCGATTTCCAATAGTGGAACCATGAAGTGAAAGAGTGATAAGCAGGACGCTTCTCAGACTCTCTCATAACCGAATAAGCAGCCTCAGAGGCAGCGGAAGTTTTGGTTAGGTTCCGGGATAACCTCTTGACTTGGATATGACTCTTAGTTTACCAAAGGCTATTGGATAGCGGTGCACGGTAAACTGGAAGAAGTCATAAGTCAAAAGTGATGATAACACATAGAGCAAGTACCATCTGATACGAGTCATCGTCGAGGAAGACGATGCAGTAGTCACCAAGATAACTTCAGAGCGGCAACCTAGAGTGCTCATTCACACAGTACTTCTTGGAAGTACAACTCTAAGCACGTGATGAGTATGGGAGTCGGGAGGTTGGAGGAAATGACTAGACCTTAGTACAAGTGGGAGATTGTTGGAGTTGTGTACTTAATGTCTAGATTTAAGTAACAGTAAACTCCCGGTCATAGCATTTAATATATTAAATTAATAAACAATTGTTTGCATTTAAATTATTGATAATTAAATATATGCAAAATATAGTCCTGGATTTTATACGTTGTAGTTAGTACGGTGTGCTACGTTAGGGACCTATGGATAAATTAATTAAGGGCTAAATTGAAATATTAATTAAGGGATTTTATCTCCGAACTTTATGGATCTCCTTCACGAACTCTCTAGAATATCAAGTATGATAATCTTATGATTGATGATTTGAATTGTGAAGACCATGTAGTGCTTTTATAGGCTACGTAGGGTGTCTAAAGGAGGTGGAATATTGGGCTTCCAATATTAATGATTAAATTGAGCCCAACCCCAAGTCTATTAATCCCATTAATATTAATTAATTTATTTTCCACTATATAAATTAATTGCACTCCCAATATTAAACCATATTATATCAAATAATATTTCTCCGGTAGTATTATTTATTCAATGTATTTAAGATTTAAATATCCATGAATAAAATTAATTTATTGCTAATTAATTTATTCATCTCTTGTATCCGAGAATAGTACCATTCAACCTTAATTATTATGCGGAACAAATCCACTAATGAGGTTTACATAATAATTCCTTATGAACTCATCTCGGGGATATTATCAACCCTTACGGGATACACTTTCCCGTCAAGTATTCACGGCATGTCATATATAAAATATAGTGACCCAACTTAGCCGGTAATTAACCCAATAATTAAATCGGTTAATTCTTTTGGAAAATCAAAGTCACTTATATTAAATATACACACCCGCAATAGTATCGGGGATTAAGAATAAAATACTCTGAGACTTGAATCGATTATCCAAGGCAATCCTAATCGATAAATCTCAAGCGATCCGCCCAATACACCAAGTGTACAAGTGTGATAAAATAATCAAGACAAATTATTTTCTCTCTCACACAACGACTATACCGATGGTTTGGTCCGTGTCCATCTAGGTCGTGAGCAACTGTTCGATTAAATACGAGTAACCGATAGTATGATCTTCTGTGTGGGCCCGCACACCGTACTAACTACAACGTATAAAATCCAGGACTATAATTTGCATATATTTAATTATCGAATAATTAAACGCAAATGATTGTTTATTAATTAAATAGATTAAATGCCATGATCGGGAGTTACCGTTACTTAAATCTAGACATTAAGTACACAACTCCAACAATCTCCCTCTTGTACTAAGGTCTAGTCATTTCCTCCAACTCCCGACTCCCATACTCATCACGTGCTTAAAATGTACTTCCGAGAAGTACTATAAGAATGAGCAATCTAGGTTGCCGCTCTGAAGTTATCTTGGTGACTACGGCGTCGTCTCCCTTGACGATGACTCGTATCAGGTGGTACTTGCTCTATGTGTTATCACCACTTTTAGACTTATTACTTCTTCCAGTTCACCACACACCGCTATAAAATAGCCTTTGGTGAACTAAGAATCATATCCAAGTCTAGAGGTTATCCCGGAACCTAACCAAAACTTCCGCTGCCTCTGAGGCTGCCATTTTGTTATGAGTGAAGGTACCGGTATACTGATCTGATCAATATACCGTGTGTGCGGAAGCGTGTAAAGCGATAGATCTACTATGCCATGATCTTAGTGCACACAAATATGTATAGACACATATATATATATATATATATATATATATATATATATATATATATATATATATATATATATAGGGATTAACGAGAACACTTACAACCGGTGTAGCGTGCCTCGTTGATGTTGATGAAGGTGGTGTTGAGTCGATTGAACCACCTTCATGGATCAGCCACTAGATGCTCTTCTTGAGAATGACCTCGTCACTCTTCTTGTCTAGATCGCCCGGATGTTGAAGCCGCACAAATGGCCCGGCCTCTACGTGTTGCACATGAACCCGGATGATGAACACTTTGCTTGCTTGAGTCGGTTCTCCAAGACACTCTATCTCCTTTCTCTCATTTTTGTTGTGAATTTCGTGGCTGATCAAGTTGTGTATGAAAACACATGTTTTCATCATTTATTTAATCACCAATAACCTCTTTACTTCACCATAAGTGATCCCCATGTAACCCCCACACTTATGAGCATCAATATGCACCATAAAGGGTGTAATGGGGAGGTGAAGAGGCATTGCCACATATACATGCCACATGACATGAAATATGGCCCCACTTGCTTGTGTGGCATGCCATGTCACACTATGTGACATGCATCCATGCAAGCCATGCAATGCATCCCATGCATGCATATAAATTCACGTAAATATTGATTCTAAATAAATATAATTAACAAGCATTGTTCATCATCTAAGAATCCGTGTGTGACCCTGTAGGTATGATTATCGATCAATATTATATTGTTCCCAACAATTAATATTATCGAATAATCATTTAACATCCATAGAAGACCTTATGACTTTATCGATTGCACACGTAGGATTTGAAGGACATATACCAACAATCTCCCACTTGGCCTTCAGAGCCAGTGTGCTGCCAATTTCCTGTTGTCACTTTATGTCTAAGTTTGAACTTGAGGCAAGACTCGAGTCATCCTCAATCGGTTCAAACCTTTCTTGGACTATGAGACAGACTGCAAAACCAGATTTATCACTATGATACGAATCTGGACGTGGCCACGTATTTTCCACAGTCTCGACTCTCCAAGTGGCCGGTAAGACATATATCCCATTATAAAATGGAGGACAATCCCATCTTGTCAATCCAAGCTCTCCCACTTGCTTCCTGGACATACCCAATAACAAGTTTTATAACCTCCTTTTACGAAAGGCGTTTACTTGTATCAAAGTATACCATTTCACAATGGAATCACTCTAGACTACTCAGGTCAGAGGAAATTGCTTGACAGTCAATGAAATAGTATTATGACTCGAAATCTCAAATACTATTCCAGTCGGGTCTGTTCGATCATTAGCTCCAAGCTAATATCTATGTAATTGTACTTGATGTCCCACATCACTAGCCCATGAAGCGGCGCTATAATACACATTACAATCTAGTTCATTGTATTATCGATTTGTCCGTTATCGATTATACGAACCAGGAACAACCATATGATTCAAGTATATCAGTTTAACCATTGGGACTTCATTATGAGGTAAGTCGACCTCATAACCCAATTGATATTACTTAATCATTTGGACAATTCATATAAATTAAACCAAATTTATACGAAGAAATATGTATTATACATATGAGTGAATGTTTACCAAATCTCCAAAAGTATCTAATACAGTAATAGAAATCACAACCGATCTCTAAGATGTCTGATCTCTATTGTAGTCGTGAAAGCCTCAAGCTTAAACTGCTGGAGAGGTTTAGAAAGCGGGTTTGCAACCTTACCAAAAGTTGCAACTTTATTATCTCGATGTCTCCACAAAACTATCTCCCAGATAATGTGGAACTTCCTGAGCAGCAGTTTTAGACTTGTGGTGCTTCCTAGCTCATTGGCTTGCGCGATAACTCTACAATAAATAGAGAACTATCGGATGGGCTGAGCTAGTTACGCCACCTAGTTCACTCAAGAACTTTCAAATCTTAACTGCCAACATTACTGCATCCAATGCAATACAGTGCTCAACTTCTGTAGTTTAATCAGCTATATTGCATTGCATGGAACTATTCCAGCAAATTTCACCTCTAACCAGACAAAAGATATAACCAGATTAAAATCGGAAATTATCTTAGTCTGTTTTGAAGTTAGCATTCAAACAACTTGTTAATATCAACTCTTTTTATCTTCCAAAGACAACAAAATATTCTTTAGTCCATCTAAGGTACATAAGAATATTCTTGGCCGCAGTCTAATGCGCCTCACTTGGGTTTCCTTGAAACCGAATCGTCATGCTCAAAGCATATGATACGTCCAGTCGTGTACATACCATGGCGTACATTATAGATCCTATTGCCGAAGGACATTGAATCTTGCTAAGAGATGTGCCATTAGTTATTGGAATGATACCCTTTCTGGCGTCTTTCATTTTGAACCTATCAAGCACCTTATCAATATAGGTCGCTTGACTAAGTCCAAATATCTCGATCTGTTCCGACAGATCTTGATGCCCAATATGTACTGTGCTTCTCCAAGATCCTTCATTGCCAAACAATTTTGAAGCCATTCTTTAACAGAATTAAGCATAGAAACATGTTTCCCATAAGGAGTATGTCATCGACATACAACACAATGTATATAACGTAACTCCCACTGATCTTCTTGTAAAACAAGACTCTTCCGAGTTCCTCTAAAATCCAAAACCCATTATGGATTCATTGAACTGAAGATTGCTACTCCGATATGCTTGCTTTATTCCATAAATGGAACTATAAGCTTGCATAATTTCTCAGCCTTATTAGGATCGATAAAACTCTTTGGCTGTGTCAAAACACATTCTCTTCTAGAATCCAATTCAAGAAGTTAGTTTTAACATCCAATATTACCATAACTCATTATCAAGATGAGTCACAATGGCTAAGTTAATCCGAATGAATAAATCACAACAACTGGTGAAAAAGATTTATCATGATCCACCTCGTGAATATAAAACTTTTACCACCAAAATTGCTTTGACAAACCCTAGGTTTTCCATACATGTCTATATTGATCTTGAAGATCTATTTGAACTCAAATGGGTCTATCCTCTTGATGCAAATCTATCAAGTTCCAAACTTGATTACCAGACATTGAAATCATCTCGGATTTTATGGCACCATGCCAATTTTTAGTAGCTGCACTCGTAATAGCTTGGATATAGTTCGAAGGTTCATCGCTTTCCAAAAGCATGACTTCATATCTCTCATTGATCACAATACCTAAGTATCTGACTAAAAGAGATATATGCCTTCTGGACCTATAAGGGCTGGTATGGTTTCCAAAACTATAGGAATACTCTCAACCCAGTCTTGAGTATTCATCATTGGTTGTTCCACTTGAACCTCGTTCAAGATAACCGAGCTCCCACTGACTTTCTAGGAAAGATATCTCTTTTCAAGAAAATCATCATCTCGAGCAACAAAATATTGTTCTCATATAGATCGTAGAAGTTGTACCCTCGAGTTTCATATGGACATACCATAAGGAAACTTTTATCCCATTTGAGTTCAAGCCCTGTAGAGATTAATCTCTTCATAGAAGCTATAGAACCTCAAATATTTATGTAAGACAATTTAGGAACCCTCCCTTTTTCATACCTAGTATGGTGTCTTATCAACAGCTTTTGACAGTGTCCTATTCAGTGTATAGGTTGAAGTCAAGAATAGTGTGTTCCCAAATGAGTTCAGTAGTTCAATTAGACCCATGATCGATAGATCAAACTCTATCTAATAGAGTTATTTTTCTCTTTTCCGAAACATAACCTTCATGTGGTTGTGAATTAATAGGTTCCACATACATTAGTATGGATCATCCATAATTAATTACTCACATGTTCTTCTTTCTCCAAGAAAGATGACATTTTTATCTTGTCCATCACACATCATTCACATGTACCAAATGACTCCAAGTCAAATGATTCTAGAATGCCTTCTTAAAGAAGCTTCGTTACATGTTTAGATGTTGATTTGATCAACAATGTTACAGTTATGTCTCATTGAGACTTATTCAATTCGGCCTTTGGTGTTAATGTTACATATGATTTGTCAAGTTAAAGTATACATAAACAATATAATAATCGTACCAAAACAAAGAATAACTCACAATTAAAATAGTTACCAAACTATTTAATAGTGAAAAATTAATCCATCAGTATCCAATACTGAACCAATATTCATTGTTTTATTGAAGGTACGAAATTAAATGGTTATAATACAAAAACAAGGCCCTACGGCAAAACAACATCATATGATCATACGGCTAATGCAACGACCTTCGCTATATTTCTCGCCCGTAGATCGGCATCTCTATTCACCAAACTTATACTTCTATATAGTTCCTCCACATACAAATTTGAGAACCATATTTGGCATCCAATACCCTAGAAGTAAAATTTATGAAATTTAATGTCTATAACATTAATACCTGAAGATGAAGCAACCCCGTTCTTCTCATCTTCTTTGAACTTTGGGAAAATTCAATTATTCCCAATAATTGACTCTTATTCGAATTCCCGTTCATAATTATCCAAATATCAAAAACGTGATAAATCGTAAGTGAAAAGTCAAAGTTTTCTAACCAGCGATATTATCATGCAATTGAAGCCCTATCTCTCATAAAATATGAGGGAGCCAACCAGACAATCGAATCACGCCATCCCATGGCTAGAAAGTCTCTAATTTATGTCATTGATGAACTAAGTGTTTTGGATTAGATCACTCCCCGAGGTGAAAATAATCCTAACTTTAGAATTCATCATATGAAAGATAAATTAGGCATTTGTTTTGAAATTGAATAAATATGAATTTCTACTTGTTTGCAATTAGTGTCCTACACTTTTGCAGTAGACGCATTCAGATTCCCTAGGAACCCTAGTAGCCTTTTTGCCCATGCTCTTTTGTATAACCCATCCCGTATCATAAGAATTTCTCTCTTAGGATCCTTCTCAATCGTCGGCTCTGCAACCTTGAGCATCCCGTGGATCTCACGTAGCGATTTCTTCAAACCATTCATATGGAAAATTTAGCCTAAAGGCATCATAACCATCATGATGGGATTGAAGTATGAAATCGTTTGCCAACTCATCATCTTAGGAAAAACCTAGGCGATCACTTTTAATCAAATAATCCAATCATTTGATGCACATGTGGTCCCTTAGGTTCCCCTTTCTCCAGCCTAGCTGAAGTGATGGCCCTGGTCACACCGAACCGCTCAATCATTGCATGTTCCCCGAACATGCTATTGAGTTGTTCAATGATATCATAGGATGTGGTTATCTAACACATTTTTCTTGTCGTCGTATTTGAGGACCATCCTCAAATTACGTTGTCAATTAAGAAAATATATGTTGTTCAATTTTTTTTTTACAATCAAGAATTGAACCAAACTTGAATTGAGTTGATATTTGACATGATAAACTACAAAAGAAAGATAACTAAAGTATGTAAACATCCACAAAGCGGTAAAAAAATAAGGTTGTCTATCAAAATTACTTATTTGTTCCATTTTGTTCAATCGATATCCAATATCTATGTTCCCTTGAACAAAACGATCCCAAGACCCTCATCTTGCGAATCCTTAAGCCGACTGAGTCCGCACTTAAGAACACCAAGATAGGTAGACATCCCATGTCAATGACATCTAATGTCACTCTCGGTCGACGAGAATCCCATTCTCATCTCATGTCTCGATAGCCACGCCTGCAGTGGATCTATTGATGAGAAAACCAAACTCACGTGTAAGGGTCTAACCCTTACTCCCACTTATCCCAAGATAACAAGTAGTACCCCGCTGAGGCGGACCTACCAACTTATGATCGAGGGCTTTATGGGTGTGATGTTTAGGACAAGACATTATACTCATTATTTTGGGAACTTGCATGCATAGGTGTGTTTATATGTAAGTTGAACATTTATAACATAAAACAACCTATAACTAGCAAAGCAAATAATTACGAAATCGAAAGGCCCCTAGAACCTCACAACTCTCAAAAGAAAAGAATTAAAGTAACAACAAAAGCCTGGAACTTCTTCTGGAATGGTCCTCGCCCGCCGTTTCAGTTCCGTGCCCTCCGATTTTGGTCAAATCTATTCCGTACCCAAAAAACCACGAACGGCGCCCGCCGTTTCACAATCAGCGGTCGCCGAACACCACCGGCGGTCGCCGTTTCCAAAACGGCGCCCGCCGAAAAGGTCCGGGAAAAATCTGCCAAGAATCAGGACTTTCGGCGGTCGCCGTTTCCAAAACGGCGCCCGCCGAATCAAAACGGCGCCCGCCGGAGCTAAAACGGTGCCCGCCGTTTGGCTCCAGTAGCCCCGGGTTTTCCCGCTTTGCTTCGTTTTGCTTCGTTTCTTCTCGTTTTCGCCTGAGAGCCGAGATCCTCCATCGAACCATGGACCAAGTCCATCGCTTACAAGTAGTACAATACAAATATAATAGAAAAACCTATCTATTACAAATGATTCCAAGGGACGCAGCCCTCAAAAGACTATGGCCAATCGAAACGTAAAAAACGACGAAATCATTCACCCGACCACTAACGGTGGCCGGCCTTACATCTAATCACATAATCACAATTAAACATATAATCCAATTATGATGATTTAAACTTATTATGTCCAACACAAAAGTGTGCACGAGCCCTAGGCTCTGATACCAATTGAAGGTACCTGTATACCGATCTGATCAATATACCGTGTGTGCGGAAGCGTGTAAAGCGATAGATCTACTATGCCATGATCTTAGTGCACACAAATATGTATAGACACATATTTATATATATATATATATATATATATATATATATATATATATATATATATATATATATATATATATATATATATATATATATATATATATATATATATATATATATATATACATCCAATATATATATAGGGATTAACGAGAACACTTACAACCGGTGTAGCGTGCCTCATTGATGTTGATGAAGGTGGTGTTGAGTCGATTGAACCACCTTCATGGATCAGCCACTAGATGCTCTCCTTGAGAATGACCTCGTCACTCTTCTTGTCTAGATCGCCCGGATGTTGAAGCCGCACAAATGGCCCGGCCTCTACGTGTTGCACACAAACCCGGATGACGAACACTTTGCTTGCTTGAGTCGGTTCTCCAAGACACTCTATCTCCTTTCTCTCATTTTTGTTGTGAATTTCGTGGCTGATCAAGTTGTGTATGAAAACACATGTTTTCATCATTTATTTAATCACCAATAACCTCTTTACTTCACCATAAGTGATCCCCATGTAACCCCCACACTTATGAGCATCAATATGCACCATAAAGGGTGTAATGGGGAGGTGAAGAGGCATTGCCACATATACATGCCACATGACATGAAATATGGCCCCACTTGCTTGTGTGGCATGCCATGTCACACTATGTGACATGCATCCATGCAAGCCATGCAATGCATCCCATGCATGCATATAAATTCACGTAAATATTGATTCTAAATCAATATAATTAACAAGCATTGTTCATCATCTACGAATCCGTGTGTGACCCTGTAGGTATGATTATCGATCAATATTATATTGTTCCCAACAATTAATATTATCGAATAATCATGTAACATCCATAGACGACCTTATGACTTTATCGATTGCACACGTAGGATTTGAAGGACATATACCAACAATGAGAGAGTCCGAAAAGTGTCATGCTTATCACTCTTTCATTTTTAAGGTTCCACCTCTTCAAAAGTGAACACATAGCCTGATATCGACTTACACTGGTCCTTCTCTGATTTGAGATCTGAGAATATTTAATCCAAGAAGAATTCGCGTTGCTTCGTAATCCAGTACTTCGAAAGTACTTTTACAGCATCCGAATATCTCTTGTTTGAGATTACTTTGATATCCCCCCACTACGCTAACCGCATAGTTGATATCAGGTTCTTGTTTTTCAACATTGCATCCATCAAGCTTTCCACACAAAACGTGTAGGAAACTGTTTTGACTGTATCTATCTCTTTTATGTGTTCGAAACACATATCTTTAGATAGACACACACTCTGTGTCTGAAAGGCAATAACCTTTCTCATAATTATTCATGTTTAAAACAAACCATAATCGTATAAGATATCTAGGAGAAGTACAATGTTCTTATCCTTAGATCAAAAGATCTTAAGAACATGTTCTAACTTCTACTCAATCTTATATCCCGATTCATTTAGACAACCATAATTTTATGTCTGACTACATTTTCACATTGTTGCCAATGATAAAATGTTATCTACATAAAATTCTGAGAAACACCACCTTGTTTCCATCACGTCTCCAATACACCTTTCGTCTATGCCTTTTGATGAATCCATCAGATGGACTATTGTTGGAAATCGACTACCCGGGATGCGTTCGTTCGATCGCTCGAACATCCGAACGATCCCAGTCGACATCCGGTGTCGCTACTTCGCTCGCTTGACAGTCCTTACCCCGAATCACGCCCAGCCATCGCCCCGGAGGACAACCGCGCGAAACGGGGCTGGTCTGCATCCAATCAGCGCCCGCTGATTGCAGACCAGCGGTCACTGGTGGAGCTGCAAACAGCAGTCGCTGTTTGCCCACCAGCGGGCGCTGTTCGTCCGCGAACAGCAACGCGATGTTGCTGTTCCGGGCTCGTTTCTGGGTCGTTTTTCCTCATCCGACTACTGATCCGGAGGTCCTAGAACCCCCAGTAGTCGAGGAATACGATCCACGATCCCAGAATCCGATCTACGTTCATGTATGATCAACGAGAAATTAGATCGAATAAAATTGCGGAATAGAGAATTCGATCTCATACCTCTCGGTCGATTGTTGAGACCTTAGACGCTTCTAGTGTATGACTCTGCCCGACTCCAGCAGTTGTGTGGGCAACGATCCGCTGGATTCGTCCTTGTCTGCACTCTCCTTTCCAAGACCAGCGTATTGATTATTCTCAGTGTGAGAACAATATAATTGCGTTATCTTTATTTTAAATTAATTTAGGGCTAAATTTAAATATTAATTAACTTGGAATACGTAAAAGCAATTCCTTAATTAATCGATTTCAATTTTAATTATTATTCACTCCACTAAAAAATAATAATTGAATTCCCGAAATTAATTTTAATATTATTTCAACAATAATAATTCCGCCGAAATTACATAAACGACCTTCCCCGTGTTTAAGATATCGTATGTCCACGAATTAATTTTATTACTAATAATTAAATTAATTCGTCTCTTATTATCCGAGACTAGTACCACTCAACCTTATTATCATGTGGAACAAATCCACCTACAGGGTTTACATGATAAACTTTATGAGCTCATCTCGGGGACATCATCAACCCGATAAACGGGACACAGTTTCCTGTCTATAATCTATAGCATGCCGTGTGTACAATTCCGATTCCCAATTTACCGAGCATCTCGACTAATCAATTAGTCTCACTCATTGGCATATTAAAGAACCGAGAATTGGACACACACACCTATAATTATATAGGGATTAGGAATTCGTATATCCGTAATCTCTGAGGTCTAGTTCGATTACTTCGATTAGTATAAATCGAACGCCCTCCCGTGGTCCTGCTCAATATACCAAGTGTACGAGTGTAACATAATAGTCAAGACCAACTATTACCCAGTCACACTACGACGTACCGATGGATTGTCCCTGTCCATCTAAGTCGTGAGCTTCTGTTCGATAGTATACGAGTAACCGACAGTATGATCTTCCGCGTGTCTCCTCACGCCATACTGTCTACAACGTATATATCTAGGACTATTGCATTCAAGTATATGATAGATAAAATGCCGACAGTTTGATTAATAGATAATGAAAAACACAGATAAGGAGTTCCATATTGTCACTAAACTAGACATTTAGAATATAACTCCATCAACTATCTCATCAATTCGCAAGTTCCACGATTTTTCAGCTTTGTAACAATCGATAATTGGATTAACTAAGCTTGTACTCTAAATGATCTTTCCTCTTAACAATAAATCTTTATTGCTTTCTAAGCAGGCACATTTAGACTTAGTACTGCCCTTGTGCAGAGCTAGGGATCGATTTCATCTTTACTAGATCCAGAGTTCTAAACTCCCACTGCAATGGCATTCCGGTGTATAAACAGTAATAACAGTAGGTGCAGTGTGTGGTGTATTACTACTCGGTTTGGCTGGTTCCTAGTCTTTGTCCTTTTTCTCATTCCAAGGTATTACGTCAGTTCGGGCTTTGTGGTTCATCTAATAGTCTTCCTCTAAGAACCGGGTGATAAAACTGTTGGAGTTGTGTACTTAATGTCTAGATTTAAGTAACGATAAACTCCCGGTCATAGCATTTAATCTATTTAATTAATAAACAATTGTTTGCTTTTAATTATTATTAATTAAATATATGCAAATCATAGTCCTGGATTTTATACGTTGTAGTTAGTATGGTGTGTCGGGCCCACACAGAAGATCATACTATCGGTTACTCGTATTTAATCAAACAGTGGCTCACGACCTAGATGGACCCGGACCAATCCATCAGTATAGTCGTTGTGTGAGAGAGAAAATAATTTGTCTTAATTATTTTATCACACTTGTACACTTGGTGTATTGAGCGGATCGTTGAGATTCATCGATTAGGATTTCCGGCGATAATCTATTCGAGTCTCAGTGTATTTTATTCTTAATCCCCGATATTGTTGCGGGTGTGTATATTTAATATGAGTGACTTTGATTTACCAAAGGAATTAACCGATTTAATTATTGGGTTAATTACCGGTTAAGTTGGGTCACTATATTCTATATATGGCATGCCGTGAATGATTGACCGGACAGTGTATCCCGGAAGGGTTGATAATATCCCCGAGATGAGTTCATAAGGAATTATTGTGTAAACCTCATGAGTGGATTCGTTCCGCACAATAATTAAGGTTGAATGGTACTAGTCTCGGATTCAAGAGATGAATAAATTAATTAGCAATAAATTAATTTTATTCATGGATATTTAAATCTTAAATACACGGAATAAATAATACTACCGGAGAAATATTATTTGATATAATATGGTTTAATATTGGGAGTGCAATTAATTTATATAGTGGAAAATAAATTAATTAATATTAATGGGAGATTAATAGATTTGGGCTTGGGCTCAATTTAATCATTAATATTGGAAGCCCAATATTCCACCTCCTTTAGATCCCCTACGTAGCCTATAAAAGCACTACATGGTCTTCTCTATTCTACAACACACATTATAACACAAGATCATAATTCTCCTAGAGAGAGAAAGTAGAGAGAGAGAGAGAAGAGGATCCATAAGCTTGGAGGATCGTCGCCCACCCGACGTTCAAGCTAGTGCAAGGAATACGTGGGAAGATCGTAAGGTCATCAACTTAGATTCGTTTCTCCGCACAACAAATTAAAAGGTAAAATCATATACTCCCTTCTATGATTTTATGTGGATTGATTGTGATACATACATGAACGCACGATCCGGGAAAAACATCGAGACCGGGATACGGGGATTCGAGATCCCCGTCGGGATCGAGAGGGGCGGCCGAACCCTAGGGTTCGACCGCCGGTTACGCGCGACGAGGGGCGAGCCCCGGCTGGACGCCGGGGCATGCGATCGACTTCGGTCGATCGCCGGGATGCCACGGGCTGGTGCCGTGGCGGATCCCAGCCGCCTCGCCGGCGGCGTGTGCGACAAAGGCACCCCGGCTGGACGCCGGGGTGGGCGATCGATCGTGAGATCGATCGCCGGGGGAAGACCGCGGCTGGAGCCGCGGTAGGTCAGCCGGGCTGACCGCCCCTCCTGGCGGTGGCGGTGAGTCGCCGGACTCACCGCCGGGGGCTGCCCCATGCAGCCCCATGCGATCGCCATGCACGGCGATCGCGAGCCCCGTGCGGGGGCTCGGATGGGCGCACGGGTTCATCCCGTGCGGTGCTCGGTCGAGCTCCGGCTCGTACGGTGGTTCGTGATCGGTTTCCGGCGACGGGTTTTCGGTTGGGTTGTCGGTTTCCGCAAATTTAGATAACCCGGGACATCGAATTCCAGCAATTGGTATCAGAGAGTTTGGTTTCGTGTTCATGTATGTGTTCAATTGCGTTCTACCTTGCAGGGATTCCGACTATCATGGTTTAATTAATTGTTAATTATTCGTTTAATTAATTGCTATTTAATTTACCATGATTGTTCGTTTATTAAACTCTCGGACATGTCGAGATTCGTTTTGTGTGGATGAATGCTTGTAATAGTAAAAATTCGGGGGTTGACCGAATTTAGGATTTATTATTACGTTCTATGTTTTCCGGAATGTGTATAGGGTCGATTTCATGTATAGAATCGATACCGGAATTGTAAATTTATTTCTTGTAATTTATTTACGTTGGATCGATGCCGAGACGACCGCCGGAGAACTCATGTGACGAAGGAGATGAAGAGAGGGATAACTAGGGCTTGGGATCGATGGGATCGATCCCATGGAGATCGATCGGAGGGGCTGCCCGCGGGGCTCCTCGGCCACGCCGGCCACCGGAGGTGGTGGCGCGTGGGCTGGGGACGGCGGTGGTGGTGCTCCCGGCCGGCGATCAAGGTGGGGGGGCGCGGGGTCCTCGTGATCTCGTGCTACTCCTACCTAGATTCACTTTCCTAATTGATTTAAGTTTTCCTACTTTGAGTATTCCTAAGTATGGGAACTCTCATGGAGATAGGAAAAGAATTAATTAATATTATTTATTTCCTTATTCTATTATGGAAGTCTTCTAGAATATTTCAAGTTCTACTTGGAATAGGAATCTAGAGATTTAATAGAATTAGATAGGAAAATAATTAATTAGCAAATTAATTTATTTCTATTTGATTATTCCTATTTTATGGGAATTTTCATGGACATGGAAATTAATTAATCTTGGAAAGTAGAAGAGTCCTAATTTATTTTATTTCCTTATTCTATTATAGAAGTCTTCTAGAATATTCCAAGTTTGACTTGGATAGATTATTCTAGAGATTTAATAGAATTAGATAGGAAAATAAATAAATAAAAATATTAATAATATTTAATTTTATTTTTGATTTATTCGATTGACTTAATTTTCGAATTAAGTATCTTTTGGATTTATTGAAAATAAATAGATTTAAATATTGGGATTAATATTCTCGTCACATGGAGCATTCAAGAACGAAGACTGAAGACTAGAAGACGCATACGGAGATGGAATAAAGCCATGATAGTCGGAAAATAATTTTTTCTAGCATTATTTTGACTATGTGATATGTGCTTTATTGCTTGTATGCATGCTTATGTGTTTAATTATGCATTAGATAGCGTATCCCTTTGTTATAAAAAGCTAAGTGGGAGCGGGGATGGAAACATTCCCATGGTCTCCATTACTGTTCTCTTGGTGACTCTTATGGACTTTTGAAGTTCGTATAGATGTGTCATTGGAGGAGAATTCTTGTAATTCCTCTTACAAGAAACATTGATTAAGTTTATCAAACAATGCCTAATTTGTCTTTCTGAAACTGACTTCAAGTCGACTCATTCTCACCCCGGGGAGTGGAATGGAGCCAGAGCCACTTGGTCATGTCGAGGACACAAATTAGAGGCAGTCGTACCATTCTTTGATAGATGGATCGATTGTCTGCTCGGCTCCCTCATCTAATGAGAGATAGGGTTGTTCGCATGGTGAATCACTGGTTAGAAACTTCGAGTTTCACTTATGATTCTCCGCGTCTTGATTTACAAAATCGAATGCTTCAAGTAATTGGATGTCAATTGTAAAAATCTTTTGGTGTAGTAAACGTCCACACTATCGTGGCTTGCTGCATTGAATGGGATTTTGGAACGATTGATGTAGACAGTTATAGAAGGGAATGAAGGAAACGTAGGTTAACGTAAACGTCCACACTATCGTGGCTTGCGGTAACATGCGAATCTTAAACAAACTTCTTAGTACTGAGTAATGGTTTACACTTAGGTACGCTCTATAGTATTCTTCCCATCGAAGTAACGCTATAGTGATGTACGACCAAAGCAAATCTAATTGCTAAATCATTTGGATGGGTAAACGTCCACACTATCGTGGCTTGCCTTATCTGATGGGATTCTAGATGTAATTAGTAATTTAATGATATTATTTGAGGGAGATAATATCGGATATTAAATTGATTGTTTGTTTAAATGTGCTTATAGGTTTAGAGAATAGCTATGAATCCACTTTCTATGATACTCAAGGAGCATAAGCTCACTGGCCCCAACTATATTGATTGGAAGAGAAATTTAGACATTGTCCTAACTTCGGAGGAGTACAAGTTTGTACTCCATGAAGTGTGCCCTGCTGAGCCCACGGCTGCCTCAACTGATGAGGAAAAACTGACATATCGGAAGTGGAAAAAGGCTGATGAAATGGCTAGGTGTTATATTTTGGCTTCCATGTCAAATGTACTCCAAACCCAACATGAGTCGATGGACACTGCCTATGATATGATGTTTAACCTCAAGGAGATGTTTGGGGAGCAAGATCGTGCGGCAAGGCAAGAAGCCATGAGAGTCCTCATGTCGACTGCTCAATCTGAAGGAACGCCCGTTGGGGAGCACGTTCTTAAGATGATGAGTTTGTTGAATGAACTTGAGGTCCTAGGAGCTTCTATTGATGCTGAGACGCAAGTCGACATCATACTCCAGTCTCTGGCCCCTAGTTTTGAGCAGTTTCGTATGAGCTATAATATGGGTAAACTATCTTATACTCTTGCGCAACTCCTGACTGAACTGAAGGCGGCAGAGGGGATCTACAAGAAGGGCAAGTCTCAAGCGCTTGTAGCTACCAAGTCCAAAGGCTTTAAGCCTAGTGGAGGTAGGGGCAAGAAAAGGAAGCAAGCCCGGAAACCCAGTGGTGTCAAGAGGATTGTACCACGAGTGGGGGCTGCAAAGTCAAAGGGTAAGTGCTTCCGATGCAACAAGATGGGACACTGGAAGTCTGAATGTCCTCTCAAAGGTACGAATTTTTCTTTAGTCGTAAAAACATAGTCAGCGGTATTATCTACCAGAATTCTGGTGTGTAGATATGGAACCACTGACGGTATGTGCATTTTGAATGCAGGGGTTCCAGAAAACCCGACGACTTAGAAAGGAAGAGTTCGAGTCTACACGGGCAAAGCTGTAGAGGAGGCAGCGGTTGCGGTGGAAGACATTTATCTGCTTTAGTAGTTAAATAGGATTTCATTTCAAAGTTATTGCTTTATGTACCCCTTTATTTTAGAAAGAACGTTTTGTTCTGGATTTCTATTATTAATGAATGGATATTTTATTTCTTTAATCATTGGATGATTTTGATAAGAAATAATGGGCATTATCTATTCTGGTACATTAGATAGCAATATGTGAATGATAAATCCTTAGTCCACCACGATGCAACGAACCGTTCTATAACTTGTTTTACTTATTAGATATTTCTTTATTAATCATTATACTTGTGAAATTCTTATACTTAGTAGTATTTTCAAATAAGATTCAAATGGTCGAAATTGATTTGATCAATTAAAGTTGAAGGAATGGACCTTCCGACCTAAGGATTGAATTTGGAGGATACTACGTCTAAGCAAACCTTTCTGGATAAAGGATAGAATTCAGACAAGTATTGGAAATGATTAGATATGCAGACATATGTGTAAATTAGAAAGGTACGAGTAATTCTCTCAAGAATACTCGGTGATGGATTAGAATACTTAATGTGCCATAAAAGCAAAGTGTTTTGACTAGTCAATGGACACAAAGCTATTATGGGGAACCATCAAAGTATATCCATTAGGAGCCTGCGACTTCGTCGCGGAGGCCATCACCTATCTGAATAACACATAGCATAATCAAAGATTGGGTTTCAATCCCAAAAGGCCGCACCATACACTTACGTGTAGAAATAGTGCGTTGTAAAGAAATGGAAATCTGACGGTAAAAGGACAAGTTGTTCGGAACTACCTATGTTCTATGGATATTCCTGGATACAACGACATATTAAATATGGTTGTAGGATATCCTAGATGAACGAAGTATTGTGTGTTCTATAGTACTACGAACCAGAGGGACGTCTATCGTCCGGTTCATAGAGGAAGACTATCAGATGAACCACAAAGCCTAAAGTTGACGTAATACCTTGAAATGAGAAGAAGGACAAAAGACTAGGAACCAGCCAAACCGAGTAGAAGTACACCACATACTGCACCTATTGTTATTACTGTAGTACACCGGGACGCCATTGCAGTGGGAGGTTGTCGGACAACCAGAGATATTCATAAGACTAGAGGAGTTCGGACTCTGGATCTAGTAAAGATGAAATCGACCCCTAGCTCTGCATAAGGGCGGTACTAGATCTAAATGTGCCTGCTTGGAACAATAAGGTTTATTGTTGAGAGGCTAGATCATTTAGAGTACAAGCTTAGTAAATCCATTTATGGATTAAAATAAAGCTATGAATCGTGGAACTTGCGAATTGATGGGATATTCCATTTGATGGATTCATCAAAAGGCATAGACGAAAGGTGTATTAAAGACGTAATGGAAACAAGGTGGTGTTTCTCGGAGATTTCATGTAGATAACATTTCATCATTGGCAACAATGTAAAAATGCTGTCAGACATAAAATAATGGTTGTCTAAATAAATCGAGATATAAGATTAAGAAGAAGTTAGAACATGTTCTTAAGATCTTGTGATCTAGAGATAAGAACATTGTACTTCTCCTAGATATCTTGTACGATTAAGGTTTGTTAACATGCATACTTCTGAGAAAGGTTATTGCCTTTCAGGGACAGAATAAACATCTATCTAAAGGATATGTGTTCGAACACATGAAAGAGATAGATGAGGACAAAGCAGTTTCCTATACTTCAAGTATGGAAAGCTTTATAGATGCAATGTTGTAAAACAAGAACCTGATATCAACTATGCGGTTTGCGTAGTGGGAGGATATCAAAGTAATCTGGATAAGGGATGTTCGAATGCTGCAAGAGTACTTTCATAGTACTGGCTTACAGAGCAAGACGAAATCTTCTTAGATTACAGATTCTCAGATCCAAAAATCAGAGAAGGACCAGTGAAAGTCGATATCAGGCTATGTGTTCACTTTTAGAAAGAGGTGGAACCATGAAGTGAAAGAGTGATAAGCGGGACGCTTCTCAGACTCTCTCATAACCGAATAGCAGCCTCAGAGGCAGCGGAAGTTTTGGTTAGGTTCCGGGATAACCTCTTGACTTGGATATGACTCTTAGTTTACCAAAGGCTATTGGATAGCGGTGCACGGTGAACTAGAAGAGGTCATAAGTCAAAAGTGATGTTAACACATAGAGCAAGTACCACCTGATACGAGTCATCGTCAGGGGAGACGACGTAGTAGTCACCAAGATAACTTCAGAGCGGCAACCTAGATTGCTCACTCACATAGTACTTCTCGGAAGTACACTTTAAAGCACGTGATGAGTATGGGAACCGGGAGTTTGGAGGAAATGACTAGACCTTAGTACAAGTGGGAGATTGTTGGAGTTGTGTACTTAATGTCTAGATTTAAGTAACGATAAACTCCCGGTCATAGCATTTAATCTATTTAATTAATAAACAATTGTTTGCTTTTAATTATTATTAATTAAATATATGCAAATAATAGTCCTGGATTTTATACGTTGTAGTTAGTATGGTGTGTCGGGACCACACAGAAGATCATACTATCGGTTACTCGTATTTAATCAAACAGTGGCTCACGACCTAGATGGACCCGGACCAATCCATCGGTATAGTCGTTGTGTGAGAGAGAAAATAATTTGTCTTAATTATTTTATCACACTTGTACACTTGGTGTATTGAGCGGATCGTTGAGATTCATCGATTAGGATTGCCGGCGATAATCGATTCGAGTCTCAGTGTATTTTATTCTTAATCCCCGATATTGTTGCGGGTGTGTATATTTAATATGAGTGACTTTGATTTACCAAAGGAATTAACCGATTTAATTATTGGGTTAATTACCGGTTAAGTTGGGTCACTATATTCTATATATGGCATGCCGTGAATGATTGACCGGACAGTGTATCCCGGAAGGGTTGATAATATCCCCGAGATGAGTTCATAAGGAATTATTGTGTAAACCTCATGAGTGGATTCGTTCCGCACAATAATTAAGGTTGAATGGTACTAGTCTCGGATTCAAGAGATGAATAAATTAATTAGCAATAAATTAATTTTATTCATGGATATTTAAATCTTAAATACACGGAATAAATAATACTACCGGAGAAATATTATTTGATATAATATGGTTTAATATTGGGAGTGCAATTAATTTATATAGTGGAAAATAAATTAATTAATATTAATGGGAGATTAATAGATTTGGGCTTGGGCTCAATTTAATCATTAATATTGGAAGCCCAATATTCCACCTCCTTTAGATCCCCTACGTAGCCTATAAAAGCACTACATGGTCTTCTCTATTCTACAACACACATTATAACACAAGATCATAATTCTCCTAGAGAGAGAAAGTAGAGAGAGAGAGAAGAGGATCCATAAGCTTGGAGGATCGTCGCCCACCCGACGTTCAAGCTAGTGCAAGGAATACGTGGGAAGATCGTAAGGTCATCAACTTAGATTCGTTTCTCCGCACAACAAATTAAAAGGTAAAATCATATACTCCCTTCTATGATTTTATGTGGATTGATTGTGATACATACATGAACGCACGATCCGGGAAAAACATCGAGACCGGGATACGGGGATTCGAGATCCCCGTCGGGATCGAGAGGGGCGGCCGAACCCTAGGGTTCGACCGCCGGTTACGCGCGACGAGGGGCGAGCCCCGGCTGGACGCCGGGGCATGCGATCGACTTCGGTCGATCGCCGGGATGCCACGGGCTGGTGCCGTGGCGGATCCCAGCCGCCTCGCCGGCGGCGTGTGCGACAAAGGGACCCCGGCTGGACGTGTTGGAAATCGATATCCCGGGCTATTAAAATTTATGCGGAACCGATAGCCCGACCGAAATCCTTCATCGCCGGAGATTGGATCCCCGACTCATCCGCAGGAGTCCGACCATTGGAGACTACGCGCCCGAAGACACGCAGCCCGCCCCCAGCCGATTTTCTCCCGCGAGTCGGATCTACGAACGCGAACCACCGTACGACGGAGCCGGGCCCGACGAGAGCTCCACCGCGGACAAGCCGCGGCAATACCCTAGCCGAGCCCCCGCCGCGAGGGGGCTCGCGATCGCGCACCTTGCGATCGCTGGGGCTGCCCAGCAGCCCCCGGTGGTGAGTCCGGCGACTCACCACCGCCGCCGGAGGAGGGCGGTCAGCCTCCAGCTGACCTGCCGCGGCCCAGCCGCGGCTTCCCCTCACGATCGACCTCACGGTCGATCGATCGCCCCGGCTTCCAGTCGGGGTCCTCCCGTGCGCGCACCTGACCGGCGAGGGTGGCCGGGATCCGGCGTGGCACCAGCCCACGCCATCCCGGCGGTCGATCAAGGATCGACCGTGTGCCCCGGCGTCCAGCCGGGGCTTCCCCCTCCGTCACGTGCATGCCGCGATCGAACCCTAGGGTTCGATCGCCCCCTAGGCTCCAAGCCGAGGGTTCTCTCGATCTTCGCCGGGGATCTCGAATCCCCGTCCCCGAAGTTCGTACGTCTATCCGGATCGTGTGTTCATGTATATACTACAATTAATCACACAAAATCATAAAAGAGGGTTTATGATTTTACCTTCGATTCGTTGTACGGAGAAACGAATTTACGCGTTGATGACCTTGCGATCTTCCCACGTATTCCTTGCACCTCGTTCGAACGTCATGTGGGCGACGATCTATCGAACTCCTATGGATCTCCTTCACTCTTCAAGACTTTATGATTGGCGTAACTTAGGTTATCTTAGTTATGAAAAGTGAAGACCATGTAGTGCTTATATAGGCTACGTAGGGGATCATAAGGAGAATAAATATTGGGCTTCTAATATTGAAAAATAAATTGGGTCCAACCCAAATCTATTAATTCTTATCAATATTAATTTTATTTATTTTCCACTATATAAATAAAATTGCACTCCCAATATTATTCCATATTATATCAAATAATATTTCTCCGGTAGTATTATATATTCCGTGTATTTAAGATTTAAATATCCATGAATAAATTTATTTATTGCTCAATAAATATTATTCATCTCTTATATCCGAGAATAGTACCATTCAACCTTAATTATTATGCGGATTAAATCCACCTGCAGGGTTTACATAATAATTCCTTATGAACTCATCTCGGGGATATTATCAACCCTTACGGGATACACTGTCCCTTCAAGAATTCACGGCATGCCATATATAAAATATAGTGACCCAACTTAACCGGTAATTAACCCAATAATTAAATCGGTTAATTCCTTTGGTAAATCAAAGTCACTTATATTAAATATACACACCCGCAATAATATCGGGGATTAAGAATAAAATACTCTGAGACTTAAATTGATTATCTTAGGCAATCCTAATCAATAAATCTCAAGCGATCCGCCCAATACACCAAGTGTACAAGTGTGATAAAATAATTAAGATAAATTATTTTCTCTCTCACACAACGACTATACCGATGGATTGGTCCGTGTCCATCTAGGTCGTGAGCAACTGTTCGATTAAATACGAGTAACCGATAGTATGATCTTCTGTGTGCCCATGCAACACCATACTAACTACAACGTATAAAATCCAGGACTATATTTTGCATAATTAATTAATAATAATTAAATGCAAATAATTGTTCATTAATTAAATAGGTTAAATGCTATGACCGGGAGTTTACCGATACTTAAATCTAGACATTAAGTACACAACTCCAACAATCTCCCACTTGTAGTAAGGTCTAGTCATTTCCTCCAAACTCCCGACTTCCATACTCATCACGTGCTTAAGTTATACTTCCCAGAAGTATTATGTGAATGAGCAATCTAGGTTGCCGCTCTGAAGTTATCTTGGTGACTACTGCGTCGTCTCTCTGACGATGACTCGTATCAGGTGGTACTTGCTCTATGTGTTATCATCACATTTTGAACTTATGACTTCTTCCAGTTCTCCATGCACCGCTATGAACATAGCCTTTGGTGAACCAAGAATCATATCCAAGTTCAGAGGTCATTCCGGAACCTAACCAAAACTTCCGCTGCCTCTGAGGCTGCTATTCGGTTTATGATAGAGTCCGACAAGCTTCACGCTTATCACTCTTTCTTCCTTAGGTTCCACCTCTTCTAAAAGTGAACATATAGCCTGATATCGACTTACACTGGTCCTTTCTCTGATTTTTTGGATCTGAGAAACTGTAATCTAAGAAGATTTCGTATTGCCAGTTATCCAGTACTTCCAAGTACTTTTACAGCATTCGAACATTTCTTATCCAGATTACTTTGATATCCTCCCACTACGCTAACCGCATAGTTGATATCATGTTCTTGTTTTATAACACTGCATTTACAAAGCCCTTTACACTCGAAGTGTAAGAATCTGCTTTGTCTATATTTATCTCCTTCATGTGTTCAAGACACATACCTTAGATATATGCATTCTGTTCTCGAAAGGCAATAACCTTTCTCAGAATTATGCATGTTTAAAACAAACCATAATCGTATAAGATATCTAAAGAGAAGTACAAATGTTCTTATCTAGAGATAGAAAGATTTCTAAGAACATGATCCAACTTCATCTTAATCTTATATTTCGATTTACTTAGACAACCTCTATTTTATGTCTGACAACGCTTTTACATTGTTGCCAATGATGAAGTGTTATCTACACAAAATTCCGAGAAACACCACTTTGTTTCCATTACGTCTCCAATACACCAATCTTGTCTATGCTTCTTTGATGAATCCATACAATGGACTATCTCATCAATTTGCAAGTTCCACAAGTTTCAGCTTTGTGATACTCCAAGAATGGATTCACTAAGCTTGTACTTCTAAATGATCTCGCCTCCTTAACAATAAAAAAATTGTTATCCAAGTAGGCACATTTAGATTAGTACTGCCCCCTATGCAGAACTAGGGATCGATTTCATGTCTACTAGATCCAGAGTTTAAAACTCCTCCAGTCTTATGAACATCTCCGGTTGATTAACAACCTCCCACTGCAATGGCGTTCCGGTGTATAACAGTAATAACATTAGGTGCGGTTAGTGGTGTACTAATACTCGGTTAGGCTGGTTCTCAGTCTTCTCTTTCCTCATTATAAAGTACCTCTGTTCGTTAGGGCATTTGTAGTTCATCTAATAGTCTTCTTTAAGAACCGGGCGAAGACACCCTTCTGGTCCGTTGTACTATTTTAACATACAATTACTTGTTCATCTAGGATATTCTACAACCATATTCAATATGTTGTTGTATCCAGAAAATCCATAGAACATAGGTAGTTCCGAACAAACTTGTCCTTTTACTATTAGAATTCCATTTCTTATTTCTGACACACCATGTCTACACATCAGTGTATGGTGCAGTCGTTTGAGACTTAATCTCAATCTTTGATTTATGCTATGTGTTATTTAGATAGGTGATAGCCTCCGCGAACAAGTCGCAGGCTTTCAATGGATATAGTTTGAGGGTTCCCCATAATGGCCTTGTGTTAAAAACACTCCGCTTTTATGGCACAACAAATAGTCTAATCCATTTTCGAGTATTCTTGAAAGAATGACTCGTACCTTCTCTAATTACACATACCGCATTAATCATCAATCATTTTCTATACTTGTCCGAATTCCATCCTTTATCCAGAAAGGTTAACTTAGTTGTATCATCTTTCAAGATCGATTCTTAGGTCGAGAGGTCCATTCCTCCAACTATAATTGAATAAATCAATTTCGACCTTTTGAATCCCCATTTTGAATAAATACTACTAAGTTCAAGAATTCACAAGTATAATGATTGATAAAGAAATACATCTAATGAGTAAGACAAGTTTATATATAACGGTTTGTTGCATCGTGGTAGACTAAGGATTCATCATTCATATATTGCTATCTAATGTACCAGAATAGATATCGCCATTATTTCTTATCTAAACCATCAAATGATTAAAGAAATAAAATATCCATTAATAATAGAAATCCAGAACAAAAGTTCTTTCAAAAATAAAAGGTACAAAGCAATCAACTTGAAATGAAATCCTATAACTATCAAACAGATAGATAAATGTCTTCCACTGCAACCGCTGCTTCCTCAACAGCTTTGCCCATGTGGAATCGAACTCTTCTTCTCTAAGTCGCTGGGTTTTCTGGAACCCCTGCATTTAGAATGCACATACCGTCAGTGGTTCCATATCTACACACCAGAATCCTGGTAGATAATACCGCTGACTATGTTTTACGACTAAAGAAAAATTCGTACCTTTGAGAGGACAAGATGTAGACCCCCAGTACTCAGACTGCTTCCCTTGGGGATGTTTGCTCGATGGCTTCTTTATCCCACCCTTTGGTCCAAGTCCCTTAGGACCACCGGACCCCCTTGTCTTCTTCTCCTTTCCCTTGCCTTTAGGTCCGAAACCTTTGGCTTTGGCTATAAGAGCTTGCGATTGTTTCAACTCGTCTAAAAGATCCATCATCTCAAAAACATGATCAAGTGTTTCATCGAAGTAACAGATCTTTATGAGTATCCTCATCGCCTCTCTTCTAACCTTCTCATCATGTCCAAACAGCAACTTGAGTTTGAGCATGACATCATGATTAGCGGCTAATGCACGAGCACTACCCCACCTTTCAAAGTCATAAATCTCTTCCTCAGTTGAGTTAATGGTGAGTCCAGGAGGACAAGTTTCACTGAGTACGTCTTTGTACTCTTTTGCAGTCTGAGCAATGTCTAACTCTTTTTTCCATTCAATACAGTATGGAACCAGTGCGTTAATTTCCTCAAGTATCAACAAAAGTGGATTCATAGCAATTCTCTAAACCTATAAGCACATTTAAACAAACAATTAATTTAATATCCGACGTTATCTCCCTGGAATAACATCATTAAATTACTAATCACATCTAAAATCCCATCAGGTAAGGCAAGCCACGTGGTGTGGACGTTTACCCACCCAAATGATTTAGCAATTAGATTTTCTTTGGTCATACATCACTTATAGCGTAACCTCGTGGGGAGGAATACTACAAGGCGTATCTAAGTGTAAACCATTACTCAGCACCAAAGTAAATTACTTGGAATCGCTACATCACCGCAAGCCACGTGGTGTGGACGTTTACGATAACTTCACAACTCTTCATAATTACTTACAACTGTCTACATCAATTAATCCAAAGTCCGTCAGCACAGCAAGCCACGTGGTGTGGACGTTTACTATACTAAGAGACTTTTATAATTGACTCCCAATTACTTGATCCATTTAATCTCGTAAATCAAGACGTGGAGAATCATAAGTGAAACTCGAAGTTTCTAACCAGTGATTCGCCATGCGAGCGACCCTATCTCTCATAAACGAGGGAGCCGAGCAGACAAGCGACCCATCTATCAAAGAATGGCACGGAAGTCTCTAATTTGTGTCCTCTACATGACCAAGTGGCTCTGGCTCCATTCCACTCCCCGGGGTGAGAATGAGTCGACTTGAAGTCAGTTTCAGAAAGACAAATTAGGCATTGTTTGATAAACTCGATCAATGTTTCTTGTAAAAGGAATTACAAGAATTCTCCTCCAATGACTCGTCTATACGAACTTCGAAAGTCCATAAGAGTCACCAAGAGAACAGTAATGGAGACCATGGGAATGTTTCCATCCCCTCTCCCACTTAGCTTTTTATAATAAAGGGATACGCTATCTAGTGCATAAAATAAACACATATAGCATGCATACAAGCAATAAAGCACATAGTATCACATAGTCAAAATAATGCTAGAAAATTATTTTCCGACTATCATGGCTTTATCCCATCTCCGTACGCATCTTCTAGTCTTCAGTCTTCGTTCTTGAATGCTCCATGTGACGAGAATATTAATCTCTAATATTTAAATCTATTTATTTTCAATTAATCCAAAAGTTACTTAATTCGAAAATTAAGTCAATCGAATATATCAAAAATAAAATTAAATATTATTAATATTTTTATTTATTTAATTTCCCATCTAATTCTATTAAATCTTTTAGAATAATCTATCCAAGTAAAACTCGGAATATTCTAGAAGACTTCTATAATAGAATAAGGAAATAAAAATAAATTTAGGACTCTACTACTTTCCATTATCAATTTATTTCCATCTAATGAAAATTCCCAAGAATAATCAAATAGGAAATAAATTAATGCCAAATTAATTAAATTCCTAATCCATGAATATTTCCATAAAGGAAATAAAACAAATAGGAATAAAATTAATTCAATTAATTCTTTTCCTAATCCATGAGAATTTCCTAAAAGGAAGATACTCAAATAGGAAAGTCGAATTAATTTAGGAAAGTTGGATTATGGTAGGAGTAGCACGGGTTGGGAGTCCCCGCACCACCCCCACCACCATGATCGACCGGCCACCGGAGGGGATTACCGCCGCCGCCACTCCAGCCGGCCAGCCACCACCAACGCCGGCGGAAGCCCACGGCCGAGGGGCGATCGGCCCCCTTCCTCGCGGTCGATCGTGAGGGTCGATCATGGGGTTGATCGTCCCTCTCGTCCATCGTCTTCTTCGTCACATCTTCTTCGTCTTCCGGCGATCGTCTCAACATCGAACCAACGTAATTAAAATTACAAGAATTAAATTACAATTATCCGGTATCGATTCTATACATGAAATCGACCCTATACATTTTCCGGAAAAACAAAGAACGTAATAATAAATCCTAAATTCGGTCAACCCCCGAATTTTTACTATTACAAACATTCATCCACACAAAACGAATCTCGACATGTCCGAGAGTTTAATAATCATGATAATTAATTAATTAAAAAAAATTAATTAAATCCAACCATGATAGCCGGAAATCCTGCAAGGTAGAACAATAATCGAGCATATACATGAACACGAAACCAAACGCTCTGATACCATTTGTTGGAAATCGATATCCCGGGCTATTAAAATTTATGCGGAACCGATAGCCCGAACGAAATCCTTCATCGCCGGAGATTGGATCCCCGACTCATCCGCACGAGTCCAACCTTTGGAGACTACGCGCCCGAAGACACGCAGCCCGCCCCCAGCCGATTTTCTCCCGCGAGTCGGATCCACGAACGCGAACCACCGTACGACGGAGCCGGGCCCGACGAGAGCTCCACCGCGGACAAGCCGCGGCAAAACCCTAGCCGAGCCCCCGCCGCGAGGGGGCTCGCGATCGCGCACCTTGCGATCGCTGGGGCTGCCCAGCAGCCCCCGGTGGTGAGTCCGGCGACTCACCACCGCCGCCGGAGGAGGGCGGTCAGCCTCCAGCTGACCTGCCGCGGCCCAGCCGCGGCTTCCCCTCACGATCGACCTCACGGTCGATCGATCGCCCCGGCTTCCATCCGGGGTCCTCCCGTGCGCGCACCTGACCGGCGAGGGTGGCCGGGATCCGGCGTGGCACCAGCCCACGCCATCCCGGCGGTCGATCAAGGATCGACCGTGTGCCCCGGCGTCCAGCCGGGGCTTCCCCCTCCGTCACGTGCATGCCGCGATCGAACCCTAGGGTTCGATCGCCCCCTCGGCTCCAAGCCGAGGGTTCTCTCGATCTTCGCCGGGGATCTCGAATCCCCGTCCCCGAAGTTCGTACGTCTATCCGGATCGTGTGTTCATGTATATACTACAATTAATCACACAAAATCATAAAAGAGGGTTTATGATTTTACCTTCGATTCGTTGTACGGAGAAACGAATTTACGCGTTGATGACCTTGCGATCTTCCCACGTATTCCTTGCACCTCGTTCGAACGTCGTGTGGGCGACGATCTATCGAACTCCTATGGATCTCCTTCACTCTTCAAGACTTTATGATTGGCGTAACTTAGGTTATCTTAGTTATGAAAAGTGAAGACCATGTAGTGCTTATATAGGCTACGTAGGGGATCATAAGGAGAATAAATATTGGGCTTCTAATATTGAAAAATAAATTGGGTCCAACCCAAATCTATTAATTCTTATCAATATTAATTTTATTTATTTTCCACTATATAAATAAAATTGCACTCCCAATATTATTCCATATTATATCAAATAATATTTCTCCGGTAGTATTATATATTCCGTGTATTTAAGATTTAAATATCCATGAATAAATTTATTTATTGCTCAATAAATATTATTCATCTCTTATATCCGAGAATAGTACCATTCAACCTTAATTATTATGCGGATTAAATCCACCTGCAGGGTTTACATAATAATTCCTTATGAACTCATCTCGGGGATATTATCAACCCTTACGGGATACACTGTCCCTTCAAGAATTCACGGCATGCCATATATAAAATATAGTGACCCAACTTAACCGGTAATTAACCCAATAATTAAATCGGTTAATTCCTTTGGTAAATCAAAGTCACTTATATTAAATATACACACCCGCAATAATAACGGGGATTAAGAATAAAATACTCTGAGACTTAAATTGATTATCTTAGGCAATCCTAATCAATAAATCTCAAGCGATCCGCCCAATACACCAAGTGTACAAGTGTGATAAAATAATTAAGATAAATTATTTTCTCTCTCACACAACGACTATACCGATGGATTGGTCCGTGTCCATCTAGGTCGTGAGCAACTGTTCGATTAAATACGAGTAACCGATAGTATGATCTTCTGTGTGCCCATGCAACACCATACTAACTACAACGTATAAAATCCAGGACTATATTTTGCATAATTAATTAATAATAATTAAATGCAAATAATTGTTCATTAATTAAATAGGTTAAATGCTATGACCGGGAGTTTACCGATACTTAAATCTAGACATTAAGTACACAACTCCAACAGGACGCCGGGGTGGGCGATCGATCGTGAGATCGATCGCCGGGGGAAGACCGCGGCTGGAGCCGCGGTAGGTCAGCCGGGCTGACCGCCCCTCCTGGCGGTGGCGGTGAGTCGCCGGACTCACCGCCGGGGGCTGCCCCATGCAGCCCCATGCGATCGCCATGCACGGAGATCGCGAGCCCCGTGCGGGGGCTCGGCTGGGCGCACGGGTTCATCCCGTGCGGTGCTCGGTCGAGCTCCGGCTCGTACGGTGGTTCGTGATCGGTTTCCGGCGACGGGTTTTCGGTTGGGTTGTCGGTTTCCGCAAATTTAGATAACCCGGGACATCGAATTCCAGCAAAAACGTCCTTCTGGTCCATAGTACCATTGAACACACAATATTTTGTTCATCTAGGATATCCTACAACCACATAGAATGTGTCGTTGTTTCCAGGAATATCCATAGAACATAGGTAGTTCCGAACAACTTGTCCTTTTACTATTAGAATTCCATTTCTATTTCCGACATACCATTTCTACACGTAATTGTATGGTGCAGTCATTTGGGATACAATCCCATTCTTTGATTATGCTATGCGTTACTTAGATAGGTGGTAGCCTCCGCGATCAAGTCGCAGGCTTCTAATGGATATACTTTGAAGGTTCCCCATAGTAGCTTTGTGTCCATTGACTAGTCAAAACACTTTGCTTTTATGGCACATCAAGTATTCTAATCCATCTTTGAAGTATTCTTTAAAAGAATTACTCGTACCTCTCTAATTACACATATGTCTGCATATATCAATATTTAATCAATCTCAATACTTGTCTGAATTCTATTCTTTACCCAGAAAGGTTTACTTAGTTGTATTATCTTCCAAATTCAATTCTTAGGTCGGAAGGTCCATTCCTTCAACTATAATTGATCAAATCAATTTCGACCTCTTGAATCTTATTTGAATAAATACTACTAAGTATAAGAATTCACAAGTATAATGATTCAACAAAGAAATATATCTAATAAGTAAGACAAGTTATAGAACGGTTTGTTGCATCGTGGTCGACTTAGGATCTATCATTCATATATTGCTATCTAATGTACCAGAATAGATAATACCATTATTTCTTATCAAAATCATCAAATGATTAAAGAAATAAAATATCCATTCATAAATAATAGAAATCCAGAACAAGGTTCTTTCTAAAATTAAAAAGTACATAAAGCAATAAACTCTGAAATGAAATCCTATTTAACTACTAAAGCAGATAAATGTCTTCCACTGCAACAACTGCCTCCTCTACAGCTATGCCCATGTAGACTTGAACTCTTCTTTTCTAAGTCACCGGGTTTTCTGGAACCCCTGATGGAGTAGTATACTTAATGTCTAGATTTGAGTATTCTGAACTCTATGTACACTTTCATTTACCTATTTATAATAAACATTCATTTGCTGTTAATTATTATTAATTAAATAAATGCAAATTATAGTCCTGGATTTCATACGTTGTAGTTAGTATGGTGTGCATGGGCACATAGAAGATCATACTATCGGTTACTCGTATTTAATCGAACAGATGCTCACGACCTAGATGGACACGGACCAATCCATCGGTATAGTCGTTGTGTGAAAGAGAAAATAATTTATCTTAATTATTTTATCACACTTGTACACTTGGTGTATTGAGCGGATCGCTTGAGACTTATCAATTAGGATTGCTCTGTGATAATTGATTTAAGTCTCGGAGTATTTTATTCTTAATCCCTGAAACAATTGCGGGTGTGTATATTTAATATAAGTGACTTTGATTTTCCAAAGGAATTAACCGATTTAATTATTGGGTTAATTACCGGTTAAGTTGGGTCACTATATTTTATATATGGCATGCCGTGAATTCTTGAAGGGACAGTGTATCCCGGAAGGGTTGATAATATCCCCGAGATGAGCTCATAAGGATTTATTATGTAAACCTCGCGAGTGGATTTGTTCCCGCATAATAAATAAGGTTGAGTGGTACTATTCTCGGATATAAGAGATGAATAAATTTATTAAGCAATAAATAAATTTTATTCATGGATATTTAAATCTTAAATACACGGAATAAATAATACTAACCGGAGAAATATTATTCGATATAATATGGTTTAATATTGGGAGTGCAATTAATTTATATAGTGGAAAATAAATTAATTAATATTGATAAGGATTAATGGACTTGAGCATTGGGCTCAATTTAATCTTCAATATTAGAAGCCCAATATTCCACCTCCTTTTGATCCCCTACGTAGCCTATAAAAGCACTACATGGCCTTCATAAATAAACAAGACAAGAATATCATTATTTGATAGTTCTAGAGAGTTGAAGGAGATCCATAAGGAGTTCGATAGATCGTCGCCCACCCGACGTTCGAACGAAGTGCAAGGAATACGTGGGAAGATTCAAAGGTGTTTGATTTCGTTTCTCCGAACAACGAATTGAAGGTATAATATCTAAACTCCCTCGATATTTAATTGATTCGATTTATCGTGAAATACCGTAGAACGCAAGATCCGAAAGTTCGAACCCGGATTAGACGAACGATCACGCGGTGGTGGCGAAGCCACCGGACCGCGGGATCGCCCGCTAGGGTTTCGGCGGGGCGAGGAGTCGAACCCTCGGCTGGAGCCGAGGGCTTGCGATCGATCATCGAGATCGATCGCTGGGCACGGGCTGGTGCCGTGCCCGACCCCACCACGATGGTGGGGACCTCCCATGCGGCGGCGAGTCGCCGGACTCGCCGCGGGGCTGCTGTGAGCAGCCCACCCCAACCGATCGCGGCGGCGCGATCGGGATCGCATGAACCCCGCGACGCGGGGGTTCGGTCGGGGGCAGCCGTGCGCCTTCGGGTGCATGGTTTCCTCGGCTGGACTCCGGCGCGTTCGTCGGCGTTCGTGTGATCTCCGGCGAAGGGTTTGATCGGGTTATTGGTTTCCGCATAATTTTTAATAACCCGGGATGTCAAATTCCAAAAATTGGTATCACAGCGTGGTTTACGTTCGCGGTATTTTCGATAAAATTGTTCTACCTTGCAGGGTTCCGACTATTATGGCTTGATGATTATTCGTTTAATTTATTTTGTCATGATTGTTGGTTTTATTAAACTCTCGGACATGTCGAGATTCGTTTTTGGTGGTGAATGCTTGTAATAGTAAAAATTCGGGGGTTGACCGAATTTAGGATTTATTATTATTGTTCTATCTTTCTCCGGAAATTGTATAGGGTCGATTTCATGTATAGAATCGATACCGGATAGTGTAAAATTAAATTGTAATTTATTTTGCGTTGGATCGATGCCGAGACGACCGCCGGAGAAGACATGTGACGAAGGAGATGATCCAGAGGGTGAACGGGACAAGGATCGACCATCCCCATGGTCGATCCATGAGGATCGATCGACCCTAGCCGGAAGAGGGGCTGCCCGCGGGAGTTCCGGCCACGCCAGCCACCAAGGGAGGTGGCGCGTGGGCTGGGCGGCGGCGGCACCTAGGCGAAGGTCGATGGTGGCGCGGGGATCCCCACCCCGCGCTATCCCGGTCCGGTGATTCTACTTTCCTAATTAATTCGTTTTTCCTATTTGAGTTTTTTTTTTTTTTTTTTGGGAATTCTCATGGATTAGGAAAAGAATTAATTGGAATTAATTTTATTTCCTTATTCTATTATGGAAGTCTTCTAGAGTATTCCGAGTTCTACTTAGAATAGGATCCTAGAGATTTAATAGAATTGGAAAGGAATAAAAGTTAATTTAGGATTGATTTATTTCCTAATTGATTATTCCTATTTTATGGGAATTTTCATAGTAATGGAAATTAATTAATCTTGGAATGTAGAAGAGTCCCAAATTATTTTATTTCCTTATTTCATTATAGAGTCTTCTAGAATATTCCAAGTGGGTTTTGGATAGATTATTCTAGAGATTTAATGAAGTAGAAAAGGAAAATAAAATAAATAAAAAATATTAATAATATTTAATTTTATTTTTGATTTATTCAATTGACTTAATTATTATTAATTAAGTATCTTTTGGATTTATTAAAAATAAATATATTTAAATATTGAAAATTAATATTCTCGTCACATGGAGCATTCAAGAACGAAGACTGAAGACTAGAAGATGCGTACGGAGAAGGAGTAAAGCCATAATAGTCGGAAAATAATATTCTAGTATGATTTTGACTATGTGATACTATGTGCTTTATTACTTGTATGCATGCTATATGTGTTTATTTTATGCACTAGATAGCGTATCCCTTTATTGTAAAAAGCAAAGTGGGAGAGGGTATGGAAACATACCCATGGTCTCCATTGCTGCTCTCTTGGTGACTTTTATAAACTTTTGAAGTTTATATAGATAAGTTATTGGAGGAGAGTTCTTGTAATTCCTCTTACGAGAAACATTGATTAAGTTTATCAAACAATGCCTAATTTGTCTTTCCAAAGCTGATTTCAAGTCGACTCATTCTCACCCCGGGGAGTGGAATAGAGCCAGAGCCACTTGGTCATGTAGAGGACACAAATTAGAGACCTTCGTACCATTCTTTGATAGATGGATCGATTGTCTGCTCGGCTCCCTCATTTATGAGAGATAGGGTTGTTCGCATGGTGAATCACTGGTTAGAAACTTCGAGTTTCACTTATGATTCTCCACGTCTTGATTTACAAGATTGAATGGATCAAGTAATTGGGAGTCAATTATAAAAGTCTCTTGGTGTAGTAAACGTCCACACCACGTGGCTTGCTATGTTGACGGATTTTGGATTAATTGATGTAGACAGTTGTAAGAAATTGTGAAGAGTTGTGAAGTTATCGTAAACGTCCACACCACGTGGCTTGCGGTAATGTAGCAATTCCAAGCGATTTATTTTGGTGCTGAGTAATGGTTTACACTTAGATACGCCTTATAGTATTCCTCCCCACGAGGTTCCGCTATAAGTGATGTATGACCAAAGAAAATCTAATTGCTAAGTCATTTGGGTGGGTAAACGTCCACACCTCGTGGCTTGCCTTACCTGATGGGATTTTAGAGGCGATTAGTGATTTAATGATATTATTTAAGGGAGATAATATCGGATATTAAATTGTTTGTTTGTTTTATGTGCTTATAGGTTAAGAATGACTGTGACCCCACTTTGTGATATACTTAAAGATGAAAACTCACTGGTTCCATATAGTAATGGTTGGGAACGAAATCTGGACATTGTCCAGACTGTTGAGCCTTCTATATCCACTGTTGTTGTCCCAACTCATGAGGACATTTGGAATGACCTCAGAATGATGTTGAAACATAGTGTGGAAGCCGGACAAGAAGTGATTAACATACTCTATAAATTCAGTCCTCTTGAGGAATCATTTAAAAACGATTTCAAAAGAGCGGAACTTATAAGTATGGTCAGAAAATCACAAGCTCTTGTGGCTAAGATGGAAGTGCAAGCAAAGAAGCCCAGTGGTTCCAAACCACGGAATGGGAAGAGCAATCCACGAGGCAAGTGCTATAGATGCAAGCAGTCTGGGCACTGGAGGTCTGATTGTCCTCTCATCAAAAGTACGAAATTTTCCTTAGTCACTGAAACATTATCAGTGGTGTTATCTACCAGCACCTGGTGTGTAGATACGGGGGCCACTGATCATGTCTGCAATTCATTGCAGTGGTTCCAGGAAACCCGGAGACTTAGAGAGGGAGAGATCGTGGTCTACATGGGCAATGCCGCGAGGGTGGCGGCTGTTGCAGTGGGAGACGTTCACTTACGCTTTAGTAGTGATAGGGTTTTAGTTTTACATAATTGTTTTTATGTACCCAACTTTAGAAAGAATTTAATTTCGGTTTCTAAACTTATTATGAATGGATATTCTGTTTCTTTTGACCACTCGGTGATCATAAGAAGAAATAGTGAGATTATCTGTTCTGGTACATTAGTAGACGATTTGTATGTGCTAAACCCTGAGTCTAACACGATGCAACTAACCGAGAGTAATAACACATCTACGAACACCAATAAGAGAAAGGAACCTTCTAAGATGAATCAATTATACTTGTGGCATCTGAGGCTAGGTCATATAAACTCGAATAGGCTTCAAAGGTTGAAAGCTGATGGTCTAATCAGCGATGTTGAAGGAGAGGACCTTCCAACCTGCGAATCCTGTTTAGAGGGTAAAATGACCAAGCGTCCTTTTTCTGGTAAAGGACGAAGAGCTGAACAAGTATTGGATTTGATTCACTCTGATGTATGCGGACCTATTTCTACTCAGGCAAGGGGAGGGTACGAGTACTTCATCACTTTCACTGATGATTACTCAAGATATGGATATGTATGATGTAGTAGTATACTTAATGTCTAGATTTGAGTATTCTGAACTCTATGTACACTTTCATTTACCTATTTATAATAAACATTCATTTGCTGTTAATTATTATTAATTAAATAAATGCAAATTATAGTCATGGATTTCATACGTTGTAGTTAGTATGGTGTGCATGGGCACACAGAAGATCATACTATCGGTTACTCGTATTTAATCGAACAGATGCTCACGACCTAGATGGACACGGACCAATCCATCGGTATAGTCGTTGTGTGAAAGAGAAAATAATTTATCTTAATTATTTTATCACACTTGTACACTTGGTGTATTGAGCGGATCGCTTGAGACTTATCAATTAGGATTGCTCTGTGATAATTGATTTAAGTCTCGGAGTATTTTATTCTTAATCCCTGAAACAATTGCGGGTGTGTATATTTAATATAAGTGACTTTGATTTTCCAAAGGAATTAACCGATTTAATTATTGGGTTAATTACCGGTTAAGTTGGGTCACTATATTTTATATATGGCATGCCGTGAATTCTTGAAGGGACAGTGTATCCCGGAAGGGTTGATAATATCCCCGAGATGAGCTCATAAGGATTTATTATGTAAACCTCGCGAGTGGATTTGTTCCCGCATAATAAATAAGGTTGAGTGGTACTATTCTCGGATATAAGAGATGAATAAATTTATTAAGCAATAAATAAATTTTATTCATGGATATTTAAATCTTAAATACACGGAATAAATAATACTAACCGGAGAAATATTATTCGATATAATATGGTTTAATATTGGGAGTGCAATTAATTTATATAGTGGAAAATAAATTAATTAATATTGATAAGGATTAATGGACTTGAGCATTGGGCTCAATTTAATCTTCAATATTAGAAGCCCAATATTCCACCTCCTTTTGATCCCCTACGTAGCCTATAAAAGCACTACATGGCCTTCATAAATAAACAAGACAAGAATATCATTATTTGATAGTTCTAGAGAGTTGAAGGAGATCCATAAGGAGTTCGATAGATCGTCGCCCACCCGACGTTCGAACGAAGTGCAAGGAATACGTGGGAAGATTCAAAGGTGTTTGATTTCGTTTCTCCGAACAACGAATCGAAGGTATAATATCTAAACTCCCTCGATATTTAATTGATTCGATTTATCGTGAAATACCGTAGAACGCAAGATCTGAAAGTTCGAACCCAGATTAGACGAACGATCACGCGGTGGTGGCGAAGCCACCGGACCGCGGGATCGCCCGCTAGGGTTTCGGCGGGGCGAGGAGTCGAACCCTCGGCTGGAGCCGAGGGCTTGCGATCGATCATCGAGATCGATCGCTGGGCACGGGCTGGTGCCGTGCCCGACCCCACCACGATGGTGGGGACCTCCCATGCGGCGGCGAGTCTCCGGACTCGCCGCGAGGCTGCTGTTAGCAGCCCACCCCAACCGATCGCGGCGGCGCGATCGGGATCGCATGAACCCCGCGACGCGGGGGTTCGGTCGGGGGCAGTCGTGCGCCTTCGGGTGCATGGTTTCCTCGGCTGGACTCCGGCGCGTTCGTCGGCGTTCGTGTGATCTCCGGCGAAGGGTTTGATCGGGTTATTGGTTTCTGCATAATTTTTAATAACCCGGGATGTCAAATTCCAACAATGTATACCTGATGAGCCGCAAGAGCGAATCTTTTGGCAAGTTCAAAGAATTCAAGGCTCTTGTGGAGAACCTTCGTGGTAAGTCCATAAAGTGCCTGCGATCTGATCGCGGAGGCGAGTACCTGTCTGGAGAATTCAAGGCATACTTGGCAGAGAATGGGATTGAATCCCAACTGACTTCACCATATACTCCCCAGCAGAATGGTGTGTCAGAAAGAAGGAATAGGACTCTTATGGAAATGGTGCGATCAATGATGAGTTACTCGGACTTACCTATTATGTTCTGGGGACATGCCTTGGAAACGGCGGCGTATATCTTGAATAGGGTTCCAACCAAAACGGTACCAACAACACCCATGGAATTGTGGAGTGGGCGCAAGCCTAACTTGAGACACATTCGGATCTGGGGTTGTCCAGCACATGTGTTGCGACAAGGTGCCGATAAGTTAGAACCTAGATCAGAATTACGGCTGTTTGTAGGATACCCGAAAGGAACTAAAGGTGGCATGTTCTATAGTCCTAAGGAACAGAAGATCGTTATAAGTACTAACGCTCGGTTCTTAGAGGAAGACTATATCATGGACCACAAGCCCAAAAGTGACATAATACTCGATGAGTTGAAAGGAGACAAGGAAGACTTAGATACAGCCGAACCGAGTGTAGATACACCACTAGAACCTGCACCTAATACTGTCACTGTTAATACACCGGAACACCGTCGTAGTGGGAGGGTTGTTAAACAACCAGATAGATGGATTGGACTGGGTGAGTCTTCGGACTCTGGACCTGGAGTTCATGAAATCGATCCCTGGACCTATGATGAGGCGGTACAAGATATAGATGCGCCTTCTTGGAAGAAAGCGATGAAATCCGAAATAGAATCTATGGATTCTAATAAAGTCTGGGATCTTGTAGAACCACCAAACGGCGTAAAGCCAATTGGGTGTAAATGGGTCTACAAGAGAAAGAGAGGATCTGACGGAAAGGTTGAAACCTTTAAAGCTCGGCTTGTTGCGAAAGGATATACTCAGAAAGAGGGAATCGATTATGAGGAGACCTTCTCGCCGGTAGCCAAGATAAAGTCGATCCGGATTCTCCTATCCATAGCATCCCATATGGATTATGAGGTGTGGCAAATGGATGTCAAGACAGCTTTCCTAAATGGAAGTCTTGACGAGACGATTTATATGAAACAGCCAGAAGGATTCATTGCTAAGGGGCGAGATCATCTAGTGTGCAAGCTTAATCGATCCATTTATGGATTGAAACAAGCCTCGAGATCGTGGAACCTGCGGTTTGATGAAGTAGTCCAATCTTTTGGATTCATTCAAAGCATGGACGAATCGTGTGTGTATTGGAAACGTGATGGAAAGAAGGTGGTGTTCCTCGTGCTTTATGTAGACGACATACTTCTCATTGGCAACAGTGTAAAGATGTTATCAGACATAAAGGAATGGTTGTCTAGACAATTCGATATGAAAGATTTGGGAGAAGTTGGACATGTTCTAGGGATCAAAGTTATAAGGGATCGCCGAAATAGAACATTGTACCTTTCCCAGCAATCTTACATAAATACGATTCTAGCTCGTTTTAACATGCAAGATTCCAAGAAGGGTGATCTGCCCTTCAGTAAAGGAACTTATCTTTCTAAGGAGATGTGTCCTCAGACACAGAAGGAGAAAGATGAAATGAAAGCGGTTCCCTACGCTTCGGCTGTGGGAAGCTTAATGTATGCAATGTTATGTACGAGGCCTGATATCTGTTATTCGGTTGGCATAGTGGCAAGATATCAGAGTAATCCTGGAAAGGCTCATTGGACTGCCGTAAAGAGCATTTTCAAGTATTTGCGAAATACTAAGGATTATGTTCTGAGATACGGAGCAGGCAATCTGATTCCTTTGGGTTACACAGATTCGGATTTCCAAGCTGATAAGGACCGGCGAAAGTCGACATCAGGCTATGTGTACACTTTGGGAGGTGGAGTCGTATCATGGAAGAGTGTTAAGAAAAAGTGCATTTCAGACTCTACCATGGAAGCTGAATATGTTGCAGCCTCAGAGGCAGCGAAAGAGTCAGTTTGGTTCCTTAATTTCCTCCAGGACTTAGATGTGATTCCGAGTTTGCCCAAGGCTATGACAATTTATTGTGACAATAGCGGTGCAGTGGCAAACAGTAAGGAACCACGGTCCCATAGTGCTACGAAACACATAGAGCGCAAGTACCACCTGATTCGAGACATCGTCAAGAGGGGCGATGCAGTAGTCACCAAGATAGCTTTGGAGGACAACCTAGCGGACCCTTTCACCAAGATACTTCCTAAGGAAGTATATTTCAAGCACTTGGAGGGTTTGGGAGTCATAAGTTTGGAAGATAAGACTAGACCTTAGTATAACTGGGAGATTGATGGAGTAGTATACTTAATGTCTAGATTTGAGTATTCTGAACTCTATGTACACTTTCATTTACCTATTTATAATAAACATTCATTTGCTGTTAATTATTATTAATTAAATAAATGCAAATTATAGTCCTGGATTTCATACGTTGTAGTTAGTATGGTGTGCATGGGCACACAGAAGATTATACTATCGGTTACTCGTATTTAATCGAACAGATGCTCACGACCTAGATGGACACGGACCAATCCATCGGTATAGTCGTTGTGTGAAAGAGAAAATAATTTATCTTAATTATTTTATCACACTTGTACACTTGGTGTATTGAGCGGATCGCTTGAGACTTATCAATTAGGATTGCTCTGTGATAATTGATTTAAGTCTCGGAGTATTTTATTCTTAATCCCTGAAACAATTGCGGGTGTGTATATTTAATATAAGTGACTTTGATTTTCCAAAGGAATTAACCGATTTAATTATTGGGTTAATTACCGGTTAAGTTGGGTCACTATATTTTATATATGGCATGCCG
The DNA here is from genome assembly GCA_954870475.1 of Euphrasia confusa. Taxonomy (NCBI): domain Eukaryota; kingdom Viridiplantae; phylum Streptophyta; class Magnoliopsida; order Lamiales; family Orobanchaceae; genus Euphrasia; species Euphrasia confusa. Next base: position 16,191,776 of record OX940958.1, read on the forward strand.
TGAATTCTTGAAGGGACAGTGTATCCCGGAAGGGTTGATAATATCCCCGAGATGAGCTCATAAGGATTTATTATGTAAACCTCGCGAGTGGATTTGTTCTCGCATAATAAATAAGGTTGAGTGGTACTATTCTCGGATATAAGAGATGAATAAATTTATTAAGCAATAAATAAATTTTATTCATGGATATTTAAATCTTAAATACACGGAATAAATAATACTAACCGGAGAAATATTATTCGATATAATATGGTTTAATATTGGGAGTGCAATTAATTTATATAGTGGAAAATAAATTAATTAATATTGATAAGGATTAATGGACTTGAGCATTGGGCTCAATTTAATCTTCAATATTAGAAGCCCAATATTCCACCTCCTTTTGATCCCCTATGTTGGGATATGTCCTTCGATCCTACGTGTGCAATCGATAAAGTCATAAGGTTGTCTATGGATGTTAAATGATTATTTGATAATATTAAATTGTTGGGAACAATATAATATTGATCAATAAATCATACCTACAGGGTCACACACGGACTCAAATATGATGTACGATGCTTGTTAATTATATTGATTTAGAATCAATATTTACGTGAATTTATATGCATGCATGGGATGCATTGCATGGCTTGCATGGATGCATGTCACATAGTGTGACATGGCATGCCACACAAGCAAGAGAGACCACATCTTATGCCATTGTGGCATAGTGATGTGTACTTGACCTTTCATCTCCCCATTACCCACCCATTATGTGATATAATGGTTCATATTCATTATGGGGGTTACAAGAGGGTAATGGAGATGGAAATGAAGGTATTAAGTAGTGAAAATCTGATTTTCACAATAACTTAATCACCACCCACAAAATTCACAAGTGAAGGAGAGAAAAGAGAGTGTTCTTGGAGAACCACTTCATGCAAGCAAGGTGTTCATCATCCGGGTTCGTGTGCAACACGTAGAGGCCGGGCCATTTGTGCGGCTTCAACATCCGGGCGATCTAGACAAGAAGAGTGACGAGGTCATTCTCAAGGCTGATCCATGAAGGTGGTTCAATCGACTCAACACCACCTTCATCAACATCAACGAGGCACGCTACACCGGTTGTAAGTGTTCTTGTTAATCTCTCTCTCTATATATATATATTGGATATATATATATATATATATATATATATATATATATAAATATGTGTCTATACATATTTGTGTGCACTAAGATCATGGCATAGTAGATCTATTGCTTTACACGCTTCCGCACACACGGTATATCGATCGGATCGGTATACCGGTACCTACAATTGGTATCATAGCCAGGTTTCGTGCACACTTTTGTGTTGGACACAAGAAGTTTAATCAACATAATTGGATTAATTGTTTAATTGTGATTATGTGATTAGATGTAAGGCCGGCCACCGTTAGTGGTCGGGTGAATGAATTCGTCGTTTTTTACGTTTCGATTGGCCATAGTCTTTTGAGGGCTGCGTCCCTTGGAATCAATTGTAATAGATAGGTTTTTCTATTATATTTGTATTGTACTACTTGTAAGCGATGGACTTAGTCCATGGTTCGATGGAGGATCTCGGCTCTCTGGCGAAAACGAGAAGAAACGAAGCAAAACGAAGCAAAACGGACAAAACCGGGCTGCTGGAGCCAAACGGCGGGCGCCGTTGTAGCTCCAGCGGGCGCTGTTTTGTTTCGGCGGGCGCCGTTTTGGAAACGGCGACCGCCGAAAGCCCTTTTTCTTGGCAGATTGTTCCCGGACCTTTCGGCGGGCGTCGTTTTGGAAACGGCGACCGCCGGTGGTGTTCAGCGACCGCTGGTTGTGAAACGGCGGGCGCTGTTCGTGGTTTTATGGGTACGGAATAGATTTGACCAAAATCGGAGGGCACGGAACTAAAACGGAGGGCGAGGACCAGTCCAGAAGATGTTCAAGGCTTTTGTTGTTATTTTAATCTTTTCGTTTGAGAGTTGTGAGGTTCTAGGGGCCTTTCGATTTCGTATTTATTTGCTTTGCTAGTTATAGGTTGTTTTATGTTATAAATTTTCAACTTACATATAAACAAACCTATGCATGCAAGTTCCCAAAAATAATGAGTATAATGTCTTGTCCAAAACGTCACACTCATGAAGCCCTCGATCATAAGTTGGTAGGTCCGCCTCAGCGGGGTACTACTTGTTATCTTGGGATAAGTGGGAGTAAGGGTTAGACCCTTACACGTGAGTTTGGTTTTCTCATCTATAGATCCACTGCAGGCGTGGCTATCGAGACATGAGATAAGAATGTGATTCTTATCGACCGAGAATGACATTAGATGTCATTGACATGGGATGTCTTCCTATCTTGGTTTTCTTAAGTGCGGACTCAGTCGGCTTAAGGATTCGCAAGAAGAGGGTCTTGGGATCGCTTTGTTCAAGGGAACAACGATATTAGATATCGATTGAACAAAATGGAATAAATAAGTAACTTGTTAGACAACCTTATTTGTTTACCGCTTTGTGGATGTTTACATACTTTATTTATCTTTCTTTTGTAGTTTATCATGTTAATTTCAACTCGATTCAAGTTTGGTTCAATTCTTGATTATGAAAAATTGAACAACATAAATTTTCTTGATTCACAACATAATTCGAGGATGGTCCTCAAATACGAAGACAATGAAAATGTGTTAGATAACCACATCCTAAGATATCATTGAACAACTCAATAGCATGTTCGGGGAATATGCTAAGATTGAGCGGTTCGGTATGACCAGGGTCATTGCTTCAGCTAGGCTGGAAAAATGGAAATCTATGGAATCACATGTGCAACAAATGATTGGATTATTTGTTTCAAGTGACCGCCTAGATTTTTCCTATGATGATTATTTGGCAACCGATTTCATACTTCAATCTCATGATGGTTATAATGCCTTTAGGCTAAATTTTCCATATGAATGGTTTGAAGAAATCGCTTCGTGAGCTCCACGGGATGCTCAAGGCTGCTGAGCCGGCGATAGAGAAGGACCCTAAGAGGGAAATTCTTATGATATAGGATAGGGTATTCAAAAGAGCATGGGCAAGAAGGCTACTAGGGTTCCTAGGGAATCTCAATGCGTCTACTGCAAAAGTGTTGGACACTACTTGCAAACATATAAAAGTTCATATTTTATTCAATTTCAAAACAAATGCCTAATTTGTCTTTCATTTGATGGATTATAAGGTTAGGATTATTTACACCTCGGGGAGTGATTTAATCCAAAACACTTAAGTTCATCAATGACACAAATTAGAGACTTTCGAGCCATTGGATGGCGTGAATCGATTGTCTGGTTGGCTCCCTCATATTTTATGAGAGATAGGGCTTCAATTGCATGATAATATCGCTGGTTAGAAAACTTCAATTTTTCACTTACGATTTATCACATTTTGACATTGAGATAATTTTGAATGGAAATTTGAATGAGATTCAATTATTGGGAATAATTGAATTTGCCCAAAGCTCAAAGAAGATGTGAAGAACGGGGTTGCTTCATCTTCAAGTATTAATGATATAGACATTAAACTTCACAAATTCTACTTCTTGGGTATTGGATGCAAAATGTGGTTCTCACATTTTATGTGGAGGAACTACATAGAAGTATAAGTTTGGTGAATAGAGATGTCGATCTACGGGCAAGAAATGGAGCGAAGGTCGCTGCATTAGCCGTATGATCATATGATGTTGTTTTGCCTTATGGCCCTGTTTTAGTATTATAACTATGTAATTTCGTACCTTCAATAAACAATGAATATTGGTTCAGTATTAGATACTGATGGATTAGTTTTTCACTATTAAATAGTTTGGTAACTATTTTAATTGTGAATTATTCTTTGTTTTGGTACGATTATTATATTGTTTATGTATACTTTAAACTTGACAAATCATATATATCATTAAGACCAAAGACCAAGTCGAATAAGTATCGATGAGACATAACTGAAACATTGTTGATTAGATCAAATCAAAATCTAAACATTTAACGAAGCTTCTTTTAGAAGGAATTTTAGAATCATTTGACTTGGAGTCATTTGATACATGTGAATGATGTGTGATTGAAAAGATAACAATGTCATCTTTCTTGGAGAAAGGAGAACATGTGAGTAATTAGGGATGATCCATACTGATGTATGTGGAACCTATTAGTTCACAAGCACATGAAGGTTATGTTTCGGAAAAGAGAAAACAAACTATATTAGATATAGTTCGACCATTCGATGAGAGGTCTAAATGAACTACTGGTCTCTTTTGGGAACACACAATTCAAATTTCAACTTATACACTGAATAGGAAGCTGTCAAAAGCTGTGGATAAGACACCATACTAGGTATGGAAAGGGAGGGTCCCTAAATTGTTTTCATCAAAATTTGAGGTTCTAAAAGCTTCTCTGACGAGATTTATCTCTATAGAGCTTGAACTCAAATGGGATAAAAGTTTCTTTATGGTATCCATAAGAAACTCGAGGGTACAACTTCTACGATCTATCTGAGAACAATATTTTGTTGCTCGAGATAGTGATTTTCTTGAAAAGAGTTATCTTTCCTAGAAATTCAGTGGGAGCTCGGTTGTCTTGAACGAGGTTCAAGTGAAACAACTAACGATGAATACTCAAGACTGGGTTGAGAGTATTCCTATGGTTTTGGAAACCATACCAGCTCTCGTAGGTCCGAAAGGCATAAATCTATCTCTATTATTCAAATACTTAGATATTGTGACCAATGAGAGATATGAATTCATGCTTTCGGAAAGCGGTGAACCTTCGACCTAATTCCAAGCTATGACGAGTCCAGCTACTGAAAATTGGCATGGTGCCATGAAATCTGAGATGATATCAATATCTGATAATCAAGTTTGGAACTTGATATATTTGCATCACAGGGTTAGACCCAATGAATGCTAATAGATCTTTAAGATCTAAACAGACAGATGGAAAACCTAGGGTTTTCAAAGCAAGGTTTATGGTAAAAGTTTTATTCACGAGGTGGATTATGGAAAAAACTTTCACCAATTGCTTTGATTAAATCATTCAGATTATCTTAGCCATTACTACTCATCTTGATAATGAGTTATGGTAATATTGGATGTTAAAACTAACTTCTTGAATTGGATTCTAGAAGAGGCTTGTTTTAACACAGCCAAAGAGTTTTATCGATCTTAATAAGGCTGAGAAATTATGCAAGCTTATAGTTCTATTTATGGAATAAAGAATGCATATCGAAGTAGCAATCTTCAGTTCAATGAATCCATACTGGGATTTGGATTTCAGAGGAACTCGGAAGAGTCTTGTTTTACAAGAAGATCAGTGGGAGTTACGTTGTATTAATTGTGTTGTATGTCGGTGACATACTCCTTATTGGAAACAATGTTTCTATGCTTAATTCTATTAAAGAATGGCTTGGGAATTGTTTTTCAATGAAGGATCTTGGAGAAGCACAGTACATATTGGGCATCAAGATCTGTCGGAACAGATCGAAAATGATGTTTGGACTTAGTCAAGTGACCTATTTTTATAAGGTACTTGATAAGTTCAGGATGAAAGACGCCAAAAAGGGTCTCATTCCAATGAGTCATGGCACATCTCTTAGCAAGATGCAAGGCCCTACGGGACTTGATGAGCAAAAGAGGATGGAAAACATTCCTTATGCTTTGGCAATAGGGTCTATAATGTATGCCATGATATGTACACGACCGGACGTATCATATGCTTTGAGCATGACGAGTCAGTTTCAAGGAAATCCAGGTGAGGCGCGTTAGACTGCGACCAAGAATATTCTTATGTACCTTAGATGGACAAAAGAATTTTGTTGTCTTTGGAAGACAAAAAGAGTTGATATTAACAAGTTGTTTGAATGCTAACTTCAAAACAAACTAAGATAATTTCCGATTTTAATCTGGTTATATCTTTTGTCTGGTTAGAGGTGATATTTGCTGGAATAGTTCCATGCAATGCAATATAGCTGATTAAACTACAAAAGCTGAGCACAGTATTGCATTGGATGCAGTAATGTTGGCAGTTAGGATTTGAAAGTTCTTGAATGAACTAGGTGGCGTAACTAGCTCAGCCCATCCGATAGTTCTCTATTTATAGTAGAGTTATCGCGCAAGCCAATGAGTTAGGAAGCACCACAAGTCTAAAACTGGTGCTTAGGAAGCACCACAAGTCTAAAACTGGTGCTTAGGAAGCAGCACAAGTCTAAAACTGGTGCTCAGGAAGTTCCACATTATCTGGGAGATAGTTTTGTGGAGACATCGAGATAATAAATTTGCAACTTTTGGTAAGGTTGCAAACCCGCTTTCTAAACCTCTCCAGCAGTTTAAGCTTGAGGCTTTCACGACTGCAATAGAAATCAGACATCTTAGAGATGGGTTGTGATTTCTATTACTGTATTAGATACTTTTGGAGATTTGGTAGACATTCACTCATATGTATAATACATATTTCTTCATATAAATATGGTTTAATTTATATGAATTGTCCAAATGATTAAGTAATATCGATTGGGTTATGAGGTCGACTTACCGCATAATGAAGTCCCAATGGTTGAACTGATATACTTGAATCATATGCTTGTTCCTAGTTCGTATAATCGAGTACGGACAAACCGATAATACAAAGAACTAGATTGTAATGTGTACTATAGCGCCGCTTCATGGGCTAGTGATGTGGGACATCGAGTACAATTACATAGATATTAGCTGGGAGCTAATGATCGAACAGACCCGACTGGAATAGTATTTAAGATTTCGAGTCATAATACTATTTCATTGACTGTCGAGCAATTTCCTCTGACCTGAGTAGTCCAGAGTGATTCCATTGTGAAATGATGTACTTTGATACAAGTAAACGCCTTTCGTAAAAGGAGGTTATAAAACTTGTTATTGGGTATATCAGGAAGCAAGTGGGAGAGCTTGGATTGACAAGATGGGATTGTCCTCCATTTTATAATGGGAAACATGTCTTACCGGCCACTTGGAGAGTCGAGACTGTGGAAAATACGTGGCCACGTCCAGATTCGTATCATAGTGATAAATCTGGTTTTACAGTCTGTCTCAAAGTCCAAGAAAGGTTTGAACCGATTGAGGATGACTCGAGTCTTGCCTCAAGTTCAAACTTAGACATAAAGTGACAAAAGGAAGTTGGCAGCACACTGGCTCTGAAGGCCAAGTGGGAGATTGTTGGGATATGTCCTTCGATCCTACGTGTGCAATCGATAAAGTCATAAGGTTGTCTATGGATGTTAAATGATTATTTGATAATATTAAATTGTTGGGAACAATATAATATTGATCAATAAATCATACCTACAGGGTCACACACGGACTCAAAGATGATGTACGATGCTTGTTAATTATATTGATTTAGAATCAATATTTACGTGAATTTATATGCATGCATGGGATGCATTGCATGGCTTGCATGGATGCATGTCACATAGTGTGACATGGCATGCCACACAAGCAAGAGAGACCACATCTTATGCCATTGTGGCATAGTGATGTGTACTTGACCTTTCATCTCCCCATTACCCACCCATTATGTGATATAATGGTGCATATTCATTATGGGGGTTACAAGAGGGTAATGGAGATGGAAATGAAGGTATTAAGTAGTGAAAATCTGATTTTCACAATAACTTAATCACCACCCACGAAATTCACAAGTGAAGGAGAGAAAAGAGAGTGTTCTTGGAGAACCACTTCATGCAAGCAAGGTGTTCATCATCCGGGTTCGTGTGCAACACGTAGAGGCCGGGCCATTTGTGCGGCTTCAACATCCGGGCGATCTAGACAAGAAGAGTGACGAGGTCATTCTCAAGGCTGATCCATGAAGGTGGTTCAATCGACTCAACACCACCTTCATCAACATCAACGAGGCACGCTACACCGGTTGTAAGTGTTCTTGTTAATCTCTCTCTATATATATATATATTGGATATATATATATATATATAAATATGTGTCTATACATATTTGTGTGCACTAAGATCATGGCATAGTAGATCTATTGCTTTACACGCTTCCGCACACACGGTATATCGATCGGATCGGTATACCGGTACCTACACCCTACGTAGCCTATAAAAGCACTACATGGCCTTCATAAATAAACAAGACAAGAATATCATTATTTGATAGTTCTAGAGAGTTGAAGGAGATCCATAAGGAGTTCGTGTTGGAAATCGATATCCCGGAATTAATAAATTTAAATAAATAAATTATCTAATTAATTCCGACCGAAATCCTTTGGAGATCGAATATCCGGATTGTCAAATTGCGGAACGACAACTCCAATCGACTCCCGGTTGCCGGAACATCCCGCCACGAACCACCACGAAGCCGGACTCAACCAAACAAGCCGCCGCGGGGATAGCCCGTGGCTGTCCGGTCGAGCCCCCGCATGGGGCTCGCGGCTGTACACGGCAGCCGCCTAGGGCTGCCCTTGGCAGCCCCTTATGCACGCCCAGCTGCCCCCGGTGATCGCACGACCAGCCACGGTCGAACCGTGGCTTGCGATCACCATCAGCCAACCGCCGCGCGAGCGGCGGTCCAGCCGCGCAAGCGGCGTCGCCCCGCCGGAGCGGAGCTCATGCCGCGCGAGCGGGGCTGCTCCAGCAGCCCGCTGGATGTGCACGGGCGATCGAGCTCGTGCTCGATCGAGTCTCGGCGTCCAGCCGAGACTCACGCCCTTCGACCCCTCCTAGGCGAGCCGACGATCCGCCGGCGGTCCGGTGGTCTTCGACCACCACCGCTCGGTTCGTCCTCGTCTTGGGTCTCGTTCTCGGATCTTGGTTCATGAATATTCTCACGATAATTAAACGATAAAATCATAAAGAGGGTTTTACGATTTACCTCGTTCTCGTTGTTCGGAAAAACGTAGAACTCAATTTGACGACCTTGAGATCTTCCCACGTATTCCTTGCACTAGCTCGGACGTCGTGTGGGCGACGATCTACCGAACTCCATGGATCTCCCTCTCTACTTTCTCTCTCTAGAATTGTGATCTTCAAGTTATGAGAATAGAGAAGACCATGTAGTGCTTTTATAGGCTACGTAGGGGATCTTAAGGAGGTGGAATATTGGGCTTCCAATATTGAAGATTAAATTGAGCCCAATGCTCAAGTTCATTAATCCTTATCAATATTAATTAATTCTATTTTCCACTATATAAAATTAATTGCACTCCCAATATTAAACCATATTATATCAAATAATATTTCTCCGGTAGTATTATTTATTCCGTGTATTTAAGATATAAATATCCATGAATAAAATTAATTTATTGCTAATTAATTTATTCATCTCTTTTATCCGAGACTAGTACCATTCAACCTTAATTATTATGCGGAACGAATCCACCTGCAGGGTTTACATAATAATTCCTTATGAACTCATCTCGGGGATATTATCAACCCTTACGGGATACACTTTCCCGTCAAGTATTCACGGCATGTCATATATAAAATATAGTGACCCAACTTAACCGGTAATTAACCCAATAATTAAATCGGTTAATTCCTTTGGTAAATCAAAGTCACTTATATTAAATATACACACCCGCAATAGTTTCGGGGATTAAGAATAAAATACACTGAGACTCGAATCGATTATCGCCGGCAATCCTAATCGATGAATCTCAACGATCCGCTCAATACACCAAGTGTACAAGTGTGATAAAATAATAAAGATAAATTATTTTCTCTCTCACACAACGACTATACCGATGGATTGGTCCGTGTCCATCTAGGTCGTGAGCAACTGTTTGATTAAATACGAGTAACCGATAGTATGATCTTCTGTGTGTCCATACAACACCATACTAACTACAACGTATAAAATCCAGGACTATGATTTGCATATATTTAATTATAAATAATTAAACGCAAATAATTGTTTATTTAATTAAATAGATTAGTGGCAATGGATCGTGAGTTTCCGTTACTTAAATCTAGACATTAAGTACACAACTCCAACAATCTCCCACTTGTACTAAGGTCTAGTCATTTCCTCCAAACTCCCGACTCCCATACTCATCACGTGCTTAAGTTGTACTTCCAAGAAGTACTATGTGAATGAGCACTCTAGGTTGCGCTCTGAAGTTATCTTGGTGACTACAGCGTCGTCTCCCTCGACGATGACTCGTATCAGGTGGTACTTGCACTATGTGTTATCTTACACTTATGGACTAGTGATTTCTTCCCATTTGCCATTGCACCGCTATTTACATAGCCTTTGGCAAATTAAGAATCACATCTAAGTCCCAGAGATTATCCCGGAGTTATACCAAAACTTCCGCTGCCTCTGAGGCCGCTATTTGGTTACCCATGGCAGAGTCCGAGAAGCATCGTGCTTATCACTCTTCCATGTTAAAACTCCTTCTCCTTTAATAGTGAAACACATAGCCTGATATCGACTTACACCGGTCCTCATTCGATTAGAAATCTAAGAGAATGTAATCCAAAGGAAAAACTCGTCTGCTTCGTAGTCTAGAACAGTACTTCGAAAGTACTTTTACGGCAGTCGAATATTCCTTTCCAGGATTACCTTGATATCCTCCCACTATGCTAACCGCATAGCCGATATCAGGTTCTTGTTTTCAACAATGCATTTATTAAGCTTTCCACACTCAAAGTGTAGGAAACTGCTTTCATTGCTTCTATCTCCTTTTGTGTTCCAAAACACATATCCTTAGATAGATGCATTCCGTCTCTGAAAGGTAACGAACCTTTCTCGGAATCTTGCATGTTAAAACGAACCATAATCATATATGTAAGATGTCCAGGAAAAGTACAATGTTCTTTCTAGAGATCCAAGATCTCAAGAATATGTCCAACTTCTTCTTTTATCTTTCATAATGATTCATCTAGACAACCATCATTTTATGTCTGATAACATCTTTACATTGTTGCCAATGATAAGAGTGTCATCTACATAAAACCTCCGAGAAACACCACCTTGTTTTCCATCACGTTTCCAATACACACAATTCGTCTATGCTTTTGATGAATCCATAAAATGGACTATCTCATCAATTTGCAAGTACCACGAACTCAATGCTTTGTTTCAATCCATAGATGGATCAACTAAGCTTGTACTCTAAATGATCTCGCCTCTTAGCAATAATCCTTATTGCTCTCCAAGAAGGCACATTTAGATCTAGTACGGCCTTCATGTAGATCCAGGGATCGATTTCATGTATACTAGGTCCAGAGTCCGAAGACTCTCCCAGTCTTATGAATATCTCCGGTTGTCCCACAACCTCCCACTACAATGGCATTCCGGTGTATAAACAGTGATAACAGTAGGTGCAGTTAGTGGTGTACCGCCACTCGGCTCGGCTGGTTCTAAGTCTTAATCTTTTTCTCTCATTTCAAAGTATTACGTCACCTTGGGCTTGTGGTTCATCATATAGTATTTCTCTAAGAACCGGGCGTTAGAACTTATAACGTCCTTCTAGTTCATAGTACTATTGAACACACGTCTTTTGTTCTTCTCGGACATTCTACAATCGCATTTGAATGCGCCGTTGTTTCCAGACATATCCATAGAACATAGGTAGTTCCGTATAACTCATCTTTTACTATCTCTATAAGAGTTCCATTTCTTATTATCAACACACCATTTCTACACAAGAGTGTATGGTGTAGTCATTTGGGATCAAATCCCAATCTCTGATTAGTATCCCATGCATTTCTCAGATAGGTACTTGCCTCCGCGATCAAATCGCAGGCTACAAATGGATATACCTTGATGGTTCTCCACAATAGCTTTGTGTCCATTGACTTGTCAAAACACTTGCTTTTGTGGCACATCAGGTATTCTAATCCATTTCTCGAGTAATCATCAAATGAAGTACTCGTACCTTATTGTCTGAGTAGACATAGGTCTGCATACATCAGAGTCAATCAATTCTTATACTTGTCCGGATCTTACATCTTATATCCATAAAGGATTGCTTAGTTATATTATCTTCTGTTGGAAATCGACTACCCGGGATGCGTTCGTTCGATCACTCGAACATCCGAACGATCCCAGTCGACCTCCAGGTCCGTTACTCCGTTCACGTGCCAGCCCGTGTCCCGATTCACGCCCAGCCATTGCCCCGAAGGACAACCGCGCGAACCAGAGCTGGCTGCCCGAAAAACAGCGAAACGGCGACCGCCGTTTGCCCTCCGGCGACCGCCGTTTGCCCTCCGGCGACCGCCGTTTGTCCGCGAACAGCAGCGCGACCTGCTGTTCCGAGCGCGTTTCCGGGTCGATTTTCCTCTTCCGACTACCGATCCGAAGGTCCTTGACCCCCAGTAGTCGAGGAACATGATCCACGACGCCCGGAACCCGATCTTAGATCCGATGTATTTTTAACGAAATAGAAAACGAAATGTATGCGGAATAAGGATTTCGATTTCTTATACCTTTGTCGCGTGATTCGGAGAAGCCGAATTGTTGAGACCACGAAGCCTTCCGGTGTATGTCTCTATCCCCGACGTTCAGCCGTTGAGTGGGCAACGATCCGCTGAACCTTCCTCTTCTCCTTTCTCTCTTGAACCCACCGTAGGAATAATATCCTCTGTCTCAGAAATATATTTGCGCAAGCAAAATTATTTCTACAGAATTATTACTGCGCTAATCTGAATTAATTAAGAAGAGGAAAATTAATTGCAAGCTTTTATTTTCTCTGCAGAATTAATTATAGCGGCGTAAGTAAGGTTTTGATCTTCTGTCTCAGAAATATAATTGCGCTAGCAATCAATTTCTCCAGAAAATAATAACAGCGCTAATCTATTTATTTTTACAGAAAAAATAATTGCGCAACAATTTATTTTTCTCCGCAAAAATAAAATAGCGGCGTTTCTTAGGTTTAGAGAAAGAGAGGGTGAGGTATTCATAGAGCTACACCAGGGACCTTATGGAAATTAATTATTAGGCTAAATTGCAATTTAATTAACTCGGCGTCCTAAAAGGCAAACCTTAATTAAATTCCACAATTTTAATTAAAATTAATTCCACTATAAAATTATAATTGAATTCCCAATAATTAATTTATATTATTTCAACAATAATAATTCCGCCGAATTACATATACGACTTTCCCCGTGTTTAAGATATCGTATGTCCACGAATTAACTTTAATTACTAATAATTAAATTAACTCGTTTCTTGTTATCCGAGACTAGTACCACTCATCCTTATTATCATGTGGAACGAATCCACCTGCAGGGTTTACATGATAAACTTTATGAGCTCATCTCGGGGACATCATCAACCCAATAAATGGGACACGGTTTCCTGTCTATAATCTATAGCATGCCGTGTGTACAATTTCGATTCCCAATTTACCGAGAATATTGACTAATCAATTAGTCTCACTCACTACTAAGTCAAAGAACCGAGAACTGGACACACGCACCTATAATTATATAGGGATTAGGAATTCGTATATCCGTAATATCTGAGGTCTAATTCGATTACTGCGATTAGTATAAATCGAACGCCCTCCCGTGGTCCTGCTCAATACACCAAGTGTACGAGTGTAACATGATAGTCAAGACCGACTATCTACCAGTCACACTACGACGTACCGATGGATTGTCCCTGTCCATCTACGTCGTGAGCTACTGTTCGATAGTATACAAGTAACCGACAGTATGATCTTCCGCGTGTCTCCTCACGCCATACTGTCTACAACGTATACATAAAGGACTATTGCATTAAATGCAATCATGCTTGAATCATATCTCGAATTAAGGTATAGATAAGGAGTTCTGTATTTTCACTAAACTAGACATTTAGAATACAACTCCATCAATCTCCCACTTATACTAAAAGTCTAGTCGCCCTCTCCCAAACATCAGATTCCCATAACCTCATCACGCCTACCCAACGCTTTCGCTGGAAGTGCCTCTGTGAACGGGTTTACCAGGCAATCCTCTCGATGCTATCTAGGTGACAACTGCATCGTCTTACTAGACGATCTCTCGAATCAGGTGGTACTTGTGCTCTACGTGTTATCTCCCACTGTGGACTCGTGGCATTTCAAGTTTTCCAATACCGCTATTCAAAATAGCTTTGGGTAAGCTAGAAACCACATCTAAGTCCCGTAGGAAGTTCTGGAGCCACACTGACCTTTTAACTGCCTCAGAGGCCGTTATCCTTTCAGTTTCCATGGTAGAGTCCGTAATGCATCGCTGCTTTACATTCTTCCATGTGACTGCTCCACTTCACAGTGAGAACACATAGCCTGACTTCGACTTTCGACTGTCCCTGTTTGATTTGGAAATCCAATTCTATGTAATCCAAAAGAAACAACTTGACTGCTTTGTAACTCAGAACATAATTCCTGGTCCTCTGCAGGAACCTAAACATGTTCTTTACATCAGTCGAGTGATCCTTTCCAGGATTACTATGATATCTCACCACCATGCCCACGGCATAGTAGATATCAGTCTCGTGCATAGCATTACATACATTAAGCTTCCCACCATTAAGGTGCAGGGAACTGCTTACTCTTCATCTATCTCCTTTATTGTGTCGGACACAAAACTTTAGTTAGACGAATTCCACATTTAAAAGGTGAAGACCTTTCTTGGAATTCTGTATGCTGCAACGAGTAAGAATTGTATTTATGTATGAGGCTCGAGATAAGTTCTATGTTCTTTTCTGGCGATCATTTATTACTTTGATCCCAAGAACATTCCCGACTTCTCCTAAGTCTCTTACATTGAATTACTCGGACAACCATCCCTTTATGTCCGATAACATCTTTCATATTGTTGCCAATTTAGAAGGATGTCGTCTACATAAAGAATGAGAAAACACCACATCTTTTCTGTCACTTCTTTATTACACTCAGGACCTAAACATGCCTTGAATGAATCCATGAAATGGATTTTCTCATAGGTCCGCATGTGTCCAAGATCTTGAAGCTTCCTTCAATCCTAAGATTGATTAAGCTTGCTTACCGAATGCTCTTGGCTCTTTTCGATGAATCTCTCTGGCTGTCCCACACAGATGGCCCCGTCAAGACTTCGATTTAGGAAATTTGTCTTGACTTCCATCTTCCATGTGAAGACAAAAGAATCCTGATTGACTTTTGCCAAGACTGAGCATCTTGATCTTTCAGCGTCTCGTCATAGATCCAGGGTTCGGCTTCATGTTCTCCAGGTAACAAGTCCGAAGACTCACCTATAAACATGAACCTGTTGGGTTGTCTAACAACCCTCCCACTACGACGACGCTCCGGTGTATCTTTAGTGACTAAAGATTATAGTAGTGAACTACTCAGTTAGGCTGCTTCTAAGTCTTGATCAGTCCCTCTAAGCACATTAAGTATTACTCTACTCTTGGCTTGTGATCTTGCATATATATAGTCCATGTCTAAGAACCGAACATTGATGCAATCAATGAACATCTGGTCCTTTGGACTATATTACATATCTCAATTCATTTTCTTAGGGTATCCTATAAACAGCCGAATATCAGTACAAGTTTCCAAAGGAATCAAGTTCAGGATAAACGCCGTTGTTTCCAAGCCATATCCCAAAAACGATTTAGGTAACTCCGAATGTCTACTTTCCCATATCTATAAGAGTCATATTCCTTCTTTACAACACATTATTTTGCCGAGGCATAAATGGTGTAGTCTGTTGGGAGTTATTCCCATTTTCTGATAAGTATGCCTTACTCCTCAAAGAGGTCTGCATATATCTGAGCGAATCAACTCTAGTACTTTCTTGGATCTTTTCCCTTTAACCGTAAAGGGTTGCTCGGTCATTAAAACTTCCAAGTATGATTCGAAGGTTGGAAGGTCCTTTCCTTCAACCTGGCTGAGTGGTCCATCAGCTTTCACCCTTTGAATCGTACTCAAGTTAAAATGATCTAGCCTAAGATTCCATAAGTACATTTGATTTATCCTAGAAGGATCTTACTCTTATTGGGGTTCGACATTGTGTTATTAGCTCCGGTCTGTTGCATCGTGGAAGAATACGGATTTATTATTAAATTGTCTATCAATATACCAGAATAGATAATATCCCCATTTCCTAAAGAAACGGAATATCTATTCTAAGCCAACTTAGAAATCCGAAATGAAATTTCTTTCTAAATGCCGGCACATAAAGACAATTTATTAGAACTAAAATCCTACCGTTAAAACATTTAACATCTCCCACTGCAACGGCTGTTACCTTAACATTATTTCCCATGTAGGTTACTACTTCTTCCTTTCTAAGTCTTCGGGTTTTCTGGAACCCCCGCATTTAAATGCAGACATGATTAGTGGTTTCCGTATTCACACACCAGGTACTGGTAGATAACACCACTAAACATGTTTCAGTGACTAAGGAGAAGTTAACTTCTAGTTGCTTTGAGAGGACAATCAAACTCCCAGTATCCAAACTGCTTACAACGGAAGCACTTACCCCTTGGGCTTGCTTTTCCCATTCCGTGGTCCAGATATATTAGGCCCACTGGGTTTCCATATTTTCTTCTTCTTCCTTTTGCCGCCCGAAGGCCTAGGAAGAGCCAATTTCTCAGCCACAAGTGTTTTGAGAGCCATTAAAGATTCCCTCAGCCGCTTGAAGTTCAACCAGGAGCTCCGCCATTGAATAAGACCTCTTATCCATGTTATATTTTAGGCGGAACTGCTCAAAACTTCTCGGCAGAGACTGGAGAACAAAATCAACCTGGGTTACCCCATTGATAATTGTTCCTAGAATCTCTATCTCATTAAGATAGCCCATCATTCTAAGAACGTGATCCCTCACGGGCGTTCTTTCCGACATGATGGCCGTCATGAGTTGCCTCATTTCACTTTGTCTGGCTGTCCTGTCCTGATAACCAAAAACTTCTTGAGGTTAAGCATCATATCATAGGTAATAGTCATGGCATGATCCTGATGTCGCAACACATTTGACATGAAAGTCATAATGTTGCTCCGCGTCATCTCATAACCTTGATCCATTTCCAATGAGCTTCCTTTCCTCAGTAGTGGAAGCATCATTTGGTTCAGCAGGTCAATTGACTTGGAGTACATATTTGTACTCCTCTACAGTTAGGACAATGTCCAAGTTTCTTTTCAAATCTATACAATCAGGTTCAGTGAGTTTGTTGACTTTTAATGGGAATAATACCATATAAAACAAACAATGAGTTTAATTCGATATCATTTCCCTTAAGTGATATCATTAAACTACCAATCATTTCCAAAATCCCATCAGACATAGCAAGCCACGTTCTTGTGGACGTTTACCAGTCCAAATGATTTTATGATTGGATTTCACTTCGGTCGTACATCATTATAGCAGTGAATCCGATGGGGAGGATACTATAAAGCGTACCTAAGTGTATACCATTTCTCAGTACTAAGTCCACCGCTCGGGAACTACATGTCCACCGCAAGCCACGTTCATGTGGACGTTTACGTTGACATGCGGTCCTCCACGACTTTCTATAACTGTCGAGCCTCAATTAATCCTAAAGTTCCGTTTCCATCTAGCAAGCCACGTTAGTGTGGACGTTTACTAAAACAAACAACTTTATTAATTGAATCCCATTTATTTAAATGTCATAGAGTCTCAATTAACCCAAAGTATCGTTTCCATTTAGCAAGCCACGATAGTGTGGACGTTTACTAAAACAAACAACTTTGTTAATTGACTCTTACATTTATTAAATTTCACAATTTTATTAATCAAAGCTTGATATCTCGTAAGTGAAACTCGAAGTTTCTAACCAGCGATCAATCATGCAATTGAGCCCTATCTCTCACTAGGTGAGGGAGCCAATCAGACAATCGATCTAGTCATCGAATGACTCGAATGTCTCTAATTTGTGTCATTGACATAACCAAGTGGCTCTGGCTCCATTCCACTCCCCGGGGTGAGAATGAGTCGACTTGAAATTAGTCTTTGAAAAACAAATTAGGCATTGCTTTTGAAAAATATAATTATTAAATTCTATAAGTGGAATTAATTTCGAATTTTGATCCAGTGATATCCGTGTATCGACTTTATCCGATAGGGAGGATGACACTAAAGCCAACTCGTAAGTCAATACACATCACATTCAAAACAGAGAATGGAGACCGCGGGATTGTTTCCAATCCCTCTCCCACTTAGTATTTTACGATAAGGGATAACATGCATTAATAATTTAAGCATAATAATAAACACGTAAATCACATAAAAGCAATTAACGTGGCCCCGATTATTATGGCCTTAAATATTTTCCAATGCACGTCTCTTGGAACTTCATCTCGTTGCTCGTCTCGATCTCGGTCCACCACCGACTCGCTCGAGGGTCAAGAGACGAACTCCTCCCACTGGAGCCTCGTCTCGAGCCTCGTTGATTCGTCCGTGGGGTCGAACGAACCGCAGCCCCGCTGCTGCCCGTCGCGAACACGGGGTGTGTTCGATGGCTGCCCGTTGCCGGTTCGCTCTCCTCGATCCTCGTTTCTCCGGGTTTTGATCTCGTCTCGATCCACCAAAATTAGTAAGAAAAATTACAAGAATAAACTTACTAAATCCGGCATCGATCCTATACAAGGTGATCGACCCTATACATGTCCCGGATACAACGAAAAATAAATAAACCTAACGACTCAACCCGTCGTTTTTATCTATTACAAACAAGCATCGTTTTTCCAAAACAAAAACAATCTCGACAAGCCCGAGAGTTTAATCAAAACCACAAATTAAAGCAAAACATACAATCACAACGTTGGCCATAATAACCGGGTTCGAACTTGCAAAACAAATCTCGCAAAAATACAACGAATCGACAAAACCGGCTCTGATACCAATTGTTGGAAATCGACTACCCGGGATGCGTTCGTTCGATCACTCGAACATCCGAACGATCTCAGTCGACCTCCAGGTCCGTTACTCCGTTCACGTGCCAGCCCGTGTCCCGATTCACGCCCAGCCATTGCCCCGAAGGACAACCGCGCAAACCAGAGCTGGCTGCCCGAAAAACAGCGAAACGGCGACCGCCGTTTGCCCTCCGGCGACCGCCGTTTGTCCGCGAACAGCAGCGCGACCTGCTGTTCCGAGCGCGTTTCCGGGTCGATTTTCCTCTTCCGACTACCGATCCGGAGGTCCTTGACCCCCAGTAGTCGAGGAACATGATCCACGACGCCCGGAACCCGATCTTAGATCCGATGTATTTTTAACGAAATAGAAAACGAAATGTATGCGGAATAAGGATTTCGATTTCTTATACCTTTGTCGCGTGATTCGGAGAAGCCGAATTGTTGAGACCACGAAGCCTTCCGGTGTATGTCTCTATCCCCGACGTTCAGCCGTTGAGTGGGCAACGATCCGCTGAACCTTCCTCTTCTCCTTTCTCTCTTGAACCCACCGTAGGAATAATATCCTCTGTCTCAGAAATATATTTGCGCAAGCAAAATTATTTCTACAGAATTATTACTGCGCTAATCTGAATTAATTAAGAAGAGGAAAATTAATTGCGCAAGCTTTTATTTTCTCTGCAGAATTAATTATATAAGTAAGGTTTTGATCTTCTGTCTCAGAAATATAATTGCGCTAGCAATCAATTTCTCCAGAAAATAATAACAGCGCTAATCTATTTATTTTTACAGAAAAAATAATTGCGCAACAATTTATTTTTCTCCGCAAAAATAAAATAGCGGCGTTTCTTAGGTTTAGAGAAAGAGAGGGTGAGGTATTCATAGAGCTACACCAGGGACCTTATGGAAATTAATTATTAGGCTAAATAGCAATTTAATTAACTCGGCGTCCTAAAAGGCAAACCTTAATTAAATTCCACAATTTTAATTAAAATTAATTCCACTATAAAATTATAATTGAATTCCCAATAATTAATTTATATTATTTCAACAATAATAATTCCGCCGAATTACATATACGACTTTCCCCGTGTTTAAGATATCGTATGTCCACGAATTAACTTTAATTACTAATAATTAAATTAACTCGTTTCTTGTTATCCGAGACTAGTACCACTCATCCTTATTATCATGTGGAACGAATCCACCTGCAGGGTTTACATGATAAACTTTATGAGCTCATCTCGGGGACATCATCAACCCAATAAATGGGACACGGTTTCCTGTCTATAATCTATAGCATGCCGTGTGTACAATTTCGATTCCCAATTTACCGAGAATATTGACTAATCAATTAGTCTCACTCACTACTAAGTCAAAGAACCGAGAACTGGACACACGCACCTATAATTATATAGGGATTAGGAATTCGTATATCCGTAATATCTGAGGTCTAGTTCGATTACTGCGATTAGTATAAATCGAACGCCCTCCCGTGGTCCTGCTCAATACACCAAGTGTACGAGTGTAACATGATAGTCAAGACCGACTATCTACCAGTCACACTACGACGTACCGATGGATTGTCCCTGTCCATCTACGTCGTGAGCTACTGTTCGATAGTATACGAGTAACCGACAGTATGATCTTCCGCGTGTCTCCTCACGCCATACTGTCTACAACGTATACATCAAGGACTATTGCATTAAATGCAATCATGCTTGAATCATATCTCGAATTAAGGTATAGATAAGGAGTTCTGTATTTGCACTAAACTAGACATTTAGAATACAACTCCATCATCTTCCAAATTAGATTCTTAGGTCGGAAGGTCCACTCCTTCAACTTAATTGATCAAAATATCAATTTTCGACCCTTGAACTTCTTATTTGAATAAACATGACTCAGCATAAGAATCCACAAGTATAATTGATAAAGAAATCTCTTATTAGTAAAACGAGTTTCATACTACGGTCGTTGCATCGTGGTGGACTCAGGATTCATCATTTATATATTGCTAGCTAATGTACCAAAATAGATAATATCATTATTTCTTCTTATAACCATCAAATGATTAAAAGAAATAAAATATCCATTTATTAGAAATCCAGAACAAAGTTCTTTCTAAAGGTACATAAAAGCAATAACTCAAAATGAAATCCTATAAAATGTCCTCCACTGCAACTGCTGCCTCCTCTACAGCATTGCCCATGTAGACTATGATTTTTTCTTTTCTAAGTCGTCGGGTTTCCTGGAACCCTTGCATTTAAAATGCACATACCGTCAGTGGTTCCATACCTACACACAGGGTTCCGGTAGATAATACCACTGACTATGTTTTACGACTAAAGAAAATTTCGTACTTTCTTTGAGAGGATAATCAGACTTCCAGTACCCAGACTATTTGCATCGAGAACACTTGCCTCATGGCTTTCTCGTCCCATCTCGTGGTCCAAGAAAACTAGGACCACTGGGTTTCTTTGCTTGCTTTTCCTTTCCCCCGATTTTGCCCTTAGGTTCGAAACCTTTGGCATTAGCTACAAGAGCTTGCGATTTCCGTCTCAACTCGTCTAAAAGGTCAATCATCTCAAAAACGTAAGTGTTTCCTTGAATCGACTGGCCTTTATGAGTATCCTCATCGCCTCTTGTCTAGCCTCTACATCATGTCTAAACATCTCCTTGAGTTTGAACATGATATCAAAATCAGTCCTCTCCTCATCAGTTAAGACATTTGTAGGCTCGGGAGGAAAAAGCTTACTGAGTACGAACTTGTACTCTTTAACAGTCCGGGCAATGTCTAGATCTCTATTCCAATCAATACATTTAGGGACCAATGAGTTTAAATCCTTACGTATCACATAAAGTGGGTTCAAAGCCATATCCTAATCAATATAATTGGGACCAGTGAGCTTATGCTCCTTGAGTATCACAGAAAGTGGGTTCATAGCTATTCTCTAAACCTATAAGCACATTTAAACAAACAATCAATTTAATATCCGATATTATCTCCCTCAAATAATATCATTAAATTACTAATCACATCTAAAATCCCATCAGGTAAGGCAAGCCACGTGGTGTGGACGTTTACCCACCCAAATGATTTAGCAATTAGATTTTCTTTTGTCATACATCACTTATAGCGTAACCTCGTGGGGAGGAATACTACAAGGCGTATCTAAGTGTAAACCATTACTCAGCACCAAAGTGAATTGTTTGGAATTGCTACATTACCGCAAGCCACGTGGTGTGGACGTTTACGACAACTTCACAACTCTTCACAATTTCTTACAACTGTCTACATCAATTAATCCAAAATCCGTCAGCATAGCAAGCCACGTGGTGTGGACGTTTACTACACCAAGAGACTTTTATAATTGACTCCCAATTACTTGATCCATTCAATCTTGTAAATCAAGACGCGGAGAATCATTAGTGAAACTCGAAGTTTCTAACCAGTGATTCACCATGCGAACGACCCTATCTCTCATAAATGAGGGAGCCGAGCAGACAATCGATCTAGTCATCAAATGACACGAAAGTCTCTAATTTGTGTCCTCGACATGACCAAGTGGATTTGGCTCCATTCCACTCCCCGGGGTGAGAATGAGTCGACTTGAAATCAGTTTTGGAAAGACAAATTAGGCATTGTTTGATAGACTTAATCAATGTTTCTCGTAAAAGGAATTACAAGAATTCTCCTCCAATGACTTGTCTATACGAACTTCAAAAGTCCATAAAAGTCACCAAGAGAACAGCAATGGAGACCATGGATATGTTTCCATACCCTCTCCCACTTAGCTTTTTACAACAAAGGGATACGCTATCTAATGCATAATTAAATACACATAAGCATGCATACATGAAATAAAGCACATAGAATATTATCACATAATCAAAATAATAATAGAATATTATTTTCCGACTATTATGGCTTTATCGCATCCCCGTATGCGTCTTCTAGTCTTTAGTCTTCGTTCTTGAATGCTCCATGTGACGGGAATATTAATTCCAATATTTAAATCTATTTATTTTTAATAAATCCAAAAGTTACTTAATTCGAAAATTAAGTCAATCGAATAAATCAAAAATAAAATTAAATATTATTAATATTTTTATTTATTTTATTTTCCCTTTCTACTTCATTAAATCTCTAGAATAATCTATCCAAGACCCACTTGGAATATTCTAGAAGACTTCCATAATGCAATAAGGAAATAAAATAATTTATTTTATTTTCCCTTGCTACTTCATT
The DNA here is from genome assembly GCA_954870475.1 of Euphrasia confusa. Taxonomy (NCBI): domain Eukaryota; kingdom Viridiplantae; phylum Streptophyta; class Magnoliopsida; order Lamiales; family Orobanchaceae; genus Euphrasia; species Euphrasia confusa. The sequence goes on from OX940958.1 coordinate 16,214,851, forward strand.
AAATCTCTAGAATAATCTATCCAAGACCCACTTGGAATATTCTAGATGATTTCCATAATGAAATAAGGAAATAAAATAATTTAGGACTCCTAGTCCTTCCAAATTAATTCCTTTCCTAATCCATTAAAAATTCCATAAAGGAATAATTAAATAAGGAAAAATTAATTTAGGACTCTTAAACTTTCCAAATTAATTATTTTTCTAATCCATTAAAAATTCCATAAAGGAATAATTAAATAGAAAAAATAAACTAATTATAAATTTATTCCTTTTCCTAATCTATGAAAATTCCCAAGAATAGGAATAATCAATAAGAAAAAAAAATAAATTTATTCTAAATTTATTCTTTTCCTATTCCATGAGAATTCCTAAAAATAGGAATACTCAAAATAGGAAAACCGAATAATTTTAGGAAAGTAAATCTCGGTTAGGAGTAGCACGGAGTGGGGATCTCCGCACCACCCCCAACCGATCGACCACCACCGAGGAGGAGCACCGCCGCCGCCCCCAGCCGGCGCGCCACCACCACCGGTGGCTAGGCGTGGCCGAGAGCCTCCCGCGGCTGCCCCCTCTCTCTCGGGTCGATCCTCCATGGACCGATCATGGGGATGATCGATCCGAGTCCTCCCTCTCGTTCGTCTCCTCCGTCACAATTTTCCGGTCGTCGTTTCGGAATCGATCCAACGTAAATAAATTACAAATTTATTACTACGCCATCCGGTATCGATTCTCATACAATTTCCGGAAAAATAAGAACAAGCATTCACCACACAAGAACGAATATTGACATCACCGAGAGTTTAATAATCAAGAACATTATTATAACATTAATTAATAAAATTAAATCTAGCCATAATAATCGGAAACCCTGCAAGGTATAACAATTTATCGAAAAATACCATGAACTAAAACCATCGCTCTGATACCAATTGTTGGAAATCGATATCCCGGAATTAATAAATTTAAATAAATAAATTATCTAATTAATTCCGACCGAAATCCTTTAGAGATCGAATATCCGGATTGTCAAATTGCGGAACGACAACTCCAATCGACTCCCGGTTGCCGGAACATCCCGCCACGAACCACCACGAAGCCGGACTCAACCAAACAAGCCGCCGCGGGGATAGCCCGTGGCTGTCCGGTCGAGCCCCCGCATGGGGCTCGCGGCTGTACACGGCAGCCGCCTAGGGCTGCCCTTGGCAGCCCCTTATGCACGCCCAGCTGCCCCCGGTGATCGCACGACCAGCCACGGTCGAACCGTGGCTTGCGATCACCATCAGCCCACCGCCGCGCGAGCGGCTGTCCAGCCGCGCAAGCGGCGTCGCCCCGCCGGAGCGGAGCTCATGCCGCGCGAGCGGGGCTGCTCCAGCAGCCCGCTGGATGTGCACGGGCGATCGAGCTCGTGCTCGATCGAGTCTCGGCGTCCAGCCGAGGCTCACGCCCTTCGACCCCTCCTAGGCGAGCCGACGATCCGCCGGCGGTCCGGTGGTCTTCGACCACCACCGCTCGGTTCGTCCTCGTCTTGGGTCTCGTTCTCGGATCTTGGTTCATGAATATTCTCACGATAATTAAACGATAAAATCATAAAGAGGGTTTTACGATTTACCTCGTTCTCGTTGTTCGGAAAAACGTAGAACTCAATTTGACGACCTTGAGATCTTCCCACGTATTCCTTGCACTAGCTCGGACGTCGTGTGGGCGACGATCTACCGAACTCCATGGATCTCCCTCTCTACTTTCTCTCTCTAGAATTGTGATCTTCAAGTTATGAGAATAGAGAAGACCATGTAGTGCTTTTATAGGCTACGTAGGGGATCTTAAGGAGGTGGAATATTGGGCTTCCAATATTGAAGATTAAACTGAGCCCAATGCTCAAGTCCATTAATCCTTATCAATATTAATTAATTCTATTTTCCACTATATAAAATTAATTGCACTCCCAATATTAAACCATATTATATCAAATAATATTTCTCCGGTAGTATTATTTATTCCGTGTATTTAAGATATAAATATCCATGAATAAAATTAATTTATTGCTAATTAATTTATTCATCTCTTTTATCCGAGACTAGTACCATTCAACCTTAATTATTATGCGGAACGAATCCACCTGCAGGGTTTACATAATAATTCCTTATGAACTCATCTCGGGGATATTATCAACCCTTACGGGATACACTTTCCCGTCAAGTATTCACGGCATGTCATATATAAAATATAGTGACCCAACTTAACCGGTAATTAACCCAATAAATAAATCGGTTAATTCCTTTGGTAAATCAAAGTCACTTATATTAAATATACACACCCGCAATAGTTTCGGGGATTAAGAATAAAATACACTGAGACTCGAATCGATTATCGCCGGCAATCCTAATCGATGAATCTCAACGATCCGCTCAATACACCAAGTGTACAAGTGTGATAAAATAATTAAGATAAATTATTTTCTCTCTCACACAACGACTATACCGATGGATTGGTCCGTGTCCATCTAGGTCGTGAGCAACTGTTTGATTAAATACGAGTAACCGATAGTATGATCTTCTGTGTGTCCATACAACACCATACTAACTACAACGTATAAAATCCAGGACTATGATTTGCATATATTTAATTATAAATAATTAAACGCAAATAATTGTTTATTTAATTAAATAGATTAGTGGCAATGGATCGTGAGTTTCCGTTACTTAAATCTAGACATTAAGTACACAACTCCAACAGTTCGATAGATCGTCGCCCACCCGACGTTCGAACGAAGTGCAAGGAATACGTGGGAAGATTCAAAGGTGTTTGATTTCGTTTCTCCGAACAACGAATCGAAGGTATAATATCTAAACTCCCTCGATATTTAATTGATTCGATTTATCGTGAAATACCGTAGAACGCAAGATCCGAAAGTTCGAACCCGGATTAGACGAACGATCATGCGGTGGTGGCGAAGCCACCGGACCGCGGGATCGCCCGCTAGGGTTTCGGCGGGGCGAGGAGTCGAACCCTCGGCTGGAGCCGAGGGCTTGCGATCGATCATCGAGATCGATCGCTGGGCACGGGCTGGTGCCGTGCCCGACCCCACCACGATGGTGGGGACCTCCCATGCGGCGGCGAGTCGCCGGACTCGCCGCGGGGCTGCTGTGAGCAGCCCACCCCAACCGATCGCGGTGGCGCGATCGGGATCGCATGAACCCCGCGACGCGGGGGTTCGGTCGGGGGCAGCCGTGCGCTTTCGGGTGCATGGTTTCCTCGGCTGGACTCCGGCGCGTTCGTCGGCGTTCGTGTGATCTCCGGCGAAGGGTTTGATCGGGTTATTGGTTTCCGCATAATTTTTAATAACCCGGGATGTCAAAATTCAACAAACCCTGCATTCAAAATGCACATATGGTCAGTGGTTCCATATCTACACACCAGATTTCTGGTAGATAATACCGCTGACTATGTTTTTACGACTAAGAAAAATTCGTACCTTTGAGAGGACACTCAGACTTCCAGTGTCTAGACTTATTGCATCGGAAGCACTTGCCTCTTGGCTTGGCAGCCCCCACTCGTGGTCCATCCCTCTTGGCACCACTGGGTTTCCAGGCTTGCTTCCTTTTCTTGCCCCTACCTCTAACAGGCTTTGAGCCCTTGGACTTGGTAGCTACAAGCGCTTGAGACTTGCCCTTCTTGTAGATCCCCTCTGCCGCCTTAAGTTCAGTCAGGAGTAAGACAGTTTACCCATATTATAACTCATGCGAAACTGCTCAAAACTAGGGGTCAGAGACTGGAGTATGATGTCGACTTGTGTCTCAGCGTCAATTTGAGCTCCTAGGATCTCAAGCTCATTCAACAAACTCATCATCTTAAGAACGTGCTCCCCAACGTGCATTCCTTCAGACTGAGTAGTTGTCATAAGGACTCTCATGGCTTCTTGCCTTGCCGCACGATCTTGATGCCCAAACATGTCCTTGAGGTTGTACAACATATCCTCGGCAGTGGCCATCGACTCATGTTGGGTTTGGAGTACATTTGACATAGAAGCCAAAATATTGCTGGGATTCGATGTCCCGGGCTATCAAAAATTGCGGAACCGATAACCCGACCGAAAACCCGTCGCCGGAGATCGCACGAACACCGACTCATCCGCAGGAGTCCGACCTTTGGAGACTACGCGCCCGAAGACACGCAGCCCGCCCCCAGTCGAAGTCTCCCGCGAGTCGGAAATCACGAACGCGAACCACACGCGAAGAACCGGGCTCGACAAGAGCGTCGCCGCGGGATGAACCCGCGGCTAAACCCTAGCCGAACCCCATCGCGGCTGGGGTTCGCGATCGCCGTGCATGGCGATCGCTGGGGCTGTTCGGAACAGCCCCTTGGCGGTGAGTCCGGCGACTCACCGCCGCCATCCGACGGGAGGGGGACCACCAGTCGCGGCGCGAAGCCGCGACGGTCCCCGGCGATCGAGCTAGGGCTCGATCGCCCCAGCCGCGGCGTCCAGCCGCGGCCTTCTCCCTTGCGCGCACCACCGGCGGAGGGAGGCCGGGGGGTTCGATCCGCCGTGGCACCAGCCCACGGCCGAACCCCCAGCGATCGACTTCACGTCGATCGCTCGCCCCGGCGTCCAGCCGGGGCTCCCCTCACGCCCGCGCGCCGGCGGTCGAACCCTAGGGTTCGGCCGCCCCTTCTTCGATCCCGACGGGGATTGCGGGATCCCCGTATCCCGGTCTCGACGTTCCCGGATCGTCTTGTTCATGTACATATTACGATTAACAAGCACAAATAATCAAAGAGGGGGATTCTCGATTATACCTTCGATTCGTTGTACGGAGAAACGAAATCGGTTGACGACCTTGCGATCTTCCTACGTATTCCTCGCACCTCGTCCGAACGTCGTGTGGGCGACGATCTATCGGATTCCTATGGATCTTCCTCACTCTCAAGACTTTATGATTGGCGTAGGTCAATTAATTCTCTCTTGTTAAGTGAAGACCATGTAGTGCTTATATAGGCTACGTAGGGGATCATAAGGAGAATAAATATTGGGCTTCTAAATATTGAAGATTAAATTGGGTCCAACCCAAATCCATTAATCCTTATCAATATTAAATTTTATTTATTTTCCACTATATAAATAAAATTGCACTCCCAATATTAATCCATATTATATCAAATAATATTTCTCCGGTTAGTATTATTTATTCCGTGTATTTAAGATTTAAATATCCATGAATAAATTTATTTATTGCTCAATAAATAATATTCATATCTTATATCCGAGACTAGTACCGTTCAACCTTTATTATTGTGCGGAACGAATCCACTCATGAGGTTTACACAATAATTCCTTATGAACTCATCTCGGGGATATTATCAACCCTTCCGGGATACACTTTCCCGTCAAGTATTCACGGCATGTCGTATATAAAATATAGCGACCCAACTTTACCGGTAATTAACCCAATAATTAAATCGGTTAATTCCTTTGGAAAATCAAAGTCTCTAATATTAAATATACACACCCGCAATAGTATCGGGGATTGAGAATAAAATACTCCGAGATTTAAATTGATTATCCAAGGCAATCCTAATCAATAAATCTCAAGCTGATCCGCCCAATACACCAAGTGTACAAGTGTGATAAAATAATTAAGATAAATTATTTTCTCTCTCACACAACGACTATACCGATGGATTAGTTCGTGTCCATCTAGGTCGTGAGCAACTGTTTGATTAAATACGAGTAACCGATAGTATGATCTTCTGTGCGCCCATGCAGCACCATACTAACTACAACGTATAAAATCCAGAACTATGATTTGCATATATTATAAACAATTAAATGCAAATAATTGTTTATTAATTAAATAGATTAAATGCTATGATAGGGAGTTTACCGTTACTTAAATCTAGACATTAAGTACACAACTCCAACAATCTCCCACTTGTACTAAGGTCTAGTCATTTCCTCCAAACTCCCGGTTCCCATACTCATCACGTGCTTAAGGTGTACTTCCGAGTACTATGTGAGTGAGCACTCTAGGTTGCCGCTCTGAAGTTATCTTGGTGACTACTACGTCGTCTCCATCGACGATGATTCGTATCAGGTGGTACTTGCACTATGTGTTATCATCACTTTCAGACTTATGACTTCTTCCAGTTTATCATGCACCGCTATAAAATAGCTTTTGGTAAACTAAGAGTAATATCCAAGTCTTTAGAAGTTATCCAGAACCCAACCAAAACTTCCGCTGCCTCTGAGGCTGCTATTCGGATATGAGAGAGTCCGAGAAGCGTTCCGCTTATCACCCTTTCATTTTTGAAGGTTCCACTTCTCCAAAAGTGAACACATAGCCTGATATCGACTTACACTGGTCCTTCTCTGATTTGAGATCCGAGAACATGTAATCAAAGAAGATTTCGTCTTGCTTAATGTCCAGTACTTTCGCAAGTACTATTAAAACATCCGAACATCTCTTGTCTAGATTATTTTGATATCCTCCCACTACGCAAACCGCATAGTTGATATCAGGTTCTGGTTTTTCAAAATTGCATCTACAAAGCTCTCTACACAAGAAGTGTAGGTAACTACTTTGTCCATATCTATCTCCTTCATGTGTTCGAAACACACACCTTTAGATAGATGTATTCTGTTCCCGAAAGGCAATAACCTTTCTCAGAATTGTGCATGTTTAAAACAAACCATAATCGTATAAGATATCTTAAGAGAAGTACAAATGTCCTTATCCAGAGATCGAAAGATTTCCAAGAACATGATCCAACTTCATCTTAATCTTATACCTCGATTCATTTAGACAACCTCTATTTTATGTCTGACAACATTTTCACATTGTCGCCAATGACAAAGTGTTATCTACACAAAAATTCCGAGAAACACCACCTTTGTTTCCATTACGTCTCTAACACACCTTCTTCGCAAATTCCTATGCAGACCTAGGGATCGATTTCATGTATACTGGATCCAGAGTTCAAAACTCCTCCAGTCTTATGAACATCTCTGGTTGCTTAACAAACTCCCACTGCAATGGCGTTCCGGTGTATAACAGTAACAACATTAGGTGCTGTTAGTGGTGTACTACTACTCGGTCAGGCTGGTTCTCAGTCTTTCCCTTTCCTCATTTTAAAGTACTTTGTCAATTAGGGCATTGTAGTTCATCTAATAGTTTTTCCTCTATGAACCGGGCGAGAACACCCTTCTGGTTCGTAGTACTATTGAACATACAATTACTTGTTCTTCTAGGATATTCTACAACCACATAGAATGTGCCGTTGTGTCCAGAAATATCCATAGAACATAGGTAGTTCCGAACAAACTTGTTCTTTTACCATTAGAATCCCATTTCTCATTCCTGACACACCATGTCTACACATCAGTGCATGCGCTTGAGACTTAATCTCAATCTTTGATTTATGCTATGTGTTATTTAGATAGGTGATAGCCTCGGCGATCAGGTCGCAGGCTACAAATGGATATACTTTGAAGGATCCCCATAATGGCTTTGTGTTGAAAACACTCCGCCTTTATGGCACAGCAAGTAGTCCAATCCATCTTCGAGTATTCTTGAAAGAACGACTCGTACCTTCTCTAATTTCACATACCGCATTAACCATAAATCATTTCCTATACTTGTCTGAATTCCATCCTTTATCAGAAAGGTTAACTTAGTTGTATCATCTTTCAAGATCGATTCTTAGGTCGGGAGGTCCATTCCTCCAACTATAATTGATCAAATCAATTTCGACCTTTTGAATCCTTTTTGAATAGATACTACCAAGTTCAAGAATTCACAAGTATAATGATTGACAAGAGAAATACATCTAATAAGTAAAAAAAGTTATATACAACGGTTTGTTGCATCGTGGTAGACTAAGGATTCATGTATTGCTATCTAATGTACCAGAATAGATATCACCATTATTTCTTATCCAAACCATCAAATGATTAAAGAAATAAAATATCCATTAATAATAAAGAAAACCAGAACAAAAGTTCTTTTTCAAAAAATACGGGGTACATAAGGCAATAACTGAAATGAAAACTTAAAAACAGATAAATGTCTTCCACTGCAACCGCTGCTACCCCAACAGCTTTGCCTATGTAGACTCGAACTCTTCTTCTCTAAGTCGCCGGGTTTTCTGGAACCCCTGCATTTAATGCACATACCGTCAGTGGTTCCATATCTACACACCAGAATTCTGATAGATAATACCGCTGACTATGTTTTTTCGACTAAAGAAAAATCCGTACCTTTGAGAGGACATTCAGACTTCCAGTGTCCAGACTTGTTGCATCGGAAGCACTTGCCCTTTGGCTTACTAGCCCCCACTCGTGGTCCACTCCTCTTGGCACCACTGGGTTTCATGGCTTGCTTCCTTTTCTTGCCCCTACCTCCACCAGGCTTAAAGCCTTTGGACTTGGTAGCTACAAGCGCTTGAGACTTGCCCTTCTTGTAGATCCCCTCTGCCGCCTTCAGTTCAGTCAGGAGTTGCGCAAGAGAATAAGATAGTTTACCCATATTATAACTCATGCGAAACTGCTCAAAACTAGGGGTCAGAGACTGGAGTATGATGTCGACTTGAGTGTCAGCATCAATCTGAGCTCCTAGGATCTCAAGCTCATTCAACAGACTCATCATCTTAAGAACGTTCTCCCCTACGGGCGTTCCTTCAGACTGAGTAGTTGTCATGAGGACTCTCATGGCTTCTTGCCTTGCCGCACGATCTTGCTCCCCAAACATCTCCTTGAGGTTAAACAGCATATCATAGGCAGTGTCCATCGACTCATGTTGGGTTTGGAGTACATTTGACATTGAAGCCAAAATATAGCACCTAGCCATTTCATCAGCCTTTTTCCACTTCCTATATGCAAGTTTTTCCTCATCAGTCGAGGCAGCCGTGGGTTCAGCAGGGCATACTTCATGGAGTACAAATTTGTACTCTTCTGAAGTCAGGACAATGTCTAAATTTCTCCTCCAATCAATATAATTGGGACCAGTGAGCTTATGCTCCTTGAGTATCACAGAAAGTGGGTTCATAGCTATTCTCTAAACCTATAAGCACATTTAAACAAACAATCAATTTAATATCCGATATTATCTCCCTCAAATAATATCATTAAATTACTAATCACATCTAAAATCCCATTAGGTAAGGCAAGCCACGTGGTGTGGACGTTTACCCACCCAAATGATTTAGCAATTAGATTTTCTTTTGTCATACATCACTTATAGCGTAACCTCGTGGGGAGGAATACTACAAGGCGTATCTAAGTGTAAACCATTACTCAGCACCGAAGTGAATTGTTTGGAATTGCTACATTACCGCAAGCCACGTGGTGTGGACGTTTACGACAACTTCATAACTCTTCACAATTCCTTACAACTGTCTACATCAATTAATCCAAAATCCGTCAGTGTAGCAAGCCACGTGGTGTGGACGTTTACTACACTAAGAGACTTTTATAATTGACTCCCAATTACAAGATCCATTCGATTTTCGTAAATCAAGACGCGGAGAATCATAAGTGAAACTCGAAGTTTCTAACCAGTGATTCACCATGCGAACAACCCTATCTCTCATGAATGAGGGAGCCGAGCAGACAATCGACCCACCTATCAAAGAATGGCACGAAGGTCTCTAATTTGTGTCATCCACATGACCAAGTGGCTCTGGCTCCATTCCACTCCCCGGGGTGAGAATGAGTCGACTTGAAGTCAGTTTCAGAAAGACAAATTAGGCATTGTTTGATAAACTTGATCAATGTTTCTTGTAAGAGGAATTACAAGAATTCTCCTCCAATGACACATCTATACGAACTTCAAAAGTCCATAAGAGTCACCAAGAGAACAGTAATGGAGACCATGGGAATGTTTCCATCCCCTCTCCCACTTAGCTTTTTATAACAAAGGGATACGCTATCTAATGCATAATTAAACACATAAGCATGCATGAAAGCAATAAAGCACATAGATCACATAGTCAAACTAATGCTAAAGAATTATTTTCCCGACTATCATGGCTTTATCTTCATATGCATCCTCTAGTCTTCAGTCTTCGTTTCTTGAATGCTCCATGCGACGAGAATATTAATTTCCAATATTTAAATCTATTTATTTTCAATTAATCCAAAAGTTACTTAATTCGAAAATTAAGTCAATTGAATATATCAAAAATAAAATTAAATATTATTAATATTTTTATTTATTTATTTTCCTATCTAGTTCTTATTAAATCTTTAGAATAATCTATCCAAGTAAAACTTGGAATATTCTAGAAGATATCTATAATAGAACAAGGAAATAAAATAAATTAGGACTTACTACTTTCCAAATTTATTTTTATTCCTAATCCATGAATATTCCTATGAGTAGGAATAATCAAATAGGAAAAATAAATTTAGTACTAAATTAATTAAATTCCCAATCTTTGAATAATTCCATGAAGGAAATAAATCAATAGGAATAAAATTAATTCTAATTAATTCTTTTCCTATTCCATGAGAGTTTCCAAAAGGAGAACAATCAAATAGGAAAAATCCGAATTAATTTGGAAAGTAATTTCTTGGTAGGAATAGCATGGGATTGGGAGACCCCACACCATCCCCACCTAGATGGATCGGTCGGCCACTCGGGGAGGAGCGCCGCCGCCGCCTAGCCACCCCGGCTAGGCCATGGGTCGATCACCATCATGGGATCGATCCCAAGCCCTATCCTCTTCGTCACTTCTTCGTCTTCCGACGATCGTCTCATCATCGAACCAACGTAAAATAAATTACAATAATCTAAATTACAATTCCGGTATCGATTCTATACATGAAATCGACCCTATACATTTTCCGGAAAAAAAAGTGCGTAATAATAAATCCTAAATTCGGTCAACCCCCGAATTTTTACTATTACAAACATTCAACCACACAAAACGAATCTCGACATGTCCGAGAGTTTAATAATCATGATAATTAATTAAGCAATAATTAAATCAACCATGATAGCCGGAAATCCTGCAAGGTAGAAAAATAATCGAATATATACATGAACACGAAACCAAACGCTCTGATACCATTTGCTGGGATTCGATGTCCCGGGCTATCAAAAATTGCGGAACCGATAACCCGACCGAAAACCCGTCGCCGGAGATCGCACGAACACCGACTCATCCGCAGGAGTCCGACCTTTGGAGACTACGCGCCCGAAAACACGCAGCCCGCCCCCAGTCGAAGTCTCCCGCGAGTCGGAAATCACGAACGCGAACCACACGCGAAGAACCGGGCTCGACAAGAGCGTCGCCGCGGGATGAACCCGCGGCTAAACCCTAGCCGAACCCCATCGCGGTTGGGGTTCGCGATCGCCGTGCATGGCGATCGCTGGGGCTGTTCGGAACAGCCCCTTGGCGGTGAGTCCGGCGACTCACCGCCGCCATCCGACGGGAGGGGGACCACCAGTCGCGGCGCGAAGCCGCGACGGTCCCCGGCGATCGAGCTAGGGCTCGATCGCCCCAGCCGCGGCGTCCAGCCGCGGCCTTCTCCCTTGCGCGCACCACCGGCGGAGGGAGGCCGGGGGGTTCGATCCGCCGTGGCACCAGCCCACGGCCGAACCCCCAGCGATCGACTTCACGTCGATCGCTCGCCCCGGCGTCCAGCCGGGGCTCCCCTCACGCCCGCGCGCCGGCGGTCGAACCCTAGGGTTCGGCCGCCCCTTCTTCGATCCCGACGGGGATCGCGGGATCCCCGTATCCCGGTCTCGACGTTCCCGGATCGTCTTGTTCATGTACATATTACGATTAACAAGCACAAATAATCAAAGAGGGGGATTCTCGATTATACCTTCGATTCGTTGTACGGAGAAACGAAATCGGTTGACGACCTTGCGATCTTCCTACGTATTCCTCGCACCTCGTCCGAACGTCGTGTGGGCGACGATCTATCGGATTCCTATGGATCTTCCTCACTCTCAAGACTTTATGATTGGCGTAGGTCAATTAATTCTCTCTTGTTAAGTGAAGACCATGTAGTGCTTATATAGGCTACGTAGGGGATCATAAGGAGAATAAATATTGGGCTTCTAAATATTGAAGATTAAATTGGGTCCAACCCAAATCCATTAATCCTTATCAATATTAAATTTTATTTATTTTCCACTATATAAATAAAATTGCACTCCCAATATTAATCCATATTATATCAAATAATATTTCTCCGATTAGTATTATTTATTCCGTGTATTTAAGATTTAAATATCCATGAATAAATTTATTTATTGCTCAATAAATAATATTCATATCTTATATCCGAGACTAGTACCGTTCAACCTTTATTATTGTGCGGAACGAATCCACTCATGAGGTTTACACAATAATTCCTTATGAACTCATCTCGGGGATATTATCAACCCTTCCGGGATACACTTTCCCGTCAAGTATTCACGGCATGTCGTATATAAAATATAGCGACCCAACTTTACCGGTAATTAACCCAATAATTAAATCGGTTAATTCCTTTGGAAAATCAAAGTCTCTAATATTAAATATACACACCCGCAATAGTATCGGGGATTGAGAATAAAATACTCCGAGATTTAAATTGATTATCCAAGGCAATCCTAATCAATAAATCTCAAGCTGATCCGCCCAATACACCAAGTGTACAAGTGAAATAAAATAATTAAGATAAATTATTTTCTCTCTCACACAACGACTATACCGATGGATTAGTTCGTGTCCATCTAGGTCGTGAGCAACTGTTTGATTAAATACGAGTAACCGATAGTATGATCTTCTGTGCGCCCATGCAGCACCATACTAACTACAACGTATAAAATCCAGAACTATGATTTGCATATATTATAAACAATTAAATGCAAATAATTGTTTATTAATTAAATAGATTAAATGCTATGATAGGGAGTTTACCGTTACTTAAATCTAGACATTAAGTACACAACTCCAACAAATATAACACCTAGCCATTTCATCAGCCTTTTTCCACTTCCGATATGCTTCCTTTTCCTCATTAGTTGAGGCATCCTTGGGCCCAACAGGGCACACATCATAGAGTACAAACTTGTACTCTTCAGCAGTCAGGACAATGTCCAAATTTCTCCTCCAATCAATATAATTGGGGCCAGTGAGTTTATTCTCCTTTAGTATCACAGAAAGTGGATTCATAGCTATTCTCTAAACCTGTAAGCACATTTAAACAAACAATCAATTTAATGTCCGACATTATCTCACTCAAATAATATCATTAAATTACTAATTACATCTAAAATCCCATTAGATATGGTAAGCCACGATAGTGCGGACGTTTACCTATCCAAATGATTTCGTAATTAGATTTGCTTTGGTCGTACATCATTATAGCGTTACTTCGATGGGAAGAATACTATAAAGCGTACCTAAGTGTAAACCACTACTCAGTACTAAGAAGATCGTTTGAGACTCGTATATTACCGCAAGCCACGATAGTGTGGACGCTTACGTTAACACACGATCCTTCACTTTCTTCTATAAGTGTCTACATCAATTATTCCAAAATCCCATTCAATATAGCAAGCCACGATAGTGTGGACGTTTACTACACCAAAAGATTTTTATAATTGACTCCCAATTACTTGATCCATTCGATTTTCGTAAATCAAGACGCGGAGAATCATAAGTGAAACTCGAAGTTTCTAACCAGTGATTCACCATGCGAACAACCCTATCTCTCATTAGATGAGGGAGCCGAGCAGACAATCGATCCATTTCAAGAAATGGTACGAAGGTCTCTAATTTGTGTCATCCACATGACCAAGTGGCTTTGTCTCCATTCCACTCCCCGGGGTGAGAATGAGTCGACTTGAAATCAGTTTCAGAAAGACAAATTTGGCATTGTTTGATAAACTTGATCAATGTTTCTTGTAAAAGGAATTACAAGAATTCTCCTCCAATGACATATCAATATGAACTTCAAAAGTTCATAAAAGTCACCAAGAGAACAGTAATGGAGACCATGGGAATGTTTCCATTCCCTCTCCCACTTAGCTTTTTATAACAAAGGGATACGCTATCTAGTGCATAAAATAAACACATAAAGCATGCATACAAGTAATAAAGCACATAGTATCACATAGTCAAAATAACGCTAGAAAATTATTTTCCGACTATCATGGCTTTATTCCATCTCCGTACGCATCTTCTAGTTTTCAGTCTTCGTTCTTGAATGCTCCATGTGTCGAGAATATTAATTCCAATATTTAAATCTATTTATTTTTAATAAATTCAAAAGATACTTAATTCGAAAATTAAGTCAATCGAATAAATCAAAAATAAAATTAAATATTATTAATATTTTATTTATTTGTTTTCCTTTCTAATTCTATTAAATCTCTAAAATCCTATCCAAGTAAAACTTGGAATATTCTAGAAGATTTCTATAATAGAATAAGGAAATAAAATAAATTAGGACTCTTCTACTTTCTAAATTAATTAATTTCCATGTCCATGAAAATTCCCATAAAATAGGAATAATCAATTAAGAAATAAATTAATTCCAAATTAATTATTTTTCCTTTCTAATTCTATTAAATCTCTAGAATCCTATCCAAGTAAGACTTGGAATATTCTAGAAGACTTCTATAATAGAATAAGGAAATAAATTAATTCCAATTAATTCTTTTCCTATTTCATGAGAGTTCCTAAAAATAAGATAACACTCAAAATAGGAAAACCGAATCAATTAGGAAAGTGAATCTTGGTAGGAGTAGCACGAGATCACGAGGACCCCGCGCCCCCCCACCTCGATCGCCGGCTGTAACACCCGATTTTTCGCTTTTAAGATTTTAAATTAATTTTAGTATAAAATCTCCCCTTAAACTTAAATTAAATAATTTAGCGAAATTATTGAATTAGTAAGATACAAATTTAAATTCCCATTAAAAACAATTATCATTCTACTTTAAAGTTTGATATATTTAAATCGAAATAAATAACATATTACTAGACTAATAAAAGTTTATTATAACTTACAAAACAAAAATATAATTAAGTATGATTAATATTATTATTGCTATTAATTGTTCAGCAATTAATCTCATTAAATAAAATTTAATCGTCGTCGTGAAATCCTCAACGTCATCATCCTTGACCTCGTCTAATGCCAACCCTAGCGTTCTCTTCTCCGTAATATATGGGCGTACTCGACTTAACTACGTCAGCTTCTTCTTCCTCAATCTCACAACACAAACCCACGGCACCTACATCAACACGAATACCCGCAATCCAAATCCAGAACCCATTCATGAACCCCCATCGAGTAGTCCTTCCCGCATGACGTAATTAACCCCTTCGACGAAGTCGTCCGCTAAGGAAGCCATCGCCCTCTGACGAGACCCCAATCGTCACCGTCGTCTGAGAGCCGCAGCCCCGCAATTGGAAGCTCTCACGGCCGAGGTTGACCACTAGTGGCCTAGAGTCGACGCAACGAAGATCGAGGAAAGGATCGATTCCGATGAACCTCCGCCCATAGATTCAACCACGACGCCGTAGAGCCCTCCGATCGACTGCCCTTCGGTATCTTTCACCGTAAGTAGGTAGAGAATGAGATTAGGTTTCGATCCCTTTTTCAATTTGATAACAAATTAATGAGTTGCACCAGTTTTCATGTGTTCACGTTTTCACTCTACTTTCCCTTCAATCTTGGGCCCATATATCTTTAACCACACAACCCAATAACTTGTCATGTCCAACCATTGATCTATAGTTAGTTTGCAGTCCATGCTTCTAAATCAAAGACCGAAAAGAAAACCCCACCTTTCATATTTATTTGTTAAACACCATTTAAATAACTATATATATACTAATTTAAAGGTGCTTAAGTATATCAAAATAATTTAATGTGTAGGAGGCTTCATTTCAGACTTAAGCTATTTTCGAGTTTAGATCAGATTTTGAATTTAAGAAGCCACTGGTATAGTGAAACGTTCACCCTTCAAGAGGTAGGGATTTTCTTATCTCTACTTAATACTTATTTCAAAAGTATGTGCTACGTGTTTATAATATGTGCTTACGTGGATATGTTATATGTGAATATTTATTTCATGATATGTTTATAATATGTGCTTACGTGGAAATATTATATGTGAATACTGATTTCATGATACGAATATTGATGATATGATGCGAATGTGAATGACACAGTACAAAAATGATACGGTATGAAAATGTGATTTAGCCCGTGGCCTGGAAAAAGGGTCAGTGACTACGGTCATCGGGGTGTACCCGCGGTGCTACATGTTATGGAAATGTTAATTAGCTCGTGGCCTGGAAAAAGGGTCAGTGACTACGGTCATCGGGGTGTACCCGTGATGCTACATGTTATGGGAATGTTGAATAGCCAGTGGCCTGGATAAAGGGTCAGTGACTACGGTCATCGGGCAGAACCCGCTGCGCTACGATTAAAACAACGACCGACTGAAAAGGTCAGTGACTACGGTCACCGGGGTGAACCCACTGTGTTTAATCGCATGTATGTTAGAAACAGCGACCGACAGAAAAGGTCAGTGACTACGGTCATCGGGGTGAACCCACTGTGTTCTAAGAAGTGAATGACTATGTACGTGATGTGTGACACTATATGTTTCATGTGATTCATGTTATATGCAACGTTACGTTATGTGTGGCTATATGTTCTATTTGATTCATGTTATATGCATGTTTTACGTATGATTGATCGAGTATTAATTATGGATAAGGGATGACCTACTGAGTACGTTGAGCTCATTCCTTCAACGACATTTTTTTTCAGGATTGTTCGGGGATGTCGAGCGTGGTTCATGGCGTGGATATGATAAGATGTTTATTAAATATGGTAAATTTAAGACTTAAATGTTTTTAAAATAATTTTAATGTTGTAAATTAATTTAGTTACATTTTTCACAGGTTAATTATATTTTCAAGTTATTTTTCTGAAATTTATGATATTCGATTTAATTTCAAAATTTACATATTCGATTTAGTATTTTCTTTTATTAAAAATTGTTTTAAAATTTTTTAAAGTAGCGCCCGAATTATTTTATTGTTAAAATCAAACACCTTCTGCTTTAAGAAAAACGAGGCGTTACACCGGCCGGGAGCACTACCGCCGCCGTCCCCAGCCCACGCGCCACCACCACCGGTGGCCGGCGTGGCCGAGGATCATCGTGGACAGCCCCCACGATCGATCACCATGGGATCGATCTCATGATCGATCCCGAGCCCTAGTTTTCCCTCTCATCTTCTCCTTCGTCACATGTGTTCTCCGGCGGTCGTCTCGGCATCGATCCAACGTAAAATTAATTACAAAAATTAAATTACAATTCCAGTATCGATTCTATACACGAAATGGACCCTATACAATTTCCGGAAAACATAGAACAATAATAATAAATCTAAATTCGGTCAACCCCCGAATTTTTACTATTACAAGCATTCATCCACACAAAACGAATCTCGACATGTCTGAGACTTTAATAAACGAATAATCGTGATAAATAATTAACGAATAATTAAACTGATAGTCGGAATCCCTGGAAGGTAGAACGATAATTGAACACATACATGAACACGAAACCAACGCTCTGATACCAATTGTTGGAAATCGATATCTCGGGGTATCAAAAAATTGCGGAACCGATAACCCCGACCGAAATCCCATCGCCGGAAATCTAATCGCGAACACCACGAAGAACCGGGCCCGACAATAGCATCGCCGCGGGATGAACCCGCGGCTAAACCCTAGCCGAGCCCCACCGTGGGGCTCGCGATCTCGATCGATCGCGTGGGGCTGCCTAGCAGCCCCCGGCGGTGAGTCCGGCGACTCACCGCCACCACCGACCGGGGAGGGAGCCGCCAGCCGCGGCGCAAGGCCGCGACAGCTCCCAGCGATCGACCCTAGGTCGATCGCTTGCCCCGGCGTTCAGCCGGGGCTCCCCTCGCGTGATCGCTGCCGGCGATCGATGCCTTAGGGCTCGATTGCCACCCCTCGGCTCCCAGCCGAGGGTTCGTCTTGACCTTCGCCGGGGATCTCGAATCCCCGTCCCCGAAGTTCATCGTTTTCCCGGATCGTATGTTCATGTATGTATCACAATTATTTCACATAAAATCATACAAGGGAGTTTATGATTTTACCTTTTGATTCGTTGTGCGGAGAAACGAAATCAATTGAAGACCTTTGAATCTTCCTACGTATTCCTTGCACCTCGCTCGAACGTCGGGTGAGCGACGATCCTCCGAACTTTATGGATCTCCTTCACGAACTCTCTAGAATATCAAGTATGATAATCTTATGATTGATGATTTGAATTGTGAAGACCATGTAGTGCTTTTATAGGCTACGTAGGGGATCTAAAGGAGGTGGAATATTGGGCTTCCAATATTAATGATTAAATTGAGCCCAAGCTCAAGTCTATTAATCCCATTAATATTAATTAATTTATTTTCCACTATATAAATTAATTGCACTCCCAATATTAAACCATATTATATCAAATAATATTTTTCCGGTAGTATTATTTATTCCATGTGTTTAAGATATAAATATCCATGAATAAAATTAATTTATTGCTAATTAATTTATTCATCTCTTGTATCCGGGAATAGTACCATTCAACCTTAATTATTATGCGGAACAAATCCACTCATGAGGTTTACATAATAATTCCTTTAATTCCTTATGAACTCATCTCGGGGATATTATCAATCCTTACGGGATACACTTTCCCGTCAAGTATTCACGGCATGTCATATATAAAATATAGTGACCCAACTTAGCCGGTAATTAACCCAATAATTAAATCGGTTAATTCTTTTGGAAAATCAAAGTCACTTATATTAAATATACACACCCACAATAGTATCGGGGATTAAGAATAAAATACTCTGAGACTTGAATCGATTATCAAAGGCAATCCTAATCGATAAATCTCAAGCGATCCGCCCAATACACCAAGTGTACCAGTGTGATAAAATAATCAAGACAAATTATTTTCTCTCTCACACAACGACTATACCGATGGTTTGGTTCGTGTCCATCTAGGTCGTGAGCAACTGTTCGATTAAGTACGAGTAACCGATAGTATGATCTTCTGTGTGGGCCCGCACACCATACTAACTACAACGTATAAAATCCAGGACTATAATTTGCATATATTTAATTATCGAATAATTAAACGCAAATGATTGTTTATTAATTAAATAGATTAAATGCTATGATCGGGAGTTACCGTTACTTAAATCTAGACATTAAGTACACAACTCAACACGAAGTCACACCACTACGTCTAACAAGAAGCTCTATCCGAATAAAGGAGGTCAGGCAAACAACCCCAACTCAATACAGGAACTGGAAGAACCGAACCTTCGGCTCGGCCGGCAAAGTCATTGGGCTGGGAGGCCAAACACGTCTGCTTATCACCAAAAAGCCCATTAAAGAAAGGGCCCAATACATAATAGAAGCCCTAATTTCCTCTTCTATAAATAGGAGAATAATTGTAATCATTTGGACAATTCACGATTCCCGAAAAATAGGGATATAATATATACGTTTATGCTCTCCATTTACTGCTTTTCTTGTTCGCCCAAACATCGAAATATCTATTCGTTGGTCGGTGTTTGGTCCTTGATAGGATTTTTCGACCGTCAACACTTATCGTATCGAAAAAGCCTAAAAATATCGAATTTTTGATATATCGAAAATTCCGGTATGATTATTACCTATTTGGTAATACCAATATCTAATAAGGAAAAATCAATACATTTATTAATTATTAATATACTAATCGATGTTGTTTTTAAGGCATATCCTTGATGGAGTTATATTCTAAATGTCTAGTTTAGTGACAATATGGAACTCCTTATCTGTGTTTTACATTATCTAATAATCAAACTGTCGGCATTTTTTGTCTATCTTGTACTTGAATGCAATAGTCCTAGATATATACGTTGTAGACAGTATGGCGTGAGGAGACACGCGGAAGATCATACTGTCGGTTACTCGTATACTATCGAACAGAAGCTCACGACTTAGATGGACAGGGACAATCCATCGGTACGTCGTAGTGTGACTGGGTAATAGTTGGTCTTGACTATTATGTTACACTAGTACACTTGGTGTATTGAGCAGGACCACGGGAGGGCGTTCGATTTATACTAATCGACGTAATCGAACTAGACCTCAGATATTACGGATAAACGAATTCCTAATCCCTATATAATTATAGGTGCGTTTGTCCAATTCTCGGTTCTTTAACTTACCAATGAGTGAGACTATTTGATTAGTCGAGATACTCGGTAAATTGGGAATCGGAATTGTACACACGGCATGCTATAGATTATAGACAGGAAACCGTGTCCCGTTTATCGGGTTGATGATGTCCCCGAGATGAGCTCATAAAGTTTATCATGTAAACCCTGCAGGTGGATTTGTTCCACATGATAATAAGGATGAGTGGTACTAGTCTCGGATAATAAGAGACGAATTAATTTAATTATTAGTAATAAAATTAATTCGTGGACATACGATATCTTAAACACGGGGAAGGTCGTTTATGTAATTTCGGCGGAATTATTATTGTTGAAATAATATTAAAATTAATTTCGGGAATTCAATTATTATTTTATAGTGGAGTTAATAATAATTAAAATTGAAATCGATTAATTAAGGAATTGTGTTTACGTATTCCATGTTAATTAATATTTCAATTTAGCCCTTAATTAATTTATCCTAAGGTCCCTAACGTAACTCTATATAAACCCCCTCCCGTACTCTCCTAAAACCTAACATTCGCCGCAATAATTATTTCAGCAGAGAAAAGAATTATTTGCTTAGCGCAATAAAAACTTTTTCTCTGTTAAAATAAAAGTTAACGCAAATAAAAATTATTCTCACAGAATAGTTTATACGCTGGTCTTGGAAAGGAGAGTACAGACGGGAGAACTCCAGCGGATCGTTGCCCACACAACGGTTGGAGAAGGGATCTGAGGCATACGTTAGAAGCATCTAAGGTCTCAACAATCGACCGAGAGGTATGAGATCGAATTCTCTATTCCGCTATTTTATTCGATCTAATTTCTCGTTGATCATACATGAACGTAGATCGGGTTCCGGGGTCGTGGATCGTATTCCTCGACTACTGGGGGTTCTAGGACCTCCGGAACGGTAGTCGGATGAGGAAAAACGACCCGGAAACGAGCCCGGAACAGCAACATCGCGTTGCTGTTCGCGGACAAACGGCGGTCGCCAGAGAGCAAACGGCGGTCGCCGTTTGCAGCTTCTCCAGCGACCGGTGGACTGCATACAGCGGGCGCTGTTTTTGTGCAGTCCAGCCCCGTTTCGCGCGGTTGTCCTCCGGGGCGATGGCTGGGCGTGATTCGGGATAAGGGCTGTCAAGCGAACGAAGTAGCGACTTCGGATGTCGACTGGGATGGTTCGGATGTTCGAGCGATCGAACGAACGCATCCCGGGTAGTCGATTTCCAACAATTGGTATCAGAGCCGGTTATACGTTCTTTGTATTGTTTGCGAGTTTGTTTTGCAGGATCACCCGATTATTATGGTCATGTTTTATTGTACTGTATGTTGTGGTGTGTTAAACTCTCGGGATTGTCGAGATCTTTTGGTTTTAACGTTGCTTGTTTGTAATAGTTTAAAACGACGGGTTGAGTCGTTTAGGGTTTTTCGTTTGTTTTTCGTTTATCCGGATGTATAGGATCGATCATTCCTGTATAGGATCGATGCCGGAAGTAGTTAGTTTACATATGTAATGTTACTGCTGCTTGGTGGATCGAGAAGAGATCGAAGGACGGACGAACGAGGGTCGAGAAGTCGAACCCGCGGCTACTGTGCAAAAACGGCGCCCGCTGGAGGGCAAACGGCGGTCGCCGTTTGCAGCTCCTCCAGCGACCGCTGTTCCTCAAACGGCGGGCGATGTTTTGAGTTTTGGCAGCAGCGACGCGGGGGGTTCGACGGACATCACGGATCGCTTGTCGAGGGCGCGGGATGATACTCCAGTGGGAGGGGTTCGTCTCTTGGTCCTTAGACGAGTCGGTGATGGACCGAGACCGAGACGAGCAACGAGACGAAGATCCGAGAAGACGTGCATCGAATTTTTTAAAGGCCATAATAATCGGGCCACGTTAATTGCTTCTTGTGTGTTTAACGTGCTTTTATTATGCTTTAATTTTATGCATTGTTAATCCCTTTCGTAAAAACTAAGTGGGAGAGGGATTGGAAACAATCCCGCGGTCTCAATTCTCTGTTTTGATGGTGATGTGTGTCGCTTACGAGTTGGCTTTAGTGTCATCCTCCCTATCGGATAAAGTTGACACACGGATATCACTGGATCAAAATTCGAATTCAATTCCATTTATAGAATTGAACACTTAAGTTTTTCAAAGCAATGCCTAATCTGTCTTTCAAAGACTAATTTCAACTCGATTCATTCTCACCCCGGGGAGTGGAATGGAGCCAAAGCTTGGTTATGTCGATGACACAGATTAGAGACATTCGAGTCATTTGATGACTAGATCGATTGTCTGGTTGGCTCCCTCACTTTGTGAGAGATAGGGCTCAATTGCATGATTGATCGCTGGTTAGAAACTTCGAGTTTCACTTACGAGATATCAAGCTTTGATTAACGAAATTGTGAAATTTATTAAATGGAATTCAATTAACAAAGTTGTTTGTTTAGTAAACTTCCACACTATCGTGGCTTACTAGACGGAAACGGAACTTTGGGTTAATTGAGGCTCGACAGTTATAGGAAATCGTAAAGGGACCGCATGTCAACGTAAACGTCCACACTAACGTGGCTTGCGCTGGGCGTGTAGTTTCCGAGCGGTTAACTTAGTACTGAGAAATGGTATACACTTAGGTACGCTTTACAGTATCCTCCCCATCGGAGTCACTGCTGTAATGATGTACGACCAAAGTAAAAGTCCAGTTATAAAATCGTTTGGACTAGTATACGTCCACATGAACGTGGCATGCTAGTCTGATGGGATTTTAGGATTGATTGGTAAATTTAATGATATTAATTAAGGGAGTTAATATCGAATTAAATTTGACAGTTTGATTTGTCTCTTTTATAGATATGGCACTCAACCCGCTGTCCATTATACTAAAAGAAAACAAACTCACTGGTCCAAACTATGTTGATTGGAAACGAAACTTGGACATTGTCCTAACTGCTGAGGAGTACAAATATGTACTCCATGAGGTTTGTCCTGATGAACCTATTGATACCTCCACTCCTGAGGAAAAGGAAGCTCATCGGAAGTGGGTCAAGGCTGATCAGATGGCGCGGTGCTACATTTTGGCTTCTATGTCAAATGTGCTGCAACATCAGCATGAGGCCATGACCACTGCCTATGATATGATGCTTAACCTCAAGGAGATGTTTGGTAGTCAGGATAGGGCAGCCAGGCAAGATGCCATGAGAAAACTCATGACGGCCACTATGTCCGAAGGAACGCCCGTGAGGGATCACGTTCTTAGGATGATAGGCTATCTGAATGAGATAGAGATTATGGGAGGAGCTATCGATGGGGAAACCCAGATCGATATAGTTCTCCAGTCTCTGCCTAGGAGTTTTGAGCAGTTCCGCCTGAACTATAACATGAACAAGAGGTTATATTCGTTGGCAGAACTCCTGACTGAACTCCAGGCGGCAGAGGGAATCTTTAAGAAATCTCATGCACTTGTGGCTGTGAAACTTCCTGGCCCTCCGGGGACTAAGAGGAAGAAGAAGCAAGGACGGAAACCCAGTGGACCCAGCAATGGTGGACCACGGAATGGAGTGAACAAGCCCAAGGGCAAGTGTTTCCGTTGCAAGCAGTCTGGACATTGGAAGTCTAATTGTCCTCTCAGACAAGGAGGTATGAACTTTTCCTTAGTCACTGAAACATGTTTAGCGGTGTTATCCACCGGTACCTGGTGTGTGGATACGGGAGCCACTGATCATGTCTGCAATTCTTTGCAGGGTTTCCAGGAAACCCGGCGGCTTAGAGAGGGAGAGATCACTATCTACATGGGCAACGCTACGAAAGTGGAGGCAGTTGCAGTGGGAGATATTCATTTGTCTTTTAATAATAAAGTTTTGGTATTGAATAATTGTCTTTATGTACCGAATTTTAGAAAGAACCTTGTTTCGGTTTCTAAATTGGTTTTGAATGAATATTCTGTTTCTTTTGATAGTTCTGTTATTATCAAAAAGAATGGTGAGTATATCTGTTCTGGTACATTGATAGGCAACTTATATATACTGAATCCTGATTATTCCACGATGCAACGAATAAAGTCAAATAACACATCTAGTACCAATAAGAGAAAGGAGCCTTCTAGAATGAATCAAAAGTACTTATGGCATCTTAGGCTAGGTCATATTAACTTGGGCAGGATTCAAAGGTTGATAACTGATGGAATACTCAGTGGTGTGAAAGATGAGGACTTTCCAACCTGCGAACCATGCCTGGAAGGAAAAATGACCAAGCGACCCTTCAGCGATAAGGGGTATAGATCCAAGGAAGTACTGGAATTGATTCACTCTGATTTGTGCGGGCCTTTATCTGTCCAAGCGAGAGGAGGTTATGAATATTTCGTAACCTTCACTGATGATTACTCAAGGTATGGTTTTATATACCTGATGCGCCGCAAGAGCGAGTGCTTTGACAAGTTCAAGGAGTACAAAGCTCTTGTGGAGAACCTTCATGGTAAAACCATAAAGACTCTACGATCTGATCCTGGAGGAGAGTACCTCTCGGGAGAGTTTAAGGCGTACTTATTAGAGAATGGGATTGACTCCCAGATGACTGCACCATACACGCCCCAGCAGAATGGTGTAGCAGAAAGAAGGAATAGGACTCTTATGGAAATGGTAAGATCTATGATGAGTTATTCAAAACTACCAGTTTCGTTCTGGGGATATGCCTTGGAAACAGCGGCGTATATCCTGAACTTAGTTCCTTCTAAATCAGTCCCTAAGACGCCCTCGGAATTGTGGACCGGGCGAAAGCCAAATTTGAAACACATTCGGGTCTGGGGTTGTCCAGCACATGTGCTGAAGCATGGGGCTGATAAGTTGGAATCTCGTTCAGATATTCGGTTGTTTATAGGATATCCTAGAGGAACGAAAGGTGGTCTATTTTATAGTCATATGGACCAGAAGATCGTTGTTAGCACCAACGCTCGGTTCTTGGAAGAGGATTATATAATGGACCATAAGCCCAAGAGTGAGATAATACTTAACGAACTGAGAGGGGACGATCAAGGCTTAGATCCAACCGAACCGGGTGATACGCCACCACAGTCTGCACCTGTAGTTACTGAGGTTACACCGGAGCCTCGTCGTAGTGGGAGGGTTGTTCGACAACCCGATAGGTTCATGTTTATAGGTGAGTCTTCGGACTTGTTACCTGGAGAACATGAAGCCGATCCCTGGACCTATGGCGAGGCGCTTAAAGATCAAGATGCTCAGTCTTGGCAAAAGGCGATGAAATCTGAGATTGAATCAATGGATTCAAATCAGGTCTGGAATCTTGTAGCACCGCCCAAAGGTGTAAAAGCCATTGGTTGCAAGTGGGTGTACAAGAGAAAAAGA
Source organism: Euphrasia confusa (assembly GCA_954870475.1). Taxonomy (NCBI): domain Eukaryota; kingdom Viridiplantae; phylum Streptophyta; class Magnoliopsida; order Lamiales; family Orobanchaceae; genus Euphrasia; species Euphrasia confusa. Next base: position 16,240,460 of record OX940958.1, read on the forward strand.
GGGTCTGACGGGAAGGTTGAAACCTTCAAGGCTAGGCTTGTTGCGAAAGGGTATACTCAGAAAGAAGGGATCGATTATGAGGAAACCTTTTCGCCAGTAGCTATGCTAAAGTCGATCCGGATTCTTTTGTCTATAGCATCTTATATGGATTGTGAGGTGTGGCAAATGGACGTCAAGACAGCATTCTTGAATGGGAATCTTGACGAGACCATTTACATGAGACAGCCAGAAGGTTTCATCAAGAAAGGCCAAGAGCATCTAGTGTGTAAGCTAAACCGATCCATTTATGGATTGAAGCAAGCTTCTAGATCTTGGAACATGCGGTTTGATGAGGTTATCCAGTCTTATGGATTCATTCAAAGCATGGACGAGTCGTGTGTATACCGGAGAAGTGACGGAAACAGCGTGGCGTTTCTCGTGCTTTATGTAGACGACATCCTTCTAATTGGCAACAATGTGAAGATGTTGTCGGACATAAAGGGATGGTTGTCCAAGCAATTCGATATGAAAGACTTAGGACAAGTTGGGCATGTTCTTGGGATCAAGGTTATAAGGGATCGCCGGAAAAGAACATTGAGCTTGTCCCAGGCTTCATATATTGATACGATTCTGGCTCGTTTCAACATGCAGAATTCCAAGAGAGGTGCTCTACCTTTCTGCCATGGAATTCATCTATCTAAAGACATGTGTCCCAAAACACAAAAGGAGATAGATTACATGAAGAAGGTTCCTTATGCTTCGGCAGTAGGAAGTCTAATGTATGCCATGTTGTGCACGAGACCTGATATCTGCTATGCCGTGGGCATGGTAGCTAGATATCAGAGTAACCCTGGACAGGGTCACTGGACTGTTGTAAAGAACATACTTAAGTACCTGCGAAGGACTAGGAACTATGTTCTGAGTTACAAAGCGTCCGAGTTGATTCCTATTGGTTACACAGACTCGGATTTCCAATCTGATAAGGATCAGCGAAAGTCTACATCAGGCTATGTGTTCACATTGGGAGGTGGAGCAGTCTCATGGAAGAGTGTTAAGCAGAAATGCATTTCGGACTCTACCATGGAAGCCGAATATGTAGCAGCCTCTGAGGCAGCTAAAGAATCGGTGTGGCTCCGGAACTTCCTTATGGACTTGGATGTGGTTCCTAAAATGCCTAGAGCTATCACAATTTATTGTGACAATAGCGGTGCAGTGGCTAATGCAAAGGAACCACGAGCCCACAATGCGAGTAAACACATAGATCGCAAGTACCACCTGATTAGAGACATCGTCAGGAGAGGCGATGCGGTTGTCACCAAGATTGCATCAGCGGATAACCTGACTGACCCCTTTACGAAGGCACTTCCAGCGGAAGCGTTCAAGAGACACGTGAAGGGGATGGGTATCGGATGTATGGTAGAGGGCAACTAGAGATTTAGTATAAGTGGGAGATTGATGGAGTTATATTCTAAATGTCTAGTTTAGTGACAATATGGAACTCCTTATCTGTGTTTTACATTATCTAATAATCAAACTGTCGGCATTTTTTGTCTATCTTGTACTTGAATGCAATAGTCCTAGATATATACGTTGTAGACAGTATGGCGTGAGGAGACACGCGGAAGATCATACTGTCGGTTACTCATATACTATCGAACAGAAGCTCACGACTTAGATGGACAGGGACAATCCATCGGTACGTCGTAGTGTGACTGGGTAATAGTTGGTCTTGACTATTATGTTACACTAGTACACTTGGTGTATTGAGCAGGACCACGGGAGGGCGTTCGATTTATACTAATCGACGTAATCGAACTAGACCTCAGATATTACGGATAAACGAATTCCTAATCCCTATATAATTATAGGTGCGTTTATCCAATTCTCGGTTCTTTAACTTACCAATGAGTGAGACTATTTGATTAGTCGAGATACTCGGTAAATTGGGAATCGGAATTGTACACACGGCATGCTATAGATTATAGACAGGAAACCGTGTCCCGTTTATCGGGTTGTTGATGTCCCCGAGATGAGCTCATAAAGTTTATCATGTAAACCCTGCAGGTGGATTTGTTCCACATGATAATAAGGATGAGTGGTACTAGTCTCGGATAATAAGAGACGAATTAATTTAATTATTAGTTATAAAATTAATTCGTGGACATACGATATCTTAAACACGGGGAAGGTCGTTTATGTAATTTCGGCGGAATTATTATTGTTGAAATAATATTAAAATTAATTTCGGGAATTCAATTATTATTTTATAGTGGAGTTAATAATAATTAAAATTGAAATCGATTAATTAAGGAATTGTGTTTACGTATTCCAAGTTAATTAATATTTCAATTTAGCCCTTAATTAATTTATCCTAAGGTCCCTAACGTAACTCTATATAAACCCCCTCCCGTACTCTCCTAAAACCTAACATTCGCCGCAATAATTATTTCAGCAGAGAAAAGAATTATTTGCTTAGTGCAATAAAAACTTTTTCTCTGTTAAAATAAAAGTTAACGCAAATAAAAATTATTCTCACAGAATAGTTTATACGCTGGTCTTGGAAAGGAGAGTACAGACGGGAGAACTCCAGCGGATCGTTGCCCACACAACGGTTGGAGAAGGGATCTGAGGCATACGTTAGAAGCATCTAAGGTCTCAACAATCGACCGAGAGGTATGAGATCGAATTCTCTATTCCGCTATTTTATTCGATCTAATTTCTCGTTGATCATACATGAACGTAGATCGGGTTCCGGGGTCGTGGATCGTATTCCTCGACTACTGGGGGTTCTAGGACCTCCGGAACGGTAGTCGGATGAGGAAAAACGACCCGGAAACGAGCCCGGAACAGCAACATCGCGTTTTTGTTCGCGGACAAACGGCGGTCGCCAGAGAGCAAACGGCGGTCGCCGTTTGCAGCTTCTCCAGCGACCGCTGGACTGCATACAGCGGGCGCTGTTTTTGTGCAGTCCAGCCCCGTTTCGCGCGGTTGTCCTCCGGGGCGATGGCTGGGCGTGATTCGGGATAAGGGCTGTCAAGCGAACGAAGTAGCGACTTCGGATGTCGACTGGGATGGTTCGGATGTTCGAGCGATCGAACGAACGCATCCCGGGTAGTCGATTTCCAACAATCCTTAGAACATAACAGGTAAGTCTGAATAACTCATCATCGATCGCACCATTTCTTCTGAGGAGTAAATGGTGCAGTCAGTTGGGAGTTAATCTCATTCTCTGATAAGTATGCCTTGAATTCTTCAGACATGTATTCGCCTCCACGGTTAGATCGTAGGCTTTTTATGAATTTACCGTGAAGTTTCTCCACAAGAGCTTTGTACTCCTTGAACTTGTCAAAACACTTTTTCCTGCGGCGCATCAGGTACCTAAATCCATATCTTTAGTAATCATCAGGATATATGATTAAATACTATTACCCTCCTCTTGCCTGAGTAGACATAGGTCCGCATACATCAGAGTGAATAAAGTCTTAATACTTTCTTGGATTTATACCCTTTATCCTTAAAAGGTCGCTTGGTTATTTTATATCTTCCAAACATGATTCGCATGTAGGAAAGTCCTCTCCTTCAACACCGTTGATTAGACCATCAGCTTTCAACCTTTGAATTATTTTTTTCTAAAGGTCAATTTCAATGTCTCGGGTTCGAACCTGAGACCTCAGGACTTCAATTCAACTGCTCAATCAACTGAGCTAATAACCCTTGACAAAAACCTTTGAATTCTATTGGGAAATAATATGACTAACTTAAGATGTCATAAGTATAATTGATTCAACCTAGAAGGTTTCTTTCTCTTATTGGTGTTGGATGATGTGCTATTAGTTTCGGTTTGTTGCATCGTGGTAGATTCAGGATTTAGTATATATAAATCGCCTACTAATGTACCAGAACAGATAATGATACGAACCCTAGCTCTGATACCAAATGATACGAACCTCGTTGGGATGGAAGAATAGAAAGAAGAACGAAGAATGAAAAGATAAAGGATACCTTGCGGAAGTCCCAAAACCTCTGGTTCTAATCCGTAGAATAATTTAAATCTGAGACCTAAACCCCTATACGTAATTGAATCAGCCACTAGGGGATGAGGAAGACACACGAACGAAGGGTGGATCGCTTCGTTGATTCGTCGGTTGAATTCTTTTGGTAAAAACCCGGAAGAATTCTAAAAACCCTAACAGAGAAATATCTCACGCAAATATATTTTTATTAAATCATCAAAGTTGTTTAAAATAAAGTCTCACAAAGCCTTTATATAGGCAAACCTAAAAAGTGAAGGAAAAGGGATGTCTTGGGCAAAAAGTCACGCCCAAAAAGGAAAAGGAATAAAAATCCCGCACACAAAAGAGTCCGGCCGCAAATTTGGAATTTCTGCCCATTCCGCGGATCAACCCGAGGTTAGTGCAGAGGATATGGATCGATCCTCGGGTTGATCCTCGGGTTTCCCAGAATTTCTCCTCATTGTGGACGCGGTTCTAGGAAGCCATCCGCGGGTTCCTAGAGACCAACCTCGGGCTTAAACGCGGGTTCCACAGAATTTTGGCCACATTCTCGGTGCGTTCCCGGCACTCTCCCAACTCTCGTTCCGCCGTCTTCTTCGTCGTTCTAGCTTGTAATCGAGCTTCTACGTCGGTTGCCGAACCTTGGATTGCATCATTCCCCTTCTCTTCAAGAGGATTTGTCCTCAAATCCAAGCCTATGCCAGGCTCGAACACCACTCTCACGAACAAGCTCGGAACTACGTTAGTCGGATACTCAGTCCCTTGCTTGACCACCTTGATGTCGCTGGTTTCATTCAGCCACTCCCGTCGACTTGACTCAAGGTGCTTCACCATGGGTAACTCCAACGGCGGATCCACGATTGCACGAACCATCGTCGTGCATCCACTCATGTAAGGAAGGTCCTCCGACTCCACTAGATCCTCACTATCGGAATCCTCCGAAACCTCCTCCTCTGACTCCACCAAAGGCGGCTCTTCTTCGGACTTCACCAAAGCCAACGGTTCTGGCTTCTCGCCTTCATCCACAGTCTCTACTTTCCCAGGCTTCATTGACGCTTGTACCCACTCCTCTAACAGACGCTCAATGTTGCTCCAGCTCTCACTCTGGATCTCAGCTCGGGACTTCCTCTCATCAATGTCAGAAACTTCATCCTTCTCAACAGAAAACTCCCGACTTCGATCACTGGCTCGATGATGGCCATTCTGAACTCCTCGGTATCCGTCGCCACCATTTCGATACCATGCATTATCTCGATGAGGTCTCTCCTCCAAGGCGGTAAGTCGCTTATGCACCACCTCCATCTCCGACGTAATCATCGTTCCTAACTCCGCTCGCAATGTCTCCACGATGAGCTTAGCTTGGGTACGATCCATCTCAGTCATCCTGCAAAAGTGTTAGAAAAAAAATAGAGAAATCCTCACCACTCTCGTGTATCACTCAATATGGTAAGTCACTCAACGCTCTTGTTCCTCTCACTTTCTCTCTCTCAAGAATCGAACTTCCCAATTTACCAAACGAACGGAAGATGTTAAATTGCTGAACGAACGATGAATCAGCAAGAAAAGAATAATCGAGAACAATTTCAATATTTTTTTTTTAAATAATTACTGTTCATGAACAGTAATTTTCAAAAATAAAATAAAATAAATCAATTTTTTTTTTAATCAAGGAAGAAGAAGAAAAAAAATAAGAAGAAACGACAAAGACAACGAGGTTACGTAATCTAAAAACATAGAACCCTAACCTGGGCTCTGATACCAAATGATACGAACCCTAGCTCTGATACCAGATGATACGTACCTCGTTGATGGTGGAAAGAAATAGAACGGAATTCGGGTTTCGGATACCTGGGTGGATGAAGATCCCAGAACTTCTGAACCTAATTCGTTGAATTGATTAGATTGAAAACCTAACCCCCAAAACGGAATTGATGCAGCTACTTGGAAACGATGAAGACACACGAACGAAGTATGTATGCTTCGTTGATTCGTCGGGTTGAACTCTTTTGGCACAATCGAAAAGAGAACGAAAAGAGAAGAGAGAATAATCTCGTAAAATAATTCAATATCATAAAAGTTGTGTTCTAAACAATAGGGTTCAATGCCTTTATATAGGCTGTCCTAAAAACTAAAGGAAAAGGAATAAAAACGCCAAATTAAAATTCACGTCCGCGATTTCCAAATCTGAACTCATGTCGTCTGACAGAAAAGGCTGTCGCCCGACATCAACTTGTCGCCCGACAGGAAATGGCCTCGTCCGACATCTTCACGTCGAGCGCAGTGGTTCACGTCGCTCAACGCCAGGGTGCTCTGGACCCTCACGTCGCTGCAGCCCGATTTGCGTCGCTCGCAGCGACTTTGTCGTCCGACAGGGATATGGTGTCGGACGACACCAAGCCATTTTCGTGGCTGAACTCTGCGGCGCGTCCTCGGCTCACGTCTGACCTCCGTTCCAGCTTCGTCTTCATTGTTCCAGCTTGAAACTCAACACCTTCTGTTGGATCGGCCTCCTCGTACGTAATCAGGTTGATAAGGCTTGGCTTCTCCACATCATCGATGGGTTTCTTCAATAGCTCTTGCGCCCAGACTTCTTGGATCATCACCATCAAGCTTGCCTTGAACTTCTTGGCTCACGAGCGCGTCACTGGTCCAGCTGGAACTTGTACCGGGTCTTGTATCATTGACGAATCTGGGGCTGCATCAGATAACATCCCCGTTTCCCTCTTTGATAACTATAGAATTATCAAGAGAAACGTAATATCCATTCTTGGACTAGTTTAGAAACCGAAATAAAATTCTTTCTAAATTCAGGTACATAGAGACAATTTCTAAAATCCTTTCATTTTGCAAATGAATATCTCCCACTGCAACAACCAGCACCTTCGCAGCATTGCCCATGTAGATGGTGATCTCTCCCTTTCTAAGTCGCCGAGTTTCCTGGAACCCTTGCAAAGAAATGCAAAACATGATCAGTGTCTTTCGTATCTACACACCAGGTGCTGGCAGATAACACCGCTAAAAATGTTTTTGGTGACTAAGGGAAAGTTCACTCCTTATTTTATGAGAGGACAATCAGACTTCGAGTGCCCAGACTGCTTGCAACGGAAGCACTTGCCTTGCGGCTTACTTACCCCATCTCGTGGTCCAGAAGCCCTAGGACCACTGGGTTTTCGTATCTTGCTTCTTCTTTTTCCTCTTCCCTTCCATAGGTTAAAACCTTTATATTCAGTAGCCACGAGAGCTTGATATTTTAACTCATCCAGAAGACCAATCATTTTAAGAATGTGATCCCTTACAGGCGTTCCTTTAGACATGTTGGTCGTTATGAGCATTATCATTGCATCTTGTCCGGTTGCTCGGTCTTGATGTCCAAACAGTTCTTTGAGGCTGAGCATCATGTCTTAAGCAGTGGGCATGGACTGATGCTGGTGTTCTCTCACAATTGACATAGATGCCAAAATGTAACACTGAGTCATCTTGTCCGCCTTGCACAACTTCTTATAACTCTCTTTCTCCTCAACAGTGGCAACGTCATTTGGCACGGGAGGATAAAGATTACGAAGTACATACTTGTACTCCTCAGCCGCTAGGACAATGTCCAGATTGCGATTCCAATCAACATTCTAAGGGTTAGTGAGTATAATTTCCTAAAGTATAACACATAGTGGGTTCAAAGTCATTTCTAACCTATAAGCACATAAAATAAACAATCAATTTAATCTGACATTATCTCTCTCAAATATTATCATTAAATTACTAATTACATCTAAAATCCCATCAGATACGGTAAGCCACGTTAGGGTGGACGTTTACCTATCCAAACGATTCCGTCATAGCGTTACTTCATTGGGAAGAATACTATGAAGCGTACCTATGTATATACTGTTGGAAATCGATATCTCGGGCTATTAAAATTGCGGAAACAATAACCCGACCGAAATCCCGTCGCCGGAGAACAACCGCGAACACCACGATATCCTGAGCCCGACGAGAGTATCACCGCCGCGGGATAAACCCGCGGCCGAAACCCTAGCCGAGTCCCACCGAGGGCTCGCGATTGCCGTGCATGGCGATCGCCGGGGATGCGCGTGCATCCCCGTGGGGCTGTTCGGAACAGCCCCCGGTGCTGAGTCCGACGACTCACCGCCACCATCCCACGGGAGGAGGGGCGTGTAACACCCGGTTTCGCTACTAATATTGTAAATATATTTAAATTAATTCTCATATTAAATTGGCTCTTAAACTAAATGAAAATCTCTCATAAAATTAATTAAATTAATATAATAAAATTTATATTCTCATTAATATAATTATAACATTACTTTAAAATTCTTAATTTAATAAATTTCTAAAACATTATATTACTACAAAAACTAATAAAAAGTTAATAACAATTAATATACTTAAATATAAGTTATTATCATTAATTAAAATTTGAATTAATTTAATTAAACAAAGTCAAAGTTGCTAAAAGTTATTGTTCCTAATATTATTGTGCTCGCCAATCTCTCAACTTCTATTTTGACATTTTCCATACCAAAAACTCTTCTCTTTCAAATATACATCCTCTCGGTTCATATTCCCACATATTCACAAACAAACCAACATATACTTAAACACTAGAACTAGGTCATCCCTCTCCCAGCCGCAATCTAAACCTAGAAACCATTCGAGAACACTCTTCGACTACTCTTTTCCGTAGGCCGAAATTAATCTCTTCGATCAGCCACTGCCCTCCGACGAGATCCCCACGGTCACCCTCGTTAGTTTCCATCTCGCCGTCGTCATCGAAGTACGAGAGTCGCTAGTGGCCAAATGCCGTGAAAGAAACCAAAGATCGATCGCTGCCGCACGAGTCGACGACCACAGTCATCCAAAGTCGACGCTTTCCTCCTCTGAGTCGTTTCTGCCTTCATCGAATTCGAGTCGAAGCCGCTGCTCTCTCTCTCAATCTCTCTGTAAGTTGCAGCTAATAGATGCTGGATTAATTAGGCATGACTATACCTTTTACTATACCTCTTATCTAATTTAGGGATTTGGTTTTAATATATGCTGGATTAATTAGGCATGACTATACCTTTTACTATACCTCTTATCTAATTTAGGGATTTGGTTTTAATATGATGAAATGGACTGCCTCATCGAATATTCGAGTGAAACCATTTGGATCCAATTTACTTCCCCGCCCAACTCCATTTGCTATATGCCCAAGAGTATTAGTATCTTACAAACCCACGTAATCTCAACCATGTGCTTTATAATCTTAAGCTTGTTTTCTTTATAAATAAACTCACGGCACACTATTTATATTTGTGTGTTGTTAAATATAATACAATAGTTAAACATACAGTATATAACAAATTATTTATATTACAATTATTTCCAAAAGATTCATTTTAAGCACTTAACACATGTAGGAATTGAGCACACTGAGACATAAGTTTGACATTCGAATTTAGAAGAGGACTTTGGTATTGGAGTCAACGACGAGCACGTCTAAACAGGTAGGAATTTTCTTATCTCTACTTAATGCTTATTTCAAAAGTACAGGTAGGAATTTTCTTATCTCTACTTAATGCTTATTTCAAAAGTATGTGCTACGTTTTTATAATATGTGCTTATGTGGATATGTTATATGTGAATATTGATTACATATACGAATGTGAATGATACGATGCGAAAATGAATGATACAGTATGACTATGTGATTTAGCCCGTGGCCTGGAAAAAGGGCCAGTGATCTGAGAAATGTAATCCAAAGGAAAACCTCGTCTGCTTCGTAGTCTAGAACAGTGTACTTCGAAAGTAACTTTACAGCAGTCGAATATTCCTTTCCAGGATTACCTTGATATCCTCCCACTATGCCAACTGCATAGTCGATATCTGGTTCTCGTTTTACAACATCGCATTTTAAAGCTTTCCACACTCAAAATGTAGGAAACTGCTTTTACTGCTTCTATCTCCTTTATGTGTTCAAAACACATGCCCTTAGATAGATGCATTCCTGAAAGGTAACATACCCTTATTGGAATTATGCATATTTAAAACGAACCATAATCGTATAAGATATTCAGAAAAGGTACAATGTTCTTTTCTTGAGATCCTAGATCTTAAGAACATGCCCTAACTTCTTCTTTGTCTTATATATCGATTTATCTTAGACAACCATTATTTTATGTCTGACAACACTTTTACATTGTTACGAATGATAAAATGTTATATTCATAAAATCTCCAGGAAACACCACCTTGTTTCCATTACGTTCTTCAATACACCCTATCGCCCATGCCTTTTGATGAATCCATCAAATGGACTATCTCATCAATTCGCAAGTTCCACGAATTTCGGCTTTGTTACAATCCATAAATGGATCAACTAAGCTTGTACTCTAAATGATCTCGCATCTCAGAAATAATCCTTATTGCCCTCTAAGAGGACACATTTAGATCTAGTACTGGCTCCATGTAGATCCAGGGATCGATTTCATGTCTACTAGATCCAGAGTTCAAAACTCTTCTAGTCTTATGAACATTTCCGTTTGTCCAACAACCTCCCACTACAACGGCGTTCCAATGTACAAACAGTAATATCCTTTTCTCTCATTCCAAAGTATTACGTCTCTTTGGGCTTTGCGTTTCATCTTATAGTCTTCCTCTAAATTAATTTTATTCATGGATATTTAAATCTTAAATACACGGAATAAATAATACTACCGGAGAAATATTATTGGATATAATATGGTTTAATATTGAGAGTGCAATTAATTTATATAGTGGAAAATAAATTAATTAATATTAATGGGATTAATAGATTTGGGATTGGGCTCAATTTAATCATTAATATTGGAAGCCCAATATTCCACCTCCTTTAGATCCCCTACGTAGCCTATAAAAGCACTACATGGTCTTCACAATTCATAATCTACAAGACAAGATTATCATACTTGATATTCTAGAGAGTTCGTGAAGTAGATCCATAGAGTTCGGAGGATCGTTGCCCACCCGACGTTCGAACGAGTGCAAGGAATACGTGGGAAGATTCAAAGGTCATCTTGATTTCGTTTCTCCGAACAACGAATCGAAGGTATAAAATCTAAACGCCCTTTATGATTTTATTCGATTTATTTATTGAGAATACCGTAGAACGCAAGATCCGAAATACGAACCCCGGAGTAGACGGACGATCGCGTGGTGGTGGTGAAACCACCGGACCACGCGGATCGCCCGACTAGGGTTTCGAGGGCACGCGGAGGATCGACCCTTGGCTGGGCCGAGGGCACGCGATCAATCACGATGATCGATCGCAGGGCACGGGCTAGTGTCGTGCCCAACCCCACCGTGACGGTGGGGCTCCTCCAGACGGCGGCGAGTCGCCGGACTCGCCGCGGGGGGCTGCTTGGCAGCCCCGGCCGATCGCTGGATGCGATCAGCGTGCGATCACCCCGCGACGCGGGGGTTCGGTTGGGGGCAGCCGTGTGCCTTCGGGTGCATGGTTTCCTTGGCTGGACTCCGGCGCGTTCGTCCGTGTTCGTGTGATCTCCGGCGGAGGTTTTCGTTCGGGTTATTGGTTTCCGCAAATTTTAATAGCCCGGGATATCGAATTCCAACAATTGGTATCAGAGCCAGGTTTACGTTCGCGGTATTTTCGATAAAATTGTTCTACCTTGCAGGGTTTCCGACTATTATGGATTAATTAATTATTCGTTAATTTATTTTGTCATAATTGTTGGTTTGATTAAACTCTCGGACATGTCGAGATTCATTTTTGGTGGTGAATGCTTGTAATAGTAAAAATTCGGGGGTTGACCAAATTAGGTTTATTATTATTGTTCTATCTTTTTCCGGAAATTGTATAGGGTCGATTTCATGTATAGAATCGATACCGGATAGTGTAAAATTAAATTTGTAATTTATTTTGCGTTGGATCGATGCCGAAACGACCGCCGGAGAAGACGTGTGACGAAGGAGATGATCGTGAGGGATTAGGGCTCAGATCGACCAACCCCATGGTCGATCCATGAGGATCGATCGATCCGTGCATGGAGGGGCCGCCGGCGAAGGTGGCCGGCCACCTCCTATGCGGCGGTCAATGGTGGCGTGAGGATCCCCACCCCATGCTACCCCGGTCCGGTGATTTGCTTTCCTAATTGATTCGAGTGTTCCTATTTTGAGTATTCCTATTTTTGGGAACTCTAATGGAATAGGAAAAGAATCAATTTGAAATTAATTAGGTTTCCTAATTGATTATTTCTATTTTATGGAAATATTCATGGATTAGGAATCTAATTAATTTGGAAAGTAGAAGAGTCCTAAATTATTTTATTTCCTTATTTCATTATGGAAGTCTTCTAGAATATTCCAAGTGGGTCTTGGATAGAATATTCTAGAGATTTAATGAAATAGAAAAGGAAAATAAAATAAATAAAAAAATATTAATAATATTTAATTTTATTTTTTGATTTATTCGATTGACTTAATTTTCGAATTAAGTATCTTTTGGATTTATTAAAAAATAAATAGATTTAAATATTGGAATTAATATTCTCGTCACATGGAGCATTCAAGAACGAAGACTGAAGACTAGAAGATGCGTACGGAGATGGAGTAAAGCCATAATAGTCGGAAAATAATATTCTAGTATTATTTTAACTATGTGATAATACTATGTGCTTTATTACTTGTATGCATGCTATATGTGTTTACTTTATGCACTAGATAGCGTATCCCTTTGTTATAAAAAGCTAAGTGGGAGAGGGAATGGAAACATTCCCATGGTCTCCATTGCTGCTCTCTTGGTGACTTTTATAAACTTTTGAAGTTTATATAGACAAGTTATTGGAGGATAGTTATTGTAATTCCTCTTACGAGAAACATTGATTAAGTTTATCAAAAAATGCCTAATTTGTCTTTCCAAAACTGATTTCAAGTCGACTAATTCTCACCCCGGGGAGTGGAATGGAGACAAAGCCACTTGGTCATGTCAAGGACACAAATTAGAGACCTTCGTACCATCCTTTTGAAGGTGGATCGATTGTCTGCTCGGCTCCCTCATTTATGAGAGATAGGGTTGTTCGCATGGTGAATCACTGGTAAGAAACTTCGAGTTTCACTTATGATTCTCCGCGTCTTGATTTAAAAGATCGAATGGATCAAGTAATTGGGAGTCAATTATAAAGATCTCTTGGTGTAGTAAACGTCCACACAACGTGGCTTGCTATACTAACAGATTTTGGATTAATTGATGTAGACAGTTATAAAGAATTGTGAAGAGTTGTGAAATTATCGTAAACGTCCACACAACATGGCTTGCGGTAATGTAGCAATTCACAGCGATTTACTTTAGTACTGAGTAATGGTTTACACTTAGATACGCATTATAGTATTCCTCCCAACGAGGTTACGCTATAAGTGATGTATGACCGAAGCAAATCTAATTGCGAAATCGTTTGGGTGGGTAAACATCCACACAACGTGGCTTGCCTTACCTGGTAGGATTTTAGATGTGATTAGTGATTTTATGATATTATTTAAGGGAGATAATGTCGGATATCAAATTGTTTGTTCATTTTATGTGCTTATAGGTTAAGAATGACTGTGACCCCATTTTGTGATATACTTAAGGATGAAAACTCACTGGTTCCATATAGTAATGATTGGGAACGAAATCTGGACATTGTTCAGACTGTTGAGCCTTCCGAATCCACTGTTATCCCAACTGATGAGGACATTAAGAATGACCTCAGAATGATGTTGAGACATAGTGTGGAAGCCGGACAAGAGGTGATTAACATACTCATTAAGTTCAGTCCTCTTGAGGAATCGCTTAAAAACGATTTGAAAAGAATGGAACTTGTAAGTATGATCAGAAAATCACAAGCTCTTGTGGCCAAGATGGAAGTGCAAGAAAAGAAGCCCAGTGGTTCCAAACCACGGAATGGGAAGATCAAGCCGCGAGGCAAGTGCTATCGATGCAAGCAGTCTGGGCACTGGATGTCTGATTGTCCTCTCATCAAAGGTACGAAATTTTCCTTAGTCACTGAAACATTGTCAGTGGTGATATCTACCGGCACTTGGTGTGTAGATACGGGGGCCACTGATCATGTCTGCAATTCTATGCAGGGGTTCCAGGAAACCCGGAGACTTAGAGAGGGAGAGATCGTAGTCTACATGGCATTGCTGCGAAGGTGGCAGCTGTTGCAGTGGGAGACGTTCACTTACGTTTTAGTAGTGATAGGATTTTAGTTTTACAAAATTGTCTTTATGTACCGAACTTTAGAAAGAATTTAATTTCGGTTTCTAAACTTATTATGAATGGGTATTCTGTTTCTTTTCATCACTCCGTGGTCATAAGAAGAAATAGTGAAATTATCTGTTCTGGTACATTGATAGACGATTTGTATGTACTAAATCCTGAGTCTAACACGATGCAACTAACTGAGAGTAATAACACATCTACAAACACCAATAAGAGAAAGGAACCTTCTAAGATGAATCAATTATACTTGTGGCATCTAAGGCTAGGTCATATAAACTCAAATAGACTTCAAAGGTTGAAAGTTGATGGTTTAATCAGCAATGTTGAAGGAGAGGACCTTCCGACCTGCGAATCCTGTTTAGAGGGTAAAATGACCAAGCGTCCTTTTTCTGGTAAAGGGCGTAGAGCTAAACAAGTATTGGATTTGATTCACTCTGATGTATGCGGACCTATGTCTACTCAGGCAAGGGGAGGGTACGAGTATTTCATCACTTTCACTGATGATTACTCAAGATAAGGATTGTTGGAATTCGATATCCCGGAATTAATAAATTAATTAAAATTAATTATCTAATTAATTCCGACCGAAATCCTTCGAATATCCGGATTGTCTAAATTGCGGAACCGACAATCCAATCAAAAAACCTTTCGCCGGAGATCACATGAACACCATCGCACACGCCGGAGCAAGACCGAACGCACGACATGGCCGAAGCCATGCACGCGCGCCCAGCCGAGCCCCCGCGGCTAGGGTTTCATGCGATCGCATCTTGCGATCGCTGGGTTGCATCACAGCAACCCTACGGCGAGTCCGGCGACTCGCCGTTCGCACAGGAGGGGGGGCGGCTCGTCCCACGAGCCGCGGTGGCGCCAGCCCGCCACCCCAGCGATCGAACCCTTGGTTCGATCGCACCCCCAGCAGTGGGCTGGGGTCCTTCGATACGCACGCCCCCGGTTCAGCCGGGGCGTGTTTGGTTCGATCCCCACGGGGATCCTTGAACCGCCGGCGGTCCGGTGGTTCGTCCACCACCGCCCGGTTCGATCCTCGTCCGGGGTTCGTCCTCGGATCTTGGTTCTACGGTATTTTCAATAATAATCGATTAAAATCATAAAGGGTGTTTACGATTTTACCTTCGATTCGTTGTTCGGAGAAACGAGATCAATCGATAACCTTGAGATCTTCCGACGTATTCCTTGCACTAGCCCGGACGTCGTGTGGGCGACGATCTACCGAACTCCATGGATTACCTTCACGAACTCTCTAGACTAATCAAGTATGATTATCTTGTCTCTTATAATTGTGAAGACCATGTAGTGCTTTTATAGGCTACGTAGGGGATCTTAAGGAGGTGGAATATTGGGCTTCCAATATTGAAGATTAAATTGAGCCCAATGCTCAAGTCCATTAATCCTTATCAATATTAATTAATTCTATTTTCCACTATATAAAATTAATTGCACTCCCAATATTAAACCATATTATATCAAATAATATTTCTCCGGTAGAATTATTTATTCCGTGTATTTAAGATATAAATATCCATGAATAAAATTAATTTATTGCTAATTAATTTATTCATCTCTTATATCCGAGACTAGTACCATTCAACCTTAATTATTATGCGGAACGAATCCACCTGCAGCGTTTACATAATAATTCCTTATGAACTCATCTCGGGGATATTATCAACCCTTCCGGGATACACTTTCCCGTCAAGTATTCACGGCATGTAATATATAAAATATAGTGACCCAACTTAACCGGTAATTAACCCAATAATTAAATCGGTTAATTCCTTTGGTAAATCAAAGTCACTTATATTAAATATACACACCCGCAATAGTTTCGGGGATTAAGAATAAAATACACTGAGACTCGAATCGATTATCGCCGGCAATCCTAATCGATGAATCTCAACGATCCGCTCAATACACCAAGTGTACAAGTGTGATAAAATAATTAAGACAAATTATTTTCTATCTCACACAACGACTATACCGATGGATTGGTCCGTGTCCACCTAGGTCGTGAGCAACTGTTCGATTAAATACGAGTAACCGATAGTATGATCTTCTGTGTGGCGTCGCACACCATACTAACTACAACGTATATAATCCAGGACTATAATTTGCATATATTTAATTATAAATAATTAAACGCAAATAATTGTTTATTTAATTAAATAGATTAATGGCAATGGATCGTGAGTTTCCGTTACTTAAATCTAGACATTAAGTACACAACTCCAACAATCTCCCACTTGTACTAAGGTCTAGTCATTTCCTCCAAACTCCCGACTCCCATACTCATCACGTGCTAAAGTTGTACTTCCAAGAAGTACTATGTGAATGAGCATTCTAGGTTGCCGCTCTGAAGTTATCTTGGTGACTACAGCGTCGTCTCCCTCGATGATGACTCGTATCAGGTGGTACTTGCACTATGTGTTATCTTACACTTATGGACTTGTGATTTCTTACCATTTGCCATTGCACCGCTATTTACATAGCCTTTGGCAAATTAAGAATCACATCTAAGTCCCAGAGATAATCCCGGAGTTATACCAAAACTTCCGCTGCCTCTGAGGCTGCTATTTGGTTACCCATGGCAGAGTCCGAAAAGCATCGTGCTTATCACTCTTCCATGTTAAAACTCCTTCTCCTTCAATAGTGAAACACATAGCCTGATATCGACTTACACCGGTCCTCATTCGATTAGAAATCTAAGAGAATGTAATCCAAAGGAAATGTTCGTCTGCTTCGTAGTCTAGAACAGTACTTCGAAAGTACTTTTACGGCAGTCGAATATTCCTTTCCAGGATTACCTTGATATCCTCCCACTATGCTAACCGCATAGCCGATATCAGGTTCTTGTTTCCAACAATGCATTTATTAAGCTTTCCACACTAAAAGTGTAGGAAACTGCTTTCATTGCTTCTATCTCCTTTTGTGTTCCAAAACACATATCCTTAGATAGATGCATTCCGTCTCTGAAAGGTAACGAACCTTTCTCGGAATCTTGCATGTTAAAACGAACCATAATCATATATGTAAGATGTCCAGGAAAAGTACAATGTTCTTTCTAGAGATCCAAGATCTCAAGAATATGTCCAACTTCTTCCTTTATCTTTCATAATGATTCATCTAGACAACCATCATTTTATGTCTGATAACATCTTTACATTGTTGCCAATGATAAGAGTGTCATCTACATAAAACCTCCGAGAAACACCACCTTGTTTTCCATCACGTTTCCAATACACACAATTCGTCTATGCTTTTGATGAATCCATAAAATGGACTATCTCATCAATTTGCAAGTACCATGAATTCAATGCTTTGTTCCAATCCATAAATGGATCAACTAAGCTTGTATTCTAAATGATCTTGCCTCTTAGCAATAATCCTTATTGCTTTCCAAGATGGCACATTTAGATCTAGTACTGCCTCCATGTAAATCCAGGGATCGATTTCATGTATACTAGGTCCAGAGTCCGAAGACTCACCTAGTCTTATGAATATCTCCGGTTGTCCCACAACCTCCCACTACAACGGCATTCCGGTGTATAAACAGTGATAACAGTAGGTGCAGTTAGTGGTGTACCGCTACTCGGTTCGGCTGGTTCTAAGTCTTAATCTTTCTCTCTTATTTCAAAGTATTACGTCACCTTGGGCTTGTGGTTCATTATATAGTCTTTCTCTAAGAACTGGGCGTTAGAACTTATAACGTCCTTCTGGTTCATAGTACTATTGAATACACATGTTTTGTTCTTCTAGGATATTCTACAACCGCATTTGAATGCGCCGTTGTTTCCAGACATATCCATAGAACATAGGTAGTTCCGTATAACTCATCTTTTACTATCTCTATAAGAGTTCCATTTCTTTTTATCGACACACCATTTCTACACAACAGTGTATGGTGTAGTCATTTGGGATCAAATCCCAATCTCTGATTAGTATGCCATGCATTTCTCAGACAGGTACTTGCCTCCGCGATCAAATCGCAGGCTACAAATGGATATACCTTGATGGTTCTCCACAATTGCTTAGTGTCCATTGACTTGTCAAAACACTTGCTTTTGTGGCACATCAGGTATTCTAATCCATTTTTCGAGTAATCATAAAATGAAGTACTCGTACCTTAATTGTCTGAGTAGGCATAGGTCTGCATACATCAGAGTCAATCAATTCTTATACTTGTCCGGATCTTACATCTTATATCCATAAAGGATTGCTTAGTCATATTATCTTCCAAATTAGATTCTTAGGTCGAAAGGTCCACTCCCTCAACTTAATTGATTAAAAATCAATTTTCGACCTTTGAACTTCTTATTTGAATAAACATGACTCAGCATAAGAATCCACAAGTATAATTGATAAAGAAATCTCTTATTAGTAAAACGAGTTTCATACTACGGTTCGTTGCATCGTGGTGGACTCAGGATTCATCATTTATATATTGCTAGTCAGTACCAAAATAGATAATATCATTATTTCTTCATATAACCATCAAATGATTAAAAGAAATAAAATATCCATTTATTAGAAATCTAGAACAAAGTTCTTTCTAATGTGAAAGGTACATAAAAGCAATAACTCAAAATGAAATCCTATAAAATGTCCTCCATTGCAACTGCTGCCTCCTCCACAGCATTGCCCATGTAGACTATGATCTTTTCTTTTCCAAGTCTTTAGGTTTCCTGGAACCTCTTGCATTTAAAATGCACATACCGTCAGTGGTTCCATATCTACACACCAGGTTCCGGTAGATAATACCACTGACTATGTTTTACGACTAAAGAAAATTTCGTACTTTCTTTGAGAGGATAATCAGACTTCCAGTATCCAGACTGTTTGCATCGAGAACTCTTGCCTCATGGCTTTCTCGTCCCATCTCGTGGTCCAAGAAACCTAGGACCACTGGGTTTCTTTGCTTGCTTTTCCTTTCCCCCGATTTTTCCCTTAGGTTCGAAACCTTTGGCATTGGCTACAAGAGCTTGCGATTTCCGTCTCAACTCGTCTAAAAGGTCAATCATCTCAAAAACGTGTTTAAGCGTTTCCTCGAAGCGACTGGCCTTTTTGAGTATCCTCATCGCTTCTTGTCTAGCCGCCTATGTCAATAGGCTCGGGAGGACAGAGCTTACTGAGTACTAAACAGTACTCTTCAACAGTCTGAACAATGTCTAGATCTCTATTCCAATCATTACATTTAGGGACCAATGAGTTTAAAATCCTTACGTATCACAGAAAGTGGGTTCAAAGCCATATCCTAATCTATAAGCACATATAACAACAAACAATCGATCTAATCTCCGATATTATCTCCCTCAAATAATATCATTAAACCACTAATTGCATCTAAAATCCCATCAGATATGGCAAGCCACGATAGTGTGGAAGTTTACCTATCCAAATGATTTAGCAATTAGATTTCCTTCGGTCGTACATCATCATTAGCGTTACTTCGATGGGAAGAATACTAAGAAGCGTACCTAAGTGTAAACCATTACTCAGTATCTAAGAAGATTGTTTGGGACACGCATATTCACCGTAAGCCACGATAGTGTGGACGTTTACGTTAACATACGCTCCTTTACTCCCTTCTATAACTGTCTACATCAATCGTTCCAAAATCCCATTCAATGTAGCAAGCCACGATACTGTGGACGTTTACTACACCAAAAGACTTTTACAATTGACATCCAACTACTTGAATCATTTAATCTTGTAAATCAAGACGCGGAGAATCATAAGTGAAACTCGAAGTTTCTAATCAGTGATTCACCATGCGAACGACCCTATCTCTCATAAATGAGGGAGCCGAGCAAACAATCGATCTAGTCATCAAATGACACGAAAGTCTCTAATTTGTGTCCTTGACATGACCAAGTGGCTTTGGCTCCATTCCACTCCCCGGGGTGAGAATGAGTCGACTTGAAATCAGTTTTGGAAAGACAAATTAGGCATTGTTTGATAAATTTAATCAATGTTTCTCGTAAAAGGAATTACAAGAATTCTCCTCCAATGACTTGTCTATACGAACTTCAAAAGTCCATAAAAGTCACCAAGAGAACAGCAATGGAGACCATGGATATGTTTCCATACCCTCTCCCACTTAGCTTTTTATAACAAAGGGATACGCTATCTAATGCATAATTAAATACACATAAGCATGCATACATGAAATAAAGCACATAGAATATTATCACATAATCAAAATAATACTAGAATATTATTTTCCGACTACTATGGCTTTATCGCATCCCCGTACGCATCTTCTAGTCTTCAGTCTTCGTTCTTGAATGCTCTATGTGACGAGAATATTAATCTCAATATTTAAATCTATTTATTTTTAATTAATCCAAAAGTTACTTAATTCGAAAATTAAGTCAATCGAATATATCAAAAATAAAATTAAATATTATTAATATTTTTATTTATTTATTTTCCTATCTAATTCTATTAAATCTCTAGAATAATCTATCCAAGTAAAACTTGGAATATTCTAGAAGACTTCTATAATAGAATAAGGAAATAAAATAAACTAGGACTCTTCTACTTTCCAAGATTAATTAATTTCCATCTCTATGAAAATTCTCATAAAATAGGAATAATCATTTAGGAAATAAATC
Source organism: Euphrasia confusa (assembly GCA_954870475.1). Classification (NCBI taxonomy): domain Eukaryota; kingdom Viridiplantae; phylum Streptophyta; class Magnoliopsida; order Lamiales; family Orobanchaceae; genus Euphrasia; species Euphrasia confusa. The sequence goes on from OX940958.1 coordinate 16,261,338, forward strand.
GATCCTAAATTAACTTTTATTCCTTTCCAATTCTATTAAATCTCTAGGATCCTATTCCAAGTAGAACTCGGAATACTCTAGAAGACTTCCATAATAGAATAAGGAAATAAAATTAATTCCAATTAATTCTTTTCTTAATCCATGAGAATTCCCAAAAATAGGAAGACTCAAATAGGAAAACCGAATTAATTTAGGAAAGTGAATCTTGGTAGGAATAGCATGAGATCGGGAGACCCCACGCCACCCCACCTTCGACCGACCGGCCCCCGGGGAGGAGCACCGCCGCCCAGCCACGCCGGCCAGCCACCGAACCGGCGGCAGCCCACGGCAGGGGCGATCGAGCCCCTCGCCCATGCCATCGATCGATCTCATCATGGGATCGATCCAATCGATCCCCGGTCCTCCCTCACGTCTTCTCCTTCGTCACATGTGTTCTCCGGCGGTCGTCTCGGCATCGATCCAACGTAAATAAATTACAAGAATTAAATTTACAATTCCGGTATCGATTCTATACAATTTCCGGAAAAAGTAGAACGTAATAATAAATCCTAAATTCGGTCAACCCCCGAATTTTTACTATTACAAGCATTCACCACACATAAAACGAATCTCGACATGTCCGAGAGTTTAATCAAAACATATTATGACAATAATTAACGAATAAATTATATCTAGCCATAATAGTCGGAAACCCTGCAAGGTAGAACAATTTTATCGAAAATACCGCGAACGAAAACCATCGCTCTGATACCAATTGTTGGAATTCGATATCCCGGAATTAATAAATTAATTAAAATTAATTATCTAATTAATTCCGACCGAAATCCTTCGAATATCCGGATTTTCTAAATTGCGGAACTGACAATCCAATCGAAAAACCTTTCGCCGGAGATCACATGAACACCATCGCACACGCCGGAGCAAGACCGAACGCACGACATGGCCGAAGCCATGCACGCGCGCCCAGCCGAGCCCCCGCGGCTAGGGTTTCATGCGATCGCATCTTGCGATCACTGGGTTGCATCACAGCAACCCTACGGCGAGTCCGGCGACTCGCCGTTCGCACAGGAGGGGGGGCGGCTCGTCCCACGAGCCGCGGCGGCGCCAGCCCGCCACCCCAGCGATCGAACCCTTGGTTCGATCGCACCCCCAGCAGTGGGCTGGGGTCCTTCGATACGCACGCCCCCGGTTCAGCCGGGGCGTGTTTGGTTCGATCCCCACGGGGATCCTTGAACCGCCGGCGGTTCGGTGGTTCGTCCACCACCGCCCGGTTCGATCCTCGTCCGGGGTTCGTCCTCGGATCTTGGTTCTACGGTATTTTCAATAATAATCGATTAAAATCATAAAGGGTGTTTACGATTTTACCTTCGATTCGTTGTTCGGAGAAACGAGATCAATCGATAACCTTGAGATCTTCCGACGTATTCCTTGCACTAGCCCGGACGTCGTGTGGGCGACGATCTACCGAACTCCATGGATCTCCTTCACGAACTCTCTAGACTAATCAAGTATGATTATCTTGTCTCTTATAATTGTGAAGACCATGTAGTGCTTTTATAGGCTACGTAGGGGATCTTAAGGAGGTGGAATAATGGGCTTCCAATATTGAAGATTAAATTGAGCCCAATGCTCAAGTCCATTAATCCTTATCAATATTAATTAATTCTATTTTCCACTATATAAAATTAATTGCACTCCCAATATTAAACCATATTTTATCAAATAATATTTCTCCGGTAGAATTATTTATTCCGTGTATTTAAGATATAAATATCCATGAATAAAATTAATTTATTGCTAATTAATTTATTCATCTCTTATATCCGAGACTAGTACCATTCAACCTTAATTATTATGCGGAACGAATCCACCTGCAGGGTTTACATAATAATTCCTTATGAACTCATCTCGGGAATATTATCCACCCTTCCGGGATACACTTTCCCGTCAAGTATTCACGGCATGTCATATATAAAATATAGTGACCCAACTTAACCGGTAATTAACCCAATAATTAAATCGGTTAATTCCTTTGGTAAATCAAAGTCACTTATATTAAATATACACACCCGCAATAGTTTCGGGGATTAAGAATAAAATACACTGAGACTCGAATCGATTATCGCCGGCAATCCTAATCGATGAATCTCAACGATCCGCTCAATACACCAAGTGTACAAGTGTGATAAAATAATTAAGACAAATTATTTTCTCTCTCACACAACGACTATACCGATGGATTGGTCCGTGTCCACCTAGGTCGTGAGCAACTGTTCGATTAAATACGAGTAACCGATAGTATGATCTTCTGTGTGGCGTCGCACACCATACTAACTACAACGTATATAATCCAGGACTATAATTTGCATATATTTAATTATAAATAATTAAACGCAAATAATTGTTTATTTAATTAAATAGATTAATGGCAATGGATCGTGAGTTTCCGTTACTTAAATCTAGACATTAAGTACACAACTCCAACATGGATATATATACCTGATGCGCCGCAAGATCGAATCTTTTGACAAGTTCAAAGAATTCAAGGCTCTTGTGGAGAACCTTCTTGGTAAATCCATAAAATGCCTGCGATCTGATCGCGGAGGCGAGTACCTGTCTGGAGAATTCAAGGCATACTTAGCAGAGAATGGGATTGAATCCCAACTGACCTCACCATATACTCCTCAGTGGAATGGTGTGTCAGAAAGGAGGAATAGGACTCTTATGGAGATGGTGCGATCAATGATGAGTTACTCGGATTTACCTATTATGTTCTGGGGACATGCCTTGGAAACAGCGGCGTATATCTTGAACAGGGTTCCAACCAAAACGGTACCAACTACACCCATGGAACTGTGGAGTGGGCGTAAGCCTAACTTGAAACACATTCGGATATGGGGATGTCCAACACATGTGCTGAGACAAGGGGCCGATAAGTTAGAACCTAGATCAGAATTACGGCTGTTTGTAGGATACCCGAAGGGAACTAAAGGTGGCATGTTCTATAGTCCTACGGACCAGAAGATCGTTATAAGTACTAACGCTCGGTTCTTAGAGGAAGACTATGTCATGGACCACAAACCCAAAATTGACATAATACTTGATGAGTTGAGAGGTAACGAGAAAGACTTAGATACAGCCGAACCGAGTAGTGATACACCACTAGAACCTGCACCTACTGTCACTGTTAATACATCGGAACGCCGTCGTAGTGGGATGGTTGTTAAACAACCAGATAGATGGATTGGACTGGGTGAGTCTTCGGACTCTGGACCTGGAGTTCATGAAATCGATCCCTGGACCTATGATGAGGCGGTACAAGATATAGATGCGCCTTCTTGGAAGAAAGCGATGAAATCCGAAATTGAATCTATGGATTCTAATAAAGTCTAGGATCTTGTAGAACCACCAAGTGGCGTAAAGCCAATTGGGTGTAAATGGGTCTACAAGAGAAAGAGAGGATCTGACGGAAAGGTTGAAACCTTTAAAGCTCGGCTTGTTGCGAAAGGATATACTCATAAAGAGGGAATCGATTATGAGGAGACCTTTTCGCCGGTAGCCAAGATAAAGTCGATCCGGATTCTCTTATCCATAGCAGCTCATATGGACTATGAGGTGTGGCAAATGGATGTCAAGACAGCTTTCCTAAATGGAAGTCTTGACGAGACGATTTATATGAAACAACCAGAAGGATTCATTGCTAAGGGGCGAGATCATCTAGTGTGCAAGCTTAATCGATCCATTTATGGATTGAAACAAGCCTCGAGATCGTGGAACCTGCGGTTTGATGAAGTATTCCAATCTTTTGGATTCATTCAAAGCATGGACGAATCGTGTGTGTATTGGAAAAAAGGTGGTGTTTCTCGTGCTTTATGTAGACGACATTCTTCTCATTGGCAACAGTGTGAAGATGTTATCAGACATAAAGGGATGGTTGTCTAGACAATTCGATATGAAAGATTTGGGAGAAGTTGGACATGTTCTAGGGATCAAGGTTATAAGGGATCGCCGGAATAGAACATTGTACCTTTCCCAGCAATCTTACATAGACACGATTCTAGCTCGTTTTAACATGCAAGATTCCAAGAAGGGTGAACTGCCCTTCAGTAAAGGAACTTATCTTTCTAAGGAGATGTGTCCTCGGACACAGAAGGAGAAAGATGAAATGAAAGCAGTTCCCTACGCTTCGGCTGTGGGAAGCTTGATGTATGCAATGTTATGCACGAGGCCTGATATCTGCTATGCAGTGGGCATAGTGGCGAGATATCAGAGTAATCCTGGAAAGGCTCATTGGACTGCCGTAAAGAGCATTTTCAAGTATTTGCGAAATACTAAGGATTATGTTCTAAGTTACGGGGCAGACAATCTGATTCTTTTTTGTTACACAGATTCGGATTTCCAAGCTGATAAGGACCGGCGTAAGTCGACATCAGGCTATGTGTACACTTTGGGAGGTGGAGCCGTATCATGGAAGAGTGTTAAGCAAAAATACATTTCGGACTCTACCATGGAAGCTGAATATGTAGCAGCCTCAGAGGCAGCGAAAGAATCAGTGTGGTTCCTTAATTTCCTCCAGGACTTAGATGTGATTCCGAGTTTGCCCAAAGCTATGACAATTTATTGTGACAATAGCGGTGCAGTGGCAAATAGTAAGGAACCACGATCCCATAGTGCTACGAAACACATAGAGCGCAAGTACCACCTGATTCGAGACATCGTCAGGAGAGGAGACGCTGTAGTCACCAAGATAGCTTCAGATGACAACCTAGCAGACCCCTTCACCAAGATACTTCCTAAGGAAGTATATTTCAAGCACTTGGAGGGTTTGGGAGTCAGAAGTTTGGAAGATAAGACTAGACCTTAGTATAAGTGGGAGATTGTTGGAGTAGTATACTTAATGTCTAGATTTGAGTATTCTGAACTCCTTGTGCACTTTCATTTACCTATTAATAATGAACATTCATTTCCTTTTAATTATTGTTAATTATATATATGCAAATTATAGTCCTAGATTATATACGTTGTAGTTAGTATGGTGTGCGGGCCCACACAGAAGATCATACTATCGGTTACTCATATTTAATCGAACAGTTGCTCACGACCTAGATGGACACGGACCAATCCATCGGTATAGTCGTTGTGTGAGAGAGAAAGTAATCTGTCTTGATTATTTTATCACACTTGTACACTTAGTGTATTGGGCGGATCGCTTGAGATTTATCAATTATGATTGCTCTGTGATAATTGATTTAAGTCTCAGTGTATTTTATTCTTAATCCCCGATACAATTGCGGGTGTGTATATTTAATATAAGTGAATTTGATTTTCCAAAGGAATTGACCGGTTTAATTACTGGGTCAATTACCGGTTAAGTTGGGTCACTATATTTTATATATGGCATGCCGTGAATTCTTGACGGGACAGTGTATCCCGGAAGGGTTGATAATATTCCCGAGATGAGCTAATAATGATTTATTATGTAAACCTCACGAGTGGATTTGTTCCCGCATAATAAATAAGGTTGAGTGGTACTATTCTCGGATATAAGAGATGAATAAATTTATTAAGCAATAAATAAATTTTATTCATGGATATTTAAATCTTAAATACACGGAATAAATAATACTACCGGAGAAATATTATTGGATATAATATGGTTTAATATTGGGAGTGCAATTAATTTATATAGTGGAAAATAAATTAATTAATATTAATGGGATTAATAGATTTGGGCTTGGGCTCAATTTAATCATTAATATTGGAAGCCCTATATTCCACCTCCTTTAGATCCCCTACGTAGCCTATAAAAGCACTACATGGTCTTCACAATTCATAATCTACAAGACAAGATTATCATACTTGATATTCTAGAGAGTTCGTGAAGTAGATCCATAGAGTTCGGAGGATCGTCGCCCACCCGACGTTCGAACGAGTGCAAGGAATACGTGGGAAGATTCAAAGGTCATCTTGATTACGTTTCTCCGAACAACGAATCGAAGGTATAAAATCTAAACGCCCTTTATGATTTTATTCGATTTATTTATTGAGAATACCGTAGAACGCAAGATCCGAAATACGAACCCCGGAGTAGACGGACGATCGCGTGGTGGTGGTAAAACCACCGGACCACGCGGACCGCCCGGCTAAGGTTTCGAGGGCACGCGGAGGATCGATCCTCGGCTGGGCCGAGGGTGATAAGTCGTTTTTATAGCGGCGAAATCAATTAAATTTATGTCGAACTAGTTGCCGAAGCAACTCGCCCGAGTCGATCTCAAGGAACACTACTATCGGCGTGTAAAAGTGTTTAATTGTTTGCAACGAGAATGAGAAATAGAAATAGCATAATGCATAGTTGGTTGGTTTTGTTTTTAAACTAATACTAACTAATAAAATGAAAAGACAAGTACTAGTAAAAAAAGGTTTTTGAAATAATAAGAGAATGAACTAGAGTGTCGGGATCCCCAATTCTCAATTTCGGAGTTCGATAATAGTTCGCATAGATCACACTAGAACGCCCGTTGCCGGTTGGTTCACACGTGTTCGATTAAACGAGTAGAACGCCCGTTGCCAGTTGGTTCACACGTGGTTTGATTAATCGCAATCACGTAATTGTCTAAAAACCTCAAACGTGAGTTTTAAATCTATCAGACATTTAATCGAACACTTTATGGGCGAACTAAAATCGTATTCCTAATTTCAAGAATTGGTTCTCCCTACCCCTAGTAAACGATTTAGCTAATCATACTCGATAATTGAAAACAACAACTAGGCATAGAATAATTCATAATCAAATAAACAATAAATCACTAATCGAAAGAAGAACACAAAAGACGTAAAGGAAAAACTTACTAGAATCAATAACGGAAAACAAGCATCTATCGGCGGCTAACTCCGACTTTTACCGAGATTCGAAAACGTGGAAAAGACAAAAGCTAAAAATCTCTCGGGAACCGAGTCTAAGATCTGGAAATTCGGGCGTAAAGTAAGTTGTAGTCGGAATAGGACAAAACCCTATTCTTATACAAAACGAGTCGGTCAAACGCGGGTCAAACAACATAAAAACAGGGGCCAAGCGGCCGCTTGGGGGGTCAAGCGGCCGCCTGCCCCATCTTCCAGAAACTCTGATCAGCACAGCGGGGCGGCTGCCTGGGGGGTCAGGCGGCCGCCTGGGGGTTCCTCCAGCCAGTTCTGCCAAGGGCACCAGGCGGCCGCTTGGGGGGTCAAGCGGCCGCTTGCCTGGTGGTCAGCTGGGTCCTTGGCTCGTCTTCACGTCTACTCGGCTCGTCGTCACGAAAATGCCTCAAATGTCGCTTCTAACACAAACTAAGCCCTACACACTACACAAACACGTGAAACGCACCAAAACCAAGAGGAATACTAACGACACGACACAAAACGACATAAAACAACACAATACGGCACGAAACAACAAAAGAAAAATCACTCAAAATCAAACACATCAACTCCCCCACACTTAAGCTTTTGCTAGTCCCTAGCAAAGTCCAAGAGTAGAGGAAAAAGACAAACAAAGAACACGAAGAAAACAAACATGCCAATCACCTATTCAACCTCCCGAAATTACAAACAAATTCCCGGTGCCTCCAAAACAATCCTAATGAATAGCCTCGACCCCAAATACATAGCACAAAGACAATCAAGCGAATTTCAATACATGTGACCAATCCAACGTCCCTCACAAGGGTTCACTCTCTTATTTTACACTCGAAGTATATATGGTTCCACTCAAAATTGTGCACAAGAGAAGGATAGATAATCAAAATGTACTTGTGCACTCAAAGAAGAATAAGCATATAGGGAACAAATACGATCATGTAAGGAAAATGAAAGAGCTTCAAATAATATCATATGCGCCTAAGAACAAAAACTAAACACGTTATTCAATTGTGCTCTCCACAAATCAAGTTCTACCATCTTAAGAATCAAGGGCGATCGATAAATAGGGTGTAACGGGGCTAGGTTTAGGGTATTCGGGATAATTTGGGAAAAGTGGACTACATCTTCAATCACGCGTCACCACAACCAAACTTCCTTTATTTCGCACCACAACCCCCGACAACTCCAATAAAAAATCAAGAACACATCAAAGCCAAAAAACAATGTCCAAGCGAGTCATACTAACTTTATTAAATTACTACACTATAATTTTTTTTTTGTTTTGGAGACTTATAACACGTCTCAATTTTTCTCTTTTTTTTTGGAGACCACAAGTACGTCTCATTTTCTATTCTCTTTTTTTTTTTTTTTTTGGGAGACTTATAACATGTCTCGATTATTACATAAGAAGGCAAATGACAACACTACTCAACACCCTTCATTAATTAAGCACACCGCAACAATTACACCACTCCCTCCTCGACGTTTAGGACAAGAAAGTGTTGGAAATCGATATCCCGGAATTAATAAATTTAAATAAATAAATTATCTAATTAATTCCGACCGAAATCCTACGGAGATCGAATATCCGGAATTGTCAAAATTGCGGAACCGACAACTCCAATCGACTCCCGGAACATGTACATGACCATACGAAAAAGTTACGCGGGAAAAACACGAGAGAACTCGCGTGAACCCGCGAAACCCGCAGCAGCCACGCGGGGTTGCTCGCAGCAGCCCGCAGCAACCCGCAGCGAGTCGCCTGACTCGCTGCTGCTGGGACCCTGCTGGATCGCTGCGGGTCAGCTGCGGGAAATCCCACAGCACCCAGCGAAATCCCCGTAGCAGCCCACAGCAACCCGCAGCGAGTCGCCTGACTCGCTGCTGCTGGGCGCTACGAGTCGCTGCGGGAAAACCCGTAGCTGGCAGCAGATCGCTACGGGAAAACCCGCAGCCGATCCGCGTGATCGAGCCCTAGGCTCGATCCACCTCGCGCGATCCCTTTCCAGCCGAGTCGTCGAGCCGCCGGCGGTCCGGTGGTCCGACCACCACCGCCCGGTTCGACCTCGTCTCGTGGGTCCGTTCCTCGGATCTTGGTTCAAGGTATTTTTACGATAATTAAACGATAAAATCATAAAGATGGTTTTACGATTTACCTCGTTCTCGTTGTTCGGAAAAACGAAGAACTCAATTTGACGACCTTGAGATCTTCCGACGTATTCCTTGCACTAGCTCGGACGTCGTGTGGGCGACGATCTACCGAACTCCATGGATCTCCCTCTCTACTTTCTCTCTCTAGAATTGTGATCTTCAACTTATATGAGAATAGAGAAGACCATGTAGTGCTTTTATAGGCTACGTAGGGAATCTTAAGGAGGTGGAATATTGGGCTTCCAATATTGAAGATTAAATTGAGCCCAATGCTCAAGTCCATTAATCCTTATCAATATTAATTAATTCTATTTTCCACTATATAAAATTAATTGCACTCCCAATATTAAACCATATTATATCAAATAATATTTCTCCGGTAGTATTATTTATTCCGTGTATTTAAGATATAAATATCCATGAATAAAATTAATTTATTGCTAATTAATTTATTCATCTCTTATATCCGAGACTAGTACCATTCAACCTTAATTATTATGCGGAACGAATCCACCTGCAGGGTTTACATAATAATTCCTTATGAACTCATCTCGGGGATATTATCAACCCTTACGGGATACACTTTCCCGTCAAGTATTCATGGCATGCCATATATAAAATATAGTGACCCAACTTAACCGGTAATTAACCCAATAATTAAATCGGTTAATTCCTTTGGTAAATCAAAGTCACTTATATTAAATATACACACCCGCAATAATATCGGGGATTAAGAATAAAATACACTGAGACTCGAATCGATTATCGCCGGCAATCCTAATCGATGAATCTCAACGATCCACTCAATACACCAAGTGTACAAGTGTGATAAAATAATTAAGATAAATTATTTTCTCTCTCACACAACGACTATACCGATGGATTGGTCCGTGTCCATCTAGGTCGTGAGCAACTGTTCGATTAAATACGAGTAACCGATAGTATGATCTTCTGTGTGTCCATACAACACCATACTAACTACAACGTATAAAATCCAGGACTATGATTTTCATATATTTAATTATAAATAATTAAACGCAAATAATTGTTTATTTAATTAAATAGATTAATGGCAATAGATCGTGAGTTTCCGTTACTTAAATCTAGACATTAAGTACACAACTCCAACAATCTCCCACTTGTACTAAGGTCTAGTCATTTCCTCCAAACTCCCGACTCCCATACTCATCACGTGCTTAAGTTGTACTTTCAAGAAGTACTATGTGAATGAGCACTCTAGGTTGCCGCTCTGAAGTTATCTTGGTGACTACAGCGTCGTCTCCCTCGACGATGACTCGTATCAGGTGGTACTTGCACTATGTGTTATCTTACACTTATGGACTTGTGATTTCTTACCATTTGCCATCGCACCGCTATTTACATAGCCTTTGGCAAATTAAGAATCTCATCTAAGTCCCAGAGATTATCCCGGAGTTATACCAAAACTTCCGCTGCCTCTGAGGCCGCTATTTGGTTACCCATGGCAGAGTCCGAAAAGCATCGTGCTTATCACTCTTCCATGTTAAAACTCCTTCTCCTTCAATAGTGAAACACATAGCCTGATATCGACTTACACCGGTCCTCATTCGATTAGAAATCTAAGACAATGTAATCCAAAGGAAAAACTCGTCTGCTTCGTAGTCTAGAACAGTACTTCGAAAGTACTTTTACGGCAGTCGAATATTCCTTTCCAGGATTACCCTGATATCCTCCCACTATGCTAACCGCATAGCCGATATCAGGTTCTTGTTTTCAACAATGCATTTATTAAGCTTTCCACACTCAAAGTGTAGGAAACTGCTTTCATTGCTTCTATCTCCTTTTGTGTTCCAAAACACATATCCTTTGATAGATGCATTCCGTCTCTGAAAGGTAACGAACCTTTTCTCGGAATCTTGCATGTTAAAACGAACCATAATCATTTATGTAAGATGTCCAGGAGAAGTACAATGTTCTTTCTAGGGATCCAAGATCTCAAGAACATGTTCAACTTCTTCCTTTATCTTTCATAATGATTCATCTAGACAACCATCATTTTATGTCTGATAACATCTTTACATTGTTGCCAATGATAAGAGTGTCATCTACATAAAACCTCCGAGAAACACCACCTTGTTTTCCATCACGTTTCCAATACACACAATTCGTCTATGCTTTTGATGAATCCATAAAATGGACTATCTCATCAATTTGCAAGTACCATGAACTCAATGCTTTGTTTCAATCCATAAATGGATCAACTAAGCTTGTACTCTAAATGATCTCGCCTCTTAGCAATAATCCTTATTGCTCTCCAAGAAGGCACATTTAGATCTAGTACGACCTTCATGTAGATCTAGGGATCGATTTCATGTATACTAGGTCCAGAGTCCGAATACTCTCCTAGTCTTATGAATATCTCCGGTTGTCACAACCTCCCACTACAACGGCATTCCGGTGTATAAACAGTGATAACAGTAGGTGCAGTTAGTGGTGTACCGCTACTCGGTTCGGCTGGTTCTAAGTCTTAATCTTTCTCTCTCATTTCAAAGTATCATGTCACCTTGGGCTTGTGGTTCATCGTATAGTCTTTCTCTAAGAACCGGGCGTTAGAACTTATAACGTCCTTCTGGTTCATAGTACTATTGAACACACATCTTTTGTTCTTCTAGGATATTCTACAACCGCATTTGAATGCGCCGTTGTTTCCAGACATATCCATAGAACATAGGTAGTTCCGTATAACTCATAATTTTACTATTTCTATAAGAGTTCCATTTCTTGTTTACGACACACCATTTCTACACAACAGTGTATGGTGTAGTCATTTGGGATCAAATCCCAATCTCTGATCAGTATGCCATGCATTCCTCAGATAGGTACTTGCCTCCGCGATCAAATCGCAGGCTACAAATGGATATACCTTGATGGTTCTCCACAATTGCTTAGTGTCCATTGACTTGTCAAAACACTTGCTTTTGTGGCACATCAGGTATTCTAATCCATTTCTCGAGTAATCATCAAATGATGTACTCGTACCTTATTGTCTGAGTAGGCATAGGTCTGCATACATCAGAGTCAATCAATTCTTATACTTGTCTGAATCTTACATCTTATATCCATAAAGGATTGCTTAGTCATATTATCTTCCAAATTAGATTCTTAGGTCGGAAGGTCCATTCCTTCAACTTAATTGATCAAAAATCAATTTTCGACCTTTGAACTTCTTATTTGAATAAACATGATTTAGCATAAGAATCCACAAGTACAATCGATTTAATAAAGAAAACTCTTATTAGTAAAACGAGTTTTATACTACGGTTCGTTGCATCGTGGTGGACTCAGGATTCATCATTTATATATTGCTAGCTAATGTACCAGAATAGATACTATCTTTATTTCTTCTCATAACCATCAAATGATTAAAAGAAATAAAATATCTATTCAATAGAAATCCAGAACAAAGTTCTTTCTAATATGAAAGGTACATAAAAGCAATAACTCAAAATGAAATCCTATAAAATGTCCTCCATTGCAATAGCTGCCTCCTCCACAGCATTGCCCACATAGACTACGATTTCTTCTTTTCTAAGTCGTTAGGTTTCCTAGAACCCTTGCATTTAAAATGCACATACCGTCAGTGGTTCCATATCTACACACCAGGTTCCGGTAGATAATACCACTGACTATGTTTTACGACTAAAGAAAAATTTCGTACTTTCTTTGAGAGGATAATCAGACTTCCAGTACCCAGACTGTTTGCATCGAGAACTCTTGCCTCATGGCTTTCTCGTCCCATCTCGTGGTCCAAAGAGAACCACTGGGTTTCTTTGCTTTCTTGTCCTTTCCCCCATTTCATGCCTTTAGGTTCGAAACCTTTGGCATTGGCTACAAGAGCTTGCGATTTCCGTCTCAACTCGTCTAAAAGGTCAATCATCTCAAAAACGTTTTTAAGCGTTTCCTCGAAGTGACTGGCCTTTATGAGTATCCTCATCGCTTCCTGTCTAGCCGCCTATGTCAATAGGCTCGGAAGGATAAAGCTCACTGAGTACAAACTTGTACTCTTTAACAGTTTGGGTAATGTCTAGATCTCTATTCCAATCATTACATTTAGGGACCAGTGAGTTAAAATCCTTACGTATCACAGAAAGTGGGTTCAAAGCCATTTCCTAATCTATGAGCACATATAACAACAAACAATCGATTTAATCTCCGATATTATCTCCCTTAAATAATATCATTAAACCACTAATCACATCTAAAATCCCATCAGATATGGCAAGCCACGTGGTGTGGACGTTTACCAATCCAAATGATTTAGCAATTAGATTTGCTTCGGTCATACATCACTTATAGCGGAACCTCGTGGGGAGGAATACTATAATGCGTATCTAAGTGTAAACCATTACTCAGTACCAAAGTAAATCGTTTGGAATTGCTACATCACCGCAAGCCACGTGGTGTGGACGTTTACGACAACTTCACAACTCTTCACAATTTCTTACAACTGTCTACATCAATTAATCCAAAATCCGTCAGCATAGCAAGCCACGTGGGGTGGACGTTTACTACACCAAGAGACTTTTATAATTGACTCCCAATTACTTGATCCATTCAATCTTGTAAATCAAGACGCGGAGAATCATAAGTGAAACTCGAAGTTTCTTACCAGTGATTCACCATGCGAACGACCCTATCTCTCATAAATGAGGGAGCCGAGCAGACAATCGATCCACCTTCAAAAGATGGTACGACTGCCTCTAATTTGTGTCCTCGACATGACCAAGTGGCTTTGGCTCCATTCCACTCCCCAGGGTGAGAATGAGTCGACTTGAAGTCAGTTTTGGAAAGACAAATTAGGCATTGTTTGATAGACTTAATCAATGTTTCTCGTAAAAGGAATTACAAGAATTCTCCTCCAATGGCTTATCTATATGAACTTCGAAAGTTCATAAAAGTCACCAAGAGAACAACAATGGAGACCATGGATATGTTTCCATACCCTCTCCCACTTAGCTTTTTATAATAAAGGGATACGCTATCTAATGCATAATTAAATACACATAAGCATGCATACATGAAATAAAGAACATAGAATATTATCACATAATCAAAATAATACTAGAATATTATTTTCCGACTATTATGGCTTTATCGCATCTCCGTACGCATCTTCTAGTCTTTAGTCTTCGTTCTTGAATGCTCCATGTGACGGGAATATTAATTCCAATATTTAAATCTATTTATTTTTAATAAATCCAAAACTTACTTAATTCGAAAATTAAGTCAATCGAATAAATCAAAAATAAAATTAAATATTATTAATATTTTTATTTATTTATTTTCCTATCTAATTCTATTAAATCTCTAGAATAATCTATCCAAGACCCACTTGGAATATTCTAGAAGACATCTATATAGAATAAGGAAATAAAATAAATTTATTTTATTTTCCCTTTCTACTTCATTAAATCTCTAGAATAATCTATCCAAGACCCACTTGGAATATTCTAGATGATTTCCATAATGAAATAAGGAAATAAAATAATTTAGGACTCCTAGTCCTTCCAAATTAATTCATTTCCTAATCCATTAAAAATTCCATAAAGGAATAATTAAATAGGAAAAATTAATTAAGGACTCTTCTACTTTCCAAAATTAATTAATTTCCATGTCCATGAAAATTCCCATAAAATAGGAATAATCAAATAGGAAATAAATTAATTTAATAATTAATTATTTTCCTTTCTAATTCCATTAAATCTTTAGAATCCTATTCCAAGTAGAACTTAGAATATTCTAGAAGACTTCCATAATAGAATAAGGAAATAAATTAATTCCAATTAATTCTTTTCCTATTTCCATGAGAATTCCCAAAAAAAGGAATACTCAAAATAGGAAAACCGAATCAATTTAGGAAAGTTGGATCTTGGCAGGAGTAGCATGGGTTGGGGATCCCCACGCCACCCCCACCATCGACCGAGGCCGAGAAGAGCACATCACCGCCGCCGCCACCCCAACCGGCCAGCCACCACCACTACCGGTGGCAGCCCACGGCCAAGGGGTGCGATGGCTGCCCCTCCCACTCGATTGATCCATTACTTGGGGTCGATCATGGGGTTGATCGATCCCCGGAATCCTCCCTCTCTTCGTCTCCTCCGTCACACTTTTCCGGTCGTCGTTTCGGACTCGATCCAACGTAAAATAAATTACAAATTTATTACTACGCTATCCGGTATCGATTCTCTACATGAAAACGACCTCAAACAATTTCCGGAAAAATTAAGAACAAGCATTCACCACACAAGAACAAATAACATCACCGAGAGTTTAATAATCAAGAACATTATTATGACATTAATTAACAAAATTAAATCTATCCATAATAATCGGAAACCCTGCAAGGTAGAACAATTTATCGAAAAATACCATGAACTAAAACCAACGCTCTGATACTAATTGTTGGAAATCGATATCCCGGAATTAATAAATTTAAATAAATAAATTATCTAATTAATTCCGACCGAAATCCTACGGAGATCGAATATCCGGAATTGTCAAAATTGCGGAAACGACAACTCCAATCGACTCCCGGAACATGTACATGACCATACGAAAAAATTACGCGGGAAAAACACGAGAGAACTCGCGTGAACCCGCGAAACCCGCAGCAGCCACGCGGGGTTGCTCGCAGCAGCCCGCAGCAACCCGCAGCGAGTCGCCTGACTCGCTGCTGCTGGGACCCTGCTGGATCGCTGCGGGTCAGCTGCGGGAAATCCCACAGCACCCAGCGAAATCCCCGTAGCAGCCCACAGCAACCCGCAGCGAGTCGCCTGACTCGCTGCTGCTGGGCGCTACGAGTCGCTGCGGGAAAACCCGTAGCTGGCAGCAGATCGCTACGGGAAAACCCGCAGCCGATCCGCGTGATCGAGCCCTAGGCTCGATCCACCTCGCGCGATCCCTTTCCAGCCGAGTCGTCGAGCCGCCGGCGGTCCGGTGGTCCGACCACCACCGCCCGGTTCGACCTCGTCTCGTGGGTCCGTTCCTCGGATCTTGGTTCAAGGTATTTTTACGATAATTAAACGATAAAATCATAAAGAGGGTTTTACGATTTACCTCGTTCTCGTTGTTCGGAAAAACGAAGAACTCAATTTGACGACCTTGAGATCTTCCGACGTATTCCTTGCACTAGCTCGGACGTCGTGTGGGCGACGATCTACCGAACTCAATGGATCTCCCTCTCTACTTTCTCTCTCTAGAATTGTGATCTTCAACTTATATGAGAATAGAGAAGACCATGTAGTGCTTTTATAGGCTACGTAGGGGATCTTAAGGAGGTGGAATATTGGGCTTCCAATATTGAAGATTAAATTGAGCCCAATGCTCAAGTCCATTAATCCTTATCAATATTAATTAATTCTATTTTCCACTATATAAAATTAATTGCACTCCCAATATTAAACCATATTATATCAAATAATATTTCTCCGGTAGTATTATTATGCGGAACGAATCCACCTGCAGGGTTTACATAATAATTCCTTATGAACTCATCTCGGGGATATTATCAACCCTTACGGGATACACTTTCCCGTCAAGTATTCACGGCATGCCATATATAAAATATAGTGACCCAACTTAACCGGTAATTAACCCAATAATTAAATCGGTTAATTCCTTTGGTAAATCAAAGTCACTTATATTAAATATACACACCCGCAATAATATCGGGGATTAAGAATAAAATACACTGAGACTCGAATCGATTATCGCCGGCAATCCTAATCGATGAATCTCAACGATCCACTCAATACACCAAGTGTACAAGTGTGATAAAATAATTAAGATAAATTATTTTCTCTCTCACACAACGACTATACCGATGGATTGGTCCGTGTCCATCTAGGTCGTGAGCAACTGTTCGATTAAATACGAGTAACCGATAGTATGATCTTCTGTGTGTCCATACAACACCATACTAACTACAACGTATAAAATCCAGGACTATGATTTGCATATATTTAATTATAAATAATTAAACGCAAATAATTGTTTATTTAATTAAATAGATTAATGGCAATGGATCGTGAGTTTCCGTTACTTAAATCTAGACATTAAGTACACAACTCCAACAGAAAGAAAGGCTAAATGTAGGCTCAACGGGGCTATCTAGGGTGTCCAACGACGGGCTCAAGGACAAAAGTAAAGCGGCTCGAATGGCTAACCTAATCGATCAACTCCCAATCATTTTCAAAATCAAGCAAGTTATGATTATCAAGTCTCAAACACAATCAAATCACGACCTAGTTATTCTATTTCATACGGACTCACACAATATAGAATAAGAAAGAAAAAGAAGCTCAAATAGACAACGAAGTATTACGCACATAGAAGAAAGCTATAAAGGCTCAAAATCTCACAAGGGTAATTGGACAAGGAGAAATCTACAAGCATATAACTCACCATCACATCAAAGTGACTACACAAGGGGTCTAAGCTATTCACATCCAACATAAAAACACCAAAGATTTATCCATAATTTCAAGAAGCGTCGTAAAGCGATTTGGCAAACACATAGAAACACAAAGGATAAAACAAGAACTAAACCCGAGCATGCATCCAAATCAATAAAACTCCCCCCACACTTAGTACGAAACCATGTCCACATGGTTAAACGGCACAACGAATCATAGGAAAGTGCAATTAATTCAAAAGCATGCTCACACAAAGCAAAATCAAACAATGAAACACACAAACAACTAAAACACACAAAAGAAAAAGAAAAAGACACAAACCTAGGCCGTAAGAAGTTAAGGCCTAACCTAAAGGTTCGGACGGTGGGTAATGTGACCCCCGGAGTACGCCCATAATCTCGTTGTACCGGGAAGCATGGAAGGTGTGCTCATCGTCATCTATGTAGACATATTTCCATTGCTTCGACAATCCCTTAAGCTCTAATTTTGGTGGAGGTGATTCTTTTGCTTTATCGCCTTTGAGTATCTCAATCATTCCCACACTATTTTCAACATGCTTGTCTTGCTTGGCTTGAACACCGAGAAATAAAAATAACGAGCTACTTTTCTGCAAGAACATCATCTCGGCCAAAAGATCAATAGCATAAATGTAAAAACAATTTGCAATGTAGGCATCAAAAGAATTAATAACTTCATTGTAATCAACCTTACCCGAAAATGTTTTATCCTCACCCACGACACAAATAGATTTGAAAATACCTGGATCATGTGGTTTGGGTGGGTGGTGAGCATGAGGAACTCTCGACTCCTCAACAATTTTAAGGTCGATCATCTCTTTGCCCTCGTCTCTCGTGTCATTGGTATTTGAACTTTGAGACTCAAGACCGATATCTAGCATTGTTGGCTCCACTTCTTGTAAATGCACCCCCTCTTGATCGTCAACTACTACATTGATACTCAATGTCACTTGCTCAACTTGTCTAGGAGGTAGAATGGACGACTTGTATGGGTCTTCGGCTTTATGCAACACTCTCGTTGTAATCTCCTCTAGCTTCATGCTCTCTATCGTCTCTTCTTCGTCATCTTCTTCCAAACTAACGTCATAGTGGTGTACTTGGTCCACCTTGGCCTCAACCTCATTCGGTTCTACTTCGTCGTCTTTGTATTCACTTTGGAGATTTCCTTCCTCGTGTACACACTCAATTTTATTGCACATCTTATCGATCATATCTCCTATGACCTTAGACCTTGCTTCCGCTTCAACATTTTCTGCCAATCTAACTTCATTTGCTTTTATTGCCGCTTCGTTTGATTTCTTGGCTTGTTGAGTCATTTGCATGAAATCCTTGAAAGTGTCCTCCAAAGATGGCTTATCTGATGACTCTGGTTGCATCGAATATGGTGAAGGGTGCACCATATTCGGAGGAGGCCATTGTTGTTGCTCTGGGCTTGAAAACATATGAACTCTCTCCCCTAGAGCAATTGAATCATCTTCTGCTTCAACAATTTTTGCCATCCCCGCTTCATTTACTTTCATGAGCTGTTGAGTCGTCCGCATAAAATCTTGAAAAATGTCATCCAAAGATTGTTTATATGGCGGCTCTGGTTGCATTGAATATTGTGGAGGGTACACCATGTTCTGAGGAGGCCATTGTTGCTGATCCCATTGTTGCTGAGGCAGATCAAAATAATAACTCGGATGAGACTGCCACTCCGGATTGTATGCCTGAGACTGAGAACCAAACTGTGTTGTCGTGTCATATGGGGAAGGTTCATAGAATGTGTTCGTCTGAGACCTTGAGAACTCCCACCCATAATTATTATATGTATTCATCACTGCTTACACAAACACTTGACAAAAACATTAAACGCACCGGTGGGAGAAATAATAAGCATATAAAAAGAAAAAAGAAAAATAGAAAGTTGTAAACACTCAAACACTTATACAAATGCCTAAAGTGTTCCCCGGCAACGGCGCCAAATTGATAAGTCGTTTTCGTACGGGTTTAATCAATTAAATTTGTAATCGAACTAGTTGTCGAAACAACTCGCCCGAGTGGGTCTCGAGGAACACTACTATCGGCACGTATTTTTGCTTAATTGTTTGCAACGAGAAAGAGAAATAGAAATAGCATAATGCATGAATTGTTTTTGGTTTTGTTTTAAACTAAATAAATAGCTATGAATAAACGAGAGAGCAAAAATAAAAGTCGAGCAAGTGAAATGATAAGGGAAAGGATTAGGGATCGGGAATTCAAATTCTCGATTTCAAAGTTAAATTTTGATTTGCAAAAGTCATAAAACAACGCCCGTTTCCGGTTGGCTCGATTATGGTTTGATCAATTCAAATTCAAGTTCAAAAGACCTTTTATCAAACACCTTTCAAGCAATTCAAGATCTCACTTTTACTATCGATAATTGAACCCCTGACCCTAATCAATATAATTACCTACTCATGTTATTGATTGAAAAACAATTTAATCTATAACTTGTGGAATTCATAAAATAGTTTTGAAGAAATAAAAAGAACAATAGAACAAATCAAGCAAAGGGATTTAAAAGCAAGCAATAAGATGAAAAGAACAAACTCACTAATGTCAATAGATGAAAACAAGCACCTATCGGAAGCTAGCCCCGATTTTTGCCAAGCGTCGAAAAACAAGAAAAGACAATCCCAGAATCTCTTGGGAACCGAGTTCTAAGTCTAGAGAACGTGCGTAAAAAAAATCAGCCAATGAAAAATGTTGTTTCCAATAGGGTAAAACCCTATTATTATACAAAAGACGTCGGTCAACGCGGTCAAACATCTTCAAAAATCGGGGGCCAAGCGTCCGCTTGGGGGGTCAAGCGGCCGCTTGCCCCCGCAGTCCAGAAATCTCAACTTCACAGCCAAGCGGCCGCTTGGGGGGTCAAGCGGCCGCCTGCCCCTCCTTCCAGAACTTCTGATCAACACAGCGAGGCGGCCGCCTGGGGGGTCAGGCGGCCGCGTGGGGCCTGCTCCAGAATAGTCTGCCAAGAGCACCAGGCGGCCGCTTGGGGGGTCAGGCGGCCGCCTGCTCTGTTGGGCAGCTTCGTCTTGGCTCTTCATCTCGTTGCCTCATCTTCTTGTCGTCTCGTCTACTCGTCAACTCCAAGATAACTCCACAAATTGCTACTATCACCAAATGTTACCTGCACACTACAAAAACACATAAAACGCACCAAGCCAAGAGGTATTCACACGATACGACACAAAAATAACACAAGACGACACAAAAATAACATACGAAAAAGCACACAAAAGCAAGTACATCAGAGGGCACGCGATCGATCACGATGATCGATCGCTGGGCACGGGCTGGTGCCGTGCCCAACCCCACCGTGACGGTGGGGCTCCTCCATACGGCGGCGAGTCTCCGGACTCGCCGCGGGGGGCTGCTTGGCAGCCCCGGCCGATCGCTGGATGCGATCGGCGTGCGATCGCATGAACCCCGCGACGCGGGGGTTCGGTTGGGGGCAGCCGTGTGCCTTCGGGTGCATGGTTTCCTTGGCTGGACTCCGGCGCGTTCGTCCGTGTTCGTGTGATCTCCGGCGGAGGTTTTCGTTCGGGTTATTGGTTTCCGCAAATTTTAATAGCCCGGGATATCGAATTCCAACAAAAGGCGTACCTGAAATTCGGATGATATCACCGGAGAAGATAGTCGGAGGAAAATAAAGAGTCGTCTGAGGAATCGTGGGAGCGAAAAAGTGGGATGAAACCTGTTGGAGTTGTGTACTTAATGTCTAGATTTAAGAAACGGTAACTCCCGGTCATAGCATTTAATCTATTTAATTAATAAACAATTGTTTTGCTTTTAATTATTCGATAATTAAATATATGCAAAATATAGTCCTGGATTCTATACGTTGTAGTTAGTATGGTGTGCGAAGCCACACAGAAGATCATACTATCGGTTACTCGTATTCAATCGAACAGTTGCTCACGACCTAGATGGACACGGACCAATCCATCGGTATAGTCGTTGTGTGAGAGAGAAAATAATTTGTCTTAATTATTTTATCACACTTGTACACTTGGTGTATTGGGCGGATCGCATGAGATTTATCGATTAGGATTGCCTTGGATAATCGATTCAAGTCTCAGAGTATTTTATTCTTAATCTCCGATACTATTGCGGGTGTGTATATTTAATATATGTGACTTTGATTTTCCAAAGGAATTAACCGATTTAATTATTGGGTTAATTACCGGCAAAGTTGGGTCACTATATTTTATATATGACATGCCGTGAATACTTGACGGGAAAGTGTATCCCGGAAGGGTTGATAATATTCCCGAGATGAGTTCATAAGGAATTATTGTGTAAACCTCATGAGTGGATTCGTTCCGCACAATAATTAAGGTTGAATGGTACTAGTCTCGGATTAAAGAGATGAATAAATTAATTAGCAATAAATTAATTTTATTCATGGATATTTAAATCTTAAATACACGGAATAAATAATACTACCGGAGAAATATTATTTGATATAATATGGTTTAATATTGGGAGTGCAATTAATTTATATAGTGGAAAATAAATTAATTAATATTGATAAGGATTAATGGACTTGAGCATTGGGCTCAATTTAATCTTCAATATTGGAAGCCCAATATTCCACCTCCTTTAGATCCCCTACGTAGCCTATAAAAGCACTACATGGCCTTCATAATTCATAACTTGAATAAGACAAGAATTATCATACTTGATATTCTAGAGAGTTGAAGGAGATCCATAGGAGTTCGATAGATCGTCGCCCACCCGACGTTCGAACGGAGTGCAAGGAATACGTGGGAAGATTCAAAGGTCTTCGATTGATTTTGTTTCTCCGCACAACAAATCAAAAGGTACAAATCATAAACTCCTTCGTGTGAATTTATGTGAATTAAATTGTGACATATACATGAACACAAGATCCGGGAAAACGATGATCTTCGGGGACGGGGATTCGAGATCCCCGGCGAAGGATCAAACGAACCCTCGGCTGGGAGCCGAGGGGTGGCGGTCGAGCCCTAGGGCTTCGACCGCCGGCGCGCATGGAGAGGAGGCCGCGGCTGGGGCGATCGAGCCCTAACTCGATCGCCGGGGGGACTGCCGCGGGCTGGCGCCGCGGCTGGTGGTTCCCCCCGCCTCCGGTGATGGCGGTGAGTCGCCGGACTCACCGCCCGGGGCTGCCGGAGCATCCCCAGCGATCGCCTCGTGCGCGATCGCGAACCCCGCGATGGGGTTCGGCTAGGGTTTAGCCGCGGGTTCATCCCGCGGCGATACTCTTGTCGAGCCCGGTTCTTCGTGGCATTCGTGATCGGTTTCCGGCGACGGGATTTCGGTCGGGGTTATCGGTTCCGCAATTTTTGATACCCCGGGATATCGAATTCCAACAATTGGTATCAGAGCGTTTGGTTTCGTGTTCATGTATGTGTTCAATTGTGTTCTACCTTGCAGGGATTCCGACTATCATGGTTTAAATTAATTGTTAATTATTCGTTTAATTAATAGCTATTTAATTTTACCATGATTATTCGTTATTAAACTCTCGGACATGTCGAGATTCGTTTTGTGTGGATGAATGCTTGTAATAGTAAAAATTCGGGGGTTGACCGAATTTAGATTTATTATTATTGTTCTATGTTTTCCGGAAAGTGTATAGGGTCGATTTCATGTATAGAATCGATACCGGAATTGTAAATTTATTTCTTGTAATTTATTTACGTTGGATCGATGCCGAGACGACCGCCGGAGAACACGTGTGACGAAGAAGACGAAGAGGACGAAAAACCGGGGGGGTCGATCATCCCCATGATCGATCCCCATGAGGATCGATCGACCCTGTTGGAGTTGTGTACTTAATGTCTAGATTTAAGTATCGGTAAACTCCCGGTCATAGCATTTAACCTATTTAATTAATGAACAATTATTTGCATTTAATTATTATTAATTAATTATGCAAAATATAGTCCTGGATTTTATACGTTGTAGTTAGTATGGTGTTGCATGGGCACACAGAAGATCATACTATCGGTTACTCGTATTTAATCGAACAGTTGCTCACGACCTAGATGGACACGGACCAATCCATCGGTATAGTCGTTGTGTGAGAGAGAAAATAATTTATCTTAATTATTTTGTCACACTTGTACACTTGGTGTATTGGGCGGATCGCTTGAGATTTATTGATTAGGATTGCCTAAGATAATCAATTTAAGTCTCAGAGTATTTTATTCTTAATCCCCGATATTATTGCGGGTGTGTATATTTAATATAAGTGACTTTGATTTACCAAAGGAATTAACCGATTTAATTATTGGGTTAATTACCGGTTAAGTTGGGTCACTATATTTTATATATGGCATGCCGTGAATTCTTGAAGGGACAGTGTATCCCGTAAGGGTTGATAATATCCCCGAGATGAGTTCATAAGGAATTATTATGTAAACCCTGCAGGTGGATTTAATCCGCATAATAATTAAGGTTGAACGGTACTATTCTCGGATATAAGAGATGAATAATATTTATTGAGCAATAAATAAATTTATTCATGGATATTTAAATCTTAAATACACGGAATATATAATACTACCGGAGAAATATTATTTGATATAATATGGAATAATATTAGGAGTGCAATTTTATTTATATAGTGGAAAATAAATAAAATTAATATTGATAAGAATTAATAGATTTGGGTTGGACCCAATTTAATTTTCAATATTAGAAGCCCAATATTTATTCTCCTTATGATCCCCTACGTAGCCTATATAAGCACTACATGGTCTTCACTTTTCATAACTAAGATAACCTAAGTTACGCCAATCATAAAGTCTTGAAGAGTGAAGGAGATCCATAGGAGTTCGATAGATCGTCGCCCACACGACGTTCGAACGAGGTGCAAGGAATACGTGGGAAGATCGCAAGGTCATCAACGCGTAAATTCGTTTCTCCGTACAATGAATCGAAGGTAAAATCATAAACCCTCTTTTATGATTTTGTGTGATTAATTGTAGTATATACATGAACACACGATCCGGATGAACGTACGAACTTCGGGGACGGGGATTCGAGATCCCCGGCGAAGATCGAAAGGGGGCGGCCGAAACCTAGGGTTTCGACCGCCGGTAACCGCGCCAAGGAGCAGCCCCGGCTGTACGCCGGGGCACGCGATCGACCAAGGGTCGATCGCTGGGGAAGCCGCCGTGGGCTGGAGCCACGGCAGATGGCCTCCCCGACTTCCCTGGACGGCGGCGTGCGCACGGGGAAGCTCCGGCCGAAGCCGGAGCGGGCGATCGACCGAAGTCGATCGCGGAGGGCAGCCGCGGGCTGGTGCCGCGGCTGGAGGCCCTCCACCCCGTGAGGTGGTGGCGGTGAGTCGCCGGACTCACCGCCGGCGGGTGCTGATTGGATCAGCCCCGCGGGGATGCCGTGCATCCCCGACGATCGCCATGCACGGCGATCGCGAACCCTAGCGGGGTTCGGCTAGGGTTTCTAGCCGCGGGTTCAACCCGCGGCGGTGATACTCTCGTCGAGCCCGGTTCGTTGGTGTTCGCGTTCGTGGATCCGACTCGTGGGAGAAAATCGGCTGGGGGCGGGCTGCGTGTCTTCGGGCGCGTAGTCTCCAAAGGTCGGACTCCTGCGGATGAGTCGGGGATCCAATCTCCGGCGATGAAGGATTTCGGTCGGGCTATCGGTTCCGCATAAATTTTAATAGCCCGGGATATCGATTTCCAACAATTGGTATCAGAGCGTTTGGTTTCGTGTTCATGTATATGCTCGATTATTGTTCTACCTTGCAGGATTTCCGGCTATCATGGTTGGATTTAATTAATTTTTTTTAATTAATTAATTATCATGATTATTAAACTCTCGGACATGTCGAGATTCGTTTTGTGTGGATGAATGTTTGTAATAGTAAAAAAATCGGGGGTTGACCGAATTTAGGATTTATTATTACGTTCTTTATTTTCCGGAAAATGTATAAGGTCGATTTCATGTATAGAATCGATACCGGATAATTGTAATTTAATTCTTGTAATTTTAATTACGTTGGTTCGATGTTGAGACGATCGCCGGAAGACGAAGAAGGTGTGACGAAGTAGACAATGGACGAAGGGGCCGATCATCCCCATGATCGACCCCATGGATCGATCGCCGGCATGGGGCTCTCCGCGGGAGCTTCTGGCCACGCCGGCCACCGGTGGTGGTGGCGCGTGGGCTGGGGGCGGCGGCGATGCTCCTCCCGGGTGGCGGTCGACGGTGGGGGTGGTGCGGGGACTCTCAACCCGCGCTACTCCTACCATAATCCGACTTTCCTAAATTAATTCGAGTTTCCTATTTGAGTATCTTCCTTTTAGGAAACTCTCATGGATTAGGAAGAGAATTAATTGAATTAATTTTATTCCTATTTGCTTTACTTCCTTAATGGAAATATTTCATGGATTAGGAATTTAATTAATTTAGTATTAATTTATTTCCTATTTGATTATTCCTATTCTAGGGAATTTTCATTAGATGGAAATAAATTGAAAATGGAAAGTAGTAGAGTCCTAAATTTATTTCCTTATTCTATTATAGAAGTCTTCTAGAATATTCCGAGTTTTACTTGGATAGATTATTCTAAAAGATTTAATAGAATTAGATGGGAAATTAAATAAATAAAAATATTAATAATATTTTATTTTATTTTTGATATATTCGATTGACTTAATTTTCGAATTAAGTAACTTTTGGATTAATTGAAAATAAATAGATTTAAATATTAGATATTAATATTCTCGTCACATGGAGCATTCAAGAACGAAGACTGAAGACTAGAAGATGCGTACGGAGATGGGATAAAGCCATGATAGTCGGAAAATAATTTTCTAGCATTATTTTGACTATGTGATACTATGTGCTTTATTGCTTGTATGCATGCTATATGTGTTTATTTTTATGCACTAGATAGCGTATCCCTATTATTATAAAAAGCTAAGTGGGAGAGGGGATGGAAACATTCCCATGGTCTCCACTGCTGTTCTCTTGGTGACTCTTATGGACTTTCGAAGTTCGTATAGACGAGTCATTGGAGGAGAATTCTTGTAATTCCTTTTACAAGAAACATTGATCAAGTTTATCAAACAATGCCTAATTTGTCTTTCTGAAACTGACTTCAAGTCGACTCATTCTCACCCCGGGGAGTGGAATGGAGCCAGAGCCACTTGGTCATGTAGAGGACACAAATTAGAGACTTCCGTGCCATTCTTTGATAGATGGGTCGCTTGTCTGCTCGGCTCCCTCATTTATGAGAGATAGGGTCGCTCGCATGGCGAATCACTGGTTAGAAACTTCGAGTTTCACTTATGATTCTCCACGTCTTGATTTACGAGATTAAATGGATCAAGTAATTGGGAGTCAATTATAAAAGTCTCTTAGTATAGTAACCGTCCACACCACGTGGCTTGCTGTGCTGACGGACTTTGGATTAATTGATGTAGACAGTTGTAAGTAATTATGAAGAGTTGTGAAGTTATCGTAAACGTCCACACCACGTGGCTTGCGGTGATGTAGCGATTCCAAGTAATTTACTTTGGTGCTGAGTAATGGTTTACACTTAGATACGCCTTGTAGTATTCCTCCCCACGAGGTTACGCTATAATTGATGTATGGCCAAAGAAAATCTAATTACTAAATCATTTGGGTGGGTAAACGTCCACACCACGTGGCTTGCCTTACTTGATGGGATTTTAGATGTGATTAGTAATTTAATGATGTTATTCCAGGGAGATAACGTCGGATATTAAATTAATTGTTTGTTTAAATGTGCTTATAGGTTTAGAGAATTGCTATGAATCCACTTTTGTTGATACTTGAGGAAATTAACGCACTGGTTCCATACTGATGGAGTAGTATACTTAATGTCTAGATTTGAGTATTCTGAACTCTGTATGCACTTTCATTTACCTATTAATTACAGACATTCATTTGCTTTTTTAATTATTGTTAATTAAATACATGCAAATTATAGTCCTGGATTTTATACGTTGTAGTTAGTATGGTGTTGCATGGGCACACAGAAGATCATACTATCGGTTACTCGTATTTAATCGAACAGTTGCTCACGACCTAGATGGACACGGACCAATCCATCGGTATAGTCGTTGTGTGAGAGAGAAAATAATTTATCTTAATTATTTTATCACACTTGTACACTTGGTGTATTGAGCGGATCGATTGAGACTCATCAATTAGGATTGCTCGGCGATAATTGATTTGAGACTCGGAGTATTTTATTCTTAATCCCTGAAACAATTGCGGGTGTGTATATTTAACATAAGTGACTTTGATTTACCAAAGGAATTAACCGGTTTGATAATTGGGTTAATTACCGGTTAAGTTGGGTCACTATATTTTATATATGGCATGCCGTGAATTCTTGAAGGGGCAGTGTATCCCGTAAGGGTTGATAATATCCCCGAGATGAGCTCATAAGGATTTATTATGTAAACCTCGCGAGTGGACTTGTTCCGCATAATAAATAAGGTTGAGTGGTACTAGTCTCGGATATAAGAGATGAATAAATTTATTAAGCAATAAATAAATTTTATTCATGGATATTTAAATCTTAAATACACGGAATAAATAATACTAAGTTGGAGAAATATTATTTGATATAATATGAATAATATTGGGAGTGCAATTTTATTTATATAGTGGAAAATAAATAAAATTAATATTGATAAGAATTAATGGATTTGGGTTGGACCCAATTTAATTTTCAATATTGAAGCCCAATATTTATTCTCCTTTTGATCCCCTTCGTAGCCTATAAAAGCACTACGTGGTCTCCACTTTTACTAACCTACGTTACGCCAACAATAAAGTTCTGAGAGTGAAGAGGATCCACAAGTTCGATAGCTCGTCGCCCACCCGACGTTCGAACAAGTGCAAGGAATACGCGGGAAGGTTACGAGGTCGTCGATTTCGTTTCTCCGAACAACGAATCGTAGGTACAATTCTCAACTAACTTGTTAATTGTTCGATTTGTTTTATCGAGAATACCGTAGGACGAAGATCCGAGAATCGAAGCCCGGAATAGACGGACGAACGCGCGGTGGTGGCGAAGCCACCGGACCGCGGCGTACGCCCGCTAGGGTTTCGGCGAGGGGCGATGGGGGCCGAACCCTCGGCTGGGCCGAGGGTGTGCGATCGACCACGAAGGTCAATCGCTGGGCACGGGCTGGAGCCGTGCCCTACCCCGCCGTGAAGGCGGGGGCCTCCTGGTGGTGGCGGGTCGCCGGACCCGCCGCGGGGGGGCTGTCGAACAGCCCCACCCCGATCGATCGCCGGCGCGCGATCGATCGCTTGATCGTGCGAACCCCGGCTCGCGGGGGTTCGGGTGGGGGCGGGCTGTGCGTCTTCGGATGCATGGTCTCCAAAGCCCGGACTCCGGCGGATGAGTCGGTGTTCGTATGATCTCCGGCGAAGGGTTCGTTCGGGTTATCGGTTCCGCAATTTTGATAACCCGGGATAGCGAATTCCAACAATTGGTATCAGAGCGTGGTTTACGTTCGCGGTATTTTCGATAAAATTGTTCTACCTTGCAGGGATCCGACTATTATGGCTTGATGATTATTCGTTTAATTATTTTGTCATGTGATTGTTGGTTTTATTAAACTCTCGGACATGTCGAGATTCGTTTTTGGTGGTGAATGCTTGTAATAGTAAAAATTCGGGGGTTGACCGAATTTAGGATTTATTATTATGTTCGTTGTTTTTCCGGAAAATGTATAGGGTCGATTTCGTGTATAGAATCGATACCGGAATTGTAATTTATTTATTTTTGTAAATTTATTTTGCGATTGGATCGACGAATCGAAGACCGCCGGAAAAGACGAAGTGACGAGGAGACGAAGGACCGGGATCGATCAATCCCCATGATCGATCCCGAGGGGATCGATCGACCCGCGGCCCTAGGCGGGCTGTCCGTGGGAGACTCGGCCACGCCGGCCACCAGTGGTGGTGGCGCGTGGGCTGGGCGGCGGTGGCGCGTGCCCTAGGCGGCGGTCGGCGAAGGTGGGGGTGGTTCGGGGTTCCCCAACCCGGGCTACTCCTACCGGAAATATACTTTCCTAATTAATTCGTTTTCCTATTTTGATTATTTCTTTATGGAATATTCTAGAAAAATAGAGAAAGAATTAATTTAGTACTAAATTTATTTTTCCTATTTGATTATTCCTACTCATGGGAATATTCATGGATTAGGAATAAAAAGTATAAGAGTATAAGAGTCCAAAATTATTTTATTTCTTTATTTCATTATGGATATCACCTAGAATATTCCAAGAGGATCTTGGATAGATTATTCTAGAGATTTAATGAAGTGGAAAAAGAAAATAAAATAAATAAAAATATTAATAATATTTAATTTTATTTTTGATATATTCAATTGACTTAATTTTCGAATTAAGTAACTTTTGGATTAATTGAAAATAAATAGATTTAAATATTGAATATTAATATTCTCGTCACATGGAGCGTTCAAGAAACGAAGACTGAAGACTAGAAGATGCGTACGGGGATGTGATGAAGCCATAATAGTCGGAAAATAATATTCTAGTATTATTTTGACTATGTGATAATACTATGTGCTTTATTACATGTATGCATGCTATATGTGTTTACTTTTATGCACTAGATAGCGTATCCCTTTATTGTAAAAAGCTAAGTGGGAGAGGGTATGGAAACATACCCATGGTCTCCATTGCTGCTCTCTTGGTGACTTTTATAAACTTTTGAAGTTTATATAGATAAGTTATTGGAGGAGAGTTCTTGTAATTCCTCTTACGAGAAACATTGATTAAAGTTTATCAAACAATGCCTAATTTGTCTTTCCAAAGCTGATTTCAAGTCGACTCATTCTCACCCCGGGGAGTGGAATGGAGCCAGAGCCACTTGGTCATGTAGAAGACACAAATTAGAGACTTTCGTGCCATACTTTTATAGATGGGTCGTTTGTCTGCTCGGCTCCCTCATTTATGAGAGATAGGGTTGTTCGCATGGTGAATCACTGGTTAGAAACTTCGAGTTTCACTTATGATTCTCCGCGTCTTGATTTACAAGATCGAATGGATCAAGTAATTGGGAGTCAATTATAAAGATCTCTTAGTGCAGTAAACGTCCACACAACGTGGCTTGCTGTACTGACGGATTTTGGATTAATTGATGTAGACAGTTGTAAGAAATTGTGAAGAGTTGTGAAGTTATCGTAAACGTCCACACAACGTGGCTTGCGGTGATGTAGCAATTCCAAACGATTTACTTTGGTGCTGAGTAATGGTTTACACTTAGATACGCCTTATAGTATTCCTCCCACCGAGGTTCCGCTATAAGCGATGTATGACTGAAGGAAATCTAATTGCTAAGTCTTTTGGGTGGGTAAACGTCCACACCACGTGGCTTGCCTTACCTGATGGGATTTTAGATGTGATTAGTGATTTAATGATATTATTTAAGGGAGATAATATCGGATATTAAATTGTTTGTTTGTTTTATGTGCTTATAGGTTAGGAATGACTGTGACCCCACTTTGTGATATACTTAAAGATGAAAACTCACCGGTTCCATATGGTGATGATTGGAAAAGAAATCTGGACATTGTCCAGACTGTTGAGCTTTCTGAATCCACTGTTGGTCCAACTAAGTTGAGACATGGTGTGGATTCAGAAAGCTCAACAGTCTGGACAATGTCCAGATTTCTTTTCCAATCATAACTAAGTTGAGACATGGTGTGGAAGCTAGGCAAGAGGTGTTTGACATACCCACGGGATCGTTCCTCAATGAGTCCCTTAAAACCGGCTTAGCGAAGGCGATTTTTGTGCGTAAGTTAAGAGAAACACGAGCTCTTGTGGCTAGGCTAAAAGAAAAG
Source organism: Euphrasia confusa (assembly GCA_954870475.1). Taxonomy (NCBI): domain Eukaryota; kingdom Viridiplantae; phylum Streptophyta; class Magnoliopsida; order Lamiales; family Orobanchaceae; genus Euphrasia; species Euphrasia confusa. Next base: position 16,292,753 of record OX940958.1, read on the forward strand.
CGTGCAAAGAGACCCAGTGGTTTAAAACCACGGATTAGGGTAAGCAAGCGGTTTCGCAGATGCTTTCGATGCAAACAGTTTGGGCACTGGAGGTCTGATTGTCCTCTCATCAAAGGTACGAAATTTTCCTTAGTCACTGAAACATTGTCAGCGGTGATATCTACCAGCACCTGGTGTGTAGATACGGGTGCCACTGACCATGTCTGCAATTCATTGCAGGGGTTCCAGGAAACCCGGAGACTTAGAGAGGGAGAAATCGTGGTCTACATGGGCAATGCCGCGAAGGTGGCGGCTGTTGCAGTGGGAGACGTTCACTTACGTTTCAGTAGTGATAGGGTTTTAGTTTTACGTAATTGTCTTTATGTACCCAACTTTAGAAAGAATTTGATTTCAATTTCTAAACTCATTATGAATGGATATTCTGTTTCTTTTGACCACTCTGTGATCATAAGAAGAAATAGTGAAATTATCTGTTCTGGTACATTGATAGACGATTTGTATGTGCTAAATCCTGAGTCTAACACGATGCAACTAACCGAGAGTAATAACACATCTACGAACACCAATAAGAGAAAGGAACCTTCTAAGATGAATCAATTATACTTGTGGCATCTAAGGCTAGGTCATATAAACTCAAATAGGCTTCAAAGGTTGAAAGCTGATGATTTAATCACTGGCGTTGAAGGAGAGGACCTTCCAACCTGCGAATCCTGTTTAGAGGGTAAAATGACCAAGCGTCCTTTTTCTGGTAAAGGACGGAGGGCTGAACAAGTATTGGATTTGATTCACTCTGATGTATGCGGACCTATGTCTACTCAGGCAAGGGGAGGGTACGAGTACTTCATCACTTTCACTGATGATTACTCAAGATATGGATATGTATACCTGATGAGTCGCAAGAGCGAATCCTTTGGCAAGTTCAAAGAGTTCAAGGCTCTTGTGGAGAACCTTCATGGTAAATCCATAAAATGCCTGCGATCCGATCGCGGAGGCGAGTACCTGTCTGGAGAATTCAAGGCATACTTGGCAGAGAATGGGATTGAATCCCAGCTGACCTCACCATATACTCCTCAGCAGAATGGTGTGTCAGAAAGAAGGAATAGGACTCTTATGGAGATGGTGCGATCGATGATGAGTTACTCGGATTTACCTGTTATGTTCTGGGGACTTGCCTTGGAAACAGCGGCGTACATTCTGAATAGGGTTCCGACCAAAACGGTACCAACCACACCCATGGAATTGTGGAGTGGGCGTAAGCCTAACTTGGGACACATTCGGATCTGGGGTTGTCCAGCACATGTGTTGCGACAAGGCGCCGATAAGTTAGAACCTAGATCAGAAATACGGCTGTTTGTAGGATACCCGAAAGGAACTAAGGGTGGCATGTTCTATAGTCCTACGGACCAGAAGATCGTTATAAGTACTAACGCTCGGTTCCTAGAGGAAGACTATGTCATGGACCACAAGCCCAAAAGTGACATAATACTTGATGAGTTGAGAGGTAACGAGGAAGACCTAGATACAGCCGAACCGAGTATAGATACACCACTAGAACCTGCACCTAATACTGTCACTGTTAATACACCGGAACGCCGTCGTAGTGGGAGGGTTGTTAAACAACCAGATAGATGGATTGGACTGGGTGAGTCTTCGGACTCTGGACCTGGAGTTCATGAAATCGATCCCTGGACCTATGATGAGGCGGTACAAGATATAGATGCGTCTTCTTGGAAGAAAGCAATGAAATCCGAAATAGAATCTATGGATTCTAATAAAGTCTGGGATCTTGTAGAACCACCAAGCGGCGTGAAGCCAATTGGGTGTAAATGGGTCTACAAGAGAAAGAGAGGATCTGACGGAAAGGTTGAAACCTTTAAAGCTCGGCTTGTTGCGAAAGGATATACTCAGAAAGAGGGAATCGATTATGAGGAGACCTTCTCGCCGGTAGCCAAGATAAAGTCGATCCGGATTCTCTTATCCATAGCAGCTCATATGGATTATGAGGTGTGGCAAATGGATGTCAAGACAGCTTTCCTTAATGGAAGTCTTGACGAGACGATTTATATGAAACAACCAGAAGGATTCATTGCTAAGGGGCGAGATCATCTAGTGTGCAAGCTTAATCGATCCATTTATGGATTGAAACAAGCCTCGAGATCGTGGAACCTGCGGTTTGACGAAGTGGTCCAATCTTTTGGATTCAGTCAAAGCATGGACGAATCGTGTGTGTATTGGAAATGTGATGGAAAGAAGGTGGTGTTTCTCGTGCTTTATGTAGACGACATTCTTCTCATTGGCAACAGTGTGAAAATGTTATCAGACATAAAGGGATGGTTGTCTAGACAATTCGATATGAAAGATTTGGGAGAAGTCGGACATGTTCTAGGGATCAAGGTTATAAGGGATCGCCGGAATAGAACATTGTACCTATCCCAGCAATCTTACATAGACACGATTCTGGCTCGTTTTAACATGCAAGATTCCAAGAAGGGTGAGCTACCCTTCAGTAAAGGAACTTATCTTTCTAAGGAGATGTGTCCTCGGACACAAAAGGAGAAAGATGAAATGAAAGCAGTTCCCTACGCTTCGGCTGTGGGAAGCTTAATGTATGCAATGTTATGTACGAGGCCTGATATCTGCTATGCCGTTGGCGTAGTAGCGAGATATCAGAGTAACCCTGGAAAGGCTCATTGGACTGCCGTAAAGAGCATTTTCAAGTATTTGCGAAATACTAAGGATTATGTTCTAAGTTACGGGGCAGACAATCTTATGCCTTTGGGTTATACGGATTCGGATTTCCAAGCTGATAAGGACCGGCGAAAGTCGACATCAGGCTATGTGTACACTATGGGAGGTGGAGCCGTATCATGGAGGAGTGTTAAGCAAAAGTGCATTTCAGACTCTACCATGGAAGCTGAATACGTTGCAGCCTCAGAGGCAGCGAAAGAGTCAGTTTGGTTCCTTAATTTCCTCCAGGACTTAGATGTGATTCCGAGTTTGCCCAAGGCTATGACAATTTATTGTGATAATAGCGGTGCAGTGGCAAACAGTAAGGAACCACGGTCCCATAGTGCTATGAAACACATAGAGCGCAAGTACCACCTGATTCGAGACATCGTCAAGAGGGGCGATGCGATAGTCACCAAGATAGCTTCAGAGGACAACCTAGCGGACCCTTTCACCAAGATACTTCCTAAGGAAGTATATTTCAAGCACTTGGAGGGTTTGGGAGTCAGAAGTTTGGAGGATAAGACTAGACCTTAGTATAAGTGGGAGATTGATGGAGTAGTATACTTAATGTCTAGATTTGAGTATTCTGAACTCTGTATGCACTTTCATTTACCTATTAATTACAGACATTCATTTGCTTTTTTAATTATTGTTAATTAAATACATGCAAATTATAGTCCTGGATTTTATACGTTGTAGTTAGTATGGTGTTGCATGGGCACACAGAAGATCATACTATCGGTTACTCGTATTTAATCGAACAGTTGCTCACGACCTAGATGGACACGGACCAATCCATCGGTATAGTCGTTGTGTGAGAGAGAAAATAATTTATCTTAATTATTTTATCACACTTGTACACTTGGTGTATTGAGCGGATCGATTGAGACTCATCAATTAGGATTGCTCGGCGATAATTGATTTGAGACTCGGAGTATTTTATTCTTAATCCCTGAAACAATTGCGGGTGTGTATATTTAACATAAGTGACTTTGATTTACCAAAGGAATTAACCGGTTTGATAATTGGGTTAATTACCGGTTAAGTTGGGTCACTATATTTTATATATGGCATGCCGTGAATTCTTGAAGGGGCAGTGTATCCCGTAAGGGTTGATAATATCCCCGAGATGAGCTCATAAGGATTTATTATGTAAACCTCGCGAGTGGACTTGTTCCGCATAATAAATAAGGTTGAGTGGTACTAGTCTCGGATATAAGAGATGAATAAATTTATTAAGCAATAAATAAATTTTATTCATGGATATTTAAATCTTAAATACACGGAATAAATAATACTAAGTTGGAGAAATATTATTTGATATAATATGAATAATATTGGGAGTGCAATTTTATTTATATAGTGGAAAATAAATAAAATTAATATTGATAAGAATTAATGGATTTGGGTTGGACCCAATTTAATTTTCAATATTGAAGCCCAATATTTATTCTCCTTTTGATCCCCTTCGTAGCCTATAAAAGCACTACGTGGTCTTCACTTTTACTAACCTACGTTACGCCAACAATAAAGTTCTGAGAGTGAAGAGGATCCACAAGTTCGATAGCTCGTCGCCCACCCGACGTTCGAACAAGTGCAAGGAATACGCGGGAAGGTCACGAGGTCGTCGATTTCGTTTCTCCGAACAACGAATCGTAGGTACAATTCTCAACTAACTTGTTAATTGTTCGATTTGTTTTATCGAGAATACCGTAGGACGAAGATCCGAGAATCGAAGCCCGGAATAGACGGACGAACGCGCGGTGGTGGCGAAGCCACCGGACCGCGGCGTACGCCCGCTAGGGTTTCGGCGAGGGGCGATGGGGGCCGAACCCTCGGCTGGGCCGAGGGTGTGCGATCGACCACGAAGGTCGATCGCTGGGCACGGGCTGGAGCCGTGCCCTACCCCGCCGTGAAGGCGGGGGCCTCCTGGTGGTGGCGGGTCGCCGGACCCGCCGCGGGGGGGCTGTCGAACAGCCCCACCCCGATCGATCGCCGGCGCGCGATCGATCGCTTGATCGTGCGAACCCCGGCTCGCGGGGGTTCGGGTGGGGGCGGGCTGTGCGTCTTCGGATGCATGGTCTCCAAAGCCTGGACTCCGGCGGATGAGTCGGTGTTCGTATGATCTCCGGCGAAGGGTTCGTTCGGGTTATCGGTTCCGCAATTTTGATAACCCGGGATAGCGAATTCCAACACATACTGTATTGAATGGAAAGAAGAGTTAGACATTGCTCAGACTGCAAAAGAGTACAAAGACGTACTCAGTGAAACTTGTCCTCCTGGACTCACCATTAACTCAACTGAGGAAGAGATTTTTGACTTTGAAAGGTGGGGTAGTGCTCGTGCATTAGCCGCTAATCATGATGTCATGCTCAAACTCAAGTTGCTGTTTGGACATGATGAGAAGGCTAGAAAAGAGGCGATGAGGATACTCATAAAGATCTGTTACTTCGATGAAACACTTGATCATGTTTTTGAGATGATGGATCTTTTAGACGAGTTGAAACAATCGCAAGCTCTTATAGCCAAAGCCAAAGGTTTCGGACCTAAAGGCAAAGGAAAGGAGAAGAAGACAAGGGGGTCCGGTGGTCCTAAGGGACTTGGACCAAAGGGTGGGATAAAGAAGCCTTCTGGCAAACATCCCCAAGGAAAGCAGTCTGAGTACTGGGGGTCTACATCTTGTCCTCTCAAAGGTACGAATTTTTCTTTAGTCGTAAAACATAGTCAGCGGTATTATCTACCAGGATTCTGGTGTGTAGATATGGAACCACTGACGGTATGTGCATTCTAAATGCAGGGGTTCCAGAAAACCCAGCGACTTAGAGAAGAAGAGTTCGATTCCACATGGGCAAAGCTGTTGAGGAAGCAGCGGTTGCAGTGGAAGACATTTATCTATCTGTTTGATAGTTATAGGATTTCATTTCAAGTTGATTGCTTTGTACCTTTTATTTTAGAAAGAACTTTTGTTCTGGATTTCTATTATTAATGGATATTTTATTTCTTTAATCATTTGATGGTTTAGATAAGAAATAATGGCGATATCTATTCTGGTACATTAGATAGCAATATATGAATGATGAATCCTTAGTCTACCACGATGCAACAAACCGTTATATATAAACTTGTCTTACTCATTAGATGTATTTCTTTATCAATCATTATACTTGTGAATTCTTGAACTTAGTAGTATTTATTCAAAATGGGGATTCAAAAGGTCGAAATTGATTTATTCAATTATAGTTGGAGGAATGGACCTCCCGACCTAAGAATTAAATTTTGGAAGAAGATACAACTAAATTAACCTTTCTGGATAAAGGATGGAATTCGGACAAGTATTGAGAATGATCGAAGATGATATATGCAGACATATGTGTAATTAAAAAGGTGTAAGTAGTTTCCTTTAAGGAATACTTGAAGATGGATTAGAATGCTTGATGTGCCATAAAAGCGAAGTGTTTGACACAAAGCTATTATGGGGAACCTTCAAAGTATATCCGTTGGAAGCCTGCGACTTGTTCGCGGAGGCCACTACCTATCTAAAGAGCACATAGCATAAATCAAGGATTGAGATTAAGTCTCAAACGACTGCACCATACACTGATGTGTAGACATGGTGTGTCAGAAATAAGAAATGGAATTCTAATAGTAAAAGGACAAGTTTGTTCGGAACTACCTATGTTCTATGGATTTTCTGGATACAACAACATATTGAATATGGTTGTAGAATATCCTAGATGAACAAGTAATTGTATGTTAAAATAGTACAACGGACCAGAAGGGTGTCTTCGCCCGGTTCTTAAAGAAGACTATTAGATGAACTACAAATGCCCTAACGAACAGAGGTACTTTATAATGAGGAAAGAGAAGACTGAGAACCAGCCTAACCGAGTATTAGTACACCACTAACCGCACCTAATGTTATTACTGTTATACACCGGAACGCCATTGCAGTGGGAGGTTGTTAATCAACCGGAGATGTTCATAAGACTGGAGGAGTTTTAAACTCTGGATCTAGTAGACATGAAATCGATCCCTAGTTCTGCATAGGGGGCAGTACTAATCTAAATGTGCCTACTTGGATAACAATTTTTTTATTGTTAAAGAGGCGAGATCATTTGGAAGTACAAGCTTAGTGAATCCATTCTTGGAGTATCACAAAGCTGAAACTTGTGGAACTTGCAAATTGATGAGATAGTCCATTGTATGGATTCATCAAAGAAGCATAGACAAGATTGGTGTATTGGAGACGTAATGGAAACAAAGTGGTGTTTCTCGGAATTTTGTGTAGATAACACTTCATCATTGGCAACAATGTAAAAGCGTTGTCAGACATAAAATAGAGGTTGTCTAAGTAAATCGAAATATAAGATTAAGATGAAGTTGGATCATGTTCTTAGAAATCTTTCGATCTCTAGATAAGAACATTTGTACTTCTCTTTAGATATCTTATACGATTATGGTTTGTTTTAAACATGCATAATTCTGAGAAAGGTTATTGCCTTTCGAGAACAGAATGCATCTATCTAAGGTATGTGTCTTGAACACATGAAGGAGATAAATATAGACAAAGCAGATTCTTACACTTCGAGTGTAAAGGGCTTTGTAAATGCCGTGTTATAAAACAAGAACATGATATCAACTATGCGGTTAGCGTAGTGGGAGGATATCAAAGTAATCTGGATAAGAAATGTTCGAATGCTGTAAAAGTACTTGGAAGTACTGGATTACTGGCAATACGAAATCTTCTTAGATTACAGTTTCTCAGATCCAAAAATCAGAGAAAGGACCAGTGTAAGTCGATATCAGGCTATGTGTTCACTTTTAGAAGAGGTGGAACCTAAGGAAGAAAGAGTGATAAGCGTGAAGCTTGTCGGACTCTATCATAAACCGAATAGCAGCCTCAGAGGCAGCGGAAGTTTTGGTTAGGTTCCGGAATGACCTCTGAACTTGGATATGATTCTTGGTTCACCAAAGGCTATGTTCATAGCGGTGCATGGAGAACTAGAAGAAGTCATAAGTTCAAAATGTGATGATAACACATAGAGCAAGTACCACCTGATACGAGTCATCGTCAGAGAGACGACGCAGTAGTCACCAAGATAACTTCAGAGCGGCAACCTAGATTGCTCATTCACATAATACTTCTGGGAAGTATAACTTAAGCACGTGAGGAGTATGGAAGTCGGGAGTTTGGAGGAAATGACTAGACCTTAGTACAAGTGGGAGATTGTTGGAGTTGTGTACTTAATGTCTAGATTTAAGTATCGGTAAACTCTCGGTCATAGCATTTAACCTATTTAATTAATGAACAATTATTTGCATTTAATTATTATTAATTAATTATGCAAAATATAGTCCTGGATTTTATACGTTGTAGTTAGTATGGTGTTGCATGGGCACACAGAAGATCATACTATCGGTTACTCGTATTTAATCGAACAGTTGCTCACGACCTAGATGGACACGGACCAATCCATCGGTATAGTCGTTGTGTGAGAGAGAAAATAATTTATCTTAATTATTTTGTCACACTTGTACACTTGGTGTATTGGGCGGATCGCTTGAGATTTATTGATTAGGATTGCCTAAGATAATCAATTTAAGTCTCAGAGTATTTTATTCTTAATCCCCGATATTATTGCGGGTGTGTATATTTAATATAAGTGACTTTGATTTACCAAAGGAATTAACCGATTTAATTATTGGGTTAATTACCGGTTAAGTTGGGTCACTATATTTTATATATGGCATGCCGTGAATTCTTGAAGGGACAGTGTATCCCGTAAGGGTTGATAATATCCCCGAGATGAGTTCATAAGGAATTATTATGTAAACCCTGCAGGTGGATTTAATCCGCATAATAATTAAGGTTGAACGGTACTATTCTCGGATATAAGAGATGAATAATATTTATTGAGCAATAAATAAATTTATTCATGGATATTTAAATCTTAAATACACGGAATATATAATACTACCGGAGAAATATTATTTGATATAATATGGAATAATATTGGGAGTGCAATTTTATTTATATAGTGGAAAATAAATAAAATTAATATTGATAAGAATTAATAGATTTGGGTTGGACCCAATTTAATTTTCAATATTAGAAGCCCAATATTTATTCTCCTTATGATCCCCTACGTAGCCTATATAAGCACTACATGGTCTTCACTTTTCATAACTAAGATAACCTAAGTTACGCCAATCATAAAGTCTTGAAGAGTGAAGGAGATCCATAGGAGTTCGATAGATCGTCGCCCACACGACGTTCGAACGAGGTGCAAGGAATACGTGGGAAGATCGCAAGGTCATCAACGCGTAAATTCGTTTCTCCGTACAACGAATCGAAGGTAAAATCATAAACCCTCTTTTATGATTTTGTGTGATTAATTGTAGTATATACATGAACACACGATCCGGATGAACGTACGAACTTCGGGGACGGGGATTCGAGATCCCCGGCGAAGATCGAAAGGGGGCGGCCGAAACCTAGGGTTTCGACCGCCGGTAACCGCGCCAAGGAGCAGCCCCGGCTGGACGCCGGGGCACGCGATCGACCAAGGGTCGATCGCTGGGGAAGCCGCCGTGGGCTGGAGCCACGGCAGATGGCCTCCCCGACCTCCCTGGACGGCGGCGTGCGCACGGGGAAGCTCCGGCCGAAGCCGGAGCGGGCGATCGACCGAAGTCGATCGCGGAGGGCAGCCGCGGGCTGGTGCCGCGGCTGGAGGCCCTCCACCCCGTGAGGTGGTGGCGGTGAGTCGCCGGACTCACCGCCGGCGGGTGCTGATTGGATCAGCCCCGCGGGGATGCCGTGCATCCCCGGCGATCGCCATGCACGGCGATCGCGAACCCTAGCGGGGTTCGGCTAGGGTTTCTAGCCGCGGGTTCAACCCGCGGCGGTGATACTCTCTTCGAGCCCGGTTCGTTGGTGTTCGCGTTCGTGGATCCGACTCGTGGGAGAAAATCGGCTGGGGGCGGGCTGCGTGTCTTCGGGCGCGTAGTCTCCAAAGGTCGGACTCCTGCGGATGAGTCGGGGATCCAATCTCCGGCGATGAAGGATTTCGGTCGGGCTATCGGTTCCGCATAAATTTTAATAGCCCGGGATATCGATTTCCAACAGACCCCACCGTGGGGGCTGCCCGCTAGGGCTTCCGGCAACGCCGGCCACCGGTGGTGGTGGCGCGTGGCTAGGAGGCGGCGGCGGTGGTTCCCGGCGATGGTGGTGGTCGGCGGTGGGGGTGGTGTGGGGATCCCCAACCCATGCTACTCCTACCTAGATTCACTTTCCTAATTGATTCAAGTTTTCCTATTTTGAGTATTCCTAAGTTTGGGAACTCTCATGGAGATAGGAAAAGAATTAATTAATATTATTTATTTCCTTATTCTATTATGGAAGTCTTCTAGAATATTCCAAGTTCTACTTGGAATAGGAATCTAGAGATTTAATAGAATTAGATAGGAAAATAATTAATTAATGAATTGATTTATTTCCTATTTGATTATTCCTATTTTATGGGAATTTTCATAGTAATGGAAATTAATTAATCTTGGAAAGTAGAAGATTCCTAATTTATTTTATTTCCTTATTCTATTATAGAAGTCTTCTAGAGTATTCCAAGTTTTACTTGGATAGATTATTCTAAGAGATTTAATAGAATTAGATAGGAAAATAAATAAATAAAAATATTAATAAATATTTAATTTTATTTTTGATTTATTCGATTGACTTAATTTTCGAATTGAGTATCTTTTGGATTTATTAAAAATAAATAGATTTAAATATTGGGATTAATATTCTCGTCACATGGAGCATTCAAGAACGAAGACTGAAGACTAGAAGACGCATACGGAGATGGAATAAAGCCATGATAGTCGGAAAATAATTTTTCTAGCATTATTTTGACTATGTGCTATGTGCTTTATTGCTTGTATGCATGCTTATGTGTTTAATTATGCATTAGATAGCGTATCCCTTTGTTATAAAAAGCTAAGTGGGAGAGGGGATGGAAACATTCCCATGGTCTCCATTACTGTTCTCTTGGTGACTCTTATGGACTTTTGAAGTTCGTATAGATGTGTCATTGGAGGAGAATTCTTGTAATTCCTTTTACAAGAAACATTGATTAAGTTTATCAAACAATGCCTAATTTGTCTTTCTGAAATTGACTTCAAGTCGACTCATTCTCACCCCGGGGAGTGGAATGGAGCCAGAGCCACTTGGTCATGTGGATGACACAAATTAGAGACATTCGTACCATTCTTTTTGAAGATGGATCGTTTGTCTGCTCGGCTCCCTCATCTAATGAGAGATAGGGTTGTTCGCATGGTGAATCACTGGTTAGAAACTTCGAGTTTCACTTATGATTCTCCGCGTCTTGATTTACGAAAATCGAATGGATCTTGTAACTGGGAGTCAATTATAAAAGTCTCTTAGTGTAGTAAACGTCCACACAACGTGGCTTGCTATACTGACGGATTTTGGATTAATTGATGTAGACAGTTGTAAGGAGTTGTGAAGAATTGTGAGGTTATCGTAAACGTCCACACAACGTGGCTTGCGGTGATGTAGCAATTCCAAATGATTCACTTTGGTGCTGAGTAATGGTTTACACTTAGATACGCCTTATAGTATTCCTCCCAACGAGGTTACGCTATAAGTGATGTATGATCAAAGAAAATCTAATTGCTAAATCATTTGGGTGGGTAAACGTCCACACAACGTGGCTTGCCTTACCTGATGGGATTTTAGATGTGATTAGTAATTTAATGATATTATTTGAGGGAGATAATATCGGATATTAAATTGATTGTTTGTTTAAATGTGCTTATAGGTTTAGAGAATAGCTATGAACCCACTTTCTATGATACTCAAGGATCATAAGCTCACTGGCCCCAACTATATTGATTGGAAGAGAAATTTAGACATTGTCCTGACTTCGGAGGAGTACAAGTTTGTACTCCATGAAGTCTGCCCTGCTGAGCCCACGGCTGCCTCGACTGATGAGGAAAAACTGACATATCGGAAGTGGAAAAAGGCTGATGAAATGGCTAGGTGTTATATTTTGGCTTCCATGTCAAATGTACTCCAAACCCAACATGAGTCGATTGACACTGCCTATGATATGATGTTTAACCTCAAGGAGATGTTTGGGGAGCAAGATCGTGCGGCAAGGCAAGAAGCCATGAGAGTCCTCATGACAACTACTCAGTCTGAAGGAACGCCCGTAGGGGAGCACGTTCTTAAGATGATGGGTCTGTTGAATGAGCTTGAGATCCTAGGAGCTCAAAATTATGTTGAGACGCAAGTCGACATCATACTCCAGTCTCTGACCCCTAGTTTTGAGCAGTTTCGCATGCGTTATAATATGGGTAAACTATCTTATTCTCTTGCGCAACTCCTGACTGAACTGAAGGCGGCAGAGGGGATCTACAAGAAGGGCAAGTCTCTAGCGCTTGTAGCTACCAAGTCCAAAGGCTTGAAGCCTATCGGAGGTAGGGTCAAGAGGAGGAAGCAAGCCTGGAAACCCAGTGGTGTCAAGAAGACTGTACCACGAGTGGGGGCTGCAAAGCCAAGGGGCAAGTGCTTCCGATGCAACAAGTCTGGACACTGGAAGTCTGAATGTCCTCTCAGAGGTACGAATTTTTCTTTAGTCGTAAAAACATAGTCAGCGGTATTATCTACCAGAATTCTGGTGCGTAGATATGGAACCACTGACGGTATGTGCATTTTGAATGCAGGGGTTCCAGAAAAACCGGCGACTTAGAGAAGAAGAGTTCGAGTCTACACGGGCAAAAGCTGTGGAGAAGGCAGCTGTTGCGGTGGAAGACATTTATCTACTTTAGTAGTTAAATAGGATTTCATTTTAAGATTATTGCATTATGTACCCTTTAATTTAGAAAGAACGTTTTGTTCTGGATTTCTATTATTTATGAATGGATATTTTATTTCTTTAATCATTGGATGATTTTGAGAAGAAATAATGGGTATTATCTATTCTGGTACATTAGATGGCAATATGTGAATGATAGATCCTAAGTCTACCACAATGCAACAAACCGTTCTATAACTTGTTTTACTTGTTAGATATATTTCTTTATTAAATCATTATACTTGTGAATTCTTATACTTAGGAGTATTTTCAAATAAGATTCAAATGGTCGAAATTGATTTGATCAATTATAGTTGAAGGAATGGACCTTCCGACCTAAGGATTGAATTTGGAGGATAATACATCTAAGCAAACCTTTCTGGGTAAAGGATAGAATTCGGACAAGTGTTAGAAATGATTAGATATGCAGACATATGTGTAAATTAGAAAGGTACGAGTAATTCTTTCAAGAATACGCGATGATGGATTAGAGTACTTGATGTGCCATAAAAGCAAAGTGTTTTGACTAGTCAATGGACACATAAGCTATTATGGGGAACCATCAAAGTATATCCATTAGGAGCCTGCGACTCGGTCGCGGAGGCCATCACTTATCTAAATAACACATAGCATAATCAAAGATTGGGATTCAATCCCAAAGGGCCGCGCCATACACTTACGTGTAGAGATGGTGCGTTGTAAATAAGAAATGGAGATCTAATAGTAAAAGAACAAGTTGTTCGGAACTACCTATGTTCTATGGATATTCCTGGATACAACGGCATATTCAATATGGTTGTAGGATATCCTAGATGAACAAAGTATTGTGTGTTCTATAGTACTATGAACCAGAAGGACGTGTATCGCCCGGTTCTTAGAGGAAGACTATTAGACGAACCACAAAGCCTGAACTGGAGAAATACCTTGGGAAGAGAAAAAGGACAAAAGACTAGGAACCAGCCAAACCGAGTAGAAGTACACCACATACTGCACCTATTGTTATTACTGTTATACACCGGGACGCCATTGCAGTGGGAGGTTGTCGGACAACCAGGAGATATTCATAAGACTAGAGGAGTTCGGACTCTGGATCTAGTAGAGATGAAATCGACCCCTAGCTCTGCATAAGGGCGGTACTAGATCTAAATGTGCCTGCTTGGAACAATAAAAAAAAAATTATTGTTAAGAGGCTAGATCATTTAGAGTACAAGCTTAGTAAATCCATTTAGGATTGAAACAAAGCTGAGAATCGTGGAACTTGCGAATTGATGGGATAGTCCATCTGATGGATTCAATCAAAAAGGCAGAGACGATAGGTGTATTAGAGACGTAATGGAAACAAGGTGGTGTTTCTCGGAGATTTTATGTAGATAACATTTTATCATTGGCAACAATGTAAAGATGTTGTCAGACATAAAATGATGGTTGTCTAAATAAATCGGGATATAAGATTGAGTAGAAGTTAGAGCGTGTTCTTAAGATCTTATGATCTAGAGATAAGAACATTGTACTTCTCCTAGACATCTTATACGATTATGGTTTGTTTTAACATGCATAAGTTCTGAGAAAGGTTGTCACCTCTCAGAGACAGAATAAATATATATATCTAAAGTCGTGTGTTTCGAACACATAAAGGAGATAGATAATACAAAGCAGTTTCCTACACTTTGTGTGGAAAGCTTAAATGCATTGTTGGAAAAACAAGAACCTGATATCAACTATGCAGTTTGCGTAGTGGGAGGATATCAAAGTAATCCTGACAAGAGAATTTCAAATGCTATAATGGTACTTGCAAAGTACTGGATTATTAAGCGAGACGAAATCTTCTTAGATTACATTTTCTCAGATCCCAAATCAGTGAAGGACCAGTGTAAGTCGATATCAGGCTATGTGTTCACTTTTGGAGAGGTGGAACTTTTAATATGAAAGAGTGATAAGCATGACGCTTCTCGGACTCTCTCATAACCGAATAGCAGCCTCAGAGGCAGCGGAAGTTTTGGTTAGGTTCCGGGATAACCTCTAAGACTTGGATATGACTCTTGGTTTATCAAAGGCTATTACATAGCGGTGCATGGTAAACCGGAAGAAGTCATAAGTCTAAAAGTGATGATAACACATAGTGCAAGTACCACCTGATACGAGTCATCGTCGAGGGAGACGACGTAGTAGTCACCAAGATAACTTCAGAGCGGCAACCTAGATTGCTCACTCACATAGTACTTCTCGGAAGTACACTTTAAGCACGTGATGAGTATGGGAACCGGGAGTTTGGAGGAAATGACTAGACCTTAGTACAAGTGGGAGATTGTTGGAGTTGTGTACTTAATGTCTAGATTTAAGTAACGGTAAACTCCCGGTCATAGCATTTAATCTATTAAATTAATAAACAATTTTTTGCGTTTAATTATTTATTAATTAATTATGCAAAATTATAGTCCTGGATTTTATACGTTGAAGTTAATATGGTGTTGCATGGGCACACAGAAGATCATACTATCAGTTACTCGTATATAATCAAATGGTTGCTCACGACCTAGATGGACATGGACCAATCCATCGGTATAGTCGTTGTGTGAGAGAGAAAATAATTTATCTTAATTATTTTATCGCACTTGTACACTTGGTGTATTGAGCGGATCGTCGAGATTCATCGATTAGGATTGCCGGCGATAATCGATTCGAGTCTCAGTGTATTTTATTCTTAATCCCCGATATTATTGCGGGTGTGTATATTTAATATAAGTGACTTTGATTTACCAAAGGAATTAACCGATTTAATTATTGGGTTAATTACCGGTTAAGTTGGGTCACTATATTTCATATATGGCATGCCGTGAATGATTGACCGGACAGTGTATCCCGGAAGGGTTGATAATATCCCCGAGATGAGTTCATAAGGAATTATTGTGTAAACCTCATGAGTGGATTTGTTCCGCACAATAATTAAGGTTGAATGGTACTAGTCTCGGATTAAAGAGATGAATAAATTAATTAGCAATAAATTAATTTTATTCATGGATATTTAAATCTTAAATACACGGAATAAATAATACTACCGGAGAAATATTATTTGATATAATATGGTTTAATATTGGGAGTGCAATTAATTTATATAGTGGAAAATAAATTAATTAATATTGATAAGGATTAATGGACTTGAGCATTAGGCTCAATTTAATCTTCAATATTGGAAGCCCAATATTCCACCTCCTTTAGATCCCCTACGTAGCCTATAAAAGCACTACATGGCCTTCATAATTCATAACTTGAATAAGACAAGAATTATCATACTTGATATTCTAGAGAGTTCGTGAAGTAGATCCATAAGCTTGGAGGATCGTCGCGCACACGACGTTCAAGCTAGTGCAAGGAATACGTAGGAAGATTCAAAGGTCTTCAATTGATTTCGTTTCTCCGCACAACGAATCAAAAGGTAAAATCATAAACTCCCTTGTATGATTTTATGTGAATTAATTGTAATACATACATGAACACACGATCCGGGAAAACGTACGAACCTCGGGGACGGGGATTCGAGATCCCCGGCGAGGATCGAAAGGGGCGGCCGAACCCTAGGGTTCGACCGCCGGCGTGCGTCGAGAAGGGAGCCCCGGCTGGACGCCGGGGCAGACGATCGACGGGGGTCGATCGTCGGGGACGCCGCGGGCTGGTGCCGCGGCAGGTCCCCTCCGCCCCTCGACGGCGGCGCACAAGGAGAAGCCGCGGCTGGGGGAGACCGAGCCCTAGCTCGATCGCCGGGGGGACTGCCGCGGCTGGTGGCTCCCCCCACCTCCGGCGATGGCGGTGAGTCGCCGGACTCACCGCCCGGGGCTGCCGGAGCAGCCCAGCGATCGCGAGCTCCGGCGGGGGCTCGGCTAGGGTTTTGCCGCAGCTTGTCCGTGGTGGAGCTCTTGTTGAGCCCGGCTCCGTTTGGTGGTTCGCGTATATCCGGCGATGGGATTTCGGTCGGAGTTATCGGTTCCGCAATTTTTTGATACCCCGAGATATCGATTTCCAGCAAAACCCTATGGAGGAGTATATATAGAAGTTGAAAGGACGGTTGAAAGGACAGTCCTAGGCGGGAGATGAAACGTCCCCAAGAAGCGCCTTATAATAATATGCCGTTACGCCATCCTATTTCGAGAAAATGGGACGAGCACGGCCGAGAAGGGCCTGTCCGGACCCGGTTGTCCAGCCCCTTCCCGGGGGCCATTTGTTGTGCCCCATTTTCATCATCTCTGAGGACGATTGTCGCCGATCAAAGTGACAACAAAGGCCGACCGGTCGATCAAGAATATCCCAGTCTGTAGGAGAGAAACGAGCATCGATCCCCGATCGGGCAACCAGAGTCAACAGAGTCCCCGAGTACTATAGGAGGAGGGTCAGCCTCATCATGATTTGAATCACTCTCTCCAAGCGACCTCGGCTCGGACCGTGATGACGCAAGATGACACTTTTTATTTCTTGCCTGTCCGGACTAAGGCGGCGCGCGTTGGGGTGCAACGGTCTTTTTTCCTTTTTAGAGTTTAAAGGTTAGTGTAAAAAATCCCATTAAGGGAAGGCGCAAATCCCTTTGTAAAACCCTAGTGTAGGCCGTATAAATAGGGGGAGATTGGTAGAAAGAACGATCAGATCTTTTCTTCCCCAACAAGACTTACCATTTTAGTGAAAGCTTTATTTTCCTTTTCTGGATAAACAATAACAAGAAATACTTGCTAATTTAGTCCTTAAAAACGATACTTTCCTCATTATCGGAGTAGATAAATCTTAGCTGGGTTTTCTACCCGTTAACAGTTATATGCTAAATCAGAAATGCACAAAATCGATATGAACATCTATGTCGTCGGTTTGTAACAAACTCTCAAATCTCGACCGTGCGATCAATTCAATCAATTCCATGTGCGCCTTGTAGATGAGCTGGCAAGGATCACGTAACATCAAGAATCATGTGAAATGATTAAGAATCCAGTGAGAAATCGACCGCCCTAAACTCGTACTCCCGCGGACAGTTCATCATCAAAACGACGTCGTTTTGCCTTGTGGGAAATTCAAATCCTGGAAAAATTACCATTTTGTCCCTACAGTGCATTTTGTCGATTTTGCCTTCGGAGATGATTTTTAGTGTACATTTTAACACTTTCAAAAGTGATGCATCACGATCGAGGACCTAAATGACAAATTTTGAAATTTCACATTAAAGTGTTAAGAAGTTCAAAATAAATAAGTAATGGTTATACGAAGTCTCCAAAAGAAATCAAATGATGATAATGAGACAAAATCGTAGTTTTAAATATAGTCTGAAATACTGTATTGATTGAGGTTGGACTTAAGGTTTACATAGTAATACTATATGTTCTTTATGAGTTTATGGTTCAACTCCTAAGACTATTAGCAGTTACAGTAACACTTCCATAAATTAATACTCGATATGTTAATAACATCTCTAAGTTAATAGAATTTTTTGATCCCGAATTGATCTCTTAAATAAAATAAAAAATACTCGATAAATTAATAAATTTTTTAAATTAATAAAATTCCATGTTCCCAAAACTATTAATTTATAGAAGTTTTACTGTATTTGGTAAAGTCCCAAGTAGTCAAATGTTGTTCAGATTCAATGTCTTGATGCACTATACATTTTGCATTATGCTTTTTTTTTTTTTTATATTTAAACTCAGGGTCTCATTATCTTGTTTTCTTTGTAATACTCATTCAGTATGGTCTTCCTCTCAAAGTTGTTTCATATAAGGAATTATATGGGTGGACTATGGATGAGATTGTGAAGCTTATAGGCTTGAAGAATAACTGCACGTTTTTGTGGTGTTTTTCGTCTTCAGGTAACATAGTTGAATCAGAAATGTAAGAAATGTAAGCAGACTAGAGAAATTTCACCACTTATTAAGCACATAAAACCGCCTTTCATTTTTTTTTTTTCGTATGATATATATACACACTGTAGCTTTACATTAAATTGATACATTAAACACCACAACTTCATTTGATCATCTACGATGAAGTTGGGTCGTTACTTTTTCCAGCAGCATGGGATTTTGGATTTCAACGAGATCCACACAACAGATCAACCAAAAGTCAAAGACTCATAAGTTTCAATTTTGGTTTAGTGTGAAGAAATAACACGCGGCGGATGGAGAGTCAGCACACTAGCTTCTTCTTCATCAGACACCGAGGTCGATAGAGTAGCCTATTATTCAATCAACAATGGAGCTTAAAAAAACACTCTTCTTTTTTACATTAGATTCCCAAAAGAGTACCATGGAAATTTGTTTTACCTGTTGTTGTCGGCGTCGTAGGATCGAAGTGACTGCTTTAAGTATTATGCAAATCGGCACAATAATCCCAGCTATTCGTAGAATTAACAACTGATAAGAGTCGGAGCAAAATTATAAGAAATTAACTTACGTGTATGTTTGTTTGCAAATGACAAGACCTTTAAAAACATGTTTTTGCCAGCCAACTCTTACCATGATCAGTGGGAAAGAATAATTCCATCCTCGACTCATAAGGACCGGAAGAGTATGCCGCAAGATTAAGAGAAACATAAACTGCAGAAAAAAACAGGCAAAAGAAATTGATGAAGGGCTACAAAATGCAAATTTGTTTTCATCAATTAAGAATTAAAAGGGAGGGAGTTTTTCAATATATTGTAACATAATTTTTTTATTCAATATATAAATCGGGTGTTGATGTGTGATGAGATATTTTTTGCACAAATTTTCAATATAACAAATTCTTTATTTCAAACAATTAGTTGCAATTATTTGTTAGGTTAAGCTGCCGACCTCCTTTCACCTAAATTGTGACTTCTCTTCCACCTATCAGAAATCATATAAACAAAAGCAAAAGGAGTGCATGGCCTATCTCGAATAAACCTCAATCAAGTCTCAAATAATTCTGGCGGAACGAATAGCTGAATAAATTGATTGTTGGCCTTTTTTAGGTTTAGCTGACATAAGAATTGATTGAATGAGTCGGATACGTGAATGGGCTACGAGGTTTAAGAATTGGCTTGTCGGAAAAAGTGCAAGTTAGGGAGCAATGTGCAAACCTAATCATTACCTAAAAATTGTTAAAAGAGAGAACTGGTACACAACATCATTGCCTGTTCAACATCTCTTTTACTTGTTACATAAACTCATTGCTTTTTCCAGCATTATAAAATCTTATATATTAAAAAAAATACCAATGTTAACATGATGAGAAGAAAAAAGAACAAAAAAAAAAAAAAAATCCTCTCAAATGCTGTTTCTAATTACTGGTTTATTTATGCATACCAATATTATCTATCTCGACAACTATTTGCCATCACAATCACACACTCACACAGAGAGAGAGACTCACTATTATGGCAATCGATCGACAGCAAATTATTGACGTAGAAGCATCATACCCCTCGTAATCCGGAGCTAATAAAGCACGATCACTTGAAACCATTGCAATAATGCGAGGATTATTATTCAAATCTCTTCTAGTAATTTGCCAATTTCCCCTGATAACCATCAAGCACATTCAGAGAGGATAAAATACGTACCTAATAAACGCATAAGTTCCCAAAACTACATGAGATCATTATTTTCAAATAGGTGAAGTGAAAAAAAAAAGATGAACGACCTCAAGTTCACGGGAAGTCCACCAAACCGAAACATAGGAGGAGGCGCCGTATATCCAGGCTTGAATTGCTGCAATTTGCATGTAAATGTAAACTTATCATTAAGACATGAAACGGTTAATAGAAAAATTGATTTTACGGTGGCCTATCAGAAACGCAAAGAAAAGTAGATGCTTGCCTGATGACATATTTCACAGATGGTGTCACCCTTTTCATTGCACCATCTTTGTACGCACTTTCTGTGAGCATACTGGAATATAAAAATCAACATTTTGAAAATTGCCAATCATCTTAAAAATTGGGAAAGCAGAAACATTGTCTAATCGATCATGATAAAGTTTAAATCAGAGCCTAAGTATAAAATCAACCTTTAAACTTCCGGAGCATGAACAAGGAGACTCCATGTTCGAATCCATATCTTCATCCTGGCATATTCTGCACTCGCCGAGCTTCCCCAGGGATAAATCGGATTCACAATACTTATGAGGGCCACATTCGATGATTGTATCGTCAACTGACAAAGGGGCAGCCTGCTTCAGTAATAAGTTTTGACTCTCGATTGCGGCCCCTAAAGTTGACTCCGTGAGTAAACGATCAACCAGCAACACAAAATGATCCCCCATCCTTTGTTAATCAGACACAAGGGGATATTCTTGTACAATTGGTATTTCTGTGCCTATCAAAAAAACACTGTATTATATAACCAGGAATCATTGTTCTACTTACTACACATCGACCAAAAGAAATAAAATGTGTTTTTTTCCTTTTTGTTTTTTGGATAACTTTATGAGGATTCAAACAAATGCTGTAAGGAACAAAAAGAAAAGCCGGATCTTTCTTCAGGGGAAACGAAGGAATAAAGAAACCAAAAGTGCCCTTGAGAATAAAAATAAAATTCCTCAAAAATAATATGCAGAACAGCAAATCTAAAATTCATAAATCCCAGATGAAAAAAACGTGATTTTTATTCACAAATTGCGCATACCCAGGTGAAAAAAACGTGATTTTTATTTTTTAAATCTCCAGAGGGAGGAAATGGAAGATACCCAGATGGTAAAAAATGAATCTTTAAATGGAAAGAAAGATTAGGAAACAAAAGAAGAGACTTACAACAAGGGCTTTGGATAACTGAAAGTTAAGGAACCCTCCCCCTTTCTTTTGGTAAAGCAAGAGATTGAGTGCTTTTATTATATCGAAATTCTTATTAATCCATCCATACGATTTCTGTGTGAGAGAGAAGAGAGAAGAAAGAGGAGAGGGAACAACAAGGGCGCCGAACTTATTCTTGAAATTTTCAAAACGAAAACAACGACTTTAAAATATTGTGATCGAGCATTTCAAGCACGTCCCACCATTTTATATATTTACTCTCGTAGTGGGGAATTAGTTGAGATAATGGATTTAGTTTTTTTTTTTTCTTGCCAACTTTTTAGTATTACTCCACCTTCCTCTCATAAGTCATAATAGTGAAAACCCAAAAACAATTAAAATTTACTTTATTCGCACTTTTTAAAACTCAATCACAATTAGATTACTGTTAAACCTAAAAAAATATTTTTACACCTTTTTTTTTTTTTTTTAAGTAAAAAAATAACATTTTTTTGAAATTCGAATCCATAAAAATCTCTCTAAAACTCTTCTCTTCTTTCTCTTCTGGAACACTTAGTACTACTAATATTTTTTAACACTTGGGACATTTCTTTTCTTGGTAGTCACTAACTTTTAGAACACTTTTAAATTTAATTATAAATATTTTTAGCATCAATAAAATCTTATTATTTTTTACCTATTTTATATTTTGTTACAAGTATTTTACTTTTTAATTATACATTTTTTGGCAATTTATTCCATGGTACTAGTATCACATAGTTCAATATGGTACCATTTTTATCTATTTAAACCTATTAATTTTTTTCCACTCATTTTTTTCTTTCTTTTTTTTCTCTTCCTTCTTTCTTTCTGTTTCATGTTTTTCTCACACAAACGAAACAAACTTAAACTCTATCGAAGCTGCGGATTTCGACTGCGATTAATCGAAGACGGACGGCGATGCAACCTAAACTTCTTCTACGATGAATAATTGGAGAGTTTGCACGGGATACAGGTTCACAATAGCGATGGCGTAGACGCTCATCGTGATCGGACGTCGACGGAGGCGGCTTAACTCGGTAATTTTCATGGCGGCGTAGCTTCGTTCGGACGGTAATTCGCTAAATTGTCATGTGAATTACAGTTTCCGAACCTCAATTATCGAGATCGCGTTTTTCGTTTTATGTAAAGTTAGGTTTTAGTTTTAGGGGTAATTGTTGGGTAAATCTGTGTTCCTAGTGTTCTCGAAATTTCAATTTCGAATTGCAGTCATTTTTGCAGGTGCGCTGAGTGATTTGGAGTACGGAGTACCATTCGGCAGGTTGTTGGTTTGCATTGTGTTCTCGGAGGTGAGGAGGACCTCGGCGATGGCTAAGACCTGATTGGTGCCATCGAGCAGTGGTTCCGTTTCCTGAGCGAGCCGTAGTCTCTACAACTGCCGTAGTCTTTGTTGCGGAGGAGCTTCTCGGCGATGCCGATGAGACGCTCGACTTCGGCTCTCCATTGTTGTAGTTTTCAGGTTTGTTGATAAGCGAGAAGAATGAATAAGTTCGTTGATCCGGAGATTAAATTATGTAGGTAGAGATGGATCTCATAACATGTTGGAATTGATACATACACACTAGAAAAGACAACCGATATGTAAAGTTCGTTGCTTGGGTGTCCCAACTGTTGACATGGACAATATATGTCGGGGCCTTGAGGTTCTCAAATTTCCCATCAGTGTACACTTTTGGCCATATAATCTGGAGATATGTAGGAGTTGGGTTCACCTGATTAGTGCTTATCTTAATGTGGAAGCTAATCGACCTAAGAGTTCTTGGTATGAATCAGTATACTATCACCAAGTTATTCAAATGTTTGTTCTGAATCACCAAGTTATTCAAATGTTTGTTCTGGTTCGTACGTAAGTGTGTAATGGAAATAATGATTTGCATTGTATGACTTATATTGTATACATAATATTACATGTATATGCAGAACTCCCGTGCTTGAAAATGGATCCCTTTGGGACATAATTTTGGATCAAAACAGTTTGGGGAAGGAGATTAGTGATGTTGTTGAGAAAGTCTTCTATCAATTGAGTGGTTGGGACCTTCCGTTATTTCCCGAGTTAGGCAGTCAAACTCAGCCGGAGAAAGACAAGCAAGTTGCCCCTACGAAAGTGTACACTTTATGATGTATTCTACTGTTTTAAATACTGTTATCTACTTTGTTTTATACTGATATCTACTCTGTTTTTAATACTTATTTGTTGTGTTTTTTTAGGATTGCGAAGGTACGTAGTTACGTTGTGCACTCTGTTTCTGAAGATCGAAGGCTAGAAGTTGTTGCTCAGAATACAACTTTCAGATTTCCGCAATGTTATATATTCATTTCCCATGTTTTTTTTTGTTTTGTGGCAACATTGTGTTGATGATACTGATTTTATTTAGTGCTGATGATACTAATTTTTATTCATGTACTAAATGTCGTGTATTTTATTTTATATGTAGAATAATTTAGTTACAAACTGAGTAGAATATAGTAAAAAATACTGTAAAATTCATTAATCAATGGAGTAAACAGCGTTAAATATAGTAATAAATACAGTAGCAATGGTGTTTACGTTGTGCGCCCTGTTTTTGGAGGTCAAAGTTTAAAAGTTCTTTCACCGAATAAAAGTTTCAGATTTCCCGCAGTCTTATATGATTATGTCCCTTGATTATTTTTTATATTTTGGAAATGATTGTTGATCACATTGATTTTTTTATTGTTGATGACGTTGTGTTGATGACATTCTATTGTTGGATTTTACTTTTTTGTCCTGTTGAACAGTATTTTTATTACAATGATAATTATGTTTAATTTTTTTTTCATGTATTAGATGTTGTGTACTAATATAGTAGAATACATGATAAAATGGAATAGAATATGACCATAAAGAGAGGAGAATACACTACTCATTGCAGTAGAACTCATTAGATCATGGTGTCGCCCTCGATTCAAGTTCGCCTCCCCCGATTATTGCTGCCATTTCAATACAAGACATTTCGATACAAGACCCCCCTTTATTCCTTTATTAAAATTCTTGAGCCACCGAAGGCGGCCGTAATCATTCACCTCCCTCGATTAGTGTTCGCCTCCCTTGATTATTGTTTGCCTACCTCGATTATTGTTGCCACTTCGATACAAGACCTTTCGATACAAGACCTCCCTTTATCCCTTTATTAAAATTCTGAGCCACCGAAGGTGACCGTAATCATTCTCCTCCCTCGATTATTGTTCGCCTCCTTCGATTATTGTTTGCCTCCTTCGATTATTATTCGTCTCCCTCGATTATTGTTCGTCTACCTCGATTATTGTAAAATTCATCAATAAATGGAGTAGAATATGATACGAAATAGAGCAGACTACACTACTAAATGCCGTAGAACTCATTAGAACAAGGTAATGTCCTCGATTATTGTTCGCCTCCCTCGATTATTGTTTGCCTCCCTCGATTATTGTTGTCACTTTGACACAAGACCTTTCGATACAATACCCCCCTTTATTCCTTTATTAAAATTCTAAAGTCGCCGAAGGTGGCCGTAATCATTGTTTGCCTCCCTCGATTATTGTTTGCCTCTCTCGATTATTGTTTCCACTTCGATTATTGTTGCCACTTCGATACAAGACCTTTCGATACAAGACCCCCCCTTTATCCCTTTATTAAAATTCTGAAGCCGCCGAAGGTGGCCGTAATCATTGTTTGCCTCCCTCGATTACTGTTGCCTCCCTCGATTATTGTTGGCACTTCGATTATTGTTGCCACTTCGATACATGACCTTTCGATACAAGACCCCCCCTTTATCCCTTTATTAAAATTCTGAAGTCGCCGAAGGTGGCCGTAATCATTCTCCTCCATCGATTAGTGTTCGCCTCCCTCGATTATTGTTCGCCTCCATCGATTATTGCTCGCCTCCATGGATTATTGTTCGCCTCCATCGATTATTGTTGCCTTCCTCGGTTATTGTTGCCACTTCGATACAAGAACTTTCGATACAAGACCCTCCCTTTATCCCTTTATTAAAATTCTGAAGCCGCCGAAGGTGGCCGTAATCATTCTCTCCATCGATTAGTATTTGCCTCCATCGATTATTGCTCGCCTCCCTCGATTATTGTTGCCACTTCGATACAAAACCTTTCGATACAAGACCCCCCTTTATCCCTTTATTAAAATTTTGAAGCCGCCGAAGGTGGCCGTAATCATTGTTTGCCTCCCTCGATTATTGTTGTCTCCCTCGATTATTGTTGTCACTTCGATTATTGTTGCCACTTCGATACAAGACCTTTCGATACAAGACCTTTCGATACAAGACCCCCCCCTTTATCCCTTTATTAAAATTCTGAAGCCGTCGAAGGTGGCCGTAATCATTGTTTGCCTCCCTCGATTATTGTTGCCTCCCTCGATTATTGTTGTAGAATGCATCAATATATGGAGTAGAATATGATACAGAATAGAGTAGAATAGACTACTAAATTCAGTAGACCTCATTAGAACAACATAATGACCACGATAATTGTTTGCCTCCTTCGATTATTGTTGCCACTTCGATACAAGACCTTTCGATACAAGACCTTTCGATACAAGACCCCCCCTTTATCCCTTTATTAAAATTCTGAAGCCGCCGAAGGTGGCCGTAATCATTGTTTGCCTCCCTCGATTATTGTTGCCTCCCTCGATTATTGTTGCCACTTCGATACAAGACCTTTCGATACAACACCTTTCGATAGAAGACCCCCCCCCCCCCCCCCTTTATCTCTTTATTAAAATTCTGAAGCCGCCGAAGGTGGCCGTAATCATTGTTTGCCTCCCTCGATTATTGTTGCCTCCCTCGATTATTGTTGCCACTTCGATTATTGTTGCCACTTCGATACAAGACCTTTCGATACAAGACCCCCCTTTATCCCTTTATTAAAATTCTGAAGCCGCCGAAGGTGGCCGTAATCCTTGTTTGCCTCCCTCGATTATTGTTGCCACTTCGATATAAGACCTTTCGATACAAGACCATTCGATACAAGACCCCCCTTTATCCCTTTATTAAAATTCTGAAGCCGCCGAAGGTGGCCGTAATCATTGTTTGCCTCCCTCGATTATTGTTGTCTCCCTCGATTATTGTTGTAGAATGCATCAATATATGGAGTAGAATATGATACAGAATAGAGTGTAATAGACTACTAAATGCAGTAGACCTCATTAGAACAACATAATGACCACGATAATTGTTTGCCTCCTTCGATTATTGTTGCCACTTCGATACAAGACCTTTCGATACAAGACCCCCCTTTATCCCTTTATTAAAATTCTGAAGCCGCCGAAGGTGGCCGTAATCATTGTTTGCCTCCCTCGATTATTGTTGCCTCCCTCGATTATTGTTGCCACTTCGATTATTGTTGCCACTTCGATACAAGACCTTTCGATACAAGACCCCCCCTTTCTCCCTTTATTAAAATTCTGAAGCCGCTGAAGGTGGCCGTAATCATTGTTTGCCTCCCTCGATTATTGTTGCATCCCTCGATTATTGTTGCCACTTCGATACAAGACCTTTCGATACAAGAACCCCCCCTTTATCCCTTTATTAAAATTCTGAAGCCGCCGAAGGTGGCCGTAATCATTGTTTGCCTCCCTCGATTATTGTTGACTCCCTCGATTATTGCTGTCTCCCTCGATTATTGTTGTAGAATGCATCAATATATGGAGTAGAATATGTTACAGAAGAGAGTACAATAGAGTACTAAATGCAGTAGACCTCATTAGAACAACATAATAACCACGATAATTGTTTGCCTCCCTCGATTATTGTTGCCACTTCGATACAAGACCTTTCGATACAAGGCCCCCCCCTTTATCCCTTTATTAAAATTCTGAAGCCGCCGAAGGTGGCCGTAATCATTGTTTGCCTCCCTCGATAATTGTTGCCTCCCTCGATTATTGTTGCCACTTCGATTATTGTTGTCACTTCGATACAAGACCTTTCGATACAAGACCCCCCCCCCCCCCCTTATCTCTTTATTAAAATTCTGAAGCCGTCGAAGGTGGCCGAAATCATTCTCCTCCATCGATTAGTGTTCGCCTCCCTCGATTATTGTTCGCCTCCATCGATTATTGCTCGCCTCCCTCGATTATTGTTGCCACTTCGATACAAGACTTTTCGATACAAGACCCCCCTTTTTCCCTTTATTAAAATTCTGAAGCCGCCGAAGGTGGCCGTAATCATTGTTCGCCTCCCTCGATTATTAATTGCCTCCCTCGATTATTGTTGTCTCCCTCGATTGTTGTTGTAGAATGCATCAATATATGGAGTAGAATATGATAACGAATAGAGTAGAATAGACTACTAATTGCAGTAGACCTCATTACAACAACATAATGCCTCGATTATTGTTGCCACTTCGATTATTGTTGCCACTTCGATACAAGACCTTTCGATACAAGACCCCCCCTTTATCCCTTTATTAAAATTCTGAAGCCGCCGAAGGTGGCCGTAATCATTCTCCTCCATCGATTATTGTTGTCTCCCTCGATTTTTGTTCGCCTCCATCGATTATTGTTGCCTCCCTCGGTTATTGTTGCCACTTCGATACAAGACCTTTCAATACAAGACATTTCGATACAAGAACTTTCAAAATTTATAACACTGAGAATTATGTATAGGTATTTTTTATTCATGTACTAGATGTTGTGTACAAATACAGAAGAATTCATAAATAAATGGGGTAGAATTTGATCATAAAGAGAGTAGAATGTACTACTAAATGCAGTAGAACTCATTTGAACATGGCGCCGCCCTCGATTCTAGTTCGCCTCCCACGATTTAGGGTTTAAGGTTTATTTTTAAGGTTTAGGTTTAGTGTTTATTTTTAGGGTTTATAGTTTAGGATTTTGGGTTTATTTTTAAGGTTTAGGGTTTAGGGTTTATTTTTAGAGGTTTAGGGTTTAGAGTTTAGTAGGGTTTAGAGTTTATGGTTTATTTTTAGGGTTTAGAGTTTATTTTTAGGGTTATAAATGAAGTAGAATATAGTTATAAAGAGAGTAGAAGTTTCCAATAAAGAGTAAAAATCAGTATTTTCTAAGTTCTACTCCGTTATATACTTAGTTTTACTTTGTTGTATACTGATTTCTACTCTGTATACAATCTACTTCGTTATATACTTAGTTTTACTTTGTTGTATACTGATTTCTACTCTGTATACAATCGCTCTACTCAATGTACTATTGAGTTCTACTCCATTTAGTACTGAATTCATGTACTATTGAGTTCAACTCCATTTAGTACTGAATTCTACTCTCTTTATGTGCATATTCTACTCTATTTATTCATGAATTATACTGTATGTGTTACTACCATATTATACATATACTCTGTGTAACTAAATTATTCTACACATAAAATAAACATCTAGTACATTGAATAATAATGAATAATAAAATACCAATACATAAGTAACAAAACTTTTGTTCAACAGGACAAATTTTGCAGACATCCGTGCACCGTGACAAGCAGCGCGCACCTCTGCTGGGACTCAAAGATGGCTACTCGTAATGTAATTATTGGCGTTCAGTACCAGCAGAGCCAGACAGAGCATTTCAAGGTCTTTCTGTAGAGAGGTCGACAGTAAATACAGCATGTCAGAGTTGGGAGAAAAAAGCTCTCCAAGTTCTGTGCACGCTGACTCTGGGCAGCTGCGTGCTGGACTTAAAACTCGAGAATTCTGGCAATAGGATGGTGAACCAAACCAGGGTATCCGTAGAGCCTTGTAGAGCTTTTCAAGAGCTTTTCGGAAAGGTATGGAACATGGCTTTAAGTGGACGGAGTTGGGAGAAACGAGGTGGCCAAGTTTGCTGCACGGTCTCGATTGGTAGTCGGCCGAATCACTTTCCCCATTTCAACTCGTTTTTTGCCTCATATTCATTTGTTTCTCCTGCGAAGCCAATAATCAATGTAAAACGAGACAATCCACTAAGATGCGATATAAAACCACACAAAACGAACACAACTATACTAAAATGACAACGAAAAACCTTGAGTATATAATATCCTTCACGCGGTTAACCTCCAATGCACTGTCCCAATTTCAAAACCTCAAATTTAATTTCCCAAAAACACTATTTTACAATTCAATCAAAATTTCAATTGCAATTCAAATGCCAATTTCAAACTAAGAATTCCTAATTAAACAAGTGAAGCACAATCACTATTTCTCATAGAATTAAATAGAGTAGAATTGATTACAAGTCATAGTAGATTCTATCTTATAATTGTGATGAATGACTTTTGAATAGAACACACCGAACATAAAAATAATTCTAATAAAAAAAATAATTCATACTGATTACAAAGTCACACAAATAAAAGACCAAACAGAATAGAATTCCTCACAAATCAGTATAAATTCTAGTCAATAACTGTGATGATTTAGTTTTTTATCTTACATTTCTTGATTGTTTTTTTTCATCAATTCATACCAAGTAAAAAATTACAGAAAAACACAACAAAAACAGAGGAATATATCCAAAATCAGTGTAGATTCTAATCAATAATTGTGATGATTTCCTTTTTCATCTTATATTTCTTGATTACCAAATACATTTATTATTTTTAAATCAATTCATACTAGTTAGAAATTACCAAATAAACATAGAAGAATACATCCCAAATTAGTGTAGATTCTAGTCAATAACTGTGATAATTCCTTTTTTTTCATCTTACATTTCTTGATTGTTTATTATTTTCACTTAATTCACACGTACTACTAATTTAAAAAGTCCCAGAAAAATCAACTAAACATAGAAAAATTCATCAAAAATTAATAATTTACTACAGAATCATTTGTGGTTGATTAATCATTATACTCGAAAATTGATTTGCTCAACCAATATAAGAAAAAAAGATTTATAGAACTGAGAAGGAGGTTTTTAGTACCTTGGCGTTTTCGACGCACAGAAAATCTTTGTAACATGACTCTATCACAGCATCCGTCCAACTGCAATGCGAATAGAAAAGGAATCGCCTGCGAACATTTATATAGCCTGCAAACATATTGGCTCTCAGCATCAGATGTAGATAAACAATAACAAAATGCCATTGAGCAGAAAATGCAAAGATTCACCTGAATGAATGGTATGATTCTACACAATATTTCTAAAAAAGTAGAAACTAAAAAGAGAAAACAATGGAGAAATGCTATTTGAAGAAGCCCACAATTGTGTTAGCAAGCAACTTAACATCAATTAAAATATTATTTTTCATTTCTTACAGGAACTATAATGGGAGTAATACATTTAATTCCAGCATATAGCCACAGACTGATACGGATTGCGCATCGTCCACTGAGGTGTGGCAACACTATGATTTCTTAGGTTATCAAAACCCTTTTAAAAATCAGACCAACATTAATCAGTTATAAAATTTCAAGTTCTAATAAACATAAATTCGGCCAGAGAATAATAAAATCATAAATGTACCAGCGTAATAGTACATCCACTGGGGTCATTCGTCACAACTTCAACTTTGGAAAGATGCTTCAGCTTGTATAATTTTGCAGGCTACTATGAAATTTGAAGATTGGAAACCGAATTCCGATTCGAATTTTCATAATCCATAACCTGATCGTCTGCATCGACCGCGCCACTCGACTGGTGAAATCTCAGCAGGGCACGGGGAAGAAATACATCTGCATTGCTCGGCTCCACTTGAAGGTCCCCAAGGTCGCGAAAGTCGCTCGGGCACTCGGAAATCGACCACGCGTTGTCAGAATTCTCGGTGACTTTCATCAAAGACCTGGCGGCATCCCCTTTCCCCAATTCAGTACCGGACTCGAAAACCCTAATTAGCGGCCCGATCACTCCGGCGCCGATCATCGCGCCTTTGCACGCCTGGAATCCGGCAATTAGAGACACCAGTTTGAAGGTCCCCTCCTGAATTTCAATCTTCGGCGAGTCGGAAAATTGACGAGGCAACCGACGAAACCGTCGATCTACACGGCAACTCTTACGTACCTCTCGTCCTTCTGAACGACGTCGCTGAAGGACGGTGGTTGTTCCGATGGTGCTGGCGGCGGTGGTTGCTGCGGATGGTGGTTGCGGCGGAACCGTCAAGAGATGAGAGCTCCGGTGTTCGCGGTGACTTCGTGAAAAGAGTGATTTCTCTTCTTCTGATGACTGAGAAGAGAGCGAAATGAGCTAATTGGTGCGGTATAGAGGTTGCGTGCGGCGGAGAAAGAGATTTCCTTGCGATTTGGTTGCGGTTTTCTGTGTTTGAGTTGTGCCGCAGTTTTCGCGAAAAAAAGGAAAGGGGAGTCGCGTGGATAGGAATTGAAATTTGGTCGGAGCGGGTACGGTGCTCGCGGCGGTGGTTTCGTCGACCAACTGTGGGAGAGCAAGCGAAGGAGGTTTAGGGTTTTCTCTGTTGAGGGAGTTGGTGCGTGAATTGGGTATAGACAGGGCTGAGAGAGTTGGGCCTAGTTGGTTTTGTTTACGGGCCGATACCATACTGTTCGTATGGTATCAGTAGTAACCATGCAATAGACCCTCCATTTTTTCTATCAAATCAAATATAAGTACTTTAGATGATGTGGAGAGAATACTTATTTTTACTTAATCTGGATTTAATCCATTAAATCTTAAACATGTAGTAAATTTAGTAAGTTGTGACTTCTCTTTTATTTATATCTATAAAGGTGATAGTGGGTTATTTCTATGGATTAAACAATGTGGTGTGTGCACAACCAATTTAGAACACAAGTCCCCTCATAATCCCAGAACAAAACATTTTCCAAATTTATTCTGTATCCCAAAATGAAGTCTTACAACCCATGAGATCATATGTGATGAGGAAGGCCAAGTGTGATGTTCGATAATTTCTTCAAGTTGAACGGACGGATCCGATTACGCGCCCCTGCCCACAAGGCCTTGGAGATGAGCTTATAAGCTCGCTCGGAAGGATGGAAGAAATCCCAGAACAAGTGATCGTCGGGGTTCTTACACACGGTGTAACCTTCTTTTCCACATTGCAATTCTCCTCCAAGTTTTCCATAACCACAACACGCATTGTCCACGTCCACAAATCCTATTGTACAATACATATTAATGTCATCATACTTATTATATATTCAAGTCAACATCCAAGACTAAAAAAAAAAAAAGATACCATAGCGCTTAGGGTCAGCTCGGAAAACTTGAACCGTCGTGTAAACAGCTCCGTAAACCCCCACCGACTTGGGGTACCTTACGCCCAAATCTCTGACCACAATGTTCTCTAGCCCCATGTTAAAGTCTTTGACCATTTTGTTCATTTTGCCGTAGCACTTGGTGCCAGCTGGCGCGCTGGGAAGAAGGGTTCTGGCTGGAACACAGCCAACGGGGCCCAGACCGAAAATCGCGACCCTACGAGCCCCGAGCTTGTAAATTGCGTCCATGAAGTTTATAACTTGGGTGAGCATGGATTGAACGTAAGCTTCTGGAGTTAAGGTGGGAGGCCTTAATGGAGAGAAGTAGTTGAAGATGTCGTTGGAGCCCGATTCCAGGAAGAACAGAGATTCTCTTACGAGCCTTTCGTCGATGCGGTGTTGTTGGACGAGTGCTTGGAATTGTTGGAGCTGAAGCTGGATTGGTGTTACACCCTAAAATTTAAATTCAGAGGAAAAAGTGGTATAAGCCAATATTTATGGATATGAAAATAAAAGGCAAGCTTATTGATTATTTAATAAAATACTTTTTTGACCCACATAATTTTTAAAATGTTTCAAATACTTTTTCAACCGGTTGAAAATTGATTTATTTGGTAAATGACTTTTCGAGAACCGAATATGTTAGCCGATAACTTAATAGGTTGTCCGAGAACCGAAAATGTTGACTGGGGACCGAAAATGTTGTTGGAGACTGAAAATATTGTTCGGGGAAAAAAAATGTAAAACGTTCTCCACTTTATAATTAATTCAGTTCTCTAACAACATTTCGATCTCAAGTCAATATTTTCAGTGCCCAAACAACATAGTCGGTCCTCAAAACTCTATTACCAAATAAATTCTTCAATCAATTAAAAGAGTATTTTAAGCATTTTATGAAGTATTTTAGTAGAAAAATTATTATAAAATGAGTGTATAAAAAAGATGAATAAGTGTACTATCAATAAATGTATTTTTAAATTTCAAGCAAAAATTAATCCTTGAATTTCTCGTATAATTAAACCAAAAATTAAAGAAGGGTATTCAAAATCAGACCAGACCGATTTTCAATCCAAGTAAATTTGAACCGAAAAGATTTTGACAGAAATTTACTTAAATACTGAATACAGAGATGTAAAAAAAGTAATGAAACTAACTGAATCGTTATTTGTGTCTGGCAGAACACCGCTCCCGGCGCTGGCAAAGTTGATCCCGTTGGTCGGATAGTCCTTTCGAGCTCCTTTCCTGATCTCCAACTCTATCTCCAAGAATGGCTTTTGCAATGGAATTCCCAGGAACTCAGCTGCAGACATAGTATATATATATATATATATTATACTACGGATTAAAACTCATCGATCATTGGTTACGGTTATAAGTTACGTAGAGCAACTTACAGATGAAGTCGGCTACGGTTCTCCCATTGGTGAATCTTCCGGTCGGACGGCCGAAGAAGTGAGACCCGTAAGGAGGGAAATCGGCCTGGAGAGTGCAATTCGGGTTGTAGCGGTTGTTACCCGCGTCGAAAATCGAGTCACCGAAAATAAAAACCGCCGGAACATTATTATTTTTATTATTATGGAGCGCAGAAGCAGCGAGAATGGAAGAAAAAATTAGGATGAGCGGAGAAAACTGTAGTCTCGCCATGAGGGATTGAATTGTAAAACGAAAATTATGTGTGTTCTGTTTTGTATTTATATTGGAAAACAGACAAAATTATTGAAACAAATTACACGAGTTTAATGCAAGCATGACCCAAACGGCATTGATGGTAACGAAGGTGACAATCCGCCTCAACAGATTTCCTTTTAAGCAGCAAGTTTTCGTCATTTATTATTCAGTATTAATTGAAGTGGTTTATGAAAAGGGAAATTCTCAGTTTTGTGGCATTAAAATATGGTTACGTCCCAATTAATGGAGCAACTAATTTGAGAGAGTGCAAAGTAGAAAACCTTTCATTGTTCATATTGACTTGTATTTTAATTAAGTCATAGTTTAAGATTAGTTACTTAAATCAAATTTTTTTGTTCTAATTGACTGGTTTAGTGTGTGCAAATGCATTTTCTAGTGAACTTTTAGTTTGTCTATAATCATCTCGAACCTTCTTATTTCATGCATTCTCTGGACAATAGTATATGATTGCACTTATAAATAGCCTGGATTGCGCTAATATCATAATTCGGATTAATTGTTTTGTAATTTCATTGATCCTAATATAACTTTTTTTCACCTACAAATCCAAATACAAACAGATTCAGAACCAATACAAATAAACCAACAGAAAATTGCAAGAAATCAAATTATGTCATTTACACAGCCAAAATAAAAGGTATCAGAAGACACTTTAAATATTTGAAAATAATAGTGGAGGCAACAATGTAATAGGGAATAAATAGCATTGTGTACATACAGAAAGAACGACATGATCCACAGTTGCATTACATTACATTCATTACACTACTCAACCAATCGGAAACTTAGGTCCAAAATATTTAACTGTGAATAGTAAACGACAATAAACAACCGTATGAAGATAATGTTGAAACAAAAATACTATTGTCTGTAGTAGCCACCACTCTGATGGGGAGGTGGAGGATATGGTGATGGAATATGGTAAGGAGGTCGAGACATGGATCCAGATTGCTGAGGTGCATTATAGTATGGGGCCCGCCAGCCGGGATATGCGGGTTGCCCATATTCTTGGCTCACTGGGGGCTGTTGTTGTTGCTGTTGGTGTTGTAGAGGAGGTGTGTATGGATTTGAAACGGGTGTATGATAAGGCCCTTGTTGTTGGCTCACGTACGGAGGAGTCTGAGCATATGTAGGCATTGCTGGCTGCTGAGGTGGATGATAAGTGGGGGATGGATGAGATGAGTTGGGCATATTGGCTAGGTCCTGTTGGGATTGAGAATTGGATCTTTGAGGCTGCCCAGTAGAAGGAAATGAGTAGCTAGCATTGGGTTTGTTGTCTTGGAAACTAAGACCTGATATTTGCCTCTGGACATCATCAATCATCTCTCGGCACTGAATGTTCCGGGTCATCACAAAGTCACTGCACTGTTGCTTTACGATTGTGATTGCATCCTGTTTTTTTCACAAATCAACGTATCTTGAGATGAGTTGTGTGCAGTTGAAACAATAACAATGAGAACATTTAAAATTAATTTGAGAAAGAAAAAACGCACAGAGTACAATTTTTTCTATGAATTTAAATCCCACTAGAATAATATATAGCATCATAGAGTCAGTAGGATTGCCTTACCTGAAGTGTAACGTAAAACTTCAGTCCTTCGTTAATGTTCTCCTTAATTTCCCGGAATTTACCTATGGCAGCTTCAATTTGTCTATAACCCTTTTCACGAGATGCTGGGGATTGGAAGAAAAAAAAAAAAAAAGTCTTAATGCAAAGCAAAGACTGATAAATTGAGCCGTTTAAAATCTCAAGTATGACTCGAGAACATTATGTACAGTTTACCACACCTTTATAATCCTCCAGGTTAAAGATAGCAGCAAACTCATCATTTTGGGCCTGTACAAGATTGTGTTAGGATGAATAATAATTTCATTTGCAAACTAATTGTCCTCATGCTCTGTTACAACTATAAAAGTGGCAATAATAGTGAATCACTATTCGTAAAATATATCACAACTGTAATAACCAACCAACAACCATGGATAAACCTCTTAATGCTAAGAAAACATTAATTATTATCTGTGCATTCCCAATTCCAAACACAATGTTATAGTAATGCTTTCTTGGCATTAAGAGGTTCACAAAACAATCCATCAGTTTATCAAGAAGATCCTGCTTCAAAACTTATGAATACAAGTTTTAGCTGTAAGGAGTGCATCAGGTAGTACGCACAATTGTTAAAGATCTCATTACAAATGGTAGAGGAGGAGCTTAACAGACACCATCAACATTTGTCAAGACTATTTAGGTGGAGATCGAGAGTATGGAAACCCTGTGATTTGAAATCATATCCCTAATATTGAGGTTGTGTATATACATATGGTCTATGGACCAGAAAAAAATGCAATTTGTATGTGGGTATGCCTGAGAGAAAATGATGCAACTGGAACCCACAGTTAACAGTCTATATTGCCCATCTCCCTTTATGTAACTCAAACAGAAAAGCGTTATACATACAGAGATTCATCAAAATAAAAATATCAAGTTTGATAACTCGAAACCAGGCACAAGCTGATTTAAATTCTGAAACCAGATATAACTGTAGTGATAAAAGTTGTTGAAAAATGCAAAAAGTAGACCTGAATATGCATTAATAGTTGTTCTTGTGCTTGGAGGTTCTGAGCTATCTCTTCACAAATGTTGTCATACTTTGATATCTCTTTCCTGAATAGATCTTCGTGGGAGCCAGTAAAAGTCATCAACTTGGGCAGTATATTATCCTGAGCCACAGAAGAACAATAAGTTGAGCACATCTTGAAACAATCCAGTATGAGACAGTACCGAGCTACAAGTTAATCTTGAGAAGTGTAAGGTTTGTTTAGGTTGTTTATATTCATATTGAAGTTTAATTGTAAAACTAAACTGATTTGCAGCATTTCTTATTACATATAACAAATACAGACATAAAGCACCTCCACTTAAAGCAAAATAGTCTTTTCACTTTTAATAATATTTTCAATTCATGATCTAGCCCTCTACCACCCTTGTTTGCTGTCTTTCAAAACATAGCTTAATCAGCCTGTATTATTGTGATTTTGATTAGGGAAAGTAAAAGGAAAGAAGAATATGATGGATTTGCACTATCAAGCTCTCTGAGATTCAAGGTTAGAAAATATAATTACCATTATGTTGACAAAATATGTAATCAAGCACAGTTGAAAATTATGAGGTTAGTATAATACTCCCTCCGTCCCATAATTTATTGCATACTTTCTTTTTTCGTTCGCCCCACAATTGTTTGCACACTTTAAAATGTAAAGTTTTTTCCTTAACTTTATCCTCACATTTATTTACACATATACAAAGGAAGTGTACAGACTCTTCAGAATCGGAGGGAGTATTTTTTAAACTAACTCATTTATTATTTACACGCCAATAACCATTATATCCCAACATTATATCACTTTACAAATAAAGAACTGTTTTTTTCTTAATAAGTCTGCCCTGTGCAAACACCAGTGGAACGTAGGGAGTAAATAAACACAACCAGACTGTATCTATATCAAATAGAAATAATTTGGATGACTCAGGTGATGTGCATGGAAATACTTGTAGTTAATTATATGCGAGTGAAATGTTGAATGAGCTTTGCTGGAGATGGTGGGAAAAAACACAATGCAACTAATCAAAATTGAGACTTCAGAAACAACTGTTCATAATATAAAAAACTTCACTGAACCTATGTCTAGCATACCTTTCTCTTCATTTCTTTCAGCATGTCTTCAAGACCTGCTCTCTGAGCACCAAGAGTCTCCAACTGCCTCTGCAAATAATTACAATTACATCATGTGAATATAACAATCCCAATAAAATGTTCTTGCAAGAAAATATTTAGCAAAAAATGCTTTTTCATCAACAGATATGCCAAAGGCAAGTCATTGCCTGTTCAAGAATCATGTGTATCAAATCTTAACTTTAGTTATTTATGTTAAACCAGAACTGGTTTAATCAAGTCCCATATAAAAGTAAATGACAAGATTTAATTCCTTTCTAGAAGGTCATAAATTATTCAAAACAAATGTTTTATCAAACTTTTGACGATTAAAACGAAAGCATTAAAGAGACACATGCACGCCCTATTTGGAACAGAACATTTGAACACAGAAACAAACTCACAAAAGGCATATTACACATTCAAAGCAGTACATCACATCAAGGCAAGTATGTAACTATGCACAAATTACAATGTCGTTGAAATTAATGGTCCTTTTAATACAAAAAACACGATATTTCAGGCAAAATGAAGTAAGAAAAGAATGATAGCATAACTATGAGGTGAATCGAAGAAAATAATAATTTTAGCAAAATAATATACATAATGGACTAATATCAGAGACATCAATTAGCAAAAACTCTAAAACAAACCATCAAAAACTAACTCAATTTCGCATTCCTAATAGTTGGTTCTTTTCTGTGCTTAAATTAAAGTGTAATGTTATGAGATAAAATTCCCACTCAATGTCCACATTGGGGAAATATAATTGAAGTATGCAAACATTTTTAATCAGCATTGTTAAACTAATCAATTATTATGTTCATATTCTGCAAGGGGAAAAAATTAATAAAAAAATCAAAAATAATCGGAAGAAGGGTTGAAGAAGATCGCAAATTGAGCATTTTGAGTTCTAACATCAGTAATATGAACTTACCAAGCTCTGCTTCAAGGCTCCCACTACAGCATCTTCATTTGCATCCAGAGACATGATTGGCCTAGCGAGAGTAGGCAGGGCAGACTCAATCTATCAAAACCCATAATACACAAGCATAAGGATTATGCTTTGGTTTCAAGATGCAGCACATTATATTTACAATTAATGGTTAATATTTGAAAATTATAAAGCGTACTTTGACTATTGCCAAAGCAGGAAATACTGCGAAAGGCTTTCATCACTCAGTCAAAGTACTAGTTTTTTTTATAAGAAATATAAAGTTTTATAACAAAATTAGGGTCGAGACATCCCTAACTAACAAAGTTGGATAGCAAAGTACCTATTTATAGATATATCTGAGATATAAAATCCTGTAAATGCATTATGACTAAGCGACGACAAATCCACATTATAATTCTATCCCATATCTCATCAAGAGATTCACCTATGATCAAAATTTATAATCTCTCAACCCAAAGTACAATTTGACATGCAATCTTTCCATTTATATGCTATTCAAGTTTAGCATATCATGAAGGGTTGTGTACAATTTGAGTTACTGACCAACATTACATATCCTTGTCCCACCTCACCACAAAAAAAATAAAGGAGGTAGGAGTTATTCAGTACAGTGTTATTCAATTTAACCGTAGAAAGAGTACAGATAAGACAAAACCCCCAGGACATTAATCGCTAAGCTCAATCCAAAAAATTGATTCAAAATCCAGATGGAATAACCGAACAGTGTTGAAAGGCTTACTGGACGGCAGTCGAGGATAGACATAAGTGCTGAATGTTCTCTGACAGATCTCTCAATTCGAGCATCACTTTCTGCAGCTTGCTTCAGATTTGCTGCAAATCTATTCAACCTGTCCTGCAAGTTCTTTGTTAAGGTACTGGATTGTGGCCTTGTCCACCGAGTTCCAAACTGAGTTCTAAACTGTGAATCATCTGTAGCCTCTTTTTGCAACTGCTCCTCTATCTGTATTAACATCTCATGGTTTACCCTCCTCAAGTCTTTCAGTTGCTGAAGCTCACCTTCCAAGCCAGCAGGACCCCCACATATCTGTACTGCCTCAACATCTTCTTTTACAGATGTAGGCAGGGAAAAGTTCCCTTCCAAAGCAAGAATTGAATCAGGCAAGTCCATTTCCTTCAGTCTCACTCGAGCTAGTTCACTTCCCTGCTGCAATTTTTCAGCCTGAGTCCTAGTGATGTCATCAAGCATTTCAGTGTACCTAGAAAGGGCTTTTGCACTACTATCAGGAACAAGACTTGCAAACATCTTCTCCCTGCTGGCATCCAACACCTCAGTCATTGACATAGGCTTAACCATTGAAAAACTGGGAAGTGGTGATAAAGAACTGGCGGGAGGTACCCTCATTAGGTAGACTCTGTTATTCTCCTTCATGGCCCTCTCCAGGTTACGATTCAAATTAGCTTCTAATTTATTTAATGCATCCAAGAGCTGCTGGGCTGCGCCTCTAGGAGCTGACTTTTTGGACTCAGACAAGGCACTAACCCCACTTTTCAAGCGTGCAATTTCCTCAGCTATCTCCTCTTTATCATGCAGCTCTAAACTGTATCTATAGCAAGCCTCTGCATAAAACAAAGCTGCCTTCAGTTGAACATGAGCGATCCAGGCCTTATCAAAGTGCTGGTTTAAAGGAGCAACAACCAATGCTGCCAAAGCTTCCTCGTAGAATAGTCCAACCTGTAGGAAAGGTCTTTGATGTTATTGTCAAATGCAATTTCCTAAATGAAGTAAAACTCCAAGTGTCGCATTAATCAGATTCAATTTTAAGTTCAGAAATAAGGTAGATGTTTCCTACCATATGGTAGTCTGTAACAGGTGGAATGAAGTAACAATGTGTGTAAGAAGAAAAAACAACAGTCACATGGAGCCCTTGAATAAGTTTTACAATCTCGTATTCTCGTAACATTTATATGAGTTAATTTTTCAGACATAATAGAGAATTATTGTCGAATTTATGACACGCCTAGAACCAAAGTTCTTATAGAGTCAATGCGTATAGATTTAATGTGACTCCACTGACCCATGGCATCAAGCTAAGTCATACCTAATAGTAGTTTCATTTTTTACTAATATTAGCTTCAGGAAACAGCCCAGAAACCTTTTCTAATTTTCAATCAGACAAAATAGCATTACAACTTCCACAAAAACAGATAGGAAACTGATTGACTCACAAGATTGAACAGATCAGTTATAGGAAAGATAGATGGAAGCAGTGGCTTCCTAACAACAAGTTGATGTAGACCTTTTTTTTCTCTTTTTCCGTTTGTTTGTTCTTTTTGTTTATAGATCAAATTGATGTACACAACACTTTATTATGGGTTGAGGCAGAGCTGCAGGAATTACATTCTTTCTCATCCACAAAAATCAAATACAATCTTGGAAGCACAAAAGATGCACTAAGAGAGTTGTATTTTCGGATTTCTGCAGCATACACTTATTTTTCTTCTAGCCGACAAGTTTTAAATACACACAAATCATACTTAATTGATAAATCCAGAGATCTAGTATCCATTCCTAGAATTCATTAACACTACCTTTTCTCCACTAAAAAAAATCATGTCCTCCCCTGAAAAATTCCTTATTTCCTTATGCTGGTCACAGAACTTTTATATCCTCTAATTCCTCTTATCTTCTTTCCAACAGTAAAAAAAGTCATGTACCGACAGTCTTGTTTAGGGCATGTTTATTTTCAATCCCAATGTCTATGATTCTCATACAATGTACAATAATAACCAGTTCAGAAATACCTGTCTTGAAATCTTTGCACAGACACCAGGACTGCTCCCCTTAGCTATGGTATTCTCATACACGCATTCCTGAGCCTGAGCTAGCATAAGCCTCTCCAAAAGCCCCACACACTCCACAGACACATCCAGCGTGGTTGAGCTGCCAACTGATGCTTTCATTGACGCAGTATCCCTCAGAAATGCAAATGCCCCAGCTGCCGCAATAAAGGAATGTGATGCTTGTCTTCTTCCCTCTACTGCAGATCGATCGAAACCAAGTCCCATTTGACTGTGCACCGCCCCCAAATTAAACAATACTGCAGCTTTTTCTGCATAAATTAAGGTCAGATATTAATGATCAGTAGCAAAAATATCGAGATTTATGCCTAACATCAAAACTAGTGTCTTTAGAAAGCATATCCCTTGATCAGCTTCGAGCCAAATTGCTAATTAATTGTTTCCCCAAATTCAATCAAATAAAAATTGAATGAGGTGGTTAATTAATCAATAGAGCAAAGGGCACATACCTAGATGTATATTCTGTTGAGTTGCCTTCTGCTTATTCTTGAACGCGTCAAACCAAGTGAACGACACCGTATTGACGTGATCCTTGTCCGGCGAAATCGGGAACCTTGACTCCACCGCACAAAGGGCTTTATAGTAATTCTGCAAGAGATCACGCCGAGCGGATGGAGAATCGGAGGCTCCGCCGCGCTCTACGTCGGAGCGGAGCTGCTTCAGAGTCTCGAGATCGTCCTCCAGATTCTGCGCCTCGCGCTCGGAGTAATTGATGACGATGAAGTTTCGTAGCGGGCGGTAGAGGTCGAGGGAGTTCGTCTTCTTCTCGAAGATCGCCAGCATGATGTTGGTGGTGGTGGTCGACGACGGGGACGCCATAACCTGGTCGTTGGAGTGGTTACGGTTGATCGGAGAAGAAAAAATAATAAATTGGAAAAAAAAATCGAGATTGCAAGTATAAAGAAAACTGTGCAAAGAGTTGAATAGTCGGTGAGGATACTTCAGTCAATGGGCTAAATAGAACTATAGAAGTCGTGTGGTTCAACCGCATACTCACCTCGGTTCCAATTTTCATCAACTCACCTCGGTTCCAATCTTCATCAGCCTTAATTCAATGCTACTTTATATTTTTCAATCAAAAATAAATTGTAAAAATGTATTTTAATTTTTAAAAAATTAAAATAATTATAAATAAAATTTAAAAAATAAAATTAATATTAAATTTTAAAATTAAAAAATAAAAATATTTATTATCGCACATTTAGCTGTTATATTATTGTGTATATTTACGTATTATTGTTATCAGACAAAAAAGACTAATATATCTTATCAAAACTAATTTTATATTTAAACTGTTGAGATGTGGAGTCGAAATCGGGGACGAAAAAGGAAGAAATCGCCGATGACGGAAATGGCGGTCGCCGGAGGAGGTTCGGCGGTCGCGGGTCTTCGCCGGCGGGCGCGGAAATGGTTTTGGCGGGCGCCGAAAACGAGGAAAATCGGGGTTAGCGGACTGCACGATTTTGGGTCCTTTCGGCGGACGCCGAAATGATTTTGGCGGTCGCCAAAATGAGATTTGGCAGATTTTAGCGCAAGATTTTTTCTTGTGCGCTAAGTTTTGCAGTCCTTTTTCAGCGTGATTTTACCTTAATTAATATTAGGGTTTTATATGGGTCTAGCATATATAATAGTTATTCCCATCAATGTAATTTAATAGCGTGATAATTCTAGAATAGCGAGAGTAGACGAGAGCGAGAATACTGAGAATACGTGTGTACGTTTGTAATCTCCCGGAGTCGTCTATTATTATTCTAGTGAAAGATCTGCAGCGGCGAGAGTGGACGTAGCCTATTTGGGTGAACCACTATAATTCTTGTGTTCTTTTATTCTCGTTTATTTTTCGTTCGTGTTTGTTTATCGTTTCTTGTAGACGGAATTGGGCGCAAATCCCAACAACTGGTATCAGAGCTTTGGTGGAAAAGATGGGCAATCGAAGAAACGATGAGCGATTTGACGAACCTTGGAGTTACGAGATTCGATGGCCTAGATTTCGGA
The DNA here is from genome assembly GCA_954870475.1 of Euphrasia confusa. Taxonomy (NCBI): domain Eukaryota; kingdom Viridiplantae; phylum Streptophyta; class Magnoliopsida; order Lamiales; family Orobanchaceae; genus Euphrasia; species Euphrasia confusa. The sequence continues at coordinate 16,336,439 of OX940958.1, forward strand.
TCCTAGAGGATGGAAATCGAGAAGTACCTGGGCGAGAAGAAAATTCATCTGTCGTTGGAAGGCGTGAAGCCGGAGGAGACGAGCGAGGCGGACTGGACTCTCCTTGATCGACAAGTACTCGGATTGATCCGTTTGACGTTGTCGGAGAACGTTGCCAAGAAGGTGATGAAGGAGAAGACGACCGCGGGGATGATGAAAATTCTGTCCGACCTGTACGAGAAGTCATCGGTGACGAACAAAGTGGCTTTGCTGCAGAGGTTGTTCCATATGAAGATGGAAGACGATGGTGTGGTTGCGACTCACGTGAACGAGTTCAACTCGATTGTCAAAGAAGTGGCTTCGTTTGAGATCGAGGTTGATGATGAAGTTCTGGCCCTGGCCTTATTGGCATCGCTACCGATTAGCTGGGAACCAATAAGAAAGGCGTTGGGTGATTCCATGGAAGGTGAGAAGTTGAAGCTCGAAGATGTGAGGGACCGCGTCCTTGCCGAGGGAGTTCGGAGGAGGGATTTCGGGGAAGCATCTACTTCGACTACGTCGGCCATGCCTCTGAGCCGAGGTGAGCATCGATATGGGGATTTTAAACGCAGCGGAAGGGTGAGTTCGAGCAACCGAAAGAAGAAGCAATTCAAGTGCTGGAATTGCAGAAAAATCGGTCACTTAAAGAGGCATTGTGGAGAGCTTTCGGGGATCGAAGGCGGGACAAATGCGGTGACGGAAAAAGACGAGATTGGAGAAGTCTTGCTAACATCTTCTGAGCCTCTCGGAGACTCTTGGGTGCTTGACTCGGGAGCATCGTTTCACACAACGACGAGACGTGAAGGCATGGAGGATTTTGTTGCCGGAGATCACGGTAAGGTTCATCTCGGGGATGAAAAGACCTTGGGCGTCGTGGGTGTTGGTAACGTGAGATTAAAAACGTCGTTTGGGCAGACGTTGAAGTTGTCGAATGTAAGGTGTGTGCCGAAGCTGTGGAGGAATTTGATCTCGGTTAGCCAGCTTGAGAGGGGTGGACACAAAGTTACGTTCGAGAAGGGGTCTTGGAAGGTGTCAAAGGGTGCGATGGTTATTGCTCGTGGTCGAAGAACGGGTACCCTTTACACTACGACTTGTGGTCGTGATATTGGTGTGGCCGACGACGCCAATGAGCCTGGGCGTTGTGGGCTGGGTCATATGAGCGAAAGAAGGTTGCAACCAAAAGTGAGTTCGGAGGAACCTCATATGGATCGGAGTCCGTGTCTCGAGAAGCAGAGAAGAGTACGATTCTCGGTAGCCGAGAGAGAATCGGAAGATGGAGAGCTGAGATATGATTTGGGAGATGTTCCGGTAGATGTGGCCCATGTAGACCAACCGGAGAAGGTCTCGATGTTCAATCATATGCTTTCAAAGCGAGACGACGTAGCAATGTTGGTTGAAAAGGCGAGCAACAGGACAATGAGAAACGAGACCAGCTCGTTATTGTCAAGGTGTGACTCGTTGGTAAGAGACGAGGTAATGCATTCGGGTAAGTTTCCTTACGACTCTGCTGAAGGAAGACTTATGAAAATTTCGAAAAGCATTGATGAGGAGTCCGACATTTCCCATGCGGTGGGAGTTGTTAGACGATTTGGATGCAGCTCTGGGGATCGTTTTGGAGAGAGTCTGGTGATTAGGATTCTGGAAACGGAGAGGAGTATGCAAGGGAATCGTGAGGCTAGCAATGAGAATTTTGGAGGATTTCGAAAAGGGTCGTCGGGGATAGACGACGGGCATGTGAATGCCGACGTTGTCCGTGTTGGAAATCGATATCCCGAGCTATTAAAATTTGCAGAAAAATAATAACCCGACCGAAATCCTTCATCACCGGAGATCCGAACGCGAACCACCGCACGAGCCGGGGCCCGACCGAATACTCAGCGAGGCCCGAAGGCCGCGAGCACCCAGCCGAGCCCCCGCACGGGGCTCGCGATCATCTCCATGATGATCGCTGGGGATGCGCGAGGCATCTGTTGGGATATGTCCTTCGATCCTACGTGTGCAATCGATAAAGTCATAAGGTCGTCTATGGATGTTAAATGATTATTCGATAATATTAAATTGTTGGGAACAATATAATATTGATCAATTAAATCATACCTACAGGGTCACACATGGACTCGAAGATAATGTACGATGATTGATATATATTGATTTAGAATCAATATTTACGTGGATTTAATATACATGCATGGGATGCATGACTTGCATGGATGCATGTCACATAGTGTGACATGGCATGCCACACAAGCAAGTGGGACCACATACAATGCATTGTGGCATGTGTATGTAGCATGACCTTTCACCTCCTTTGTAACCCCTTTTGTGTGTTAAATGGTGCATCTTTATGCACATTATGAAGGAGGTTACAAGGAGGTGTAATGGTGTGCATAATGAAGTGATTATATAGATGAAAATCTGATTTTCATCACACACAATATTCAGCCACGAAATTCCACACAAATAGAGAGAAAAGAGGTGATCTTGGAGATCCATTCTCAAGCAAGCAAAGGTGTTCATTATCCGGGTTCGTGTGCAACACGTAGAGGCCGGGCCATTTGTGCGGCTTCCACATCCGGACGATCTAAAGGAGTGACGAGGTCATTCACAAGGAGAGCTTCGAGAGGCTGATCTATTTGAGGTGGTTCAATCGACTCAACACCACCTCAACGACATCAACGAATCACTTCGTCACAAAAGTAAGTAATCTTTGAACCTTATATATATATATATATATATATATATATATATATATATATATATATATATATATATATATATATATATATATATATATATATATATATATATATATATATATATATATATATATTGGATGTGTATATATATATGTTTATATGTGTTCTTATACACATTAAGTGTGCACTAAGATCATGGCATAGTAGATCTATTGCTTTACACGCTTCCGCACACACGGTATATCGATTGGATCGTTATACCGGGACCTTCAATTGGTATCAGAGCCTAGGGCTCGTGCACACTTTTGTGTTGGACACGAAGGTTAAATCAACATAATTGGATTATATGTTTAATTGTCATTATGTGATTAGATGTAAGGCCGACCACCGTTAGTGGTCGGGTGAATGAAATTGTCGTTTTTTACGTACGATTGGCCATAGTTTTGGAGGGCTGCGTCCCTTGGAATCATTTGTAATAGATAGGTTTTCTATTTCAATATGTATTGTTCAAACTTGTAAGCGATGGACTTGGTCCATGGTTCGATGGTGGATCTCGGCTCTCCGGCGAAAACGAGAAGAAACGAAGCAAAATGAAGCGAAACGGGCGAAAACCGGGCTGCTGGAGCAAAACGGCGGGCGCCGTTTGAGCTCCGGCGGGCGCCGAATGGATTCGGCGGGCGCCGTTTTGGAAACGGCGACCGCCGAAAGGCTGTTTTTTGGTCAGCCTGTTTTGTACCCTTTTGGCGGGCGCCGTTTTGGAAACGGCGACCGCCAGTGGTGTTCGGCGACCGCCGTTTGTTAAACGGCGGGCGCCGTTCGTGGTTTTTGGGGTATGGACTAAGGTTGACTGATTGCTCAAAAGTTATTTATAAAATCCGAAAGATTTACGAGTGTAAATCCCCCGAGTCGGTCTCTCGTGGAACAATACTATCGGCACGTAAACGTCACTTTGTATATGCTAAGTACGAGTCTCAAAAAGGGAAACAAAATCATTAACAACTAAGGGGGGGTTGCAATTGAGTGTTTGATTATCAACTAGTACGAGTATTTAAAACGAGTAATTAAAAGAGCAAGTTGTAACAAATGAGTTTGGAAGCAAGGGTGTAACAATTACTTTTCCTAACGAACTAGAGTTGACGAGATTTATAAAACTCTCAATTAACTAATAACCGGACTAGGATCACGGTGTTGTCACGTTCTCCCTCACCAAAGATCACTCACACATCGACCGTATGATCCACTAGCGATATACCCGAGGTTGTTCGACACGAGACCACAAATCGAGAGGTGTAATTGTCCAATTACTAGAAATCGAGTTACTTAAGAAATCAACTCTAATTCATTGAGGAATTTCATCAAACACCCTTACAAAAGGTTTAGCTAGTCATGGTCAAGCACTCAAATTCACAATACACAATCGAGTAAGCCATAATCGAGAGTAAAACGAAGAGAATCTCACCACGAGAATGATGGAATCGATGGATGAAGAAGATGATCGAGCCGAGCTTACGAAATCGAGGTCGGACTTTTACGTGTCACCCGGATAAACCGCTCCGATCAAAACGTCGGGCTCGAGGAGAGGAAGATCGTTCGTGAATGACATTCAATCGGATTCTCGACGTACGGAATTTAGATCGTGAATTTGTGTAGAGAAATTGAAGAACATGAAAATGGAAATTGGATTTCTTGAGAAGAAAGCTAGAAATGTAATGTGTAAAGTGGGGAATGAAGTTAGTTACAAATTTTAAATCCAAAATCCTATTTATACCCTTTAAAACGAGGGTCAAACAAAGTCAAAGACGAACTCTCAAATCCGGATGCACCCAGCGTCGCTGTCGGGCGACAACTTTGAGCTTGTCGCCCTCCATGAACCTGTCGGCCGACGGGGTGTCGGCTGTCGGCCTCCACAATAACTTCGTCAGACGGAATTTCCTTCGCACGCAGGTTCAAATCTCTGCATGGACTCAATTTTGAGCCTTTGAGGCCTACCTGTCGTCCGACAGGTATAAGGCTGTCGCCCTCCAGAAACCTATCGCCCTCCAGGTATTTGGCCGTCGGCCTCCAGCCACGTGTCGCCCTCCAGGTATTCAGCTGTCGGCCTCCAGTCAGTGTACACTTTACCCGAAAAGCCGGTTTTCTCCGTTTTCACCCCGTTTTGCCTACAAAACACGGAAGATGTATCGATCACACCGTTTTAACCAAATTAATGCTATAAGCTCATAAGACGGGGTAAAAACGGGCATAACAAGAATACGAAGGAGTCAAATATGGACCGAAAGTTGCACCAAAAACGGGCTAATCATTGACCTAAATCGGCGGGTGCGGAACTGAAACGGCGGGCGCGGGCCAGTCCAGAAGATGTTCAAGGCCTATTTTGTTGCTTTTAATCTTTTCGTTTGAGAGTTGTGAGGTTCTAGGGGCCTTTCGATTACGTATTTAATTGCTTTGCTAGTTATAGGATGTTTTATGTTATAAATGTTCAACTTACATATAAACACCTATGCATGCAAGTTCCCAAAATAATGAGTATAATGTCTTGTCCAAAAACATCACACTCATGAATCCCTCGATCATAAGTTGGTAGGTCCGCCTCAGCGGGGTACTACTTGTTATCTTGGGATAAGTGGGAGTAAGGGTTAGACCCTTACACGTGAGTTTGGTTTTCTCATCGATAGATCCACTGCAGGCGTGGCTATCGAGACATGAGATGAGAATGAGACTCTCATCGACCGAGAGTGACATTAGATGTCATTGACATGGGATGTCTACCTATCTTAGACTTCTTAAGTGCGGACTCAGTCGGCTTAAGAATTTGCAAGATGAGGGTCTTGGGATTGTTTTGTTCAAGGGAACAAAGATATTAGATATCGATTGAACAAAATGAAATAAATAAGTAGCTTGTTAGACAACCTTATTTGTTTACCGCTTTGTGAATGTTTACATACTTTATTTATCTTTCTTTTGTAGTTTATCATGTTAATTTCAACTCGATTCAAGTTTGGTTCAATTCTTGATTATGAAAAATTGAACAACATAAATTTTCTTGATTCACAACGTAATTTGAGGATGATCCTCAAATACGAAGACAATGAAAATGTGTTAGATAACCACATCCTAAGATATCATTGAACAACTCAATAGCATGTTCGGGGAATATGCTAAGATTGAGCGGTTCGGTATGACCAGGGTCATCGCTTCAGCTAGGCTGGAAAAATGGAAATCTATGGAATCACATGTACAACAAATGATTGGATTATTTGTTTCAATTGACCGCCTAGATTTTTCCTATGATGATTATTTGGCAACCGATTTCATACTTCAATCTCATTATGGTTATAATGCCTTTAGGCTAAATTTTCCATATGAATGGTTTGAAGAAATCGCTTCGTGAGCTCCACGGGATGCTCAAGGCTGTTGAGCCGGCGATAGAAAAGGACCCTAAGAGGGAAATTCTTATGATATGGGATAGGGTAGTCAAAAGAGCATGGGCAAGAAGGCTACTAGGGTTCCTAGGGAATCTCAATGCGTCTACTGCAAAAGTGTTGGACACTACTTGCAAACATATAAAAGTTCATATTTTATTCAATTTCAAAACAAATGCCTAATTTGTCTTTCATTTGATGGATTATAAGGTTATGATTATTTTCACCTCGGGGAGTGATTTAATCCAAAACACTTAAGTTCATCAATGACACAAATTAGAGACTTTCGAGCCATTGGATGGCGTGAATCGATTGTCTGGTTGGCTCCCTCATATTTTATGAGAGATAGGGCTTCAATTGCATGATAATATCGCTGGTTAGAAAACTTCGATTTTTCACTTACGATTTATCACGTTTTGACATTGAGATAATTTTGAATGGGAAATTTGAATGAAACTCAATTATTGGGAATAATTGAATTTGCCCAAAGTTCAATGAAGATGTGAAGAACGGGCTTGCTTCATCTTCAGGTATTAATGTTATAGACATTAAACTTCACAAATTCTACTTCTTGGGTATTGGATGCCAAATGTGGTTCTCACATTTGTATGTGGAGGAACTACATAGAAGTGTAAGTTTGGTGAGTAGAGATGTCGATCTACGGGCGAGAAATGAAGCGAATGTCGCTGCATTAGCCGCATGATCATATGATGTTGTTTTGCCTTAGGGCCTTGTTTTAGTATTATAACTATGTAATTTCGTACCTTCAATAAACAATGAATATTGGTTCAGTATTGGATACTGATGGATTAGTTTTTCACTATTAAATAGTTTGGTAACTATTTTAATTGTGAATTATTCTTTGTTTTGGTACGTTTATTATATTGTTTATGTATACTTTAAACTTGAAAAATCATATATAACATTAACACTAAAGGCCGAATCGAATAAGTCTCAATGAGACATAACTATAACATTGTTGATTAGGTCAAATCAACATCTAAATATGTAACGAATCTTCTTTTAGAATGCATTCTAGATTCATTTGACTTGGAGTCATTTGATACATGTGGATGATGTGTGATGGACAAGATAACAATGTCATCTTTCTTGGAGAAAGGAGAACATGTAAGTGATTTATTAGGGATGATCCATACCGATGTATGTGGAACCTATCAGTTCACAAGCACATGAAGGTTATGTTTCGAGAAAACAAACTATATTAGATATAGTTCGACCATTCGATGAGAGGTCTAAATGAACTACTGGTCTCTTTTGGGCACACATAATTCTAGACTTCAACTTATACACTGAATAGGACACCGTCAAAAGCTGTTGATAAGACACCATACGAAGTATGGAAAGGGAAGGTCCCTAACTTGTCTTATATCAAGGTTTGGGGATGTGAAGCTTATGTGAAGAGAAATATCTCAACAAAGCTTGAACCCAAATCGGATAAATGTTTCTTTGTTGGTTATCCAAAAGAAACACGAGGGTACCACTTTTATAACCAATCCGAGAACAAAGTCTTTGTTGCTCGAGATGGTGTATTTCTTGAAAAGGAATATCTTTCCAAGAAAGTAAGTGGGAGCTCAGTTGAATTGAACGAAGTTCAAGAAGACTTGAACGAGGTTCAAGAACAAACTGAGATGGAGACTCAAGACTTGGTCGAAAGTACTCCAGTGGTTTTGGAAACCACACCTAACCCTCGAAGGTCCGGAAGGATTAGAACTCAACCTGACAGATACTTAGGTATTCTGACAAATGAGAACTATGAAATCATGCTTTTAGAAAGCAATGAACCTTCGACCTATATCCAAGCTATGACGAGTCCAGATTCCGAGAAATGGCAGGGTGCCATGAAATCCGAAATGGAATTGATGTCTGAAAATCAAGTTTGGAACTTGGTCGGTTTGCTTAAAGGGGCTAGGCCATTGGAAGCAAATGAATTTACAAGATAAAAACAGACATGGATGGAAAACCTAGTGTTTTCAAAGCAAGGTTGGTGGAAAAAGTTTTTTTTACAGGGTGGATTATAATGAAACCTTTTCACCAGTTGCTATGATTAAATCCATTCGGATTCTCTTAGCCATTGTAGCTCATTATGATTATGAGATATGGCAAATAGATGTTAAAACCGCCTTCTTGAATGGGATTCTAGAAGAGGATGTGTTTATGACACAACCAGAGGGTTTTATCGATCCTAATCAGGCTGAGAGAGTATGCAAGCCTAATAGTTCCATTTATGGAATAAAGCAAGCATATCGGAGTAGCAATCTTCAATTCAATGAATCCATACTGGGATTTGGATTTCAGAGGAACTCGGAAGAGTCTTGTTTTACAAGAAGATCAGTGGGAGTTACGTTGTATTAATTGTGTTGCATGTCGATGACATACTCCTTATTGGAAACAATGTTTCTATGCTTAATTCTATTAAAGAATGGCTTGGGAATTGTTTTTCAATGAAGGATCTTGGAGAAGCACAGTACATATTGGGCATCAAGATCTGTCGGAACATATCGAAAATGATGTTTGGACTTAGTCAAGTGACCTATATTGATAAGGTACTTGATAAGTTCAGAATGAAAGACGCCAAAAAGGGTCTCATTTCAATGAGTCACGGCACATCTCTTAGCAAGATGCAAGGCCCTACGGGACCTGATGAGCAAAAGAGGATGGAAAACATTCCTTATGCTTCGGCAATAGGGTCTATAATGTACGCCATGATATGTACACGACCGGACGTATCGTATGCTTTGAGCATGACGAGTCAGTTTCAAGGAAATCCAGGTGAGGCGCGTTAGACTGCGACCAAGGATATTCTTATGTACCTTAGATTGACAAAAGAATATTTTGTTGTCTTTGGAAGACAAAAAGAGGTGATATTAACAAGTTGTTTGAATGCTAACTTCAAAACAGACTAAGATAATTTCCGATTTTAATCTGGTTATATCTTTTGTCTGGTTAGAGGTGATATTTGCTGGAATAGTTCCATGCAATGCAATATATCTGATTAAACTACAGAAGCTGAGCACAGTATTGCATTGGATGCAGTAATGTTGGCAGTTAGGATTTAAAAGTTCTTGAATGAACTAGGTGGCGTAACTAGCTCAGCCCATCCGATAGTTCTCTATTTATAGTAGAGTTATCGCGCAAGCCTATGAGCTAGGAAGCACCACAAGTCTAAAACTGGTGCTCAGGAAGTTCCACATTATTTGGGAGATAGTTTTGTGGAGACATCGAGATAATAAAGTTGCAACTTTTGGTAAGGTTGCAAACCCGCTTTCTAAACCTCTCCAGCAGTTTAAGCTTGAGGCTTTCACGACTGCAATAGATATCAGACATCTTAGAGATGGGTTGTTATTTCTATTACTGTATTAGATACTTTTGGAGATTTGGTAAACATTCAATCATATGTATAATACATAATTCTTCATATAAATATGGTTTAATTTATATGAATTGTCCAAATGATTAAGTTATATCAATTGGGTTATGAGGTCGACTTACCGCATAATGAAGTCCCAATGGTTGAACTGATATACTTGAATCATATAGCTGTTCCTGGTTCGTATAATCGAGTACGGACAAACCGATAATACAAAGAACTAGATTGTAATGTGTACTATAGCGCCGCTTCATGGGCTAGTGATGTGGGACATCAAGTACAATTACATAGATATTAGCTGGGAGCTAATGATCGAACAGACCCGACTGAAATAGTATTTAAGATTTCGAGTCATAATACTATTTCATTGACTGTCGAGCAATTTCCTCTGACCTGAGTAGTCCAGAGTGATTCCATTGTGAAATGGTGTACTTTGATACAAGTAAACGCCTTTCGTAAAAGGAGGTTATAAAACTTGTTATTGGGTATATCAGGAAGCAAGTGGGAGAGCTTGGATTGACAAGATGGGATTGTCCTCCATTTTATAATGGGATACATGTCTTACCGGCCACTTGGAGAGTCGAGACTGTGGAAAATACGTGGCCACGTCCAGATTCGTATCATAGTGATAAATCTGGTTTTACAGTCTGTCTCAAAGTCCAAGAAAAGTTTGAATCAATTGAGGATGACTCAAGTCTTGCCTCAAGTTCAAACTTAGACATAAAGTGACAACAGGAAGTTGGCAGCACACTGGCTCTGAAGGCCAAGTGGGAGATTGTTGGGATATGTCCTTCGATCCTACGTGTGCAATCGATAAAGTCATAAGGTCGTCTATGGATGTTAAATGATTATTCGATAATATTAAATTGTTGGGAACAATATAATATTGATCAATTAAATCATACCTACAGGGTCACACATGGACTCGAAGATAATGTACGATGCTTGATATATATTGATTTAGAATCAATATTTACGTGGATTTAATATACATGCATGGGATGCATAACTTGCATGGATGCATGTCACATAGTGTGACATGGCATGCCACACAAGCAAGTGGGACCACATACAATGCATTGTGGCATGTGTATGTGGCATGACCTTTCACCTCCTTTGTAACCCCTTTTGTGTGTTAAATGGTGCATCTGTATGCACATTATGAAGGTGTTGGGATATGTCCTTCGATCCTACGTGTGCAATCGATAAAGTCATAAGGTCGTCTATGGATGTTAAATGATTATTTGATAATATTAATTGTTGGGAACAATATAATATTGATCAATTAAATCATACCTACAGGGTCACACACGACTCGGAATTACGTTGCTTGTTATATTGATTTAGAATCAATACGTATGGATTTTCACATGCATGGGATGCATGGCATGCATGAGATGCATGGCTTGCATGGATGCATGTCACATGGTGTGACATGGCATGCCACACAAGCAAGGGGACCACATCTAATGCCATTTGGCATGGTGATGTGGAAATGACCCTTCACCTCCCCATTATCCACCATTACTTGTGCATTATGATGCACATTATGGTGGGGGTTACAAGGGAGGTTAATGGTGATCAATATAATGATGAAAACATGTGTTTTCACAATCACTTTTTGATCAGCCACGAAATTCCATAATACAAGAGAGAAAAGAGTGAGAGAATCACTCAAGAACAAGCAAGCAAGTTCAATTCCGGGTTCGTGTGCAACACGTAGAGGCCGGGCCATTTGTGCGGCTTCAACATCCGGGCGATCTAGACAAGAGGAGTGACGAGGTCATTCACAAAGAGAGCTTCGAGAGGCTGATCCATTTGAGGTGGTTCAATCGACTCAACACCACCTCAACGACATCAACGAATCACTTCGTCACAAAAATAAGTAATCGTTGAACATTATATATATATATATTGGATGTGTATATATATATGTTTATATGTGTTCTTATACACATTAAGTGTGCACTAAGATCATGGTATAGTAGATCTATTGCTTTACACGCTTCCGCACACACGGTATATCGGTCGGATCGGTATACCGGTACCTTCAATTGGTATCAGAGCCTAGGGCTCGTGCACACTTTTGTGTTGGACACGAAGGTTAAATCAACATAATTGGATTATATGTTTAATTGTGATTATGTGATTAGATGTAAGGCCGGCCACCGTTAGTGGTCGGGTGAATGAAATTGTCGTTTTTTACGTACGATTGGCCATAGTTTTGGAGGGCTGCGTCCCTTGGAATCATTTGTAATAGATAGGTTTTCTATTTCAATATGTATTGTTCAAACTTGTAAGCGATGGACTTGGTCCATGGTTCGATGGTGGATCTCGGCTCTCCGGCGAAAACGAGAAGAAACGAAGCAAAATGAAGCGAAACGGGCGAAAACCGGGCTACTAGAGCAAAACGGCGGGCGCCGTTTGTGCTCCGGCGGGCGCCGAATGAATTCGGCGGGCGCCGTTTTGGAAACGGCGACCGCCGAAAGGCTGTTTTTTGGTCAGCCTGTTTTGTACCCTTTTGGCGGGCACTGTTTTGGAAACGGCGACCGCCAGTGATGTTCGGCGACCGCCGTTTGTGAAACGGCGAGCGCCGTTCGTGGTTTTTGGGGTATGGACTAAGGTTGACCTAAATCGGCGGGTGCGGAACTGAAACGGCGGGCGCGGGCCAGTCCAGAAGATGTTCAAGGCCTATTTTGTTGCTTTTAATCTTTTCGTTTGAGAGTTGTGAGGTTCTAGGGGCCTTTCGATTACGTATTTAATTGCTTTGCTAGTTATAGGATGTTTTATGTTATAAATGTTCAACTTACATATAAACACCTATGCATGAAAGTTCCCAAAATAATGAGTATAATGTCTTGTCCAAAAACATCACATTCATGAAGCCCTCGATCATAAGTTGGTAGGTCCGCCTCAGCGGGGTACTACTTGTTATCTTGGGATAAGTGGGAGTAAGGGTTAGACCCTTACACGTGAGTTTGGTTTTCTCATCGATAGATCCACTGCAGGCGTGGCTATCGAGACATGAGATGAGAATGGGACTCTCATCGACCGAGAGTGACATTAGATGTCATTGACATGGGATGTCTACCTATCTTAGACTTCTTAAGTGCGGACTCAGTCGGCTTAAGAATTTGCAAGATGAGGGTCTTGGGATTGTTTTGTTCAAGGGAACAAAGATATTAGATATCGATTGAACAAAATGAAATAAATAAGTAGCTTGTTAGACAACCTTATTTGTTTACCGCTTTGTGAATGTTTACATACTTTATTTATCTTTCTTTTGTAGTTTATCATGTTAATTTCAACTCGATTCAAGTTTGGTTCAATTCTTGATTATGAAAAATTGAACAACATAAATTTTCTTGATTCACAACGTAATTTGAGGATGGTCCTCAAATACGAAGACAATGAAAATGTGTTAGAATAACCACATCCTAAGATATCATTGAACAACTCAATAGCATGTTCGGGGAATATGCTAAGATTGAGCGGTTCGGTATGACCAGGGTCATCGCTTCAGCTAGGCTGGAAAAATGGAAATATATGGAATCACATGTGCAACAAATGATTGGATTATTTGCTTCAAGTGACCGCCTAGATTTTTCCTATGATGATTATTTGGCAACCGATTTCATACTTCAATTTCATGATGGTTATAATGCCTTTAGGCTAAAATTTCCATATGAATGGTTTGAAGAAATCGCTTCGTGAGCTCCACGGGATGCTCAAGGCTCCTGAGCCGGCGATAGAGAAGGACCCTAAGAGGGAAATTCTTATGATATGGGATAGGGTAGTCAAAATAGCATGGGCAAGAAGGCTACTAGGGTTCCTAGGGAATCTCAATGCGTCTACTGCAAAATTGTTGGACACTACTTGCAAACATATAAAAGTTCATATTTTATTCAATTTCAAAACAAATGCCTAATTTGTCTTTCATTTGATGGATTATAAGGTTAGGATTATTTACACCTCGGGGAGTGATTTAATCCAAAACACTTAATTAGTTCATCAATGACACAAATTAGAGACTTTCGAGCCATTGGATGGCGTGAATCGATTGTCTGGTTGGCTCCCTCATATTTTATGAGAGATAGGGCTTCAATTGCATGATAATATCGCTGGTTAGAAAACTTCAATTTTTCACTTACGATTTATCACGTTTTGACATTGAGATAATTTTGAATGAAAATTTGAATGAGATTCAATTATTGGGAATAATTGAATTTGCCCAAAGTTCAAAGAAGATGTGAAGAACGGGGTTGCTTCATCTTCAAGTATTAATGATATAGACATTAAACTTCACAAATTCTACTTCTTGGGTATTGGATGCCAAATGTGGTTCTCACATTTTATGTGGAGGAACTACATAGAAGTATAAGTTTGGTGAATAGAGATGTCGATCTACGGGCAAGAAATGGAGCGAAGGTCGCTGCATTAGCCGTATGATCATATGATGTTGTTTTGCCTTGGGCCCTGTTTTAGTATTATAACTATGTAATTTCGTACCTTCAATAAACAATGAATATTGGTTCAGTATTAGATACTGATGGATTAGTTTTTCACTATTAAATAGTTTGGTAACTATTTTAATTGTGAATTATTCTTTGTTTTGGTACGATTATTATATTGTTTATGTATACTTTAAACTTGACAAATCATATATATCATTAAGACCAAAGGCCAAATCGAATAAGTATCGATGAGACATAACTGAAACATTGTTGAGTAGATCAAATCAAAATCTAAACATGTAACGAAGCTTCTTTTAGAAGGAATTTTAGAATCATTTGACTTGGAGTCATTTGATACATGTGAATGATGTGTGATTGAAAAGATAACAATGTCATCTTTCTTGGAGAAAGGAGAACATGTGAGTAATTAGGGATGATACATACTGATGTATGTGGAACCTATTAGTTCACAAGCACATGAAGGTTATGTTTCGGAAAAGAGAAAACAAACTATATTAGATATAGTTCGACCATTCGATGAGAGGTCTAAATGAACTACTGGTCTCTTTTGGGAACACACAATTCTAGACTTCAACTTATACACTGAATAGGAAGTTGTCAAAAGCTGTTGATAAGACACCATACTAGGTATGGAAAGGGAGGGTCCCTAAATTGTTTTCATCAAAATTTGAGGTTCTAAAAGCTTCTCTGACGAGATTTATCTCTATAGAGCTTGAACTCAAATGGGATAAAAGTTTCTGTATGGTATCCATAAGAAACTCGAGGGTACAACTTCTACGATCTACCTCAGAACAATATTTTGTTGCTCGAGATAGTGATTTTCTTGAAAAGAGTTATCTTTCCTAGAAATTCAGTGGGAGCTCGGTTGTCTTGAACGAGGTTCAAGTGAAACAACTAATGATGAATACTCAAGACTGGGTTGAGAGTATTCTTATGGTTTTGGAAGCCATACCAGCCCTCGTAGGTCCGAAAGGCATAAATCTATCTCTATTATTCAAATACTTAGATATTGTGACCAATGAGAGATATGAATTCATGCTTTTGGAAAGCGGTGAACCTTCGACCTAATTCCGAGCTATGACGAGTCCAGCTACTAAAAATTGGCATGGTGCCATGAAATCTGAGATGATATCAATATCTGATAATCAAGTTTGGAACTTGATATATTTGCATCACGGGGTTAAACCCAATGAATGCTAATAGATCTTTAAGATCTACACAGACAGATGGAAAACCTAGGGTTTTCAAAGCAAGGTTGATGGTAAAAGTTTTATTCACGAGGTGGATTATGGAAAAACTTTCACCAATTGCTTTGATTAAATCATTCAGATTATCTTAGCCATTACTACTCATCTTGATAATGAGTTATGGTAATATTGGATGTTAAAACTAACTTCTTGAATTGGATTCTAGAAGAGGTTGTGTTTTAACACAGCCAAAGAGTTTTATCGATCTTAATAAGGCTGAGAAATTATGCAAGCTTATAGTTCTATTTATGGAATAAAGAATGCATATCGGAGTAGCAATCTTCAGTTCAATGAATCCATACTGGGATTTGGATTTAAGAGGAACTCGAAAGAGTCTTGTTTTACAAGAAGATCAGTGGGAGTTACGTTGTATTAATTGTGTTGTATGTCGGTGACATACTCCTTATTGGAAACAATGTTTCTATGCTTAATTCTATTAAAGAATGGCTTGGGAATTGTTTTTCAATGAAGGATCTTGGAGAAACACAGTACATATTGGGCATCAAGATCTGTCGGAACAGATCGAAAATGATGTTTGGACTTAGTCAAGTGACCTATTTTGATAAGGTACTTGATAAGTTCAGAATGAAAGACGCCAAAAAGGGTCTCATTCCAATGAGTCATGGCACATCTCTTAGCAAGATGCAAGACCCTACGGGAATTGATGAGCAAAAGAGGATGGAAACCATTCCTTATGCTTTGGCAATAGGGTCTATAATGTATGCCATGATATGTACACGACAGGACGTATCGTATGCTTTGAGCATGACGAGTCAATTTCAAGGAAATCCAGGTGAGGCGCGTTAGACTGCGACCAAGAATATTCTTATGTACCTTAGATGGACAAAAGAATTTTGTTGTCTTTGGAAGACAAAAAGAGTTGATATTAACAAGCTGTTTGAATGCTAACTTCAAAACAAACTAAGATAATTTCCGATTTTAATCTGGTTATATCTTTTGTCTGGTTAGAGGTGATATTTGCTGGAATAGTTCCATGCAATGCAATATAGCTGATTAAACTGCAAAAGCTGAGCACAGTATTGCATTGGATGCAGTAATGTTGGCAGTTAGGATTTGAAAGTTCTTGAATAAACTAGGTGGCGTAACTAGCTCAGCCCATCCGATAGTTCTCTATTTATAGTAGAGTTATCGCGCAAGCCAATGAGCTAGGAAGCACCACAAGTCTAAAACTGGTGCTCAGGAAGTTCCACATTATCTGGGAGATAGTATTGTGGAGACATCGAGATAATAAAGTTGCAACTTTTGGTAAGGTTGCAAACCCGCTTTCTAAACCTCTCCAGCAGTTTAAGCTTGAGGCTTTCACGACTGCAATAGAGATCAGACATCTTAGAGATGGGTTGTGATTTCTATTACTGTATTAGATACTTTTGGAGATTTGGTAGACATTCACTCATATGTATAATACATATTTCTTCATATAAATATGGTTTAATTTATATGAATTGTCCAAATGATTAAGTAATATCGATTGGGTTATGAGGTCGACTTACCGCATAATGAAGTCCCAATGGTTGAACTGATATACTTGAATCATATGCTTGTTCCTAGTTCGTATAATCGAGTACGGACAAACCGATAATACAAAGAACTAGATTGTAATGTGTACTATAGCGCCGCTTCATGGGCTAGTGATGTGGGACATCGAGTACAATTACATAGATATTAGCTGGGAGCTAATGATCGAACAGACCCGACTGGAATAGTATTTAAGATTTCGAGTCATAATACTATTTCATTGACTGTCGAGCAATTTCCTCTGACCTGAGTAGTCCAGAGTGATTCCATTGTGAAATGATGTACTTTGATACAAGTAAACGCCTTTCGTAAAAGGAGGTTATAAAACTTGTTATTGGGTATATCAGGAAGCAAGTGGGAGAGCTTGGATTGACAAGATGGGATTGTCCTCCATTTTATAATGGGATACATGTCTTACCGGCCACTTGGAGAGTCGAGACTGTGGAAAATACGTGGCCACGTCCAGATTCGTATCATAGTGATAAATCTGGTTTTACAGTCTGTCTCAAAGTCCAAGAAAGGTTTGAACCGATTGAGGATGACTCGAGTCTTGCCTCAAGTTCAAACTTAGACATAAAGTGACAACAGGAAATTGGCAGCACACTGGCTCTGAAGGCCAAGTGGGAGATTGTTGGGATATGTCCTTCGATCCTACGTGTGCAATCGATAAAGTCATAAGGTCGTCTATGGATGTTAAATGATTATTTGATAATATTAATTGTTGGGAACAATATAATATTGATCAATTAAATCATACCTACAGGGTCACACACGACTCGGAATTACGTTGCTTGTTATATTGATTTAGAATCAATACGTATGGATTTTCACATGCATGGGATGCATGGCATGCATGAGATGCATGGCTTGCATGGATGCATGTCACATGGTGTGACATGGCATGCCACACAAGCAAGGGGACCACATCTAATGCCATTTGGCATGGTGATGTGGAAATGACCCTTCACCTCCCCATTATCCACCATTACTTGTGCATTATGATGCACATTATGGTGGGGGTTACAAGGGAGGTTAATGGTGATCAATATAATGATGAAAACATGTGTTTTCACAATCACTTTTTGATCAGCCACGAAATTCCATAATACAAGAGAGAAAAGAGTGAGAGAATCACTCAAGAACAAGCAAGCAAGTTCAATTCCGGGTTCGTGTGCAACACGTAGAGGCCGGGCCATTTGTGCGGCTTCAACATCCGGGCGATCTAGACAAGAGGAGTGACGAGGTCATTCACAAAGAGAGCTTCGAGAGGCTGATCCATTTGAGGTGGTTCAATCGACTCAACACCACCTCAACGACATCAACGAATCACTTCGTCACAAAAATAAGTAATCGTTGAACATTATATATATATATATTGGATGTGTATATATATATGTTTATATGTGTTCTTATACACATTAAGTGTGCACTAAGATCATGGTATAGTAGATCTATTGCTTTACACGCTTCCGCACACACGGTATATCGGTCGGATCGGTATACCGGTACCTTCAGAAGGAGGTTACAAGGAGGTGTAATGGTGTGCATAATGAAGTGATTATATAGATGAAAATCTGATTTTCATCACACACAATATTCAGCCACGAAATTCCACACAAATAGAGAGAAAAGAGGTGATCTTGGAGATCCATTCTCAAGCAAGCAAAGGTGTTCATTATCCGGGTTCCTGTGCAACACGTAGAGGCTGGGCCATTTGTGCGGCTTCCACATCCGGACGATCTAAAGGAGTGACGAGGTCATTCACAAGGAGAGCTTCGAGAGGCTGATCCATTTGAGGTGGTTCAATCGACTCAACACCACCTCAACGACATCAACGAATCACTTCGTCACAAAAGTAAGTAATCGTTGAACCTTATATATATATATATATATATATATATATATATATATATTGGATGTGTATATATATATGTTTATATGTGTTCTTATACACATTAAGTGTGCACTAAGATCATGGCATAGTAGATCTATTGCTTTACACGCTTCCGCACACACGGTATATCGATTGGATCGGTATACCGGGACCTTCAGCATCCCCGGGGCTGCTCGTAGCAGCCCCGCAGCGAGCTCACGGGCTCGCTGCTCGCGGGGGGGTTCGATCCTCCCCGCATCGCCGCTGCGGGAAACCCCGCAGCTTGATACGAGGCGCTGCGGGTAAACCCGCAGCTCACCCGGCGATCGAACCCTAGGTTCGATCGCCCCCTCGGCTCCAGCCGAGGGCTTCAGCCCGCGATGCCGCCGGTCGAGGAGGGCTGGGGTTCTCCCGCCGTGGCACCAGCCCACGGCGAACCCCGGCGATCGACCCTCGGTCGATCCCATGCCCCGGCGTCCAGCCGGGGCTCCTCCCTTCGTCCGCGCGCCGGCGGTCGAACCCTAGGGTTCGGCCGCCACCCTCGATCCCATCGAGGGTTCCTCGATCTTCGCCGGGGATCTCGAATCCCCGTCCCCGAAGTTCGTACGTTTACCCGGATCGTCTTGTTCATGTATACGTCACAATTAAACGAACATATAATCATAGAGGGAGTTCATGATTATGTACCTCGATTCGTTGTACGGAGAAACGAAATCAAACGTTGATGACCTTGCGATCTTCCTACGTATTCCTTGCACTCCGTTCGAACGTCGTGTGGGCGACGATCTATCGAACTCCTATGGATCTCCTTCAACTCTCTAGAACTATCAAATATTGATATTCTTGTCTTATGATTTATGAAGGCCATATAGTGCTTTTATAGGCTACGTAGGGGATCAAAAGGAGGTGGAATATTGGGCTTCCAATATTGAAGATTAAATTGAGCCCAAGCCCAAGTCTATTAATCCTTATCAATATTAATTAATTTATTTTCCACTATATAAATTAATTGCACTCCCAATATTAAACCATATTATATCAAATAATATTTCTCCGGTAGTATTATTTATTCCGTGTATTTAAGATTTAAATATCCATGAATAAAATTAATTTATTGCTAATTAATTTATTCATCTCTTATATCCGAGACTAGTACCGTTCAACCTTAATTATTATGCGGATTAAATCCACCTGCAGGGTTTACATAATAATTCCTTATTAACTCATCTCGGGGATATTATCAACCCTTACGGGATACACTTTCCCGTCAAGTATTCACGGCATGTCATATATAAAATATAGTGACCCAACTTAACCGGTAATTAACCCAATAATTAAATCGGTTAATTTCTTTGGAAAATCTAAGTCACTTATATTAAATATACACACCCGTAATAATATCGGGGATTAAGAATAAAATACTCTGAGATTTAAATTGATTATCCGAGGCAATCCTAATCAATAAATCTCAAGCGATCCGCCCAATACACCAAGTGTACAAGTGTGATAAAATAATTAAGATAAATTACTTTCTCTCTCACACAACGACTATACCGATGGATTGGTCCGTGTCCATCTAGGTCGTGAGCAACTGTTCGATTAAATACGAGTAACCGATAGTATGATCTTCTGTGCGCCCATGCACACCATACTAACTACAACGTATAAAATCCAGGACTATGTTTTTGCATAATTAATTAATAATAATTAAATGCAAATAATTGTTTATTAATTAAATAGGTTAAATGCTATGACCGGGAGTTTACCGATACTTAAATCTAGACATTAAGTACACAACTCCAACAATCTCCCACTTGTACTAAGGTCTAGTCATTTCCTCCAAACTCCCGACTCCCATACTCATCACGTGCTTAAGTTATACTTCCCTGAAGTATTATGTGAATGAGCAATCTAGGTTGCCGCTTTGAAGTTATCTTGGTGACTACTGCGTCGTCTCCCTAGACGATGACTCGAATCAGGTGGTACTGGCTCTATGTGTTATCATCACCTTTTGAACTTATGACTTCTTCCAGTTTACCATGCACCGCTATTTATATAGCCTTTGGTAAACCAAGAGTCAAATCCAAGCTCAGAGGTCATTCTGGAACCTAACCAAAACTTCCGCTGCCTTTGAGGCTGCTATTCGGTTTATGATAGAGTCCGAGAAGCATCATGCTTATCTCTCTTTCATCTTGAGGTTCCACCTCTTTTAAAAGTGAACACATAGCCTGATATCGACTTACACTGGTCCTTCTCTGATTTGGGATCTGAGAAGATGTAATCCAAGAAGATTTCGTTTTGCTATGTAAGCCAGTACTTCGAAAGTACTCTTACAGCATTCGAACATCTTTTGTCAAGATTACCTTGATATCCTCCCACTACGCCAACCGCATAGTTGATATCAGATTCTCGTTTTACAACATTGCATCTATAAAGCTTTCCACATTCGAAGTGTAGGAAACCGCTTTATCTTTATCTATCTCCTTCATGTGTTCAAGACACATACCTTTAGATAGATGTATTCTGTTTCTGAAAGGCAATAACCTTTCTCATAATTATGCATGTTTAAAACAAACCATAATCGTATAAGATATCTTAAGAGAAGTACAAATGTTCTTGTCTAGAGATCGAAGGATTCTAAGAACATGGTCTAACTTACTCTTAATCTTATATCTCGATTCATTTAGACAACCTTTATTTTATGTCTGACAACACTTTTACATTGTTGCCAACGATGAAGTGTTATCTACATAAAATTCCGAGAAACACCACCTTGTTTCCATTACGTCTCTAACACACCTTTCTTTGTCTTATGCACTTTGATGAATCCACCTCATGGATTATCTCATCAATTCGCAAGCTCCACAATTCATGCTTTTGTAATGATCCATAAATGGATTTACCAAGCTTGTACTTCTAAATGTTCTTGCCTCTTAGCAATAATACTTATTGCTATCCAAGAAGGCACATTTAGTTTAGTACCGCCCCTAATGCAGAGCTAGGGATCGATTTCATCTTTACTAGATCCAGAGTTCAAAACTCCTCCAGTCTTATGAACATCTATGGTTGCTTAACAACCTCCCACTGCAATGGCGTTTTTGGTGTATAACAGTAATAACATTAGGTGCAGTTAGTGATGTACTACTACTCGGTTAGGCTGGTTCTCAGTCTTTTCCTTTTCCTCATTTTAAAGTACCTTGTCAGTTAGGGCATTGTAGTTCATCTAATAGTCTTCCTCTAAGAACCGGGTGAGAACACCCCTCTGGTTCATAGTACTATTGAACGTACAATTACTTGTTCTTCTAGGATATCCTACAACCATACTGAATGTGCCGTTGTATCCATAAATATCCATAGAACATAGGTAGTTCCGAACAAACTTGTCCTTTTACTATTAGAATTCCATTTCTTATCCCTGACACACCATGTCTACACTCCAGTGTATGGTGCAGTCTTTTGAGACTTAATCTCAATTTTTGATTTATGCTATGTGTTGTTTAGATAGGTGATAGCCTCCGCGAACAAGCCGCAGGCTTCCAATGGATATACATTGAAGGTTCCCCATAATAGCTTTGTGTCTACTGAAAAACACTTTGCTTTTATGGCACATCAAGTATTCTAATCCTTCTTCAAGTATCCCTACAGGGAACTACTCACATCTTTTTAATTACACATATGGCTGCATATATCATCTTTGATCATTCTTAATACTTGTCCGAATTCCACTCTTTAGAAGGTCCACTTAGTTGTATTATCTTCCAAACTTAGTTCTTAGGTCGGAAGGTCCATTCCTTCAACTATAATTGATCAAATCAATTTCGACTTTTGAACCTTATTTGAATAAATGTTACTAAGTACAAGAATTCACAAGTATAATGATTAATAAAGAAATATATCTAATAAGTAAAACAAGTTATACATATCGGTTCGTTGCATCGTGGTAGACTAAGGATTTATCATTCATATATTGCTATCTAATGTACCAGAATAGATATCACCATTATTTCTTATCCAAACCATCAAATGATTAAAGAAATAAAATATCCATTAATAATAGAAATCCAGAACAAAAGTTCTTTCTAAAGTAAAAGGAACATAAAGCAATAAACTTGAAATGAAATCCTATAATTATCAAAACAGATAAATGTCTTCCACTGCAACCGCTGCTTCCTCAACAGCTTCGCCCATGTGGACTCGAACTCTTCTTCTCTAAGTTGCCGGGTTTTCTGGAACCCCTGCATTTAAAATGCACATACCGTCAGTGGTTCCATATCTACACACCAGAATTCTGGTAGATAATACCGCTGACTATGTTTTTACGACTAAAGAAGAATTCGTACCTTTGAGAGGAAAAGATATAGACCCCCAGTACTCAGACTGTTTTCCTTGGGGATATTTGCCATAAGGCTTCTTTATCCCACCCTTTGGTCCAAGTCCTTTGGGACTACTGGATCTCCTTGTCTTCTTCTCCTTTTCCTTATGTATGCCCTTAGGTTCAAAACCTTTGGCCTTGGCTATAAGAGCTTGCGACTGTCTCAACTCGTCTAAAAGATCTAGCATCTCAAAAACGTGTTCAAGCGTTTCCTCGAAGCAACTGACCTTTATGAGTATCCTCATCGCCTATTTTCTAGCCTTTACATCATGTCTAAACATCAACTTGAGTTTTAGCATGACATCATGATTAGCGGCTAATGCATGAGCACTATCCCACTTCTCAAAGTCTACTATTTCCTGATCAGTTGAGTTAATGGTAGGTCTAGGAGGACAAGTTTCACTGAGTACGTCTTTGTACTCCTTTACAATCTGAGTAATGTCTAACTCTTTATTCCATCCAACACAGTATGGAACCAGTGCGTTGAATTCCTTAAGTATTAACGAAAGTGGATTCATAGCAATTCTCTAAACCTATAAGCACATATAAACAAACAATTAATTTAATATCCGATATTATCTCCCTCAAATAATATCATTAAATCACTAATCACATCTAAAATCCCATCAGGTAAGGCAAGCCACGTGGTGTGGACGTTTACCCACCCAAATGATTTAGCAATTAGATTTTCTTTGGTCATACATCACTTATAGCGTAACCTCGTGGGGAGGAATACTATAATGCGTATCTAAGTGTAAACCATTACTCAGCACCAAAGTAAATTGGTTGGAATTGCTACATCACCGCAAGCCACGTGGTGTGGACGTTTACGACAACTTCACTGTTGGAGTTGTGTACTTAATGTCTAGATTTAAGTAATGATAAACTCCCGGTCATAGCATTTAATCTATTTAATTAATAAACAATTGTTTGCTTTTAATTATTATTAATTAAATATATGCAAATCATAGTCCTGGATTTTATACGTTGTAGTTAGTATGGTGTGTCGGGCCCACACAGAAGATCATACTATCGGTTACTCGTATTTAATCAAACAGTGGCTCACGACCTAGATGGACCCGGACCAATCCATCGGTATAGTCGTTGTGTGAGAGAGAAAATAATTTGTCTTAATTATTTTATCACACTTGTACACTTGGTGTATTGAGCGGATCGTTGAGATTCATCGATTAGGATTGCCGGCGATAATCGATTCGAGTCTCAGTGTATTTTATTCTTAATCTCCGATATTGTTGCGGGTGTGTATATTTAATATGAGTGACTTTGATTTACCAAAGGAATTAACCGATTTAATTATTGGGTTAATTACCGGTTAAGTTGGGTCACTATATTTTATATATGGCATGCCGTGAATGATTGACCGGACAGTGTATCCCGGAAGGGTTGATAATATCCCCGAGATGAGTTCATAAGGAATTATTGTGTAAACCTCATGAGTGGATTCGTTCCGCACAATAATTAAGGTTGAATGGTACTAGTCTCGGATTCAAGAGATGAATAAATTAATTAGCAATAAATTAATTTTATTCATGGATATTTAAATCTTAAATACACGGAATAAATAATACTACCGGAGAAATATTATTTGATATAATATGGTTTAATATTGGGAGTGCAATTAATTTATATAGTGGAAAATAAATTAATTAATATTAATGGGAGATTAATAGATTTGGGCTTGGGCTCAATTTAATCATTAATATTGGAAGCCCAATATTCCACCTCCTTTAGATCCCCTACGTAGCCTATAAAAGCACTACATGGTCTTCTCTATTCTATAACACACATTATAACACAAGATCATAATTCTCCTAGAGAGAGAAAGTAGAGAGAGAGAGAAGAGGATCCATAAGCTTGGAGGATCGTCGCCCACCCGACGTTCAAGCTAGTGCAAGGAATACGTGGGAAGATCGTAAGGTCATCAACTTAGATTCGTTTCTCCGCACAACGAATTAAAAGGTAAAATCATATACTCCCTTCTATGATTTTATGTGGATTGATTGTGATACATACATGAACGCACGATCCGGGAAAAACATCGAGACCGGGATACGAGGATTCGAGATCCCCGTCGGGATCGAGAGGGGCGGCCGAACCCTAGGGTTCGACCGCCGGTTACGCGCAACGAGGGGCGAGCCCCGGCTGGACGCCGGGGCATGCGATCGACTTCGGTCGATCGCCGGGATGCCACGGGCTGGTGCCGTGGCGGATCCCAGCCGCCTCGCCGGCGGCGTGTGCGACAAAGGCACCCCGGCTGGACGCCGGGGTGGGCGATCGATCGTGAGATCGATCGCCGGGGGAAGACCGCGGCTGGAGCCGCGGTAGGTCAGCCGGGCTGACCGCCCCTCCTGGCGGTGGCGGTGAGTCGCCGGACTCACCGCCGGGGGCTGCCCCATGCAGCCCCATGCGATCGCCATGCACGGCGATCGCGAGCCCCGTGCGGGGGCTCGGCTGGGCGCACGGGTTCATCCCGTGCGGTGCTCGGTCGAGCTCCGGCTCGTACGGTGGTTCGTGATCGGTTTCCGGCGACGGGTTTTCGGTTGGGTTGTCGGTTTCCGCAAATTTAGATAACCCGGGACATCGAATTCCAGCAATTGGTATTAGAGCGTTTGGTTTCGTGTTCATGTATGTGTTCAATTGCGTTCTACCTTGCAAGGATTCCGACTATCATGGTTTAATTAATTGTTAATTATTCGTTTAATTAATTGCTATTTAATTTACCATGATTGTTCGTTTATTAAACTCTCGGACATGTCGAGATTCGTTTTGTGTGGATGAATGCTTGTAATAGTAAAAATTCGGGGGTTGACCGAATTTAGGATTTATTATTACGTTCTATGTTTTCCGGAAAGTGTATAGGGTCGATTTCATGTATAGAATCGATACCGGAATTGTAAATTTATTTCTTGTAATTTATTTACGTTGGATCGATGCCGAGACGACCGCCGGAGAACTCATGTGACGAAGGAGATGAAGAGAGGGATAACTAGGGCTTGGGATCGATGGGATCGATCCCATGGAGATCGATCGGAGGGGCTGCCCGCGGGGCTCCTCGGCCACGCCGGCCACCGGAGGTGGTGGCGCGTGGGCTGGGGACGGCGGCGGTGGTGCTCCCGGCCGGCGATCAAGGTGGGGGGCGCGGGGTCCTCGTGATCTCGTGCTACTCCTACCTAGATTCACTTTCCTAATTGATTTAAGTTTTCCTACTTTGAGTATTCCTAAGTATGGGAACTCTCATGGAGATAGGAAAAGAATTAATTAATATTATTTATTTCCTTATTCTATTATGGAAGTCTTCTAGAATATTTCAAGTTCTACTTGGAATAGAAATCTAGAGATTTAATAGAATTAGATAGGAAAATAATTAATTAGCAAATTAATTTATTTCTATTTGATTATTCCTATTTTATGGGAATTTTCATGGACATGGAAATTAATTAATCTTGGAAAGTAGAAGAGTCCTAATTTATTTTATTTCCTTATTCTATTATAGAAGTCTTCTAGAATATTCCAAGTTTGACTTGGATAGATTATTCTAGAGATTTAATAGAATTAGATAGGAAAATAAATAAATAAAAATATTAATAATATTTAATTTTATTTTTGATTTATTCGATTGACTTAATTTTCGAATTAAGTATCTTTTGGATTTATTGAAAATAAATAGATTTAAATATTGGGATTAATATTCTCGTCACATGGAGCATTCAAGAACGAAGACTGAAGACTAGAAGACGCATACGGAGATGGAATAAAGCCATGATAGTCGGAAAATAATTTTTTCTAGCATTATTTTGACTATGTGATATGTGCTTTATTGCTTGTATGCATGCTTATGTGTTTAATTATGCATTAGATAGCGTATCCCTTTGTTATAAAAAGCTAAGTGGGAGCGGGGATGGAAACATTCCCATGGTCTCCATTACTGTTCTCTTGGTGACTCTTATGGACTTTTGAAGTTCGTATAGATGTGTCATTGGAGGAGAATTCTTGTAATTCCTCTTACAAGAAACATTGATTAAGTTTATCAAACAATGCCTAATTTGTCTTTCTGAAACAGACTTCAAGTCGACTCATTCTCACCCCGGGGAGTGGAATGGAGCCAGAGCCACTTGGTCATGTCGAGGACACAAATTAGAGGCAGTCGTACCATTCTTTGATAGATGGATCGATTGTCTGCTCGGCTCCCTCATCTAATGAGAGATAGGGTTGTTCGCATGGTGAATCACTGGTTAGAAACTTCGAGTTTCACTTATGATTCTCCGCGTCTTGATTTACAAAATCGAATGCTTCAAGTAATTGGATGTCAATTGTAAAAATCTTTTGGTGTAGTAAACGTCCACACTATCGTGGCTTGCTGCATTGAATGGGATTTTGGAACGATTGATGTAGACAGTTATAGAAGGGAGTGAAGGAAACGTAGGTTAATGTAAACGTCCACACTATCGTGGCTTGCGGTAACATGCGAATCTTAAACAAACTTCTTAGTACTGAGTAATGGTTTACACTTAGGTACGCTCTATAGTATTCTTCCCATCGAAGTAACGCTATAGTGATGTACGACCAAAGCAAATCTAATTGCTAAATCATTTGGATGGGTAAACGTCCACACTATCGTGGCTTGCCTTATCTGATGGGATTTTAGATGTAATTAGTAATTTAATGATATTATTTGAGGGAGATAATATCGGATATTAAATTGATTGTTTGTTTAAATGTGCTTATAGGTTTAGAGAATAGCTATGAATCCACTTTCTATGATACTCAAGGAGCATAAGCTCACTGGCCCCAACTATATTGATTGGAAGAGAAATTTAGACATTGTCCTAACTTCGGAGGAGTACAAGTTTGTACTCCATGAAGTGTGCCCTGCTGAGCCCACGGCTGCCTCAACTGATGAGGAAAAACTGACATATCGGAAGTGGAAAAAGGCTGATGAAATGGCTAGGTGTTATATTTTGGCTTCCATGTCAAATGTACTCCAAACCCAACATGAGTCGATGGACACTGCCTATGATATGATGTTTAACCTCAAGGAGATGTTTGGGGAGCAAGATCGTGCGGCAAGGCAAGAAGCCATGAGAGTCCTCATGTCGACTGCTCAATCTGAAGGAACGCCCGTTGGGGAGCACGTTCTTAAGATGATGAGTTTGTTGAATGAACTTGAGGTCCTAGGAGCTTCTATTGATGCTGAGACGCAAGTCGACATCATACTCCAGTCTCTGGCCCCTAGTTTTGAGCAGTTTCGTATGAGCTATAATATGGGTAAACTATCTTATACTCTTGCGCAACTCCTGACTGAACTGAAGGCGGCAGAGGGGATCTACAAGAAGGGCAAGTCTCAAGCGCTTGTAGCTACCAAGTCCAAAGGCTTTAAGCCTAGTGGAGGTAGGGGCAAGAAAAGGAAGCAAGCCCGGAAACCCAGTGGTGTCAAGAGGACTGTACCACGAGTGGGGGCTGCAAAGCCAAAGGGTAAGTGCTTCCGATGCAACAAGATGGGACACTGGAAGTCTGAATGTCCTCTCAAAGGTACGAATTTTTCTTTAGTCGTAAAAACATAGTCAGCGGTATTATCTACCAGAATTCTGGTGTGTAGATATGGAACCACTGACGGTATGTGCATTTTGAATGCAGGGGTTCCAGAAAACCCGACGACTTAGAAAGGAAGAGTTCGAGTCTACACGGGCAAAGCTGTAGAGGAGGCAGCGGTTGCGGTGGAAGACATTTATCTGCTTTAGTAGTTAAATAGGATTTCATTTCAAAGTTATTGCTTTATGTACCCCTTTATTTTAGAAAGAACGTTTTGTTCTGGATTTCTATTATTAATGAATGGATATTTTATTTCTTTAATCATTGGATGATTTTGATAAGAAATAATGGGCATTATCTATTCTGGTACATTAGATAGCAATATGTGAATGATAAATCCTTAGTCCACCACGATGCAACGAACCGTTCTATAACTTGTTTTACTTATTAGATATTTCTTTATTAATCATTATACTTGTGAAATTCTTATACTTAGTAGTATTTTCAAATAAGATTCAAATGGTCGAAATTGATTTGATCAATTAAAGTTGAAGGAATGGACCTTCCGACCTAAGGATTGAATTTGGAGGATAATACGTCTAAGCAAACCTTTCTGGATAAAGGATAGAATTCAGACAAGTATTGGAAATGATTAGATATGCAGACATATGTGTAAATTAGAAAGGTACGAGTAATTCTCTCAAGAATACTCGGTGATGGATTAGAATACTTAATGTGCCATAAAAGCAAAGTGTTTTGACTAGTCAATGGACACAAAGCTATTATGGGGAACCATCAAAGTATATCCATTAGGAGCCTGCGACTCGGTCGCGGAGGCCATCACCTATCTGAATAACACATAGCATAATCAAAGATTGGGTTTCAATCCCAAAAGGCCGCACCATACACTTACGTGTAGAAATAGTGCGTTGTAAAGAAATGGAAATCTGACGGTAAAAGGACAAGTTGTTCGGAACTACCTATGTTCTATGGATATTCCTGATGGAGTAGTATACTTAATGTCTAGATTTGAGTATTCTGAACTCTGTATGCACTTTCATTTACCTATTAATTACAGACATTCATTTGCTTTTTTAATTATTGTTAATTAAATACATGCAAATTATAGTCCTGGATTTTATACGTTGTAGTTAGTATGGTGTTGCATGGGCACACAGAAGATCATACTATCGGTTACTCGTATTTAATCGAATAGTTGCTCACGACCTAGATGGACACGGACCAATCCATCGGTATAGTCGTTGTGTGAGAGAGAAAATAATTTATCTTAATTATTTTATCACACTTGTACACTTGGTGTATTGAGCGGATCGATTGAGACTCATCAATTAGGATTGCTCGGCGATAATTGATTTGAGACTCGGAGTATTTTATTCTTAATCCCTGAAACAATTGCGGGTGTGTATATTTAATATAAGTGACTTTGATTTACCAAAGGAATTAACCGGTTTGATAATTGGGTTAATTACCGGTTAAGTTGGGTCACTATATTTTATATATGGCATGCCGTGAATTCTTGAAGGGGCAGTGTATCCCGTAAGGGTTGATAATATCCCCGAGATGAGCTCATAAGGATTTATTATGTAAACCTCGCGAGTGGATTTAATTCCGCATAATAAATAAGGTTGAGTGGTACTAGTCTCGGATATAAGAGATGAATAAATTTATTAAGCAATAAATAAATTTTATTCATGGATATTTAAATCTTAAATACACGGAATAAATAATACTAAGTTGGAGAAATATTATTTGATATAATATGAATAATATTGGGAGTGCAATTTTATTTATATAGTGGAAAATAAATAAAATTAATATTGATAAGAATTAATGGATTTGGGTTGGACCCAATTTAATTTTCAATATTGAAGCCCAATATTTATTCTCCTTTTGATCCCCTTCGTAGCCTATAAAAGCACTACGTGGTCTTCACTTTTACTAACCTACGTTACGCCAACAATAAAGTTCTGAGAGTGAAGAGGATCCACAAGTTCGATAGCTCGTCGCCCACCCGACGTTCGAACAAGTGCAAGGAATACGCGGGAAGGTCACGAGGTCGTCGATTTCGTTTCTCCGAACAACGAATCGTAGGTACAATTCTCAACTAACTTGTTAATTGTTCGATTTGTTTTATCGAGAATACCGTAGGACGAAGATCCGAGAATCGAAGCCCGGAATAGACGGACGAACGCGCGGTGGTGGCGAATCCACCGGACCGCGGCGTACGCCCGCTAGGGTTTCGGCGAGGGGCGATGGGGGCCGAACCCTCGGCTGGGCCGAGGGTGTGCGATCGACCACGAAGGTCGATCGCTGGGCACGGGCTGGAGCCGTGCCCTACCCCGCCGTGAAGGCGGGGGCCTCCTGGTGGTGGCGGGTCGCCGGACCCGCCGCGGGGGGGCTGTCGAACAGCCCCACCCCGATCGATCGCCGGCGCGCGATCGATCGCTTGATCGTGCGAACCCCGGCTCGCGGGGGTTCGGGTGGGGGCGGGTTGTGCGTCTTCGGATGCATGGTCTCCAAAGCCCGGACTCCGGCGGATGAGTCGGTGTTCGTATGATCTCCGGCGAAGGGTTCGTTCGGGTTATCGGTTCCGCAATTTTGATAACCCGGGATAGCGAATTCCAACAATTCCTGGATACAACGACATATTAAATATGGTTGTAGGATATCCTAGATGAACGAAGTATTGTGTGTTCTATAGTACTACGAACCAGAGGGACGTCTATCGTCCGGTTCATAGAGGAAGACTATCAGATGAACCACAAAGCCTAAAGTTGACGTAATACCTTGAAATGAGAAGAAGGACAAAAGACTAGGAACCAGCCAAACCGAGTAGAAGTACACCACATACTGCACCTATTGTTATTACTGTAGTACACCGGGACGCCATTGCAGTGGGAGGTTGTCGGACAACCAGAGATATTCATAAGACTAGAGGAGTTCGGACTCTGGATCTAGTAAAGATGAAATCGACCCCTAGCTCTGCATAAGGGCGGTACTAGATCTAAATGTGCCTGCTTGGAACAATAAGGTTTATTGTTGAGAGGCTAGATCATTTAGAGTACAAGCTTAGTAAATCCATTTATGGATTAAAATAAAGCTATGAATCGTGGAACTTGCGAATTGATGGGATATTCCATTTGATGGATTCATCAAAAGGCATAGACGAAAGGTGTATTAAAGACGTAATTGAAACAAGGTGGTGTTTCTCGGAGATTTCATGTAGATAACATTTCATCATTGGCAACAATGTAAAAATGCTGTCAGACATAAAATAATGGTTGTCTAAATAAATCGAGATATAAGATTAAGAAGAAGTTAGAACATGTTCTTAAGATCTTGTGATCTAGAGATAAGAACATTGTACTTCTCCTAGATATCTTGTACGATTAAGGTTTGTTAACATGCATACTTCTGAGAAAGGTTATTGCCTTTCAGGGACAGAATAAACATCTATCTAAAGGATATGTGTTCGAACACATGAAAGAGATAGATGAGGACAAAGCAGTTTCCTATACTTCAAGTATGGAAAGCTTTATAGATGCAATGTTGTAAAACAAGAACCTGATATCAACTATGCGGTTTGCGTAGTGGGAGGATATCAAAGTAATCTGGATAAGGGATGTTCGAATGCTGCAAGAGTACTTTCATAGTACTGGCTTACAGAGCAAGACGAAATCTTCTTAGATTACAGATTCTCAGATCCAAAAATCAGAGAAGGACCAGTGAAAGTCGATATCAGGCTATGTGTTCACTTTTAGAAAGAGGTGGAACCATGAAGTGAAAGAGTGATAAGCGGGACGCTTCTCAGACTCTCTCATAACCGAATAGCAGCCTCAGAGGCAGCGGAAGTTTTGGTTAGGTTCCGGGATAACCTCTTGACTTGGATATGACTCTTAGTTTACCAAAGGCTATTGGATAGCGGTGCACGGTGAACTAGAAGAGGTCATAAGTCAAAAGTGATGTTAACACATAGAGCAAGTACCACCTGATACGAGTCATCGTCAGGGGAGACGACGTAGTAGTCACCAAGATAACTTCAGAGCGGCAACCTAGATTGCTCACTCACATAGTACTTCTCGGAAGTACACTTTAAAGCACGTGATGAGTATGGGAACCGGGAGTTTGGAGGAAATGACTAGACCTTAGTACAAGTGGGAGATTGTTGGAGTTGTGTACTTAATGTCTAGATTTAAGTAACGATAAACTCCCGGTCATAGCATTTAATCTATTTAATTAATAAACAATTGTTTGCTTTTAATTATTATTAATTAAATATATGCAAATCATAGTCCTGGATTTTATACGTTGTAGTTAGTATTTTGTGTCGGGCCCACACAGAAGATCATACTATCGGTTACTCGTATTTAATCAAACAGTGGCTCACGACCTAGATGGACCCGGACCAATCCATCGGTATAGTCGTTGTGTGAGAGAGAAAATAATTTGTCTTAATTATTTTATCACACTTGTACACTTGGTGTATTGAGCGGATCGTTGAGATTCATCGATTAGGATTGCCGGCGATAATCGATTCGAGTCTCAGTGTATTTTATTCTTAATCCCCGATATTGTTGCGGGTGTGTATATTTAATATGAGTGACTTTGATTTACCAAAGGAATTAACCGATTTAATTATTGGGTTAATTACCGGTTAAGTTGGGTCACTATATTTTATATATGGCATGCCGTGAATGATTGACCGGACAGTGTATCCCGGAAGGGTTGATAATATCCCCGAGATGAGTTCATAAGGAATTATTGTGTAAACCTCATGAGTGGATTCGTTCCGCACAATAATTAAGGTTGAATGGTACTAGTCTCGGATTCAAGAGATGAATAAATTAATTAGCAATAAATTAATTTTATTCATGGATATTTAAATCTTAAATACACGGAATAAATAATACTACCGGAGAAATATTATTTGATATAATATGGTTTAATATTGGGAGTGCAATTAATTTATATAGTGGAAAATAAATTAATTAATATTAATGGGAGATTAATAGATTTGGGCTTGGACTCAATTTAATCATTAATATTGGAAGCCCAATATTCCACCTCCTTTAGATCCCCTACGTAGCCTATAAAAGCACTACATGGTCTTCTCTATTCTATAACACACATTATAACACAAGATCATAATTCTCCTAGAGAGAGAGAGAAGAGGATCCATAAGCTTGGAGGATCGTCGCCCACCCGACGTTCAAGCTAGTGCAAGGAATACGTGGGAAGATCGTAAGGTCATCAACTTAGATTCGTTTCTCCGCACAACGAATTAAAAGGTAAAATCATATACTCCCTTCTATGATTTTATGTGGATTGATTGTGATACATACATGAACGCACGATCCGGGAAAAACATCGAGACCGGGATACGGGGATTCGAGATCCCCGTCGGGATCGGGAGGGGCGGCCGAACCCTAGGGTTCGACCGCCGGTTACGCGCAACGAGGGGCGAGCCCCGGCTGGACGCCGGGGCATGCGATCGACTTCGGTCGATCGCCGGGATGCCACGGGCTGGTGCCGTGGCGGATCCCAGCCGCCTCGCCGGCGGCGTGTGCGACAAAGGCACCCCGGCTGGACGCCGGGGTGGGCGATCGATCGTGAGATCGATCGCCGGGGGAAGACCGCGGCTGGAGCCGCGGTAGGTCAGCCGGGCTGACCGCCCCTCCTGGCGGTGGCGGTGAGTCGCCGGACTCACCGCCCGGGGCTGCCCCATGCAGCCCCATGCGATCGCCATGAACGGCGATCGCGAGCCCCGTGCGGGGGCTCGGCTGGGCGCACGGGTTCATCCCGTGCGGTGCTCGGTCGAGCTCCGGCTCGTACGGTGGTTCGTGATCGGTTTCCGGCGACGGGTTTTCGGTTGGGTTGTCGGTTTCCGCAAATTTAGATAACCCGGGACATCGAATTCCAGCATTCACAACTCTTTACAATTTCTTACAACTGTCTACATCAATTAATCCAAAATCCGTCAGTATAGCAAGCCACGTGGTGTGGACGTTTACTACACTAAGAGACTTTTATAATTGACTCCCAATTACAAGATCCATTCGATTTTCGTAAATCAAGACGCGGAGAATCATAAGTGAAACTCGAAGTTTCTAACCAGTGATTCACCATGCGAACAACCCTATCTCTCATTAGATGAGGGAGCCGAGCAGACAAACGATCCATCTTCAAAAGAATGGTACGAATGTCTCTAATTTGTGTCATCCACATGACCAAGTGGCTTTGGCTCCATTCCACTCCCCGGGGTGAGAATGAGTCGACTTGAAGTCAGTTTCAGAAAGACAAATTAGGTATTGTTTGATAAACTTGATCAATGTTTCTCGTAAAAGGAATTACAAGAATTCTCCTCCAATGACTCGTCTATACGAACTTCGAAAGTCCATAAGAGTCACCAAGAGAACAGCAATGGAGACCATGGGAATGTTTCCATCCCCTCTCCCACTTAGCTTTTTACAATAAAGGGATACGCTATCTAATGGATAATTAAACACATAAGCATGCATACAAGTAATAAAGCACATAGTATCACATAGTCAAAATAATGCTAGAAAATTATTTTCCGACTATCATGGCTTTATTCCATCTTCGTACGCATCTTCTAGTCTTCAGTCTTCGTTCTTGAATGCTCCATGTGACGAGAATATTAATCCCAATATTTAAATCTATTTATTTTTAATTAATCCAAAAGATACTTAATTCGAAAATTAAGTCAATCGAATAAATCAAAAATAAAATTAAATATTATTAATATTTTTATTTATTTATTTTCCTATCTAATTCTATTAAATCTCTAGAATAATCTATCCAAGTAAAACTTGGAACATTTTAGGAAATAAATTAATCCTAAATTAACTTTTATTCCTTTCCAATTCTATTAAATCTCTAGGATCCTATTCCAAGTAGAACTCGGAATACTCTAGAAGACTTCCATAATAGAATAAGGAAATAAAATTAATTCCAATTAATTCTTTTCCTAATCCATGAGAATTCCCAAAAATAGGAAAACTCAATTAGGAAAACCGAATTAATTAGGAAAGTGAATCTTTGGTAGGAGTAGCATGGGTTGGGGATCCCCACACCACCGCCGACCACCACCATCACCGGGCACCACCACCGCCGCCCCCTAGCCACGCGCCACCACCACCGGTGGCCGGCGTGGCCGAAAGCCCTAGCGGACAGCCCCCATGGTGGGGTCGATCGATCCTCATGGGGATCGATCATGGGGATGATCGACCCCCCCGGTTTTTCGTCCTCTTCGTCTTCTTCGTCACACGTGTTCTCCGGCGGTCGTCTCGACATCGATCCAACGTAAATAAATTACAAGAAATAAATTTACAATTCCGGTATCGATTCTATACATGAAATCGACCCTATACATTTTCCGGAAAACATAAAACGTAATAATAAATCCTAAATTCGGTCAACCCCCGAATTTTTTACTATTACAAACATTCAACCACACAAAACGAATCTCGACATGTCCGAGAGTTTAATAAACGAATAATCATGGTAATTAATTAACACAATAATTAAATCCAACCATGATAGCCGGAAATCCCTGCAAGGTAGAACAATAATCGAACATATACATGAACACGAAACCAAACGCTCTGATACCAATTGTTGGAAATCGATATCCCGGTCTATTAAAATTTGCGGAAAAATAATAACCCGACCGAAATCCTTCATCACCGGAGATCCGAACGCGAACCACCGCACGAGCCGGGGCCCGACCGAATACTCAGCGAGGCCCGAAGGCCGCGAGCACCCAGCCGAGCCCCCGCACGGGGCTCGCGATCATCTCCATGATGATCGCTGGGGATGCGCGAGGCATCCCCGGGGCTGCTCGTAGCAGCCCCGCAGCGAGCTCACGGGCTCGCTGCTCGCGGGGGGGTTCGATCCTCCCCGCATCGCCGCTGCGGGAAACCCCGCAGCTTGATACGAGGCGCTGCGGGTAAACCCGCAGCTCACCCGGCGATCGAACCCTAGGTTCGATCGCACCCTCGGCTCCAGCCGAGGGCTTCAGCCCGCGACGCCGCCGGTCGAGGAGGGCTGGGGTTCTCCCGCCGTGGCACCAGCCCACGGCGAACCCCGGCGATCGACCCTCGGTCGATCCCATGCCCCGGCGTCCAGCCGGGGCTCCTCCCTTCGTCCGCGCGCCGGCGGTCGAACCCTAGGGTTCGGCCGCCACCCTCGATCCCATCGAGGGTTCCTCGATCTTCGCCGGGGATCTCGAATCCCCGTCCCCGAAGTTCGTACGTTTACCCGGATCGTCTTGTTCATGTATACGTCACAATTAAACGAACATATAATCATAGAAGGAGTTCATGATTATGTACCTCGATTCGTTGTACGGAGAAACGAAATCAAACGTTGATGACCTTGCGATCTTCCTACGTATTCCTTGCACTCCGTTCGAACGTCGTGTGGGCGACGATCTATCGAACTCCTATGGATCTCCTTCAACTCTCTAGAACTATCAAATATTGATATTCTTGTCTTATGATTTATGAAGGCCATGTAGTGCTTTTATAGGCTACGTAGGGGATCAAAAGGAGGTGGAATATTGGGCTTCCAATATTGAAGATTAAATTGAGCCCAAGCCCAATTCTATTAATCCTTATCAATATTAATTAATTTATTTTCCACTATATAAATTAATTGCACTCCCAATATTAAACCATATTATATCAAATAATATTTCTCCGGTAGTGTTATTTATTCCGTGTATTTAAGATTTAAATATCCATGAATAAAATTAATTTATTGCTAATTAATTTATTCATCTCTTATATCCGAGACTAGTACCGTTCAACCTTAATTATTATGCGGATTAAATCCACCTGCAGGGTTTACATAATAATTCCTTATAAACTCATCTCGGGGATATTATCAACCCTTACGGGATACACTTTCCCGTCAAGTATTCACGGCATGTCATATATAAAATATAGTGACCCAACTTAACCGGTAATTAACCCAATAATTAAATCGGTTAATTCCTTTGGAAAATCAAAGTCACTTATATTAAATATACATACCCGTAATAATATCGGGGATTAAGAATAAAATACTCTGAGATTTAAATTGATTATCCAAGGCAATCCTAATCAATAAATCTCAAGCGATCCGCCCAATACACCAAGTGTACAAGTGTGATAAAATAATTAAGATAAATTATTTTCTCTCTCACACAACGACTATACCGATGGATTGGTCCATGTCCATCTAGGTCGTGAGCAACTGTTCGATTAAATACGAGTAACCGATAGTATGATCTTCTGTGCGCTCATGCACACCATACTAACTACAACGTATAAAATCCATGACTATGTTTTTGCATAATTAATTAATAATAATTAAATGCAAATAATTGTTTATTAATTAAATAGGTTAAATGCTATGACCGGGAGTTTACCGATACTTAAATCTAGACATTAAGTACACAACTCCAACAGTCCGTACAGTGGGAGTTAGCTGTTTCACGAGAGATTCGGGGAGGCGACATCTGGGAGCTTGGAAGAGCTTGGTTTCGATGTTGCGATTTCGGAGGTCCGAAGGTGAATCGCAAGGTGAAGAGAAGGTTACCGGGGATGGAAACGTGAAGAAAGGTTTGAAGGTCTTGAGGAGTCGCGACGCGTCGAAGTTGGTTGAAACTTCGACTGGGCGATGTTGGTAAGGACCGGGGATGCCGCTGCAGTGGGAGGTGATCGAGTTTCGCCTCCAAGTGGGAGATTGTTGGGATGTGGAGTCGAAATCGAGGACGAAAAAGGAAGAAATCGCCGATGACGGAAATGGCGGTCGCCGGAGGAGGTTCGGCGGTCGCGGAAATGGTTTTGGCGGGCGCCGAAAACGAGGAAAATCGGGGTTAGCGGACTGCACGATTTTGGGTCCTTTCGGCGGGCGCCGAAATGATTTTGGCGGTCGCCAAAATGAGATTTGGCAGATTTTAGCGCAAAATGTTTTCTTGTGCGCTAAGTTTTGCAGTCCTTTTTCAGCGTGACTTTACCTTAATTAATATTAGGGTTTTATATGGGTCTAGCCTATATAATAGTTATTCCCATCAATGTAATTTAATAGCGTGATAATTCTAGAATAGCGAGAGTAGACGAGAGCGAGAATACTGAGAATACGTGTGTACGTTTGTAATCTCCCGGAGTCGTCTATTATTCTAGTGAAAGATCTGCAGCGGCGAGAGTGGACGTAGCCTATTTGGGTGAACCACTATAATTCTTGTGTTCTTTTATTCTCGTTTATTTTTCGATCGTGTTTGTTTATCGTTTCTTGTAGACGGAATTGGGCGCAAATCCCAACATAAACATCAAGTGGTGACTCAAAGATTAAAGAAATATTATTTATTCTTTTTATTTTTTAAAGCGTATTGAAAGGCACCCAATTTAAAATTTTGAGATATTGATATTAGTAGTGCAGTAATTAGTAAACACTATTCTTAAATTGTTTGTTATAATCAACATGATACTCCCCCTGTAGCACCATACATTATGGAGGATATATCAATGCCTTAGTATTATATTTTATGACTTGTCCACTAATCACCATTTTAACCTTGTGTGTTTAAGATCCAGTTAAGTTTTTATGATGATTACTTAATGGATTAATGACTCGTTACAGTTTGGTTTGTTGATCAAATTTGCTAGTATTCAAACACTCCCGTGTTCACTATTTATTCCCTGGAAACTCTCTGAGTACCTAAACCAGGAGCACCTCCTAACCCACCCTCTCATTTTACTGTCTTACTTTGATTTGATTCTCTTGGCGACTTCAAAGCAACACCTGCAGTGATGGCGATTAAGAAATGTAGTGATTTAAACCTCTCGCGACTTCAAAGCAACACCTGGAGTAATGGCGATTAAGGAATGTAGTGATTTAAACCTCTCGCTACTCTGTGCTGGGAGTTTGCTAGCCTTTGTGGCCCATAGTAGCTGCATATTACAAAGAAGTATAGCATGGATGTTTTGCACGAAGACTATAGAAGGAAACCTGAGACACCTAGGAAAATTTCATCTTAAAACCAATTGGTCATAAGACGATATAAGAGGATGCTTATATAATGAACTACCTTTTAAAAAATCAAATCAAGAGCTTGTACGAAGTCTCTAATTGCTTTCACATTCAAATGTAACACTTCGCAGAAAGACAAAAAAAAAAAAAGCAAGACACCAAGTACGATATATCTATAGTAAAAGAGCTGCAATCATAACTTCCTAAATGAGGGGATTTCAATATTCCAAGAATAAACTTAAGCAAAAATATACATGTGAACCCATCTTAAGACACCCCACTTATTATGACACTCGGATAGAAAAACAAATGGAGACTTGGCAGAAACATATTTTTGAAGAAAACTCCTGATGCTGCCTAGAACAGCCAACAACATTAATTATTTTCGCAATTATCAAACCAAGGTGTAGTAATTTGAATTCTCATCAACTATCTAGGCAGCGGATTCCTTGGAGATCTTCTCCGCCTTCGCAATAACCTCCTCAATCCCTCCAACCATGTAAAAGGACTGTTCAGGAAGATCATCATACTTTCCGTCCAACACTCCCTGATGCAAGGTATAATCAATAAGTGCATCAATTCATCAATATGAACACAATATTAAAATAATCATTTTCAGAAAGGAAAAAAAAAAAGGCACACATTCAGTCTTAATTGTCTCAAGTCATTCCCTAATTTAATAAATTTTGTATCCTTAGCTCCTCCTATTTTGAGCTATGTTCTAGTCATGTGCTGATTAATGATTTGAAATTCTATCCCCTCGAATCCAAATGCAGGCTTAAAGAATATAGCTCGAGATTTGAGTGATAATAACGATTTGTACCTGGAAGCTGGTGATACTCTCCTTCAACTCAACATACTTTCCGGGAGCACCCGTGAAAACTTCAGCAACATGGAAAGGCTGGCTCAAGAATCGCTGAATTTTACGAGCACGGGCAACTGTCAATTTGTCGTCTTCACTGAGCTCATCCATTCCAAGAATGGCAATAATATCCTGAAGATTCTTGTAGTTCTGAAGAACCTTCTGCACTCCTCGGGCAGTGTTGTAGTGCCCCTCTCCCAAGATATGAGGGGAAAGCATACGGGATGTGGAGTCAAGAGGATCCACAGCGGGATATATACCAAGCTCAGAAATCTGCAACGAATCAAGACAATAACAATCAAACACAGTTCACACCAATATAAGGCGTTTTCAAGAGTTGTTTTCCACTTTAAGAAAAACTGGAAAAAAGGTTAAGAAAAACTGGAAAAAAGGTTTTTTGCTTTGCAGTTCATTTCCATGGAATTAGCTCTGTTACCATTTCTAAATTGGTCCAAAAAATTATATGAAAAACAAGTTCCGCCTATTGGAAGTAGGCTGTTGATACAAAAGATGGCTCAGCCTCCCATTTTAATCAGCACCAAGGCAACTGGTTGAGATCATTACTAGGTTACTAAATATAACAAATACAAGGCAACAATAAATTGGGGGAGGGGGATTGATAAAATTACACAATGAGAGGACACTGACATATGCTTATCAAGTAGTGGTGCAGTAATATATTCATTTTTCAACACAGGAACTGAATGATTATCAAGTGCTGGTGTAGTAATGTAATCATTTTTTTATACAGGGTCTGGAAACTTAAATTGCATCCATACATGCTCATGATTTAGTCAAGAAACTCATAGAAAAGGTATAGACCTGTCGAGATAACACAGTAGTGGCATCCAAATGAGCAAATGTGGTAGCAGGAGCAGGATCTGTCAAGTCATCAGCAGGCACATAAATGGCTTGAACAGACGTAATAGAACCTTTCTTAGTCGTGGTAATACGCTCTTGAAGGCCACCGAGATCTGTAGCCAAAGTGGGTTGATAACCGACAGCAGAAGGAATACGCCCAAGCAAAGCAGACACTTCAGAGTTGGCCTGTTCAAGCCATAAAAATGAACATAGCAGAACAAGATTCAAAATAAATCCAAAATACTCAAATAAACCAACAAAAGCGGGGGAAAAAAAAACAGGAATCTCACTTGTGTAAAACGGAAGATGTTGTCAATGAAGAGAAGCACATCCTGTCCTTCTGCATCACGGAAATGTTCAGCCACGGTCAACCCAGTAAGCCCAACACGAGCACGGGCACCAGGGGGCTCATTCATTTGACCATACACAAGAGCACACTTGCTCTCAGCCTGATAAGTACGAACCAAAGGCGTAAGCTAATGAGTGATATCAAATTAAATGAACGAAAATAACATTAAATAACATTAAACATCAATGAAACAAACCTGCTTCTCTCCTAGCTTAATGACACCACTCTCAATCATCTCTCTGTACAAGTCATTGCCCTCCCGAGTACGTTCTCCTACACCAGCAAAGACAGAGAAACCACCTGCAAGTAGCAAAAAAAATCTAAACAGTGAGATCACAAAGAGGCTATAAGCACACTAAAACTCAAAAAGATAATGCAGGAAATAAGATCCAACCATGAGCTTTTGCCACATTATTAATCAGTTCCATGATAAGTACAGTCTTCCCAACACCAGCACCACCAAACAGCCCAATTTTGCCTCCTCTTTGGTATGGTGCAAGAAGGTCAACAACCTGTAATACCAATAAACTAAAGGGTTTAGAATGAAAATTGGAATGAACACATAATACAAGTTTTAGAAGAAGAAAATCAAAAAGAAGGTCTATCAAATGGGAGTGGCCAGAAAGTACCTTGATACCAGTGACAAGAATTTGTTGTTCTGTTGCTTGCTCCACAAAAGCAGGAGCTTCACGGTGAATTGGTAGGAAGTGTTCGGTACCTGCATCATGGTACTTGTTTTAGTAATACTAAATCAACAACCACCTTAAATAACTAAACAATACTACCTTGTTATGAAAAAGGAAACTTTACTTACTGATGTCGCCTCTATGGTCAATAGGCTCTCCAATGACATTAATGATACGACCTAGAGTGGCTCTACCAACAGGTACCTATGATTGAAATTGAAAAAATAGAGAATAAGCAACGGTCAAAGAGTCGATCGTAATCAGGCATTCAACATTTAGTTAAGAACATACATGTAGTTTAAGTTGAAATGCTATTAGATATGTTCCGGATGGAAATGACAGATCGCATTTCTCATAGTTTAGCCACATAGAATTAACCAGTAATAATCATTTTTATATAAAAAACACAAAAACAATTCAGCTTCAGTGATATCAAGCACTATGTTACAATATGACCAGTCACGAGTTGAAACTCCGAAGGAGAATTCAGAAGGAAAATCAATAGAGAGATCATAATCATCAAAAGCTCATACAGAAAAGCATATCAAAAACCAAACGCCACCCCAAAGGATTTGTTTTCTAAATCACCCCAGAAATCAGATCAAAACCAGATCGAATTCAGAAAAGCAAAGTCCCATCATTTAAAACAAACATCATAATACCTAACGAAAAACAAAATTAGATACAATAACAACCTAAACCAAAACTCGGTCAACACACAAACAAACGCGAAAGCTTTCCAACTCACAGTAATAGGTGACCCGGTGTTTAGAACGGGCTGGCCTCGAACTAATCCTTCAGTCCCATCCATAGCAATACACCTCACCACATTTTCACCCAAGTGTTGAGCGACCTCCAGCACAAGCCTGATCTGATTATCCAGAACCTCCAGAGCCGTCAGGATCGGGGGCAATCCATCATCGAACCTCACATCGACGACGGCGCCGATGACTTGGCATACCTTTCCGATCGCGCCTTGACCGGTGAACTCGTCGGTGATCTTACCACCGCCAGCTACACTGCTAGGGGATTTGGATGGAGAAGTAGCGACAGCTTCGGCGGAGGTCGAATAGTGGGCTGCGCAGCGGTGGAGGAAATGGCCAGTGGGGGACGGGCGAGGGCCTGGCTTCGGAGTGGAGGAGAATGGGGATCTGGGACGGCGAGCGGCCGATGATCGGAGAAAAGAGGCAATGAGCCTCCTAGAAGCCATTGCAGTAATCGACTGACGATTGGGTTTGGTTTTTCGGATAGAGGAGAAGAGGAGCGCTAGGGTTTGTTCGGGGACGGGGTTATAATCAAGCAGATTTCCTTTTAAAACATTTTACCACGGGCAGAAAATGTACTACACAGTAAATCATTTTTAACAGTGGCAGTCGTTTTTTTCGATTAATCTCCGATGGATAGAAATCATACACTTGGCACTTACAAATCTCTTGACTATGTGATCATCTATTTATTTATTTATTTATTTATTTATTTTACTTTCTGTTTGCATGTGATCATCTATTTTTTATTTATGTATTTTAAATTTTTAACTTCTGTTTGCATTGCATTGCAGATTTGCAGGGTTTAATTTAAACATTTATTCCAATATTATTTTCAACTCAAGAATACCCGCAACAACATTTATTTTGAGACAAATAAGTATAAGATTTGTTCGCTCAGTTGAACACTTAAATTGAGGAGGTTCGAATTCAAGACATTCTAATTGTCCTAAACAAAAAAAAAAAAATTAAAATTAATAACAAAAAAAAAATTCTCAAAATTAATTGATAAGGTAAATCTTTTCAACTGAGGTGCGGCTTATTTTTGGTTGGTTCAATCACCCAATTACGTGGTTGCTCGGTCAAAAGTGCGACTATTGTAAGAGGTGGACCAGATGAAACCGATTTATCTAAGACTATCACACGAAAACGAGAGAAAGAGATTCGTGTTACTTCAAAAGGATCACCCAATCATGTGGTTGCTCGGTCAAACGTACGACCATTGTAAGAGGTGGACCAGGTGAAACCGATCTATCTAAGACTATCACACGAAAACGAGAGAAAGAGACTCGTGTTACTTAAAAAGGTTTCATCTTAAAATCAGTTAGTGATCTATCTAAGACTATCACACGAAAACGAGAAAAAGAGACTTGTGTTACTTAAAAATGTTTCATCTTAAAATCAGTTGGTGGTAAGAGAATTAGCTCTTTAAACTTATATAATGAACTTCATTTCCATATAAATTATCAATGACATTACAACACAATTTTAACACAGTTTCTCACTTTATTTACAAAAAAAATATCAATTTTCTATCAATTGTCAAAAGCAACGT
The DNA here is from genome assembly GCA_954870475.1 of Euphrasia confusa. Classification (NCBI taxonomy): domain Eukaryota; kingdom Viridiplantae; phylum Streptophyta; class Magnoliopsida; order Lamiales; family Orobanchaceae; genus Euphrasia; species Euphrasia confusa. The sequence goes on from OX940958.1 coordinate 16,381,151, forward strand.
ACTTTATATCTCCAGTGTTGAAATTTTCCTATCAAGAAGCACAAACATTATATGCGTAAATTGTCGAAATTTCCTACCAAACAATAATACAACCTTTATCTTTAGATTGAGTTACTACATAATTAAGTTTTTATCATTTTTACATGAAATTTACTAAACAAAGGTGTCACATATTCCACTCACATATCAAATTAAAATGTCTCATTTTAAAAATCTATCTAATTACGAAATATATGACGAGTTCAACACAAACACACACGCTAATGACTTGTTATTTTGAATTTAATAATTTCAATTCAGTTCAATTCATTTCAAATCGTTTCAAACCAGCTATTTATTTATTTATTTATATCATTATTATTATTATTATTATTATTATTATTATTATTATTATTATTATTATTAGATGTGTCAACTTCATTATTATTATTATTATTATTATTATTATTATTATTATTATTATTAAATGCATAGTGTTTTAGCACGTTTTTATCGGGTAGTATAATACGGGGCTGGGCTGTGTATAGAGGGTTTGAAACGATACTAATACATGTAAATTTATATTCTGGAGTAGGGGTTGGACTAGATCTGGAAAAGAACAGAGGTTTTGAGCTTTGAAGCTTCTTCTGAAGGATTTCTATTATCCACTCTTTTAATATCGAGTATATTCACTAATTAGTGCCGCCCCTTAATCTGAAGGGATAAGCCCCCTATTTATAGGGAATTATGGAATGATTACTTTCAGACCACGTACTACGTCTAAAACATTAAATGAAGCTAGTAACAACCCGGGGTCCGTGATCCGGAGTATAGGTGACGCATATGGGCTCACGTGGGTGATGTCTCCGTCCTTCCTGGGATGAGCCCTCCCCCAGATAATGATTGCGTGGCTCGGGCCGCGGGCCGGGTCTTTGAACCTTCGTCGTCTCTTCGCACGGAACGCGCGATGGGCTATTGTGGCGGATTTAAGAGCGTGACCCGGGTCCGCAACCCCTGCATGGCCCAGTATGATGACAACATTTATTCGAGCCCCGGGACGAGCATACTCCTCACGCCATATCCTTGCATGGCTTGCCTCGAATGATCCGTGACCCGAGTTGCGGACGTGCCCCGAGTCATTTCCCCGCGTGGATTGCCCCGGAGATCCGTGACCCGTGATTCGATCCGCGACGCGTCCCACGTGTCGTCCCCCTGCCTGGCATGCTTCTGGATGGCCCTTGCCCGCGCGCCACGTGATTCATGCCGTGAGCCGGGTCTGAGTCTCGCGCTTCTCTTTACTCGGTTAGCTCCGGGTGGGCCCTTGCCCACGTGCCTTATCCTTGGATAGACATCTTCGTATTTGGTTTTTTCTCCCCCAACATTGGCCCCCGGAGAGATCGCCGGAGGTTTAGTATTCTCGGGGATGTCTCCGCCCGTTAGGGATATTCGGTCAGCTGTCCCCTGGAGACTGTCTGGTTTTAATTGTGGGGGTTGGTAGGTGGCTCTTTTCTGCACTTCGCCGCCCGCCCTGGGCAATCGTGATCGCCTGGGTGTTTCTGATTGCCACTGTGACACTAAAAAATCAATTAATGCACCCGGGAATCGTGCCTAGACGGTGGCCTTGGTTTTCGCAATCCGGGGTCTTCATAAGGCCGCTGAGCTTTTGGTTTTATCTCTCCTCAGAAGAAATAAATTATGTCGAGCCTCCCTCCGAGTACTGCTAACTCCGGCGTGGGGCCCATCACTCACCCCCGGGAACGTGAGCCCGGGGAAGAATCTCTGGTGGCTACTCTGGAGTCTGGGGTTAAGCGCTTCATCGTGTCCCGGAAGTTTCACCCTCGATACCATCGCGAGGTGCTTCTGATGCCGTCTCCTTTCTCGCAGATGTATGGGCACGTGTGTCCCGCTTTGCTCGCGGTCACTGACTCCTCCAGCTGTCTGTGGGTCTTTGACTTGATCTCCGGCGGGAATCGCTTGGGGATCGGGGGCATTGGATGGGCCGTCTTCGTCAAGCATATGCAACTGCAAGAAGGATGGAGAGTGGAGCTGCGCTGGTCGGCGGTGGAGGATATCAACATCGCCGTTTTCCGTGATGATGGTTCCCTGGTCCCCGTACCCGTTGCGGCCCAATGGCCCCTTTAAGCTGGGGGGGCCGATTCGCTTTCTATCCCCCCTGTTCATGTAATAATTAGGTGAAGAATTTCGCTTCGCCTTCATCGGGCTTGTAACGGTCTTTGATTTTCTTGAATAAATAATAATTAAAAAAGGAGAGAAACAAAACAATTAATTTTTCCGTGTGCCGGGTCGCGGACCCGGGTTACGAGCCCGGGTTTCGGGTTTTTGCCGCGCGGGACTGTTCGGTCCCTCGAGAGTCGAAACGCCACATTGGTTCCCCAGGGTAATGATGACGCTTTATGCACGTCACGTCTCCTGGGGATCTTTAAAAGATACTGTCGCCTCAGTCTTCTTCCCCGGCTTCCCCATATCTCTTCATCTGTAATTACTGTATTCTTCTTCCGAAAGTCATGGTGAGCTCGTCCGTTGGCAGCAACGACTATGTCCCACCGGAGGTCATCTACGTCCCCTCTGATTCAGACGTAGAGCCCGACGAGGAGCTCTTTCGAGCCCCGCCGGAGGTGGTCGAGATTTCATCGGATTCCGACCCGGACGTCGGAGACAGTCACCTTTCCATCGAGCGTACGGTGGAAACCACCCAATTCTGGCATTCACGGACTCGGCCAGCGATGTGGCGGCGCCAAGGCCTGCCCTTGCCGCCACCTCTCTCCGTTCCCTTTGCCGGCGTGGAGGATCGTCGGGTCATGGTCCAAGACGCCTTGGGCCAGAACTGGCCCATGAAGCTAACTCGACTTCGCGACCGGCTCCGGGTACGGGGGAAAGGATGGCGTTCCTTCTACCGCCACCTGGGCGCTCGGAGAGGGTGGCGTGTCTGGATCAACTGGTCGCCGGATGGGGTCTCTCAGATTCGCGTGACAGACGAACACGGCGTCCCTCAGACCAGACCTCGGTAGGGTGCTTCTAGGACGGCGAGAGGGCCGGTTTTTGTGTAGTCTTTTGTAGGAAATTTTTGACTTCTCCTTTGTAATTACGGGATTTTTTCCCTTTGATGTAAAGGGTTCTCCCCCTCAAGGAGCTTTGTTAGTGAAAATCCCCCGTTCTTTATTTCTTTTTTTCTTTTCCTGTGTTAATCGTGCCTGCGGCATTAGACGCCCCGACTTTTTGTCCGGCCTTCCTCTTCTTTCGCCGCCGCCGGGGAAGCGGCGCGCGGGAACATCGGGATGGCGGGCCGCCGGACTATGCGAGACCGTGACCCGTGAACATTCGTGGACATTGTGTCATCCCGGGACGCGGTCTTGCGTGGTTGGCGAGGTGCCATACTCCAAAAGTCACGATTCACCCGGTATAGGTACTTGCCCCGTGACACGGGTTCCGGATCGCGGTTCTTTGGGTTTCGTCCCGTGTCCCGGCACACGGCCCTTCGTGTTCTGTGTGTTGGGATATGTCCTTCGATCCTACGTGTGCAATCGATAAAGTCATAAGGTCGTCTATGGATGTTTAAATGATTATTCGATAATATTAATTGTTGGGAACAATATAATATTGATCGATAAATCATACCTACAGGGTCACACACGAGTCGGAATTACGTTGCTTGTCATATTGATTTAGAATCAATACGTATGGATTTTCACATGCATGGGATGCATGGCTTGCATGGATGCATGTCACATGGTGTGACATGGCATGCCACACAAGCAAGGGGACCACATCCATGCCAATTGGCATGGTGATGTGGAAATGACCCTTTACCTCCCCATTAACCACCATTATTGGTGCATTATGATGCACATAATGGGGGGGTTACAAGGAGAGGTTAATTGTGGTGAATAAAGAGATGAAAACATGGTTTTCATACCACTTTATGATCAGCCACGAAAATCAACACAACAAGAGAGAAAAGAGTGAGAGAATCACTCAAGAACAAGCAAGCAAGTTCAATTCCGGGTTCGTGTGCAACACGTAGAGGCCGGGCCATTTGTGCGGCTTCAACATCCGGGCGATCTAGACAAGAGGAGTGACGAGGTCATTCACAAGGAGAGCTTCGAGAGGCTGATCCATTTGAGGTGGTTCAATCGACTCAACACCACCTGAACGACATCAACAAATCACTTCGTCACCAAAAGTAAGATTTCGTTGATTTCTCTATATATATATATATTGGATGTATATATATATATATAAATATATGTGTGTCTATACATATTTGTGTGCACTAAGATCATAGCATAGTAGATCTATTGCTTTACACGCTTCCGCACACACGGTATATCGATTGGATCGGTATACCGGTACCTTCAATTGGTATCAGAGCCTAGGGTTCGTGCACATGTTTTGTGTTGGACACAATATGTTTAAATCAACATAATTGGCTTAATTGTTTTATGTGATTATGTGATTATGTGTTTAGATATAAGGCCGGCCACCGTTAGTGGTCGGGTGAATGAAATTGTCGTTTTTTACGTACGATTGGCCATATTTTTGGAGGGCTGCGTCCCTTGGAATCTTTTGTAATAGATAGGTTTTTTCTATTCAAAAATGTATTGTTCAATGTGTAAGCAATGGATTGAATCCATGGATCGACATTGGATATCGGCTCTCCGGCGAAAACGAGAAGAAACGAAGCACACACGAACAAGGTAATCGAGCGATTGGATCGGCATCGAAAACCTTCAATTGGCTTGTGAGCTCATTGGACCACATACATCAGTATGGATTAAACCCAATAGATCAATTGCACGTTCTCCTTTTCCTAAAAAAGGTGACTTTGTCATTTTGCCCATCAAACATCCTTCACATGTATCGAATGACTCCAAGTCAAAAGATTTGAGAATACCTTCTTTAAGAAGTTTCTCTACACGTTTAACGTTGACGTGGCCTAATCGACAATGCCAAAGGTATGTTTCATTGAATTCATTCGATTTGGCCTTTTTGGTATCAATGTTATATATATGATTGTCAAGTTGAAGTATATATAAACCATGTTCTAATCGTGCCGAACCATAGAACACTCCACTTTTTGAAATAGTAAATAAACCATTTATTATAGTGAAGGAAAATCCTTCAGTATCCAATACTGAAATAGAAATTATGTTCTTGGTAATACTTGGAACGAAATAAACATTATTCAATACTAAAACAAGGCCCGAAGGCAAACACAAATCATAAGATCCTACGGCTAATGCAGCGACCCTCGCTCCATTTCCAACCCGCAGATCGACATCTCCCTTTACCAAAGTTCTACTTCTTCGCAGTCCCTGCACATGTGAAACAATGTGAGCACCGCATCCGGTATCCAATACCCAAGAAGAAGAATTTGTAAAGTTTATGTCTATGACATAAATACCTGAAGATGAAGGAACGACACCGTTCTTCACATCCTCCTTGAACTTGGGGCAATCTCGCTTGTAGTGTCCAACACTCTTGCAGTAGAAACACTCAGATTCCCCAAGAACCTTAGAAGCTTTCAAGAACCTTTTGGAAGGAGTTGCCACAACTTTCCCTTTCCCTTTGCCTTTCACTTCTGGTTTCTTAATCCCCTTGAACTTTTTGGTACCTCCTTCCCGAATCATAAGAACTTCCCTCCTAGGGTCCTTCTTAATCGCCGGCTCAGCAGCCTTAAGCATCCCATGGAGCTCATGAAGCGATTTCTTCAGTCCATTCATGTGGAAATTCAGCCTAAAGGCGTCATAACCGTCATGAAGAGAATGGAGAATGAAATCGGTAGCCAACTCGTCATCATATGCAAAACCGAGGCGAGCACTTGAAGCAAATAATCCAATCATTTGCTGTACATGTGGTCCCACGGGTTTACCCTTTTCCAGCCTAGCTGTTGCTATAGCCCGGGTGACACCGAAGCGCTCAATCCTAGCCTGTTCCCCGAACATGCTCTTGAGCTCTTCTATGATGTCATAGGCTTCCATGAACTCGAATTGTTTTTGCAACTCGGGTACCATGGATGCCAACATCAAACATGTCACCTCATTCGAGGCTTTCTTAGCAAGGGCATATGATGCCTTTTGGGCATCCGTGCCCCCATCAGCGGGAAGCACGGGAAGGGGTTTGTCCAACACACTTTCCTTTTCTTCGTATTTGAGGACTATCCTCAAGTTACGTTGCCAATCAAGGAAATTGGTGTTGTTCAACTTTTCTCTATCCAAGATAGAGCTGAACTTGAATTGAGTTGAGACAGACATATTATACTACAGAAGAAAGATAAATAACGTAAGTAAACATTCACAAAGCGGTAAACAAATAAGGTTGTCTCGCATAACTACTATTATTTGTTTCATTTTGTTCATTCGATATCCAATATCGTCGTTCCCAATTATCATAATATCAAAACCGTGATAAATCGTAAGTGAAAACTCGAGGTTTTCTAACCAGCGATCTTATCATGCAATTGAAGCCCTATCTCTCATTTAAAATGAGGGAGCCAACCAGACAATCGATTCATGCCATCCAATGGCTCGAAAGTCTCTAATCTGTGTCATCGACATAAGCAAGCGCTTTGGCTCCATTCCACTCCCCGGGGTGAGAATGAGTCGAGTTGAACTTAGTCTTTGAAAAACAAATTAGGCATTGGTTTTTGACATTTTAATAAATTAGAACAAAACGATCCCAAGACCCTCATCTTGCGAATCCTTAAGCCGACTGAGTCCGCACTTAAGAACTCCAAGATAGGTAGACATCCCATGTCAATGACATCTAATGTCACTCTCGGTCGACGAGAGTCCCATTCTCATCTCATGTCTTGATAGCCACGCCTGCAGTGGATCTATCGATGAGAAAACCAAACTCACGTGTAAGGGTCTAACCCTTACTCCCACTTATCCCAAGATAACAAGCAGTACCCCGCTGAGGCGGACCTACTAACTTATGATCGAGGGTTTCATGAGTGTGACGTTTTGGACAAGACATTATACTCATTATTATTGAGAACTTGCATGCATAGGTTTGTTTATATGTAAGTTGAACATTTATAACATAAAACAACCTATAACTAGCAAAGCATATAAATACGAAATCGAAAGGCCCCTAGAACCTCACAACTCTCAAACGAAAAGAATTAAAGTATTAACAAAAGCCTTGAACATCTTCTGGACTGGTCCTCGCCCTCCGTTTTAGTTCCGTGCCCTCCGATTTTGGTCAAAACAAGTCATTGCCTCAAAAACCACGAACAGCGCCCGCCGTTTTACAACCAGCGGTCGCTGAACACCATCGGCGGTCGCCGTTTCCAAAACGGCGCCCGCCGAAAAGGCAAAAAACCCATCTGCCCCAAAAAAGGCCTTTCGGCGGTCGAGGTGGTGAATATCTTAGCCAAGAATTCGATGATCATCTTATGAGTTGTGGTATTCTATATCAACTCACTCCTCCTGGAACACCCCAGATGAATGGTGTTTCCGAAAGGAGGAATAGAACCTTATTGGATATGGTTCGATCGATGATGAGCCTTAGTGAACTACCAAAATCTTTTTGGGGACACGCACTTTTAACAGCGGCCTATACACTGAATAGGACACCGTCAAAAGCTGTTGATAAGACACCATACGAGGTATGGAAAGGGAAGGTCCCTAACTTGTCTTATATCAAGATTTGGGGATGTGAAGCTTATGTGGAGAGAAATATCTCTACAAAGCTTGAACCCAAATCGGATAAATGTTTCTTTGTTGGTTATCCAAAAGAAACACGAGGGTACCACTTTTACAACCAATCTGAGAACAAAGTCTTTGTTGCTCGAGATGGTGTATTTCTTGAAAAGGAATATCTTTCCAAGAAAGTAAGTGGGAGCTCAGTTGAACTGAACGAAGTTCAAGAAAACTTGAACGAGGTTCAAGAAGATCAAACTGAGATGGACACTCAAGACCATGAGTTGAGATGTCGGTTCTTTCCAATGACATTGAAGGACAAGGCCAAGTCTTGGTGGATAGCTTTGCCACCAAATTCTCTCCAAAATTGGAATGACATTTATGACGAGTTCATGAGTCAATTCTTCCCACACCATAAGACGACGGACTTTAGGAATCAAATTTGTGGTTTCACTAGTCGTCCGGGAGAATTTTTCCACAAGACTTGGGATCGTTTTCAAGATTTACTTCTTAAATGTCCACATCACACTTTTACTCAAGTCTTACTTAATCAAATTTTCTATGACTCTTTGACAGATTCTTTGCAAGGGTCGGTGGATAATCAAGCCGGAGGTGACATCACATATCGATCACCGGAAGAGATGGTTACTATCTACAAGACTATGGCTGGGAATTCAAGGAGGAAAAGTTCACGGAGACGTGTGGTGAACGATGTCAAGGAAGTAGAAGCTAGCAATCTCAACATAAAAATCGAGGAGATGGCTAAGGAAATCAAGGATTTGAAAATGGAGGAGGGAAATTTGAAGACACGACTTCTTTTGAATCAAATGGAAGTGTGTACGTTGTGTGGTTATCAAGGGCATGGACCAGCTACTTGCCCGATGCCTCAAATGCAAGCTCCTTTGTTGATTAAAGGGCAGCCCATGGTTGGAGAGCAAGGGAACATGGCATGTGTTCCATATCAACAACAACAACAAGGAGAAATGGTGATTCCGGAAGTACAAGCTTCGGTGGTACAGCCGTATAACCAACAAGGAGGATACTACAACAATCAACAAGGAGGAAATCAAAGGCCTAATTATCCTTACCATCCAAGGCAACAACCTCAACAATGGCAACCGAGGCAAAATTTTCAGCAAGGGCAATCTTCGAGCACATCATACCGAGCTCCTTACCAAGCACTGAACCAACAATACCGAGCTCCGTATCAAGCTCCTACTCAACATCAACAGCCTCTAAGACCTCCTCAACAACCCTCGAGTAATAATTTTGAAGAATGGATGAAAAAGTATGCCGAGAAAAATGATTTGAGGATGGATAGTTTAGAAGTGAAAGTGGGAGGTTATGATGCGGTACTTAATAGCATCAACACTCAAATGGGGCAAATGTCTACTACACTTGGAAATGCAAGCTAAAGAAGAGTCGGGAAGACTTCCAAGTCAACCATCCCATGCAAAAGCTCTTATGGTATTAAGGTCGGGGAAGATTATAGACAACAAAGTGAGGATGCCGGGTGAAGAAGTTGAAAAAGAAAAAAGGCCATCGGTTTTTGAGGAAGAAAATGAGGAAGATATTGAGGAGATTATTTGTGAGGAAAAGGAGGAGGAAAAAGAAGAAGAAAAGGAAGAGGAAGACGAAGTTAAAAAGAAAGAAGAAGAGAGGAAGAAAGGAAAAAGAGTAGAAGCCGAGGTCGGAAGTGAAAAGGTAGTTCTTCATAAGTCGAAGAATCCGTACAAGCCTCCAGTTCCTTTTCCGAGCAAGCTTAGGGACAAAAAGAAGGATCAACAATTTCAGCAACTTTATGATCTTCTAGCAAAGGTTGAGGTAAATGTCCCTTTGCTTGATATGATTTCTAATATTCCTTCTTATGTGAAATTTTTTAAGGAATTGGCTTCTAACAAGAGAAAGTTCGAGGAGAACGAGAAAGTTGTGTTGTTTGCAGGTGCTAGTGCTGTGATGCAACACCAAGTACCACCAAAAGAGAGTGATCCGGGAAGCTTTGTGATTAAAATAGTGATCGGGTCCGGAAATGAAGTATCCGGTATGTTAGACTTGGGAGCTGGGATCAACTTGATGCCATCGGCTATATTTGACCAATTGAAGCTTGACAATTTGAAACCAACAAGAATTTGCCTTCAACTAGCCGATAGGTCGGTTAGATATCCGAGAGGAATTGTTGAAGATATTTTAGTTGAAGTTGGAGGGTTGATAGTACCGGTTGATTTTGTGGTGTTGGATGTTGGTGATATTCCGGAGAATTCTCAAGATCATTCTATCTTATTGGGACGTCCTTTCATGGCCACGACTAATACTCTTATTGACGTGAATAAGGGACAACTCCAAATGTCGGTACTTGGAGAAACGGTGTCGATTTCGGTGAGAAAGAAGAATTTGGCTCTAGCTGCAACTTGATGGAGGAATGTTCATTTGTTGATGTTATCGATACATTGACCATGCAAGCGTTGGAGATAAAGGAAGAAAACGAAGTGGAACTTGGAGATGAAGATTTAGAGGAACTTGAAGAGAATGAACAAGCTCCACGGTTTGTCGACTTGAGCGTGGGGGGGGGGGGGGGGGGGGGGGGGAGGATCGAAAGAAAGAAGTTTCGTTACCAACAAAGAGTGTGAAGTTGGTTTTGAAGGATTTGCCTCCAAACCTCAAGTACGTGTTTTTGGAAGAAGGTGAAAACAAGCCGGTCAGTATTTCATCAAATTTGACCGTAGAGGAAGAGGTGAGATTAGTCGAGATACTTCAAGAGAACAAGGCGGCTATTGGATGGAGTATCGAGGATTTGAAGGGAATCAGCCCTTCTATGTGCATGCATCGTATTAACTTGATCGAGAATGCAACTCCAAAGAGGCAGCCCCAAAGACGACTAAACCCACTTCTTAGTGATGTCGTGAAGAAGGAAATTATAAAGCTACATGGTGGTGGCTTGATTGTACCGGCAGCGGATAGTGAATGGGTATCACCGATTCACATGGTTCCTAAGAAGGGAGGAATCACGGTTGAGGAGAATGAGGCGGGACAACTTATAGCTACTCGGGAGAGGACCGGGTGGAGAATGTGCATGGATTATCGAGAGTTGAATGCCGCTACGAAAAAGGATCATTTTCCTTTACCTTTTATTGACCAAATGCTTGATAAACTTGCCGGTAATTTCTTATATCATTATCTTGATGGACTTTCAGGTTATTACCAAATATTCATAGCACCGGAGGATCAATCGAAGACTACATTCACGAGTCCCTTTGGAACATTTGCATGGAAGAGGATGCCATTTGGGCTTTGCAATGCCCCAGGTACGTTTCAACGTTGCATGCTTTCCATATTTTCCGAGATGGTAGGGGACTTTGTTGAGGTTTTCATGGATGATTTTTCCGTATTTGGTTCGTCGTTTGATGATGCATTGAAAAAGATTGACATGGTTTTGAAAAGATGCATTGAGTGTAACCTTACTTTGAGTTGGGAAAAATCGAATTTCATGGTTACACAAGGGGTTGTACTTGGGCATGTGGTTTTTAGAAGGGGGATAGAAGTTGATCCCTCGAAAATTGAAGTGATTAAAAATTTGCCACCCCCGGTCAATGTGAAAGGTGTGAGAAGTTTTCTTGGGCATGCGGGTTTTTATAGACGTTTCATTAAAGATTTTTCTAAAATTGCACAACCTTTGTGTCATTTACTTGGTCAAGATGTTGAGTTTGTCTTTGATGATTCATGTTTGAATGCCTTTAATACTTTGAAAGAAAAGCTTGTGAGTGCACCTATTCTTGTATCACCTAATTGGAATCTTGAATTTGAAATAATGTGTGATGCTTCTAATTTTGCTGTGGGTGCGGTGTTGGGTCAAAGAATTGATAAGATGTTGCATGTGATTTATTATGCTAGTATGACTTTGAATGATGCACAAGTGAATTATACGACTACGGAAAAAGAAATGTTATCGGTTGTTTTCTCGCTAGACAAATTTAGGTCGTATTTGCTTGGTACTAAGGTTATTGTTCATAGTGATCATGCGGCTCTTAGGTATTTGATGACTAAAGCACAAGCTAAACCGAGAATCATAAGATGGATACTTTTGTTGCAAGAATTTGATGTGGAAATAAGAGATAGGAAAGGTTGTGAAAATGCGGTTGCCGATCACTTATCTAGACTTGAATCGTGTGATAATAATGTGATTGCTAATGTTCCTATTTCTGAAACTTTTCCATATGAACAATCCATGCTTGTGAATGCTATTGATGAAAAAGTTCCATGGTATGCCGACATTGCTAATTATTTGGCAAGTGGAGAGATGCGTGAGGGAATTACTTCCCAAGAACGCAAGCGATTGTTGCATGTGTGTAGGTACTACTATTGGGATGATCCGTTGTTGTTCAAGCTTGGGAAGGATAACTTGTTGAGAAGATCTGTACCGGAAGGAGAGCAAAGGGCTATAATCTCAAAATGCCATGAGGATGCATCGGGAGGACACTTTGCTAGTAGGAAGACCGGAGCTAAGATTCTACAATCGGGTTTTTTCTGGCCTACTTTGTTCAAAGATGTCCATTTCTTTATTCTTTCATGTGATCAATGTCAACGTATTGGTAACATTGGAAAAAGGAACGAAATGCCCATGCAAGTAAATCTTGTGTGTGGAATTTTTGATGTATGGGGCATCGAATTCATGGGTCCTTTTATCAATGCTAACAAGTACGAGTACATTTTATTAGCCGTTGACTATGTGTCGAAGTGGGTTGAGGCAATCCTCACTCGAACTTGTGGTGCTGATGTTGTTTTAAAGTTTGTGCAGGAGAACATCATTTCTCGATTTGGTTTTCCAAAGGCAATTATTAGTGATGGAGGATCACACTTTTGCAACAAACTTTTCAAGAGGTTGATGAGGTTAAATGGTATTGATCACCGAGTTGCTACTCCATATCATCCTCAAACTTCCGGTCAAGCCGAGACGAGCAACAACCAAATTAAGACTATCATTGCCAAGACCGTTAAGCCATCGAGGAAAGATTGGCCGGAAAAACTTCGAGATGCACTTTGGGCTCACCGGACGGCTTTCAAAACGATTCTTAATGCAACTCCTTTTCAGATTGTGTATGGGAAATCATGTCATCTACCAGTGGAAATAGATCACAAGGCTTTTTGGGCTATTAAAAGGGTGAATTTGGAGATGACGAAAGCCGGAAAGGAGCGTGCATTACAAATTGATGAGCTCGAGGAATTGAGAAATGAAGCATATGAGAATGCTAAGATCTCGAAGGCCAAGATGAAGAAGGCACATGATCGGAAATTAGTTGAGAAAGACTTACAACCGGGTATGAAAGCACTTTTATTCAATGCCCGACTTCGATTATTTCCGGGAAAGCTAAAATCAAGGTGGGTCGGACCATACGAAGTTGTAGCAATGCATGAGAATGGGTCAGTTACATTGAGGAAAGAAGGTGATGAACATGAGTTTAAGGTCAACGGTCATTTAGTGAAACGATACTATGAAGGAGAGTCGAGAAACGAGGAAGTCAAGGCTTTTCGACTCGAGAAAGTTGACGTTTGAACTTCGAAAATTGGAATAAGTCCAGCTCTGGACATTAAACTGAGCATGAATAAAAGCTACTGGACTTGGATGATCTCGGAAGCGTCGAAATCGAAGAAAAAGGAAAATCGAGGGAACCAGGATTTCGGCGACTGCCAAATCCAAAACGGCGGTCGCCACAGCAGAACGGCGGTCGTCAAAATCAAAACGGCGGGCGCTGAATTAGGAGAAAACGGGGCAGGCAGTCTGCCAAGAATTTGGCGAAATGGCGGTCGCCATTTTCATTTCAGCGACCGCCGAATCATTTCCGCGACCGCCAAACCAAAACGGCGGTCGCCGTTTTCGAAATTTCTGGAATTAAAAGAAGACGGGCTTGACAGAATTTCATTACACAAAACCCTTTTTACCTCCTTTCTTTCTTGCGATTTTCACTCTCGATATTTCACTGATTTTACTCAAATTTCCTCCAACAATTCACTTATCATTATCTTGAGAACATTGGTTTGCAGGTTTTGGGGAATTTCATTGGCCAAATATCAAGAAATTCTCAAGTTCTTGAGGTGCACACAAGGTGTTCGACAAAAGTTCCGAACCAAATTTCAACTTTCCCCAACCGATTCAATGAATCAAACTCGTAATAGGCTAGGAGCTCGTGGTTCTCCACCACCTCCACCAAGGAAAAGAGGACGAGGAGCCGCTACTACCTCCGCTTCAACCGGGCCTCGAGACATCTCCGACCGTTATGGAGCCCCGTTTCCGATTTTCGACGACAAAGAAGGGATAGCTTTCCAGAAGTTGATATCGAAGGGTGAACATATTTTACCTCGTCCGATTGATTGGGAGTTAATGGAGAAGTTGAAGGTTAAGGAGGAAATTCTAGACATTCTCGATTGGATGAGCTTGAAGACATTCGCGCAAATGGATTTCAAGTACTCAACAAAGCTAGGATTGGAGATGCTTTGTACATTCAAGTTAGTAAATGAGAAGAGGAAGCCATCGTATGCTACATGTCGACTCAATGGGCAAGAAGTTACGATAACCGAACGCTCAATGAACGAGGTGTTCGGATTTTTGAATGGAGATCGAAGGCTTACCGAGGAAAAGGAGAGTGGAACCATCAAGACTACTCATTGGCAAGAATTTGCCGGCCCGAATGAGCATTGGAAGGATCACGGTCGTTCAATTTCCTTCATCAATCCCGTGCTATGCATCGTCCACAAGTTTTTGACCTACAACATATTCGGAAAGGTGGAGGGAAATAAAGTTAACTCCTTGGAGTTTTCTTTCATTAATGCGGCCGTGAATAAGAAAGAGTCGACGCCATTGAAGAAAGTGTGGGGTTTAATGGATCAAGCGGCGAGAGGAATACGGACTCGAGGAGCTTTATTCCATTTGGCTCGACACATTGCGTTTCAAAATAATATCGTGGTTGAAGATGATGAGTCGTATAATGGAGAGCCGTGGGAAGTACCTAGAGCTTTGGATGTTGATGAGTTTGAGGCTAGCGGATTAATCTTGGCCGGAGAGTTCGTGCCGCATGAAATCCGAACCGCCAAGGATCCACAAGTAATGGTAGATTATCGACAAAAGAACGCGGCCCGAATTCAAAAATGGAAGTTGGAGTTGGCGGGAGAAAGAGTGAGTTCGTCGCTTATGAGAGAAGCTCAACTTGAAGAGGAAAACCTAATGCGAGAAAGAGCGGGTTCATCGTCCGGATGGGGACATAATGTTGTCGACGGGACATCGACAAGAGATCCGGTGTGGGAGCAAGCATACACGGACTACGGAGCACAAGGGAACCAAGATGCCGGATGGACTAACTCGGGAATGAATTGGAGTCCATCATACGAGGTTCCTCAAGCCGGTACATATTATCCAGATTCGGGGAGAATGCATCCCGACGATCTCCAAGAAATTATCAATGCCAATGCTAGGGCATATGATGCACTTAATGCGAGGATGGACCGAATGGCGCTCGATGATGCTACATGGAATAATCGGATGGCGGTCGAGAGAAGCTACTATGAGGAAACCAACCGCCGGATTGTAAGAGAAGCATTGGAGGAGAATGACCAACGTTGGACGACTCGAATGGAGGCCTATGCTAGAGGAGGAGGCCACTTTCCACCACCCAATATGTGAGAGAGGTCGTGTTTGGCACGACCTAGGTACGTTTTCTTTTCTTTTCGTTTAAGTCTTTGTAAATATTGTTTTGGTGTTTTATTTGTTTTATGTGGTTTACTTATGTTTCTTTTTCATTGTTAGTTTGTGTGTCTTGTTTGCATTACTTTTCTATGCTCAAGAATTTGATTGTCCCGAATGTGGTGTGTTTGCATATGGATTTAGTCAAGTTGTTGCTTGAACTCACTTGGTTTGTTGGATGTACCACTTGTTAAGTGTCGAGAAAATGAGTATATGATATTCATGAGTTTCTTCCTTGCTATATACATGTGAGTTTTTTGAGCTTAATTTCCTTGGAGCGTGTGTGAGCATGAGAATTCTTTGAATTTGTTTCGAGATTGAATGAATGGACTTGTTTTGACATTGCATGAATATGAAGTTATTTTGACTTGGTTGAGAATGAGGAAATGAAGTATGAGATTGCTAGGATTTAACTCCACATTTATAAAATATCCCAAAAATGACCGTGCCCGTCGAGGGACTCTCTAGTTAACCCTTTGAGCCTACATTATGCCTTTTCTTGAAACCGAGCGTTCCACGAGCGATGTGAGGTTGAGGGGGTGTTGCAAGATTGATTGAGAGGGTTAATATGGGACATTGTGATGTATTGAACATGTTTTCTCGTATTAAGGCATACTATAAAGAAAAAGCTTACTCCCTAAAAAAAAAAGTAAAAAAAAATGAATACTATTCAATTGTGAAAACAATTGATTAGGAAAGAAGAATAAAAAAAAAAAGCAAGCCAAAAAGAAGAAAAAAATGAGAAAAGAAAGAAAAAGAGTAAAAAAAAAAGTAAAAAGCGGGAGTAGTAAATAATATTAGCCTATCGAGAACATGTAGTTTATGATGTGTATTGATGTTATAAGGGGGGTTGAATGATTTGCATTTGGAGTAGGAGGGTGATTGTGAGTACATTTGGTGGAGGAAGGTGTCGAGAGCGATTTTACTTGTATTATTATAATTTCGATTCCTACCTATGACCCGAGCCTACCTTGATGCAATCTTATTCCGATTCTTGTTCTTCTTTGTCAAAGTATGTGGATGTTCTTGTGATGAATCGATTTATATATTCTCGATGTGCTTGAGGAGTGATGACCTACCATTTTTCCGAGGGATATGATACGAGAGTTTGGTGAGTTTGAGTGACATGTTTCATATTTCTTGTTTTTCTCGTTCTTGACAAGTGGTTGGTTTGTGGTTGGTTAGTGAGTTCAAAGTACGTGATTTATGCAAACACGTGTTGGTTGATTTTACCTTGCTCGGGACTAGCAAGGATTTGAGCGTGGGGGGGGGGGGGTGATTTATGTCGTGTGTGTTAGTTTTTCGTTTATGTTTTAGTATCGTTTATGTGTCGTGCTTTGTACGTTTGTGTCGTTTTAGTTGATGTTTGATGTTTAAGTGTGATTTGATCTCACGAGGTGTGTTGGAGTGGTTCGAGTTCGTTTTGTAGGTCAAAAGTTGAAGAAAGTCGCAGAAACGAGAAGGAATTGAGGAAACCAGAAACGGCGGTCGCCAAATGATAAACGGCGGTCGCCGGATCAAAACGGCGGTCGCCGGAGATGAAATGACGACCGCCGAAAGGGCCAAAAAGATGCAGTAGCTGGCCAAAGAATTTGGGCAAAACGGCGGTCGCCGTTTTGCAAACGGCGGTCGCCGAATTCAAATGGCGGTCGCGGAAACTAAACGGCGGTCGCCGTTTTTGTGGCAGTTCATGGCGGTTACATGCGAGATTGATGATGCATTTAGGCGAGGTTTTGAAGTGAAAATCATATCTTTTTTCGCCTGGGATTGAATCGGGAAGCACGGGAGACCATTTCGGAGCCGACAACTCCGAGAGAAGATCGATCAAGTCCAAGCCATTTCAATAATCGTAATCTTAGTTGTAATTTCATTTTCTAGAATTCAAGTTTATTTCTTTTCATGTTTTGTTCATCTTTTGCAAAACTAATTTGAATGCTTTTGAATCGAGAATGCTAATATGTTTCGTTAAATGAATTTCCGTTGGTTTATAAAAGATTGTTTTGAGCTTTTACGTAGTTGCATTCTCTTAATTAATTCCTTGTTCATCTTTGCTATTATTTTAAAAGTTATACTTTCATTAATTGTAATCTATGCTATTAGTTCTTTCTTAAAGATGATGAACTAAATTTCTACTCGGGTGTTTATATGACAAATTAGGCGGATCATTGTTAACCGGAAGATCCTATATACACGACATACTCTTGACATCGTAACTCGACCGAGAGCGATTAATCAAGTGAACTAAACGTTGAAAAACGAGTTAAGCAACCCGACCGGGAACTTGACTTTCGATTGTCGCTTATATAGATTGAAAAAGTTAGGAACAATTTGAAATCGAGTTTGAAATATAATCATCCGAGTCTTTTTCTTAGCGTTTACTTCAAAATTTCCATTTTAATCGAGAGTTTCAAAATGAATCTAGGATTTAGTATAATGAACTATGATTCGACTACTTTTCTTTCACTTAAACATTTCTCTTTCGTTTCCTTGGATTGATACCGAGTCAACTACAATTGACCTCGGATTTTGACGAGAGACGCGCACAAAAACGTCTAATCAAATATAAAATTCATGTGCGCGTTAACGACGGAAATGACTCTGCAAATTTTATCTTGATGAATGACCTTGCTTTCTTTCTAATCCGCAAATCAGCTCCTGAAGTTATTCATTCAATTATCACGGTAAGTAATTTGATCATTCACATATAAATCGTTTTAATTTAACTATTAATTTTACTTTATTTCAGTTTTCTAACTACATTTTTATTGTATTGTTATAAGGATTCTCCCCTCAATTCGTTTGTTACTTTGGGCAATGAAAGTATAAACAAAATAATCTCTGACGTTGTATCTTCACTTCTTGGAAAAGAGTTGATATTAAAGGTCAGAGTTGATCCAGGCCATCTACTTGGAAGATTGTCGGAGTACATTGTGGATATGGGTAGCGATAATTCTCACCTTCTCCCGCAGCTCAAAGAAGAATTATTTCGGAATAAATATTACCTTAAATAATATTATGGAAATTCCAAGAAGCAGTAGCAAGTTAAACGGTGATTCGTTCTATAGTGGTTACCTTTCAGCTAGAATAATAGTTTTATTAAACATAGATTTAGTCTATTGGCATTTTAATTTACGCTTGAATTCGTTTTATTTTTAAAACTGATCCAACGTTCTTGCGTGTGTTTGGATCATTGAATAAATTCTTCATTTATTATTATATATTTATTTTTATGTTTTCTACTAATAAAAAAAAAAATCTAATGAAAATGCTGATATCTATAGTCTGCATATTTATATTACTGTGAAATGTTTATAATTTTTCATATTTAAATTTGATTCAATAGGAAATGAATTTTCATATCTATCAACATCTTAAATGTCGTGCTCTTTTGATTTTCACAAACTTATTATTAGTAAAGATAATTATTAACCGGTTAGCTATACTTATCACAATAATTAAATATTTTAAAAGATTGCTATATACTTATTATATATGGAAAACATGTCAATCGAACAACTTAGATAAATTTAAAATACCTAAACATCGCCACTCTTTTCTATTCAATTCCTATATTAAATATATTTATATGCATCACTGATTCGCTTCCTATTCAAGACACAATCTTTGGTACAGAAAGCGACTTTTTCTTTTACAACGGTTCATATTTCTTTAAGTGTATCCAGACTATCTCCTTCTTCCTTTATATTGAACGCCTTTATCTTTTGCAGTTCTTAATTTAAGATATTAATGGCTGGACACGATATTCTACGCGGTCTGACTACGTCCAGTACTAATTGGAATATCGTTGTGAGAGTGTGCAGAACATGGATCTCTCCGGGTGTACAGCAAGGAACTCACTCGATGGAAATTGTTTTGATAGATCTCATGGTTAGATAACTAAATTCTTTTTTAATTCGTTCTATATTTATCTAATCTTTGAATTCATACTTATTTGATGAAACTGCCTTCTTATTATTATTATTACTTTATTATTAAATCTGATAATGTTGTTTCTTACGGTTACTGACATGAACAACTCATTTTAAATATTTTGAATCTTTAAATTTGTATATTAATATAATAAAATATGTCATGTTTTGAATTGCTCTAATATTTAAAAAATTTGCTGATTACTTTTTTTGTTAATTTAAGTTAATTTCTGCTTGAATATATGTAGTTATTTATTAATGTTTTTAAATTATGCATCCGCACATAAATTGAAACTGAGTTTCGAAGTGTTTGTTAATCAGCGCGATCAGATTCATGCATCGGTGAAGAAGGAATTGATTAATAAGTTTTACGATAAGATCATCGTAGGTGATCTGATCAATGTGAAAATTTTCAATGTGCTGCCCTCCAGCGAGACAACTATGATCGTCGATAATCCTTATACTATATGTTTCTTAAAAGAAACAATTGTTGAATCGACATTGTATCAAGATTTTCCTAAATCGATTTACAATTTTCGTCCGTTTTTTTTGTGTGAATCAGTACAACTTTCCAGCATGTGGTCCTCTCCTCGGTGAGTAGATTGTTTGTTTTACAAAGAATTCTTCTTGAATCAACGGTTTTTTTTAGTTAATCAAAGTTTAAATCCGTTAGCTCTAACGTGTATCGTATTTAATTCGTTTTATTTCATACTTTACTTTACAAGACATCATTGGCCACGTTATTGGTGTTGATTATACAATGGTGAATGGAGTTGCCGGTGAAGGAACAAAGTATATTCGTCTTCGTGTTGCAGATCTAAAGTAAGTTTTACTACTTTTAATTGAATGTTTTTTTATATAATCTATGTTATATAATCGTCAAATTATCTAATATTGAATTCAATAGTTTTGGGGCTTTGGACTTCATATATTTCGGCCCATTCTCAACCGAAATTATGAGAGTTCTCGACATGTCTATGAAAGAAACGTTTGGGCGTGCTGTTATAATCATTCAACTTGCCAGAACCATGTTATTCAACGGTAATGTAGTATGTATCTTGATATTATCTATTAGCCTGCTAAAATTTATTTTTATTTTGTACACATTTTGGTATTAGCCTGCTAAAATTTATTTTTATTTTGTACACATTTTGTAGGTGATTTTGTCTTGCACAATACTGAAGGTGCCACTAATGTTCTTATCTATTATAATATTGATGAGGCGGTTGAATACAATAAGCGGTAAAGTTTTAATTTAAATGTTGAATATTTCTTTATGTATTCTCGGTATTTATGTAATCACACGCGAAGAATTCTAAATTAATATTCTTTTTAATGTGTAATAAGTTTGAAGAACAATGGGAAGAAGATATAAAGCAGCACAACATCCCTACTTTAGTTTAATTCATTTTGTAGTTGTTTGTTTTATTATTCTTCTACTTACTGCTTAAACTAAAAAACAATTGAAATTGACTTGCTAAAGTATGATTAAACAGTTTATTTTCTTGCATAATTCTTCATTTCATGCATGTTTTGAATTGATTATGTATGAATGACTTATTTTTCAATTTTTGTACCATTATATGACTTTTATTATATAAAGATACCT
Organism: Euphrasia confusa; assembly: GCA_954870475.1. Classification (NCBI taxonomy): domain Eukaryota; kingdom Viridiplantae; phylum Streptophyta; class Magnoliopsida; order Lamiales; family Orobanchaceae; genus Euphrasia; species Euphrasia confusa. Next base: position 16,402,061 of record OX940958.1, read on the forward strand.
GGACTGATATAATAAAAATATTGTATATTGATTATCATAATAGTTCAATTTATGTAAAGATATATAGACTTACATAATATATAATGAATAATAAGTATTGGGCAGTGTTTATATAATGATAAGTTTGACCAAATATTAAATTTATCTTATTAATTACAGAATTATTATTTTGACTATATTCCAATTTTGATTTGTCCCGGATCCTTTGAATTCTATTGAATTTATTATCATTATCATCAACTACAATTTAAATACTTACAAATTGCTAAAACGTAGGTTTTTAAGAAGTTACTTATTATTTAATAAGTGATTTTATTAAACTATTCAATTATTCAATTAATTTAATACAATAAATATATATTTGCATTTTGTGTATCTTTACTGAGAATAAAGAATCATTCCATAATAATTATACTATCTTTATTTGTAACATCCCATTTTTCATAATATAACTAAAGAGGATTTTACTTAATTTTTAAAAGAAATTGAAGTATTTAAAATAATAAAATATCAAAAGAACCTTTTTATAAACATAAAGTCAACCCTCAATAGTCAAATTTAAATAAAAATACTTTAAGGCAATATTTTTCAAGAGCGGAAAACGTAATAAAATAAAGTCTATAAAATAAACAGTTGTACTACTATCATCGTCACCATCCTCCACATCGCTCCGAATTCGCTTGACCTGAAAAGATGGGGTTTTAAAAAGGGGTGAGTTATCAACAACTCAGTAGGGATACCAGTTCATACATTGTACAATACAAAAATAACCGGAATAACTCTCAACTTTATAAACTAACTTGAACTTGATAGACAGTGGGATATACCCAAGGACATGAATTTCCGAACGATTAAACGTTCCTGTCACTTGCTTGCTTGATTTATTACCGTGAACACGTCACACGTCTACGTGAACACGGCCATAAGTTTCGTCGCGCGACTAATATGTGCACATAACATGAATAGAATATAAAGTCCTCGATATCGAACAATTACCTGCGTACCATACACTGATATGAATTGTATTTGAAAAGGTTTTAGAAATACCCCTACCTTGACAATGCAGAACTTGACTTGACAATGACGATGCGTGAATGAATGCTCGTGCAATTCTAATCCTCCGTATCCATAAATCCTATAATATATTATAATAGTAGTAACATGAATATATGTATATATATAAACACCCGTATATAATAACAATATATATACTAAGGAATTGGGGTTGGTTTTTAAAAGTGTAACCTGATGAAAGCATGAATATGGGCTCGTAACTTAAAGGGATGGGTTAGGCTAAATATATTTATATAAAATTTAGGCTTTAAAGACAAAATGGAAGTGGGTTTTAATTAAATGCGTTTGGCTTTGAAGGATAATAAGGGCCTAAAGAGTTCACTGATGGACTTGAAAAATGTAATTGGCTAAAAGTGAATAAAGCACTACCGGTCCAGATTAATTGGCCAGCAGTAAATAATTAGAAGAATCGAATTGAGAAATCCCTAATTGAATTTAAAACCCCTTTCTTCTTCTTCTTGACGCATGGATACTAAGAGGGAGAGAGATGTGGACAACACAAAAGAGCTATAGAAAATGGCAAAGACACAATTATATGAAGATTTCTAAAAAAAAAATTTATTGGTCCGTAAAGAGAACCGTAATGCTCTGATACCAAGTTGTAACATCCCATTTTTCATAATATAACTAAAGAGGATTTTACTTAATTTTTAAAAGAAATTGAAGTATTTAAAATAATAAAATATCAAAAGAACCTTTTTATAAACATAAAGTCAACCCTCAATAGTCAAATTTAAATAAAAATACTTTAAGGCAATATTTTTCAAGAGCGGAAAACGTAATAAAATAAAGTCTATAAAATAAACAGTTGTACTACTATCATCGTCACCATCCTCCACATCGCTCCGAATTCGCTTGACCTGAAAAGATGGGGTTTTAAAAAGGGGTGAGTTATCAACAACTCAGTAGGGATACCAGTTCATAAATTGTACAATACGAAAATAACCGGAATAACTCTCAACTTTATAAACTAACTTGAACTTGATAGACAGTGGGATATACCCAAGGACATGAATTTCCGAACGATTAAACGTTCCTGTCACTTGCTTGCTTGATTTATTACCGTGAACACGTCACACGTCTACGTGAACACGGCCATGAGTTTCGTCGCGCGACTAATATGTGCACATAACATGAATAGAATATAAAGTCCTCGATATCGAACAATTACATGCGTACTGACGCAGGGAAGTAATAACAAACAATTAAAACTCGTTGATTCTGAGAATACCCGAGAATTAAAACATCAAGACTTTCGTTGATTCCTAAGAATACCGAAATCTGATAAAACCTCAACTGAGGAACAAACTTTATTTCATATCAATAATCAACTGTTTAACTAAACAAGAAAAACGACATATAAATAGTACTACTAAAACCCTAATAGAATAAATTAAAATAAATAAAATAATAGTAATAACTTAGAGAGCAAGACACAATCTTTGACTTTTATATCTGTATCATTCTCCCCCTCTAGGAGAAGGTTCGACCTCGAACCTGAAAATCGAGCACGAAGATGTCGGGATCAAATATCAATCGTCGGCAAACCAGAGGGCACGGCGCAAGCGCATCCACACGTTGATGTGGCACAAGGGTAGTGACTGAAAGAATCGACGCAGGAGTAGCAACGTGAGGAAGTAGCGCAAGGGCAGCGGCAACGACGTCAGGATACAGCACAAGGGCAAAGACATGACGATGCATCACGGGGGCAGCAGATTTAGGATGTGGCGTTGGAGCAGTGGTCAGATGAAGCGACGACAATGTAGCATCAGGAATCAACGCCAGGTCGGCGACTTGAGGCAACGACTTGTCGACCCAGATTGGCTCGTCGTCCCAGACCGGCTCGTCATCTTGGATTGGTTCGTCGTCCCAGATCGGCTCGTCGGGCTCGGCGTCCCAGATCGGCTCGTCATCCCAGATCGAGGCCGATTCGTCTTTCGAATCATCGTATGGATCGGGTTCATCAACAAGGGTGCGCTCAAACGCGGGGATCGGTCGGCGTGGAGGTGACGATAGCTTGTTGGAAACAGCAAGGCGGAGCTCCTCGAGATCGACGACGAGGGCTGCGATTTGACGGCTTAAGGCGGCGACGTCAGCGTCGCGACGGGCTGCGGCCTCAACGGCGGATTCGCGAGCATACTGACGTAGCGGAAGCAAGAAAACAAATATTAAGACTCGTTGATTCTGAGAATACCCGAGAATTAAAACATCAAGACTTTCGTTGATTCCTAAGAATACCGAAATCTGATAAAACCTCAACTGAGGAACAAACTTTATTTCATATCAATAATCAACTGTTTAACTAAACAAGAAAAACGACATATAAATAGTACTACTAAAACCCCAATAGAATAAATTAAAATAAATAAAATAATAGTAATAACTTAGAGAGCAAGACACAATCTTTGACTTTTATATCTGTATCACGTACCATACACTGATATGAATTGTATTTGAAAAGGTTTTAGAAATACCCCTACCTTGACAATGCAGAACTTGACTTGACAATGACGATGCGTGAATGAATGCTCGTGCAATTCTAATCCTCCATATCCATAAATCCTATAATATAGTATAATAGTAGTAACATGAATATATGTATATATATAAACACCCGTATATAATAACAATATATATACTAAGGAATTGGGGTTGGTTTTTAAAAGTGTAACCTGATGAAAGCATGAATATGGGCTCGTAACTTAAAGGGATGGGTTAGGCTAAATATATTTATATAAAATTTAGGCTTTAAAGACAAAATGGAAGTGGGTTTTAATTAAATGCGTTTGGCTTTGAAGGATAATAAGGGCCTAAAGAGTTCACTGATGGACTTGAAAAATGTAATTGGCTAAAAGTGAATAAAGCACTACCGGTCCAGATTAATTGGCCAGCAGTAAATAATTAGAAGAATCGAATTGAGAAATCCCTAATTGAATTTAAAACCCCTTTCTTCTTCTTCTTGACGCATGGATACTAAGAGGAGAGAGATGTGGACAACACAAAAGAGCTATAGAAAATGGCAAAGACACAATTATATGAAGAAGGGATCAAGATTCAAGACCTCTGTTTGATGATGCGTCGGAGCCTCGACAGTAGGTAAATCCTGACACGGAGACGAACTCTCTGTCCTCATCGGAGGTGGCGTCTTGGCGAGGAGGAGGTGTGACCACGGACGGGATCGGAGAAGGCATCGATCTTCCACTTTATAGGAGGGGACAACAGCACCAAGTAAGAAACGGCAACACTCTGGCGATAAGAGTCGAGGTTCAGCGGCGTGTTCTTATGATAGTGTCCGATCTCGATCTCGGTTGTCTTCAGTCGGAGTTGGCAAGAGATCTTCGATCATTGAATCTCACAGCATCGATGTCGTAAAGAATCGAACGAGCAAGGGTTTCCAATTTGAAGAGCAACACCATCGGCGGCCGTGACAAAGTGGCTTCGACAGGACGTCTCGCACAGTGGCGCAAGGGGGATTCGGGGCCTTCCTTCCGACAAAAGTATCTTGGCATAGAGAAGAAGAGTTAGGCTCGACTGTCGACATCATCTTGGAGGTGGCTCCACTGGTGGGCTTCGTCGGCTTCTCATCGGGCGAAACACTCGAGGACAAGAGATTGGGACCATTGTTCTCGAACGGAGTTCGGGAGAGATGGGTGATCGGAATAAATATAATATTGGGTTATTGAATACAAAGAGTTTGATGGTCGTGGAAAGAGAGGAGATGAGGGTTGGTGGCTGAAGATATAATAATTTCTTTTAGGGTTTGAATGTAAAGTAGGAACATGAATAGTATTTATATATTTCCTAAACGTAGCTAGAGTTTTGTTAGGGATATACCAAATGGTTTAATTAAAATGTAGTCAGACTAAATAATGTAGACTAAATAATGTATGCTATTTAGTTACATTCTAATTAAACTAATAGCCCAAACATAATAATAATAATAATAATAATAATAATAATAATAATAATAATAATAATAATAATAATATACTTATAAAATAGTGTTCACAAGATTATTAGAATTTGAGGATATCTATATGACTTAAATACTAAATGAAATTAATCGTGAATCAAAATGCAAAATATGACTCAACATGAAAATTAACATGAACTTCAAATAATTCAAACTTATGCATAGTATAATTATCTCATATGGTTAATTAATTGGGCCCCAAATTAATTAATTAATATATTTAAATTTTGCAGTTGTTACATCCTACCCTACTTATAAAAATGTCGTCCTCGAAATTCGTTATATACCTCTTGTAAAGGATTCCAAAAAAAAAAAGTGACTTCGTTTCTTGCTCGTGCTCTGTAGTGCATCTTCCCTCGACATGGTGTATCCACGTAACATATATTAAGGACATGTTATTTCTGAATATGTGAATTTTCTTACTAAAAATCATTTCACACTTCTCGTAATAGGGTAACTCATTATGCTTTCGTAAGTGTTCGTGATTGAAACACATGTTCTAACATTTCCCTCATGTTCATAATATTGTCTTTTCGAGTGACTGTATATCTGAAGATAACATGCGATATTAAACTTTAGATTCGTTCTCATCACATCGCGTCGCAAAAATTTCTCTCAAGTCTTGAAGTGAGTTTTGGATCTCTCTATTGAACAATTGATATTAGAGCACTGTGAAACCTCATTATCTTATGGAGCTACTATTGTGCGAACTGATTCCTACTAAAGGTCATCTTCCCCGACAGAATATGTGCATACTTTGTTATTCGTTCAACGATTACCTTAATAAGGTTGTTTCGTCTAGTTGGTCGCGATATCGATGGTAGCGTGATTCGATTTCCACTCGGGAACTTCCACTTGGTTAAGTAAACTTGAAGGTTGTTGGTGTTCAACTTTATCTTGCTAACACACTAAAAACTTTTGCACAAATAACTCGTATGTCTATTTTCATACTTCTTCGCCATAATGACTCTTTCAAGTCGTGATACATCTTTATACCTCCCGGATGAGCAATTTAAGACGTACAATGTGTTTCTTCTAATATTCCTTTCCTCGAGCTGATTTTGTCTTTTTGTATACACAATCTTTTATTAAATACTAGGACTCAGTTCGTTTTGGAAAAACTCTCAATATTGTATTAGCGAACTTAAGTCCTTATCTAAAACAGGGAACCATCATTCTCTTGAGCTTATTTTATTATTTCCAGCAGAGTAGGATGAATCTTCAAAGCACAAAACATCGCTCTCATACTGTTCGAGTGAGAAATCACTTTGCTTCTCAAATTCTCAAACTCTTTCTTGAGTTGCTCTTGATTCGTCAACAATCTTACCACATAGTCTGGGACCTTTCAACTTAAGAATTTTTCCACTACGTTAGCCTTTCCAAGATGATAATGAATTGAACAATCATAATCTTTGACGAGTTATAACCACCTTGTTTAACGATACAACTTCTTTTGTGCGAAAATATACTTCAACTCTTATAAGAAATGTATATATATTTCACTTCAATCCATACGAGGATTAGAGGGACTAGTTGCAAGTCAACTTCCTCTTGAGTTTCAGAAAAACTATTCTCTTCAACTATGTCATCGGTTTTTCTAACTTAGAAACACCTTCAATGAATCTCCGATAGCAATCCTCGAAACTCAAGAAGTTACGTATCTCTTTAACATTCTATGGTGGACAATTGATTGACCTCTTCAATCTTTGAAGGATTAATTAGGATTCTACAGAGCCATGACAACATGCTCGAAAAATCAAACATGATTTAGCCAATAATCACACTTCGAGATTTTCGCATAAACTTCTCTATGCTCAATGTCTCAAAAGAAAACCTCAAATGTTTCTTGAGTTAAGCCTCTTCTTCGAGTACAACAATATTTCATCAACGAACATGATCACAATCTGTTTAGTTCAGAAAGCTGACTTTGAGATATCAACTCAGTCCTGGTGATATCCCGACCTTAAGTCAATCTACGAGAACAAACTTCCCCTTTTTAATTGATCACAAACATCGTCAATTTTGGGATGGTGGATACTTTTTCTTAAATGTGCGTCGATACAAATCTCTGCAATCGGTGCACCTCCTTCAATATCATTACCATTATCTCTTAGTAAGATACTATTACGATTATCCAATGAAAAGTCAAAATCTATTATGACATCGAAGCACTTCGTTCTAATACGTCAAAACCAACTCTTACGGCCTTACGTGCCATAATTCGCTACTCCATTCTTACATAGGCGATTGGTCTCATTCATTTTACTTGGGGCTTTACTAACCTCCAAAGAGTAACTTACAACGTCACAGGTGCATATTTTACTTGAGCAATATACTTAGTAGATATGAAATCCAAAGTCCAACGCAACACCATAAGTTCAGCAACTTAGTTCTATATAAAGTCTTTATCATCACCGTAGGTTAACCACAAGATATATATATATATATATATATATATATATATATATATATATATATATATATATATATATATATATATATATATATATATATATATATATCATTATTTTTAACCATTTTAAGTTCCTAAGGCCACAATTAACTTAATATTTGTATACATATAATCATATAATTTTTTTTTTTTGTAAATCATGCATCATGTAACTATTTTTTTTTTTTTTTGAAACATATAAATCATATTTTTGCAATAAATTGCGCACATCTTGACATAATAATCATGAACTTGAACTTGAACATAAATAAAGTGCGCAATTTAAGCAACATAAAATTTTCCCTTGGAAACTTGAACATGAAATGCACTTGAAAAATCATGAATTTGAAAACAATAAGCTTGAGTATGCATCTTACTTGAAAAGCTTGAACATGACGTGCAATTTTCTTGAAATATAATGAGACTAACATGCATCTTAATTGAAAAACATGAACTTGATATGCATTTTTTTTTTAAATCATGAACATAATATGCATGCGACCTCAGAATCATGAATCTAGACATGCAATTTAAATGAAAACTCATGAATGTAGAATGCACTTACTTGCGAATTCGGCGCGAGCGGCAGAGGTAGACGATAGTAGCAATTTTCTAAAAAAAAAATTTATTGGTCCGTAAAGAGAACCGTAATGCTCTGATACCAAGTTGTAACATCCCATTTTTCATAATATAACTAAAGAGGATTTTACTTAATTTTTAAAAGAAATTGAAGTATTTAAAATAATAAAATATCAAAAGAACCTTTTTATAAACATAAAGTCAACCCTCAATAGTCAAATTTAAATAAAAATACTTTAAGGCAATATTTTTCAAGAGCGGAAAACGTAATAAAATAAAGTCTATAAAATAAACAGTTGTACTACTATCATCGTCACCATCCTCCACATCGCTCCGAATTCGCTTGACCTGAAAAGATGGGGTTTTAAAAAGGGGTGAGTTATCAACAACTCAGTAGGAATACCAGTTCATAAATTGTACAATACGAAAATAACCGGAATAACTCTCAACTTTATAAACTAACTTGAACTTGATAGACAGTGGGATATACCCAAGGACATGAATTTCCGAACGATTAAACGTTCCTGTCACTTGCTTGCTTGATTTATTACCGTGAACACGTCACACGTCTACGTGAACACGGCCATGAGTTTCGTCGCGCGACTAATATGTGCACATAACATGAATAGAATATAAAGTCCTCGATATCGAACAATTACATGCGTACTGACGCAGGGAAGTAATAACAAACAATTAAAACTCGTTGATTCTGAGAATACCCGAGAATTAAAACATCAAGACTTTCGTTGATTCCTAAGAATACCGAAATCTGATAAAACCTCAACTGAGGAACAAACTTTATTTCATATCAATAATCAACTGTTTAACTAAACAAGAAAAACGACATATAAATAGTACTACTAAAACCCTAATAGAATAAATTAAAATAAATAAAATAATAGTAATAACTTAGAGAGCAAGACACAATCTTTGACTTTTATATCTGTATCATTCTCCCCCTCTAGGAGAAGGTTCGACCTCGAACCTGAAAATCGAGCACGAAGATGTCGGGATCAAATATCAATCGTCGGCAAACCAGAGGGCACGGCGCAAGCGCATCCACACGTTGATGTGGCACAAGGGTAGTGACTGAAAGAATCGACGCAGGAGTAGCAACGTGAGGAAGTAGCGCAAGGGCAGCGGCAACGACGTCAGGATACAGCACAAGGGCAAAGACATGACGATGCATCACGGGGGCAGCAGATTTAGGATGTGGCGTTGGAGCAGTGGTCAGATGAAGCGACGACAATGTAGCATCAGGAATCAACGCCAGGTCGGCGACTTGAGGCAACGACTTGTCGACCCAGATTGGCTCGTCGTCCCAGACCGGCTCGTCATCTTGGATTGGTTCGTCGTCCCAGATCGGCTCGTCGGGCTCGGCGTCCCAGATCGGCTCGTCATCCCAGATCGAGGCCGATTCGTCTTTCGAATCATCGTATGGATCGGGTTCATCAACAAGGGTGCGCTCAAACGCGGGGATCGGTCGGCGTGGAGGTGACGATAGCTTGTTGGAAACAGCAAGGCGGAGCTCCTCGAGATCGACGACGAGGGCTGCGATTTGGCGGCTTAAGGCGGCGACGTCAGCGTCGCGACGGGCTGCGGCCTCAACGGCGGATTCGCGAGCATACTGACGTAGCGGAAGCAAGAAAACAAATATTAAGACTCGTTGATTCTGAGAATACCCGAGAATTAAAACATCAAGACTTTCGTTGATTCCTAAGAATACCGAAATCTGATAAAACCTCAACTGAGGAACAAACTTTATTTCATATCAATAATCAACTGTTTAACTAAACAAGAAAAACGACATATAAATAGTACTACTAAAACCCCAATAGAATAAATTAAAATAAATAAAATAATAGTAATAACTTAGAGAGCAAGACACAATCTTTGACTTTTATATCTGTATCACGTACCATACACTGATATGAATTGTATTTGAAAAGGTTTTAGAAATACCCCTACCTTGACAATGCAGAACTTGACTTGACAATGACGATGCGTGAATGAATGCTCGTGCAATTCTAATCCTCCATATCCATAAATCCTATAATATAGTATAATAGTAGTAACATGAATATATGTATATATATAAACACCCGTATATAATAACAATATATATACTAAGGAATTGGGGTTGGTTTTTAAAAGTGTAACCTGATGAAAGCATGAATATGGGCTCGTAACTTAAAGGGATGGGTTAGGCTAAATATATTTATATAAAATTTAGGCTTTAAAGACAAAATGGAAGTGGGTTTTAATTAAATGCGTTTGGCTTTGAAGGATAATAAGGGCCTAAAGAGTTCACTGATGGACTTGAAAAATGTAATTGGCTAAAAGTGAATAAAGCACTACCGGTCCAGATTAATTGGCCAGCAGTAAATAATTAGAAGAATCGAATTGAGAAATCCCTAATTGAATTTAAAACCCCTTTCTTCTTCTTCTTGACGCATGGATACTAAGAGGGAGAGAGATGTGGACAACACAAAAGAGCTATAGAAAATGGCAAAGACACAATTATATGAAGAAGGGATCAAGATTCAAGACCTCTGTTTGATGATGCGTCGGAGCCTCGACAGTAGGTAAATCCTGACACGGAGACGAACTCTCTGTCCTCATCGGAGGTGGCGTCTTGGCGAGGAGGAGGTGTGACCACGGACGGGATCGGAGAAGGCATCGATCTTCCACTTTATAGGAGGGGACAACAGCACCAAGTAAGAAACGGCAACACTCTGGCGATAAGAGTCGAGGTTCAGCGGCGTGTTCTTATGATAGTGTCCGATCTCGATCTCGGTTGTCTTCAGTCGGAGTTGGCAAGAGATCTTCGATCATTGAATCTCACAGCATCGATGTCGTAAAGAATCGAACGAGCAAGGGTTTCCAATTTGAAGAGCAACACCATCGGCGGCCGTGACAAAGTGGCTTCGACAGGACGTCTCGCACAGTGGCGCAAGGGGGATTCGGGGCCTTCCTTCCGACAAAAGTATCTTGGCATAGAGAAGAAGAGTTAGGCTCGACTGTCGACATCATCTTGGAGGTGGCTCCACTGGTGGGCTTCGTCGGCTTCTCATCGGGCGAAACACTCGAGGACAAGAGATTGGGACCATGGTTCTCGAACGGAGTTCGGGAGAGATGGGTGATCGGAATAAATATAATATTGGGTTATTGAATACAAAGAGTTTGATGGTCGTGGAAAGAGAGGAGATGAGGGTTGGTGGCTGAAGATATAATAATTTCTTTTAGGGTTTGAATGTAAAGTAGGAACATGAATAGTATTTATATATTTCCTAAACGTAGCTAGAGTTTTGTTAGGGATATACCAAATGGTTTAATTAAAATGTAGTCAGCCTAAATAATGTAGACTAAATAATGTATGCTATTTAGTTACATTCTAATTAAACTAATAGCCCAAACATAATAATAATAATAATAATAATAATAATAATAATAATAATAATAATAATAATAATAATAATATACTTATAAAATAGTGTTCACAAGATTATTAGAATTTGAGGATATCTATATGACTTAAATACTAAATGAAATTAATCGTGAATCAAAATGCAAAATATGACTCAACATGAAAATTAACATGAACTTCAAATAATTCAAACTTATGCATAGTATAATTATCTCATATGGTTAATTAATTGGGCCCCAAATTAATTAATTAATATATTTAAATTTTGCGGTTGTTACATCCTACCCTACTTATAAAAATGTCGTCCTCGAAATTCGTTATATACCTCTTGTAAAGGATTCCAAAAAAAAAAAGTGACTTCGTTTCTTGCTCGTGCTCTGTAGTGCATCTTCCCTCGACATGGTGTATCCACGTAACATATATTAAGGACATGTTATTTCTGAATATGTGAATTTTCTTACTAAAAATCATTTCACACTTCTCGTAATAGGGTAACTCATTATGCTTTCGTAAGTGTTCGTGATTGAAACACATGTTCTAACATTTCCCTCATGTTCATAATATTGTCTTTTCGAGTGACTGTATATCTGAAGATAACATGCGATATTAAACTTTAGATTCGTTCTCATCACATCGCGTCGCAAAAATTTCTCTCAAGTCTTGAAGTGAGTTTTGGATCTCTCTATTGAACAATTGATATTAGAGCACTGTGAAACCTCATTATCTTATGGAGCTACTATTGTGCGAACTGATTCCTACTAAAGGTCATCTTCCCCGACAGAATATGTGCATACTTTGTTATTCGTTCAACGATTACCTTAATAAGGTTGTTTCGTCTAGTTGGTCGCGATATCGATGGTAGCGTGATTCGATTTCCACTCGGGAACTTCCACTTGGTTAAGTAAACTTGAAGGTTGTTGGTGTTCAACTTTATCTTGCTAACACACTAAAAACTTTTGCACAAATAACTCGTATGTCTATTTTCATACTTCTTCGCCATAATGACTCTTTCAAGTCGTGATACATCTTTATACCTCCCGGATGAGCAATTTAAGACGTACAATGTGTTTCTTCTAATATTCCTTTCCTCGAGCTGATTTTGTCTTTTTGTATACACAATCTTTTATTAAATACTAGGACTCAGTTCGTTTTGGAAAAACTCTCAATATTGTATTCGCGAACTTAAGTCCTTATCTAAAACAGGGAACCATCATTCTCTTGAGCTTATTTTATTATTTCCAGCAGAGTAGGATGAATCTTCAAAGCACAAAACATCGCTCTCATACTGTTCGAGTGAGAAATCACTTTGCTTCTCAAATTCTCAAACTCTTTCTTGAGTTGCTCTTGATTCGTCAACAATCTTACCACATAGTCTGGGACCTTTCAACTTAAGAATTTTTCCACTACGTTAGCCTTTCCAAGATGATAATGAATTGAACAATCATAATCTTTGACGAGTTATAACCACCTTGTTTAACGATACAACTTCTTTTGTGCGAAAATATACTTCAACTCTTATAAGAAATGTATATATATTTCACTTCAATCCATACGAGGATTAGAGGGACTAGTTGCAAGTCAACTTCCTCTTGAGTTTCAGAAAAACTATTCTCTTCAACTATGTCATCGGTTTTTCTAACTTAGAAACACCTTCAATGAATCTCCGATAGCAATCCTCGAAACTCAAGAAGTTACGTATCTCTTTAACATTCTATGGTGGACAATTGATTGACCTCTTCAATCTTTGAAGGATTAATTAGGATTCTACAGAGCCATGACAACATGCTCGAAAAATCAAACATGATTTAGCCAATAATCACACTTCGAGATTTTCGCATAAACTTCTCTATGCTCAATGTCTCAAAAGAAAACCTCAAATGTTTCTTGAGTTAAGCCTCTTCTTCGAGTACAACAATATTTCATCAACGAACATGATCACAATCTGTTTAGTTCAGAAAGCTGACTTTGAGATATCAACTCAGTCCTGGTGATATCCCGACCTTAAGTCAATCTACGAGAACAAACTTCCCCTTTTTAATTGATCACAAACATCGTCAATTTTGGGATGGTGGATACTTTTTCTTAAATGTGCGTCGATACAAATCTCTGCAATCGGTGCACCTCCTTCAATATCATTACCATTATCTCTTAGTAAGATACTATTACGATTATCCAATGAAAAGTCAAAATCTATTATGACATCGAAGCACTTCGTTCTAATACGTCAAAACCAACTCTTACGGCCTTACGTGCCATAATTCGCTACTCCATTCTTACATAGGCGATTGGTCTCATTCATTTTACTTGGGGCTTTACTAACCTCCAAAGAGTAACTTACAACGTCACAGGTGCATATTTTACTTGAGCAATATACTTAGTAGATATGAAATCCAAAGTCCAACGCAACACCATAAGTTCAGCAACTTAGTTCTATATAAAGTCTTTATCATCACCGTAGGTTAACCACAAGATATATATATATATATATATATATATATATATATATATATATATATATATATATATATATATATATATCATTATTTTTAACCATTTTAAGTTCCTAAGGCCACAATTAACTTAATATTTGTATACATATAATCATATAATTTTTTTTTTTTGTAAATCATGCATCATGTAACTATTTTTTTTTTTTTTTGAAACATATAAATCATATTTTTGCAATAAATTGCGCACATCTTGACATAATAATCATGAACTTGAACTTGAACATAAATAAAGTGCGCAATTTAAGCAACATAAAATTTTCCCTTGGAAACTTGAACATGCAATGCACTTGAAAAATCATGAATTTGAAAACAATAAGCTTGAGTATGCATCTTACTTGAAAAGCTTGAACATGACGTGCAATTTTCTTGAAATATAATGAGACTAACATGCATCTTAATTGAAAAACATGAACTTGATATGCATTTTTTTTTTAAATCATGAACATAATATGCATGCGACCTCAGAATCATGAATCTAGACATGCAATTTAAATGAAAACTCATGAATGTAGAATGCACTTACTTGCGAATTCGGCGCGAGCGGCAGAGGTAGACGATAGTAGCAATTTTCTAAAAAAAAAATTTATTGGTCCGTAAAGAGAACCGTAATGCTCTGATACCAAGTTGTAACATCCCATTTTTCATAATATAACTAAAGAGGATTTTACTTAATTTTTAAAAGAAATTGAAGTATTTAAAATAATAAAATATCAAAAGAACCTTTTTATAAACATAAAGTCAACCCTCAATAGTCAAATTTAAATAAAAATACTTTAAGGCAATATTTTTCAAGAGCGGAAAACGTAATAAAATAAAGTCTATAAAATAAACAGTTGTACTACTATCATCGTCACCATCCTCCACATCGCTCCGAATTCGCTTGACCTGAAAAGATGGGGTTTTAAAAAGGGGTGAGTTATCAACAACTCAGTAGGAATACCAGTTCATAAATTGTACAATACGAAAATAACCGGAATAACTCTCAACTTTATAAACTAACTTGAACTTGATAGACAGTGGGATATACCCAAGGACATGAATTTCCGAACGATTAAACGTTCCTGTCACTTGCTTGCTTGATTTATTACCGTGAACACGTCACACGTCTACGTGAACACGGCCATGAGTTTCGTCGCGCGACTAATATGTGCACATAACATGAATAGAATATAAAGTCCTCGATATCGAACAATTACATGCGTACTGACGCAGGGAAGTAATAACAAACAATTAAAACTCGTTGATTCTGAGAATACCCGAGAATTAAAACATCAAGACTTTCGTTGATTCCTAAGAATACCGAAATCTGATAAAACCTCAACTGAGGAACAAACTTTATTTCATATCAATAATCAACTGTTTAACTAAACAAGAAAAACGACATATAAATAGTACTACTAAAACCCTAATAGAATAAATTAAAATAAATAAAATAATAGTAATAACTTAGAGAGCAAGACACAATCTTTGACTTTTATATCTGTATCATTCTCCCCCTCTAGGAGAAGGTTCGACCTCGAACCTGAAAATCGAGCACGAAGATGTCGGGATCAAATATCAATCGTCGGCAAACCAGAGGGCACGGCGCAAGCGCATCCACACGTTGATGTGGCACAAGGGTAGTGACTGAAAGAATCGACGCAGGAGTAGCAACGTGAGGAAGTAGCGCAAGGGCAGCGGCAACGACGTCAGGATACAGCACAAGGGCAAAGACATGACGATGCATCACGGGGGCAGCAGATTTAGGATGTGGCGTTGGAGCAGTGGTCAGATGAAGCGACGACAATGTAGCATCAGGAATCAACGCCAGGTCGGCGACTTGAGGCAACGACTTGTCGACCCAGATTGGCTCGTCGTCCCAGACCGGCTCGTCATCTTGGATTGGTTCGTCGTCCCAGATCGGCTCGTCGGGCTCGGCGTCCCAGATCGGCTCGTCATCCCAGATCGAGGCCGATTCGTCTTTCGAATCATCGTATGGATCGGGTTCATCAACAAGGGTGCGCTCAAACGCGGGGATCGGTCGGCGTGGAGGTGACGATAGCTTGTTGGAAACAGCAAGGCGGAGCTCCTCGAGATCGACGGCGAGGGCTGCGATTTGGCGGCTTAAGGCGGCGACGTCAGCGTCGCGACGGGCTGCGGCCTCAACGGCGGATTCGCGAGCATACTGACGTAGCGGAAGCAAGAAAACAAATATTAAGACTCGTTGATTCTGAGAATACCCGAGAATTAAAACATCAAGACTTTCGTTGATTCCTAAGAATACCGAAATCTGATAAAACCTCAACTGAGGAACAAACTTTATTCAATATCAATAATCAACTGTTTAACTAAACAAGAAAAACGACATATAAATAGTACTACTAAAACCCCAATAGAATAAATTAAAATAAATAAAATAATAGTAATAACTTAGAGAGCAAGACACAATCTTTGACTTTTATATGTGTATCACGTACCATACACTGATATGAATTGTATTTGAAAAGGTTTTAGAAATACCCCTACCTTGACAATGCAGAACTTGACTTGACAATGACGATGCGTGAATGAATGCTCGTGCAATTCTAATCCTCCATATCCATAAATCCTATAATATAGTATAATAGTAGTAACATGAATATATGTATATATATAAACACCCGTATATAATAACAATATATATACTAAGGAATTGGGGTTGGTTTTTAAAAGTGTAACCTGATGAAAGCATGAATATGGGCTCGTAACTTAAAGGGATGGGTTAGGCTAAATATATTTATATAAAATTTAGGCTTTAAAGACAAAATGGAAGTGGGTTTTAATTAAATGCGTTTGGCTTTGAAGGATAATAAGGGCCTAAAGAGTTCACTGATGGACTTGAAAAATGTAATTGGCTAAAAGTGAATAAAGCACTACCGGTCCAGATTAATTGGCCAGCAGTAAATAATTAGAAGAATCGAATTGAGAAATCCCTAATTGAATTTAAAACCCCTTTCTTCTTCTTCTTGACGCATGGATACTAAGAGGAGAGAGATGTGGACAACACAAAAGAGCTATAGAAAATGGCAAAGACACAATTATATGAAGAAGGGATCAAGATTCAAGACCTCTGTTTGATGATGCGTCGGAGCCTCGACAGTAGGTAAATCCTGACACGGAGACGAACTCTCTGTCCTCATCGGAGGTGGCGTCTTGGCGAGGAGGAGGTGTGACCACGGACGGGATCGGAGAAGGCATCGATCTTCCACTTTATAGGAGGGGACAACAGCACCAAGTAAGAAACGGCAACACTCTGGCGATAAGAGTCGAGGTTCAGCGGCGTGTTCTTATGATAGTGTCCGATCTCGATCTCGGTTGTCTTCAGTCGGAGTTGGCAAGAGATCTTCGATCATTGAATCTCACAGCATCGATGTCGTAAAGAATCGAACGAGCAAGGGTTTCCAATTTGAAGAGCAACACCATCGGCGGCCGTGACAAAGTGGCTTCGACAGGACGTCTCGCACAGTGGCGCAAGGGGGATTCGGGGCCTTCCTTCCGACAAAAGTATCTTGGCATAGAGAAGAAGAGTTAGGCTCGACTGTCGACATCATCTTGGAGGTGGCTCCACTGGTGGGCTTCGTCGGCTTCTCATCGGGCGAAACACTCGAGGACAAGAGATTGGGACCATGGTTCTCGAACGGAGTTCGGGAGAGATGGGTGATCGGAATAAATATAATATTGGGTTATTGAATACAAAGAGTTTGATGGTCGTGGAAAGAGAGGAGATGAGGGTTGGTGGCTGAAGATATAATAATTTCTTTTAGGGTTTGAATGTAAAGTAGGAACATGAATAGTATTTATATATTTCCTAAACGTAGCTAGAGTTTTGTTAGGGATATACCAAATGGTTTAATTAAAATGTAGTCAGACTAAATAATGTAGACTAAATAATGTATGCTATTTAGTTACATTCTAATTAAACTAATAGCCCAAACATAATAATAATAATAATAATAATAATAATAATAATAATAATAATAATAATAATAATATACTTATAAAATAGTGTTCACAAGATTATTAGAATTTGAGGATATCTATATGACTTAAATACTAAATGAAATTAATCGTGAATCAAAATGCAAAATATGACTCAACATGAAAATTAACATGAACTTCAAATAATTCAAACTTATGCATAGTATAATTATCTCATATGGTTAATTAATTGGGCTCCAAATTAATTAATTAATATATTTAAATTTTGCGGTTGTTACATTATTCCTTTTACAATTAAGTACGAAATATATACTATTTAGAATCCCTATATTATCTTTAAATAAAAGATTTAGATATATACTAAATAATTGTGTATATATCTTTTACCATATATATTGAAAAAATACTTAGCACCCGGTCCCTTATAAAAAGTCGTAGAGAGTCTTAATTTTTATATCGCAACGTCCATCATTAAGAAACATGGCGAGTGAATTCGAATCATCCCACCCATACACTCCTCTTTCTGCAATAAGTAAAAATAGAATTGATTGGAATATTCGCGTTCGAGTTTGTAGAAAGTGGCGGACTACTGCAGTCGGCAAGATACAAGAAACCCTTGAGTTCTGATTTATGGATAAAGATGTAAGTCAAAATATTTATCCTTACTTTAATTTTATAACTTGTGTGTAGATTATTCATTAGTATTATATAGCTATAAATGTGATTTCGATAATATCATATATTTACAAATTAATAATCAATGATAAATTTTTATTTGTCGTTTTTTAAGGGTACCAGAATTCAAGCTACGGCCAGAAAATGGCTTATGGAACTATTTGAACACAACACCAATGAAGGTGATCTGATATCCGTGAGGCAATTTTCTGTTTCTGAACGACAAAAGAATTTTGCAATAGCGGACCATTCCTACAGAATCTATCTACAGAGGAACACTTTGATTGCTCCTGTTGTTTATCCTAGATTTCCAAAATCGGTTTTCGATTTCAAGAGTTTCACTCATATCAAAAACAATATCCCCAATGACGAAGGACCTCTTTTTGGTATTATCTTACCTAATTTCTATTTTTTATAGAAATTGTTAATAGATATTGTTATCGATAAATTATCGTGTTTTGTTTTTAATGTTCTATGACTAAATTTATTTCAAGACGTTATCGGGCGTGTTATTGACGTTAATGACTCTAAGATGAAAGATGACCCTTCTATTATTGGCGCAAAGAGTATCCAACTTTTTCTTGAAGATTTGGAGTAAGTTTGATCAATTTTGTAATTATAATTTATTTTATATATGATTGTTTAGAAAGTGACTAAAAAATATATTTTGTGATGCAGACAAAATACCATATATTGTACGCTTTGGGAGTCGTATTGCCATGAGCTGAGAGATTTTTTCGAACGAGCGCGTGAAAAAAATCTTCTCGATGACAACTGTATCGTTGTTCAGATGTGTCGTCGTAAAACATTTCGACGTAAAAATTTATAGTACATGTTTATGTTACTCTTACATTTTATACTTATTTATTTATATCATCATGACCTTTAACTTTTTTATTTGTTAATGTAAAAAATAAATTACAGATTTGGTTTCTGTCACAAACACTTACCATGCTACAAAAGTCATTGTCGATCGGAATCTTGATGAGATTGTTGAGTTCTCGGCCAAGTAATGTTCATCTGAACTCTAAAATGTTAACAACAAACTTTAAATAAATTTGCACATAAATTACGTAACTTTTCCATGACTCATTTTATTCTTGCAGGTTACCCTTAAATGACAACAGCTCTAGATCCTTTGATGGTTCGTTGATGTCCGATTCCTCTTTTGTTAGCATTAAAGATGAGTTGCAAAATTCTGCTACTGTTTTTCTGAGTTTGAAAGATCTCAAATCTACCAACGTGGTGAGTACTTTGTAATTTATTTTATGTTTTTATATTAATTTAGTGTCTATAATTTCAGATTATATAGATTTATAAACATGAATACTAACTTCCAATTTTCATTAACACTCGATTTCATCACAAACACATGTGTAGGTCGGTAAATATTGGATAGTTGCTTCAATATCTGAAATTTTGTACGAAAGGGGATGGTGCTACACCGGATGTAGTAGGTGCAAGAAGAAGGTTATCGAGCAAGAATCCAAAATGTATTGTGAAACGTGTGCTGATTATGTCATTGTTGTTTCGAAATACAAGGTTCATGTGAAGGTTGTTGATGGTACGTATAATGTTGTTTTACTCCTTTGGAATGACACTATCACCAACCTGATCGGTAAAACAGCGGGTGAAACATTATCCGAACTTATCCAGGTAATAACATATATTTTAGATTATACCTTTTTCTGAACTCGACTATTAATTAATATATGAATTCCAATATGAAATGTCTTTTTATTTAACACGAATACATTACTGAAATAGGATTCAAGTGCTGATGCGGATGTGGAAGGATCCTTCAAGGATTCTTTTAAGCTTCCCGTTCCGCAATCATTGGATGACCTAATTGGACGAGAGTTAATGTTCAAAGTGAGCTCTGAGGCGATGCAAATCGAGGGTAGAGAGAAAGAGTTTGTGGTGGATAAATATTCTGATGATGATGATCTTATTAAATCTCACAGGAAAACTGATCACAAAATATTGGGATTTCCATTGATGTCCTACAAAGATTTAGTTGAGGATAATGCATTCGATATTGAAAGAAATTTGGATAAGAATTTTGATGAAGACTTCAAATCACCAGAAATTCAGAAGGCTTGCAAGAGAGTTTTGGATATGAGGTCTGACGAAGATGATCCTATTGACGGACAGGGATCCATTTCTTCAAAGTTAAAGTCTGATTAAAGATCTTCATTTGAATACTATTTATTTATCATAATTTTTGTTTTTCACTAATAAATTTGAATCATTGTATTTTTCTTTGGGATTATTTTTATTTTCTTTAAATTTTATTTTGTTACATTTCATTTTTAATCATTTGATTTTGTTATTTGAAACATTTTATTTATTCATTGTTTTCCGTGTTACATTCTATATATTCTATTTAAAGATCTAAAATTTCTTATATTTTAACATGCAATAATAAAATAAAACTATTTTTGATATATTATTGTAACTTACGTGAAAGTTAAGTTATTTTAAAAAAATCTATACATATTTAACAAATATAAATAAATAATTTAATATTAATTATTATATATATGATGCATAACATATGGTATATAATAATATATAAAACATTTCCAAAAAAATAAGAAATAACGGTTCTGATTTTTAGGAATTGTGTTTAATTATTGGTTATGTATTTCTGTTCCCGTATATTGTTTTCCTTAAATTGTGATGATCGTTGTTATCCAATAATATATTTTCAATCTTTTCCAAATTAATTACTTATCTCTAGCTATATACTAAACGCTTTATTTCTCCCGTGTTCGTTCATTCAATTGGAGTAAAATTATGAATGTTATTCTTTTTGTAGATGTCTTAACGACACTTCTCATATTCCAATTTTCAACAATTGTGTAAGTGATTTATATATTTGTTCTGTTCTAAACGTGCTTATAAATTGCTTATGTTATAGGCAATAACTAATTTCTTATATTCTTGATTTTGTTATTCGCAATCTGAAATATTCGTGTTAGGAAGAATCTCATTTGATTCTTCTGGGTGATAACAATGTCGTCGAACAAAAATACAAGGAGCACAGGTAATAATATTTTTCCATACACTTTTTGTTGTACAATTGATTTCGCTATTTTGATGCACCTTTTCGATATATATGTCTTTTTATATTCGTTTTTCATATACAGATAAAGGAAAAGGCAAATGCACCTCACCGGTTGGAAATACGGAAAAGAGGACCGGTAATGATTACAGTAATTATTTCATACAAGCATATTTTGTTTAAAATGTTTTATAATGAAATATGTTTAGTTAATACATATTCACTGTCAATTCTAATTGCTTTTGAATTCTCAGATGCGTTTGTGTTGGAGTCTTATACTAACAATGTCAGCGCCGTAAAAAAGAAAGTTAATAGAGGCATCGTAATTTCACCCGAAGCACAATCCGCATCAAGTAATTTTTTTTCTGTATCTTATTGATATATTCGTATTTTCCTGTATAGCACTACCTTCTCAAATGTTATGCAGTAGGTAAGCTTCCAACGACCAATATTACGACTAATGCGGAATATATATCTCCGTATCAAAGTTCGTGTGTCACCGATCAGCGCGGCAACAAACGAAAAGTCTTTGCCAGTGTTGTTGATACTACGAAAAGAAATAAACACGGAATGCCATTGAGGGACACGACAAACGGTTAGTTTTTTGTACACTCGATCTTAGACATCTAATAATTAAATAATATATATTTTCAGTTCATTTACTAATTCAATATGTTTTTGCAATTATTATATCATTAATGATAATATGAGGGCCTGGGTGTTTAACTTGGCAGATCCTTTTGTGTTGGAGTCTTATACGAATAATATTAGCGCCGTCAATAACAATGTTGATGGAGGCAATTTTTTTTTCACCCCAGGGAGTGTCCGGCTCATGTAATATCCGTTATGTATCTTATTACTATATTTATATTAAAAAGTGAATTTATTACGTTGACAACTTTCATGCAGTTGTTCGAGTTCCAACGATCAATAATTTTACGGCTGCGGACAATATATCTCCTTATCAAATATCGTGTCTCACTGAACAGCGCAACAACAAACACATAATTAGTGGTAGTGACGTCCATACTAACAGCATGCCATTGAGGGACATAACAAACGGTTCGCTTTTTATATTCAGTGTTGTTTTAAGTTATTTAGATCATATTTGTTCTTACTTTATTTATATAAAATAATCCTTTAATATTTTTTTTTAGCTTAATAGTGACAACTCCCAGTCCCGCTGTGTATCGTACAAATATTCCAACTTTTCCTATTTTGGAGTCAAGTGTTATACATGCTAACAGAAATAAAGAAAATATAATTACTCAAGCTGCGCGCAATTTGGATGTTGATTTCTCATCCGTTCAATCAACTGGTATTTTACTTATTAATTCTTTATATAGGTTTGGTTATCATCTTATTATTGATGTTATCTCATATATTTTGTTTGCACGTATAATTAATGGAATTATTTTGGTTGATGTAAATTTCAGCACCGGTGGTACAAAATGACCGTATTGCGAATGTTACAAATCTCGCAAATCGTGTAAATGAGGGGTCGTCAAATGTTGCCAAACCACCCGAGAAGATATTAAATACATTTGTTGCCATCGATCCAAAAAATAAAATCCTTCCAAAATCCACGGTAAGAAGTACACATGTACGATGCTACGCATATTTAATTGATATTTATAAAAAATACTATGTTATTTGAGACATATTACTTGAACGGAAGTAATATTTATTTATAACTTCAACTTTTCAATACAAGGTTACCATGATATCGGTGATCCGGAGTGGACATGTAAACACTGTAAAGCTGTATTTTGGTTAGACGAAAGACTCGAAAAGGCCCGTAATCCACGAGGAAATCCTTTGTTTAATCTTTGTTGCATGCATGGTTGGTTTATCTCTTAATCTTATATTTTCGTCAAAATCTAAAACAATTAGCTCATTTTTTAGATAGTTTATTGATCTGATATTATTTAACGTTTTAATTTTCGACAGGAAAAATTAAATTAGCTGCTATGCAAGATCCGCCTGCCGACTACAAAAAATTATTATACGGGACCGACAAAATCAGTAAAAAAATTCCAAACATCGATGAGATTCTACAATACGATTTTTTCCTTTACTTCTATGGGCGGGAAAGTTGATAATTCTTATAATACCGGAAGTTCGCCGCCAAACTACAGGATATATGGAGAGAACTTTCATCGCATTGGGTGTTTGATGCCAGATGATGATCAAAAACCAATGTTTGCTCAGTTATACATCTACGATACGGAAAAATGAAGTAAAACATCGATTAAAAATGATGAGGTCAGCCAACTCTTTTATGGAACTTAATTTTTTCGTTTGTGTATAATAAATCACTCTTGATTCATTGTTGTTTGTACAGAAAAGAACCGGAACCGGTCGACGAAGAAGACAACGAAGATACTGATAGTGCGAATTCTCAAATAGTTACATCTCTAAAAAAAATTTTAGATGATAACAACTTACTGGTGAGTTGTTTTCGTTCTTCCGGAGAAACGATTAAAAAGGATAAAACAACTGATATCAAGTTGAGATTAATTTCTAAACGTCAAAGTGATGGACGCACGCATAATTTGCCCCAAGCAAGTGAAGTTGCTGCATTGATAGTTGGAGACGTTGAGAATCTTAAAGACCGGAGAGATATAATTGTTACACATAAAGATGGAAAGTTGAAACGCATAAATGAATTGCACACATCTTATTTGCCTCTCCAATATCCCTTGCTATTTTTATTCGGAGAAGACGGTTTTAGAGATGACGTTGTTCACTGCCAAACTGATAGGAGCAATGAGCAGACAGAAAAATTTGTTACCATGAGAGAATACTTTGCGTACAGACTCATGGAGAGGTGCAACGAGTCTCCTCACTTATTATTCAGTCGTCGTTTGTTGCAGCAATTTATTGTCGACGCCTATACTATGGTTGAATCTTACAGAATTGCTTATATGAAACATCATCAACAAGATTTTCGGTGCGACTCTTACTCTGCGCTAGATGATGCGTTAAATCTTTGAGAAGTGAACGCCGCCAATACTGGCAAGAGAATAATTTTGCCTTCTACTTTTGTTGGAGGCGCGCGCTTCATGATATAGAACTATCACGATGCTATGTCTATATGCAAATGGGTTGGATATCCGAATTTGTTCATCACTTTCACGTGCAATTCTAATTGGGATGAAATAACAAGATACGTTAAAAAAAGAGGTCTCACTGCCGCCGACCGACCAGATATTGTTTCTCGGGTTTTCCACGCTAAGCTAGATAATTTGTTGAGAGAAATTCGATTTGACAAGATTTTTGGAGAAACCAGCGCAGGTAATATGTTTTTATATTATGTTGCAATATATGAAATTAATTTATTAACAGAAAAGAATATTAATTCAATAGTTTATGTTTTTTACGATCAATTGATTAATGTTATCCAATTATGCTGTTTTACAGTTATATACACGGTGGAGTTCCAGAAACGTGGCTTGCCGCATGCGCACATTCTCCTTTTTCTCAAGGGTATTCCCGAGAACATGAGTGCTAACGTTGTAGACGGAATAATAAAGGCCGCGATTCCTGATGAGAATGACGACAAGGCATATTACGAAGCAGTTAAACAACACATGCTTCACGGCCCTTGCGGAGTTGCCAATATGAAATCACCTTGCATGGTCGGAAATAAATGCACCAAGCATTTTCCCAAGAAGTTTGCTAGCAGAACTTCTGTAGATAATGATGGTTTCGTCGTGTACAGACGAAGGGATCTAGGTCGATACGTCAATAAAAATGGCATCGATCTTGACAATAGGTTTTTTTTTGTTTTTATCTCCATCTATTATACTACAGGTTTAATTCATATGTAATTTAAATATTAAATGTGATATATTACACATTTCAATATATATTTTGAAATAGAGAGAGAGAGAATCATATATATATTTAAATATATACATTCTTAATATATCTACATTCGTAATACAGGTTTGTCGTTCCCCACAACCCTACACTGCTTAAAAAGTATGGCGCTCATGTTAACGTCGAATGGTGCAACCGATCACGCTCCATCAAATATTTGTTTAAATACGTCCACAAAGGGAATGATCGCACAACGGCTGTATTTTATCAGTCTTACGTTCCGAGTCAGGGAACAAAAGTTATTGATGAAATCAAACAGTACTTTGACTGTAGGTACATATCTGCTTCCGAAGCTGCATGGAGGTTGTTTGCATACGAAATGCATTTCAGAGAACCGAACGTCATTAGACTTGGTTACCATTGTCACAACGAACAGAATATTACGTTTAGAGCCCAAGATTCTACAAGGAAAGTGTTGTCCAAGACTTCTTCTAAAGAAACAATGTTCACAGCTTGGCTCGACGCCAATTCTAAATATCCTGAAGCGAGGAGCTTGACTTATGCTGAATTTCCTCAAAAATTCGTATGGAATGAACAACAAATGGAATGGCGACCGAGGCAACGAGGAATAGCTCTGGGAAGATTAGCTTATATGTATCCAGGAGCCGGAGAGCGGTACTATTTGAGAATTCTTCTGAATATCGTTTGTGGATGCACATCTTTCAATGATGTTAAATCGTACGATGGAAAGACGTATGCTACCTTTAAAGAAGCCTGTTATGCACGTGGTTTGCTGGATGACGATAAAGAATACATCGATGCACTAAAAGAGGCTTCAAAGTGGGATACATATTTCATGTTGCGAGCTCTTTTCGTCAACATGCTGACATGTTCAGCATTGACCAGCCCAGACAAAGTTTGGGAAGAATGCAAAGATGAGTTGTCGGTTGACGTGCTGAAAATATATAGTAACACCGTCAATAATCAAGGTATTTTTATATGTAAATTGTTGTATATATTAATATTATTATTTCAATTATTTTATTTGCTATTTTTTCAATATTTGGTCAGATTTTTTAATATTTATGCATGTTTCTTATTTAGTTAGGATACACGCGTTTTTGTTATTTAATTTGACTTCTTAATATAGAGTTTGCATTTTAATTATATCCTGCAATAGTTTTGGATTAAGATTGTAAATTATTGACGTGTTTTGTTTCATATTAATCTCAGATGTAACTCTCTCGCAAGATGAAATTTATAATTTGTGCTTGCAATTCATTGAAGAGATGATGAAGCGCTAAGGACAAACGCTGAAAGATATTCCAAATATGCCTTATCCAGAATTTATTGACCTTACGGTTGGACAAAACAGCCTCTTAGCTGCCGAGCTTGCCTATGACAGAAATGCTCTCCGAGTTGAGTACGATCATTTGGTGTCCATGTTGAATGAGGATCAGCTGAAGGCTTATAAGACGATCGTTCGAACTCTCGACGATCCAAATGGACAGGTTTTCTTTTTGTATGGTTATGGTGGAACCGGTAAGACTTTTGTTTGGAGAACTCTGTCTGCAGCTGTTCGAGCTAGAGGCGACATTGTTCTGAATGTCGCATCGAGTGGTATAGCTTCTCTACTTTTACCTGGAGGTAGAACGGCCCATTCCAGGTTAAAGATTCCCATATCGTTACACGAAAGCTCTACGTGTAATATCAAGAAGCAAACAGATCTGGGAAAATTGATTATTAAGACGAAACTTATTATATGGGACGAGGCTCCCATGATGCATAGGTATGAACGATTAATATTATGTGCATTTGTTTATGGTTGTCTTATATTTATGTGTTTACAAATTAATTTTAAGTTCAATATGGTCAGATTTTAACATTTTGTTGTTTTCCTATTTTCTAGGAATTGTTTTGAAGCACTCGATCGTACTATGCGTGATATCATGAGCTCACATCGACCTGAAGCCGAGCATTTGCCTTTCGGAGGCAAGGTTGTTGTTTTCGGAGGAGATTTTCGTCAAATTTTGCCGGTTATTCCTAAAGGTACGAGGCAGGATATTGTTCACGCCACTATTAATTCTTCCAATATATGGACAGATTGCAAAGTTTTGCGGTTGACCAAGAACATGAGGTTGCAAAATATCGGGGATCCAAATGATGGTCGTAGGTGATGGAAATCGACTACCCGGGATGCGTTCGTTCGATTGCTCGAACATCCGAACGATCCCAGTCGACCTTCAGGTCCGTTACTCCGTTCGCTTACCCAGCCCGTGCCCCGATTCACGCCCAGCCATTGCCCCAAAGGACAACCGCGCGAGCCGGAGCGGGCTGCCAGAAAAACAGCGAAACGGCGGTCGCCGTTTGTCCGCGAACAGCAACGCGGCGTTGCTGTTCTGGGCTCGTTTCCGGGTCATTTTTCCTCTTCCGACTACCGATCCGGAGGTCCTAGAACCCCCAGTAATCGAGGAATGCGATCCACGATACCCGGAACCCGATCTTACGTTCAAAGTATGATCAACGAAATATGAGATCGAATAAATTTCGGAAAAGGGAATCGATCTCATACCTTCTTGGTCGATTGTTGAGACCTTAGAGATTGCTAGTGTATGACTCTTCCCGACTCCAGACGTTGTGTGGGCAACGATCTACTGGGTTCGTCCTTGTCTGCACTCTCCTTCTCAAACCACCGTATTGTTTATTCTCTATGTGAGAATAAAAATATATTTGCGTTAACCTTATTACTTTTACAGAGAAAAATATATTTGCGTTAACGCAATTATTTTTCTCAGCAAAAGTAAATGTTGCGGCGAATTGTTGGTCTAGGAGAGGGCAAGGGGGGGGGGGGTTTAAATAGAGTTACACTAGGGACCTCTTAGGTAAATTAATTCAAGGCTAAAATGCAATATTAATTAACTTGGAGTCCTTAAAAAGAAAACCTTAATTAATTACATTTTTAATTATTATTAATTCCACTAAATAATAATAATTGAATTCCCGAAATTAATTTAATATTATTTCAACAATAATAATTCCGCCGAAATTACATATACGAC
Organism: Euphrasia confusa; assembly: GCA_954870475.1. Classification (NCBI taxonomy): domain Eukaryota; kingdom Viridiplantae; phylum Streptophyta; class Magnoliopsida; order Lamiales; family Orobanchaceae; genus Euphrasia; species Euphrasia confusa. The sequence goes on from OX940958.1 coordinate 16,430,659, forward strand.
TTTCCCCGTGTTTAAGATATCGTATGTCCACGAATTAATTTTATTACTAATAATTAAATTAATTCGTTTCTTATTATCCGAGACTAGTACCACTCATCATTATTATCATGTGGAACAAATCCACCTGCAGGGTTTACATGATAAACTTTATGAGCTCATCTCGGGGACATCATCAACCCGATAAACGGGACACGGTTTCCTGTCTATAATCTATAGCATGTCGTGCGTACAATTATGATTCCCAATTTACCGAGTATCTCGACTAATCAATTAGTCTCACTCACTGGCAAGTTAAAGAACCGAGAATTGGACACACGCACCTATAATTATATAGGGATTAGGAATTCGTATATCCGTAATTTCTGAGGTCTAGTTCGATTACTTCGATTAGTATAAATCGAACGCCCTCCCGTGGTCCTTCTCAATACACCAAGTGTACGAGTGTAACATAATAGTCAAGACCAACTATTACCCAGTCACACTACGACGTACCGATGGATTGTCCCTATCCATCTAAGTCGTGAGCTTCTGTTCGATAGTATACGAGTAACCGACAGTATGATCTTCCGCGTGTCTCCTCACGCCATACTGTCTCCAACGTATATATCTAGGACTATTGCATTTAAGTACATGATAGACAAAATGCCGACAGTTTGATTTAATAGATAATGAAAAACACAGATAAGGAGTTCCATATTGTCACTAAACTAGACATTTAGAATATAACTCCATCAATCTCCCACTAATACTAAAAGTCTAGTTTCCCTCTACCATACATCCGATACCCATCCCCTTCACGTGTCTCTTGAACGCTTCCGCTGGAAGTGCCTTCGTAAAGGGGTCTGCCAGGTTATCCGCTGATGCAATCTTGGTGACAACCGCATCGCCTCTCCTGAATATGTCTCTAATCAGGTGGTACTTGCGATCTATGTGTTTACTCGCATTGTGGGCTCGTGGTTCCTTTGCATTTGCCACTGCACCGCTATTGTCACAATAAATTGTGATAGCTCTAGGCATTTTAGGAACCACATCTAAGTCCATAAGGAAGTTCCGGAGCCACACCGATTCTTTAGCTGCCTCAGAGGCTGCTACATATTCGGCTTCCATGGTAGAGTCCGAAATGCATTTCTGCTTAACACTTTTCCATGAGACTGCTCCACCTCCCAATGTGAACACATAGCCTGATGTAGACTTTCGCTGATCCTTATCAGATTGGAAATCCGAGTCTGTGTAACCAATAGGAATCAACTCGGACGCTTTGTAACTCAGAACATAATTCCTAGTCCTTCGCAGGTACTTAAGTATGTTCTTTACAGCAGTCCAGTGACCCTGTCCAGGGTTACTCTGATATCTAGCTACCATGCCAACGGCATAGCAGATATCAGGTCTCGTGCACAACATGGCATACATTAGAATTCCTACTGCCGAAGCATAAGGAACCTTCTTCATGTAATCTATCTCCTTTTGTGTTTTAGGACACATATCTTTAGATAGATGAATTTCATGGCAGAAAGGTTGAGCACCTCTCTTGGAATTCTGCATGTTGAAACGTATCAATATATGAGGCTTGTGACAAGCTTAATGTTCTCTTCTGGCGATCCCTTATAACCTTGATCCCAAGAACATGCCCAACTTGTCCTAAGTCTTTCATATCGAATTGCTTGGACAACCATCCCTTTATGTCCGACAACATCTTCAAATTGTTGCCAATTAGAAGGATGTCGTCTACATAAAGCACGAGAAGCGCCACACTGTTTCCGTCACTTCTCCGGTATACACACGACTCGTCCATGCTTTGAATGAATCCATAAGACTGGATAACCTCATCAAACCGCATGTTCCAAGATCTAGAAGCTTGCTTCAATCCATAAATGGATCGGTTTAGCTTACACACTAGATGCTCTTGGCCTTTCTTGATGAAACCTTCTGGATGTCTCATGTAAATGGTCTCGTCAAGATTCCCATTCAAGAATGTTGTCTTGACGTCCATTTGCCACACCTCATAATCCATATAAGATGCTATAGACAAAAGAATCCGGATCGACTTTAGCATAGCTACCGGCGAAAAAGTTTCCTCATAATCGATCCCTTCTTTCTGAGTATATCCTTTCGCAACAAGCCTAGCCTTGAAGGTTTCCACCTTCCCGTCAGACCCTCTTTTTCTCTTGTACACCCACTTGCAACCAATGGCTTTTACACCTTTGGGCGGTGCTACAAGATTCCAGACCTGATTTGAATCCATTGATTCAATCTCAGATTTCATCGCCTTTTGCCAAGACAAAGCATCTTGATCTTTAAGCGCTTCGTCGTAGGTCCAGGGATCGGTTTCATGTTCTCCAGGTAACAAGTCCGAAGACTCACCTATAAACATGAACCTGTCGGGTTGTCGAACAACCCTCCCACTACGACGACGCTCCGGTGTAACCTCAGTAACTACAGGTGCAGACTGTGGTGGCGTATCACCCGGTTGGGTTGGATCTAAGCCTTGATCGTCCCCTCTCAGTTCGTTTAGTATTATCTCACTCTTGGGCTTGTGGTCCATTATATAATCCTCTTCTAAGAACCGAGCGTTGGTGCTAACAACGATCTTCTGGTCCTTAGGACTATAAAATAGACCACCTTTCGTTCCTCTAGGATATCCTATAAACAACCGAATATCTGAACGAGATTCCAATTTATCAGCCCCATGCTTCAGCACATGTGCTGGACAACCCCAGATCCGAATGTGTTTCAAATTTGGCTTTCGCCCGGTCCACAATTCCGAGGGCGTCTTAGGGACTGATTTAGAAGGAACTAAGTTCAGGATATACGCCGCTGTTTCCAAGGCATATCCCCAGAACGAAACTGGTAGGTCTGAGTAACTCATCATAGATCTTACCATTTCCATAAGAGTCCTATTCCTTCTTTCTGCTACACCATTCTGCTGGGGCGTATATGGTGCAGTCATCTGGGAGTCAATCCCATTCTCTAATAAGTACGCCTTAAACTCTCCCGAGAGGTACTCTCCTCCACGATCAGATCGTAGAGTCTTTATGGTTTTACCATGAAGGTTCTCCACAAGAGCTTTGTACTCCTTGAACTTGTCAAAGCACTCGCTCTTGCGGCGCATCAGGTATATAAAACCATACCTTGAGTAATCATCAGTGAAGGTTACGAAAAATTCATAACCTCCTCTCGCTTGGACAGATAAAGGCCCGCACAAATCAGAGTGAATCAATTCCAGTACTTCCTTGGATTTATACCCTTTATCACTAAAGGGTCGCTTGGTCATTTTTCCTTCCAGGCATGATTCGCAGGTCGGAAAGTCCTCATCTTTCACATCACTGAGTATTCCATCAGTTATCAACCTTTGAATCCTGCCCAAGTTAATATGACCTAGCCTAAGATGCCACAAGTACTTTTGATTCATCCTAGAAGGCTCCTTTCTCTTATTGGTACTAGATGTGTTATATGACTCTACTCGTTGCATCGTGGAATAATCGGGATTCAGTATATATAAGTTGCCTATCAATGTACCAGAACAGATATACTCACCATTCTTTTTGACAATAACAGAACTATCAAAAGAAACAGAATATCCATTCAAAACCAATTTAGAAACCGAAACAAGGTTCTTTCTAAAATTCGGTACATAAAGACAATTATTCAATACCAAAACATTATTATTAAAAGATAAATAAATATCTCCCACTGCAACTGCTGCCACTTTCGTTGCGTTGCCCATGTAGATAGTGATCTCTCCCTCTCTAAGCCACCGGGTTTCCTGGAACCCCTACAAAGAATTGCAGACATGATCAGTGGCTCCCGTATCCACACACCAGGTACCGGTGGATAACACCGCTAAACATGTTTCAGTGACTAAGGAAAAGTTCATACCTCCTTGTCTGAGAGGACAATTAGACTTCCAATGTCCAGACTGCTTGCAACGGAAACACTTGCCCTTGGGCTTGTTCACTCCATTCCGTGGTGCACCATTTCTGGGTCCACTGGGTTTCCGTCCTTGCTTCTTCTTCCTCTTAGTCCCCGGAGGGCCAGGAAGTTTCACAGCCACAAGTGCCTGAGACTTCTTAAAGATTCCCTCTGCCGCCTGGAGTTCAGTCAGGAGCTCCGCCAACGAATATAACCTCTTGTTCATGTTATAGTTCAGGCGGAACTGCTCAAAAAAACTCCTAGGCAGAGACTGGAGCACTATATCGATCTGGGTTTCCCCATCGATAACTCCTCCCATAATCTCTATCTCATTCAGATAGCCAATCATCCTAAGAACGTGATCCCTCACGGGCGTTCCTTCGGACATGGTGGCTGTCATGAGTTGCCTCATAGCATCTTGCCTGGCTGCCCTATCCTGACTACCAAACATCTCCTTGAGGTTAAGCATCATATCATAGGCAGTGGTCATGGCTTCATGCTGATGTTGCAGCACATTTGACATAGAAGCCAAAATGTAGCACCGCGCCATCTGATCAGCCTTGACCCACTTCCGATGAGCTTCCTTTTCCTCAGGAGTGGAGGTATCAATAGGTTCATCAGGACAAACCTCATGGAGTACATATTTGTACTCCTCAGCAGTCAGGACAATGTCCAAGTTTCGTTTCCAATCAACATAGTTTGGACCAGTGAGTTTGTTTTCTTTTAGTATAATGGACAGCGGGTTGAGTGCCATATCTATAAAAGAGACAAATCAAACTGTCAAATTTAATTCGATATTAACTCCCTTAATTAATATCATTAAATTTACCAATCAATCCTAAAATCCCATCAGACTAGCATGCCACGTTCATGTGGACGTATACTAGTCCAAACGATCTTATAACTGGACTTTTACTTCGGTCGTACATCATTACAGCAGTGACTCCGATGGGGAGGATACTGTAAAGCGTACCTAAGTGTATACCATTTCTCAGTACTAAGTTAACCGCTCGGAAACTACACGCCCACCGCAAGCCACGTTAGTGTGGACGTTTACGTTGACATGCGGTCCCTTTACGATTTCCTATAACTGTTGAGCCTCAATTAACCCAAAGTTCCGTTTCCGTCTAGTAAGCCACGATAGTGTGGACGTTTACTAAACAAACAACTTTGTTAATTGAATTCCATTTAATAAATTTCACAATTTCGTTAATCAAAGCTTGATATCTCGTAAGTGAAACTCGAAGTTTCTAACCAGCGATCAATCATGCAATTGAGCCCTATCTCTCACAAAGTGAGGGAGCCAACCAGACAATCGATCTAGTCATCAAATGACTCGAATGTCTCTAATCTGTGTCATCGACATAACCAAGCGCTTTGGCTCCATTCCACTCCCCGGGGTGAGAATGAGTCGAGTTGAAATTAGTCTTTGAAAGACAGATTAGGCATTGCTTTGAAAAACTTAAGTGTTCAATTCTATAAATGGAATTGAATTCGAATTTTGATCCAGTGATATCCGTGTGTCGACTTTATCCGATAGGGAGGATGACACTAAAGCCAACTCGTAAGTGACACACATCACTATCAAAACAGAGAATGGAGACCGCGGGATTGTTTCCAATCCCTCTCCCACTTAGTTTTTACGAAAGGGATAACATACATGCACATAAAATTAAAGCATAATAAAACGCACGTAAACACACAAAAAGCATTTAACGTGGCCCGATTATTATGGCCTTTAAAATTCTTCGATGCACGTCTTCTAGGATCTTCGTCTCGTTGCTCGTCTCGGTCTCGGTCCACCACCGACTCGTCTAAAGACCAAGAGACGAACCCCTCCCACTGGAGTATCGTCCTAGGCCTCGACGAGCGACCCGTGGTGTCCGTCGAACCCCCGCGGCGCTGCTGCCAAGAATCCAGCGAAACGGCGACCGCCGTTTGCCCTTCAGCAGGCTGCGGGTTCGACTTCTCGACCCTTGTTCGTCCGGCCTTCGATCTTCTCTCGATCCACCAAGTAGCAGTAACATTACAAAGGTAAAACATACTACTTCCGGCATCGATCCTATACAAATTGATCGATCCTATACATCCGGATAAACGAAAACCGAAAATAAAACCTAAACGACTCAACCCGTCGTTTTAACTATTACATTCAAGCAACGATAAAAACCAAAGATCTCGACAACCCCGAGAGTTTAACAAACCACAACATACAGTACATAAACATATGACCATAATAATCGGGTTATCCTGCAAAACAAAACTCGCAAACAATACAAAGAACGTACAAAACCGGCTCTGATACCAATTGTTGGAAATCGACTACCTGGGATACGTTCGTTCGATTGCTCGAACATCCGAACGATCCCAGTCGACCTCCAGGTCCGTTACTCCGTTCGCTTACCCAGCCCGTGCCACGATTCACGCCCAGCCATTGCCCCAAAGGACAACCGCGCGAGCCGGAGCGCGCTGCCAGAAAAACAGCGAAACGGCGGTCGCCGTTTGTCCGCGAACAGCAACGCGACGTTGCTGTTCCGGGCTCGTTTCCGGGTCTTTTTTCCTCTTCCGACTACCGATCCGGAGGTCCTAGAACCCCCATTAATCGAGGAATGCGATCCACGATACCCGGAACCCGATCTTACGTTCAAAGTATGATCAACGAAATATGAGATCGAATAAATTGCGGAAAAGGGAATCGATCTCATACCTTCTCGGTCGATTGTTGAGACCTTAGAGATTGCTAGTGTATGACTCTTCCCGACTCCAGACGTTGTGTGGGCAACGATCTACTGGGTTCGTCCTTGTCTGCACTCTCCTTCTCAAACCACCGTATTGTTTATTCTCTATGTGAGAATAAAAATATATTTGCGTTAACCTTATTACTTTTACAGAGAAAAATATATTTGCGTTAACGCAATTATTTTTCTCAGCAAAAGTAAATGTTGCGGCGAATTGTTGGTCTAGGAGAGGGCAGGGGGGGGGGGGGGGTTAAATAGAGTTACACTAGGGACCTCTTAGGTAAATTAATTCAAGGCTAAAATGCAATATTAATTAACTTGGAGTCCTTAAAAAGAAAACCTTAATTAATTACATTTTTAATTATTATTAATTCCACTAAATAATAATAATTGAATTTCCGAAATTAATTTAATATTATTTCAACAATAATAATTCCGCCGAAATTACATATACGACTTTTCCCGTGTTTAAGATATCGTATGTCCACGAATTAATTTTATTACTAATAATTAAATTAATTCGTTTCTTATTATTCGAGACTAGTACCACTCATCCTTATTATCATGTGGAACAAATCCACCTGCAGGGTTTACATGATAAACTTTATGAGCTCATCTCGGGGACATCATCAACCCGATAAACGGGACACGGTTTCCTGTCTATAATCTATAGCATGTCGTGCGTACAATTACGATTCCCAATTTACCGAGTATCTCGACTAATCAATTAGTCTCACTCACTGGCAAGTTAAAGAATCGAGAATTGGACACACGCACCTATAATTATATAGGGATTAGGAATTCGTATATCCGTAATTTCTGAGGTCTAGTTCGATTACTTCGATTAGTATAAATCGAACGCCCTCCCGTGGTCCTGCTCAATACACCAAGTGTACGAGTGTAACATAATAGTCAAGACCAACTATTACCCAGTCACACTACGACGTACCGATGGATTGTCCCTGTCCATCTAAGTCGTGAGCTTCTGTTCGATAGTATACGAGTAACCGACAGTATGATCTTCCGCGTGTCTCCTCACGCCATACTGTCTACAACGTATATATCTAGGACTATTGCATTTAAGTACATGATAGACAAAATGCCGATAGTTTGATTTAATAGATAATGAAAAACACAGATAAGGAGTTCCATATTGTCACTAAACTAGACATTTAGAATATAACTCCATCAGTAGGTTGCGTGAGTTCTCCGATTGGCTGTCTTCTATAGGGGATGGTACTGCTGGCGGCGATAACGATGGGGAAATAGATATAGAGATCCCGAATGAATATTTGATAACGCAATCGGATAATTATATTGAATCGATTGTTGATGCCGCGTACCCATCTTTCCATGAACACATTGGGGATATCAATTATCTAAAAGGACGAGCGATTCTTGCGCCGACACTGGATGACGTTTATGAAATCAATGATTACATGGTTGCAATGCATAATACGGACGAAAGAATTTACCTGAGTTCGGATAGTGTTGTGCCTTCTGAACGCGGAGATAATATGTTTGATCAAATGCATTCGGTTGAGTTCTTAAATACCATCAAGTGTTCCGGACTACCAAACCATGAGTTGAAGTTGAAGGTTGGTATTGTTATAACGTTTTTACTAAAATATAATTATATTTAAATAAAAGAAGGTATGAAATGCTGTTATGAGTAAATATATAGTTATTGATGTATCAATTGTTTCTTAATAGGTTGGGGTGCCCGTTATGCTGTTGCGGAATATGGATGCCTCTGTCGGACTATGCAATGGTACCAGGATGGTTATAACGCAACTCGGTAATTATATTATCCAGGCCAAAGTATTAGGAGGAAATAATTCTGGGGAAATGGTTTTTATTCCTCGAATTGCCCTGACGCCCTCGGATACCAAATTCCCGTTTTCTTTCCAACGAAGACAATTTCCGATTATGATATCATATGCCATGACTATTAATAAGAGCCAAGGTCAGTCGTTGACAAATGTTGCAATATATTTGAAGAAACCAGTATTTACCCACGGTCAATTGTACGTTGCGTTATCTAGAGTAACCAACACGACCGGTTTGAAGCTTCTGCTTTGTGATGAGCGTGGACGTCTTACGAATAGAACAACAAATGTAGTCTATAAAGAAGTATTCCAGAATTTGTAATATCATTCTAATAAATTATTTGTACTATTCACTTATACTTAATCTTAATTTTTTCCATTATCAATATCTACATTTAAAATTAGTTTATGTTAAACATTAAGCTTAAGCAGTTTGTGCACTAATCCGAGTAACAGAAAATTGAATTTAATAAGCGTGCATCGCACGGGCAAGATGACTAGTTTATTAAAATCAATAACATGTTTAAGATTACTTGAAATATTTATAAAAATCAATAACATATAGTATATGATCAAAGTTTATATTCCTTAGATTCATTAATATTTTATTCAATTTGTATGTTAAACACAATTTTTACACATATATGGTCAAAATTTATTATTCAAAATTATTAAATTGATTTTGTGAATTTAAATATAGATAATATTGTATGTATATTATTTTTATATTTATATTATTTTTTATAGAAAAAATTATTTTTATTTTGTAAAACTCTATATAAGAATAACTCTCTATAGTAATATTTTTCTCCGTCCCAACTATATGACTATACGGAGTTTCTACTGTATAACAAAAAGTTTCCCGCCCAACGATATGACTATACGGAGTTTCTACTGTATAACAAAAAGTTTCCCGCCGTGCTATGGATGGTGATAATAAGATCGCATTTTCGCGGGTTTCCCGTTTTCAGCAAAGTCATTTTCCCGCCAAACACCAACCACTGTATATAATATAATCTTCATTTGGGAGCTCCTCTTCTCCCTCCGTTGTCTTCAATTTTCAATTATATTTTCTAGGGTTTTAGTTTTCTCTATCTGCAATCGACAAAATTGAATCTAAACCCTCCTGTCCCGAAAAAAAATGAGCGCCGTCAACATAAAAGACGTCACCGTCTTGGACAACCCGGCTCCGTTCGTCAACCCCTTCCAATTCGAAATCTCTTACGAATGCTTGAATTCCATTGAAGACGGTAACAATTATTACTCTGTTTACTGCAATTCGATTTTGTTGTTATGAATTCTGAAAATGATTGTGTGCGGGTTCGATGATTAGGGTTAGTCTTGAAGGAGATTTGAATGCTCGAATTACCCTTCATTCGATTATGTGTGTTTAATTACCAATTTTTAGAAGTTAGATCTGTAAGTTGATTACGAGGTTTTCCATGGTGAATTTAGGATCTGATGCCACAAAATAAATGGAAGTTGAATTTTTTGTGCACTTCTACTTAGCAAATTTGTACTGGATCCTTTTGTTCTCCATTTTCGTTTCGTGGGCGCTTTTTGACGTCGTCTTCGTTTCTCTTAGATTTGGAATGGAAGTTGATCTATGTGGGTTCAGCTGAGGATGAAACTTACGACCAAGTTTTAGAAAGCGTTCTGGTTGGCCCAGTCAATGTCGGTAACTATCGTTTTATTTTCCAGGTAATGGGCTCTCGCTTGATCTTTGCTGTTTTGTAATATTACATAGTGATTAATTCTACTAGCTGCAGGCTGATCCACCTGACCCATTGAAAATTCGAGAGGAAGATATAATCGGAGTGACTGTGCTACTGTTGACTTGCTCCTATCAGGGGCAAGAGTTTATCCGGATAGGATACTATGTAAATAATGATTATGAAGATGAGCTTCTAAGAGAAGAGCCTCCTCAGAAGGTTGTAGTGGATAAGGTCCAACGGAATATCTTAGCTGATAAACCTAGAGTTACAAAGTTTCCAATCAACTTCCATCCTGAGAAGAATGAAAATGAAGAACAGGCAGAGGCTTGCCCTCCATTGGATGAGCATGCTAAGCAAATCGAAGTGCAAGATGATGGGCCCTCACTTTGCTCAAACCAGTCCCAGGTTGAGTGTAATTAAATTTTGGATTTGGAGGGCGCAACCGCACTTTTATTCTATGCTTTGTAATTGTCTTGCCATGAGGACATGTTTTCTTTTAAGCAATTTTTTGTTTCTTGCCATTCTGAGAATGAAAGGCATCTCCATGTACTAATGATTGTAAGCTTTCAAGTTTCAACAAAATATACATTTCCTTTCTTCAACTTTATTAATATGTTTTGGTTAAGACTGTATTTTTATTCGGTTGCTTTTTGTTTGAACCAAGAATCTTTTTAAACAATACAGATACAGTATATGCATATAAAGTATTCATCTCTTATTGTCGGAGTGGAAATGAACAAAGGTAATCATTCTTGAATAAAATTTTCGATTATAGCACATGGTATAAGTACCCAGGCTACCTACATAGTTGAAAATTTATTTTCAATTATATTCAACTGTTGATTAAGTGTAGGGAGAGTTGAATATTTTGGTTGAAAATACCTTTATGTTAGTGTTGAATTTATTCTAACACCTTGAATAATGGTGAAAGTTTATCAATGAGATTGAATTATTTTGTCTATTCTTTATTTATCACTTTTGCCAAAATATTTTATCTTATCGCTTTAAGTTAATTATTTTAAAGTACGGGTATCCGAAAATTTTGAATGCGGATATCTATTCGTAACGAATACACCCTTAAATAAAGTAGAGTGTTGAATGTTTAAACGATTGTATATAATATTAATAAGTGAAAGTAAACACATTTTGATTTTTATAGATTACATTATATAAGAAAACTAGTAACAACTGCCCGTGCGATGCACGGTAATATGTAATGTGATTTCTTTTATTTAAAAATTGCTAAAAACTATTAACTGAATATTTATATTTATATATTAATTATAAATTTGTACGTATTAAAAATTATAAACAATTTTATGTTATTAGTGTATTTTTCATTAAAATTTTGAACAATTACCTAATAAGTTGTACTATGGTAAGAGTTCAAATAAATTAATTTCGTACAATAAAATTGGATTTGAATTGAACTGGTCTTAAACTTAACTCGACTGAATTTAATAGGTCTGAACTGAACTAAAATTAAGTAGATCCAAATGAAAAGGTCCTAAGTTCAATAAGTCCAGTACAAACCTATTTAGGACATGTTCTTTTGAACTGAAACTTGGTGAATTGAACTGAAATGAACTAAACTGAACTTATAGGTCTGAACTGAAATTAAGTTTAATTTAATTCAATTTTAAAATATTTAAAAAAAAATAAATGACTCAACTTGACTCAGTAGATCTGAATTGAACTAAATTTAATAAGTTAACTCAAATAAAACTGAACTGAAATTAATTTCAATTCACTTTAATTTTAAAATATTGAAATAATAATAATAAAAATAAATAAATAAAATTAAATAATTTATCTGAACTTACTAAGTTTGAAGAACTTAATAAGTCTGAACTAAACTGAACTTAACTTAATAGGTCTGATCTGAACTAAACTTAGCGAACTGAGAATAAGTTCAAAAGAACTCAGTTTAGTTCAATTTTGTTCAAATCAGTCCCGCTAGTTTCAATCCAAAAGAACATGTTGTAAATGATGCTAAAATAATACATGGGTGTATAATTGAAAAATCTTTTTGACTAAGAATCTATTATTTTGAACTATAATGGGTTGAACTGGACTGAACTGAAATTAATAATTCTGAACTGAACTAAACTGAAAAGAACTTAATAGTTCTTAACTGAACTGAATTGAACCGAAATAAATTAAATAGTTCTTAACTAAACTGAATTGAACTTAAGAGGTGAAATGTATTTAATAAGTCTGAACTGAAGTAAACTTAAATTAAATTAAGTTCAATTGAATTAAATTTTAAGATATTGAAATAATAATAATAAAAATAAAAAATATTTAAAAATAAAAATTAAATGACTGAACTGAATTGAATTTAATTTAATATGTCTATACTAAATTAAATTTAATAGGGTTGAACTCAGGTGAACATGACTTAAATTAGTCGGAACTGAACTGAAAGGAAATGAGAATAAGTCCAAAAGGACAGGTAGTAAATTATTATCAGCATTAAGGATCTGTTCTCTTGGACTTATTTTCAGTTCAGTTCAAACCAATTAAGTTCAGTTCAGTACTGAACTGAACTAAATGAACTAAGGACCGAAGTGAACTGAACTTCATATGTGAACTAAACTGAACTTAATAGGCCAGACAGAACTGAACTAAAATTAAATTCAATTGAATTTAATTTTAAAAAATTGAAATAATATTAAAAAAATGACTGAAAAAAGAGGTTTGAACTGAACTGGGCGAACTGATAATATTTCCAAATGAAAAGGTCCAAAGTCCAGTAAGTTCAGTTCAAACCTATTAAAACATGTTCTTTAGGACTGAAACTTGGTGAATTAAAATGAACTGGTCCTAAGTTCAGTAAGTTCCGTTTAAACCTATTAAGGGCCGGTTCTTTAGGACTAAAACGTGTTGAACTAAACTGAACTTTATAAGTTTGAACATTACTAAAATTAAGTTCAATTTAATTTAATTTTAATATATAGAAATAATAATAAATAAATTAAATGACTGAACTTGACTTAGTAGATCTGAACTGAACTGAACTAAATCGAATTTAGATCTGAACTAAATTGAACTAAAATGAACTGAGAATAAGTCCGAAAGAACTCGGTTTAGTTCAGTTTTGTTTAGTTCAGCTAGTTTGAGTCCAAAAGATTTTTTTTTAAAATGTTTCTAAAAAAGTACATTATTCATATAGGTAAAATTGAATAATATTTTGTACTAACAATATGCTCTTTTGACTGAAATTTGCTGAACTGGACTTGACTTAATAGGTCTCAATTGAACAGAATTAAACTTAATAGGTCTGAAGTGAAATAAATTTAATAGGTCTGAACTGAATTGAAATTGAAATTAGTAGGTCTGAACAGATCCTAAGTGGTGCTAAAAAAACTTTATTCATTCCGTAAAATTGAAATTTTTTTTGGGATAAAACTGGTTGAACTAAATTGAACTGAACTGAGCTTAATTTAATATGTCTAAACTAAAATGAACTTAATTGAACGGAACATAATAGGCCTGGACTGAATTGAAAATTGAACAGAAATAAAATTAACTTCAATTAATTAAATTTTAAAATATTGAAATAATAATAAAAATTAAAAAATATATATTGAATGATTGAACTGAACTTAGTAGCTATTCTTTTGAAATTATTCTAAGTTCGCTTTAGTTCAGTAGGGTTCAGACACATTAAGTTCAGTTCATATCAGATCAGATCAATAATTTAATTTCAGTCATTAAAATTTTTATTTTTATTTTTAATATCATTATTTTTTAAGTTAAGTTCAGACTTTTAATTTCAGTTCAATTCAAACTTATTAAGTTCAGTTGAGCCAGACTCAGTCCAAAAGAAATGTTTTTAATAGGTCTAAACTGAACGGAATAAAAATTAATAGGTCTGAACTGAACTGAGTCTAAACTGAATTGAAGTGGACTGAGAATAAATTCAAATTGAATGAAATTGATTGAACTTAACTGAATTTAATAGTTCATAATTGAACTTATTATTAATAGTTCATAATTGAACTTAATAAGTCTTAACTCTCCATTGAATTGAAATTAAGTTCAATTAAATTTAATTTTACAATATTAAAATAATATAAAAAAATTAACAAATTAAAAAAAAAAATGACTGAACTAAACTGAATATAAGTTGATGGTGTGAATTGAACTTAATTGAATTGAACTTAATGGATTTGAACTAAACTTGACTCAACTTAATTGATCTTAACTGAATTGTAATAAATCGAACTAAAAATAATTTTAAAAGAATATGTCATTGTAAAGGAACCCCAATAAATACTTAATTGCAATTATTCAATATTTTCCATGTGTTTTTGTAAACACAATACAATAGTTTTGATAATTATATAATTTATTATTTACATATATTATTTTGAAATTTTATAATTACGTGATCATGTATATTTATATATATTGTATATTTCAGTTATGTAATTATTTAATATAATAAAGTGATTAAATAATTTTTAAAGATTGAAATAATATTTATAAAAATAAATAAATTAAATTAAATAATTGAATTGAACATAATATGGATGAACTGAATTGAAATTGACTCATAGGTCTGAACTGAATGAGACTGAGTTGAACTCATTGAAATGAGAATAAGTCCTAATGAAAAGGTCCTTAAGTTAAGTTCAAGCCTATTAAGGACCTGTTCTTTTGAACTAAAACTTGTTCAGTTGAACTGAAATGAACTAAATAGGTATAAACTGTTGGGGTTATTTCTGTATTTCGTATATTACACTGCTGAGTCGAGAGCTGGCTCTCTGTCCTTAAGACGAATTTGCCCCGTATTAGTGCTTTACGGAATCACAGGCAAAGGTCTCCCAAGATAAAACAGCAAATAAGACAGTATCGAAGCACACGACACTGAATCTGACGAACAAGAAACAGAGGGAATTCTTATGCACTAAACGAAAGGAAAGACGAGAGGAATATCGATAACTCGAATTGTGTCCTCAGAATATTTGTGTGTTGTGTTCATGTTGAACTCTCGGTGTTATTGGTGTTCGGTACTATTGGTGTGTTCTGAACAATGAATAAGTGGTCTATATATAACATCAAAAGTGTCCGTTCAAATCAGGGAGACACCCATTCAATTAGAAGGACTAACCCGACTATTTCCAAGAGTTGCAACTCTTCCGAATGAAATACCTTTTAATATACAAACCCACAAATCATGTCTCTCCGTATTTAATTGTAACATGCAAACTAAATTGCATTTCAATCCACCAAATCACGTATTCTGTATGCAAACTTGTATTGCCATACACACACAACACACGTCCACACATACATGCAATATATAATATCAATATATATAAATGTATTTAACAACACATTTATATAATATATTATACAATATGTACATGTATGTATCAACACATATATTATATATTTATATAATATATATACACTAATTAATCTTTAATTAACAAAATTAATTAATCTTTAATTAAACACTTTCCTTTATACATTTTAGCAATATGAAATAATACATATTCTCATATTCATTCTTTTATATTTGAACTTTCAACTACCATACTTTGTACAACAATTATTCTTTCACCAACACATGAATTTTAGTAATTATTGATCAAGTAACACCTACTCAAATAGTAGAATAAAACACTCGAAGAATTAGCAATTCTGTCGACGTGCGGGGCCCCGTAGTTTAATCGTTAAATTAAAGAAACCATGCTAAAATTCCAACAATCCCCACATGAAAGAGAATTGATGTACATGCATTTTTCCGAGGGAAACGATATTGCATCTGGAGAGATAGCATTCAGCTTTGAATCTTCCGTAGTTGAATATTCTCGGATTTACTTACTGCGCGGTGAACGCGATGTCTTGAACCGTCAGTGTTTTGTGTAAACCAAAACAAGAATACCAACACAATATCTTCCGATCTGTTTTGTTCTTATCGTTTTGTCCATTTTGGCCCTGGACAACTCTTGGATTCATAAGTGTTTTTACATTTTGAAGCGGCCGGTCTTCACACACTTACATAGGTGACTTTCCAACAAGAATATCCAGCCAATATCCCACTTTATAAGTTTGGAAATCATTAAAAGTTTTTAAACTTATCCTCCACCCTTTCTGCAGGTAGCAGTTAAAGTCTTACACGGGAATGAGTTGAATTATATTCTTATAAAGATTATAACTCGAACTGCTCTTACTTTGAAGTTTTTAGACTTCCAAAGTGATTCACTGAATCTTCATAGCTTAGTTTTCCACATTGAACCAAATTCTTGGGATCTCCAGCCAGTATGGTTGGGTTACCACCACAAAGATTCTTAATTATGGGTTTTAACTCCATTCCCCTAGACAGACATTTATATTTGATCTCTCGGTAGGCCTTTTGTTAACGGATCCGAAATACACACTCGTAGAGATCAACTGCCTAATGGTCTTATGTCTACGACATATATGTCTAGACTTACCATTCTACTCCGTGCCATTTCCAAAGTCGATTGAATATCATAGTGACTTATCACTACAAGCACGAGTTCATCCCAACAAGGGAAATCCTCTAAGAAATTATGAAGTCGATCAACTTCTTCTCCAACTTTATCCAAAAGTTATAAACTCTAATTTCATAATAAATCGAGTAATACAAATTTGCTTAGAGGATATTCAAGACACAGTCTCACCACTAATAGTAAAGATATTACTATCAGTAGTCTTGACTTTCTTTGTATCAAATATCCAGTTATCATCACTGTATCTTTCCAATACAACTGAATATCACTAGTAGTACAAGTCATAATTCTGCGTATATTTTAAATATCGCAACATGCGGTTTATCGCCTTCCATTGCATGGAATTGTGCATAAACCTCTCCAACTTATTTACAAATTAAATAATATATGGATGAGTGCAGTCTGTAATATTCATTACACTGCCAATGATTTGTACGTACTTACTTTCTTATATGGGTTCACCATGATTTTATCATTATAATAATTTCTATCCATCGGTGATTATAGGTGAACTATCAATTATGTCTCATTTCTCCAATACATCTCCAATGTAATGAGATTGAAACAACACAAGTCCTTCAGATGTCTTAGAAATTTTTATTTCCAATATGATATCTTCTACACCCATATTTTTCATGTCGAAAAACATTTCAACATATTTTTGTATTCCAAGATTAAGTATACGTTACTCACATTAATGAGATTGTTAACTACGTAAAGGCAAACCATTTTCAACACTAGTGAAATTATGTTTCCTTTCACGTATATACATTTATCGCACTCATTAATTGAGAAACCTTTGGTTTACCATTAATCTTTCTTGAATCATTTTCTACCAAATAGGTCAGAAAATATATGCTAAAGGTTTTAGCCTGTTCAGTTCTTGTATTCCATCTATTTTCATTTTTCAGAAGTTTCGGTACCCTTCTAATTAGAATCAATAGATTTTGAATTACATACATCCGAACTATTAGCCGTTTCATAATTTCATTTAACAGAAATTAAACCTTTCTTCTCTTTTCGAGGATAGACATGTTCAAAGAATTTAACATCTCTAAATATAATAATTGTATCCAAATGGATATCTAATATCGCAAACTTACAACATAAGAATCGATATAAACTACTGTTATTGACATATTCAATTAATATGCAATCCACAATTTAATTCTTTTCAATAATTCAAAAGGAATTTTAATCATTGCACTTCTGGGGAATTATATTAAGAATTGTAATCGAAGTGAGTATAACTTCGCCCCACAAATTCAGGCTTAATCCTGAATTTATTTATCACTGATTTAGAGTTCATCATGTTTGAAGTCTACGAACTTCCTTAATATGAACCTCTTTAAGCCACATAAAATCATTACGAATTTCGTTTGTCCCCAGTCATCTTTTTCATTAAAGAGACTTGAACCGTCGGCTCAGATCTAAACTCAGTAGAAGAAGGCTGAATACTAGATCTAGCGGAAGTCGTCAGAGTTCCAAACCTAACAGAATCATCCCCAGAAGAAGAAGGAAAATCTCCTGTCAAGTATCTTGAGATTTGTTATATAGAATAACACAATTTTTTTTCTCGTTTCTCCCCACATTTCATGAACGTCATTTTGAACTCATCATCTCGAATATTCAACAATACAGAAACAACATAAAAAATTCGTCTTAAGATTCATCCCAACCTAGGAAAGTTTAAATATAAAAGAATAATTGTTGTACAAAGTATGGTAGTTGAAAGTTTAAATATAAAAGAATGTATATAAGAATGTGTATTATTCTATATTGCTAAAATATATAAAAGAAAGTGTCTTATTAAAGATTAATTAATTTTATTAATTAAAGATTAATTAGTATTATATATTATTTATAATATATAAATATGTGTGTGAATGTACGTTGTTATTCGTATCAGTGTAACATGTATTACATGTATTTGTGCATGGGAATACATTAAAATGTGTATGAATAATGAATTAACTTGTTGAATTAATTTTTGCATGAAGTGTCGGTTAGAGACATTTTAATTAATTTCAAAAGCCTTCATCAGTTTGTGAGGGGGTACGATTTGTCAAGAAGCACCTATTGGTTAATGGGCGTAATGGTTTTTGGCAAGAGACACCGTAACCTTCTGAACTCTATAAAAGGATCGACAATTCATTATTCTGGACACACCACAATTGAATACATATTCAACACACAAAATACTCCGAGGACACAATTCGAGTTATCGATATTCCTCCCGTCTTTCCTTTCTTTTAGTGCATAAGAATTTCTCCTGTTTCTTGTTCGTCAGATTCAGTATCATGTGCTTCGATACTGTCTTATTTGCTGTTTTATCTAGGGAGACCTTTGCCTGTGATTCCGTAAAGCACTAATACGGGGCAAATTCGTCTTAAGGACAGAGAGCCATCTCTCGACTCAGCAGTGCAATATTTGAAATACAGAAATAACCCCAACATAAACTGAACTTAGTAAATCTGAATTGAATTGAATAGAACTTAATAGATTTGAACTGAAATAAACTAAACTGAAATTAAGTTGAATTGAATTGAATTATGAAATATTGAAATAATAAAAAAAACTAAAATGAACTTAATAGGTGAGAACTGAACTGGAATGAGCTTAATAGGTCTGAACTGAAAACTACCAAAACTGAATATGTCTCAAGAACTAAACTGAACTTAGCGAACTGAGAATAAGTCCAAAAGAACTCGGTTAAATTCAATTTTGTTCAAATCAGTTCAGCCAGTTTTAGTAAATAACTAAATTGTATTAATTGCACACGATTTGTTATGTAGAGATCAACCAATCCTATAATTTTATTTTATTATTTAATTATGTATTATTTATAGGTCTGAACTAAACTAAAATTAAGTTCAATTTAATTTAATTTTAAAATATTTAAATAATAATAAAAAAATAAATGACTGAACTGGACTAAGTAGATTTGAACTGAACATAACAGAATTTAATGGATCTTAACTGAAGTGAACTGAACTTAATGGATATGAAATGAACTGAAATGAAGCGAACTCATAATAAGTCCAAAAGAACTCGGTTTAGTTCAGTTTTGTTTATTTCAGTTTAGCCAGTTTGAGTTCAAAAGAAAAGATTCTAAATGGTTCTAAAAAATACATTATTCATGTGGGTAAAATTGAAAAATATTTTGGACTAAGAATTTACTCTTTTGAAATGAAATTGGCTGAACTGGACTGAACTGTACTTAATAGGTCTGAACTAAATTGAAATTAATAGGTGTGAACTGAAATTAATTTAATAGGTTTGAACTGAACTGGTTTGAACTTAGTAAGTCTGAACAGGTCCTAAGT
The DNA here is from genome assembly GCA_954870475.1 of Euphrasia confusa. Classification (NCBI taxonomy): domain Eukaryota; kingdom Viridiplantae; phylum Streptophyta; class Magnoliopsida; order Lamiales; family Orobanchaceae; genus Euphrasia; species Euphrasia confusa. Next base: position 16,450,667 of record OX940958.1, read on the forward strand.
GGTGCTAAAAAGAATACTTTATTCATTGTGTAAATTTGAAAAATCTTTTGTGCTAAAATTTGTTTAATAAACTAAACTGAATTTAATAAGTTTGAACTGAACTAAACTTAATATGTCTAAACTAAAATGAACTTAATTGAACTGAACTTAATAGGTTTTGACTGAATTGAAACTGAATTGAAATTAAGTTCAATTGAATTAAATTTTAAAATATTACAATAATAATAAAAATTAAAAAAATTAAAGATTAAATGATCCAGTTCGCTTTAGTTCAGTAGAATTCAGACCCATTAAGTTCAGTTCAGTTCAGATCAGATCACATCATATCAATTAAGTTCAGTTCAGTATAATTTAGTTCACTCATTTAAATTTTTATTTTTATTTTTAATATCATTATTTTTTAAGTTAAGTTTAGACCTATTAAGTTTAGTTCAGTTTTATTCATTTCAGTTCAAACCTATTAAGTTTCGTTCATCCAGATTCAGTCCGAAAGAAATGTCCTTAATAGGTCTAAACTGAACGAAATAAAAATTAATAGGTTTGAACTGAATTGAATGAGTCTAAACTGAATTGAAGTGGACTAAGAATAAGTTCAAATGGAATGAAACTGATTGAATTTAACTGAATTTAATAAGTCTGAATTGAACTTAAGTTTGAACTCTGCATTGAACTGAAATTAAGTTCAATTAAATTTAATTTTAAAATATTAAAATAATAAAAATAACAAATTAAAAAATGACTAAACTAAACAACTGAACAGAAGTTAATGGGTCTGAATTGAACTTAATTAATTAAATTAAACTGAACTTAGTGGATTTGAACTGAACTGAACTTAATTAGTTTTAACTGAATGGTAATGAATCGAACTGAAAATAATTCTAAAAAAATATGTCATTGTAAATGAACCCCAATAAATATTTGATTGCAATTATTCGATATTTTCGATGTGTTGTTGTAAGGACAATACAAAAGTTTTTATAATTATATTATTTATTATTTACATATATTCATCACTACAAAAAAAACTGCGGATCCCTACGGCCATTTCCGACCCACAACTGAAATTAATATCTGCAAAATAAAATATAAAACACAAAATTGTTAATCATATTAACACAAAATTGTTAATCATATTCATCACTACAAAAAAAACTGCGGATCCCTACGGCCATTTCCGACCCACAATGGCCATTTCCGACCCACAATTGAAATTAATATCTGCAAAATAAAATATAAAACACAAAATTAATATCTGCAAAATAAAATATAAAACACAAAATTGTTAATCATATTCATCACTCCGACCCACAACTGAAATTAATATCTGCAAAATAAAATATAAAACACAAAATTGTTAATCATATTAACACAAAATTGTTAATCATATAAAACACAAAATTTTTAATCATATTCATCACTACAAAAAAAACTGCGGATCCCTACGGCCATTTCCGACCCACAACTGAAATTAATATCTGCAAAATAAAATATAAAACACAAAATTGTTAATCATATTCATCACTACAAAAAAAACTGCGGATATAAAACACAAAATTGTTAATCATATTCATCACTACAAAAAAAACTGCGGATATAAAACACAAAATTGTTAATCATATTCATCACTACAAAATTTCCGACCCACAACTGAAATTAATATCTGCAAAATAAAATATAAAACACAACAACCCAAGGCTCGACCCAAGCCCAGCCCTCAGTCCCACAATATCACAACAACCCAAGGCTCGACCCAAGCCCAGCCCTCAGTGAGGAGGGCTTGGTAAAGCCCAGCCCCCCTCAGTGAGGGCTTGGTAATAATTAATCATGTGTATTGCATAGCCCAGGGTTTGAACCCTTGACCTTATAAGTGAAGAAAAGGAAAATAACCGCTGGGCTATCTGAGTTATATGTACAATTTTTAAAAGATAATATATATGTATTCATTAACTTCTATTAATTATGTAGTATAATTTAATAATAAGATAAAATATAATAAATATATATATATATATATATATATATATATATATATATATATTATATTTGAAACATTTATTAAATTTTATTTAAAAATAATAACACTTAAACATTTTATTATAATTATTATTACAAATGTAGTACATTTTTAACATTTTCTATTTATTATAAATAATATATTATTTAAATTAATTTAAAATTTTAATAAACATAAATATATTCAAAATATATAATATTTTAATAAATTTAAAAAAAAATTAAGTGTAATTTTATTATTTAGTAAAATAGTGGTTTAAAAAAACATTTATAACAATTTAACGTTTTTATGATAACATTTAATAATTTATTATTATATAAATTAATGTTAAAAAAAAAAAAACATTTTCCCTACGGCAGTTGCCGTAGGGAATAGATTTAATACTCCCCTACGGGAAATAGCCGTAGGGGACCCCTACGGGAAAAGTTGCCGTAGGGGATTTATTATTCCCCTACGGGATTTGCCGGTAGGGAAAATTACCTACGGCTAGCCGTAGGAGATCCCATAGGGAATTTTGGAGGCAAACTATACGCGCGAATGCGCGCGTAGTCCCCTACCAGAATCCCCTACGGGGGGTCACCCCTACGGATGGGGGTAGAGATTGCCGTAAGGGATGTCAAAATATATTTCCCGTAAGGAATGCCGTAGGGATTTCTCTACGGGAAAAAGGCCGTAGAGAATCCCCGTAGGGATTCCCTGGTTTTTTTGTAGTGCATGTTCATATAATATATAGAATACAGACAAATAGAAAACAAAATAAAATGGTCAATCATCTTAATGTTAATATATTACAAAAACAAAAAACATGAAACTTTAGAAACATACTGTTCAAACTGCAAAAAATAAACAAAGAAAAAAATAATAATAATTGTGATTAATTTTCATGATATTATTTTGCTCAAACAACAACGTATAAATGATTAAATAAAAAAGTACGATGGAATCAAATAAAATGAGTAAAATTATACTTATTTACAAACCTCAATTTCTTGCCGTGCAATAAATTTGCAAAAGAAAAAAAAAACCCGACTTTATTTTATATTACCTGCAAGAAAAAAATAATTATGTTTATTCAATAATATTTACTTGAAATAATTAAAAAAATGGATAAATTACAATAATAATTAAATAATTGCTTGAAATTATCTGCATAAAAGTAAAACGACATTAGTAACCAAAAAAAAATTAAAGAATTGCTTCATAGAAAATAATCTAAAAAATATGCTCAAAAATAAAAAAAATAGTGAGTAAATGAATGATTCATGGAGTATAAATAGTATTACAATTACCATATATAATTCATTAATTTAGAAACGTATTTTCAAATATGAAAAATAATGAAAAATGAGATAATTTATAAAAAGTTTATTTTTTGAAAACTTAAAAATTCGTAAATAAATAAATAAATAAAGTAAATAAAATAATTATCCAATTACCACCAATTAATAATGAATACGATTCTTTAATTTATAGAATAAAATCATGATTCTTTAATTGATCCATAAGTAACGACGTTATTCTATAATTAAGCAACTCTAAATAGGCAATGTAATCGTGATTAATAATGAATAAAAAAATCCATAAATTAAAGAGAGATAACATTAAATTTATATTTATCCACCATGTTGAAATAGAATTCATTAAAGAATTTGAAGTAGAATTCTGAACAATTCAAATCGTGATTAATAATAATGAATACAATTCAATCGGGTAATTATTATATTAATGAATATAATTATTAAATTATGGAATAAAATGGTGATTTATTGAGTTAATTGGTCCACATTATCCTATAATTAAGCAACTCTAAATAGGTTTTGTAGAGGCCTTATTCCATGGTTACTGGTACCATATGAACAGTATGGTATCAGCCCATTAACAAAACAATTGCGGCCCAAATTTCACCCGCTATACACTCTACCAAAATACATGAGAAATCGATTTCTGCTCTCTTCTCACGCTCCGCGCACAAACACCTCCGGTCAACGAAGAAATCAGATTTTTGGTGCATCCACCACCGCCGACGAAACAAGGACCTCGAAACCCCGCTCCGCCGCACCATCAAACATACCCCCGCGCCGCAACAATCATCAACCATACCCTCGCGTCGCCTCAACCACCCTAGCGCCGCCTCAACCATCAACGGTGTCACTGCACCACGAAACCTCGCCGGAGCACCAGCAAGCAGCGGAAAAGAAGTCTCAACAACAACAACAAATCCTAAAATCGTAAAAGGTAATTAGAAACCCTAATTTTTCCAAAATCAATTTCTAGTTTGTACTGCATGTTGAAATACCAAATTTCTACATCTGAATTGCATATTTTAAAGCTGAATTTGGTTATCGAATGTGTTTTAATTCTATGTTGTGCGATTCTATTTCAGCACAATTTCTTTAAGAAATGTGATTTACTTATTTTCGTAAGGTTTAGTAGTCGTTTGGAGTGTCGTTATGGTTGTTTAGCATGTTTTTCTGATTTGAGATGTTGCATTATTGGTGAATATGTCTTATTATCATTGTGGTTTGGTTTGGTTTGACAGGATAAACGAGTCGAAAAGGAGTTTGAGAACCCACGCCGGTGGGTAATCTTATTTTTTGTATCTATTGCGTTGTTAATTTTGCTCGTAACCGTAAATATTGTACTTGGAAGAAATTTGCAATCTGAAATATGAAATCTGCAGGAGTCTTATGTTTTTATGTTTATGGTGTTATCCGTCAAATTTGTTCGAGGTAGGTGAGAAATCAGTTGATCGAAAAACACATATTAAGACCAATCTTTACACTAATTATAAAAAAACTAGATTTACCTAAATTGCCCTTTTAATTACTGAAAACTATATAATATATTTCATCATTAACAAATTATATGGTATATCTTAATTGATGATACTAATTATACAGTTACCATATATAACCATACACTACCAAAAAAAAGGGGTATGCAATTAAATACAAATCCCACTATCAGCTTCTACAGATACACTACAATCCTTCATGAGCGTGAAAAACTGAAACCTAAAAATCAAGACTTGCGGAATTCACATATCGCCGGTGTCGTCTTTTCCAGTGTTTACTGTCTTAATCGAAGCATCGTAGTGTTAAGGTAAGTATTGTGAATTAAGTGTCAGTGAATTGAAATTAATGGTTGCATAGATTGCATACCTGATTTGGGGTTTTCTGATTGCCTACACAAAAGATTATTTTTTAGGTCTGCATATAGGCAGCGTAGGAGCATAAACAATTGCATGTTGAAAGATTAATATTCAATTTGTCTCAATTCTGCAAATTTGATGACGTATTTTATGTTTTGATCCTGTACAAATATTTTCATATTTTTATGCTTTTACCAAAATCTGCAATCAGACGGATTAGAGAGTAGTAGGTACTCTAGTGTCAGCCTCGATAGCTTTTTTCACAGTTAGAGCACTATAATGGATCATAATATCAATTTTGTGTGTTGTTTTATGTTGAAAAATAGTTGGTTTATGATTTAATCTTCACCATTTCTTTGTGGAAAACACTGTGTAGTAAACTGATTTGGTTTTGATATCTTAAAACTTCCTGTTTTGAAACATGACTTGTGAAGATGTCTCCGACAACACGTTCCGATTCGCTGAAAAAGAAGCTTCAGATTAGAGAGGCCTATTCTAGATCGGCCAAACGTAGTCTGAATAATGACTTTGAGGCAACTACATCTGAGTCACAACCTGAACCTAAAAAGGTATTCGACGTTTTGTTTAAAATCAGTCATTCAATGTCTATCGTTATCCAAACTATCTACTAATTACCCAATAGGTTGCCAAAAAGGTAGCAAAGAATACTAACAGGCCGGTGCCGATAAAGTCGCAAAAGAGGAAAAGATTCAACGTTGGAATAAACACTCCGAAAATAGCTAAGAAGCAAAAGGTATATGCAACATTATTATGTTCCGTATTCATAAAACCTAATCGGAATGAATTATACTTTCTTTTAGGAGTACGAACAAGTGATTGTAAGCGATGACGATTTTCAATCTAACCAGTTTATTCTAAAGAAAAAAAAGCGCGTAAGTGAATGAATTAATTCATTTGTCTATTCAAATGATTTCAACATCCGTCAGAGAACGTATTACTAATGCACACAGTGTGTCAACGTGTATGACAAAATTTCTTTATTTACCAGAGTGGAATAAAAATTGGAATCGGTCGTGGCAAGCTTGCTCGAGAAATGATGGTTGTTAAAAAGGTATGTCCAATATGCTGGCTTTTATACATGATCTGATGTCATCATTCCTTATAGTAGTCTGATAGAGTAATACTCATTGATGTAGTAAGTAAAATTATAATTAGAGTAAGTTTACGTTTTATCAGTGACTTGTTTTGAACCGAATATTACACGTATGGGTTCATATGCTCAGAAATATACAGGTATGCTTCCTATATTTTAACAAGAAGTGGTTGATAATTAATGCAAAAATAAACATCTAATATCTAAATGTAAGCAAGACGGATCTACTAATCTTGTGCATACACTGCATAGTAGCAGTGTTCGGTTCATGTTTAATGGAACCGACCTCTGCCACACTTTGCACGTTTAGTGGCAGTGTTTTGATCAGGTTTTTTGGCTTATGTTGTACAATCACACTACCAATAAAACTTTCAAGGCAAAAACTGACAATCTCCTGCACAAACTGCACAGTGACAGTGTAAGTTTCAGGGTTAATTCAACTAATCTATAGAATAGTGGCAGTGTACTGTTATGGGTTAATGGGACTAACACTGCACAATTAGTGGTAGTGTACTGTTTAGGTTTATTTGAGAACAGTTGATAATTCACACTAACAATAACACTATCAAATATACTACCAACACGACTTCAGATAATGTGAACCTGATACAAGGGTATTAGCTAATGAACAACTGTCCACTAGTTTAATGTATCAAACCTCATCATCTAATACAAACCATGTTCAGTGTCTTTTATAGTTGTTGTTGCATAAGTTTTTTCGTGGTTTGTGAACAAACATTTTAATATGTAGTATTAGATCCACATACTCAAACACTGCCATATTTCAAGACCTTTAGGTAGACATAATTAACCCATTTTAACAGTGTTGGATTACGTGTTGACAAGATCTATATGTAGACATAATTAACCCATTTTAACACTGCCATATGACAAGACCTATATGTAGTACAAGAACGTGTACTCTGTTTACTTACTTAGTTGTATAAAATTCATACTTCCAATAACACTCTCAAGCATATTACCAATTATAATTCACACTACTAATAACAGAATACTTTTAAACATTTTATCGACTGACATGTTCTTTTGTTATGATTCGCAGACTCCACAGTTTAGGAGCACTGTTCCTGAGTACAATGACAAAACAGGAAACCCTATCACAGAGGGTGTTAGAAGGATTTTTTCCCAAACCCCATTTGCAGATTTATTTGATCTATTCTTCACCGGTAAATTGACTATTTCTAAGTCAAACAATCAGCTTTGCATGATTCTAAAAGGTTACAACAAAGAAGATGAATCCTTTTCATTCGGAGGTACACACGGCCAAATATCTGTGAAAGATGTCGAAAACATACTTGGGTTGATTGGTGCTGGAGAGAACATTGAAGAGAAAGGTACTCCACCTTCGGCGTTTGTGGTGGAAGCATTTGGAATAGGCAAGTCCACGATAAAGAAGTCGGACGTTGCTGATGCAATCACTCGAGAACTGCTCAAAGTGCCTGTGAGGGTGATTGATGTTGAAGAGAGAGATCAGAACTTGGCACGCCTCGTTATTATTGATATATGCATCAAGTTCCTGTTCACAAATGGAATGGGTAGTCTAAGTATGAAGCATGTCCGAGCATGCGAGGATTTGAACGAGATAGGTAAATATGCATGGGCGAAGGAGGTTTTGAAATACCTTAATGAGAAGCTGGAAACATACTTCACCAGGGATTCTACATCAAAGAACACTGGAGGATGTTGCTATATAATTCTTGTAAGCCTTTTCATTACAGTTTCTATTATGTTATGGTCAGATATCACATTGTATTACATATTACTGATATATTACTTTTCGCAGTATTGATTATGTTTGAAAACAAACATTCTAAAACCAATGGCTGGGATGGAGGATGCGTTGCCTCTAACAAGACGCTATGATTTGACCGTTCTGGAGAAGATGCTTAAGAAGATGAGTTTTACAGAATTCTGTGTGAGTTCGACTTGTTAAACTGCTGATAGTTTAGATTAGTGCACAATATATTAATCTATTATGTTGTCTTTTGTTTTGATTTGGTTGTTTGTGAACCTGGCAGACAAGAATTAACGGAACCGATAACGATGGGTACGGTCTGTCAATGGCGGATCTCATAAAGGAAGTTGAAGATTCAAAGAGAGAGATTCATCTTTTGAAGACTAAATCTGAGGAGCAGGAGTTGAAGATTAAAAGACTCGAACAGATTATCGAAGATTCGGTATCCAAAAGTGCACCGAGGACGGAAGGACACGGTGAACCTAGTGTGAACGAGGTTGACTCTACAGATTTTCAGAAAGGTAATATGGTATTTAAATATACTAGTTCAATTAAAGTATGGCACATCGAATTCAAAATGTTTAACACTACTTAATTATACTTGAATTGAATACCAGATGATGTTCAGTCCCATGAAGCGCAAGGAAGAAGGGCTCCAGATAATGAACCTGTGTTTCAGGAAAGAGATGAACAAAGTCAGTTTAAATAGTGTTAAAAGTAGTCCCTAACTCTAGGATCAGTTGTAATATTTTTAATCTCTTATTGTGTTGTATGTTATTTTTGCTAAACTTTGACTGACTATGAATGTGTGAATCTATATTTGTTAATCTGTGTTATGTGGATAGTGTTATGCCTACCTTAACAACCAGGATCTTGTTTTATTGTCTTAAACTATGTTAGGTGATAAACAACAGTGGGCTATGGTGGTCGGATGCGATGATCCCAGAGGGGGGTTCGGATCACCTATACACTCTGCTGGAAAGCAGATGTCAGGTACGATAAATATATATATATATATATATATATATATATATATATATATATATATATATATATATATATATATATAATACCTTTGGATATACAAATTGTTAATTTTCTACATTAAAACCTTTAGAAGAGGAGGAGTTTGATATGCTTTGCATCGAGGCAGTAGAGGCTGTTGAGAAATCTGTGGAGTCTGCAAAGAGTAATAAACCAGAAGGTAATGTGAACAATTTCAAATCCATAAAGAATTATGTTTGAAGTTGGGAACGGTTTTTTACATACACATTAAACACTAATCTACAGGTGGAGAAACGCCACGAACTGACGCTAAAACAAATTCAGTATTTGGTGCAGCACGCGACAATGTGAGATGTTCTAATTTTGATGGACCAAGCTTTGCCCTCTTGAGTGACGACGATGTCCATACCCCAGAACCTCTGCTTCCTGCACAGTGTACATCGACTATCTTGCCACTGGATGATATGCATACGGGGATGACAGGATCGTCGATAGGCCTATATTCGTACGCAGATCTGCCGGATAAACGAATACTGAAGCCACGAAATGACAACATCTACTATTTTCCTATTGTGAAGAAAAGGAGGATTGCAAGGAATAATGCTAAAAACAGGTCACCTCCTACGATAATCGATGTTGACGCACTGAAGGACACCAAGGAAGAGAAGATTCTGAAGAATCGGTGGAACAAGAATAAAAATTTCCAGTCCTTGTTAGATGCATACACAAGGAACAGTCTGAAGGTGTATGTTGAGAAAGCACCTCTAGGGTATGTGTCGTAATATTCATTCGCGAACTTATTGTGAATAGATCTTTATTTTGTATTTACCTTTAGTGATACATTTTTGTTTCAGTGAAAGCTTCTGGAAGGCTAATGAATCTGGTCTAACTGACATAACACGGCACGAGATCGATATCTTGTTGTCAACCGAAGCTTTGACCACCACAATAATTGATGCGTATATGTGCTTGCTTGAAGAAGAGATTATGTCACGCGACGATATTCCCTTGGTCACCAGGTCGCTTTACACACACGCATGGGTAAAGTCTTTCTAACTAGTAAATTATGTTGTTCTTATATAACTTTCAAGTAATACTTTGATTTGTAGTGTATGTTGGATGATTGGTGTTAACATAATGACAATATAGAAGTAGATTTGTATGTCATAAATCACATACTTCAATTAGATATAGTTCAATATATATACACTATTCACAACACTGCCTGTATTCTGGTAGTGTATATCCACATATGTCAGTTTCACGATATATAATTAGACTAATGATCTGAACTAAGCATATCAGTTATAAATATAACCTTCTTGACCATATCAGTTTAAATATAAAGTTATTAGAGACACTGCCTTTGATGACTTAGTGTATTTATTTTTTATAATTAGAGTGGTGTTTCCTTTTGAAATGAATGCAGGTCGCAATCGAGAACATTGATGCAGTGGCAATGCATGAATTTATTTTTGAGCCACTGTATGAGTATTTGGGGAGCGCGCATTTAATCCTCATTCCGCTGACCCACAAGCGGAAATTCCACTTCACACTATTAACTTTAGACCCTATTTCAAAGTGTTTTTTCCATTACGACTCTATGTCGTCAAGAGATTCAAGGTCTACAGAGTGCATGAAGGAGGCGGCCTTTATGGTATAATAATCTCTTTGTTCACATATCTTTTTAATGCCAGTATTCCAGATAGCTTGCCAAGTAAGCAGTTCAAAATGCATGTGGGTAGTGTTTATCACATCACGTAATTAACCTGTTATTTAACTGTATTGGTATTAGGTCCACATGATCAATATGTGGATGCGTGGCGTAGCGTTCCAAGCCGACATCATGCTGAATTCAGGGATGCAGAAAAGACTAAACAAGCGTGCATGCTCGAATGTTGCGTTGCAGATGGATCGGGATGCTTTGACCGAGAAAGACATACTGACTATACAGTGGGTGAAGGAAAACTTCGAGAACAATTTTAAATGTTTTGATCAGAAAGATAGTGTCGCAAAGCAGGCTTCTGGATCGTAAGTATATAAGATATCTACTACTGCTCTAAATATAAAATTGTAGAATGTGTAGATAATACTAATAGTTTGTTACTATGACAGCCTGGATTGCGGCGTTTATGTGATGCACTATATGGATGATCTTGCATATGAAAGGTTGCCGAGTGATACATTTGACGAGACTGCAGCAATGGTATTCAGAGTTGATCTTATCAAAAGATTTGCAAAAAGTTCAAAGCGTTGGAGGGCTGCGATTTAGAAATTTCAGTTATGCTTTTGTTTTTTTCCAAACATTAATAAGTAGGCAGCTGGTTTATCAGACATTGTCGTTCTTGTTTTTCTACTTTGAATTAGTTAACGTTCTGAAAAGATTTTGTTAACGTTAAGATTTTGGATAATGTAGTGTTGAAGTTTCTAAATATTGTCTTGTTTATTTTGATATTGCTTCCTGAGATTATAGTTGAATTGTTCTTATAACAAGCAGATTGCATTATGTTATTAAAAGAACATGAGAAAGAGAAACATTATGTATTTTGATCTCAGAAAATAACGTAACTAAAGTACAGCACAAGCAATTGTGTCTGGTAAAAACACCTTATAAATCAGTGAATTTAAAGCAAATATATATACATTGTCTCTGAACACATGTTGATATCAGTTGAAGCTTCCTAAGTAGCTTCTATTCAAATACATGATGTCTCACTAGTAAGAAGCCTCCTAACAAAATACTCCTTAAGTTACATGAAACTGCCCCTTAAAAACATGTTCATAGTGTTACTGGTAGTGACAATGTTGCACATCAACAAACACAGATTGCATCCTTTAAAGTTTAGTACTAAATTGTACGATTCAATTACTAAATGTTATAAGGCTATTATAACCTGTGTTCATAATGTTATTGGTAGTTTGAAAGTTCCACACTAACAAGTATCTCATACACTGAGCATGGTTGTTAATAGATACATTATACTAGTTGGCATGTGTTCATAGGCCTGGTACCTTGAACCATGTTTATACATAGACATGACTTACATGAAACTTCCCCTTAGACCCGCAGTCATAATGTTATTGGTAGTGTGAATGTTCCACATCAACAATAACAGATTGCATCCTAGGAAGTTTAGTACTAATTGTTCGATTCAATCCATTTCTGAATTCTATAATGCAACCAAAATTTATGTTCATAGTGTTATTGTTAGTGTGGACGTTCCACACTAACAATTATAACACACGTTAAACTAGTTTTATACTAGTTGGCACGTGTTCATTAGCTAATACCCTTGAACCAGTTTTACACATATTCATGACTTACATGAAACTGCCCTTAGAACCGGTGTCATGGTGTTATTGGTAGTGTGATTGATCCACATCAACAATAACAGATTGCATCCTTGCAAGTTTAGTACTAAATTGTTCGATTATATTACTAAAATTTGTAAGGCTACCAACACATTATTTCATAGTGTTATTGGTAGTGTGAATGTTCCAAACTAACAAGTATATCATACACTGAGCATGGTTGTTAATAGATACATTCAACTAGTTGGCATGTGTTCATTAGCTAATACCCTTGAACCAGTTTTTCACTCCCCCGAACTAGTATTCTTTTATACCCACTATTATCATTGTTACTATACTTAAAAGTGATATTGTCGTTGTGTGAATGATCCACAACAACAGAAATATAAATTGTTCCTATTACCCTTTATGATCCACAACAACATAGTCTAGGACTCAGATTTAAGTGTATACGTAGAATAAATGCAAGAAAATCAATATGATTCTCAGAAACACTAATAAATTAAAACTCAACTGAATTGTATGAACATAATCATGTGTAGCAAAAACACTGTATAACAGTTAAACTAATCATTTCTCAGTGTTAACCGTACTTCCAAAATGATTTACCAACACAAAGTGTCCGATGGAGTTAACTTTTGCTGTAGGAAAAAACAGAAAACAATCACTGGTAAATTTAACACTATCTTAGTAAAAAACTCCACAGCAATAGAAACTAAAAAGATGATAAATGTAAATGAGACCAATGTATTACAAAATACCAGAAATAATGAATATAGTTTAATGTGAATCTTAAACCATGACTCAGATTTATTAATATTCAACCTCGGTTGAAAGCTGCAACCAACACCGTGTTTTATTGGGCATGAACTGCAATAAAGTTTGATAAACTCCATACTATATAACTTCTTTGCATGTCTTCTTGTTGTGGTTCTTGAATTTGTTACAGCGACTACACTTGATTATCCGTTTGATCTCACTCCTGGGCTTTAACCTCACATGTCTTGGTCGCCCAGCTGGACGTCGTGTCTTTGGAGGTTTGATGTTGACGGTCTGTGAAACCATCTGAATTGGTTTTGCTATAGTGGGGACGGGATTGATTGTAAAAGAGTACGTCAAGCGATATTTATCCACCTGCATAATAAGCAATAATCCTTAGTTCTATAATAATATGCTAACTAGCAGGGGAATTGAATTTAGATGATACTAGTATCGGACCTGAAAGAGAGGATCGACATAAGAGTAAATATTCGAAGTTTGACTTTGAGCAGCAACTAGAGCATGCGCACAAGGGAAACCATGAATTTGCCACTCACCACACGAGCAAATCTTCTTTAGCAGGTCAACACCAACGGTATGATCTCCCGTCTTAATTTCGTAAAGAAACTCGTTTGACATGCTAGCACGCCAATGTCTTCCTAGTTCAAGATTAGCTGCCAATCTCTTCTCCATGACGGGACATAGTTCTGATACCCATCCATCGGCCAACTTTTTCCGTGTCGCAATAAGGTTCATTATTCTAACGCGGATTTCATTGTTTAAATCTGTGATTGGCAACCCCTTTAAATCTTTAACCCAACTGTTAAAACACTCCGCTAGATTGTTCGTCATTTCACCAAACCTCTCCCCGTTGAAACGACACGATGCCCAAGTTTTAGGAGGCAGATCCTTTAAAAAGTCTTCAACTATTTGGCCACCTTCTTGTTTAAGTTTATGTAAATGTAATTCAAAACTCTCTTCGTCACGTGAGTATGCAGCTAACATAAATAAGTAAGTAATCCTCTTGCCATGAACTGAGCCTGATGGATACTTATTGAGTAAATTAGCATACAAATGTCGATAACAAAATCCAAGAGGGCTGTTAGGAAAAACACTACGGACAGCAGCTAACAAACCAAGATTACGATCTGAAATAAAAGTAATTGTGCGTCCAGAACCCGTGGCTAAACAAGCTTTGATATTCTCGAGAAAGTATGTCCAGTTGCTCTCATTTTCAGAATCCACAATGGCGTAAGCTACTGGATATAGACCTGTTTAACAAGAAAAGTAGGCAATCAATAGGCTGACTTGTTGCGACATACAATTGTGTACCAGAACATTAGTTTAACTGGTCATTTTCATTGTTAAACGCAATCGAAAAAGTACCCGAACAAATTGATCGATGAAATTAACTGTCTCTTTTTATTCTATGATAAATAACACCAAATTCAACTAAGTTCCCTAAATGGAAAGGAAAACTACTGAAACACTAATTTTCAAATACTGAAACAGAAATCATAAAAATACGCAAATGATCATACCACAATTAGCATCCTTAGTTGTAGCCGCAAGGAGCATTCCTCTATACTTGTTTGTAATGAATGTAGCGTCAATATGGAGTACTGGCCTGCAATGCTCAAATCCGCTAAATGTGGAGGCGTATGACACGAACATCCGTTGAAACCTGTATTCATTGTCCTGAGATTCTGTTAATGGCAGACATTGGACATCAATTCTTGAGCCGGGATTAGCTTGTATCGTGTTCTGACCGAACCATCTTAGCTGGCGGTATGAGTTGTTGGGATATGTCCTTCGATCCTACGTGTGCAATCGATAAAGTCATAAGGTCGTCTATGGATGTTAAATGATTATTTGATAATATTATTTGTTGGGAACAATATAATATTGATCGATAAATCATACTTACAGGGTCACACACGGACTCAAAGATGATGTACGTTGCTTGATAAATATATTGATTTAGAATCAATATTTACGTGGATTTAATTCACATGCATGGGATGCATGGCTTGCATGGATGCATGTCACATAGTGTGACATGGCATGCCACACAAGCTAGTGGGACCATGTCTTATGCTAGGTTGCATGATGATGTGGCATGACCATTCATATTCACCATAAACCACCCCCATTATGTGTGTTTATGACACACATTAAGGTGGGGGGTTACAAGGTTAATAATGGGACAATTATGTGACCATAATGAGATGAATAAGAGGGTGAAAATCAGATTTTCACACAACTTAATCACATATTTCGAAATCCACACAAAAGAGAGAAAGGAGAGAGTGTTCTTGGAGAACCGACTCGATCAAGCAAAGTGTTCGTCATCCGGGTTCGTGTGCAACACGTAGAGGCCGGGCCATTTGTGCGGCTTCAACATCCGGGAGATCTAGACAAGAGGAGTGACGAGGTCATTCACAAGGAGAGCTTCGAGAGGCTGATCCATTTGAGGTGGTTCAATCGACTCAACACCACCTCAACGACATCAACGAATCACTTCGTCACCATAAGTAAGTAATCGTTGAACCTTATATATATATATATATATATATATATATTGGATGTGTATATATATATGTTTATATGTGTTCTTATACACATTAAGTGTGCACTAAGATCCAAGCATGATAGATTTATATGATTTACACGCTTCCGCACACACGATATATCGATCGGATCGGTATACCGGTACCTTCAATTGGTATCAGAGCCTAGGGATCGTGCACACTTTTGTGTTGGACACGAAGGTTAAATCAACATAATTGGATTATTTGTTTAATTGTGATTATGTGATTAGATGTAAGGCCGGCCACCGTTAGTGGTCGGGTGAATGAAATTGTCGTTTTTTACGTTTCGATTGGCCATAGTCTTTTGAGGGCTGCGTCCCTTGGAATCATTTGTAATAGATAGGTTTTTCTATTATATATGTATTGTACTACTTGTAAGCGATGGACTTGGTCCATGGTTCGATGGAGGATCTCGGCTCTCCGGCGAAAACGAGAAGAAACGAATCAAAACGAAGCGAAACGGGCGAAAACCGGGCTGCTGGAGCAAAACGGCGGGCGCCGTTTGTGCTCCGGCGGGCGCCGTTTTGGAAATGGCGACCGCCGAAAGGCTGTTTTTTGGTCAGCCTGTTTGTACCCTTTTGGCGGGCGCCGTTTTGGAAACGGCGACCGCCAGTGGTGTTCGGCGACCGCCGTTTGTGAAACGGCGGGCGCCGTTCGTGGTTTTTGGGGTATGGACTAAGGTTGACCTAAATCGGCGGGTGCGGAACTGAAACGGCGGGCGCGGGCCAGTCCAGAAGATGTTCAAGGCCTATTTTGTTGCTTTTAATCTTTTCGTTTGAGAGTTGTGAGGTTCTAGGGGCCTTTCGATTATGTATTTAATTGCTTTGCTAGTTATAGGATGTTTTATGTTATAAATGATCAACTTACATATAAACACCTATGCATGCAAGTTCCCAAAATAATGAGTATAATGTCTTGTCCAAAAACATCAACTCATGAAGCCCTCGATCATAAGTTGGTAGGTCCGCCTCAGCGGGGTACTACTTGTTATCTTGGGATAAGTGGGAGTAAGGGTTAGACCCTTACACGTGAGTTTGGTTTTCTCATCGATAGATCCACTGCAGGCGTGGCTATCGAGACATGAGATGAGAATGGGACTCTCATCGACCGAGAGTGATATTAGATATCATTGACATGGGTGTGTCTACCTATCTTGAAATACTTAAGTGCGGACTCAGTCGGCTTAAAGATTTGCAAGATGAGGATCTCGGAATCGTTTTGTTCTAACGGACAATGATATTGGATATCAATTGAACAAAATGAAATAAATAAGTACAATTGTTAGACAACCTTATTTGTTTACCGTTTTGTGAATGTTTACATACTTTATTTATCTTTCTTTTGTAGTTTATCATGTTAATTTCAACTCGATTCAAGTTTGGTTCAATTCTTGATTATGAAAAATTGAACAACATAAATTTTCTTGATTCACAACGTAATTTGAGGATGGTCCTCAAATACGAAGACAATGAAAATGTGTTAGATAACCACATCCTAAGATATCATTGAACAACTCAATAGCATGTTCGGGGAATATGCTAAGATTGAGCGGTTCGGTATGACCAGGGTCATCGCTTCAGCTAGGCTGGAAAAATGGAAATCTATGGAATCACATGTACAACAAATGATTGGATTATTTGTTTCAAGTGACCGCCTAGATTTTTCCTATGATGATTATTTGGCAACCGAATTCATACTTCAATCTCATTATGGTTATAATGCCTTTAGGCTAAATTTTCCATATGAATGGTTTGAAGAAATCGCTTCGTGAGCTCCACGGGATGCTCAAGGCTGTTGAGCCGGCGATAGAAAAGGACCCTAAGAGGGAAATTCTTATGATATGGGATAGGGTAGTCAAAAGAGCATGGGCAAGAAGGCTACTAGGGTTCCTAGGGAATCTCAATGCGTCTACTGCAAAAGTGTTGGACACTACTTGCAAACATATAAAAGTTCATATTTTATTCAATTTCAAAACAAATGCCTAATTTGTCTTTCATTTGATGGATTCTAAGGTTATGATTATTTACACCTCGGGGAGTGATTTAATCCAAAACACTTAAGTTCATCAATGACACAAATTAGAGACTTTCGAGCCATTGGATGGCGTGAATCGATTGTCTGGTTGGCTCCCTCATATTTTATGAGAGATAGGGCTTCAATTGCATGATAATATCGCTGGTTAGAAAACTTCGATTTTTCACTTACGATTTATCACGTTTTGACATTGAGATAATTTTGAATGGGAAATTTGAATGAGACTCAATTATTGGGAATAATTGAATTTGCCCAAAGTTCAAAGAAGATGTGAAGAACGGGGTTGCTTCATCTTCAAGTATTAATGATATAGACATTAAACTTCACAAATTCTACTTCTTGGGTATTGGATGCCAAATGTGGTTCTCACATTTTTTATGTGGAGGAACTACATAGATGTATAAGTTTGGTGAATAGAGATGTCGATCTACAGGCAAGAAATGGAGCGAAGGTCGCTGCATTAGCCGTATGATCATATGATGTTGTTTTGCCTTAGGGCCTTGTTTTAGTATTATAACTATGTAATTTCGTACCTTCAATAAACAATGAATATTGGTTCAGTATTAGATACTGATGGATTAGTTTTTCACTATTAAATAGTTTGGTAACTATTTTAATTGTGAACTATTCTTTGTTTTGGTACGATTATTATATTGTTTATGTATACTTTAAACTTGAAAAATCATATATATCATTAAGGCCAAAGGCCAAATCGAATAAGTATCGATGAGACATAACTGAAACATTGTTGATTAGATCAAATCAAAATCTAAACATGTAACGAAGCTTCTTTTAGAAGGAATTTTAGAATCATTTGACTTGGAGTCATTTGATACATGTGAATGATGTGTGATTGAAAAGATAACAATGTCATCTTTCTTGGAGAAAGGAGAACATGTGAGTAATTAGGGATGATCCATACTGATGTATGTGGAACCTATCAGTTCACAAGCACATGAAGGTTATGTTTCGGAAAAGAGAAAACAAACTATATTAGATATAGTTCGACCATTCGATGAGAGGTCTAAATGAACTACTGGTCTCTTTTGGGAACACACAATTCTTGACTTCAACTTATACACTGAATAGGACGCTGTCAAAAGCTGTTGATAAGACACCATACTAGGTATGGAAAGGGAGGGTCCCTAAATTGTTTTCATCAAAATTTGAGGTTCTAAAAGCTTCTCTGACGAAATTTATCTCTATAGAGCTTGAACTCAAATGGGATAAAATTTTCTTTATGGTATCCATAAGAAACTCGAGGGTACAACTTCTACGATCTATCTGAGAACAATATTTTGTTGCTCGAGATAGTGATTTTCTTGAAAAGAGTTATCTTTCCTAGAAATTCAGTGGGAGCTCGGTTGTTTTGAACGAGGTTTAAGTGAAACAACCAATGATGAATACTCAAGACTGGGTTGAGAGTATTCTTATGGTTTTGAAAGCCATACCAGCCCTCGTAGGTCCGAAAGGCATAAATCTATCTCTATTATTCAAATACTTAGATATTGTGACCAATGAGAGATATGAATTCATGCTTTTGGAAAGCGGTGAACCTTCGACCTAATTCCAAGCTATGACGAGTCCAGCTACTGAAAATTGGCATGGTGCCATGAAATCTGAGATGATATCAATATCTGATAATCAAGTTTGGAACTTGATATATTTGCATCACGGGGTTAGACCCAATGAATGCTAATAGATCTTTAAGATCTAAACAGACAGATGGAAAACCTAGGGTTTTCAAAGCAAGGTTGATGGTAAAAGTTTTATTCACGAGGTGGATTATGGAAAAACTTTCACCTGTTGCTTTGATTAAATCATTCTGATCATCTTAGCCATTGCTACTCATCTTGATAATGAGTTATGGTAATATTGGATGTTAAAACTAACTTCTTGAATTGGATTCTAGAAGAGAATGTGTTTTGACACAGCCAAAGAGTTTTATCGATCCTAATAAGGCTGAGAAATTATGCAATCTTATAATTCCATTTATGGAATAAAGCAAAGCATATCAGAGTAGCAATCTTCAGTTCAATGAATCCATACTGGGTTTTGGATTTCAGAGGAACTCGTAAGAGTCTTGTTTTACAGTCTGTCTCATAGTCCAAGAAAGGTTTGAACCGATTGAGGATGACTCGAGTCTTGCCTCAAGTTCAAACTTAGACATAAAGTGACAACAGGAAGTTGGCAGCACACTGGCTCTGAAGGCCAAGTGGGAGATTGTTGGGATATGTCCTTCGATCCTACGTGTGCAATCGATAAAGTCATAAGGTCGTCTATGGATGTTAAATTATTATTTGATAATATTATTTGTTGGGAACAATATAATATTGATCGATAAATCATACCTACAGGGTCACACACGGACTCAAAGATGATGTACGTTGCTTGATAAATATATTGATTTAGAATCAATATTTACGTGGATTTAATTCACATGCATGGGATGCATGGCTTGCATGGATGCATGTCACATAGTGTGACATGGCATGCCACACAAGCTAATGGGACCATGTCTTATGCTAGGTTGCATGATGATGTGGCATGACCATTCATATTCACCATAAACCACCCCCATTATGTGTGTTTATGACACACATTAAGGTGGGGGGTTACAAGGTTAATAATGGGACAATTATGTGACCATAATGAGATGAATAAGAGGGTGAAAATCAGATTTTCACACAACTTAATCACATATTTCGAAATCCACACAAAAGAGAGAAAGGAGAGAGTGTTCTTGGAGAACCGACTCGATCAAGCAAAGTGTTCGTCATCCGGGTTCGTGTGCAACACGTAGAGGCCGGGCCATTTGTGCGGCTTCAACATCCGGGAGATCTAGACAAGAGGAGTGACGAGGTCATTCACAAGGAGAGCTTCGAGAGGCTGATCCATTTGAGGTGGTTCAATCGACTCAACACCACCTCAACGACATCAACGAATCACTTCGTCACCATAAGTAAGTAATCGTTGAACCTTATATATATATATATATTGGATGTGTATATATATATGTTTATATGTGTTCTTATACACATTAAGTGTGCACTAAGATCCAAGCATGATAGATTTATATGATTTACACGCTTCCGCACACACGGTATATCGATCGGATCGGTATACCGGTACCTTCATGAGTCAGCCTCCACACCGAGCACATCATCCCTAGCACGTTCCTTCCCGTACCAGGCCTTGTGGTATGGAATATCTAATCCGAAATTCAACTTCATATCTTTTAGAATATCAACTGCTTTGGAGTTCGGGTTATCACGAATCTTGTCGACCATTACTGCTTTAATAATATTACTGGAGAGCATCTTGCTCTTGGAAAGACGAACAACTGATCTGCACTTGTGTTCATTTTCCAAATCGTATATGTTGAAGAATCCATTGTGCCTGAGATTTAAAAAAATTAAGTAGTAGATTGAACAAGCTGTGACAGACAATTAATATGACAAAAAAGCATGTCCCTGAACAATGTTCTCTATACTAATGAACAGGAATCGATATAAATAACATCTCAACAATCTATGAAGAGCACAGTACTAGTTAATTAGGCATGTCAGTGCACACTATGATGATTAGAATCGTAGTGGAAAAACGTTTTCTTGAATTATTTTTGACATTTACCATGATTGACGTACAAAATTCAACGGAGTGATTAGGTGACAGTGTAAGAAATCCAAAGCAAAAATTTTGAAAAACTACTTGAAGCTCTTAATCCCATTGACTATTAACTACTGGAAATATAAACTTTCAAATCATATCAAGTGAACCATACCTATTGTTGAATACATTAAGAAATAAAAGAAGTGCAGAATACCTATTCATCGAGGCTTTTACGCGCCATTGGCAGCCTTCAGCATCCCTTTTCTTGCAAAAAGCTGTGACACGATTTGGCTTATTTATTCCGTAGAAGTATTCAAAACCAACCTCGATGGCATACATTCGCAGCTTAACCCTAAAGTCCTTAGCTCCACGTTCAAAAATTTGACCTTTATGCGTGATATAACTCTTCCATGGCTCGGTCATATATGACTTCGCATCTTCCCTTCTAAAGCATCCCAGGTATTGGTTTGGGTCTAAGTCGGGAAAAATATCCTCAGTTGGTGCTTGAACAGGAGGTTGATTCATCACAGGAGTGGCTTCGTTGATTGTTGAAACGCTAATATCGACCCAAGACGACGTTAGTTGACGGAGTACCAAAAATAACATGGACATGTCGACGTCGTTACGTAGACGATAGATTGTTGATTCGGGAACCACCGAGAATTTAAGTTGTAACGCCTTGTCAATCAAAATCGGGAATTGGATTCGAATATTGTCGCATAGTTCGTTGAAGGATAAGTTGGAGCCAAACGATATAGCTGCACCCTCGCCATTGTAAACAATCTTAGCAACATAAGCATCCATTGGTGCTGCAACAAGAAAAGATGCTCGGTTAACCTAAACCAAAATTATGAAAAAGTCGCAAAGGCCAGATTTGATTATATAAACTGTAGAATGATTAATCAATCTTAACACTACGCTAGCAAACCCCGTTTATTACTATACTACATGGACATAAATTTTAACATCAGTAGAACCAACCACCGATAGAACTTGACAAAGAAACCCGCAATGACACAGTTTATATTTGGGAGTCGTGTGCTCTTCACAAAAAAATAAAAACACAAAAAGCATGACGTGATAGTGTGTTGACAACCAGACTGAGATTTGCACTTCCAACAAGAGGCATTGTTCATCTCGTATACACTTTGATAGATGATCTAGCAGAACATTTGGTAGTGTATTTACAAAAAATAAAAAACAAACCCACGATTATCGATATTCAAAGAAGAACAAGAATTTACCTCGGTGGAGTTCAAGAACATACAAACGGTATCTTGTCAAATTTTTGAACGTCTATGAATGTTTTTTGAATTTTTGAAAAAAACACAATCGCAATCAAAAAATAATTTCCAAAAACAGTGTTCTGTGATTGATTTCAAGAATCTCTGTCCAAACGATTGAGATTTCAGCATTTAATATATAAAACGTATATAATAAATGGAAAATATGATTATATATAATAAAAAGGTTAAAATAGACAAATCCAATTTCAAAATCTTACCTTCATTATGAATACAAGAAATATAAATACATTAAATTATATATACTCAATTAATAAATTACCTTTTTTGTTAGGGAGGTAAACTAGGATCTTTTTCTTTAAATCATAATCTCATTTTAATTTTTTCTCTAAATTACTCATAAATTATATATTTGAAACATTTATTAAATTTTATTTAAAAATAATAACACTTAAACATTTTATTATAATTATTATTACAAATGTAGTACTTTTTTAACATTTTCTATTTATTACAAATAATATATTATTTAAATTAATTTAAAATTTTAATAAACATAAATATATTCAAAATATATAATATTTTAATAAATTTAAAAAAAATTAAGTGTAATTTTATTATTTAGTAAAATAGTGGTTTAAAAAAACATTTATAACAATTTAACGTTTTTATGATAACATTTAATAATTTATTATTATATAAATTAATGTTAAAAAAAAAAAAAAAAACATTTTCCCTACGGCAGTTGCCGTAGGGAATAGATTTAATACTCCCCTACGGGAAATAGCCGTAGGGGGACCCCTACGGGAAAAGTTGCCGTAGGGGATTTATTATTCCCCTACGGGATTTGCCCGTAGGGAAAATTACCTACGGCTAGCCGTAGGAGATCCCATAGGGAATTTTGGAGGCAAACTATACGCGCGGATGCGCGCGTAGTCCCCTACGAGAATCCCCTACGGGGGGTCACCCCTACGGATGGGGGTAGGGATTGCCGTAGGGGATGTCAAAATATATTTCCCGTAGGGATATCCCTACGGGAAAAAGGCCGTAGGGAATCCCCGTAGGGATTCCCTGGTTTTTTTGTAGTGCATGTTCATATAATATATAGAATACAGACAAATAGAAAACAAAATAAAATGGTCAATCATCTTAATGTTAATATATTACAAAAACAAAAAACATGAAACTTTAGAAACATACTGTTCAAACTGCAAAAAATAAACAAAGAAAAAAATAATATTAATTGTGATTAATTTTCATGATATTATTTTTCTCAAACAACAACGTATAAATGATTAAATAAAAAAGTACGATGGAATCAAATAAAATGAGTAAAATTATACTTATTTACAAACCTCAATTTCTTGTCGTGCAATAAATTTGCAAAAGAAAAAAAAAACCCGACTTTATTTTATATTACCTGCAAGAAAAAAATAATTATGTTTATTCAATAATATTTACTTGAAATAATTAAAAAAATGGATAAATTACAATAATAATTAAATAATTGCTTGAAATTATCTGCATAAAAGTAAAACGACATTAGTAACCAAAAAAAAAAATTAAAGAATTGCTTCATAGAAAATAATCTAAAAAATATGCTCAAAAATAAAAAAAATAGTGAGTAAATGAGTAAATGAATGATTCATGGAGTATAAATAGTATTACAATTACCATATATAATTCATTAATTTAGAAACGTATTTTCAAATATGAAAAATAATGAAAAATGAGATAATTTATAAAAAGTTTATTTTTTGAAAACTTAAAAATTCGTAAAAAAATAAATAAATAAAGTAAATAAAATAATTATCCAATTACCACCAATTAATAATGAATACGATTCTTTAATTTATAGAATAAAATCATGATTCTTTAATTGATCCATAAGTAACGACGTTATTCTATAATTAAGCAACTCTAAATAGGCAATGTAATCGTGATTAATAATGAATAAAAAAATCCATAAATTAAAGAGAGATAACATTAAATTTATATTTATCCACCATGTTGAAATAGAATTCATTAAAGAATTTGAAGTAGAATTCTGAACAATTCAAATCGTGATTAATAATAATGAATACAATTCAATCGGGTAATTATTATATTAATGAATATAATTATTAAATTATGGAATAAAATGGTGATTTATTGAGTTAATTGGTCCACATTATCCTATAATTAAGCAACTCTAAATAAGTAATGTAGAGGCCTTATTCCATGGTTACTGGTACCATATGAACCGTATGGTATCAGCCCATTAACAAAACAATTGCGGCCCAAATTTCACCCGCTATACACTCTACCAAAATACATGAGAAATCGATTTCTGCTCTCTTCTCACGCTCCGCGCACAAACACCTCCGGTCAACGAAGAAATCAGATTTTTGGTGCATCCACCACCGCCGACGAAACAAGGACCTCGAAACCCCGCTCCGCCGCACCATCAAACATACCCCCGCGCCGCAACAATCATCAACCATACCCTCGCGCCGCCTCAACCACCCTAGCGCCGCCTCAACCATCAACGGTGTCACTGCACCACGAAACCTCGCCGGAGCACCAGCAAGCAGCGGAAAAGAAGTCTCAACAACAACAACAAATCCTAAAATCGTAAAAGGTAATTAGAAACCCTAATTTTTCCAAAATCAATTTCTAGTTTGTACTGCATGTTGAAATACCAAATTTCTACATCTGAATTGCATATTTTAAAGCTGAATTTGGTTATCGAATGTGTTTTAATTCTATGTTGTGCGATTCTATTTCAGCACAATTTCTTTAAGAAATGTGATTTACTTATTTTCGTAAGGTTTAGTAGTCGTTTGGAGTGTCGTTGTGGTTGTTTAGCATGTTTTTCTGATTTGAGATGTTGCATTATTGGTGAATATGTCTTATTATCATTGTGGTTTGGTTTGGTTTGACAGGATAAACGAGTCGAAAAGGAGTTTGAGAACCCACGCCGGTGGGTAATCTTATTTTTTGTATCTATTGCGTTGTTAATTTTGCTCGTAACCGTAAATATTGTACTTGGAAGAAATTTGCAATCTGAAATATGAAATCTGCAGGAGTCTTATGTTTTTAT
The DNA here is from genome assembly GCA_954870475.1 of Euphrasia confusa. Classification (NCBI taxonomy): domain Eukaryota; kingdom Viridiplantae; phylum Streptophyta; class Magnoliopsida; order Lamiales; family Orobanchaceae; genus Euphrasia; species Euphrasia confusa. Next base: position 16,476,341 of record OX940958.1, read on the forward strand.
GTTTATGGTGTTATCCGTCAAATTTGTTCGAGGTAGGTGAGAAATCAGTTGATCGAAGGGCAAAGCTTGTGTTTGGTGAGAAATCAGATGATCCGCTTGTTCCCACCCCAGGTATAAGGTAGCATGTAATTATTCTATTTTGATTCTTGCTTTTATATTCGTTTTCTTTCTCTCTTATTTGTTAACTCCTTATGACTTCCTTTTTGAGATGCAATTCAAGTTTATATGATATCTTAGTACTGGATTGTGCATTGGTGTAATTAATTAGTAATATTTTTATAGTCACTTTTTGTCTAGCATTTATCAAACATACAAAAATAGTACAAAATAGAGTAGAACTAAGTATAACAAAGAGTAAAACTCAATATATGTCTCTTATTAAGGCCTCTGCCTAATTGAGATTGGAGAACCCTTTAATTTGTATGATCTCTTTGAAACAACAACGAAACTTCTATATTTATCTAATGGCTGGATATTCATATTTTTACACCCTAAGATTAATTATTTGTTAAAAAGATATGGGATACTGCTGGCCAAGAAAAATTTCAAAGTCTTGGTGTTGCTTTTTACCGAGGCGCCGATTGCTGTGTGCTTGTCTATGATGTTAATGTGATGAAATCTTATGACAATCTCAACAATTTGAGGGAAGAGTTTTTAATTCAGGTATGTTATTTTGTCTTTTCATGATACCTGTCTTCCACAGTTCCACTTGCTTGTTTAATTTGTTCGCTCAAAGTGACTTGAAGTTAAATATATATATTTTTAGCCATAAATCACCTCACATCCTTCTTCAACCAGATTTTTTGACTTTCACTAACATATATTTGGCTTATGACGATAAATTTTGACATAGAGTAGCTCGTCTTCGTCTCAAGAGTTTGTTCGTGAGCGAAAGATACGCCAGCCCCCACAGCCGCAGCAGCCCCCGCCCCTTCCTCTTTCTCATGATTTGAGACAATACAATGTTGTGAAGTTAGGAATTATGATTGTAAATTAAACTTTGGATTTCTATACTTTTGTAGGTTGTTGAATTAAAACTTTTGTGTATGTTTGTTTGGTTTATGAAAATGAAATAGTATTGAAATTGCAGTTTTGAGAATTTTAATTTTAATTTTTTTTGTAGTGTTTATGGTCTCTCATACAAATTATAGAAATTACTAATAATGGTTTAAAATTTAATTTTTAGTTCTACTATGTTTTATACTAATATCTACTTTGTTATATATTGACTTCTTCTCTATTTTATACATAGTTTTTAGTTTTACTTTGTTTAATATTTTTTCTGAATGTTTGAATTTTTACATTTGTTGTTGATTTAGTTATAAATAGAGTAGAATATAGTTAGAAAGGGGAGTAGAATTATTTTATAAATTGAGAAGAAATTAATTCTAATATGTTTCAAAAAATGAATCATCACAGTTTAGAATTTACACTGACTTGTTATGGTATTCTTCTCTAATTGGTCTGTTCTTTTCTAACTTTTTAGTTAGTATGATTTAGATTGATGAACTAGTTGTATTCTAAAATGTAAATTTAAATTGATACTAGTTGTTTTTATGATTTCTACTCAATTAACAGCAAAATTCTACTAAATCTCTAGATGAATTCTACTCACATTATTATTGCATTCTTCACAATTTATAAGTTAATTTTTCTACTTTTGTCAGTTGTCAATAAATTATTTTTATTTTGAAATACATGATATAAATCAATAAACACTAAAAAATATTTATAATAGAGTAGAACACAGTATAAAACGTAGTAGATATAAACATTAAAAACAGTATAATTCAAAAAAAAAATAGTCTATTTATTACATTTTTTTAATATTGTTTTCTACTATCTGTATTTCAAACATAACTCCATTAATTAGTGAATTCTACTGCATTGTTTAGTGAATTCTACTCTCTTTAGTAGTATATTCTACTACAATTATACCTAAACCATAATCGAAGTGGCAACAATAATCGAAGTGACAACTATAATCAAGAGAGACGAACAATAATCGAAGGAGGCAACAATAATCGATGGAGGAGAATGATTACGGCCACCTTCGGCGGCTTCAGAATTTTAATAAATGGATAAAGGGGGGGTCTTGTATCGAAAGGTCTTGTATCGAAGTGGCAACAATAATCGAAGTGGCAACAATAATCGAGGGAACAAACAATAATCGAGGGAGGCAACTATAATCGAGGGAGGTAAACAATAATCGAAGGAGGCAACAATAATCGATGGAGGCAAACAATGATTACGGCCACCTTCGGCGGCTTCAGAATTTTAATAAAGGGACAAAGGGGGGGTCTTGTATCGAAAGGTCTTGTATCGAAAGGTCATGTATCGAAGTGGCAACAATAATCGAGGGAGGCAAAACAATAATCGAGGGAGGCAACTATAATCGAGGGAGGCAAACAATAATCGAGGGAGGCAAACAATGATTACGGCCACCTTCGGCGGCTTCAGAATTTTAATAAAGGGATAAAGGGGGGGTCTTGTATCGAAAGGTCTTGTATCGAAAGGTCTTGTATCGAAAGGTCTTGTATCGAAGTGGCAACAATAATCGAGGGAGGCAAACAATAATCGAGGGAGGCAACTATAATCGAGGGAGGCGAACAATAATCGAGGGAGGCAACAATAATCGATGGAGGAGAATGATTACGGCCACCTTCGGCGGCTTCAGAATTTTAATAAAGGGATAAAGGGGGGGTCTTGTATCGAAAGGTCTTGTATCGAAAGGTCTTGTATCGAGGTTGCAATAATAATCGAGGTAGGCAAACAATAATCGAGGTCATTATGTTGTTGTAATGAGGTCTACACCATTTATAGTGTATTCTACTCTAATCTGTATCAAATTCTACTCCGTTTATTGATGCATTCTACAACAATAATCGAGGGAGGCAAACAATGATTACGGCCACCTTCGGCGGCTTCAGAATTTAAATAAAGGGATAAGGGGGGGGGGGGTCTTGTATCGAAAGGTCTTGTATCGAAAGGTCTTGTATCGAAGTGGAAACAATAATCGAACTGGCAACAATAATCAAGGGAGGTAAACAATAATCGAGGGAGGCGAACAATAATCGAGGGAAACAAACAATAATCGAGGAAATTACCTTGTTCTAATGAGTTCTACTGCATTTAGTAGTGCTTTCTACTCTAATCTGTATCAAATTCTACTCCGTTTATTGATGCATTCTACAACAATAATCGAGGGAGGCAAAAATGATTACGGCCACCTTTGGCGGCTTCAGAATTTAAATAAAGAGATAAAGGGGGGGTCTTGTATCGAAAGGTCTTGTATCGAAGTGGCAACAATAATCGAACTGGCAACAATAATCAAGGGAGACAAACAATAATCGAGGGAGGCGAACCATAATCGAGGGAAGCAAACAATAATCGAGGAAATTACCTTGTTCTAATGAGTTCTACTGCATTTAGTAGTGCATTCTACTCTAATCTGTATCATATTCTACTCCATTTATTAATGCATTCTACAACAATAATCGAGGGAGGCAAACAATAATCGAGGGAGGCAAACAATGATTACGGCCACCTTTGGCGGCTTCAGAATTTTAATAAAGGGATAAAGGGGGTCTTGTATCGAAAGGTCTTGTATCGAAGTGGCAACAATAATCGAGGGAGGCAACAATAATCGAGGGAGGCAAACAATGATTACGGCCACCTTCGGCGGCTTCAGAATTTTAATAAAGGGATAAAGGGGGGGTCTTGTATCGAAAGGTCTTGTATCGAAGTGGCAACAATAATCGAGGGAGGCAACAATAATTGAGGGAGGAAAACAATGATTACGGCCACCTTCGGCGGCTTCGGAATTTTAATAAATGGATAAATGGAGGGGTCTTGTATCGAAAGGTCTTGTATCGAAAGGTCTTGTATCGAAGTGACAACAATAATCGAGAGGTGCGAACAATAATCGAGGGAAGCGAACACTAATCGTGGGAGGCGAACACTAATCGAAAGGTCTTGTATCGAAGTGGCAACAATAATCGAGAGAGGCGAACAATAATCGAGGGAGGCAACAATAATCGATGGAGGAGAATGATTACGGCCACCTTCGGCGGCTTCAGAATTTTAATAAAGGGATAAAGGGGGGGGGTCTTGTATCGAAAGGTCTTTTATCGAAGTGGCAACAATAATCGAGAGAGGCGAACAATAATCGAGGGAATCGAACAGTAATCGTAGGAGGCGAACACTAATCGAAAGGTCTTGTATCGAAGTGGCAACAATAATCGAGAGAGGCGAACAATAATCGAGGGATGAAACAATAATCGATGGAGGAGAATGATTACGGCCACCTTCGGCGGCTTCAGAATTTTAATAAAGGGATAAAGGGGGGTTCTTGTATCGAAAGGTCTTGTATCGAAAGGTCTTGTATCGAAGTGGCAACAATAATCGAGAGAGGCGAACAATAATCGAGGGAAGCGAACACTAATTGTGGGAGGCGAACACTAATCGAAAAGTCTTTTATCGAAGTGGCAACAATAATCGAGAGAGGCGAACAATAATCGAGGGAGGAAACAATAATCGATGGAGGAGAATGATTACGGCCACCTTTGGGGGCTTCAGAATTTTAATAAAGGGATAAAGGGGGGGGGTCTTGTATCGAAATGTCTTGTATCGAAATGGCAACAATAATCGAGAGAGGCGAATAATAATCGAGGGAAGCGAACACTAATCGTGGGAGGCGAACACTAATCGAAAGGTCTTGTATCGAAGTGGCAACAATAATCGAGAGAGGCGAACAATAATCGAGGGAGGCAACAATAATCGACGGAGGAGAATGATTACGGCCACCTTCGGCGGCTTCAGAATTTTAATAAAGGGATAAAACTAAGTATAAAATAGAACTCAATATATAACAAAGTAAATATTAGTACGAAACATTATAGAATAAATTTCAAATCATCATTAGTAATTTCTATAATTTGTGTGAGAAACCATATACACTAAAAAAAAAAATTAAAATTAAAATTCTCAAATATACAATTTCAATACTACTTCATTTCATAAATTAAACAAACATACACAAAAGTTTTAATTCAACAACCTACAAAAGTATAGAAATCAAACGTTTAATTTACAATCATAATTCCTAACTTCACAACATTCGTATTTACGCAAATAATGGGGAAGGGGAAGGTGCGGGGGCTGCTGCGGCTGTGGGGGCTTTCATCTCGGCTTGGGACTTCTCTAAGCTCTCAATCCTTAGTCTTCATCTGCTGGCGACTGGCGTATCTTTCGTTCACGAACAAACTCTTGAGACAAAGACGAGCTACCCTTAGGCCATGCGATTTCGCGGCTTTGTACAGCTCGTTTGCACAATATTCAACTGCAAGAAGAATTTATTAAATAGTTAATATAATCAAGAACCCTTGATAGTAGCAGTTTAAAATTTTCTATACCAAGACTGAATTTATTCTCGGCCGATCGAGCTTACTCACATTTTCTTTCTAGAAAGTCATCCCACCTGTCTGACCTTTCCTCTTCTTTTCCTAAAAAGAACACCTCAATTACTGGATAAACAACTACAAAATACTCGAGGTAACTAGATGGTGATTAGAGAGGATAGTAAAACCTTGTACTATATGTTTGCATATTCCCGGTATCTCTGTAAGTGTTGAGGTCTGACTGCGAACCCATAAGTATCTCTGTTCCAAAATCGAAAAAAGAAGTCAGATTACAATGACTAAATTCAAAAAATTCCAAGAACCCAAATAGAGTATAATACCTCATCAAGATTCTCTTATACCCTATCAACTTATATCAGTACAACTACCGCCACAACTCACAAATTCGCCAAATAATTAAAAAGTAAATCAAATTAGTTATAAATAGAAGAAATCAGTAGTAAGTTGAGAAGAACACAGTATTAAAGAGAGAAGAATTTAGTATAAAAGATAGAATAATTTAGAATACAAAACTTGGACCATCGTTTTTGTCATCTCTAGAATCAACATTGATAACTCCAACATCATCACTAAAATCCACTTAAAATGCCTACAAAAATACATAGAAAAAATTCAATTACACAAGAGAGAATTAATATACTGAAAAAATGCATACAAACCACATAAAAACAAAGAAGAATTCACTGAGTTGTATTGAAGAATTCAAGTACAGAACAACGATGAAAAAAACTATCTATCAGTAGAGTAGGTCAATAACCTGAGTAACTTTCGCTTATTCCATTTATCTCATTCCTATAACATCACAACATAACACTTCTGCCAAAAGGGATGCTTGGAATTTCACAGATTTTACTAAAAATTACCATCACATGGAGTAATTGATTTCTATAAACATGTGGCTATGATTACAGACCGATTTCAACTAAAATTCCATCCCCGCGGACGCATACAATCCCATCATATTTCGCAAGATCCAGCGATTGAGCAACTTCCTTTGCGTGTAGCTGGTATTTAGTTTATAAATAAAACAAAGCTTGTGTTCAAATATATAAGGGGCACACATATTTCATATCACATAGACCACCAAAAGTACAGAATCAAGAAAAAACAAACGAAAAATGTTCAACACCTTGTAGAGTGTACTCTACATTTGCAGGCTCGATCGACTGAACTCTTTTGCGGAGACAATGACGGCTTCGACTCCGGCATAATCAGAAGGGAAAGGGAAATGAAGGGAGAACTTACAAATTGATTACCCTCTCTTTCCCATATTTCAGACGTGCGCTGAAAAGGGGGTCTCCACTGATACATGAGATGGGATTCCAGCTTCGAAGCTCTGTTGGAGTTTTCACTTCCTTGACGAAGCGGGACCAGCCCTTGATCATGACGTAGCTCTGACTGCTGATCCAGTAGAAGTAGCGGAAGCGCGAGGGCTTGCCGTTGCGGTCCTCGAAGTTTAGGAGGAGGCCTTTGTCGCTCGACGACGGGTCGAGGGCGAAGTACTTCTCCGCCTGCTGCTTCGGGATCACGAGCCGGTTCAGCTTCCCCACGTCGCTCGAGGTCACGACCTTGTCGAACATGTGCTCCCGCGGGGAGCCCGATCCCTCGCTGCGGCCTTGGTAGGAGGTGAAATTCATGGACTGCTCTATCTATCTATCTAGGGTTAACGAATTAGGGAGATATAAATGTGTATGTATATCGATCGAATCGATAAATTAGGTCAGTGGGTCGGGGATGATTGAATCGGAATAGAAGAGATGAGATGTGAGGTGCTACCTGCAGCGGCAAGAGCAGTTCATATCTCTCGTGAGGCGCGGAGAACGCGGCGGAGCTATGCTCAACGAGGCTGCGACGGCTCAGAGAGTGAAATAGAAAGAAGGAGAACCGAAAAAAAAAAATGAGGAGAAAAAAATGTGAAAAAAAGAAAGGTTTAAATATTAAAATGTGGTACCATATAAATTGGTATGGTACTAGTATCACCCAATAAATTGTCGGTAATGTAATAGTTGAGTTGTAATTTAAATAATTGAAAGCCACGTCATAAATAATAAGGATAAAAAAAAGCCACCTAATAAAATATTGACCAATGAAAGTTTTGTCTGTGCCAATTGTGAACATGCTCATTTTTTGTAGTGTTATTTTTTGTGTTTACACTGGCCACGTGTGATCAGCAAAGTCTGGATTTATATATTATATAGATTACTGTATGATTTTATTTTTAAATACACATTTACATATAGTGAATCTTTTTTTTAACTAAGAAGTAAGCAGAGTAAAAACCTTCTTTTTAACACTAAAATATTATTACAGACAAATAGTATATAGTGGTGAAACTTATAAAAATAAAAATGTAAAAATGGTAAATGAGACGTGACACAAATTTGTATCAAAATAGAAGTACATTGCTATAGTGTACAAAAATAAATATCCTTATATTGTACATTTTCGTATATTTAGGAACATTTATACATATTAAAAGGAAAATGCTACAGTTACACAAGGTGTACCGGGCCTTCGGTACACCGCCAATCAAAATATGACATGTGTCATTAATTAATTAATTAGATAAATATTATTTTAATTATTATAAAATTGAATTATTAATTAAGAAAATAAATAATGAGAATCTTCTAAAAAGTTCAAAAAATAAAATCAATATAATCTTTCTAAATATTAAATATACTACAAAATCTATGAGATTTTTTCCTCTTATAATATAATAGTAACTAACAAATATAACAAAATAAAATATATATATATATATATATATATATATATATATATATATATATATATATATATATATATAATAGTAACTAACAAATAAAACAAAATAAAATAATATATATATATATATATATATATATATATATATATATAAATTGAAAAAAAAACGTACGATTTAAAAAAAACGTAACTTTTTATAAAAAAATATTTATATTTCATTTTTTTAAGTAAAATTAATTTATACAATATTAAATTTTATATACACTAATTTAATTATTTAATTTATAAATAAATATATTTAAAAAATATGAATAATATATGTGTACAGTGTAATTATTGTTTTAAAATTAATGATTCATTCAATCTATATTATATATGTAAATATGAAATAAAAATGAATTTATAATTAGTATTTATTTTTTTAAGAACAATAAAAATTTGAATCAAATATCGAATTGAATCAAATAATTCTATTAATTTTTCATTCTATTTTTATTTATGTACAAATAACAATAATTAATTTTATTTTTTAGGATTAAATTGTAAGAAAAACTATTTTGCATATAACCATGTCAAATATTTTAATATTATTACTAACTTGACATGTGATATTATGTTTCGTATTTATTAAAAATAAAAATAATATAATTTAAATAAAAATAATATTTTGATTTAAATATTACACTTGTAGCTCAATTTTCAATATTATCTCACTTTTAATTATATTTTTCAATAAAATAAGAATATCATAGTATTCAATTATGTTCAATTTTAAAATATTATTGCAATTGAAATTTACGCAGTAACTTATCTTTTTAGTTTATCTTTTATGACTGCATCAATGTTAATTAAATAGAGTATGATTTTAAAATTTTATTTCATGTCAAACAAAAATAACATTAAATAACCATTTCGTTAAATTTATTCATTTTTTTAGTAATTACTCACTTGATTTGTAGTCACGAAAAATTAAATTAAACTAAAATGTCGTTTAATTTTCAAATATATATTATCAACGTGTGAAATTAAATAAATATATTAAATAAAATAAATATTGATTTTTCAAAAAATTAAAGAATTCATGATTTATTCATAGTAAGTTTAGAAAATTACATACAGTGAAACCTCTATAAATTAATATACATTAATAACCTCTTTAAATTAATAGAATCTTTCGGTCCCGATTTGGTCTTTAAAATGAAAAAAATACACTCGATAAATTAATAACCTCTTTAAATTAATAAAATTTCACGGTCCCGAAACTATTAATTTATAGAGGTTTTACTGTATATTATTATAATTTTAATACCTAATTATAAATTTTAAAACATTAAAAAATTATTTTTCTTAGAAAAAATTCAAAATTTCTATGTAAATGTAGTTATGTAGATAGTACAAAAATAAAATAAAATAGGACTATATTTATTCAATGAATAAATTGTCTGTTTTTAATTTTATAATTTGATGTTAGCGGAAAATTACATGTAATTTTCAAATATCACAATAATTTTTTAAAAAAAATTAAATTTATTAAGAATGTGACATTTTCTAAAGATAATACAAAAATAAACTTATAAAATCATTTTTACTTAACATTGATACAAGATAAAATGTTAGAGATAATTTGATAGAGATAATTTGCGCGTAGATCTCTATTACGATAATACTTTAAAATTGAACATACTATTTGATTTGAATAGTTTTTTTATTTTTAAATAGAAAATATAATTTAAATAAAAATCCCATAATACTTTATTTAAATATTAACATGATAGCTCAATTTTCAATATATATATATATATATATATATATATATATATATATATATATATATATTATTTTTAAGTATATATAATTTTACAAAAATAAAATATATATTTTTTTACTTTAAATATTATTTTTTAACGAGTTGACATTTTTTTAAATTTAGTATGAAGTATTATTTTAGTATAAAATTAAAAATTAAATTATGTTATATCATTTTACTTTTAAAAAATAAAATATTTTTAATGTTTTTTTACTTTACGCTATTTTTTTTTCAATTAAATATATACACACATATATATATATATATATATATATATATATATATATATATATATATATATGTATATATATATTATACTAATTTATATATTTTATTTTGTTAGTAATATTATAAGAGGAAAAAATCTCATAAATTTTGTAGTATATTCAATATTAGGAAATATAATATTAATTTTATCTTTGAATATTTTAGAAGATATTGAAGATTTATTTTTCTTAATTAATAATTCAATTTAATAATAATTAAAATATTAATTATTTAATTAATTAATGTAATAATTCCACGTGTCTAATTTTTATTGGCGATGTACCGGAAGCCCGGTACACCTTATGTAACTGTATCATCTTCCATATTAAAACACAGTATATACATCTCTTTTTGGTACAGGTCAATTGGTATTGGTTAAATATTATAATAATCCACCAACCCTGGGGAAAAGAGTAATTAGAGTGAGTTGATACACACGTGCAAAATAGCCTTGGTGTTTGGTAGATCGGCTGCTGCCTGCTGCTGCGACACTCCGAGAAAAACAAGAAAAGGACTCTCCTTCAATTTTACGGCAATTTCACATTTTCATTTTGCCAGCTTATAAAAAGAAGCCATTTGCCCTCACTAAAGAAAGAGCCACTCACTAATTTATTTCTTTTGTTTTTAAAATAATGGCGTGCTCTAGTCTGGTCAAATTGAACGCCGCCTCCTCGTCGTGGACCGCTGGCCAGCAGACCATCAATCAACGGACCAGATCGACGGCGCGATTCTCCTCCCGCCGCGTATCCGTCGTCCGCGCCGGATCTTACTCCGACGAACTTATCAAAACCGCCGTAAGTTCTCCTCTGCTTCTTTAATCGCCGTCTGTTTATATATATTTGTGCTGATTTGTAGTGAGATTTTAGATTTGTGTGAGAGGTATATGATTTTCCGAATTGTTATGTGAAGAAAGGTATATGCTGTTTTGGTGCTAATAGCCGAACGGATACAGTGGATCTATATGTGTTTCATCTGTTCTAATTTTTATGCGATTTATTAATTAAGTAATGGTGATTAGTATGTTGTACTTGTGAAAATGGATTTTATACTTGCTGTGTGATATGATTTTGTTCTCCGAACAAGTGTTTGAACTTTATGTTTAGCTAACGTTTCTCTGTTTTTCTTTGGGTGGATTAGAAATCAGTAGCATCTCCGGGTCGGGGAATACTTGCCATTGATGAGTCAAACGCAACCTGCGGGAAGAGACTGGCTTCCATTGGACTTGACAACACAGAGACAAACAGACAAGCCTATAGGCAGCTTCTGTTGACCACTCCTGGCCTGGGTGAATATATTTCCGGCGCCATTCTGTTTGAGGAGACATTGTACCAGTCAACTACTGATGGAAAGAAGTTTGTTGATTGTTTGCGTGATGAGAATATTGTACCTGGTATCAAAGTTGATAAGGTGAGGTTTTAAGTCTTCTAGTTCCTACAATATCAATTATTAGTAATAGATATGTGTGTGTGATTATCAAGCAATCAATAAATACATTGTTAGGTTGTTGCTGTCATGTCATATTATTATATAAGGAACACTTAAATTATTATATTAGTTTTTCAATTCTGAGTGAGTGCATTTGTCAGTATGTTTTTGTTTTTGTTTTTTAAAAATTGAATAACTTCGATTTTTTTTGTCATTATATTTTACGAATTTCTAAACATTTGTTTAAGAATAAGAGAAACTCATTTGATGGGATTGGTTTAGCACGTTTCTTATTTATTTTTTCTCTTTTCATTGACAGGGTTTAGTTCCCCTACCAGGATCAAATAATGAATCTTGGTGCCAAGGATTAGATGGACTGGCCTCTAGATCTGCTGAATATTATAAGCAAGGGGCTCGTTTTGCAAAATGGTATGATATAGTACTATATTTTATTAAGTGCATTTCTTTGTTTGTTGAATAATAGCCTTGTTCTAGTAACCAAGCCTTTTGCTTAAATATATTAGGAGAACCGTTGTAAGCATACCCAGTGGCCCTTCTGCATTGGCTGTTAAAGAAGCTGCTTGGGGTCTTGCACGTTATGCCGCTATCTCTCAGGTTCATATCATAATCCCAGAACATAGAATATGTTCATCTTGTTTCAATTGTGCTTGTCTCGCCTTTGTTATTTATCTGGGACTCCATGAAAACAAAATTGCTTTTTTATTTTTTTGTAGGTTTTGGTTTTATGTCCAAATGTTATATTTTGTTTTCCAGATAGTTCTAGAAACAAATAAAAGGGCCAAATTATCCAATGACATTGTTTCTATTGCATTATGAGATGAGGATAAAATAAATAAAGAGGATAACGTAGTCAGAAATGCAGGGTTAAAAAATATCAGGTGAAAAAAATGATTATTCACCTAGTAATTAATTTTACTGGACCATGAGGTGAATAATGTTGAGAGAATGGGCTAACTGGAAAATTTCCCAGTTTTTAATATCGGAAAGAAAATCAAAGGATTTTTAAAAGGGATATTATTGTCCATAATTGCTTTGTATTAGTTGTATTTTTAAAAGGGATATTTGTAAAAAAGGCAAGATAGTATCATACAAAGTTACACCACTGGTTTCATACATAGTTTCACATAAAACTATCATGAAAACCACACATCTTATATCCTTTTTTATAATTTCAAAAACCAAATTTCTCTTTTTCCTATTTACCCATTTTTAAAACTTGTTTGCGAAATTTGTGGATAATAGATAAATATATGATCTGCGCAGGAAAATGGCCTTGTGCCTATTGTAGAACCTGAGATTCTTCTGGATGGGGACCACCCTATCGAGAGGACACTTGAAGTGGCAGAGCGGGTCTGGGCAGAGGTTTTCTACTACTTAGCAGAGAACAATGTTGTATTCGAAGGAATTCTGCTTAAGCCCAGCATGGTTACTCCAGGGGCTGAACACAAAAAGAAGGCTTCTCCAGAAACCATTGCCAAGTATACCCTCACTATGCTTAACAGAAGAGTGCCTCCTGCGGTCCCAGGAATCATGGTAATAAATATAAACTCACATTTCCAATTCTTATTTTTGCCTGCCTTGCCTTTGATTCTGGTTTTAGTGAAACATAACGTTATTACACTCTTCTACATGACTCCGAGATGTAATATACATAGAGGCACACTGTGTTGGCAGCATGACCATTGAACAAAATCCACTAAAACTATATTCAAAATATAAAAAGGGAAAACGAAAAATAGCCAAGTAAAAAGAATAAAAAAACTAAAAAATAAATAAAATAAAAATAAATCCATACCCCTTAAAAAACTAGGACTAAAATTTGTAATAAAAATTGAAAAGCTAAAAAAAACACAAAAATCCTAAAGATAGGCTCCCTAACACATTAATAAAGCACAAAATAGCAAATATAAAAATACACTAGAAACAGTTTAAAGAAGTACAAAATTAGTTTAATACTGTAAATAAATTGCTTTGGGCTTGCATCCGATGAGATGTGAAGTCGTGGCGTGACGAAAAGTAATCGTGCACCTGCCAGGTGGCTTGGCAAAGATTTTGTTATACACAATTATACATAAGTTTGTTGACTGGAGTAATGCAGACTATATTACATGCACATTGGGTATAAAGTTTTTGTTATGGAGTTTGGACTTGTAAAAAACACGCCTGTTTATGACACTAGTTGTGCCATTGGCATTATATTTATCTAACAAACAGTTTCATGACCCTCCCTGTATTACAATAACAAACAGTTTCATGACCCTCCCGGTATTACAAGGCTGATATTTTACAGAGTTTAGATAAACATAATTTTGTTCATATGTCAAAGTTTACTCACCACCCTTTGCGGTTTTAGTTCTTGTCAGGAGGGCAATCTGAAGCGGATGCAACACTGAACCTGAACGCCATGAATCAAACTCCCAACCCATGGCACGTCTCCTTCTCCTACGCACGAGCCTTGCAGAACACAGTGCTTAAAACATGGCAAGGACTTCCGGACAAAGTAGAGGCTGCACAAAAATCACTTCTTGTGCGCGCAAAGGCAAACTCCTTGGCACAGCTCGGGAGATACTCGGCTGAGGGCGAGAGTGAGGAGGCTAAGAAGGGAATGTTCGTTAAGGGCTACACATATTAAGTGAATGCATACAACTTGTAGTGCTTGAATAATAATATGCCCAGATATTTATTAGACTGTAAAAGGCAGTTTTCTGTACCAGTTTGAAGTGTATGTTTATTTGATATATTTGGTGGCCGAAGCCCACAAGTATCAAACCTAAATTCATGCATTTTTTTTATCCCATGTATCATTTGATCTTTTTGTTTAACGATTCTTTACTTGTAGGCTAAAATGCATATTTGTTTTACTAACATAGGATTACGGCACCTTAATACTCTCTGCATTAGGGTTCAAACAAATCATGCAATGAAAGCCAAACATTTGAGTTCATCGAGTATAGCTATACTTTGAGCATGACTTGTCCGAGATTGGTTCGCGCATAAGTTAATTTATAATGCTATTAACGAGCTGCTTGACTCAAGTTTAACTTGAGCCACCCTAAAAAAAATCAAGTATATATATTAATTTTTATGCTTGACTCAAGTTTAACTTGAGCCACCCTAAAAAAATCAAGTATATATATTAATTTTTATGAGCTGCTTAAGTCGAGAAAAAATTGGACCAAAAGAAAATAAGCTTGATTCGAACCCAATGTTAGGTTTTGTATGAATCTCATCCATACCTCAATAGATGGATTTACGTATTTTACAAGCATGAAAAAGTGCGGAAGAAGAAATCATGCATAACACGTAAAATCCTAAACATGGATCTAGTGCGCACGTAGTAGTAAGAACAATTAATTGAGTTAGTAAAGAATTATGCACCTTGTAATTCTTATAAATGAATAGCCCACGCGTAGATGGATAGCCGCGAACGTACCCGACCTCAATTCGTTGCACGAACCCTCCTTGATCAACGAACGTTGGAAGCCCTCTTTAGTATCGAGTCCCACTCGATTCTCTCGTCTCGTCGCGAATATGAAGCTTGTAGAAAGTGAATTCTATTGTATTGTAGCAACATAATTCGTGGGTAGAGGTCCCTTTATATAGGAGGGAGTAGAAGAGAGTTTAGGGTTGAATTGGATTAGGAAAACCCGCAGTCGAATTTTCCCAAAATTACAGCACCTGTCGGCCGACACCATGTTAGGCAAAATAGGCAAAATAGGGTGTCGGCCGACACCCTTTGAAAAACTCAAACCGCCTCAAAATTGCATGCATGTCGGCCGACACTCCCATAGTACAAAATGGGTGTCGGCCGACACCTAGTTCAAAATAGTGCCGTTTTTGCCGATTCTCGTTTTCTCTCCGTTTCTTCCGTCGTTCAACCTCGATTCTCAACCAAGGTTTATATACTCTAAGTATACCCGATCGATAGGGCCGTGTGACTCATTTGGCTTGATCGTCTATTATTAAGTTCATGTTTACGACTCGACACTTAACGTCGCCCAATCGATCCATCTACACAGGATGCACTATATAGCTCGTTTCGGTACGACACACGTGGGATGAAGGACACCATTCCAACAATCTCCCACTTGGACTTTATATCCAGTGTGTATCCACGTTTCCCTTATCGCTTGATGTCTAAGTTCGAACTAGAGGTAAGACCAGTGTCACCCTCGTTCCGTTCGAACCTTTCTCGAATATATGAGCGGATTGTGAACCGGATGATCACCATGATACATATCTGGGCATGGCCATGTAGTTTTGCAATTCCAACTCTCTGAGTGGCCTTTAAGACATTTAATCCTACCTCGTAGGAAGATAATCTCATCTTGTCAATCTAAGTGCTCCCACTTGCTTCTTGAGGTATCCAACGACTATCTTTATAGCTCCGATTTACCGAAAGCGTTTGACAGCGTCAAAACACAACATTTCACAATGTAGTTACTCTAGACTACTCAGGTCTAAAGAGACGTTCGAAAGCTATAAGAATTGGTATTATGACACACTTCCTTATATACCATTCTTAGGCGAGTCACGTCCGACACCCAGCTCCCAGCCGTTGTCTATACAATTGTACTCGACGTCCCACGTCTAGCCCATGAGGTGGCGCTATAGTACAACTTGCAATATAATCTTTATATTGATCAATTGTGTCTGTTCGTACACAGTGATATAGATTAGTGAGTTAAGTTGATTTTAATTTTAGTTCAATCACTGAACTTCATTATGTGACATTATCACATAACTCAGATAAAACTTAAAATCTTCATTTGAACAATTCATATAATCCAAACAAAGAAAATATGAATAAAATTGATTTATTAATCAAAATGAATGTTTACATTGTAATCTCCGTAGTAAAATAAATTACAACTTAAGAATTAGTCCTGAAGACGTTTAATTCCTATCGCATCAAATAAGGTATTATGCCTTAATTGCGGGAGAGGTTTAGTAAATGGATCAGCAACGTTCTTCTCGGTTGCTATCTTGCGCATTTCTATAGCACCTCTTCTCACGAAGTCGCGAATGACGTGATATTTCCTGAGTATGTGTTTGACTTTGTGGTGATCCCTTGACTCTTTTGCCTGAGCTATAGCTCCACTATTATTGCAATAGAGAACCATAGGTTTGGCAGCACTGGGGACGACACCAAGTTCCTCAAGGAACTTCTTCATCCATACACCTTCCTTTCCAGCCTCCGAGGCTGCAATGTACTCAGACTCTGTAGTTGAGTCAGCGAAAGAGGTTTGCTTGGAACTCTTCCAACTAACCGCGCCTCTGTTCAGACAGAAGACGTAAACAGACTGAGATTGCTTATCGTCATTATTAGTCTGAAAACTCGCGTCCGTATAGCCCGTCATTTCTAACTCATTTTGTCTCCCATAGACAAGATAATTCTCCTTAGTCCGATTAAGGTATCTGAGAATGTTTTTGGCCGCAGTCCAATGCGCCTCACCCGGGTTCGATTTAAAATGACTCGTCATGCTCAAAGAATACGATACGTCTGGCCTCGTACATATCATGGCATACATAATCGATCCTATTGTTGAAGCGTAAGGAACATTATCCATCCCCTTTTGCTCAACAGGTCCTTGCGGGCACTGTTTAAGACTAAGAGTTGAGCCATGTGTCATGGGTAGAAGACACTTCTTAGAGTCCTTCATCTTGAACCTTTCAAGTATCTTGTCAATATAAGATTCTTGACTTAGTCCATGCATCCTTTTGGATCTATTTCGATAGATCTTGATGCCCAATATGTATTGTGCTTCTCCCAGATCCTTCATTGAGAAACACTTTCCGAGCCACTCCTTCACAGAGTTCAACATCGGAACGTCATTTCCAATAAGGAGTATGTCATCGACATACGGCACAAGAAAAATGATTGCGCTCCCACTGACCTTCTTGTATACACAAGATTCCTCTGGGTTACCTTCAAAGCCGAATTCCTTAACGGCTTCGTCGAAATGCATATTCCAACTCTGAGATGCTTGCTTGAGTCCATAAATGGATCTTTTAAGCTTGCATATCTTCTTAGGCCCTTTTGGATCGATAAAACCCTCAGGCTGTGTCATATACACATCCTCTTCAAGAACTCCATTCAAGAAGGCAGTTTTAACATCCATTTCCCATATCTCATAATCATAATGAGCGACAATGGCAAGAAGTATCCTGATGGACTTAAGCATCACGACTGGTGAATAGGTTTCATCGTAGTCCACCCCGTGGATTTGGCGAAATCCTTTCGCTAGCAATCTAGTTTTGAAAACCTCAGGTTTTCCATTCATGTCGGTCTTAATCTTATAGACCCATTTACATTCAATAGGCCTCACCTCTTGAGGTAAATCGATCAAGTCCCAGACTTAATTCTCAGACATGGAGTCTATTTCGGATTTCATGGCTCTCAGCCATTTCTCGGATGCCGGACTTGTCACGGCTTGACTATAGGTGGATGGTTCCTCATTCCTTAAGATATTTAAATATCTAGCGGGACGAGTTATAGTCCTTCCCGACCTACGAGGATCAGTTACCACCTGCGAGGGTTCAGGAATCACTATGACTTCGTCATTTGTTTCCTTGGTAACTGGTTGTTCATCATGGACCTCGTCCAGAACAACTTTACTCCCACTATATTTCTTAGAAAGGAATTCCTTTTCCAGAAAGACACCATCACGAACAACAAAAACTTTGTTCTCTGATTGGTTGTAGAAATGATATCCTCGGGTTTCTTTTGGGTATCCCACAAAGAAAACCTTTTTTGATTTGGGTTCAAGCTTGCCAGAGATATTTCTCTTGACATAGGCTTCGCAACCCCAAATCTTAAGATAAGACAAATTCGGGACCCTCCCACTCTACATCTCATATGGTGTCTTACTCACAGCCTTTGTGATGGAGTTATATACTTAATGTCTATATTTAAATGATATTAACTCTCGATCCATTGCCACTAATCTATTTAATTAAATATAAACAATTATTTGCTTTTAATTATTTTAATTAAATATATGCAAATTATAGTCCTAGATTATATACGTTGTAGATAGTATGGTGTGCGAAGTCACACGAAAGATCATACTATCGGCCACTCTTATATTAATCGAACAGTAGCTCACAACCTAGATGGACAAGGACCAATCCATCAGTATAGTCTTTGTATGAGAGAAAATAATTTGTCTTAATTATTTTATCATACTTGTACACTTGGTGTATTGGGTGGATCGCTTGAGATTTATCGATTAGGATTGCCTTTGATAATCGATTTAAATCTCAGTGTATTTTATTCTTAATCTATTATATTATTGCGGGTGTGTGCATTTAATATTAGTGACTTTGATTTTCCAAAGGAATTGACTAATTAGATATATTCGGTCGATTACCGGCAAAGTTGGGTCACTGTATTTTATGTATGACATGCTGTGAATTCTTGACGGGAAAGTGTGTCCCGATAAGGGTTGATAATGTCCCCGAGATGAGTTCAAAAGAATTATTATGTAAACCCTGCAGGAGGATTTGTTACGTATAATAATTAAAGTTGAATGGTACTATCCTCGAATATAAGAGATGCATAAATTAATTAGCAATAAATATAATTTATTCATGGACATTTCTATCTTAAACGCACGGAATAAATAATAATAATAGAGAGATAATATTATTTGATATAATATGGTAAATTATTGGGAGTGCAATTATATTTATTTAGTGGAGTTAAATATAATTAATAGATTAATTAATAGACTTGGGCTTGAGCTTAATTTAATTAATTCTATTGGAAACTCAATATTCCAATCCTTAAGAATCCTTACGTAGCCTATAAAAGCACTATTTGGTCTTCACAATTCATAACATAAGAAAAAGACAAGATAATCATACTTGAGAAGTATAGAGAGTTCGTGAAGGAGATCCATAAGCTTGGAGGATCGTCGCCCACCCGACGTTCAAGCTAGTGCAAGGAATACGTGGGAAGGTCTCAAGGTCTTCAAAGATCTCGTTTCTCCGCACAACAAGAACAAAGGTAAAATCATGAAAACCCCCTTATGATTTTGATAATTAATTCGGGTATACGCATGAACGAAGATCCGAGGGACGAACCCGGGAACGGGGTTGATCGCGCGGTGGTGATCCAGGATCACCGGACCGCGGGCGATCAAGAGAACCCCGCCGGGATCGCACGCACGGGAAACCCTCGACTGGACGCCGAGGGTGGGCGGTCGAAACCCTAGGGTCCGATCGCCTGGCGTGGTGGCGGGAAACCCCGGCTGGACGCCAGGGGCGATCGAGCCCGTGAGCTCGATCGCGGGTATGCTGCGGGTTCACCCGCAGCGCCCTCGTACAAGCTGCGGGATTCCCCGCAGCGGTGGTGCGAGGGGCGAAACCCCCCGCTGGTAGCGAGCCCGTGAGCTCGCTGCGGGGATGCCTCGTGCATCCCCAGCGATCGGTACGAGACCGATCGCGAGCCCCATACGGGGGGCTCGACTGGGCGCACGCGACCTCGGTCTCGCTGGGCGTTCGGTCTGGCCCTCGGCTCGTGTAGTGGTGTTCGTGGTTGTTCTCCGGTGATCGATGTTTTCGGTCGGGTTGTCGGTTCCGCAATTTTTTATAACTCGGGATTTCGATTTCCAACACTTAGACGGCGTCCTGTTCAGTATTAAAGCAGCAGTAGAGATTGCATGTCCCCAAAAGGATATAGGAAGTTTTGCTGAGCTCATCATAGATCGAACCATGTCCAACAGAGTTAGATTCCTTCTTTCAGACACTCCATTCAACCGAGGAGTTCCAGGAGGGGTGAGTTGAGATCTAATCCCACACTTCACTAGATGATCATCAAACTCATGACTCAGATATTCGCCTCCTCGATCTGATCGAAGAACTTTTATCGTCTTGCCAAGTTGATTTTCTACTTCATTTTGAAATTCTTTGAATCGCTCAAAAGATTCCGACTTATGCTTCATTAAATAGACATAATCATATCTACTTAAATCATCAATAAAAGTTATGAAGTATACATAACCACCTCGTGCCGGTGAACTCATTCGTCCACACACATCAGTGTGTATAAGGCCCAATAGATCACTAGCTCGCTCACCAGTTCCCAGAAGAGGTGATTTCGTCATTTTGCCTAATAGACAACCATCACATGTATCAAATGATTCCAAATCAAATGATTTGAGAACACCCTCCTTGAGGAGTCTCTCAACACGCTTAGTGTTTATATGGCCTAAACGACAGTGCCAGAGGTATGTTTCGTTAGTCTCGTTTGATTTAGCTCGTTTGGTATTTATATTGTAGATTTTTTTATCTAAATCGAGCACGTATAAGCCACGCTCAAGACGTGCCAAACCATAGAATACATCACGATTAAACAACGAAAAAACTCCATTAATAATCGTAAAATTAAATCCTTCAGCATCCAATGCAGAAATAGAAATAATATTCATGGTTATACTAGGAACAAAATAAACATTATTGAGTTCTAGTACGAGCCCAGAGGGCAAAGATAAACTATAAGTCCCTATGGCTAATGCAGCGACCCTCGCTCCATTCCCCACGCGCAGATGGACTTCACCTTTCTCTAACTTCTTACTTCTTTGTAGTCCCTGCACATTTCGAACAATGCGAGTCCCACAACCGGTATCCAATACCCATGAAGTAGTGTCAGAAAAATGTATATCTACAACGAAAATACCTGAAGACGATGGGGATTTGATTTATGTATACAAAAATAACCAATTTAATTTTAACATCAAATCAAGTACTATTTTTCCAAAATATATTCCAATGAAAATTAAATGAATAAATCACAAAAATTCATGGACACTTGATTTATGAAAAATAATCCAATTAAATTAACATACAATCAAATACTATTTTTCCAAAAAATAGTCTACGGAAAAATTCACAAATAAAAATAAAAACAATTTTATAAGCACTTGTTCTACGCGCATACGCAAACGCACGACCAAGCCTCTGATACCACTGTTGGGTTTTGTATGAATCTCATCCATACTCCAATAGATGGATTTACGTATTTTACAAGCATGAAAAAGTGCGGAAGAAGAAATCATGCATAACATAACACGTAAAATCCTAAACATGGATCTAGTGCGCACGTAGTAGTAATAACAATTAATTGAGTTAGTAAAGAATTATGTACCTTGTAATTCTTGTATGTAGATAGCCCACGCGTAGATGGATAGCCGCGAACGTACCCGGCCTCAATTCGTTGCACGAAGCCTCCTTGATCAACGAACGTTGGAATCCCTCTTTAGTATCGAGTCCCACTCGATTCTCTCGTCTCGCCGCGAATATGAAGCTTGTAGAAAGTTAATTCTATTTTATTGTAGCAACATAATTCGTGGGTAGAGGTCCCTTTATATATGAGGGAGTAGGAGAGAGTTTAGGGTTGAATTGGAATAGGAAAACCCGCGGCCGAATTTTCCCAAAATTAGAGCACCTGTCGCCCAACACCATGCTAGGCAAAATATGGTGTCGCCGACACCCTTTGAAAAACTCAAACCGCCTTAAAATTGCATGCATGTCGGCCGACACTCCCATAGTACAAAATGGGTGTCGACTGACACCTAGTTCAAAATAGTGCCGATTTTGCCTATTCTCGTTTTCTCTCCGTTTCTTCTGTCGTTCAACCTCGATTCTCAACCAAGGTTTATATACTCCAAGTATACCCGATCGATATGGCCGCGTGACTCATTTGGCTTGATCGTCGACTATTAAGTTCATGTTTACGACTCGACACTTAACGTCGTCCAATCGATCTATCTACACATGACGCACTATATAGCTCGTTTCGGTACGACACACGTGGGATGAAGGACACCATTCCAACACCCACTTGCTACAAAATCAAGTGTATAATGCTATTATTAATTTTTAGGGTTAATTATATTTTGCTACTCCTGTTTTGTAGTTTTTACACTTTCCAACAAATGTCGACATTTTGTTACCGGTGAGACGGTTTGGCCGGTGTGTCGGGTTTTGCGTTTTTTTTAACACCCCTACCTAGGGTGGGCGTTTGAGCTCCAAAACTCGAAAGCCCGGACCGAAAACTCGAAAAAAAACCGTCGCGGGCCGAGCTCAATTTTTTTTTGGGACCGGCCCGCCAGTGCTTGGACCGAAAAATAAAAAGACGGGACGAGCCAGGGCCCAAAAAATTTTAGGACCGAAAGCCCGGGATCAGCCCGATTTTTGGTTTTTATATAATTTTTTTAATAAATATTATATATTTTTATATATTTTTTAATATTTTAATTAATAATTTAACCTTAAAAACTTAAATTATAAATATAAGTATACAATAGTATTATTTAAAATTTAAAATATTATTTTTTTATAAAAAAATAAAAAAATAATTATTTTTAATAATTAAAAACAATTTTTTAAAATTAAAAAAGTTGGGCTCGAAAAGTCCGAAAACCCGGCTCGGATCGTCGAGCTCGATATCAAGCCACGCCTTAATTTCAAAAAGCCCAAACCAACCCGGACTGACAAAAACAGGTTTTGAGCCGAGCCCTAGAAATTTTGGGCCGGGCCCTAGAAATTTTGAGACCGGCCCGACCTGCGCCCAGCCCTACCCCTACCCACACACGGCCACACCTAACTATAACGCGCCGGGTCCAAAAATATCCTTTGTCTTTGACTTGCACACGACATCAATCATCAAACATATACTGTACATAACACAAGGACATTGCGACCTCAAAAATCTGCAAAAAATGGGAACTCTCTTCAACAGTAACGCTCTGTGTTTCAAAGGCCTAACCTTACCTACCCTCCGAAGAACTCTTCTTCCCATTAATCGGATAAACCCCAATTCACTCACCTTCTCAAATAACAATGGTTTCAGGAAAATAGTTTGCTCAGCGGTTGAAGATGCCACAGATGAAATCAGTGGCGGCAGTTTAAATGGAGTTGTTGAGAAAACACTTGGTACAGTGCAACGTTTTTAATTTGGTTTGGTTCCTGAATATTCTCATGGGTTTTTTTTGTATTTGATTCACTTTATGTTTATTGGGTTTTCGTTGGGAATTTAATTTACTGTAATTTAAGCTATATGTATGTTTGTTTTTGGGTATTAGTATAATTGGATCTACCTCTTAAGCTGCTTGTAAGGGACGAACACAGAGCTCAATTGTTTTCTTCAATTAAAATTAGTTAGAATCAATGGAAATCATATTTCTAGATTTTTGGAAACCCTTTACCTTGAATTCATTGCTGAAGTCTATAAAACACGATGTCTCTCTCTTACCATTACAGATTCGAGTGATGGTGACGCTTTAGAAAATCCTTTTCTCAACAACGAGCCCGATGGAGGGAACTCCATTTATAATTTTCTTTATCCGAGTAAAGAGCTTCTCCCAGATGATAAAGAAATGACTATCTATGATCATTTGGAGGAGTTGCGAGAGAGACTCTTTGTGTCGATTCTGGCTGTCGGAGCTGCTATGGCTGGTTGTTTTGCATTCTCTAAGGATCTCATTATGATTCTTGAAGCTCCGGTGAAAACGCAAGGGGTGCGCTTTTTACAGTTGGCCCCTGGAGAGTTTTTCTTCACAACTCTAAAGGTTTGGCCTCTTAATTTGCTCTTCAATTGATTTAGTCATTGTAAAATAACTGCAGTTTCCAATATTTTGTTGGTCTTAGTTCTTAATTTGCTATTGCGATTGTTTTTCCAGTGAAGGAAAGTGTTGTAGCCATACTAGGCTGTAGTTTATAGTGATCAAATACCGAGCCCACACAGAAATAAATTTTGGTTCATCAGTTATGTCTACCTGTTACCTTATATGTCTCTTCAATCTTTGTTTGAGATGGTGCATGTGGCATTACAAATTCAAAGTTATGAGAATTCCAAACAACCACTGTCTGTGACTGGCCACTTTTTCATTCTTGTCCAGAATTGTGTTTCATCATCATATTCTCTCCCTATCCCAAAATTATTGTCGTTTTAGAAGATTCACACAAATTAGAAGTCTTACAAAATTAACGATCTGCACTCATTTATTGGATTTCCAATACTCATTTTCAGCCCAAAGTGCTTTAGAATCTTATATCATAAACTTTTTTTGGGACAAGAATATGAGGCTGAAACAAACAACAATTATTTTCTGGTGGAGTGAGTAGTGTTCATGCTTCAGAAAAATCATGCCTGACTTTGAAATTTGAAATAAATTAATTTTCTGGAGTTTTCTATAAAATATAATCCATTCAAGAAATCAATTCCATTTCTCTCAAGTGTTTCTAGTTTGATAACTTGGAACAATTTTTTTATTATATCGTTGGGCTATTGCCCCTATAAAGATTTTTGTTTTCTTGTTGTAAATTGGAGTAGATTTTATGATAAAAGTGCTCATAGTAAATATCATCTTAAGCAGGTATCTGGATACTGTGGACTTCTAGTAGGAAGCCCTGTAATCATCTACGAGATCATCGCTTTTATTCTTCCAGGTTTGACCAAGTCTGAGAGAAGATTTTTGGGTCCGATCGTCTTAGGGTCCTCAATCCTTTTCTATGCCGGCATCGCCTTCTCTTACTACGTTCTTGCCCCAGCAGCTTTGAATTTCTTTGTTACATATGCAGAAGGGGTAGTTGAGTCATTGTGGTCAATCGACCAATACTTTGAGTTTGTCCTTGTGCTCATGTTAAGTACCGGATTGTCTTTCCAGGTAATGTTTCTTTTCAATGTATATCATATTGCTTTGTTACTGGTAGATAGATACTTCATTGACAATTAAAAGTTCATATTCATCCGCATGTTTTTGTTCTTAGTTCTGTGAGCTATCTGTGTATTTTGAAATGCATTATTTAGTTTCCCTATATATATAAGGGTTAATTCCAAAAGGCATTCTTGAGCTTTGACATAAATAACGAAAATTAAACTATTCTTTCAAAAGTACAAAAATACCCCTGGAATTTTATGCCTCGTCATCGGCAAAAAGTATTTCGAACAACCTTACTTTTAAATCTGAATCAAAGCTCATGAGTATTTTATGCAAGTAGTAATTAGTATTACAAAAAACACCTTTTGTGGCTGAATTACAAAAAACACCTTTTGCGTCCAGGTATCATAGGTAATTACAAAAAACACCTTTGTGATTTACAAAGCAACACCTCTAACTTTCAAAACTACAAAAATTATATCCCATTTTTTGCTTTAATCTAAATACTAAGGGCTGAATTTTGTTTTAATAAATGGTAAGAGGGATTTTAAAATGTTTTTTTTTTTTCATTTCTTTTGATGAAATAAATATAAGACGATAAATTCAGTGGTATTTTTGTATATTCAAAAAGTAAATGGGTTTTGTTGTAATTATGTCAAGACTCAAGGGTAACACTTGTAATGAGGTCAAACCTCAAGGTTACTTTCTGTAATCATCCCAATATCTAATTCCTTTAAAGTTGGAATGATGCATAATTTCTACTCAGATCATATCCTGATGACCTTTTTTCTTCTTTTCCTTTTTTTGTTTTGTAATTTGTATGCCTTATTCAATTTTCTTTCTTTCTCTTTCTTTCGTTGGGGTGATGCATAATACATATCCTCAAACAGGTGGAGAATTTTACCTACCAATAAATAAACTTGCGGAGTATTTCCCTTTTTTATTTTTCTTATTTGAGAGGGAATTTAAACATCTTTTGTGACCAACTAATGCATTCATTTATCCCTTGCTAATTTATGCAATGTTTTACTTGTGACAAATTGAGCTTTCTTAGCCATTCTTCTTTTACAGGTTCCAGTAATTCAGCTTCTTCTTGGACAGCTCGGGTTGGTGTCGTCAGACCAAATGTTATCAATTTGGAGATATGTGGTGGTCGGTTCAGTAATAGCAGCTGCTATACTGACACCATCGACCGACCCTCTTACTCAAATGCTCCTGGCGGGCCCACTTATGGGTCTTTATTTGGGTGGAGCTTCTGCCGTTAAGGCTCTGGGCAGGTGATTAACTACCTTTTGTAAGGTCACATACCACTAGTTTGTTGTGCTTATAGTTATGTGTATGTCTCCTTCTATTGGAACCCAGACACTTGTTTGTCGATTAGCGGATGATTGATTACATTAGTCGATGGTTGATAGCAGATATATTGCAAATAATTACAAAGCAAATATATTGCAGTTTTCTAATGGAGGGGCTAAAAAGCATACTATTTTTTATGTGAAAATGTAGTATTTTCTCCATTTACACTAAATAAATCAAGATATCACAAGAACAAAAATAAATCCTGAATCCAATCAACAATAATATCAATTCAATTTCATCCACAACTTGAAGGGCGGTAAAAGGGTCAACCGGAGAGGCTCGTTTACCAGGATCAACTTGACTTAACGTGCACTTCAATCATGTCATCTTCCTCCATTCCAAGGCTATCTGGAGTTTCGGCCGAGCTAACTTTGTCACCATCATAGCAGAAAACTAGATTCTTAACATCAATCTTACTCCGCTGGGCATACATCTTGGTACAGCCGCTCGAATTTATCATCCTACAAAGTAAGAGGATTGTAATGCAAACAAACTCCAGAAAACCAGATTTTGTTTACCAGATAAAGAAAATGCAAAAGAAAAAAAAAAATTCCACTAGAACAATCATTCGAATCATTCATTAGAACAATTGAATAAAGGTAAAAGCTCTGGAGTTCCTCTTTTGTTCACTACTTGGATGACAGGAAAAAGTTATATGAAAAACAACAGAAATTGAGATCAAGAATTAATGAAATACCTTGTACACCCGAAATTGCTTAAGACCGTCTTTGTCTTGGATGGATATAACAAGTTTTGATCTATCACAAACAGTAATAGGCTTCGTAGGCTGTTGTTTGGTAGCACTTTCGGGTGAATATTGTAATGCTTGGGCGTTGAGATCTTTTCTTACGGATTCTTCAACTGCACGGAGCAACTCATCAGCAGACTCGGCAAAGGAAGCCAACTCCTGCCTTTTTAACCTAATAACAATATGCACACCATTTTCAGAACTTACCTAATAGAGTTAAATATTAACACTAAAAAAAAGGCTAATATCACTTTGCCCATGGCATATACAGTACTTCCTAATGGAGCTTTGTCGTTGACATACAGTTACTCCCAATTAACATTATGTTTGTGAATTCTGAAGTTGTCAAGGTTCATTACGGGATTTTCATGAATATCATCTGTAAATACAAGAATGTGTATGCTTTGCTCGTATGATTCACATTCTATTATATCAATAACTTGATCAAATTAAAAGCCCAAACATTATAGCCACATAGTTTTCGCTCGACACATGAAATTTTCTCATAACTAAGTATACCTCAAGGCCTTTAGAGTCGGGTCCTCCTCAAGAATCTTAGAGCTATTATCCACTTGTATCGGAGGTGGATGCAACCAATCCTGTTCGTCGTCGTCTTCTTTATCATCAAAGTCAATCAACTTTACATTATTCACATTCCCATCCTTCAAATCACTCTGTATAATCTAGCTATTAGAATTCTAATAATTAAATTAAAAAAATCTTTCTATGAACAGAAAATGAGTACCCTATCTGCAATCCCAAAAACAATTCAGAAATAATAGTTATAATAATAATTAAAAAAATAAAAAATAAAAAAATCGATGCTAACCGTCGATGCTAGCAAAATCGAGCGGCTGAATACGTGTGTAATCAAAGAGGGGTTCGAATTTCTTCTTTGGGGTCAGCCTACACGAAATTGAACACCAAAATTCAATTGATTTAAAAAAAATGAAGCCCTAAAAGTTTTATTAAAAAAAAAGGTAAAAGATTCACACCATTATATACTCCGTAGTTATGTATCCCGTGCGTATATGAAGTAACTAAGTAAGAAAGTGGTAGTGGAGAGTAGGGTGGCACCGGAGATTGAGACTCGAGTTTCGAATTTTTTGAATCCTATTTATAATTACAAATTTGTTTTCGCACTAAATTTCATTTTACTTTCACATTGTTTGAGTACTGTTTAGTTCAACTCCGTTAAATTTGTTTTAAAAAAATTGAATTAATGATTGTAAATACAGCTAATACTATAATATGTAAAAATCGAGCTCACAAATACTGGGTTTAAACCAGTTCAGATGAAAAAGATGAAAAAGATAAAAAGGGCTGAATCCCTTATCCAATAAAAGAGCAGAAAATGGAATTTCTCATTCAAGGAATAAAAGGTCTACAGCTGGTACACTTATACAAGTCCAAATATTAAAAGCGTACATTTTATTATGCAAAAGTAAAAGTGCTAAAAGCAAAAACTAAAAACAAGTAACACTTCTTCAAACTTCAAAAACTCCCTCCAAAACATATCCAGCTGATTTTCAATCTTCACACACCCCCTCAAGATGGAGCGTGGATGCTCTTGAACTCCATCTTGCTCAGAATGTCACCTAATGCTCCTGCTCCCAAAGCTTTTGTAAGAACATCTGCAAGTTGTAACTGACTTTTGACATGCAAGGGCTTAACAATCCCAGCAAGGTATTTCTCTCTAATGGTATGACAATCTATCTCTATATGCTTAGTTCTTTCATGGAACATGGCATTAGAGGTGAGGTGCAATGCAGCTTCATTGTCACAGTAGAGAGGAACAGGCCTGTGTTGCTCAATCCCCATCTCACCAAGCAATCCTTTTATCCAAACAAGCTCACAACTAGCCTGTGCCATTGCCCTGTATTCAGCTTCAGTAGAAGACCTTGAAATGGTGTGCTGTTTCTTTGATTTCCATGATACAAGAGCAGTACCAAGTAGGACACAAAAACCAGTTACTGACTTCCTTGTATCAGGGCAGGTAGCCCAATCAGCATCAGAATATACACTCATCTCCAAGTTGTTATTTCTGGGGAAGAAAAGACCATGACCCAAAGTCCCTTTAACATACCTCATTATCATCTCAGCAGCCTTGAGATGCACATTAGTTGGACTCTGCAGAAACTGACTTAACTTATTCACAACAAATGTGATATCCACTCTAGTGATGCAGAGATAGAGTAATCTCCCAATCAGCCTTCTGTATACTGTGATATCAGGTAATACATCACCATCTGTGATGCTTAAGTGCTTTACAGAATCCATAGGCATTGTAGAGGGTTTGCAAGCAGTAAGACCAGCATCCTTGATTAAATCAAGTGCATATTTTCTTTGACAAATGAAAAGTCCAGAGGCATTTTGGGCAATTTCCAAACCAAGGAAGTATTTGGGAAAACCAAGATCTTTATGTTTGAAGTATGTACCAAGGAAGATTTTGAAATCAGCAATGGTGTGGTTACAGTTACTTGCCAGTAAGATATCATCCACATAAATGATTAAACAGAGGTAGGAAGTCCCTGTTTTCTTGATGAAAAGAGAGTGATCATGTGGGGACTGTTTTAAACCAAATTTGGCTAAGGTGGCAGAGAAAGTGATGTACCACTGCCTAGAGGCTTGTTTGAGCCCATAAATAGATTTAAGGAGTTTACAAACAGAGCCTTTAGGATATTCCACCCCCTGATTGAGCAAGCCAGGTGGGAGAGTCATGTAGATTTCTTCAGTTAAGACTCCATGGAGGAAGGCATTGTTAATGTCAAGATGACAAAGAGTCCATTGTTTGACAGAGGCAACTGCTAGCAGGAGTTTAACTGTGGTGAGTTTTGCAACTGGAGAGAAAGTGTCTAGGAAATCTAAACCTGCTTGTTGTGTGTACCCTTTGGCAACAACTCTAGCTTTATACCTCTCCACAGTTCCATCAGCCAGAAATTTGACTTTATACACCCATTTGCATCCAATAGGAGTTTTACCAGGTGGTAAGGATGTGATTTCCCATGTATGGTTGTTTTCAAGGGCAGTGAGTTCCTCCTGCATGGCTGTACACCACTGAGGATGTAAAACAGCCTGAGAGTAGTGGTGTGGTTCTGGTACTGAGGTAATTGAGGCAATGAAGGAAGAATAGGAAGGAGAAAGGCTTTGGGTAGAAAGGTAAGAAGAAAGTGGATAAGGACAATTACTGGAAGAAGCTAAATGACAAATGTAGTCATTGAGATAGGATGGTGGCCTGATTTGTCTTCCAGAGGGTCTATTTGATGGTGAAGTGTAATCAGTATTAACAGTGGGAGGAATGTGGTTATGAGTAGTAGTTGGTGAAGGTGCAATGGTTGATGGTGTAGTGGTTGTGGCTTCAGGGAGATCTGGTTGAGGTGTAGGAAATAATTGTGGTTCCAAATGAGAAAAGGGGAATATGGATTCATGAAAAACAACATTTCTTGAAATAAAAATGGTCTGAGTGTCAAGATTTAGAAGCTTATATCCTTTCACACCTGCTGGATAACCAAGAAAAATGCATCTGGAAGCTCTAGGTGTGAATTTAGTTCTCTGTCTTTCCAAAGTTGAGGCAAAACACAAACAACCAAAGACTTTAAGATGTGAATAAGAAGGTGCTTTCTGGAAAAGAACAGAGAAAGGTGTGTGGTGGTTTTCAAGAACAGTAGATGGGATTCTATTGATAAGGTAAGATGCAGTCAACACACATTCTCCCCAATATTCAATAGGGATGTGTGACTGGAACATTAAGCTTCTTGCAACATTTAACAAGTGTTGATGTTTCCTCTCCACTCTAGCATTTTGCTGTGGTGTCTCCACACAAGAATGCTGTACAACAGTACCATGTTGTGCAAAGAGAGAGCTTAGGGAAAATTCTGATCCATTATCACATCTTATACATTTGATATTTTTCCCAAACTGAGTCTCCACAGTTTTAAAAAACTGTGTGAGAACTGAATTCACATCAGATTTTTGTTTTAAAAGGAAGGTCCATACAAACCTACTATAATCATCAACAAGGGTAAGAAAATACTGGAAACCATCCACTGTGGGAACAGAAAAAGGCCCCCAAACATCACAATGTAAGATATCAAAGACAGCTGTGGCATGTGAGAAAGAAACATCAAATTTCAATTTCTTCTGCTTTGCAAGAGGGCAGACCTCACAAACATGGTTTTTATTACAAGATAGATTAAGGTTTTTAGACAGCATATTCAATTTGGAAATTGATAAGTGCCCTAACCTTGAATGCCAGGTATGAAAAGAAACAACTGAACTGACAAGGATAGGAGAAGAAGGACCTCTGATATTGCTAGCCTCAAGCACATACAAATTGCCAATTCTCTTACCCATCCCAATCTGAGATCCCCTTGAAATCTCCTGGAGTACACAAGAATTGTGAGTGAACTGTACTTTGCAATTGGATGTCAATGTGAGTGCACTAACAGATATCAAGTTGTATGTGAAACAGGGCACATATAACACAGAATGCAAGATGATTTTGTCTGACAGAGAGACAGAACCAATATGAGTAACCTCCACAACAGAACCATTAGGAAGGTTAACATTAATGTTATTTACAGGATGAGCATCAGTCATAATAGACAGGTCATGGCACACATGATGTGTGGCTCCTGTATCCAGCAACCATTGGCTAGGAGAACAAGTCATATGACCAGTGAAAAAGGATAAAGAGACAGTACCATTGAAATGAACTGAGCTACAGTTGACATTAGCAGGAGAACCATTAGATGAAGTGCTGGAAGTGGTGGAAGCAGCATGGGTTGGAGATCCCAAATTCATTTGTCCCTGCAAAAAAGAAATCATCTGCATACATTGATCTGGACTGAGGGTTGTGCCACTAGGCTGCACTCCATTAGAAACACTTCCTTGACTCATGGTATCTCCTGAAGATTCCCCAATAATAGAATTCCCTTGAACACTACCAAATGGCTGAGGTTTCACTTCTCCCCTGCCTCTACCTTTACCATAACCTGCAGGGTAGCCATGCAACTCATAGCACCTGTCAACAGTGTGCCCAGTCTTTCCACAGTGAGTGCAGTGAAATCTTTCCCTCCCTTTGTTGTAAGCTGCAGAAGCATTAGCAATGGGAGTGGCCTGCTCACTGAAAGATTGTCCAAAGGATTGTTGTATGCCACTATTGAGATGTCTCTGCCTCTCTTCCTGAATAACCATAGAAAATATCCTCCCAAGTGGGGGAAAGGGTGTCATAGACATGATATTGGATCTGAGCTGTGAGTAAGAGGTGTTTAAACCAAGCAAGAACTGCACAGCACACTCTTGTTGTTGGTATTCAAACCACCTCTTGTTACTTTCACACCTGCAATTGTTACAGGTACACCAGCGGATAGGCTGCAGATTCTTGTATTCATCCCAAACAGCTCTCAAACGAGTATAATAACTATTAACATCTAGGTTACCCTGTGTTAAGCTCATAAACTGTTGTCGCAATTGATAAAACCTAGCCATATCGCCAGTAGAGAACCTTTCTCTCAAATCAGACCAAGTATCTGAAGCATCTTCCAGATATAATAAACTAGAGTGAATCTCGGGACTTACAGCATTTCTGAGCCATGAAACCACCATACTGTTGCACCGAACCCACGCAGGATAAAGTAAATCATCTGGATCTGGCTCTGGAATCGAGCCGTTCACAAAACCAAGCTTGTTCTTCGCCTGAAGAGCCGTCACCATCGAACGACTCCAGTTGTTGTAGTTTGAACCATTAAGGGGTTGCAAAACAAGAACGACACCTGGGCTATCACCAGGATGCAGATAATATGGACTCGTATGGTCCTCTGTCAGCGTCATCGCATCGCGCGCTACAGCACCTCTCACCATTAAAACAAATAACAAACCACACCAAAAGAAAAGGGAAAAAGGAACAGCGGAAGACGAGAAATTATTGCTCTGATACCATGTAAAAATCGAGCTCACAAATACTGGGTTTAAACCAGTTCAGATGAAAAAGATGAAAAAGATAAAAAGGGCTGAATCCCTTATCCAATAAAAGAGCAGAAAATGGAATTTCTCATTCAAGGAATAAAAGGTCTACAGCTGGTACACTTATACAGGTCCAAATATTAAAAGCGTACATTTTATTATGCAAAAGTAAAAGTGCTAAAAGCAAAAACTAAAAACAAGTAACACTTCTTCAAACTTCAAAAACTCCCTCCAAAACATATCCAGCTGATTTTCAATCTTCACATAATATTATTACGGAGTAATATCTTTAAAAAATATTTAACAATTTATAATAATTATTATTAATTTTATAAAAAAAATTACTTTAATTCAAATTCATTTATTTCAATTCATTTCACTGTTAGTGGCTCGAGAATCTCCCATATCGCTATGCGGGTCGCTTCGGGAATTCTCATATCAGGTGATTCCAGCGGTGGTTCGCTGCGAACTGTTGCGGGCGATTTTCGTAACTCCTCGTACGCGGTAATAGAGTACTCGTACGCTTCCGTAGTATCGTGTTACACTAGTGCTCCGCTGCGAGATAGTGCGAGTAATCCGTGCACTGCTGCAGGCGCCGCTACGAGCTATTGAGATGCTGCCCTCGTAACCTCTTCGACTACTGCTGCGAGCAGGGGCGAAAAGGGACTCGGGACTCGGGACTCTAGAGGATGCACAAAACTTGGAGTCGAATCGAATATACGCAAAAATGCAGTCCGTACAAAGGTGTAATAGAGCAAGGCGGGACGAGAACCAGTGAACAGTGAACTAAAATTCGATGGTCGAATCTCCATTCCCCAAATAATTTTTCAAAAAGGCCTGAAATTAATAAGATCAGGGTTTGATTTTACACATTTCTCCATTTTTTTTATTTTTTATTTTAATTGAGAAGGAAGAGCTTGTGAGATTTTGTTTGATTTTATTGAAATTTCTTAAAGTTCAAGAAGAATACCGAACAAGTTTTGAGTTTTTTTTATTAAATAAAGTAAATAAAAAATAATAGCAATATAATTAGTGGTGACATGTGTTGTTGAAACATTCATTTGTCAATTCAATTTGTAAACATATACGTGGATAATG
This sequence comes from Euphrasia confusa, assembly GCA_954870475.1. Taxonomy (NCBI): domain Eukaryota; kingdom Viridiplantae; phylum Streptophyta; class Magnoliopsida; order Lamiales; family Orobanchaceae; genus Euphrasia; species Euphrasia confusa. Next base: position 16,510,844 of record OX940958.1, read on the forward strand.
AATTAGATGGTGTGGTTAGTGGACAGTGATCCTCATTTTTAGGTTAATAGTTCTGCCTTATGGTCCTACAGTCTTACTTCAATTGGTTAATTTAGTTTGCCATATGTGTCAATATTAATATGTTATGTGAGGTCTTTCATATTATTTTAATGATGTAAAGTGGACATCGTTTAATCCATTAGTGATTCTGTTTAATTTATTTTTGTTCTTGTATGATCCTTATTTTATTAATAATATTTTCTATGGTTTATTAAATAAGTTATAGAAAAATACTTTAAGAAAATAAGTCGACAAGAAAATGATTCTGGAACTAAAATAATAAGCGTTGATCAGAGTTCAAATACCGATGTGTATAACATAAATGTGGTTGATGGAAGCTCGAGCATGATTAATGAGTTAGATCCTACAAAACTTCCTTCCGACCCTGGATTGAGAGTTCCGATTTCAAGTACGAATAACATATTTACAAAAAGGTCATTTTCAACCATTTGATCACGAGTTTCCAATGACAAAAGTGTCATCAACGTGAACAACGTCTAAAAGATTTATTGCTACTTGGTTTAATGAATATAATTGGTTGGAATATAGCATATCTAAAGATGCGGCATATTGTCTTCATTGCTATCTTTTCAGGCCGAATAGAGGAAAACAATCTAGAGGTGATGTTTTTGTTACCGTGGGATTTAATATTTGAAAAGATAAATCAAAGCTTAATGCTCATGTTGGGAAGCATAATAGTGAACACAATCAAGCAAGAATGAAATGTGATGCATTGATGAATCAAAATATGCATATTCAAACCGTTATTGACAAGCATACAAAACAGACAAAAGATGACTACCGCATTTGACTCATCGCATCTCTTGATTGTGTGCGACATTTGTTGAGGCTAGGGCTACCTTTTCAAGGACACGACGAATCAGAGAACTCTCTTAATCTGGGTAATTTTCTTGCAACCATGGAATTCTAAAGGGATCACAATATGGATATTGCTAGTGTGATTTTGAATAATGCTCCTAAAAATTGCAAGTTAAAATCTCCTAAAATTCAGAAGGATTTAGCTTATGCGTGTGCAGTTGAAACGGTGAATATTATATTGAAAGATGTTGGAGACTCGCTATTTTCTATTCTAGTTGATGAATATCGTGATGTGTGAACAAAGGAACAAATGTCGGTTATTTTTCGGTATGTGGATGTTAGTGGACATGTAAAGGAGCATTTCATTGTAGTAGAACTTTTCACTAGTACTAAAGCACTTTCACTTAAAGAAGCTATTGATAATATGTTCTCTAGATATAATTTTAGCGTGTCTAGATTGAGAGAACTAGGTTATGATGGGCTAGAAATATGCAAGGGAGGCTCAATGGACTTAAATCACTTATTTTAAATGAGAACCCAAGTGTTGGAATTCGATATCCCGGGCTATTAAAATTTGCGGAAACAATAACCCGAACGAAAACCTTCGCCGGAGATCTCATGAACACCGACTCATCCGCCGGAGTCCGGCCTTTGGAGACTACGCACCCGAAGGCACGCAGCCCGCCCCCAGCCGAACCCCCGCGAGCCGGGTTCACGCGATCGAAGGACCGATCGCATGGAGCGATCGATCGGGGAGGGGCTGCCCAGCAGCCCCCGCGGCGAGTCCGGCGACTCGCCGCCGCCTGGAAGGCTGGCCCGCCTCCAGCAGGGCCGCCGCGGGTCCCAGCCCGCGGCCAGCGATCGATCATGACGATCGATCGCACCCCCGGCGTCCAGCCGGGGTTCGCCCTTCCACGCCCGTGCGAAACCCTAGCCCGGGCGATCGCTTGTGGTCCGGTGGCTTCGCCACCACCACTCGATCGTCCCCCGTTCATGGTTTCGTACCTCGGATCTTGTTCTACGGTATTTTACGATAAACAAAATCGAATAAATCAAGGGCGTTTAGATTTTTACCTTTCGATTCGTTGTTCGGAGAAACGAAATCAAGATGACCTTTGAATCTTCCCACGTATTCCTTGCACTCCGTTCGAACGTCGGGTGGGCGACGATCTATCGAACTCCTATGGATCTCCTTCAACTCTCTAGACTAATCAAGTATGATTATCTTGTCTTATGATTTATGAAGGCCATGTAGTGCTTTTATAGGCTACATAGGGGATCTAAAGGAGGTGGAATATTGGGCTTCCAATATTGAAGATTAAATTGAGCCCACTGCTCAAGTCCATTAATCCTTATCAATATTAATTAAATTTATTTTCCACTATATAAATTTAATTGCACTCCCAATATTAAACCATATTATATCCAAATAATATTTCTCCGGTAGTATTATTTATTCCGTGTATTTAAGATATAAATATCCATGAATAAAATTTATTTATTGCTTAATAAATTTATTCATCTCTTTTATCCGAGACTAGTACCACTCAACCTTATTTATTATGCGGAATTAAATCCACTCGCGAGGTTTACATAATAAATCCTTATGAGCTCATCTCGGGGATATTATCAACCCTTCCGGGATACACTGTCCCGTCAAGAATTCACGGCATGCCATATATAAAATATAGTGACCCAACTTAACCGGTAATTGACCCAATAATTAAACCGGTCAATTCCTTTGGAAAATCAAAGTCACTTATACTAAATATACACACCCGCAATTGTATCGGGGATTAAGAATAAAATACACTGAGTCTCAAATCAATTATCGCCGAGCAAACCTAATTGATGAGTCTCAATCGATCCGCTCAATACACCAAGTGTACAAGTGTGATAAAATAATTAAGATAAATTATTTTCTCTCTCACACAACGACTATACCGATGGATTGTTCCGTGTCCATCTAGGTCGTGAGCATCTGTTCGATTAAATACGAGTAACCGATAGTATGATCTTCTGTGTGCCCATGCAACACCATACTAACTACAACGTATAAAATCCAGGACTATAATTTGCATATATTTAATTAACAATAATTAAAAGCAAATGAATGTTTGTATTTAATAGGTAAATGAAAGTGTACAAGGAGTTCATAATACTCAAATCTAGACATTAAGTATACTACTCCAACAATCTCCCACTTATACTAAGGTCTAGTCTTATCCTCCGAACTTCTGACTCCCAAACCCTCCAAGTGCTTGAAATATACTTCCTTAGGAAGTATCTTGGTGAAAGGGTCCGCTAGGTTGTCCTCCGAAGCTATTTTGGTGACTATCGCATCGCCCCTCTTGACGATGACTCGAATCAGGTGGTACTTGCGCTCTATGTGTTTCGTAGCACTATGGGACCGTGGTTCCTTACTGTTTGCCACTGCACCGCTATTGTCACAATAAATTGTCATAGCTCTAGGCAAACTCGGAATCACATCTAAGTCCTGGAGGAAATTAACGAACCAAACTGATTCTTTCGCTGCCTCTGAGGCTGCAACATATTCAGCTTCCATGGTAGAGTCTGAAATGCACTTTTGCTTAACACTCCTCCATGATACGGCTCCACCTCCCAAAGTGTACACATAGCCTGATGTCGACTTTCGCCGGTCCTTATCAGCTTGGAAATCCGAATCCGTATAACCCAAAGGAATCAGATTGTCTGCCCCGTAACTTAGAACATAATCCCTAGTATTTCGCAAATACTTGAAAATGCTCTTTACGGCAGTCCAATGAGCCTTTCCAGGGTTACTCTGATATCTCGCTACTACGCCAACGGCATAGCAGATATCAGGCCTCGTGCATAACATTGCATACATCAAGCTTCCCACAGTCGAAGCGTAGGGAACTGCTTTCATTTCATCTTTCTCCTTTTGTGTCTGAGGACACATCTCCTTAGAAAGATAAGTTCCTTTACTGAAGGGCAGCTCACCCTTCTTGGAATCTTGCATGTTAAAACGAGCCAGAATCGTGTCTATGTAAGATTGCTGGGATAGGTACAATGTTCTATTCCGGCGATCCCTTATTACCTTGATCCCTAGAACATGCCCGACTTCTCCCAAATCTTTCATATCGAATTGTCTAGACAACCATCCCTTTATGTCTGATAACATCTTTACACTGTTGCCAATGAGAAGAATATCATCTACATAAAGCACGAGAAACACCACCTTCTTCCCATCACGTTTCCAAAACACACACGATTCGTCCATGCTTTGACTGAATCCAAAAGATTGGACTACTTCGTCAAACCGCAGGTTCCACGATCTCGAGGCTTGTTTCAATCCATAAATGGATCGATTAAGCTTGCACACTAGATGATCTCGCCCCTTAGCAATGAATCCTTCTGGTTGTTTCATATAAATCGTCTCGTCAAGACTTCCATTTAGGAAAGCTGTCTTGACATCCATTTGCCACACCTCATAATCCATATGAGCTGCTATGGATAAGAGAATCCAGATTGACTTTATCTTGGCTACCGGCGAGAAGGTCTCCTCATAATCGATTCCCTCTTTCTGAGTATATCCTTTCGCAACAAGCCGAGCTTTAAAGGTTTCAACCTTTCCGTCAGATCCTCTCTTTCTCTTGTAGACCCATTTACACCCAATTGGCTTTACGCCGTTTGGTGGTTCTACAAGATCCCAGACTTTATTAGAATCCATAGATTCTATTTCGGATTTCATTGCTCTCTTCCAAGAAGGCGCATCTATATCTTGTACCGCATCATCATAGGTCCAGGGATCGATTTCATGAACTCCAGGTCCAGAGTCCGAAGACTCACCCAGTCTAATCCATCTTTCTGGTTGTTTAACAACCCTCCCACTATGACGGCGTTCCGGTGTATTAACAGTGACAGTAGGTGCAAGTTCTAGTGGTGTATTACTACTCGGTTCGGCTGTATCTAAGTCTTCCTTGTCACCTCTCAATTCATCAAGTATTATGTCACTTTTGGGCTTGTGGTCCATGACATAGTCTTCCTCTAAGAACCGAGCGTTAGTACTTATAACGATCTTCTGGTCCATAGGACTATAGAACATGCCACCTTTAGTTCCTTTCGGGTATCCTACAAACAGCCGTAATTCTGATCTAGGTTCTAACTTATCGGCACCTTGTCGCAACACATGTGCTGGACAACCCCAGATCCGAATGTGTTTCAAGTTAGGCTTGCGCCCACTCCACAATTCCATGGGTGTGGTGGGTACCGTTTTGGTTGGAACCCTATTCAAGATATACGCCGTTGTTTCCAAGGCAAGTCCCCAGAACATAATAGGTAAGTCCGAGTAACTCATCATTGATCGCACCATTTCCATAAGAGTCCTATTCCTTCTTTCTGACACACCATTCTGCTGAGGAGTATATGGTGATGTCATTTGGGAATCAATCCCATTCTCTGCCAAGTATGCCTTGAATTCTCCAGACAGGTACTCGCCTCCGCGATTAGATCGCAGGCATTTAATAGATTTATTTTGAAGGTTCTCCACAAAAGCCTTGAACTCTTTGAACTTGTCAAAGGATTCGCTCTTGCGGCGCATCAAATATACAAATCCATACCTTGAGTAATCATCAGTGAAAGTGATGAAATACTCGTACCATCCCCTTGCCTGAGTAGACATAGGTCCGCATACATCAGAGTGAATCAAATCCAATACTTGTTCAGCCCTCCGTCCTTTACTAGAAAAAGAACGCTTGGTCATTTTACCCTCTAAACAGGATTCGCAGGTCGGAAGGTCCTCTCCTTCAACATTGCTGATTAAACCATCAGCTTTCAACCTTTGAAGCCTATTTGAGTTTATATGACCTAGCCTTAGATGCCACAAGTATAATTGATTCATTTTAGAAGGTTCGTTTCTCTTATTGGTGTTCGTAGATGTGTTATTACTCTCGGTTAGTTGCATCGTGTTAGACTCAGGATTTAGCACATACAAATCGTCCACCAATGTACCAGAACAGATAATCTCACTGTTTCTTCTTACGATCACAGAGTGGTCAAAAGAGACAGAATATCCATTCATAATAAGTTTAGAAACCGAAATTAAATTCTTTCTAAAGTTGGGTACATAAAGACAATTATGTAAAACTAAAACCCTATCACTACTGAAGCGTAAGTGAACGTCTCCCACTGCAACAGCCGCCACCCTCGCGGCATTGCCCATGTAGACCACGATCTCTCCCTCTCTAAGTCTCCGGGTTTCCTGGAACCCCTGCAATGAATTGCAGACATGATCAGTGTGTTGGAAATCGATATCCCGGAATTAATAAATTTAAATAAATAAATTATCTAATTAATTCCGACCGAAATCCTACGGAGATCGAGTATCCGGAATTGTCAAAATTGCGGAACCGACAACTCCAATCGACTCCCGGAACACGTACATGACCATACGAAAAAGTTACGCGGGAAAAACACGAGAGAACTCGCGTGAACCCGCGAAACCCGCAGCAGCCACGCGGGGTTGCTCGCAGCAGCCCGCAGCGAGTCGCCTGACTCGCTGCTGCTGGGACCCTGCTGGATCTCTGCGGGTCAGCTGCGGGAAATCCCCGTAGCAGCCCACAGCAACCCGCAGCGAGTCGCCTGACTCGCTGCTGCTGGGCGCTACGAGTCGCTGCGGGAAAACCCGTAGCTGGCAGCAGATCGCTGCGGGAAAACCCGCAGCCGATCCGCGTATCGAGCCCTAGGCTCGATTTTTCCCCGCGCGATCTTCGTCCAGCCGAGCCGTCGAACCGCCGGCGGTCCGGTGGTCCAACCACCACCGCCCGGTTCGACCTCGTCTATTGGGTCCGTTCCTTAGATCTTGGTTCAAGGTATTTTCACGATAATTAAACGATAAAATCATAAAGGGGGTTTTACGATTTACCTCGTTCTCGTTGTTCGGAAAAACGAAGAACTCAATTTGACGACCTTGAGATCTTCCCACGTATTCCTTGCACTAGCTCGGACGTCGGGTGGGCGACGATCTACCGAACTCCATGGATCCTCCTCTCTACTTTCTCTCTCTAGAATTGTGATCTTCAAGTTATGAGAATAGAGAAGACCATGTAGTGCTTTTATAGGCTACGTAGGGGATCTTAAGGAGGTGGAATATTGGGCTTCCAATATTAATGATTAAATTGAGCCCAAGCCCAAATCTATTAATACATTAATATTAATTAATTCTATTTTCCACTATATAAAATTAATTGCACTCCCAATATTAAACCATATTATATCAAATAATATTTCTCCGGTAGTATTATTTATTCCGTGTATTTAAGATATAAATATCCATGAATAAAATTAATTTATTGCTAATTAATTTATTCATCTCTTATATCCGAGACTAGTACCATTCAACCTTAATTATTATGCGGAACGAATCCACCTGCAGGGTTTACATAAAAATTCCTTATGAACTCATCTCGGGGATATTATCAACCCTTACGGGATACACTTTCCCGTCAAGTATTCACGGCATGTCATATATAAAATATAGTGACCCAACTTAACCGGTAATTAACCCAATAATTAAATCGGTTAATTCCTTTGGTAAATCAAAGTCACTTATATTAAATATACACACCCGCAATAGTTTCGGGGATTAAGAATAAAATACACTGAGACTCGAATCGATTATCGCCGGCAATCCTAATCGATAAATCTCAAACGATCCGCTCAATACACCAAGTGTACAAGTGTGATAAAATAATCAAGATAAATTATTTTCTCTCTCACACAACGACTATACCGATGGATTGGTCCGTGTCCATCTAGGTCGTGAGCAACTGTTCGATTAAATACGAGTAACCGATAGTATGATCTTCTGTGCGCCCATGCAACACCATACTAACTACAACGTATAAAATCCAGGACTATGATTTGCATATATTTAATTATAAATAATTAAACGCAAATAATTGTTTATTTAATTAAATAGATTAGTGGCAATGGATCGTGATTTTCCGTTACTTAAATCTAGACATTAAGTACACAACTCCAACAATCTCCCACTTGTACTAAGGTCTAGTCATTTCCTCCAAACTCCCGACTCCCATACTCATCACGTGCTTTAGTTGTACTTCCAAGAAGTACTATGTGAATGAGCACTCTAGGTTGCCGCTCTGAAGTTATCTTGGTGACTACAGTGTCGTCTCCCTCGACGATGACTCGTATCAGGTGGTACTTGCACTATGTGTTATCTTACACTTATGGACTAGTGATTTCTTCCCATTTGCCATTGCACCGCTATTTACATAGCCTTTGGCAAATTAAGAATCACATCTAAGTCCCAGAGATTATCCCGGAGTTATACCAAAACTTCCGCTGCCTCTGAGGCCGCTATTTGGTTATCTATGGCAGAGTCCGAAAAGCATCGTGCTTATCACTCTTCCATGTTAAAACTCCTTCTCCTTTAATAGTGAAACACATAGCCTGATATAGACTTACACCGGTCCTTATTCGATTAGAAATCTAAGAGAATGTAATCCAAAGGAAATGCTCGTCTGCTCCGTAATCCAGAACATAATTTCTAGTACTTCGAAAGTACTTTTACAGCAGTCGAATATTCCTTTCCAGGATTACCTTGATATCCTCCCACTATGCTAACCGCATAGCCGATATCAGGTTCTCGTTTTCAACATTGCATTTATTAAGCTTTCCACACTCAAAGTGTAGGAAACTGCTTTCATTGCTTCTATCTCCTTTTGTGTTCCATAACACATATCCTTAGATAGATGCATTCCGTCTCTGAAAGGTAACGAACCTTTCTCGGAATCTTGCATGTTAAAACGAACCATAATCATATATGTAAGATGTCCAGGAAAAGTACAATGTTCTTTCTAGAGATCCAAGATCTCAAGAACATGTCCAACTTCTTCCTTTATCTTTCATAATGATTCATCTAGACAACCATCATTTTATGTATGATAACATCTTTACATTGTTGCCAATGATAAGAGTGTCATCTACATAAAATCTCCGAGAAACACCACCTTGTTTTCCATCACGTTTCCAATACACACAATTCGTCTATGCTTTTGATGAATCCATAAAATGGACTATCTCATCAATTTGCAAGTACCACGAACTCAATGCTTTGTTTCAATCCATAAATGGATCAACTAAGCTTGTACTCTAAATGATATCGCCTCTTAGCAATAATCCTTATTGCTCTCCAAGAAGGCACATTTAGATCTAGTACGGCCTTCATGTAGATCTAGGGATCGATTTCATGTATACTAGGTCCAGAGTTCGAAGACTCTCCTAGTCTTATGAATATCTCCGGTTGTCCCACAACCTCCCACTACAATGGCATTCCGGTGTATAAACAGTGATAACAGTAGGTGCAGTTAGTGGTGTACCGCTACTCGGTTCGGCTGGTTCTAAGTCTTAATCTTTCTCTCTCATTTCAAAGTATTACGTCACCTTGGGCTTGTGGTTCATTATATAGTCTTTCTCTAAGAACCGGGCGTTAGAACTTATAACGTCCTTCTGGTTCATAGTACTATTGAACACACATCTTTTGTTCTTCTAGGATATTCTTCAACCGCATTTGAATGCGCCGTTGTTTCCAGACATATCCATAGAACACAGGTAGTTCCGTATAACTCATCTTTTACTATCTCTATAAGAGTTCCATTTCTTATTTACGACACACCATTTCTTACACAAAAGTGTATGGTGTAGTCATTTGGGATCAAATCCCAATCTCTGATCAGTATGCCATGCATTCCTCAGACAGGTACTTGCCTCCGCGATCAAATCGCAGGCTACAAATGGATATACCTTGATGGTTCTCCACAATTGCTTAGTGTCCATTGACTTGTCAAAACACTTGCTTTTGTGGCACATCAGGTATTCTAATCCATTTTTCGAGTAATCATAAAATGAAGTACTCGTACCTTATTGTCTGAGTAGGCATAGGTCTGCATACATCAGAGTCAATCAATTCTTATACTTGTCCGGATCTTACATCTTATATCCATAAAGGATTGCTTAGTCATATTATCTTCCAAATTAGATTCTTAGGTCGGAAGGTCCACTCCTTCAACTTAATTGATCAAATATCAATTTTCGACCTTTGAACTTCTTATTTGAATAAACATGACTTAGCATAAGAATCCACAAGTATAATTGATTTAATAAAGAAATCTCTTATTAGTAAAACGAGTTTTATACTACGGTTCGTTGCATCGTGGTGGACTCAGGATTCATCATTTATATATTGCTAGCCAATGTACCAAAATAGATAATATCATTATTTCTTCTTATAACCATCAAATGATTAAAAGAAATAAAATATCCATTTATAAGAAATCCAGAACAAAGTTCTTTCTAATATGAAAGGTACATAAAAGCAATAACTCAAAATGAAATCCTATAAAATGTCCTCCACTGCAACTGCTGCCTCCTCTACAGCATTGCCCATGTAGACTATGATTTCTTCTTTTCTAAGTCGTCGGGTTTCCTGGAACCCTTGCATTTAAAATGCACATACCGTCAGTGGTTCCATATCTACACACCAGGTTCCGGTAGATAATACCACTGACTATGTTTTACGACTAAAGAAAAATTTCGTACTTTCTTTGAGAGGATAATCAGACTTCCAGTACCCAGACTGTTTGCATCGAGAACTCTTGCCTCTTGGCTTTCTCGTCCCATCTCGTGGTCCAAGAAACTTAGGACCACTGGGTTTCTTTGCTTGCTTTTCCTTTCCCCCGATTTTGCCCTTAGGTTCGAAACCTTTGGCATTGGCTTACAAGAGCTTGCGATTTCTGTCTCAACTCGCCTAAAAGGTCAATCATCTCAAAAACGTGTTTAAGCGTTTCCTCGAAGGACTGGCCTTTATGAGTATCCTCATCGCTTCTTGTCTAGCCGCCTATGTCAATAGGCTCGGGAGGACAAAGCTCACTGAGTACAAACTCGTACTCTTTAACAGTCTGGACAATGTCTAGATCTCTATTCCAATCATTACATTTAGGGACCAATGAGTTTAAAATCCTTACGTATCACAGAAAGTGGGTTTAAAGCCATTTCCTAATCTATGAGCACATATAACAACAAACAATCGATTTAATCTCCGATATTATCTCCCTTAAATAATATCATTAAACCACTAATCACATCTAAAATCCCATCAGATATGGCAAGCCACGTGGTGTGGACGTTTACCAATCCAAATGATTTAGCAATTAGATTTGCTTCGGTCATACATCACTTATAGCGGAACCTCGTGGGGAGGAATACTATAATGCGTATCTAAGTGTAAACCATTACTCAGTACCAAAGTAAATCGTTCGGAATTGCTACATCACCGCAAGCCACGTGGTGTGGACGTTTACGACAACTTCACAACTCTTCACAATTTCTTACAACTGTCTACATCAATTAATCCAAAATCCGTTAGCATAGCAAGCCACGTGGTGTGGACGTTTACTACACCAAGAGACTTTTATAATTGACTCCCAATTACTTGATCCATTCAATCTTGTAAATCAAGACGCGGAGAATCATAAGTGAAACTCGAAGTTTCTTACCAGTGATTCACCATGCGAACGACCCTATCTCTCATAAAATGAGGGAGCCGAGCAGACAATCGATCCACCTTCAAAAGATGGTACGACTGCCTCTAATTTGTGTCCTCGACATGACCAAGTGGCTTTGGCTCCATTCCACTCCCCGGGGTGAGAATGAGTCGACTTGAAGTCAGTTTTGGAAAGACAAATTAGGCATTGTTTGATAGACTTAATCAATGTTTCTCGTAAAAGGAATTACAAGAATTCTCCTCCAATGGCTTATCTATATGAACTTCGAAAGTTCATAAAATTCACCAAGAGAACAGCAATGGAGACCATGGATATGTTTCCATACCCTCTCCCACTTAGCTTTTTATAATAAAGGGATACGCTATCTAATGCATAATTAAATACACATAAGCATGCATACATGAAATAAAGCACATAGAATATTATCACATAATCAAAATAATACTAGAATATTATTTTCCGACTATTATGGCTTTATCGCATCCCCGTACGCATCTTCTAGTCTTTAGTCTTCGTTCTTGAATGCTCCATGTGACGGGAATATTAATTCCAATATTTAAATCTATTTATTTTCAATTAATCCAAAAGTTACTTAATTCGAAAATTAAGTCAATCGAATATATCAAAAATAAAATTAAATATTATTAATATTTTTATTATTTTTATTTTCCTTTTCTACTTCATTAAATCTCTAGAATAATCTATCCAAGACCCACTTGGAATATTCTAGAAGACTTCCATAATGAAATAAGGAAATAAAATAATTTATTTTATTTTCCCTTTCTACTTCATTAAATCTCTAGAATAATCTATCCAAGACCCACTTGGAATATTCTAGATGATTTCCATAATGAAATAAGGAAATAAAATAATTTAGGACTCTTAATCCTTCCAAATTAATTCCTTTCCTAATCCATTAAAAATTCCATAAAGGAATAATTAAATAGGAAAAATTAATTAAGGACTCTTCTACTTTCCAAAATTAATTAATTTCCATGTCCATGAAAATTCCCATAAAATAGGAATAATCAATTAGGAAATAAATTAATTTAATAATTAATTATTTTCCTTTCCAATTCTATTAAATCTCTAGAATCCTATTCCAAGTAGAACTTAGAATATTCTAGAAGACTTCCATAATAGAATAAGGAAATAAATTAATTCCAATTAATTCTTTTCCTATTTCCATGAGAATTCCCAAAACTAGGAATACTCAAAATAGGAAAACCGAATCAATTAGGAAAGTTGGATCTTGGTGATTTTAGTCGTGTGTGTGCGTTTTTTCGGTTATGTTTTTGTGGTGATTTTAGTCGTGTGTGTGCGTTTTTTCGGTTATGTTTTTGTGTCGTTTGATAGTCTCGTTGTTTTGTGTCGTGTCGTTTTAGCTTTATTTCTTGTTTTGTTGTGATTTGATCTCACTTGGGTGTGTTGGAGGATTTTGAGTTTATTTTGTAGGTCGATTGCCGAGAAAAGTCGAGAAATCGAGCTTAGACTGGAAAAGGAGAAATGGCGAGCGCCATTCTCAAAATGGCGGTCGCAGACATAAACGGCGGTCGCAGGAACCGAAGCGACGACCGCCAGATGGGGTAAAAAGCATGCAGATTTCAGCCAAGTCTTTTGGGCAAAACGGCGCTCGCCAAAATCAAAACGGCGGTCGCCGAAATCCTTTTGGCGAGCGCGGAAACATAAACGGCGGTCGCCGTTTTGGGGCGGTTGCATGGCGGTTCTGCAGCTATGCTGTGATGTACTTAGGCGAGAAAATGAAGGGAAAAACACAACTTTCGCCTGGCAATTGAATCGGGAAGCACGGGAGACCATTTCGGAGCCGACAACTCCGAGAGAAGATCGATCAAGTCCAAGCCATTTCAATAATCGTAATCTTAGTTGCAATTTCAATTTCGTAAACTTCTAGTTATTTATCTTTTCATGTTAATCTAAACTCTTGCAAAACTTATGAATGCTTTCTAGTTTAAATGTTTTAATGATTTCGTTAATGAATGTTTTGATTATAAAAGTTTGCTTTAAGCTTTTACGTGTTTCCTCTCTTGTTTAATTTCGTGATTATTGTCGAGTGTATCTTAAAAGCTTATTTTCATGTATCTTGCTCTTGAAATTTGATCATTGAGAAAATGATGAACTAAACTTTTTACTCGAATAATTATATGAAAAATAAGACGGAAAATCATTGAAACCGGAAGGTCTTGAGTAATCGACACACTCTTGAACTTGTAACCCGACCGGGAGCAAGCAATCAAGTGAATTAAACGTTTGCAACGAGTTAAGCAACCCGACCGGGAACTTGACTTTCGAGTGTTGGATGTTTAAGACTGAAAAAGGAATAAATGATTCGAAGTCGAGTTTGGATTATAATTATTCGAGCTTTTCTAATTTTATTAAATTCTAACTTACTTTGTTGACGAGAATCAAAAATGAACTTAGGACTTAGTTTTATAATTTACGTCTCTAACACTTTTCAAATGCAAAAACAATACTCTTTCGTTTCCTTGGATTGATACCGAGTCAACTACAATTGACCTCGGATTTTGACGAGTGACGCACAAAAACGTCTAATCAAAATTGGCGCCGTTGCCGGGGAAACGGATAGTGTGTTTAAGTGTTTGTTTAGTTTTAGTTTTGTATCTCATTTAGTTTGTTTAGTTAATTGTCTTGTTATTACTAATCTTCTACTTTGAGTGTGCATGGTCACTACAAGAAGTAAGGCGGCTAGTGAGCAACAAGGTTCATCTACCGAAGGAATGGAGAAGAATAAAGAAAGGGTTGACATTGAAGATGAAACCGGACAAGAATCTTCGGGATTAAAGAAAGGTCAACCTTCTCAAGGATATGTTCTATCTCCAAATTCTCAAGGACCTCTACCTTTGGGAGCTCCTCAAAATAGCAACAATCAAGCTGGAGGAAGTAATTTACAGATACAAATTCCTCAATTCAATATTCAAGCACAACTTACTCCTCCAACACCTTTAAATTTACCAGAAGAAGATCATCATTCTACTCCTCATAATGTGATGAGTCCTAACGTTGGATACCAACCACCGATGATGAATCCTCAGATGATGAACCAACCACCGATGATGAATCCGAACATGATGAATAACATGGCTTATCAACCAAACTACGGGTATCCATTTCAGCAACCCGGAGTTCAAGTCAATCAAAATATGCAAGGACAATTCCAGCAACAATGGCCAAACATGGTGCCCAATATGATGCCGTATGGGGGTTATGGGATGCAACCAAATCAGTGGAATCAATATGGAAATCCAGCGGCACGACGAGTTCAACAAGGTGACATCACAAGGCCTATCATTGGAGCAACTCCGGCATGTGTGGATTTACCGGAGGTGGTGAAGAATTATAAGGTGAATCCGATGGATTTCAACCAACTACCGGAGTATCATGGGAATAATAACGAGGATGTGTTGAGTTTTATCAGAGACTTCTACAACACCATTCATACCTTTCCATTGAATGGACTTCAAGAAGATGAGTTGAGATGTCGGTTCTTTCCAATGACATTGAAGGACAAGGCTAAGTCATGGTGGATTGCATTGCCACCAAATTCTCTTCAAAATTGGAACGACATTTACGACGAGTTCATGAGTCAATTCTTCCCACATCACAAGACGACGGATTTCCGAAATCAAATTTGTGGTTTTACGAGTCGTCCGGGAGAATTTTTCCATGAGACTTGGGATCGTTTTCAAGACTTACTGCTTAAATGTCCACACCATACATTCACTCAAGTCTTACTTAATCAAATTTTCTATGACTCTTTGACAGATTCTTTACAAGGGTCGGTGGATAATCAAGCCGGAGGCGACATCACATATCGATCACCGGAAGAGATGGTTACTATATACAAGACCATGGCTGGGAATTCAAGAAGGAAAAGTTCAAGGAGACGTGTGGTGAACGATGTCAAGGAAGTAGAAGCTAGCAATCTCAACATAAAAATCGAGGAGATGGCTAAGGAAATCAAGGATTTGAAAATGGAGGAGGGAAATTTGAAGACACAACTTCTTTTGAATCAAATGGAAGTATGTACGTTGTGTGGTTATCAAGGGCATGGACCAGCTACTTGCCCGATGCCCCAAATGCAAGCTCCTTTAATGATTGAAGGGCAACCCATGGTTGGAGAGCAAGGGAATATGGCATTTGTTCCATACCAACCACAACAACAAGGTGAAATGGTGATTCCGGAAGTACAAGCTTCGGTGGTACAGCCGTATAACCAACAAGGAAGCTACTACAATAATCAACAAGGAGGGAATCAAAGGCCTAATTATCCTTATCAACCAAGGCCACAACCTCAACAATGGCAACCGAGGCAAAATTTTCAGCAAGGTCAATCTTCGAGCACACCTTACCGAGCTCCTTATCAAGCACCGAGTCAACAATACCGAGCTCCGTATCAAGCTCCTACTCAGCAACAACAGCCCCTAAGGCCACCTCAACAACCATCGAGCAATAATTTTGAAGAATGGATGAAGAAGTATGCCGAGAAAAATGACTTGAGGATGGATAGCTTAGAGGTGAAAGTGGGAGGATACGATGCGGTGCTTAATAGTATCAATACTCAAATGGGGCAAATGGCGACTACACTTGGGAAAATGCAAGCTAAGGAAGAGTCGGGAAGACTACCAAGTCAACCATCCCATGCCAAGGCTCTTACGGTGTTAAGGTCAGGGAAGATTATTGATAATAAAGTAAGGATGCCGGGTGAAGAGGTTGAGAAAGGAAAAGATGCAGCGGTTTTTGATGAAGAAAATGAGGAAGACATTGAGGAGATTGTTTGCGAGAAGAAAGAGGAGGAAAAAGTAGAAGAGGAAGTTGAAAGTGATGAGAAAGAAGAAGAAAGAAAGAGAAGAAAGAGAGTAGAAGCAGAGGCCAGAAGTGAAAGGGTAGTTCTTCATAAGTCGAAGAATCCGTATAAGCCTCCTGTTCCTTATCCGACTGAGCTTAGGAACAAAAAGAAGGATAAACAATTTCAGCAACTTTACGATCTTCTAGCAAAGGTTGAGGTAAATGTCCCTTTGCTAGATATGATTTCTAACATACCTTCTTATGTGAAATTCTTTAAAGAATTGGCTTCTAACAAGAGAAAGTTCGAGGAGAACGAAAAAGTTGTGTTGTTTGCAGGTGCAAGTGCCGTGATGCAACACCAAATACCACCAAAAGAAAGTGATCCGGGAAGTTTTGTGATCAAGATAGTTATTGGAGCCGGAAACGAAGTGTCAGGGATGTTAGACTTGGGAGCCGGAATTAACTTGATGCCGTCGGCGATTTTTGACCAATTAAAGCTTGATAACTTGAAGCCGACGAGGATTTGTCTACAACTTGCCGACCGATCGGTGAGATATCCAAGAGGAATTGTCGAGGATATTCTTGTCGAAGTTGGAGGATTAATTGTGCCGGTTGATTTCGTCGTGCTAGATGTCGGTGATATTCCGGAGAATTCCCAAGACCATTCTATCTTATTGGGACGTCCTTTCATGGCTACAACCAACATTCTCATTGATGTGAAGAAGGGACAACTCCAAATGTCGGTTCTTGGAGAAACGGTCTCGATTTCGGTGAGAAAGAAGAACATTGCTCCAGCTGCAACGTTGATGGAAGAATGCTCATTTGTTGATGTGATTGATACATTGACGATGCAAGCTTTGGAGATTAAAGAAGATAATGAGGTGGAGCTTGGAGACGACGATTTAGAAGAATTAGAAGATAATGAGCAAGCTCCACGGTTTGTCGACTTGAGCGTGGGGGGGGGGGGGGGGGGGGGGGGAGGATCGTAAGAAGGATGTTTCGTTACCAACAAAGAGTGTGAAGTTGGTTTTGAAGGATTTGCCTCCAAACCTCAAGTACGTGTTTTTGGAAGAAGGTGAAAATAAGCCGGTCATTATTTCATCAAAGTTGACCGTAGAGGAAGAGATGAGATTAGTCGAGGTACTTCAAGAAAACAAAGCGGCTATTGGATGGAGTATCGAGGATTTGAAGGGAATCAGCCCTTCTATGTGCATGCATCGTATTAACTTGATCGAGAATGCAACTCCGAAGAGGCAGCCCCAAAGACGACTAAATCCACTTCTTAGTGATGTCGTGAAGAAGGAGATTATTAAGCTACATGGTGGTGGCTTGATTGTACCGGCAGCGGATAGTGAATGGGTATCACCGATTCATATGGTTCCTAAGAAAGGAGGGATAACGGTTGAAGAGAACGAAGCGGGCCAACTCATTGCTACAAGAGAACGAACCGGGTGGAGAATGTGCATGGATTATCGGGAGTTGAATGCCGCTACGAAAAAGGATCATTTTCCTTTACCTTTTATTGATCAAATGCTTGATAAACTTGCCGGTAATTTCTTATATCATTATCTTGATGGACTTTCAGGTTATTACCAAATTTTCATAGCACCGGAGGATCAATCCAAGACGACATTCACGAGTCCTTTTGGAACATTTGCATGGAAGAGGATGCCATTTGGGCTTTGCAATGCCCCAGGTACGTTTCAACGTTGCATGCTTTCTATATTTTCCGAGATGGTAGGGGACTTTGTTGAGGTTTTTATGGATGATTTTTCCGTATTTGGTTCATCATTTGAAGATGCATTGAAAAAGATTGATACGGTTTTAAAAAGATGCATTGAGTGTAACCTTACTTTGAGTTGGGAAAAATCTAATTTTATGGTTACACAAGGGGTAGTACTTGGGCATGTTGTTTCTAGGAGAGGGATAGAAGTAGATCCCTCGAAAATTGAAGTGATTAAAAATTTGCCACCCCCGGTTAATGTGAAAGGCGTTAGAAGTTTTCTTGGGCATGCTGGTTTTTATCGTCGTTTCATTAAAGACTTTTCAAAAATTGCACAACCTTTGTGTCATTTACTTGGTCAAGATGTTGAGTTTGTCTTTGAAGATTCATGTTTGAATGCCTTTAATACTTTGAAAGAAAAGCTTGTGAGTGCACCTATTCTTGTATCACCTAATTGGAATCTGGAATTTGAAATAATGTGTGATGCTTCGAATTTTGCTGTGGGTGCGGTGTTGGGACAAAGAATAGATAAGATGTTGCATGTGATTTATTATGCTAGTATGACTTTGAATGATGCTCAAGTAAATTACACGACTACGGAAAAAGAGATGTTAGCGGTTGTTTTCTCGCTAGATAAATTTAGGTCGTATTTGCTTGGTACTAAGGTTATTGTTCATAGTGATCATGCGGCTCTTAGGTATTTGATGACTAAAGCACAAGCTAAACCGAGGATTATAAGATGGATACTTTTGTTGCAAGAATTTGATGTGGAAATTAGAGATAGGAAAGGATGTGAAAATGCGGTAGCCGATCACTTGTCTAGACTTGAATCATGTGATAATAATGTGATTGCTAATGTTCCTATTTCTGAAACTTTTCCATATGAACAATCCATGCTTGTTAATGCTATTGATGAAAAAGTTCCATGGTATGCCGATATTGCTAACTATTTGGCAAGTGGTGAGATGCGTGAGGGAATTACTTCCCAAGAACGCAAACGTTTGTTGCATGTGTGTAGGTATTACTATTGGGACGATCCGTTGTTGTTCAAGCTTGGGAAGGACAACTTGTTGAGAAGATGTGTACCGGAAGAAGAGCAAAGAGCTATAATCTCAAAATGCCATGAGGATGCATCTGGAGGACACTTTGCTAGTAGGAAGACCGGAGCTAAGATTTTGCAATCGGGTTTTTTCTGGCCTACTTTGTTCAAAGATGTCCATTTCTTTATTATCTCATGTGATCGATGTCAACGTATTGGTAACATTGGTAAAAGGAATGAAATGCCCATGCAAGTTAATCTTGTGTGTGAAATTTTTGATGTATGGGGCATTGATTTTATGGGTCCTTTTATCAATGCTAACAAGTACGAGTACATTTTATTAGCCGTTGATTATGTTTCGAAGTGGGTTGAGGCAATTCCCACTCGAACTTGTGGAGCTGATGTTGTTTTAAAGTTTGTGCAGGAGAATATCATTTCTCGTTTTGGATTTCCAAAAGCTATCATTAGTGATGGAGGGTCACATTTTTGCAACAAACTTTTCAAGAGGTTGATGAGATTAAATGGGATTGATCATCGAGTAGCTACTCCTTACCATCCTCAAACTTCCGGTCAAGCTGAGACGAGCAACAATCAAATCAAGACAATTATTGCTAAGACTGTGAAGCCATCGAGGAAAGATTGGCCGGAAAAACTTAGAGAGGCACTTTGGGCTTACCGGACGGCTTTCAAGACGATCCTTAATGCAACTCCGTTCCAAATCGTTTATGGGAAATCGTGTCATTTGCCGGTCGAGATTGAACACAAGGCTTTTTGGGCAATTAAGAAAGTGAATTTGGAGATGACAAAGGCCGGAAAAGAGAGAGCTTTGCAAATCGAGGAGCTTGAGGAGCTTCGTAATGAGGCATATGAAAATGCTATGATCTCGAAGGCTAAGATGAAGAAGGCACACGATCGGAAATTAGTGGAGAAGGACTTACAACCGGGGATGAAAGCACTTTTGTTTAATGCCCGACTTCGGTTATTTCCGGGAAAGTTAAAGTCGAGATGGGTCGGGCCATATGAAGTTGTAACAATGCATGAGAATGGGTCAGTCACACTGAGGAAAGAAGGTGATGAGCACGAATTTAAAGTCAACGGGCATTTGGTTAAGCGTTATTATGAAGGGGAGTCGAAAAACGAGGAAGTCGAGGCTTTTCGACTCGAGAAAGTTGACATTTGAACGTGGAAACAAGAATAAGTCCAGCTCTGGACATTAAACTGAGCATGAATAAAGGCTAATGGACTTGGACGAGCTTGGAAGTAGTTGGAATCGAAGAAAAGTATCGAAAAAAATGGAAACCGGAGCATTTGAGAGTTTGACCACCGCCAAAATCAAAACGGCGGTCGCTGAACATAAAACGGCGGGCGTCAAAGTCATTTCGGCGGTCGTCAAAAGAAAGAATACGGGGTCAGATGATCTGCATGGTTTTGAGCCTAAACGGCGGTCGCCACTTACCATTCTGCGACCGCTAAATTAATTCCGCGATCGCCAAAAAGAAAACGGCGGTCGCCGTTTTTGAAAAATCTGGGAATTAAAAGGAACGGGCTAGGGCAGAATTTCATTACACAAATATCCTCTTTTCACTCTTTCTTTTGCGAAAATTTTCTCTCTCGATACTTGATCGAATTAATCCAAATTTCTTACTCCAAAACACTTACCTAAATCTTGAGTACATTGATTTGCAGGTTTTGGGGATTTTAATCGGTTCAATTGCAAGATTTTCAAGGGTTTTAGAGGTGCTCATAAGGTGTTCGACAAAAGTTCCAAACCAAAATCCAACTATCTTTCATCAATTCAATGACGAATACTCGACGTAAACCCGGAACTCGTGGTTCTTCACCACCTCCACCACGGAAAAGAGGACGAGGAGCCGCTACTACTTCCGTTTCGACCGGGCCTAGAGATATCTCCGATCGTTATGGAGCCCCGTTTCCAATTTTCGACGACGCTGAAGGAAGGGCTTATTTGAAGTTGATATCAAAGGGAGAGCATATTCTACCTCGACCGATCGATTGGGAGTTCATTGGGAAGTTGAAGGTCACCGCACGGATTAAAGAGCTCCTTGATTTTATGAGCTTGAAGGAGTTTGCGGAGATGGATTTCAAATATTCCGTTAAGCTAGGATTGGAGATGTTAAGCACGTTCAAGCTCATTCGCGAAAAAAATAAAGACACGTATGCTACGTGTCGGCTCAAGGGAGAGGAGGTGGAGATAACGGAGAGTGTAATGTATCGAGTGTTTGGGTTTTACAATGGAGATAATAGACTTACCGAAGAACGAGAAAGTGGAAATGTGAAAACCACACATTGGCAAGAGTTAGCCTGACCGAATGAAAATTGGAAGGATCACGGTCGATCAATTGCATTTATCGATCCCCTACTTAGTATTGTCCACAAGTTCTTGACTTACAACATTTTCGGTAAGGTAGAAGGCAACAAGGTTAATTCATTGGAGTTTTCATTCATTCATGCGGCTATGAACGGACAGGAATCGACTCCGTTTAAGAAAGTTTGGGGTTTGATGGATCAAGCGGCTAAAGGGATAAGAAGCAGAGGTTTTTTATTCCATTTTGCGCGACCACTGGCAATTCATTTTGATATCATTGGTGAAGGAGATGATTATTATGACGGAGAGCCGTGGATAGAGCCTCGACCGTTGGATGTAGATGAGTTTGAAGCTAGCGGATTGATTTTGGCCGGCGAGTTTGTACCACATGAAATCCGAACAGACAAGAGCGCACAATCAATGATAGAATATCGACAAAAGAACGCGGCCCGCATTCAAAAGTGGAAGTTGGAGTTGGCGGGAGAAAGAGTGAGTTCGTCAATTATGAGAGCGGCTCAACTTGAAGAAGAGAACCTAATGCGTGAACGAGCCGGTTCATCGGCGGGAGGAGGTCCAAATGTTAATGATGGGACGACGAGGGATCCGGTGTGGGACCAAGCGTATTCGGGCTACGGAGCACAAGGAAATCAAGGCTTCGGGTGGACCGATTCGGGAATGAATTGGAATCCTTCATATGAGGTTCCTCAAACCGGAAACTACTACTCGGATTCGGGAAGAATGCATCCCGACGATCTCCAAGAAATTATTAATGCCAATGCTAGGGGATATGATATGATAAATGCTCGGTTGGATCGAATGGCTCTCGACGATGCGACGTGGACGAATCGGATGGCGGTCGAGAGGAGCTACTACGAGGAGACCAATCGCCGGATTGTGAGGGAGGCATTGGAGGAAAATGATCAACGTTGGACGACTCGATTGGAGGCCTATGCTAGAGGAGGAGGCCACTTCCCACACTTCCCACCACCCCATATGTGAGAGAGGTCGTGCTTGGCACGACCTAAGTACGTTTTCTTTTCTTTTCTTTTATGTCTTGTATATATGTGTTAGCGCTTATTTGTTTTCTCTTGGTTTAGTAGTTGGTTTAGTTTGTGCTTGTTTTTGGATTAGTTGTTTTGTTTGTGGGGTTTAGTTATGCTTCTTTACATTTTTAGTTTGTTAGTTGGTGTGTTTGGTTTGAATGACTTTTCTACGCTCAATGAAATTGTTGTCCCGAATGTGGTAGTGTTTGCATGGGATTTGGTTAAGTTGTTGCTTGAACTCATTTGGTTTGTTGGTTGTACCACTTGTTAAGTGTCGAGAAAATGAGTTGTGATATTCATGAGTTTTGCCCTTGCTATATATACATGTGAGCTTTTGAGCCTACTATTCTTTGGAGCGTATTGATATATTTCCTCGAGTTGTGAACATGATTGTATTTTGTTGATGATTGAGATGCATGTTGGATGGAATTTTTATATATATATCATTTGTTATATAACGATTCTTTGACTTGGTTGAGATTTAGAAAATGAAGTATGAGATTGCTAGGATTTTACTCCACATATTAAAAATTCCCCAGAAATGACCGTGCCCGTCGAGGGACTCCCTAGTTAACCCTTTGTGCTTACATGGTGTTTTTTTCTTGTAACCGAGAGTTCCACGAGCGATGTGAGGTTGTGAGGGTGTTACAAGTTTGATAGTGAGGGTTGATAAGGGATATTGTGATGTATTGAACATGTATTCTCGTAAAAAGGCATAATGTAAAAGAAAAAGCTTACTCCCTAAATAAATAAAAAAAAAAAAAAAGTAAGTAAGTAAAAAAAAAAAAAAATGAAAAAAAAAATGAATACTATTCGATTGTGAAAACAATTGATTAGGATTGAAGAATAAAAATAAAAAAAAAAAAGAAAAAAAAGCGGGGAGTACATAAATCCTAGCGAGAGCATGATTGTATTGATATGATTTGGATGAAATAAGGGGGGTTAATGATGTACCTTTGGTGTAGGAGGGTGATTGTGAGTACATTTGGTGGAGGAGAGGGTCGAGAGCGATTTTATTGTATTATTATTTTTTTCGATTCTTACCTATTACCCGTGCCTACCTTGTTTACAATCTCGTACTGATTCTTGTTCTCCTTGGTCAAAGTTTATAGATTATTCTTGTGATACTTGGTTATGCATGTCTCGATGAATCTCGATGTTCATGTTGCATTGTTTTACCGTTGCTTTTTCGAGGGATACACTTGGAGAGTTTGGCGAGCTTGAGTGACATGTTATCATTTTTCTCATTTTTCTCGTACATGGCAAGTGGTTGGATTGTGGTTTGTAGTGAGTTCAAGTAGGTGATTTGTGCAAATACGTTGTTGGATGATTTTACCTTGCTTGTGATTTACCTTGCGTGGGGGGGTGATTTTAGTCGTGTGTGTGCGTTTTTTCGGTTATGTTTTTGTGGTGATTTTAGTCGTGTGTGTGCGTTTTTTCGGTTATGTTTTTGTGTCGTTTGATAGTCTCGTTGTTTTGTGTCGTGTCGTTTTAGCTTTATTTCTTGTTTTGTTGTGATTTGATCTCACTTGGGTGTGTTGGAGGATTTTGAGTTTATTTTGTAGGTCGATTGCCGAGAAAAGTCGAGAAATCGAGCTTAGACTGGAAAAGGAGAAATGGCGAGCGCCATTCTCAAAATGGCGGTCGCAGACATAAACGGCGGTCGCAGGAACCGAAGCGACGACCGCCAGATGGGGTAAAAAGCATGCAGATTTCAGCCAAGTCTTTTGGGCAAAACGGCGCTCGCCAAAATCAAAACGGCGGTCGCCGAAATCCTTTTGGCGAGCGCGGAAACATAAACGGCGGTCGCCGTTTTGGGGCGGTTGCATGGCGGTTCTGCAGCTATGCTGTGATGTACTTAGGCGAGAAAATGAAGGGAAAAACACAACTTTCGCCTGGCAATTGAATCGGGAAGCACGGGAGACCATTTCGGAGCCGACAACTCCGAGAGAAGATCGATCAAGTCCAAGCCATTTCAATAATCGTAATCTTAGTTGCAATTTCAATTTCGTAAACTTCTAGTTATTTATCTTTTCATGTTAATCTAAACTCTTGCAAAACTTATGAATGCTTTCTAGTTTAAATGTTTTAATGATTTCGTTAATGAATGTTTTGATTATAAAAGTTTGCTTTAAGCTTTTACGTGTTTCCTCTCTTGTTTAATTTCGTGATTATTGTCGAGTGTATCTTAAAAGCTTATTTTCATGTATCTTGCTCTTGAAATTTGATCATTGAGAAAATGATGAACTAAACTTTTTACTCGAATAATTATATGAAAAATAAGACGGAAAATCATTGAAACCGGAAGGTCTTGAGTAATCGACACACTCTTGAACTTGTAACCCGACCGGGAGCAAGCAATCAAGTGAATTAAACGTTTGCAACGAGTTAAGCAACCCGACCGGGAACTTGACTTTCGAGTGTTGGATGTTTAAGACTGAAAAAGGAATAAATGATTCGAAGTCGAGTTTGGATTATAATTATTCGAGCTTTTCTAATTTTATTAAATTCTAACTTACTTTGTTGACGAGAATCAAAAATGAACTTAGGACTTAGTTTTATAATTTACGTCTCTAACACTTTTCAAATGCAAAAACAATACTCTTTCGTTTCCTTGGATTGATACCGAGTCAACTACAATTGACCTCGGATTTTGACGAGTGACGCACAAAAACGTCTAATCACTTGGTAGGAATAGCATGGGTTGGGGATCCCCACGCCATCCCCACCATCGACCGCCACTACCACCGCCGGCCAAGGCTCACGCGCCACCACCCTTGGTGGCCGGCGTGGCCGAGAGCCCTAGGGCAGCCCGGGCGATCGATCCTCATGGGATCGATCCTCGTGATCGATCCCCGATCCTCCCTCTCTTCGTCTCCTCCGTCACACTTTTCCGGCGGTCGTTTCGTCATCGATCCAACGTAAATAAATTACAAATTTATTACTACGTTCTCCGGTATCGATTCTCTACATGAAATCGACCTCATACAATTTCCGGAAAAATTAAGAACAAGCATTCACCACACAAGAACAAATATTGACATCACCGAGAGTTTAATAATCAAGAACATTATTATGACATTAATTAACAATAATTAAATCTAGCCATAATAATCGGAAACCCTGCAAGGTAGAACAATTTATCGAAAAATACCATGAACTAAAACCAACTCTCTGATACCAATTGTTGGAAATCGATATCCCGGAATTAATAAATTTAAATAAATAAATTATCTAATTAATTCCGACCGAAATCCTACGGAGATCGAATATCCGGAATTGTCAAAATTGCGGAACCGACAACTCCAATCGACTCCCGGAACACGTACATGACCATACGAAAAAGTTACGCGGGAAAAACACGAGAGAACTCGCGTGAACCCGCGAAACCCGCAGCAGCCACGCGGGGTTGCTCGCAGCAGCCCGCAGCAACCCGCAGCGAGTCGCCTGACTCGCTGCTGCTGGGACCCTGCTGGATCTCTGCGGGTCAGCTGCGGGAAATCCCACAGCACCCAGCGAAATCCCCGTAGCAGCCCACAGCAACCCGCAGCGAGTCGCCTGACTCGCTGCTGCTGGGCGCTACGAGTCGCTGCGGGAAAACCCGTAGCTGGCAGCAGATCGCTGCGGGAAAACCCGCAGCCGATCCGCGTATCGAGCCCTAGGCTCGATTTTTCCCCGCGCGATCTTCGTCCAGCCGAGCCGTCGAACCGCCGGCGGTCCGGTGGTCCAACCACCACCGCCCGGTTCGACCTCGTCTATTGGGTCCGTTCCTTGGATCTTGGTTCAAGGTATTTTCACGATAATTAAACGATAAAATCATAAAGGGGGTTTTACGATTTACCTCGTTCTCGTTGTTCGGAAAAACGAAGAACTCAATTTGACGACCTTGAGATCTTCCCACGTATTCCTTGCACTAGCTCGGACGTCGGGTGGGCGACGATCTACCGAACTCCATGGATCCTCCTCTCTACTTTCTCTCTCTAGAATTGTGATCTTCAAGTTATGAGAATAGAGAAGACCATGTAGTGCTTTTATAGGCTACGTAGGGGATCTTAAGGAGGTGGAATATTGGGCTTCCAATATTAATGATTAAATTGAGCCCAAGCCCAAATCTATTAATCCATTAATATTAATTAATTCTATTTTCCACTATATAAAATTAATTGCACTCCCAATATTAAACCATATTATATCAAATAATATTTCTCCGGTAGTATTATTTATTCCGTGTATTTAAGATATAAATATCCATGAATAAAATTAATTTATTGCTAATTAATTTATTCATCTCTTATATCTGAGACTAGTACCATTCAACCTTAATTATTATGCGGAACGAATCCACCTGCAGGGTTTACATAATAATTCCTTATGAACTCATCTCGGGGATATTATCAACCCTTACGGGATACACTTTCCCGTCAAGTATTCACGGCATGTCATATATAAAATATAGTGACCCAACTTAACCGGTAATTAACCCAATAATTAAATCGGTTAATTCCTTTGGTAAATCAAAGTCACTTATATTAAATATACACACCCGCAATAGTTTCGGGGATTAAGAATAAAATACACTGAGACTCGAATCGATTATCGCCGGCAATCCTAATCGATAAATCTCAAACGATCCGCTCAATACACCAAGTGTACAAGTGTGATAAAATAATCAAGATAAATTATTTTCTCTCTCACACAACGACTATACCGATGGATTGGTCCGTGTCCATCTAGGTCGTGAGCAACTGTTCGATTAAATACGAGTAACCGATAGTATGATCTTCTGTGCGCCCATGCAACACCATACTAACTACAACGTATAAAATCCAGGACTATGATTTGCATATATTTAATTATAAATAATTAAACGCAAATAATTGTTTATTTAATTAAATAGATTAGTGGCAATGGATCGTGAGTTTCCGTTACTTAAATCTAGACATTAAGTACACAACTCCAACACAGTGGCCCCCGTATCTACACACCAGGTGCTGGTAGATAACACCACTGATAATGTTTCAGTGACTAAGGAAAATTTTGTACCTTTGATGAGAGGACAATCAGACCTCCAGTGCCCAAACTGTTTGCATCGAAAGCATCTGCCTAACGGCTTGCCTTTCCCAATCCGTGATTTTAAACCACTGGGTCTCTTTGCACGCTTTTCTTTTAGCCTAGCCACAAGAGCTTGTGTTTCTCTTAACTTACGCACAAAAATCGCCTTCGCCGAGCCGTTTTCAAGGGACTCATTGAGGAACGATTCCGTGGGTATGTTAAACACCTCTTGCCTAGCTTCCACACCATGTCTCAACGTAGTTGGAACAATAGTGGATTCAGAAAGCTTGACAGTCTGAACAATGTCTAGATTTCTTTTCCAATCAGTACTATATGGAACCAGTGAGTTTTCATCTTTAAGTATATCATAAAGTGGGGTCACAGTCATTCTTAACCTATAAGCACATAAAACAAACAAACAATTTAATATCCGATATTATCTCCCTTAAATAATATCATTAAATCACTAATCACATCTAAAATCCTATCAGGTAAGGCAAGCCACGGTGTGTGGACGTTTACCCACCCAAACGACTTAGCAATTAGATTTCCTTCGGTCATACATCGCTTATAGCGGAACCTCGGTGGGAGGAATACTATAAGGCGTATCTAAGTGTAAATCATTACTCAGCACCAAAGTAAATCGTTTGGAATTGCTACATCACCGCAAGCCACGTTGTGTGGACGTTTACGATAACTTCACAACTCTTCACAATTTCTTACAACTGTCTACATCAATTAATCCAAAATCCGTCAGTACAGCAAGCCACGTTGTGTGGACGTTTACTGCACTAAGAGATCTTTATAATTGACTCCCAATTACTTGATCCATTCGATCTTGTAAATCAAGACGCGGAGAATCATAAGTGAAACTCGAAGTTTCTAACCAGTGATTCACCATGCGAACAACCCTATCTCTCATAAATGAAGGAGCTGAGCAGACAATCGATCCATCTATCAAAGAATGGTACGACTGCCTCTAATTTGTGTCCTCGACATGACCAAGTGGCTCTGGCTCCATTCCACTCCCCGGGGTGAGAATGAGTCGACTTGAAATCAGCTTTGGAAAGACAAATTAGGCATTGTTTGCACTACTACAAAAATGATCTTTAACAACGGCTGAATTACATTGGTTCTCCTAAAACCGATGTAAATATCATAATTTACATCGATTCCATAAACACCTGATGTGAGTGAGTGGGCAGACATCGAGTTTGTCCGTAGCCGATGTCCATAGGTAGTTTATTCACAACAGTTGTATTTAAACCGATGTAAAAGTTTCCCCAAAATCGGTTCAAATAAAAGCGTTGTAGATAATTATATTATGAACAACGGTCATGTAATAAACGATGTAGATTTTTAAATAGATTAACACAACCCACGATTATATTTTCTTATAACCGTTGTGCACTTACGCCAACTAGTACTCCAGTAGTTATACTTATTATATATAATTGATGTTTCTCCACAGTGCACAATAACTAGGGTTATTCAATTCTCACAAAAAATTAATTGTTCATTTTTTCTCCCGAAAATTCAATCGCGTATTTGATCCAAGAGATCCCCAATGAACCGAGAGATCCCCAATGGTTAGGAGAGATGAGACGAATCGGCTAAGAAGTCGAGCTTGCCCCGATTTCCACCTCCGATTGGATTGTCGACTCTACGAGATTTTTTCACGCCGTTCAATTATCGGGTCCGAGGTAATACTAACTTTTTTTTCCCTTCCTGTTAGGAGAGATGGAAGTTTTTTTTTGCAGAACATGGTGTGGCATCTTTTCGTGTCAATGAATTTAAGTTTTAACATATTTCGAATGGTATTTTTGAGTGATGTTTCGAATAGTTTTAACATTTGAGTTTTAACATGTTTAACATGATTCGAATGGTATTTTTCTTTCAATTTTGGAGTGATGTCTTGTGTTGTTGGATGTATTAACGGAGGCACAGATTAATACTATTGATTTCTGATGGACTATCTATGTTTATATACTCCTTTGTCAGCCCGATTTAACACTGATGCTTGACTTTTGCATTCAATTCGATTTAAACAGGGATATGTATTTGACCTCTACACTTTATGGGCGGAGGAGACGCATATAGAAAATGGTTGAACGAGTCATACGCCTCAATTATGACATGTTTCTAGTTGAAGAATGAAAGTCTTGTGGAATATCAGAGGGAAAGAAAAGATGAATATGCTGCTGTAGTATCTTTAACAGTTTGAAGGTGAATACATTATTTAATTTTTCTTGTTCCATTTTTTTTAACTACAGAAATATCAAATGTTCTTATTTTTTAAAATTGAACTTTTTAATAAATTTATTTTTCGGTTGGATTATTTACTTTCATGATACTAAAAATAGATATTAATTACTTTTTATCTTAGATAGAGTTACATTTTTCGCTACTTATGTTGTTGAGCATGTGAGGAAATATAAGCATCAGAATAGTTGATATGATTAGATTTTTTAGCTTTATTCGGAACATATATTATCTCTTCCATATCTCTATAGTCTATATATTGTAGAAAAAAGGTTAAATGTAGTTGGTTTCCTCTGCTGGTAATTAAAATTGATAAAAATCTCTCTTTTGTATGCATTTTGTGATTATAAATAATGATTGTATTTGAGCTGATTCATTCGTGCTTAATTTTATGATACCAAGCTTAATGGATTACCAAAAAAAGGTTTACTCAAAACAGAGAGCACAAGGAACAAATAGAAGAGGTTATTTCATGGTATAAAAGTGTCCTTAGTTTACATATTGAATGTTGTAATGGGACTGAAATTTCTATGACATGCTGAAAATTTTTAACTACTGTTTTTGTATTTTGTGTTCACTATTATCTATTAAAGTTTTATATGTTGTCAAAGTATATCTATTGTTACTCATGGCAATGTGATAATGTTGGGTATCCTTTGTGTTCAGTATTATCTATTAAAGTTATATGTTGTCAAAGTATCAATTATTACTCATTAAATTGTGATAACGCCGGGTATTCTTTTTATATTGATTGTAGGCAGTTTTTAGAATGACATCATCAATAAACAATAATCAAGTCTAGTCTTCTCAGAACTATTGAAGATGATCAAGTAAGCCATCAATTCTCCCAAGTCTTATTTTTTTTTGCATTAACAAACCACTGTTAGAAATAATATGATCATATAGTCTATCACTATTTCGTTCTCTCAGTTGATACTAGTGCTACATTATTTGCTAATAAATAAGATTAATTAGGATTGATCATATAGTTGTCAATTTTTTTACGTAACTTTTAATGTACTAACATTTGTTTTTTATTTTTTTGCCAGGGCTCCTAATGAGAAGTTGTGGTTCCATGAAGATATATCATATATATAGAGGTTTTTGTATTGGAGTCCAACAAACAACAAATGTTAATGTACAAATAACAAGTGAATTTGAAGTTTATTTATATTTTTTATGGAATTTAATATATGATTAAATATAAAATTTTGAAATAATTATTCATGAATCTAATAATTCGAAAATGATTTTTTTTTTAATTAGAATTTACATCGGTTAGAAAATAACTGATGTTAATATATCAAAATTTACATCGGTTTAAAAGGAGAACCGATGACAAAGAGAGAATTAACACGATTTAAAAGGAGAACCGATGACAAAGAGAGAATTAACACCGAAAACAAACTCTTAGAGAACAATTATACAACTTGGTTTTTATTATATTTTAATTTATTATTGCAATATATTGCTTCATTTTTTTCTAGGTCCGCCCATGTCTGCAATTAATAAGGTTAGGGTATGATTTTTCACATCACTCCAATTTTTTATTTTTATGTGTATGTAGAAAGAAGAGCTTGGGAGATTTTGTTTGATTTTGTTAGAATTTATTAAAGTTCAAAAAGAATACCGAACTCGATTTGGGGGATTTGGGTGAGTATTTTTTTGTATTAATAAAGTACATAAAAAATAATAGCAATATATTTAGTGGTGACATGTGTTGTTGAAACATTCATTTGTCAATAAAAATTGTACATATATTGGATAATGTATTCGATGGTGTGGTCAGTGGACAGTGGTCCTCATGTATAGTTTAATAGTTATGTTTTTTGGTCCTACGGTCCTACTTCAATTGATTAATTTAGTTAGCTAATTGTGTCAATGTTAATATGTTATGTGTGGTCTTTCATACTTCTCAGTATCTTAAGAGTTTGCATAGAGAAATTTATATGTAGTTTAAGATAAAGTAGTTTTTATATGTTAAATAATAAAAAGTAGGGGTATAATATGTATGGTTGTGTAATTAATGAATAAGTTAAGTGAAAAAATAATGGTATTAATGTAAATATATGAGTATTGGAAGGATAAAATTATGAAAAAAATTCTACTATTTATGAGTGTACAAACTTTTTAAGAGACAACCAAAAAAGGAAAGTGTGCTAACTCTTGTGATTCGGAGAGGGTATTATTTTATTGATGTAAAGTGGGCATTGTTAAATCCAATAGTGAGTTTGTTTAATTTATTTATGTTCTTGTATGATCGTTATTTTATTAATAATGTTTTTTTTGTTTATTAAATAGGTTATGGAAAAATACTTTAGGAAAAGAAGTTGACAAGAAAATGAAGAGCTGAAATAACAAGCGTTGATCTGAGTTCAAATACCGATGGGCATAAGATAAATGTAGTTGATGGAAGCTCAGGCATGATTAAAGAGTTCTGAAGTAATTTACTTGAACAAATAAGTAAACTGGATACGAAAACTCACTTCTCGTTAGTGCGGAAGAGAATCAAACCGATCGAATCCACTTGCTTGTTCGCAGCGTCAGCAACACCCAAATAGAATGTTGAATTTTTCACGATCTAAGAACTAATAATATTGCTATTTTGTTGTTTTTTGTGCGTTAACTTTCTTTCTCGATGTTTTTCATTTCTGTATAATATATATATATATTAAAATACACATAGAATTGCGATAACTGCAGACCAATAACTGCATAGTAGTTATTTAGGATATATTTATAATATATAGCAATATTAAATATATAATAAAGATATATTATAAATTGTTTAATTCTTTCATTAGTCGGGTCAAACTCACGGGCGACCCAAATCCTAACAAGTTCAATCCTACAAAAATTCCTTTCGATCGTAAATTGAGAGTTCCGATTTCAAGGTATGGGCCTGAGGTTGTAAATCAAGTACGAAGAACATATTTACGAAAAGGTCCTTGTCAGCCATTTGATCATGAGTTTCCAATGAAAAAAGTGTCATCAACGTCAACAACGTCTGGAAGATTTATTTTTACTTGGTTTAATGAATATAATTGGTTGGAATATAGCATATCTAAAGATGCGCCATATTTTCTTCATTGCTATCTTTTCAAGCCGAATAGAGGAAAACAATCTGGACGTGATGTTTTTGTTACCGAAGGATTTAATATTTGGATAGATAAATCAAAGCAATTAATGCTCGTGTTGGGAAGTATAATAGTGAAACACAATCAAGCAAGAATGAAATGTGATGCATTGATGAATCAAAATATGCATATTCAAACCGTCATTGAGAAACATACAAAACATACAAAAGATGACTACCGCATTCGACTCATTGCATCTCTTGATTGTGTGCGACATTTGTTGAGGCTAGGGCTACCTTTTCAAGGACACGACGAATCAGAGAACTCTATTAATCTGGGTAATGTTCTTGCAACCATAGAATTCTAAAGGGATCACAATATGGATATTGCTAGTTTGATTTTGAATAATGCTCCTAAAAATTGCAAGTTAAAATCTCCTAAAATTCAGAAGGATTTAGCTTATGCGTGTGCGGTTGAAACGGTGAATATTATATTGAAAGATGTCGGAGACTCGCTATTTTCTATTCTAGTTGATGAATCTCGTGATGTGTGAACAAAGGAACAAATGTCGGTTATTTTTCGGTATGTGGATGTTAGTGGACATGTAAAGGAGCATTTCATTGTAGTAGAACTTGTCACTAGTACTAAAGCACTTTCACTTAAAGAGATATTGATAATATGTTCTCTAGATATAATTTTAGTGTGTTTAGACTGAGAGGACTAGGTTATGATGGGGCTAGTAATATGCAAGGGAGGCTCAATGGACTTAAATCACTTATTTTAAATGAGAACTCAAGTGCATAATATATACGTTGTTTTGCTCATCAACTTCAACTAGCTCTTTCCATTGCTGATTTTTTTCGTGTGGTTGCTCAATTGGTAAATCTTGTTGGAGGTTCTTGTAAACGGTCTGATCTTCATTGGGAAAAAAACTTAGACTTCGTTGTTTAGGAATCTGAAAAGATTAATATTTAAAGTGGTCGGAGTCTTAACCAAGAATCTTGTCTTCAACGCGCCGGTGATACACGTTGGTGTTCACATTATAAATCTTTGATTATCTTGATTTCTATGTTTTCTCTCGTTGGTGATGTGCTTGAGGCAATTTATGGAGATGAAAATTCTACTTCTATTCAAAAAGTTGTGGTAGAAATTTTATTGAAGTCTATACATTGCTTTGAATTTATGCTTAATTTGCATATCATGAAAACTATCTTGGGAGTATCGAATGAGTTGTCTCAAACATTACAAATGAGAGATTAAGATATTGTGAATTCTATGGATTTGGTTAGAGTTTGTAGGCATCGACTTCAAATGTTGAGAATTGATGGGTGGGGTTAATTATTCAATGAACTTTGTGATTTTTGTCAACAACATGACATTGATGTTCTAACATGGATGATATGTTTATTCGTTTCGATGTTCGTGGTTCAATTATTTTTTAAGGTGATTAATTTGCAACTAATTTACATAAATGATCGTTTTTTGAGGTAATTACCGATTTGCTTCTTTGTATATAGCTTGTTTATCTTCCCAACATTTTATTTCGGCATTTGACCATGAAAAGTTGCTTAAATTATCGGAGTTTTATCCACAAGATTTTTTAACATCGGATGTTCTCATTCTTAAGGATCAACTTTAAAATAATATTGTGGATAACGATTCTTTCAAGGAGCTGAAAGGATTTGGTGATCTTGCAGCAATGTTGGTACAAACGAAAAAAACACAAGTTGTTTCCTTTGTTACAAGCTCTGGACTTTTGCATCGATTCTACCGGTTGCTCCGGCAAGTGTTGACAGAATATTTTCTGCAATGAATATTGTGAAGGACAGATTGCGTAATCGAATGAGTGATGATTGCTTGAACGATAGACTTGTTGTATATTTTGAAAATTAGATTTTTTTTTAACATTGATAATGATGTTATTATTAATCGGGTTCAAACTATGAAAACAAACTCTTAGAGAACAATTATACAACGTAGTTTTTTTTTTTTTTTTTAATTTATTATTGCAATATATTGCTTTATTTTTTTTAGGTCCGCCCATGTCTGCTATTATAAGCTTAGGGTATGATTTTTCACATCACTCCATTTTTTTATTTTTATGTGTATGTAGAAAGAAGAGCTTGGGAGATTTTGTTTGATTTTGTTAGAATTTATTAATGTTCAAAAAGAATATCGAACTCGATTTGGGGGATTTGGGTGAGTATTTTTTTGTATTAATAAAGTACATAAAAAATAATAGCAATATATTTAGTGGTGACATTTGTTGTTGAAACATTCATTTGTCAATAAAAATTGTACACATATTGGATAATGTATTCGATGGTGTGGTTAGTGGACAGAGGTCCTCATGTATAGTTTAATAGTTATGTTTTTTGGTCCTACGGTCCTACTTCAATTGATTAATTTAGTTAGCTAGTTGTGTCAATGTTAATATGTTATGTGTGGTCTTTCATACTCTCTCTGTATCTTAAGAGTTTGCATAGAGAAATTTATATGTAGTTTAAGATAAAGTAGTTTTTATATGTTAAATAATAAAAAGTAGGGGTATAATATGTATGGTTGTGTAATTAATGAATAAGTTAAGTGAAAAAATAATGGTATTAATGTAAATATATGAGTATTGGAAGGATAAAATTATGAAAAAAATTCTACTATTTATGAGTGTACAAACTTTTTAAGAGACAACCAAAAAAGGAAAGTGTGCTAACTCTTGTGATTCGGAGAGGGTATTATTTTATTGATGTAAAGTGGGCATTGTTAAATCCAATAGTGAGTTTGTTTAATTTATTTATGTTCTTGTATGATCGTTATTTTATTAATAATGTTTTTTTTGTTTATTAAATAGGTTATGGAAAAATACTTTAGGAAAAGAAGTTGACAAGAAAATGAAGAGCTGAAATAACAAGCGTTGATCTGAGTTCAAATATCGATGGGCATAAGATAAATGTAGTTGATGGAAGCTCAGGCATGATTAAAGAGTTCTGAAGTAATTTACTTGAACAAATAAGTAAATTGGATACGAAAACTTATTTCTCGTTAGTGCGGAAGAGAATCAAACCGATCGAATCCACTTGCTTGTTCGCAGCGTCAGCAACACCCAAATAGAATGTTGAATTTTTCACGATTTAAGAACCAATAATATTGCTATTTTGTTGTTTTTTGTGCGTTAATTTTCTTTCTCGATGTTTTTCATTTCTGTATAATATATCTATATATATTAAAATACAGATAGAATTGCGATAACTGCAGACCAATAACTGCATAGTAGTTATTTAGGATATATTTATAATATATAGCAATATTAAATATATAATAAAGATATATTATAAATGAATTAAAATACTTTATTTTAATTCTTTTATTAGTCGGGTCAAACTCACGGGCGACCCAAATCCTAACAAGTTCAATCCTACAATATTTCCTTTGGATCGTAAATTGAGAGTTCCGATTTCAAGGTATGGGCCTGAGGTTGTAAATCAAGTACGAAGAACATATTTACGAAAAGGTCCTTGTCAGCCATTTGATCACGAGTTTCCAATGAAAAAAGTGTCATCAACGTCAACAACGTCTAGAAGATTTATTGTTACTTGGTTTAATGAATATAATTGGTTGTAATATAGCATATCTAAAGATGCGCCATATTTTCTTCATTGCTATCTTTTCAAGCCGAATAGAGGAAAACAATCTGGAGGTGATGTTTTTGTTACCGAAGGATTTAATATTTGGATAGATAAATCAAAGCAATTAATGCTCGTGTTGGGAAGTATAATAGTGAAACACAATCATGCAAGAATGAAATGTGATGCATTGATGAATCAAAATATGCATATTCAAACCGTCATTGAGAAACATACAAAACATACAAAAGATGACTACCGCATTCGACTCATTGCATCTCTTGATTGTGTGCGACATTTGTTGAGGCTAGGGCTACCTTTTCAAGGACACGACGAATCAGAGAACTCTCTTAATCTTGGTAATGTTCTTGCAACCATGGAATTCTAAAGGGATCACAATATGGATATTGCTAGTGTGATTTTGAATAATGCTCCTAAAAATTGCAAGTTAAAATCTTCTAAAATTCAGAAGGATTTAGCTTATGCGTGTGCGGTTGAAACGGTGAATATTATATTGAAAGGTGTTGGAGACTCGCTATTTTCTATTTTTAGTTGATGAATCTCGTGATGTGTCAACAAAGGAACAAATGTCGGTTATTTTTCGGTATGTGGATGTTAGTGGACATGTAAAGGAGCATTTCATTGGAGTAGAACATGTCACTAGTACTAAAGAACTTTCACTTAAAAAGAAGCTATTGATAATATGTTTTCTAGATATAATTCGAGTGTGTCAAGATTGAGAGGATAAGGTTACGATGAGGCTAGTAATATGCAAGGGAGTCTCAATGGACATAAATCACTTATTTTAAATGAGAACCCAAGTGCATATTATATACATTGTTTTTCTCATCAACTTCACCTAGCTCTTGTAGCCATGGCAACAAAGAGTGTTCTAATTGCTGATTTTCTTTCGTGTGGTTGCTCAATTGGTAAATCTTATTGGATTTTTTTGTAAACGAAAAAACTTAGACTGCGTTGTTGAGGATTGGAAAAGGGTAATATTTAAAGTGGTCGGGGTCTTAACCAAAATCTTGTCTTCAACGCGTCGGTGATACATGTTGGGGTTCACATTATAGATCTTTGATTAGCTTAATTTCTATGTTTTCTCCCGGTTGTGATGTGTTTATGGCGATTTGGGGAGTTTTACATTCTACTTCTATTCAAAAGGTTGAGGTAGATATTTTATTGAAGTCTATACATTGCTTTGAATTTGTGCTCAATTTGCATATCATGAAAACTATCTTGGGAGTATCGAATGAGGTGTCAGAAGTATTACAAATGAGTGATTAAGATGTTGTGAATGTTATGGATTTCGTTAAAGTTTGGAGGCATCCACTTCAAATGTTGAGAATTGATGGGTGGGGTTCATTATTAGATGAAGTTTGTGATTTTTGTCAACAACATGACATTGATGTTCCTAACATGGATGATATGTTTATTCGTTTCGATGTTCGTGGTCGACCACTACGTAATGCTCCAAAGATAAAGAATCTGCATCACTTTCAAGTTGAATTATTTTTTGAGGTGATTGATTTGCAACTAATTGTAAATGATCTTTTTTTGGAGGTAAGTACCGAATTGCTACTTTGTATAGCTTGTTTATCTCCCCAAAATTCGTTTTCGTCATTTGACCATGAAAAGTTGCTTAAATTGACGGAGTTTTATCCACAAGATTTTTCAACATCGGATGTTCTCATTCTTAAGGACCAACTTCAAAATTACATTGTAGATATGTGTTTTAACGATTCTTTCAAGGAGTTGAAAGGACTTGGTGATCTTGCATCAAAGTTGGTACTAATGAAAAAATGCAAGGTGTTTCCTTTGGTTTACAAGCTCTTAACTTTGACATTGATTCTAATGGTTGCTACGACAATTGTTGAAAGAATATTTTCTGCAATGAATATTGTGAAGGATAGATTGCGTTATCGAATGAGTGTTGATTGCTTGAACGACAAGTTTTTTGTTTATTTTGAAAATGAGATTTTTTTTTTAACATTGATAATGATGTTTTCATTAATCGGTTTTAGACTATGAAAACTCGTAGAGAACAATTGTAAGATGTAGGTTCTTTATATTTTAATTTATTATTGTAATATATTGCTTCATTTATTATTCTTAGGTCCGCCCCTGATTGGCGACATGCAGAAGTTAGAGAAAGAATTCGAACAAAGATAAAAATAAAGCACTACCAGGAAGCAAGGGTCCGAAGGAGGAACCCTCTTCTCTGGTAACCCGCCGCCGAATTCCCACTGCCACCTATTTGTTCCAGAGAATTGTATTCATCCGGTTACCAGAACAAAAATAGAAAAGATCTTTCGGGAAATTCAGTTAAGAACGCTTTCAACATCGAAACCTACAACCAACTGCATGCATAGGTTGCTAGATTTTTTTATGCATCCGGTCTTCTATTTCACTTGGCAATAAGTCCGTATTATGCGAGTTGCTTCTCGTTTTCCGCCAATCATAATTTATCCAATTATGTGTCCCTGAATATAATACAATAGAAACTCTATATAGGAATAAACTCCCTATAATAATAAAAAATTCAAGTCTCAACTTGAGACCAGTTATAAATAGAAATAAACTCCACATTGTCATAAGTCATACATTTTTGAAGTCCTGTCTTAGGGATTTATACCTCTATATAAGAATAAATGATTAATATATAATAAAAATATTTATTAATAATATTTTTATTTATTAAAATAAATAACATGTTTAAGATGACTTGAAATATTTATAAAAATTAATAACATATAGTTTATGATCAAAGTTTATAGTCCTTAAATTCGTTAATATTTTTATTCAATTTGTATGTTAAACACAATTTTTACACATATATGGTCAAATTTTATTATTCAAAACTATTAAATTGATTTTGTGAATTTAAAAATAAATAATATTGTATGTATATTATTTTTATATTTATATTATTTTTTATAGAAAAAATTATTTTTATTTTGTAAAACTCTGTATAAGAATAACTCTCTATAGTAATATTTTTTCCCAGTCTCAACGATATGACTGTGCGGAGTTTCTACTGTATGTTGAGAATGTCGTTACTGCAACAAGAAAAGGCCAATGTGGAGAAATTACTGCGACCGATCAAAAGTACTTGGAAAGAAATAGGAGTAAGTATTGTGAGTGATAGATGGAGCGACTCGCAAAGGCGACCTTTGTCAATTTTATGGCGGTTACGGAAAGTGGGTCTATGTTTCTTAAGGCAGTAGATTGCTCTGGTGAAACTAAATATAAATTTTTTATCTTTAACTTGATGAAAGAAGTGATTGAAGAAATTGGTACTAAAAATGTGGTTCAAGTAATCACCGACAACGCAAAAAATTGTCAAAGTACAGGGTTATTGATCGAAGGCATGTACCTTCACATCGTTTGGACACCGTGTGTGGTGCACACACTTAACCTGACATTGCAAAAATATTTGTGCGGCTAAAAAAATGGAGAACAATCAAGATGTTTATGATGAGTGTTCTTGGATCAGTTGTATTTCAGTTAACGTCACTATGATTAAGAACTTCATCATGAACCAGAGGATGAGATTGACTTTTTTCAATAAATTTATGCTGTTGAAATTGCTAGCAATTGCCCCCACTAGATTTGCGTCGCTCATTGTAATGTTGAAGCGATTCAAGCTTATTCAAAGATGTCTCCTAAATATGGTGGTCAGTGAAGAATGGACTACTTATCGAGATGATGACGTTCAAAAAGCTAAATTAGTGAAAAAAATTGTGTTAAACGTCTGACTGCTGGTGGGATAAGATTGATTATATACTCGCATTTACAACTCCGATTTATGATACGATTTGAACTTGTAATACCGACAAACCATGCCTTCACTTAGTATACGACATGTGGGATTCCAGGATTGAAAATGTGATGCTTGCGATATAGGCATGAAGGAAAGCAAACATTTGAGTCGTCGTTGTTTTATGATGTGGTGCACTAGATTTTAGTTAGTCGTTGGAACAAAAACAATACTCCTCTTCATTGCATGGCTCATTCATTAAATCCAAGGTATTATAATTTAATATGAAAATCATTCACAAGTTTTTAAATATTAAATATATTTATGTTTTTAATTAATTAATTTATTATATTTTTTAATTTGTTTTCCAGATATTATAGTGACGAGTGGCTTACTAAAGATTCTTCTCGATTTTCTCCACATAAAGATAATGAAGTTTCAAACGAGAGAGTCAAATGTTTGAAAAAATATTTCCATAACGACGAGGACATATCAAAGCGACAATGGAGTATGCTAATTTTTATAGCACGTCACGAGATTTTGGAGAGTCTGATTCCATTCGTTATCACGAAAAAATGGATCCAAAGAGTTGGTGGTGCATTTACGGGGCAAGCGCACCTAAGCTTCAAACACTAGCGTGCAAGTTACTTGTGCTACTTTCATCTTCGTCGTACGCTAAGAGGAATTTGAGCACTTATTCATTTATTCACTCGATCAGAATAAATAAAATGACAACAAAGCATTCGGAAGATTTGGTGTTTAATTTATTCATAGCAACCTGCGTTTGTTATCAAGAAAACATGACCAGAATATTTGCAAGGGATAGAAAGTTATGGGACATTGCAGGCGACAAGTTCGATACATTTTAAGATGTTGGAGATCTAGAAGTTGAACAACTCTCCCTTGATGAGCTGGAATTAGAGCGAGTTATGTTCAGTGATGAAGGAAATGAAGATATGAACGGTGTTGACAATAGTCATGCGATGTAGTTTGAATATTATTTTTGCTTTTCAATTTAAGACTGTAAATTTGATTTATAAATTTATTATTTATCATTTTTTTTTATTTATCAAAGTTTTTATTTAATTTATTAATAATTTTAAGAATTAACGTGTGTTGTTTTTAAAAAGTCTTAATTTAATTGCTCAATTATGAGTTTATGACTCATAATTAATTGTAATTAGTATGATATTTATTATATGCATTTATATATATAATATGTATATTAAAAAAATAAAAAAATAAATTGTAATTTTGACGTATTTGTATCTTAATTATTTTAAAATCGTCCTTTTCCTGTATTCGTATCGTACCGTATCCGTTTTATGTGTCTGTCCCCGTGCTACCTAGGCAGCCTCTAGTGCCTCCACGAATGAGTCCGCACTATGCTCAATCTTAGCCATGATATGTGGATCCATAATAGGTCCAGTGGTAGGCTCAATTCTCTCTCGCATAGGCTCGGGGTGGCCTAGAAACTCCCTTTTTTACTTTCTCGTACACGTTCTCGAACCATGCTACGAGTGCTGACTCGGTGCTCGAGTCAGGGTATATATCATATATCCTACCTCATTATGTTATGATGGTCTATTGTTGAGAGTTATCCGGTTAATTCGTATTATATAATGTATGATCTGTAATCTCTACTGAGTTGTTGATAACTCACCTCTTTCAAAATCCCACTTTTCAGGTTAGGCAAGTTTGGAGCTAGACGACGAAGGTGGCGACGATAGTAGTGCGTGTCGTCAAGTTTCACAAACATTTTTCCACCTTTTTTGTTTTATTTCGCTTTCCGCTTTTGATATAAATTGTTCTTTGGTATTGTTACTTATTCGACTATTGAGGATTAAGTCTCTTTTGGGTGTATTTTATTATGGTTGACTTTATTTTATTTGCTTTGGAAAATATGACGTTTGATTTTGTTCAAGTTCAAAGCTTATTTTGGATAAATAATGCAAAATCCTCTTTAGTCAATATTTTAGTGTTAAAATATATCTCGTATCCGTATAATATTTTTTGCTTAGAGAGATTAAAATTATAGTAGAGATATAATTCTATTCCTTATTTATTGAGATTTTAGAGTTATATTAGGCTTAAGATTTATTTCATATTTCTATTTTGTTACTTACTGTAGTTTATTGGTTTTCTACATCTATAAATAGGGATCTCCATAGACACAATTATGTGTGTGTTGAACACCAAAAGTGACATCAACATATTAGATAGCTATATCACATATTAAGAGAGATTATAGAGAGTTGAGAGTGGATATATATCATTTATAATTATTATGATATAATAGTGAAAGTTATCGTCGTTCATCCCGTGATTTTTCACAATTGGGGTTCCACGTAAAATTTTTGTCTTATTTATTTGTTAATTTATTTTTTGGTTTTCTCTTTATTATCTTACTATATCTCGCCGATGGCGATCAAGTGCCATCAAGAGTTTTGTCAAAAGCTAACAAGTGGTTTTAGAAGATCGTCCAATCTACAACATTTAGAAAATGGGATGTTACATCAGTCATGTCAAAGTGTCCCAAGTTGGGTTGGGTTGAGGTAGTTATCGAGCTCTTAGTAGAGGTCCTTATGTGTTCGAGGCTTCTTCCGCTCCGTGTTTACCATTAATTGCTTCAACGGCATGAATGTTCTTTCAAATGGAGTAAGACCGTCAGACTGTTGGAGTAGTATACTTAATGTCTAGATTTGAGTATTATGAACTCCTTGTACACTTTCATTTACCTATTAAATACAAACATTCATTTGCTTTTAATTATTGTTAATTAAATATATGCAAATTATAGTCCTGGATTTTATACGTTGTAGTTAGTATGGTGTTGCATGGGCACACAGAAGATCATACTATCGGTTACTCGTATTTAATCGAACAGATGCTCACGACCTAGATGGACATGGACCAATCCATCGGTATAGTCGTTGTGTGAGAGAGAAAATAATTTATCTTAATTATTTTATCACACTTGTACACTTGGTGTATTGAGCGGATCGATTGAGACTCATCAATTAGGTTTGCTCGGCGATAATTGATTTGAGACTCAGTGTAGTTTATTCTTAATCCCCGATACAATTGCGGGTGTGTATATTTAGTATAAGTGACTTTGATTTTCCAAAGGAATTGACCGGTTTAATTATTGGGTCAATTACCGATTAGGTTGGGTCACTATATTTTATATATGGCATGCCGTGAATTCTTGACGGGACAGTGTATCCCGGAAGGGTTGATAATATCCCCGAGATGAGCTCATAAGGATTTATTATGTAAACCTCGCGAGTGGATTTAATTCCGCATAATAAATAAGGTTGAGTGGTACTAGTCTCGGATAAAAGAGATGAATAAATTTATTAAGCAATAAATAAATTTTATTCATGGATATTTATATCTTAAATACACGGAATAAATAATACTACCGGAGAAATATTATTTGGATATAATATGGTTTAATATTGGGAGTGCAATTAAATTTATATAGTGGAAAATAAATTTAATTAATATTGATAAGGATTAATGGACTTGAGCAGTGGGCTCAATTTAATCTTCAATATTGGAAGCCCAATATTCCACCTCCTTTAGATCCCCTACGTAGCCTATAAAAGCACTACATGGCCTTCATAAATCATAAGACAAGATAATCATACTTGATTAGTCTAGAGAGTTGAAGGAGATCCATAGGAGTTCGATAGATCGTTGCCCACCCGACGTTCGAACGGAGTGCAAGGAATACGTGGGAAGATTCAAAGGTCATCTTGATTTCGTTTCTCCGAACAACGAATCGAAAGGTAAAAATCTAAACGCCCTTGATTTATTCGATTTTGTTTATCGTAAAATACCGTAGAACAAGATCCGAGGTACGAAACCATGAACGGGGGACGATCGAGTGGTGGTGGCGAAGCCACCGGACCACAAGCGATCGCCCGGGCTAGGGTTTCGCACGGGCGTGGAAGGGCGAACCCCGGCTGGACGCCGGGGGTGCGATCGATCGTCATGATCGATCGCTGGCCGCGGGCTGGGACCCGCGGCGGCCCTGCTGGAGGCGGGCCAGCCTTCCAGGCGGCGGCGAGTCGCCGGACTCGCCGCGGGGGCTGCTGGGCAGCCCCTCCCCGATCGATCGCTCCATGCGATCGGTCCTTCGATCGCGTGAACCCGGCTCGCGGGGGTTCGGCTGGGGGCGGGCTGCGTGCCTTCGGGTGCGTAGTCTCCAAAGGCCGGACTCCGGCGGATGAGTCGGTGTTCATGAGATCTCCGGCGAAGGTTTTCGTTCGGGTTA
Source organism: Euphrasia confusa (assembly GCA_954870475.1). Lineage (NCBI taxonomy): Eukaryota > Viridiplantae > Streptophyta > Magnoliopsida > Lamiales > Orobanchaceae > Euphrasia > Euphrasia confusa. The sequence goes on from OX940958.1 coordinate 16,555,281, forward strand.
TTGTTTCCGCAAATTTTAATAGCCCGGGATATCGAATTCCAACAATTGGTATCAGAGCGTGGTTTACGTTCGCGGTATTTTTCGATAAAATTGTTCTACCTTGCAGGGTTCCGACTATTATGGCTTGATTTATTATTCGTTTAATTTATTTTGTCATGATTGTTGGTTTGATTAAACTCTCGGACATGTCGAGATTCGTTTTTGGTGGTGAATGCTTGTAATAGTAAAAATTCGGGGGTTAACCGAATTTAGGATTTATTATTACGTTCTACATTTTTCCGGAATTTTTATAGGGTCGATTTCATGTATAGAATCGATACCGGATAGTGTAAAATTTATTTTGTAATTTATTTTGCGTTGGATCGATGGCGAAACGACCGCCGGAGAAGACGTGTGACGAAGGAGACGACGTGAGGGCTAGGGCTCGGATCGACCACCATGGTCGATCCATGGAGGGTCGAACCATCGAAGGAGAGGCGCCGAATTCGCGCCTCCCGGCGGCAAAACCACCGGCGGTGGTGGTGCGCCGGCTAGGTGGCGGCGGCGGCGGTCCTCGGCCGGCGATGGCGGTTCGGTGGGGGCGCGGGGGTCCTCGTGATCTTCGTGCTCTCCCGGTGATTCGCTTTCCTAATTGATTCGAGTTTTCCTATTTAAGTATTCCTATTTTTTTTTGGAACTCTCATGGATTAGGAAAAGAATCAATTTGGAATTAATTAGGATTCCTATTTGATTATTTCTATTTTATGGAAATATTCATGGATTAGGAATCTAATTAATTTGGAAAGTAGAAGAGTCCTAAATTATTTTATTTCCTTATTTCATTATGGAAATCATCTAGAATATTCCAAGTGGGTCTTGGATAGATTATTCTAGAGATTTAATGAAGTAGAAAGGGAAAATAAAATAAATAAAAATATTAATAATATTTAATTTTATTTTTGATTTATTCGATTGACTTAATTATTATTAATTAAGTATCTTTTGGATTTATTAAAAATAAATAGATTTAAATATTGGAAATTAATATTCTCGTCACATGGAGCATTCAAGAACGAAGACTAAAGACTAGAAGATGCGTACGGAGATGGAGTAAAGCCATAATAGTCGGAAAATAATATTCTAGTAATAATTTTGACTATGTGATAATACTATGTGCTTTATTACATGTATGCATGCTATATGTGTTTACTTTTATGCACTAGATAGCGTATCCCTTTATTGTAAAAAGCTAAGTGGGAGAGGGTATGGAAACATACCCATGGTCTCCATTGCTGCTCTCTTGGTGACTTTTATAAACTTTTGAAGTTTATATAGACAAGTTATTGGAGGAGAGTTCTTGTAATTCCTCTTACGAGAAACATTGATTAAGTTTATCAAACAATGCCTAATTTGTCTTTCCAAAGCTGATTTCAAGTCGACTCATTCTCACCCCGGGGAGTGGAATGGAGCCAGAGCCACTTGGTCATGTCGAGGACACAAATTAGAGGCAGTCGTACCATTCTTTGATAGATGGATCGATTGTCTGCTCGGCTCCCTCATTTATGAGAGATAGGGTTGTTCGCATGGTGAATCACTGGTTAGAAACTTCGAGTTTCACTTATGATTCTCCGCGTCTTGATTTACAAGATCGAATGGATCAAGTAATTGGGAGTCAATTATAAAGATCTCTTAGTGCAGTAAACGTCCACACAACGTGGCTTGCTGTACTGACGGATTTTGGATTAATTGATGTAGACAGTTGTAAGAAATTGTGAAGAGTTGTGAAGTTATCGTAAACGTCCACACAACGTGGCTTGCGGTGATGTAGCAATTCCAAACGATTTACTTTGGTGCTGAGTAATGGTTTACACTTAGATACGCCTTATAGTATTCCTCCCACCGAGGTTCCGCTATAAGCGATGTATGACCGAAGGAAATCTAATTGCTAAGTCGTTTGGGTGGGTAAACGTCCACACACCGTGGCTTGCCTTACCTGATAGGATTTTAGATGTGATTAGTGATTTAATGATATTATTTAAGGGAGATAATATCGGATATTAAATTGTTTGTTTGTTTTATGTGCTTATAGGTTAAGAATGACTGTGACCCACTTTATGATATACTTAAAGATGAAAACTCACTGGTTCCATATAGTACTGATTGGAAAAGAAATCTAGACATTGTTCAGACTGTCAAGCTTTCTGAATCCACTATTGTTCCAACTACGTTGAGACATGGTGTGGAAGCTAGGCAAGAGGTGTTTAACATACCCACGGAATCGTTCCTCAATGAGTCCCTTGAAAACGGCTCGGCGAAGGCGATTTTTGTGCGTAAGTTAAGAGAAACACGAGCTCTTGTGGCTAGGCTAAAAGAAAAGCGTGCAAAGAGACCCAGTGGTTTAAAATCACGGATTGGGAAAGGCAAGCCGTTAGGCAGATGCTTTCGATGCAAACAGTTTGGGCACTGGAGGTCTGATTGTCCTCTCATCAAAGGTACGAAATTTTCCTTAGTCACTGAAACATTATCAATGGTGTTATCTACCAGCACCTGGTGTGTAGATACGGGGGCCACTGATCATGTCTGCAATTCATTGCAGGGGTTCCAGGAAACCTGGAGACTTAGAGAGGGAGAGATCGTGGTCTACATGGGCAATGCCGCGAGGGTGGCGGCTGTTGCAGTGGGAGACGTTCACTTACGCTTCAGTAGTGATAGGGTTTTAGTTTTACATAATTGTCTTTATGTACCCAACTTTAGAAAGAATTTAATTTCGGTTTCTAAACTTATTATGAATGGATATTCTGTCTCTTTTGACCACTCTGTGATCATAAGAAGAAACAGTGAGATTATCTGTTCTGGTACATTGGTGGACGATTTGTATGTGCTAAATCCTGAGTCTAACACGATGCAACTAACCGAGAGTAATAACACATCTACGAACACCAATAAGAGAAAGGAACCTTCTAAAATGAATCAATTATACTTGTGGCATCTAAGGCTAGGTCATATAAACTCAAATAGGCTTCAAAGGTTGAAAGCTGATGGTTTAATCAGCGATGTTGAAGGAGAGGACCTTCCGACCTGCGAATCCTGTTTAGAGGGTAAAATGACCAAGCGTTCTTTTTCTAGTAAAGGACGGAGGGCTGAACAAGTATTGGATTTGATTCACTCTGATGTATGCGGACCTATGTCTACTCAGGCAAGGGGAGGGTACGAGTATTTCATCACTTTCACTGATGATTACTCAAGGTATGGATTTGTATATTTAATGCGCCGCAAGAGCGAATCCTTTGACAAGTTCAAAGAGTTCAAGGCTTTTGTGGAGAACCTTCAAAATAAATCTATTAAATGCCTGCGATCTGATCGCGGAGGCGAGTACCTGTCTGGAGAATTCAAGGCATACTTGGCAGAGAATGGGATTGATTCCCAAATGACATCACCATATACTCCTCAGCAGAATGGTGTGTCAGAAAGAAGGAATAGGACTCTTATGGAAATGGTGCGATCAATGATGAGTTACTCGGACTTACCTATTATGTTCTGGGGACTTGCCTTGGAAACAACGGCGTATATCTTGAATAGGGTTCCAACCAAAACGGTACCCACCACACCCATGGAATTGTGGAGTGGGCGCAAGCCTAACTTGAAACACATTCGGATCTGGGGTTGTCCAGCACATGTGTTGCGACAAGGTGCCGATAAGTTAGAACCTAGATCAGAATTACGGCTGTTTGTAGGATACCCGAAAGGAACTAAAGGTGGCATGTTCTATAGTCCTATGGACCAGAAGATCGTTATAAGTACTAACGCTCGGTTCTTAGAGGAAGACTATGTCATGGACCACAAGCCCAAAAGTGACATAATACTTGATGAATTGAGAGGTGACAAGGAAGAGTTAGATACAGCCGAACCGAGTAGTAATACACCACTAGAACCTGCACCTACTGTCACTGTTAATACACCGGAACGCCGTCGTAGTGGGAGGGTTGTTAAACAACCAGAAAGATGGATTGGACTGGGTGAGTCTTCGGACTCTGGACCTGGAGTTCATGAAATCGATCCCTGGACCTATGATGATGCGGTACAAGATATAGATGCGCCTTCTTGGAAGAGAGCAATGAAATCCGAAATAGAATCTATGGATTCTAATAAAGTCTGGGATCTTGTAGAACCACCAAACGGCGTAAAGCCAATTGGGTGTAAATGGGTCTACAAGAGAAAGAGAGGATCTGACGGAAAGGTTGAAACCTTTAAAGCTCGGCTTGTTGCGAAAGGATATACTCAGAAAGAAGGAATCGATTATGAGGAGACCTTCTCGCCGGTAGCCAAGATAAAGTCGATCCGGATTCTCTTATCCATAGCAGCTCATATGGATTATGAGGTGTGTGGCAAATGGATGTCAAGACAGCTTTCCTAAATGGAAGTCTTGACGAGACGATTTATATGAAACAACCAGAAGGATTCATTGCTAAGGGGCGAGATCATCTAGTGTGCAAGCTTAATCGATCCATTTATGGATTGAAACAAGCCTCGAGATCGTGGAACCTGCGGTTTGACGAAGTAGTCCAATCTTTTGGATTCAGTTAAAGCATGGACGAATCGTGTGTGTATTGGAAACGTGATGGGAAGAAGGTGGTGTTTCTCGTGCTTTATGTAGACGACATTCTTCTCATTGGCAACAGTGTGAAAATGTTATCAGACATAAAGGGATGGTTGTCTAGACAATTCGATATGAAAGATTTGGGAGAAGTCGGGCATGTTCTAGGGATCAAGGTTATAAGGGATCGCCGGAATAGAACATTGTACCTATCCCAGCAATCTTACATAGACACGATTCTGGCTCGTTTTAACATGCAAGATTCCAAGAAGGGTGAGCTGCCCTTCAGTAAAGGAACTTATCTTTCTAAGGAGATGTGTCCTCAGACACAAAAGGAGAAAGATGAAATGAAAGCAGTTCCCTATGCTTCGGCTGTGGGAAGCTTGATGTATGCGATGTTATGCACGAGACCTGATATCTGCTATGCAGTTGGCGTAGTAGCGAGATATCAGAGTAACCCTGGAAAGGCTCATTGGACTGCCGTAAAGAGCATTTTCAAGTATTTGCGAAATACTAGGGATTATGTTCTAAGTTACGGGGCAGATAATCTGATTCCTTTGGGTTATACGGATTCGGATTTCCAAGCTGATAAGGACCGGCGAAAGTCGACATCAGGCTATGTGTACACTTTGGGAGGTGGAGCCGTATCATGGAGGAGTGTTAAGCAAAAGTGCATTTCAGACTCTACCATGGAAGCTGAATATGTTGTAGCCTCAGAGGCAGCGAAAGAATCAGTTTGGTTCCTTAATTTCCTCCAGGACTTAGATGTGATTCCGAGTTTGCCTAGAGCTATGACAATTTATTGTGACAATAGCGGTGCAGTGGCAAATAGTAAGGAACCACGGTCCCATAGTGCTACGAAACACATAGAGCGCAAGTACCACCTGATTCGAGTCATCGTCAAGAGGGGCGATGCGATAGTCACCAAGATAGCTTCGGAGGACAACCTAGCGGACCCTTTCACCAAGATACTTCCTAAGGAAGTATATTTCAAGCACTTGGAGGGTTTGGGAGTCAGAAGTTTGGAGGATAAGACTAGGGAGGGTGTATTCAATTCGGACTTTATTGGATTTTTATGGATTTTAAAAAGTCCGTAGATTTTGAAATTCCACGGAGTCTTTGCAGAGTTTGACCGACTTTTGTTATTGATTTATACGGATTTTCATAGACTTTAAAAGATTTTGAAATATGCGTTTTCATTGATTTACATAAAATTTTATAAACTTTCGGGCATTACTTATTGATATAACCGTCCTATTAAACACATTTTTCTTTAAAAAAAATTAATTCAAATTATGAAAAAAATATTAATATAATATCATTTATATCTTTATTTATATCATTAAAATTTTAAATATATCTTTAATTATTTTTATCATAAAAAAATATTTTTAATTTTTTGAAAATTTTATTGATAGTTAAAGTATAGTTTTTATTTAAAATATTAAGTTTTTTTCGTTTTCAAAGTATTTTTTTTTTAAATATATTTTTTCTATTTTTTCTTTTTTATTTAATTTTATATAATTTTTTTAAGTTTTTATTATTTTTTAAAAATAATTTTGTTGATTAAAAAAAATTCTATTTTTCTTTTTTGTCTTTTTTATTTAATTTTATATATTTGTTTTAAGTTTTTATTATTTTATAAAAATAATTTAGTTGATTAAAAGAAATCCGTAGAAATCTCTCTTAATTACGAGAGATTTTGGAGGATGGAATTGTATTGTATTTTTTTAAAAGAATCCTTTAAAATCCATTGACTTTTAAAATCTTTAAAAATCCATAAACTATTGAATACCTATAGATTTTAATTGACTTTTTAAAATCCAAATTGAATACCCCAGAATTTTAATAGACTTTTTAAAATCCGGATTGAATACCTCCAAACTTTAAAAGTCTTAAAGAATCCAACGAAATCTCAAACCAATACACCCTCCTAGACCTTAGTATAAGTGGGAGATTGTTGGAATAGTATACTTAATGTCTAGATTTGAGTATTATGAACTCCTTGTACACTTTCATTTACCTATTAAATACAAACATTCATTTGCTTTTAATTATTGTTAATTAAATATATGCAAATTATAGTCCTGGATTTTATACGTTGTAGTTAGTATGGTGTTGCATGGGCACACAGAAGATCATACTATCGGTTACTCGTATTTAATCGAACAGATGCTCACGACCTAGATGGACACGGACCAATCCATCGGTATAGTCGTTGTGTGAGAGAGAAAATAATTTATCTTAATTATTTTATCACACTTGTACACTTGGTGTATTGAGCGGATCGATTGAGACTCATCAATTAGGTTTGCTCGGCGATAATTGATTTGAGACTCAGTGTATTTTATTCTTAATCCCCGATACAATTGCGGGTGTGTATATTTAGTATAAGTGACTTTGATTTCCCAAAGGAATTGACCGGTTTAATTATTGGGTCAATTACCGGTTAGGTTGGGTCACTATATTTTATATATGGCATGCCGTGAATTCTTGACGGGACAGTGTATCCCGGAAGGGTTGATAATATCCCCGAGATGAGCTCATAAGGAATTATTATGTAAACCTCGCGAGTTGATTTAATTCCGCATAATAAATAAGGTTGAGTGGTACTAGTCTCGGATAAAAGAGATGAATAAATTTATTAAGCAATAAATAAATTTTATTCATGGATATTTATATCTTAAATACACGGAATAAATAATACTACCGGAGAAATATTATTTGAATATAATATGGTTTAATATTGGGAGTGCTATTAAATTTATATAGTGGAAAATAAATTTAATTAATATTGATAAGGATTAATGGACTAGAGCAGTGGGCTCAATTTAATCTTCAAAGCCCAATATTCCACCTCCTTTAGATCCCCTACGTAGCCTATAAAAGCACTACATGGCCTTCATAAATCATAAGACAAGATAATCATACTTGATTAGTCTAGAGAGTTGAAGGAGATCCATAGGAGTTCGATAGATCGTCGCCCACCCGACGTTCGAACGGAGTGCAAGGAATACGTGGGAAGATTCAAAGGTCATCTTGATTTCGTTTCTCCGAACAACGAATCGAAAGGTAAAAATCTAAACGCCCTTGATTTATTCGATTTTTTTTATCGTAAAATACCGTAGAACAAGATCTGAGGTACGAAACCATGAACGGGGGACGATCGAGTGGTGGTGGCGAAGCCACCGGACCACAAGCGATCGCCCGAGCTAGGGTTTCGCACGGGCGTGGAAGGGCGAACCCCGGCTGGACGCCGGGGGTGCGATCGATCGTCATGATCGATCGCTGGCCGCGGGCTGGGACCCGCGGCGGCCCTGCTGGAGGCGGGCCAGCCTTCCAGGCGGCGGCGAGTCGCCGGACTCGCCGCGGGGGCTGCTGGGCAGCCCCTCCCCGATCGATCGCTCCATGCGATCGGTCCTTCGATCGCGTGAACCCGGCTCGCGGGGGTTCGGCTGGGGGCGGGCTGCGTGCCTTCGGGTGCGTAGTCTCCAAAGGCCGGACTCCGGCGGATGAGTCGGTGTTCATGAGATCTCCGGCGAAGGTTTTCGTTCGGGTTATTGTTTCCGTAAATTTTAATAGCCCGGGATATCGAATTCCAACACAGACAGTATTTGATATTGGGTTTCATCATCTTCACCATCATCATCTGCAATACAATAAGAGGGGGAGAGGCCTATTCCCATATAATAACCTTGGGAAGAGGTGTTAGTAATAAAAATGTTAAAATATGACTCGAATCCGTAGGAATTTTGTTTCCTTATTTAGGAATATTAGAATTATATTGAATATAATATAATTCTATTTCTTATGGATTTAGGAGTCATATATTAGGAAAAAGGTTTATTCCTATTCCTATTGGTTACCTAATTTATGGGTTTTCTACACCTATAAATAGGGATCTCCATCGACACAATTATTTGTGTAGAACACGAGTAAAGACCATCATAGAGAGAGATAATATTGTGTGAGATTAGAGGGTTTTAGAGTGAATTTCAATCTTTGTAATCGTCGGCAATATTATAGTGAAAGTTCTCGTCGTTCCTCCCGTGGTTTTTCCCGATTTGTGTTTCCACGTAAATTCCTTATCTTCCTTACTTGTTTCCTTCTCTTTTATTTATTGTTGAGTTATTTTTCGGGGTTCTGCATTATTATTCGTACTATACATCGTCGATCTACAACAAGTAGTATCTAGTGGCACCGGTCTTGATCGTGTGGCGTTCAGAACTTTGTCCCGTAACAAGTGGTATTAGAGTCAGGTTACGATCCTAAAAGCTAACAAGTGGTATCAGAGCCAGGCAACGATCCCGTGACCTCCCAGACTACGATCTTACTACCTTCCGGAGCAAGGTTTCGATGGCGAGCGTGAGGTACGATCTACCGAATTTAAGTCTCAACACGAGGTTTCCTATTTGGCAATACAAGATGAGGTTAGTCCTCAGATTTCTTAAGCAAGAGATTGTTCTACTTGGTATTGAAAACAAGCCGAAAGACATGAAGCATGACGAGTGGGTGGATCTCGATAAGATGGCTATGGCGACCATAAGGCTTCATGTTTCGGATTCTTTGACCGAGGAAACGACGGAGGCGAAGACCGCAAAGGAATTATGGGAGTTGTTGGAGTCAATGTGCGTTGAGAAAACGGTGTCCAGCAAGCATCACTTGAAGAGAAGTCTCTACTTCCTCAAGATGGCGGAGGGGTCGTCGATGAAAGACCATGTAGCGAGATTCAAGGAGCGTGTAGCTGACCTTGGGAAAATTGGCGTGAAGATCGAAGATGATGATCTTGTGTTTTGGTTACTATGCTCGGTACCCCCCCTCGATGTCGGCTTTTCGGGACACACTTCTCTATTCACGAGATAGCCTCACGTTTAAAGACGTAACTTCGGCTCTCTCGTCAAGGGAAAACGTACAAAGGATGGAGTCCAACAAGGATGGTGTGCCCGATGTAGGTGAAGGACTTAACGTCCAAAAGAAGTACCGTGATAAAGGGAGTGACTCGGGGAATTCGAAGTCGCGACACGGGAATAAGACGTGTTTCTATTGCAAGAAGAAGGAACACATAAAGTCGGAGTGCTACGCGTGGAATAAAAAGGAGAGCAACAACAATAATTCCGGTAATAAGAATTTCGGTGACGTTGGATTAGTAGATGGCCAATTCTATGGGGAACTACTAATGGCTCTAGGCGAGAACTTCAACTTTTGTGAGGATTGGATCTTAGACTCGGGTTGCTCGTTTCATATGTGTCCGGACCGGAGGTTGTTCGAGACTTATGAATCTTTGGAGCATGGTGCGGTGTTTATGGCTAATAACACCTCGTGCAAGGTCGAAGGGATTGGGAATATCCACTTGAAGATGTTCGATGGCACAGTGCGCACGTCAGGCGAGGGAAAGAGAAAGACGAGTCGTCTTTATGTCCTCGATGGAAGCTCGGCGAAAGAAGTAACCGAGGTTAATACTTGCTACACCGGAGAAGGTGGAGTTTCTAAGGCTACCGAAGAGGCTTTGGTAGTGTTGGGAGGAGACGAAAAGGCAGAGCGACCTTATGTCCTCCATGAAGGCGCGGTGAAGGAAGTAACCGGGGCCAAACCTCGACTCTTGCTAGAAGAGTCTCACCGGCTTAGCGGCATGCAATCGAAGGCCGGAGTGACCAAGCTTAAAGATGAAGATGAAGCGGTGAACGAAGTAACCGTGGGAAAAACTAAGCTCTCGGATGAAGAGTCTACACGACTAGACCATGTGCGGCTTGGGCATGTAAGGAAAGTCAATTTGAAGGATCGAGTGTTTCTCGATCTATGGAGTGTTTCTAAATCTGGTGAGCATTGTGCGCTTGGAAAGTGGTCGAGAGGGTATATCTCGAATTGGGCTCACAACTCGAAGAAGACACTCAGGTATGTACGTTCCAATTCATGGGGACTTTTGAAGGTCCAGACTTCTAGGAACTATGCCCGTTGGGGCGTTTGGAGGAAGACGAGGGACGAGACTATGGAGAGCGATGTGATTTCGCTTGGGCGATGTGATTTCGCTTTATGGTTTAATGTGCGATGAGATTTCGCATGCGCGATGTGATTTCGCGGCTTTGTGTTATGTGTGATGTGATTTCACATGAGCGATGGGATTTCGCGGTTTCTCGTCAAGGTGGAGATTGTTAAAATATGACTCGAATCCGTAGGAATTTTGTTTCCTTATTTAGGAAAATTAGAATTATATTGAATATAATATAATTCTATTCCTTATGAATTTGGGAGTCATATATTAGGAAAAAAGTTTATTCCTATTCCTATTGATTACCTAATTTATGGATTTTCTACACTTATAAATAGGGATCTCCATAGACACAATTATTTGTGTAGAACACGAGTTAAGACCATCATAGAGAGAGATAATATTGTGTGAGATTAGAGGGTTTTAGAGTGAATTTCAATCATTGTAATCGTCGGCAATATTATAGTGAAAGTTCTCGTCGTCCCTCCCGTGGTTTTTCCCGATTTTGGTTTCCACGTAAATTCCTTGTCTTCTTTACTTGTTTCCTTCTCTTTTATTTATTGTTGAGTTATTTTTCGGGGTTCCGCATTATTATTCGTACTATACATCGTCGATCTACAACAAGTAGTATCTAGTGGCACCGGTCTTGATCGTGTGGTGTTCAGAGCTTTGTCCCGTAACAAGTGGTATTAAAGCCAGGTTACGATCCTAAAAGCTAACAAAAAAAAAATCATCAACTCTAATTCTAAAATTACGTTCAATCAATCAATTTTTTTGGCACTCGAGTTTAAATTTAATTGTCCAAAATCTTCATAATATTTATCGTCCAAAAAATTAAAAATAATTGATTTAAGGCACATAAAATCAACAAAACTTAATAAATGAGGAGAAGTATGAAAAGAAAACGTACCGTGAGAACTTTCACTACCCGGGGAAGCTCTAAATGAGTCCAGATGAAATTGATTTGCAACGTCGAGATCCCGTACTCTCCGGAGTGGACCGCAAACAAAGTGCTTCCTTAAGGTTCCAAAACCTCCACCTTCTTGAATTTGTAGTGCTTCTCGCAATGGCGGCATTGAGCGAAGAAGTTGACGCAGGGATGCCGCTCGGATCGTCGACTTTTGTAAAATGACGGGAGAATAATATCACGGAGGTGGCTTCGGGGCGGCTTAATTGACACGGTGGTGGTGGCATGGATTCGGCTTCCTCCTCCTCGGGTGCACCTCTGGCTCCGCCATCGTCGACAAAGGCCCACCGGTATGAAACAACCGTTGGACTTCGGCCGGAGTCAATTCATCCGGAACGGCATCACCAGAATAGTCATGAGTTCTGACACTAGTAGAAGGGATCAAACTAGTACTGGAACGAGAGTTACCACCGATACCCAAAAATTTCTTCATTAATAATATTTGATAGTAAAAAAAATAATAGTAGTATTTTTAGTAGTATATACTATTATTTAGTACTAGTATATTATTTATTGAAGTATTTAGAGAGAGGGAACTTTGTTTTTAAATATACTTCATATTTAAGGAAAACAAATTTTTATGTTATTTATTTATTAAGGTATTATAATTTAAATAATTATAATGAAATATACATTTTACAATGTTTAATTACTATATTATTTTTACAAAAATATAATAATTTGAGCGTGAACATTTAAATAATTTACTTTTGTTTTTTTAATTTAATAATTTAAAATTCAAATTTGTTGTGAAAAAAATTTGCGTAATTTTGATGATTAAATAATTTTGTTTTTTAGTTTGATACATCATTTACATAATTTAATTTTGTTTTTTTTAATTTAATAATTTAAAATTCTTATTTGTTGTGAAAACAAAAAAATTGCATAATTTTAATGATTAATTTTGTTTTTTTAATTTGATAATTTATGTAACGCCCCGTTATTTTAAATAAATTAAGTACAGCTTAAGAAAATAAATTTTTATTTCAAATACGAAATTTTACTTTGAAAACTTATTTTAGAAAATCTTGACAAGCCAACTTAAGAAAAATAATAAGTAGAAACCTTTATTCATGAAAAAGAAATGTCTCAAATGCAAACTTGAATAGTGAAACGAAGTTCAATGAAAATTGAAATCATGTTTGAGAAGAATTTTATTGAAATAAACTAAGAAATTCCCTCGTCTCGCTCGGCATCCTCGTTAGTACCTGGAAAAAAAAGCGTTGAAGGTGTGAGCTTAAAGCTCAGTAGAACAATTACTCGTTTAACCCATGAATCGAATATACACAAACCATATGAACACCACATAGAATGAATAATAATACTAAACTGCGATAAACTTGTTATCGTGAATACTGCGATAAACTTGTTATGTGATAAACTTGTTATCGTGAACTGCGATAAACTTGTTATCGTGAACTGCGAGTTGGGCCAACTATTGCGTCTCCCCGTCGACCCTTTTCCCCGGTCTCCGGTTACAACGATGGAATGAGCTGCGTTAATTCCCCTCGACCCTTTTCCCCGGTCTTAGGTTATAACGATTAATCGTATGCTTATTTAAACTATATAATGCACACATAGAATAAACATATATAACAAGTCATGAAATCAACGAAGTAACCCAACAACTTGTACCTACCTCGATTTGTCGTGGCATGAAATGGTGGAGTCGAATGCACGTCTAACGATTTAAGGACTGTACTAGCAACTTCCAGGACTTAAGGGTTGAAAATATAACATTTGAAACTTCATTGGACTCCATAATTAATTTGTTGGTTTAAAGGTAGCCTGGTCCATAATAAATCAATGTACAAGGACCTTATTGCAATTAACACATATTATTAGGATATGTTGACGGAAGTTAGGGATTTAGAATTTATTTACCCCTTTTTGTTTTCCTTTTCTATTTGCAGAGAGATCGGCGTGAGAAAGGGCAGTAGCAACAATTCCAGTGGATGACTTCTCGATTCGAAGGTCGTCGTTCATCATTGAAAAGCTCACGACGTCGGATTTGGTGGAATATGTGACGGAGCCTCAATCGGAATCTATGTCGGCGATTGACGAGGGCAAAGCTTCGGTTGGATGGCCAGCGGTTTGACGTGTCTGGTGGGTCTCATCGGCAACTCCGGCTGAACCGCGACGGTAGTGAAGTGATGATGGCTGGTGTCGATTGATTTGGTATCGGGCAAGGAGAAGGGGCAGCGGCGACGGGAGTTGAAAGCTCTGGTATCGCTTCGATTTTCGACAACGGGCAGCCGTCCGACTGGCTGATTAGGCTAACGACATGGTGTTTGGCTTTGTCCTGGTGGGGTCCATAAGCAGTTCGTCTTTGAAGTCGACGGCTATCGGAGAAGAGATTTAGCAGCAACCCTCTTAGAAGGATGATGGACGACTATTCTCGATTGGAGGAGCCGACTGTGATTTGCGGGTATTCGATCTTCGATCTGTGGTGGCTCACTCAAGGAGGTAGTCCAGTGAGTCTCTCGGCTAGGATGAGACGTTTAATTCATTTATGGCTGAATGGGGATTTCTCGATTGGTTTTGGTTTTGAACAGGGCACCAATTGGTTGTTGAGGATGAGTTTCGTTTGTTCTAGGATTAGGTTTGGAGAAGAGTCGAATTGTTTGATGGCCTCCCCGTATGAAGTAGATGATGGATTTTTTTATAGGTTTGATTAGGTTGGGTTTAGGATACGGTTTTGCCGTAGATTTCTAAGACTATCTACAATCTACAATCGTTTCAACATTCAACACCCTACTTTATTACTCCACATCATCTTCTCTCTCTTTCACCTAATCATTCAACACTCATTCAACTTTTACACCATTAATAGTTTATTTAATAAAATTCAACACTCTACCCCACCACTTTTATTTCATCTTTTTATTTTCTTTTATAATTTTATTTTTATTAAAATTCAATAAACAAATAAAAATATCAATTAATAATAAAAAAATATTAAATATATTTTAAATTATTTTAATTAAATAATTAATAATAAAATAAAGTATATAATTTTTTTTTAAATGGAAAAATGGAAAAATAAGGATAATTATTATTAAGAGTGATTACAAAATACTTATCATAAAATACAATATAGTAAGCACACGACACAACTTTAATAAAGCACACATAACTTAATTAGTAAAATAAACTCAACTCACAATCAATAAAGCTCTTAAATAACACATAGAGACTTAAAAATCTCTTTATCAACGAAACGATCCAAATTTTGCCCATATGTGTTTGACGAGATCTGCTTGCAATGCGTGATGTATATTTGAATCGCGTAACTCAGACCTAGCACGCACATGATTTGCGAAAGCAGGTAGCACCTCAGTAGAAAATTGTTGCGGTGTATTAGACGCACTCGCTTCAGAAACATCATAATCGGTCCAATGTTGAGCATATGTATCTCGTTCATCCTCAACAATCATATTATGCAATACCTCATGATGATAGCCAAATCGTCTATGTCCCACATGCGAGCGGGTTCACGAATGATTTTAAATCGAGCTTGCAACACTCCAAATGCACGTTCGATGTCCTTTCGACATCCCTCCTGATACTTTGCAAATAGCTTATCTGGTTCACTTTGAGGAAGTCTAATTGATTTGACGAAAGTTGGATAAGAAGGATAGATTCCGTCAGCTAGATAGTACGCCATATTATATGGACGTTGATTCACGAAGAAGGTCACCTTTGGAGTGTTCCCTTGTTCAACGTCATCGAACACGGGTGAACGATCTAAAACATTATATCGTTTAATGTACCTGGACATCCAAAAAAAGCATGCCATATCCATAGATCATGAGAGGCAACTGCTTCGAGAATAACAGTGGTGGTTCCTTTATCTCCCCTTGTAAATTGACCTTCCCATGCTGTAGGACAATTTTTCCATTCCCAGTGCATGCAATCAATACTCCCAATCATCCCCGGAAATCCTCTCATTTCACTAACCTGCAATATTCTTTGCAAGTCATCTTCAGTTGGGGCTCTTAGATATTCCTTCTCGTACAATTGTATGATTCCAGTGCAGAATCTACGCAAGCACTCCATTGCTGTAGTACCTGTGAGAGTTGATGATTTGGAGAACTGGGTGAATATTACTTACAGTAATTAAGAGCAAAAAATTCCGTAACATTACCTCCTATTTTGATGTACTCATCTACTGCATCGGCTACCACGCCATATGCTAACATCCGCATGGCCGTGGTACATTTTGCTAATGGAGATACACCTTCTTTATTGGTTGCGTCAAATCTTTGGGTGAAGTATTTGTCGGTGCTTGAAAGGTCTCCAACGATCCGTAGGAAAACATTGCGCATTCGATATCGCCGCCGAAACATTGCATCGTCATATGTAGGTTGGTCAGCAAAGTAGTCGTCTATTAGCCTTTTGTTTGCGGCAGCATGATCTCTATTGAAATGCTTTCTCTTTCCACGTCGTGCATAATCTTCCTCTATTTTGTTTTGACGCTCCGTAAATCGATTGACGATGTACCTCTCTTCGATTTCACATTGCCTTTTGTAAGCTTCTATATCGAAAGGGAATTCAGATGGATCCATCAATTTTTTTTAAGATGAGAATTATGATGTGAGTAAATCAATGAAAGAATGAGTACCCATTTATAAAAAAAATGAGTGGCTGAAATCAATGGACGCGAAAGAAATAATGAGCTAAAATTAATTAAAAGATAAGAATTTGATTCTCAACGACAACAAACAATACACATTAAAAACGACAACGACAACACTCGTTAAAGACGACAACGACAACACACATTAAAGATGAAAACGACAACACCCATTACAAACGACAACACACATTAAAGATGACAACGACAACACACATTACAGATGACAACGACAACGCATGCATCAATTAATTAATTTCCAAATAGATCGTGACTCAACTTCGCCAACAGCTCTTTGCTCCGGTCATCTAGACACTCCTTTGAACTTAGCTTCATAAACATCTTCTTCGCTTCGGTCCTTTCTTTCATCAATTGGTTTGCCTCCTCTTGCCTCATTGCTATTTTGTCCAGTCGTTCCAACTCTTGCACCTTGAATTGTTTGAATTCATTCCATTCTTCGTTGACCACTTCCAAAGCTGCGCCCTTTCCTTTCTTTTTACCCTTTTTTTTTGTTGCATCCCTCCCCATTGGACGAGCACTAGATCCTATAGAGTTAGAGTCACTTGCATCACTCTCCCTGGATCTCTTAGATCCACTGCTTCCAGAACCAGTATTTCCTCCTACTTGACTACCATAACGTGGTTGATCACGTACAGCAAGCCACTCCGACATTAAATTGAAATGTCCACCCTTACCACCACTTAGAATAAAGTTCATGTGCTTTGGCCAATACATCATTCTCCGACCACCCGCTTTGTTGCATTCGCTTAGCGTTATCATAAGCGCCAATCCATTTGCCCATTATTTTGTTGATGTAGTTGAAGTGATTTCTGCACGAAGCCTCATCACGTGGAGGGTCAAATGAGCAATGCTCATTACAATACTGAGCAATTTTACTCCAAAATGATTCACTTTTTTGGTTTCTTCCAACAATGCTATCTGTCCCAAATTTAATCCATCCACTTAGTAGCACCAAATTTTGATCAGTGGTCCATTTGGGGGTTTTTCAACGAGCTGGATTTGAATCTTCTGCAATTGGAGTTGCTTCCTTAGCGCCGCTACCACCAAGAGTCACTTGTGTAGAAAATTCAGGAAATTCAGTTGCTCCTACATTTGGATCTGATGCATTTATCATTGGAGCAGATGAATAAAAAGGTGGGGCTTGAGAAGAAAATGGCATCATCGATCCATAATATGGACGATAATTTGGAGCTGATGAAGGCAGGATATAATTTGGTGCAAAACCATAGTTTGGAATATTTTCATGTTGTTGTTGATTGGAAGTTTGATTTTGAAATGGATAATTATTGTGATCCAAATTTGGTGCAAAACCATAATTTGAAGTATTTTGAGTGTGTTGTTGGTTGGAAGATTGATAATGAAATGGGTAATTGTTGGGATCCATTTCACTAGAAATTATAATGAAAAAATCGTGTTTTTTTTTTCGGTGTCCAAATCAAATGAAACAAACTTCTATTTATAGATAAAAAAAAATGATGAATTTTGGTATTTAAAAAAAAATTGCAATGAAATAATTGAGTTAAACCGATAAGATAAGATAACAATCTGAAAATTAAAATGAACCAATCAAATAATTACACGTGTCCCTCGATGGATAAACTCACTCTTCCACTTTTTCCACCATGGCCCACTCAGCCTTTGCATTCTCTTCCTTTTTTCCGCCATGGCCCACTCACCATTTGCATTCAACGGGTTGAAAGTTTTCAACACCAAATAATCTTGGTGGATTCAACTAGCTTTTTCAACACCCACTGGTGGCATTAAACTGTTGAAAAATTGAAATTCAACTGGCCATTGTAGATAGTCTAAGGAGATGATAAGAGTTGAATCGGAAATTGAGAGTTTATCGGAGTTTGTTTTAGTTGGACTTTACTGTGGGAATACCACTTTTCATACACAAATATAAAACATCTACTCTTTTTGAACCCACTTATAAAACTACACCCATTCTACACAAAATGAAAAGGAAAAGTCTTATATACCCTTACTTTTCTTTTCTCTTTTTTAATAACATAAAAATCAATTAAAATACATTAAAAAAAACAAAAAGAATTTCTGTGGGGCCCACCCCTTACACAAATCAGATTTTTTTGAGGTTAGTGGGGGGTGTAAATGCATGCATGAATGCATATCCCCTCTACCACCTCAAACCCTCCATAACTCAAACCCATTTAAAAAAAAAAAATCTCACACAAAAACCTCTCTACATGAAAATCTAGGTCGGAATATCCGTGGAAAGAGCTAGGTTTCGACGGAAAAAAGGTACGTTGCGCGCGACCTTGTCCCCGTCTTTTTTTTTTTTTTTTTCGGACTGTTTATTTGGCCCTCGGTCGAAGCCCTCGGTCGAAAATGTGACCGAGGGGACGACCGAGGGCTACTGGGTTCTTGAGCCCTCAGTCGAGAATTTTGGCCGAGGGCCCTCGGTCAACCGACCAAGTGCCCGAGTAAATCTCGGCCCTCGGTGACCGGATAGCTCGGCCAAGTGACCGAGCAATTCTCGGCCCTCGGTCACCGAGCGGCCAAGTGCACTTGGTCAAATTTGACCAAGTGCAGAAACAATTTTTTTTTTTTAAATTGAATTGTGCCCTCGGTGACCGAGCAATTCTCGGCCCTCGGTCACCGAGCGGCCAAGTGCACTTGGTCAACTTTTGACCAAGTGCAGAAACAATTTTTTTTTTAAATTGAATTGTCTATTAATTAATGGCTTGTTTTATACGTTTGGATGTATATTTTGGATTTTCTAATTGAATTCAATTGTTATTTGTAATTGCAATGGATATTTTGGATTTTCTAATTGAATTCAATTGTTATTGTAGATGTCGAATCAACGAATCACTGTACGTTACGGTGGTCGTTGGGATCGAGAGGGCTACGTTGACGGAGTAGATATGTGCCTCTTCTTTCGTAGGGAAGAAATTACACTCGACACTCTCGTGAGCCGGATTCGTGCGGTTTTGCGCCCTCCGCCCAATGTCGAGTATTTGTTGTATTGTTATACCCGATGCTATGACATGAGGAGCGTGCGAGCTCCTATGCTTTGCGACGAGGATGTGTCCCGCATGTTAGACGAGCAAAGTGTTGGAGTTGTGTACTTAATGTCTAGATTTAAGTGACAGAAACTCACGATCCATTGCCATTAATCTATTTAACTAAATGAACAATTGTTTGCGTTTAATTATTTATAATTAAATATATGCAAAACATAGTCCTGGATTCTATACGTTGTAGTTAGTATGGTGTGTCGGGCCCCACACAGAAGATCATACTATCGGTTACTCGTATTTAATCGAACAGTTGCTCACGACCTAGATGGACATGGACCAATCCATCGGTATAGTCGTTGTGTGAGAGAGAAAATAATCTGTCTTGATTATTTTATCACACTTGTACACTTGGTGTATTGAGCGGATCGTTGAGATTCATCGATTAGGATTGCCGGCGATAATCGATTCGAGTCTCAGTGTATTTTATTCTTAATCCCCGAAACTATTGCGGGTGTGTATATTCAATATAAGTGACTTTGATTTACCAAAGGAATTAACCGATTTAATTATTGGGTTAATTACCGGTTAAGTTGGGTCACTATATTTTATATATGACATGCCGTGAATACTTGACGGGAAAGTGTATCCCGGAAGGGTTGATAATATCCCCGAGATGAGTTCATAAGGAATTATTATGTAAACCCTGCAGGTGGATTTAATCCGCATAATAATTAAGGTTGAATGGTACTAGTCTCGGATATAAGAGATGAATAAATTAATTAGCAATAAATTAATTTTATTCATGGATATTTATATCTTAAATACACGGAATAAATAATACTACCGGAGAAATATTATTTGATATAATATGGTTTGATATTGGGAGTGCAATTAATTTTATATAGTGGAAAATAGAATTAATTAATAATAGTAAGGATTAATAGATTTGGGCTTGGGCTCAATTTAATCACTATTATTGGAAGCCCAATATTCCACCTCCTTAAGATCCCCTACGTAGCCTATAAAAGCACTACATGGTCTTCTCTATTCTCATAACTTGAAGATCACAATTCTAGAGAGAGAAAGTAGAGAGGAGGATCCATGGAGTTCGGTAGATCGTCGCCCACACGACGTCCGGGCTAGTGCAAGGAATACGTGGGAAGATCTCAAGGTCGTCAAATTGAGTTCTACGTTTTTCCGAACAACGAGAACGAGGTAAATCGTAAAACCCTCTTTATGATTTTATCGTTTAATTCCGGGATATCGATTTCCAACACAAAGGGCTGAGTGCTTTGTGTTCGTCGTCGAAGTAGAGGGACAACAAGATGCGCCGGAGGTGAATATCAGAGAAGAAAATCGCCATCGGGGCGTACCGTCGGAGAACGAGAACGAGGCGGTACCGTCAGAGAACGAGAACGAGAACGAGGCGGTACACACTTCTGAGGACGAGGAAGAAGCCCGTCAGTCCGATCTCTTGGCTTCGTTGACCACGGAGTGGACCGAGTGGATTAGGCAACCGAGCGTGGTTAAAAAGATTATGTCGCGCCGTAATATGTCCTCGAGTTCTACTGCGGAAGGCGGCGAGCAAGCCGAAGCTTTTCAGAATGCACAGAACAATCCACTGCGCAATTGGATCATTCCACTGCCGACGTTTGACCCCGCTGTTCCGTTGCGTTCTGTCGAAACCCAACCTATTTATGGTCAGATGGCAGTCGGAGCCACATTCCGAAAGAAACAGGATCTGAAGGTGATGGTGGGGATGTATCACATGGAGAACAACGTAGAGTGCAAAACTGCTCGCTCGGGCACTGATCGGGTGACGTACGTTTGCAAGCTGGGGCGTGAGAAATGCCCGTTCAAAGTGTGTTCCTTGGGTTCCGATGACACCTTTTGGAGGATTACGAGGCTGAACTTGAATCACGAGTGTCGTAACAATTTGGGGCGGACTGCGGATCGACAGGTGTCGAGCAGGGTTGTGGCTACTTTCTTTGCACGCCAGTTGTGGGCAATCGGGAACTGAAGCCGAAAGATATAGTTGATGATTTGAGGAGATTGTACGGAGTTCACATAACTACAATTTCGCCCTGCGGACGAGGAGTATGGCGCTTGAAATAGCGTACGGCGACTATCATGGATCGTATCAGAGGCTCCCGTCATATTTGTACATGCTCAGAGAACTTAATCCCGGGACTATGTATGATATTCAGACGACAGACCAGGGCGTGTTTTGCCACATGTTTGTTGCGCTCGGGCAGTGCATTCGTGCATTTCAGCACAATCTGCGTCCTGTGATAGTAGTCGACGCCACCCATTTGAAAGGGAGAAACACTGGTGTGTTGTTTGTCGCCTGCACAAAAGACGGGAATGAGAATATTTTCCCGCTTGCGTTTGGTATCGGTCCGATAGAGAATGACGAGCAGTGGACGTGGTTTCTCTAGCACCTCAGAGATTGCTACGATACAGACGACGATGATCTGCTCATTGTGTCCGACCAGCATAAGAGCATCGCGAATGCTATTCGGAGTGTCTATCCCCACGCTACCCGAGCGTTGTGCTATCACCACCTCTCGAAAAATCTAGCACGGTACGGGCAGCAGCTGGTCAAAGCTGTATACACTGCTGCTTATAGTTATCGGGTGGATGAGTTTGAAAAACATCTAGCGAATGTGGAGAGACTCGATGGCAGCGCTTATAGTTGCCTTATTGAAATCGGGGTTGAGACATGGGCAAGGTCAAAGTGTGCTGCACGACGATATGGTTTCATGACATCGAATGCGGCCGAAGTCTTCAACAATGCTATCAAATGGCCACGGAGATTACCAGTCTGTGCGATGCTCGAGGCGATTCGTACGATGATTGAGAGATGGTTTGACGAGAATCGAAGGATATATAACGAGAGACAGAATGAGCAGCATGAGTTGACCGAGGAGGCATTGGCCAAGTTGTCTAATCAGGATATGTTGAGCCGTTATTTCACCGTTCGGGAGGTCAGTGCGAATACCAAGTACAGAGTTCAGGAGGATGACATGTCTTATCTTGTGGATCTCGCGAATCGCACGTGTAAATGTCGGGAGTTCGACTTGGACCTAATACCGTGTTGTCATGCTATTGCCGCTATTAGGTAAGATATCATTTTACCTTTAAATTTAATTTTAAACTGTTGATTTCACTAACTTGTTTGTTGTTTTTATGTAGACGAGCCGGATTTTCATCGTACGATTTCGTGAGCTCCTATTTCAAGATGAGCAGCCATGTCGAGATGTACGCGACGCCTATTGTGCCGTTGCCACATTATGATGATTGGGTGGTCCCGCCGGATGTGGCATCGTACGTAGTTCGTCCTCCAGTAGTGGTTAGTCAGGCTTAGACGTCCGAAGACGACTCGTGCTCGTTCCGCTGTTGAGAGCTCTGCACGACGTGTTCCGGTTTGTTCCCCCAAAAGTAACATTGTACGTATGTCGTGGCTTAGACCTAATATCGTGTCGTCGTGTGCAGGTGTGTTCGAGATGCAAGGGCGTAGGTCACAGCAGACGCGTGTGCACTGTTTTTATTCCACCTGGGAGTGTTGATTTGAATGGTCCTCCACAAGAAACGGGAACTGAAGAGTCGAGCCGGAGAAGGCAAAAGAAGAAGTGCAGCATCTGCAAAAGCGAGGGTCACACGAGAAGAAAATGTCCAGTGAGTACGTAGTGAGAGGTTGATGGTTTGAGTTTTTTATTTATTGATTTGCTTTTATTTGAGACTTTCATTGTTTTATTATCGGCGACTCTCCATTTATTTGGTGTTATTTGGATTGATTTGGTGTTATTTAGGATGATTCAGTGTTATTTGGATTGATTCGGTGTTATTTCGGTTGATTCGGTGTTATTTGGATTTATTCGGTGTTATTTTGATTGATTCTGTGTTATTTCGGTTGATTCGGTGTTATTTAGGTTGATTCGGTGTTATTTTTATTGATTCGGTGTTGTTTGAATTGATTCGGTGTATTGAGATTGATTTGCAGGTTTAGCTTTGATATTAACTAAATAAATCCCTTCAAAAAATTTTAAAATTATTTATAATATATTAACTTATTTAATTTAATATAATTTGTAAAAAAAAAACTATTTTATTTTATTTTATAAACCAAATCAAACAAATATATGAATTTATAAAAAAAAAAAATTATAAAAAATATTTAAATTAAGTATATAAAAAAATATAATTAAATTAAGTATATAATTAAATTAAGTATATAAAAAAATATAATTAAATTAAATATTATAATTTTTTTTTTTTTTTTTGCACTTGGTGGCTGCACTTGGTGGCGCCACCAAGTGCACTTGGTTGTTGGGAAAAATAAAAGTATTTTTAAATTCGGCACTTGGTCGTTGCACTTGGTCAAGTACACTTGGAGGTGACTGAGGGCAGAGGCCACCAAGTGCACCACCAAGTGCCTAAGAAATTATTTGTTTTAATTAATTTGAGGCCAACGAGCGAAAACTAAGTTGTTACGTTGAGATTAAAGATCATTTGAAACCTATAAACATCGAATATACATGAAAACAAAGCCAAAATAATACTATTAAGTTGAAACGTAGAAGTTTGTCAATTTCTTGAACTTTCTAGTAATATTGTTACAATGTTAACAACATGCTTTCCAATTTGTTCATGATCCGAATGCGTAATCAATTAATTCACCCAATTCAACGTTTGATCATGTTTTTTGAATTATTTTGACTATGAAATTGATGTTTAATCTAACACAACAACTTTACAATTGAAAAAAAGATTTAAAATCAATTAAAATGAATTTATGTTCTAAAGCACTTGGTGGGGTACTTGGTGGCCTCTGCACTTGGTCACCACCAAGTGCACTTGGTCAAAGTGACCAAGTGCAACGACCAAGTGCCGAATTTAAAAATACTTTTATTTTTCCCAGCCACCAAGTGCACTTGGTGGCGCCACCAAGTGCAGCCACCAAGTGCAAAAAAAAATAAAAAAATTGTTTATAATACTTAATTTAATTATATTTTTTTATATACTTAATTTAATTATATACTTAACTTAATTATATTTTTTATATACTTAATTTAATTATATTTGTTTATATACTTAATTTAATTTTTTTTTTATAAAATCATATATTTGTTTGATTTGATTTATAAAATATTTTTTTTACAAATTATATTAAATTAAATAGGTTAATAAAACATAAAATAATTTTAAAAAAATTTGACGGGATTTATTTAGTTAATATCAAAGCCATAACCTGCAAATCAATCAATCCAAACAAACAAACAGACCTACAAATCAATCCAAATCAACACACATACAAATCAATCCAAACAAACAAACACACTACGACTCAAACCTACGACTCGAAAGTACGACTCAAACCAAAGATCTTCCGAGCAACATATCTACGATACTTGAGCAAGTACTCATCGTCGACCGGTACTTTCAAGTGAGTGAAAGCCTTGTTGATGAGACGATCGAGATACATGCACACGTACGGGCCACAACTGGAGTTGTCGTACTGGGTAAATTGTGTCTTCGGGACGACGATCCTAAGAGCAGTTCTCTTGTGGGCTTTTCTGAAAAAGTTCGTGTTTGCATCCCAATATCCCGCTGCGACCAATAGCCGAGGCAACAAGTGGTGCAACGGTCGCAGCATCGGTTCCCGATCGAGTGGCACACGGAAAGTGAAAGAGTCGTACAGAGATACACTCCAGTTGGCCAGATCAATACGCACCGCGACCCAATGAGCGCTAGTATTGACAACCGTTATTACCTAAAAAAATACAAAAAACAAAACAAAACGTTATTGATAAATAAAGGAACGTTATTAAATTGGATAATTAAATAATATTAACCCGATAAATAATATTACCTCAGTAGCATGAAACCAACTCGTGTATTCCTCGTCTCCCCTGACCATCCTCAACAAATGTTCCGGTACTTTCCAGTTCTTATATCTCTCTTCGAAGATTGTTGAATTCGAAAATGACTTGTTCGACTTCACCGTCCGCCACTCATATGTCAATTTGTTCTGTTAAAAATATTAAACGTTAGAAAAATGAGAAAAGTGAGATAAATAGTGCATTTGATATGATAATTGAAACTTACGAAGAACTCGGTATTCAAGAGTATAGTCGTTTTTGGAGATACTCCTCCTCGTACACCCTTCATCAATTTCACATTCTCCTGCAAGTATCGAATGTACAGATCGATCTCCTGAAAAATAAACATACCACAGCTGAGCACCAATAAATAAATACTATGAATTTGAAAGTAAAATTAAAAATTAACTTACCACATCTGTGTACCAATAACCGATATCCTTAATAGTGTCTAAATATGCCTGATTAAAATGACCTTCATTCAACCGGATGCTCTTGTGTTGCCCTGCTTGTCGGAACACCGAAAACCAGCCTCTAATCTTCCGTTCACCGACCGGGGTGAAATGCGTGATGTACGGGCTCCGAAGAGCTGCCGAGCGCTTTCTCACACGGGGTCCGATGCTACTCTCGGCGACCTCCTCGGGCTCCGCTGCGGCATCATCGGTGCCGAGTTCTTTATCTTCATCGCTGAACGTCCCCTCATAACAGTGTGCATCTGCCCCGGGAGATGTCTGCGTGAACAAATCTGGTTCCGGCACGAAATATCTCTCCGCATCGAAGATAACTCGCGACATATCACCGGCAGGAACATCCGGGGGAATATAAGGCTGTGTATCACGGGCAGGAATCGGCGGGAAGGAAGTCCTGAAATCAGTAGGAGCCTCCGTCGGTGTGAAGAGACTCCCGAACTCTAGCAAGCCCATCTTCGGAGGAGAACCATAAGTCGGGTCAACTATGGGCTGCATCGGAGTGCGGTAACTGTCGATATCTCCACATGATGCTCTAGCAGGAAAGGTCTCCTCCTCCTCCCAGTGCGACACAGAAGGCTCTGCATGCGAATGACGGCCCGGTACAGACCCGGAGCGATGAGACGCAGCACGTCCGGACCCGGAGCGATGAGACGGAACACGTCCTGAACTCGAATGATGAGACGCAGCACGTCCGGATCCAGAGTGTGAGATGCAGAAGGCTCAACGGGATCGGAAGGACAAGGGCGACTCTTCGAGAATCGTCTCCGACCGAAAAACCCCCGAATCTGCTCCATCAGACTGTCGTGTGTTGGAGTTGTATACTTAATGTCTAGATTTAAGTGATATTAACTCCCGATCCATTGCCATTAATCTATTTAATTAAATAAACAATTATTTGCGTTTAATTATTTATAACTAAATATATGCAAATTATAGTCCTGGATTATATACGTTGTAGTTAGTATGGTGTGCGGGCCCACACGGAAGATCATACTATCGGTTACTCGTATTTAATCAAACAGTTGCTCACGACCTAGATGGACACGGACCAATCCATCGGTATAGTCGTTGTGTGAGAGAGAAAATAATTTGTCTTAATTATTTTATCACACTTGTACACTTGGTGTATTGGGCGGATCGCTTGAGATTTATCGATTAGGATTGCCTTAGATAATCGATTTAAATCTCAGTGTATTTTATTCTTAATCCCCGATATAATTGCGGGTATGTATATTTAATATTAGTGACTTTGATTTTCCAAAGGAATTGACCGGTTTGAATATTGGGTCAATTACCGGTAAAGTTGGGTCACGGTATTTTATATATGACATGCCGTGAATTCTTGACGGGAAAGTGTATCCGGTAAGGGTTGATAATATCCCCGAGATGAGTTCATAAGGAATTATTATGTAAACCCTGCAGGTGGATTTGTTCCGCATAATAATTAAGGTTGAATGGTACTATTCTCGGATATAAGAGATGAATAAATTAATTAGCAATAAATTAATTTTATGCATGGATATTTATATCTTAAATACACGGAATAAATAATACCGGAAAAATATTATTTGATATAATATGGTTTAATATTGGGAGTGCAATTAATTTATATAGTGGAAAATAAATTAATTAATATTAATGAGATTAATAGATTTGGGTTTGGGCTCAATTTAATCATTAATATTGGAAGCCCAATATTCCACCTCCTTAAGATCCCCTACGTAGCCTATAAAAGCACTACATGGTCTTCTCTATTCTCATAACTTGAAGAACACAATTCTAGAGAGAGAAAGTAGAGAGGGAGATCCATGGAGTTCGGAAGATCGTCGCCCACACGACGTTCGAGCTAGTGCAAGGAATACGTGGGAAGATCTCAAGGTCTTCAAATTGAGTTCTTCGTTTTTCCGAACAACGAGAACGAGGTAAATCGTAAAACCCTCTTTATGATTTTATCGTTTAATTATCGTAAAAATATCATGAACCAAGATCCGAGGGACGAACCCCGTGGACGAGGATCGACCTCGCGGTGAGGCCGAGAGATCCCCGGCGGGGATCGCATGCACAAAACCCCTCGGCTGGACGCCGAGGGTGGCGGTCGAACCCTAGGGTTTCGACCGCCGGCGCGTACAAGGGATCCCGGCTGAAGCCGGGGCTTGCGATCGACGATGGTGGTCGATCGCTGGGGGCAGCCGCGGGCTGGTGCCGCTGCAGTCGCCCTCTCCTCCCGGCGATGGCGGTGAGTCGCCGGACTCACCGCCGGGGGCTGCTACGAGCAACCCCGGGGATGCGCGAAGCATCCCAGCGATCGCAAAACGCGATCGCGAGCCCCCTAGCGGGGCTCGGCTAGGGTTTGCCGTGGGTTCATCCCACGGCGGCTACCTTGGTCGGGCTCCGGTCATGCGTGGTGGTTCGCGGTGGTTTCCGGCGATGGGTTTTCGATTGGGTTGTCGATTCCGCAATTTTGACAATCCGGATATTCGATCTCCAAAGGATTTCGGTCGGAATTAATTAGATAATTTATTTAATTAATTTTATTTAAATTTATTAATTCCGGGATATCGATTTCCAACAATTGGTATCAGAGCGTTGGTTTTAGTTCATGGTATTTTTCGATAAATTGTTCTACCTTGCAGGGTTTCCGATTATTATGGCTAGATTTAATTATGTTAATTAATGTCCATAATATTGCTCTTGATTATTAAACTCTCGGTGATGTCGAGATTCGTTCTTGTGTGGTGAATGCTTGTTCTTATTTTTTCCGGAAATTGTTTGAGGTCGTTTTCATGTAGAGAACCGATACCGGATAGCGTAGTAATAAATTTGTAATTTATTTTACGTTGGATCGAGGACGAAACGACGACCGGAAAAGTGTGACGGAGGAGACGAAGAGAGGGAGGATTCTGGGGATCGATCAACCCCATGATCGACCCCAAGGGATGGATCGATCGAGGGAGAGGGGGCTGCCCTCGAACCTCTCGGCCACGCCGGCCACCGGTGGTGGTGGCGCGTGGGCTAGGGGTGGTGGTGGCTCTCCTCTCAGCCGGCGATGGTGGTGGGGGCTGAAGGTATCGGTATACCGATCCGATCGATATACCGTGTGTTCGTAAGCGTGTAAAGCGATAGATCTACTATGTCATGATTTTAGTGCACACATATATATGTATAGACACATATTTATATGTATATATATATCCAATATATATATATATAGAGATTAACAAGAACACTTACAACCGGTGTAGCGTGCCTCGTTGATGTTGATGAAGGTGGTGTTGAGTCGATTGAACCACCTTCATGGATCAGCCTTGTGAATGACCTCGTCACTCTTCTTGTCTAGATCGCCCGGATGTTGAAGCCGCACAAATGGCCTGGCCTCTACGTGTTGCACACGAACCCGGATGACGAACACTTGCTTGATTGAGTCGGTTCTCCAAGAACACTCTCTCCTTTCTCTCCTTTTGTTGTGAATTTCGTGGCTGATCAAGTTGTGTATGAAAACACATGTTTTCATCATTTATTTAATCACCAGTCACCTCTTTACTTCACCATAAGTGATCACCATGTAACCCCCCCACTTATGAGCATCAATATGCACCATAAAGGGTGTAATGGGGAGGTGAAGAGGCATTGCCACATATACATGCCACATGACATGAAATATGGCCCCACTTGCTTGTGTGGCATGCCATGTCACACTATGTGACATGCATCCATGCAAGCCATGCAATGCATCCCATGCATGCATATAAATTCACGTAAATATTGATTCTAAATCAATATAATTAACAAGCATTGTTCATCATCTACGAGTCCGTGTGTGACCCTGTAGGTATGATTATCGATCAATATTATATTGTTCCCAACAATTAATATTATCGAATAATCATTTAACATCCATAGACGACCTTATAACTTTATCGATTGCACACGTAGGATCGAAGGACATATACCAACAATCTCCCACTTGGCCTTCAGAGCCAGTGTGCTGCCAATTTCCTGTTGTCACTTTATGTCTAAGTTTGAACTTGAGGCAAGACTCGAGTCATCCTCAATCGGTTCAAACCTTTCTTGGACTTTGAGACAGACTGTAAAACCAGATTTATCACTATGATACGAATCTGGACGTGGCCACGTATTTTCCACAGTCTCGATTCTCCAAGTGGCCGGTAAGACATATATCCCATTAAAAAATGGAGGACAATCCCATCTTGTCAATCCAAGCTCTCCCACTTGCATCATGATATACCCAATAACAAGTTTTATAACCTCCTTTTACGAAAGGCGTTTAGTTGTATCAAAGTACACCGTTTCACAATGGAATCACTCTGGACTACTCAGGTCAGAGGAAATTTCTCGACAGTCAATGAAATAGTATTATGACTCGAAATCTTAAATACTATTCCAGTCGGGTCTGTTCGATCATTAGCTCCCAGCTAATATCTATGTAATTTTACTTGATGTCCCACATCACTAGCCCATGAAGCGGCGCTATAGTACACCTTACAATCTAGTTCATTGTATTATCGGTTTGTCCGTACTCGATTATACGAACTAGGAACAAGCATATGATTCAAGTATATCAGTTCAACCATTGGGACTTCATTATGCGGTAAGTCGACCTCATAACCCAATTGATATCACTTAATCATTTGGACAATTCATATAAATTAAACCATATTTATATGAAGAAATATGTATTATACATATGAGTGAATGTTTACCAAATCTCCAAAAGTATCTAATACAGTAATAGAAATCACAACCCATCTCTAAGATGTCTGATCTCTATTGCAGTCGTGAAAGCCTTAAGCTTAGACTGCTGGAGGGGTTTAGAAAGCGGGTTTGCAACCTTATCAAAAGTTGCAACTTTATTATCTCGATGTCTCCACAAACTATCTCCTAGATAATGTGGAACTTCCTGAGCACTAGTTTTAGACTTGTGGTGCTTTCTAGCTTATTGGATTGCGCGATAAATCTACTATAAATAGAGAACTATCGGATGGGCTGAGCTAGTTACGCCACCTAGTTCATTCAAGAACTTTCAAATCCTAACTGTCAACATTACTGCATCCAATGCAATATTGTGCTCAGCTTCTGTAGTTTAATCAGCTATATTGCATTGCATAGAACTATTCCAACAAATATCACCTCTAACCAAACAAAAGATATAACCAGATTAAAATCGGAAATTATCTTAGTCTGTTTTGAAGTTAGCATTCAAACAGCTTGTTAATATCAACTCTTTTTGTCTTCCAAAGATAACAAAATATTCTTTAGTCCATCTAAGGTACATAAGAATATTATTGGCCGCAGTCTAATTCGCCTCACCTGGGTTTCCTTGAAACCGAATCGTCACGCTCAAAGCATACTATACGTCCAGTCGTGTACATATCATGGCGTACATTATAGACCCTATTGCCAAAGCATAAGGAATGTTTTCCATCCTCTTTTGCTCATCAAGTCCCGTAGGGTCTTGAATCTTGCTAAGAGATGTGCCATGAGTAATTGGAATGAGACCCTTTTTGGCGTCTTTCATTCTGAACTTATCAAGCACCTTTTCAAAATAGGTCGCTTTACTAAGTCCAATAATCCTTTTCGATCTGTTCCGACAGATCTTGATGCCCAATATGTACTGTGTTTCTCCAAGATCCTTCATTGAAAAGCAATTTCCAAGTCATTCTTTAATAGAATTAAGCATAGAAACATTGTTTCCAATAAGGAGTATGTCACCGACATACAACACAATTAATACAATGTAACTCCCACTGATCTTCTTGTAAAACAAGACTCTTTCGAGTTCCTCTGAAATCCAAAACCCAGTATGGATTCATTGAACTGAAGATTGCTACTCCGATATGCTTTCTTTATTCCATAAATGGAACTATAAGCTTGCATAATTTCTTAGCCTTATTAAGATCGATAAAACTCTTTGGCCGTGTTATAACACATTCTCTTCTAGAATCCAATTCAAGAAGTTAGTTTTAACATCCAATATTACCATAACTCATTATCAAGATGAGTCACAATGGCTAAGTTAATCCGAATGGATAAATCACAAAAACTGGTGAAAAAGATTAATCATAATTCACCTCGGGAATATAAAACTTTTACCACCAAAATTGCTTTGAAAACCCTAGGTTTTCCATTCATGTCTTTATTGATTTTGAAGATCTATTTGCACTCAATAGGTTTAGCCTCTTGATGCAAATCTATCAAGTTCCAAACTTGATTACCAGACATTGAAATCATCTCGGATTATATGGCACCATGCCAATTTTTAGTAGCTGCACTCGTCATAGCTTGGATATAGTTCGAAGGTTCATCGCTTTCCAAAAGCATGACTTCATATCTCTCATTGATCACAATACCTAAGTATCTGACTAAAAGAGATATATGCCTTCTGGACCTACAAGGGCTGGTATGGTTTCCAAAACCATAGGAATACTCTCAACCCAGTCTTGAGTATTCATCACTGGTTGTTCCACTTGAACCTCGTTCAAGATAATCGAGCTCCCACTGACTTTCTAGGAAAGATATCTCTTTTCAAGAAAATCACCATCTCGAGCAACAAAATATTGTTCTCAGATAGATCGTAGAATTTGTACCCTCGAGTTTCATATGGACATACCATAAGGAAACTTTTATCCCATTTGAGTTCAAGCCCTGTAGAGATAAATCTCTTCATAGAAGCTATAGAACCTCAAATCTTGATGAAAACAATTTAGGGACCCTCCCTTTCCATACCTAGTATGGTGTCTTTATCAACAGCTTTTGACAGTGTCCTATTCAGTGTATAGGTTGAAGTCAAGAATAGTGTGTTCCCAAAAGAGTTCAGTAGTTCAATTAGACTCATCATCGATAGATCGAACTCTATCTAATAGAGTTAGTTTTCTCTTTTCCGAAACATAACCTTCATGTGCTTGTGAACTAATAAGTTCCACATACATCAGTATGGATCATCCCTAATTAATTACTCACATGTTCTCCTTTCTCCAAGAAAGATGATATTGTTATCTTTTAATTCACACATCATTCACATGTATCAAATGACTCCAAGTCAAATGATTCTAAAATTCCTTCTAAAAGAAGCTTCGTTACATGTTTAGATTTTGATTTGATCTAATCAACAATGTTTGAGTTATGTCTCATTGAGACTTATTCGATTTGGCCTTTGGTCT
This sequence comes from Euphrasia confusa, assembly GCA_954870475.1. Classification (NCBI taxonomy): domain Eukaryota; kingdom Viridiplantae; phylum Streptophyta; class Magnoliopsida; order Lamiales; family Orobanchaceae; genus Euphrasia; species Euphrasia confusa. The sequence goes on from OX940958.1 coordinate 16,587,978, forward strand.
TAATGATATATGTGATTTTTTCAAGTTAAAGTATACATAAACCATATAATAATCGTGCCAAAACAAAGAATAATTCACAATTAAAATAGTTACCAAACTATTTAATAGTGAAAAACGAATCCATCAGTATCCAATACTGAACCAATATTCATTGTTTATTGAAGGTACGAAATTACATAGTTATAATACTAAAACAAAGCCCTAAGGCAAAACAATATCATATGATCATACGGCTAATGCAGCGACATTCGCTCCATTTATCGCCATAGATCAACATCTCTATTCACCAAACTTATACTTCTATGTAGTTCCTTCACATGCAAATGTGAGAACCACATTTGGCATCCAATACCCAAGAAGTAGAATTTGTGAAGTTTAATGTCTATAACATTAATACCTGAAGATGAAGCAACCCCGTTCTTCACATCTTCATTGAACTTTGGGCAAATTCAATTATTCCCAATAATTGAGTTTCATTCAAATTTCCCATTCAAAATTATCTCAATGTCAAAACGTGATAAATCGTAAGTGAAAAATCGAAGTTTTCTAACCAGCGATATTATCATGCAATTGAAGCCCTATCTCTCATAAAATATGAGGGAGCCAACCAGACAATCGATTCACGCCATCCAATGGCTCGAAAGTCTCTAATTTGTGTCATTGATGAACTTAAGTGTTTTGGATTAAATCACTCCCCGAGGTGAAAATAATCCTAACTTTAGAATCCATCATTGAAAGACAAATTAGGCATTTGTTTTGAAATTGAATAAATATGAACTTCTACATATTTGCAAGTAGTGTCCAACACCTTTGCAATAGACGCATTCAGATTCCCTAGGAACCCGAGTAGCCTTCTTGCCCATGCTCTTTTGATTACCACATCCCTTTTAGTGTCCTTTTTAATTGACGACACACCATCTTAGAAAAATTTAGGAGATCACTTAAATCAAATAATCCAATCATTTGTTGCACATGTGGTCCCTATAGGTTTCTCTTTCTCCAGCCTAGCTGAAGCGATGGCCATGGTCACACCGAACCGCTCAATCATAGCATATTCCCCGAACATGATATTGAGTTGTTCAATGATATCTTAGGATGTGGTTATCTAACACATTTTCCTTGTCTTCGTATTTGAGGACCATACTCAAATTACGTTGTGAATCAAGAAAATGTATGTTGTTCAATTTTTCACAATCAAGAATTGAACCAAACTTGAATTGAGTTGATATTAGACATGATAAAATACAAAAGAAAGATAACTAAAGTATGTAAACATCCACAAAGCGGTAAACAAATAAGGTTGTCTATCAAAACTACTTATTTATTACATTTTGTTCAATCGATATCTAATATCGTTGTTCCCTTGAACAAAACGATCCCAAGACCCTCATCTTGCGAATCCTTAAGCCGACTGAGTCCGCACTTAATAACTCCAAGATAGGTAGACATCCCATGTCAATGACATCTAATGTCACTCTCGGTCGAAGAGAATCCCATTCTCATCTCATGTCTCGATAGCCACGCCTGCAGTGGATCTATCGATGAGAAAACCAAACTCACGTGTAAGGGTCTAACCCTTACTCCCACTTATCCCAAGATAACAAGTAGTACCCCGCTGAGGCGGACCTACCAACTTATGATCGAGGGCTTTATGGGTGTGATGTTTTGGACAAGACATTATACTCATTATTTTGGGAACTTGCATGCATAGGTTTGTTTATATGTAAGTTGAACATTTATAACATAAAACAACCTATAACTAGCAAAGCAAATAAATACGAAATCGAAAGGCCCCTAGAACCTCACAACTCTCAAACGAAAAGAATTAAAGCTACTTAAATCGTCTTGAACATCTTCTGGACTGGTCGATTTTGGTCAAATCTATTCCGTACCCAAAAAACCACGAACGGCGCCCGCCGTTTTACAAACGGCGGTCGCCGAACACCACTGGCGGTCGCCGTTTCCAAAACGGCGGTCGCCAAAAGGGTATAGAATGGGGCTGACCTAAAAACAGCCTTTCGGCGTTCGCCGTTTCCAAAACGGCACCCGCCGAATACATTCAGCGCCCGCCGGAGCACAAACGGTGCCCGCCGTTTTGCTCCAGCAGCCCGGTTTTCGCCCGTTTCGCTTCGTTTTGATTCGTTTCTTCTTGTTTTCGCCGGAGAGCCGAGATCCTCCATCGAACCATGGACCAAGTCCATCGCTTACAAGTAGTACAATACAAATATAATAGAAAAACCTATCTATTACAAATGATTCCAAGGGACGCACCCCTCAAAAGACTATGGCCAATCGAAACGTAAAAAACGACAATTTCATTCACCCGACCACTAACGGTGGCCGGCCTTACATCTAATCACATAATCACAATTAAACAAATAATCTAATTATGTTGATTAAACTTCTTGTGTCTAACACAAAAGTTTGCACGAGCCCTAGGCTCTGATACCAATTGAAGGTATCAGTATACCGATCCGATCCATATACCGTGTGTGCGGAAGCGTGTAAAGCGATAGATCTACTATGCCATGATCTTAGTGCACACATATATATGTATAGACACATATTTATATGTATATATATATCCAATATATATATATATATAGAGATTAACAAGAACACTTACAACCGGTGTAGCGTGCCTCGTTGATGTTGATGAAGGTGGTGTTGAGTCGATTGAACCACCTTCATGGATCAGCCTTGAGAATGACCTCGTCACTCTTCTTGTCTAGATCGCCCGGATGTTGAAGTCGCACAAATGGCCTGGCCTCTACGTGTTGCACACGAACCCGGATGACGAACACTTGCTTGATTGAGTCGGTTCTCCAAGAACACTCTCTCCTTTCTCTCCTTTTGTTGTGAATTTCGTGGCTGATCAAGTTGTGTATGAAAACACATGTTTTCATCATTTATTTAATCACCAATCACCTCTTTACTTCACCATAAGTGATCACCATGTAACCCCCCCACTTATGAGCATCAATATGCACCATAAAGGGTGTAATGGGGAGGTGAAGAGGCATTGCCACATATACATGCCACATGACATGAAATATGGCCCCACTTGCTTGTGTGGCATGCCATGTCACACTATGTGACATGCATCCATGCAAGCCATGCAATGCATCCCATGCATGCATATAAATTCACGTAAATATTGATTCTAAATCAATATAATTAACAAGCATTGTTCATCATCTACAAGTCCGTGTGTGACCCTGTACGTATGATTATCGATCAATATTATATTGTTCCCAACAATTAATATTATCGAATAATCATTTAACATCCATAGACGACCTTATAACTTTATCGATTGCACACGTAGGATCGAAGGACATATACCAACAGGGGTGCGGGGTCCTCGTGATCTCGTGCTCTCCCGCCAAGATCCAACTTTCCTAAATTATTCGGTTTTCCTATTTTGAGTGTTCCTATTTTTGGGAATTTGCATGGAATAGGAAAAGGAATAAATTTGGAATTAATTTATTTTCCTCATTTAATTATTCCTTTATGCAATTTTAATGGATTAGGAAAATAATTAATTTGGAAAGTTTAGGAGTCCTAAATTAATTTATCCTTATTTAATTATTCCTTTATGGAATTTTTAATGGATTAGGAAAGGAATTAATTTGGAAGGACTAGGAGTCCTGAATTATTTTATTTCCTTATTTCATTATGGAAATCTTCTAGAATATTCCAAGTGGGTATTGGATAGGATTCTAGAGATTTAATGGAATTAGAAAAGGAAAATAAAAATAATAAAATGTTAATAATATTTAATTTAATTTTTTATTTATTCGATTGACTTAATTTTCAAATTAAGTAACTTTTGTATTTATTAAAAATAAATAGATTTAAATATTGGAATTAATATTCCCGTCACATGGAGCATTCAAGAACGAAGACTAAAGACTAGAAGAAGCATACGGAGATGCGATAAAGCCATAATAGTCGGAAAATAATGTTCTAGTATTATTTTGATTATGTGATATTCTATGTGCTTTATTACATGTATGCATGCTTATGTGTATTTAATTATGCATTAGATAGCGTATCCCTTTATAGTAAAAAGCTAAGTGGGAGAGGGATTGGAAACAATGCCATGGTCTTCATTGCTGTTCTCTTGGTGACTTTTATGGACTTTTGAAGTTCATATAGATAATTCATTGGAGGAGAATTCTTGTAATTCCTCTTACGAGAAACATTGATTAAGTTTATCAAACAATGCCTAATTTGTCTTTCCAAAACTGATTTCAAGTCGACTCATTCTCACCCCGGGGAGTGGAATGGAGCCAAAGCCACTTGGTCATGTGGATGACACAAATTAGAGACCTTCGTACCATTTCTTGAAATGGATCGATTGTCTGCTCGGCTCCCTCATTTTATGAGAGATAGGGTTGTTCGCATGGTGAATCACTTGTTAGAAACTTTGAGTTTCACTTATGATTCTCCGCGTCTTGATTTACAAGATCGAATGGATCAAGTAATTGGGAGTCAATTATAAAAGTCTATTGGTGTAGTAAACGTCCACACCACGTGGCTTGCTATACTAACAGATTTTGGATTAATTGATGTAGATAGTTATAAGGAATTGTGAAGAATTGTGAAATCATCGTAAACGTCCACACCACGTGGCTTGCGGTGATGTAGCGGTTCCAAACGATTTACTTTAGTGCTGAGTAATGGTTTACACTTAGATACGCATTATAGTATTCTTCCCCACGAAGTTACGCTATAAGTGATGTATGACCGAAGCAAAACTAATTGCTAAATCATTTGGGTAAGGTAAACGTCCACACCACGTGGCTTGCCATATCTGATGGGATTTTAGATGTGATTAGTGATTTAATGATATTATTTTAGGGATATAATATCGGAGATTAAATCAATTGTTTGTTGTTATATGTGCTCATAGATTAGGAAATGGCTTTGAACCCACTTTCTGTGATACTGAAGGAATCTAACTCACTGGTCCCTGATTGTAATGATTGGAATAGAAATCTGGACATTGCCCAAACTGTTGAAGAGTACAAGTTTGTACTTGTGAGTTTTGTCCTCCCGAGCCTATTAATGTCTCAACTGATGAGGAAATGACTGATTTTAAGAAGTGGGAAAATGCTTATGCAATGACCACTGATTATGATATCATGTTCAAACTCAAGTTGGTGTTTAGACATGACATAGGCGGCTAGACAAGAAGCGATGAGGATACTCATAAAGGTCAGTCGCTTGGAGAAAACGCTTAAACACGTTTTTGAGATGATTGGCCTTTTGGACGAGTTGAGACGGAAATCGCAAGCTCTTGTAGCCAAAGCCATAGGTTTCGAACCTAAGGGTAAAATCGGGGGAAAGGAAAAGCAAGCAAAGAAACCCAGTGGTCCTAAGTTTCTTGGACCACGAGATGGGACGAGAAAGCCCAGAGGCAAGTATTCTCGAAGCAAACAGTCTGGGTACTGGAAGTCTAATTATCCTCTCAAAGAAAGTACGAAATTTTCTTTAGTCGTAAAACATAGTCAGTGGTATTATCTACCGGAACCTGGTGTGTAGATATGGAACCACTGACGGTATGTGCATTTTAAATGCAGAGGTTCCAGGAAACCTAACGACTTGGAAAAGAAAATATCGTAGTCTACATGGGCAATGCTGCGAAGGAGGCAGCAGTTGCAGTGGAGGACATTTTATAGGATTTCATTTTGAGTTATTGCTTTTATGTACCTTTCATATTAACAAGAACTTTGTTCTGGATTTCTAATGAATGGATATTTTATTTCTTTTAATCATTTGATGGTTATAAGAAGAAATAAAGATATTATCTATTCTGGTACATGTTGGGGATCGTATACGCAGCGGAAAACAAAAATTTTATGAAAAACCGTTTTTCATTAATGTAAACATTTTACATAGTCGAGGGTTGTTAGCTCAGTTGGTTGAGCATTCGACTTGAGAACCGTAAGGTCCAAGGTTCGAACTCGAGACATGTGTGTGTGAGTATTTAAATATCTGCAATTGACCTAGACAAAAAAAAAACATTTTACATTATATTTATTTTATTTTATTGAAAATCATATTTTCAATATTACATGCATTAATTGATTTAATTCAAATCTAATTAGAATAAATAATCCACTATTTAATTTAATTATCAAATAATTAAATATTTAATTCATGCATCCTATACTACATAAATTAAATCTATCGCAATTAAATTTATCAAATAAATTAATTACTTCTAGCAATTATATTATCATATAAATTAATTACTTCTAGGGCAAATATATTAATCATATTAATATATTATACTAAAAAATTAATTACATAAAGTGCACAAATAATTAATTTGCGTCAAATTGACAATTAATTCTAATCAATGCAATTAAATTAATAAAATTAATTAATTACACATATATAATTAATTATGTAATCTTGTACACATAATCAGTTTACGTCAAATTGACAATTGAGATAATCATATTATTTAATTTGAATCAATTTGAATTTAATTGATATTTAAATTAATCACAATTAATTTTTCTTTATCAATTAAAAATCTCATAGCGCAAACATTAACAGTACATAGCGCAAACATTTAACGCAAATAATTAAATCTAAATTTCATCGTAAGTACCTCAGGGATTCACGAGGTTCGTCGGAAGTCGCGCGGATGCGACGCGGGGACAGCACGGGTCGTGTGCGGGGAGAGCGGGGCGAGTGGCGGGGCTCTCGGCTAGACTCGTGTGTCACGGCTGGAGCGCACGGGCGCGGCTCGGGCTGTGCTCGGGCGTTCCTTCGGCATCTCTCGTCTAATCAGGTTTCACCTCGTATAGGTAATCCAACTTACGTATTGCACTAGAAATACGTAAGGGAGAATACGACGGGAAAGAAGAGCCGGAAAAATGGTGCCGAAATCGGATTCCGCCGAGGGGAGGCGGCTGCCGGCGGCGGCACTAGGCGGCGGCGGGCGACAGCTCCGGTTGTCGGTGGTCCTCCGAGGGAGGGGCCGAGGGGGCGGACGAGAGGGAGAGGGGAGAGGAGAGAAAGTGAGGCTAGGGTTTTGAGCTCTTCACTTTGGTGTGTTTATTCTCATGCCTATGGAGCTCCTTTTATAGGTGAAGAAAGGAGCTTGTTGGGCTCAAACCCTAATGGATCGGATACATTAACCCTAGCCGGCCCAATACATTAGCCGTCATTACGTTTCTCCAAAATTGACAATCAATTTCAACTCCGAAAAATATAAAGATTATATTTTCTTTCTCGTTTTAATTTTCTCATCAATATGAGATAAAAATAAAAATTTCCAATTTCACAAAATCGGAAAGCCCATTTCAGGGGTAATGCTAAATCGGGAAATTTCCCAAAATAGAAAGTGTACACCACCGTGTCCGTTTTCTTTAGCTCAGTATTATTTCCAACTCATAATCACAATTATGAATCTCGGATTCAATCATATTGACCTCCGACTATAGTACTTAATTAACAGTTAATTAATACATGATCGTATTCAAGGATCGGTTTACACGAGAATGTGACCCTCAATGGTTCAGGTGTATAACTAGTCGTGGGCTCACAACATATTGTGATTCGAACAACATATTGTTCTTATTTCAACTACTCCCAAGAGTTTTAGATTAATAATCATATTATTTAATCTCCGAACAAGTCGGTGCCCAACGAATCAGTGACGAGCGTCTAGCAGCCACGCTTCACTAATTCCCTAGATACAAATGAAGTGCCTGCAAGAACCTTGTAATATAGTTAGCGTACAGTACGATCCCTCCGATACATATGTCCCGATCAAACTAGAGATATTGGTTAATCGAGATCTCTTGTTGAGTTTGATAACTGTGCGTACGTTCTAGGTTTCGTAAAATCCAGTCGTGATTGATTCAGAGAAACACATTTCTCTAATCACCTCACTATTCAACTCTGGCCAGAGATTCCGGGACTACGAACCATCAGAACACACAGGACATCCATGATCTATATCAAGCGATCAGATCCCCTACTACCATGCACAGACTTCACATCAGATTTCGAACTGCACGAACATTGTCTCCTTTTTCGAATTACTCCCTTTCCAGAGAATCAGAGACACGTCATGATACAGCTAGTCCTCTGATGAAGTCACGGTGATGTCTGGGTCTTAAGGATTAATTGTGTACAACTATATTATGGAATTCTCTACTCGATCAGTGATAACAACTTAGAGATTCCAGAGAGAGGGGGGTTCAGTGAACTCATCAACAGTGAGCACCCACTCAAGTATGTCGATGTCCCAACACCGAGGCTCGAGATTAGCCCACATACAATAAGTGCTAGTCTCAAGGGGGAAAGGCCGGGTATCCTTGTTATTGGCGTAACCCATCGACTAAGAACTGAGTTTGACCAGTTACGTTGCGTTAACAGAATTATCTTTCGGTTTCCACAAAACCGAATTCATACAACATGTGTAACTGTACAGGACTATATCTATGATTCAACATTGGGAGCAGATATAGTATATGCCATTAATATAGGTTTCATTAATTAACGAAATAAACCGTTACATAACGGAATACGGTTAACCGCTCGGCCAACCGTTGGCTCGCCGGTCACCTATTCCAACAGCTTGTTGGGCTCAAACCCTAATGGATCGGATCCATTAACCCTAGCCGGCCCAATACATTAGCCGTCATTACGTTTCTTCAAAATTGACAATCAATTTCATCTCCGAAAAATATAACGATTATATTTTCTTTCTCGTTTTAATTTTCTCATCAATATGAGATAAAAATAAAATTTTCCAATTACACAAAATCGAAAAGCCCATTTCAGGGGTACTGCTAAATCAGGAAGTTTCCCAAAATAGAAAGTGTACACCATCGTGTCCGTTTTCTTTAGCTTAGTATTATTTCCAACTCATAATCACAATTATGAATCTCGGATTCAATCATATTGACCTCCGACTATATGTACTTAATTAACAGTTAATTAATACATGATCGTATTCAAGGATCGGTTTACACGAGAATGTGACCCTCAATGGTTCAGGTGTATAACTAGCTGTGGGCTCACAACATATTGTGATTCGAACAACATATTGTTCTTATTTCAACTACTCCCAAGAGTTTTAGATTAATAATCATATTATTTAATCTCCGAACAAGTCGGTGCCCAACGAATCAGTGACGAGCGTCTAGCAGCCACGCTTCACTAATTCCCTAGATACAAATGAAGTGCCTGCAAGAACCTTGTAATATAGTTAGCGTACAGTACGATCCCTCCGATACATATGTCCTGATCAAACTAGAGATATTGGTTAATCGAGATCTCTTATTGAGTTTGATAACTGTGCGTACGTTCTAGGTTTCGTAAAATCCAGTCGTGATTGATTCAGAGAAACACATTTCTCCAATCACCTCACTATTCAACTCTGGCCAGAGATTCCGGGACTACGAACCATCAGAACACACAGGACATCCATGATCTATATCAAGCGATCAGATCCCCTACTACCATGCACAGACTTCACATCAGATTTCGAACTGCACGAACATTGTCTCCTTTTTCGACTTACTCCCTTTCCAGGGAATCAGAGACATGTCACGATACAGCTAGTCCTCTGATGAAGTCACGGTGATGTCTGGGTCTTAAGGATTAATTGTGTACAAATATATTATGGAATTCTCTACTCGATCAGTGATAACCACTTAGAGATTCCAGGGAGAGGGGGTTTAGTGAACTCATCAACAGTGAGCACCCACTCAAGTATGTCGATGTCCCAACACCGAGGCTCAAGATTATCCCACATAGACTAAGTGCTAGTCTCAAGGGGGAAAGGCCGGGTATCCTTGTTATTGGCGTAACCCATCGACTAGGAACTGAGTTTGACCAGTTACGTTGCGTTAACAGAATTATCTCTCGGTTTCCACAAAACCGAATTCATACAACATGTGTAACCGTACAGGACTATATCTATGATTCAACATTGGGAGCAGATATAGTATATGCCATTAATATAGGTTTCATTAATTAACGAAATAAACCGTTATATAACGGAATACGGTTAACCGCTCGGCCAACCGTTGGCTCGCCGGTCACCTATTCCAACAATCTCCCACTTGACATAGAGCCAACTATCCATGAATCTTAGTCCCATCGACTCTCGATGTTTCTCGCGGACATATTCAGATAAAGGCCTGGTACAGGGATCTACAAAATTATCTTCCGAAGTGACACTCTCGACTCAGACGTCACCTCTGTCATTGATCTCTTAGATCACATGATATTCTCTCAAGTACATGTTTGGACTTCTGATGAGATCTCGGTTCCTTAGCATTCGCTACAGGACACCGTATAATCACAGTACAAGTTACTTGATTATTTGCGTCCGGAATTATAACCAACATTTGGATAAAATTCCGTGTCCAAAATAGTCTCTTTTACAGCTTTAGATGCTGCAACATATTCAGGTTCTTGTGGTAGAATCATTAGTCGTTGCAGGAACCATTCCAGCATATGACACCACCTCTAAGCTCGAATATGAATCCCGATATCGACTTTTAGTCATCCACATCCGATTGAAAACTAGAGTTCGTAAGTACCTCTAAATTCAACTCGGACCTCCCACAGACTAAGAACAACTCCGTAATGCTTTTGATTGCTAGTGCTCAAGGATTTCGTCCTTCACGACTTCAAATAAGCCGGTCTTGGGTTCGACTGATATTCACTTGTGACACTCACAACATTTATAATATCACGTCTAGTACACAGCATGCCATACATAATGCTCCCTAGTGCGGAGATATATGTGTTGTCCATTTCATCTCCTCGAATTCCATCAACATTACAGTCACACGAATTACGAGAGATGAACCCCATGGGACATTGGCAAGAATCTCTTCAGGATTCTTCCATGCTAAACCATTTCAGAAACAGTTTCTATGTACAAGGATTGAGAAGATTGTGCATCCTTCTAGATCCATATCTAGATTGACGTATCACAATACGTAGGATGCCTCTCCTCAAATCCTTTATTCGAGAAACGTGTGGATAACGGTGCTTTCGTTGACTGCAACATCACTCAATCATCCCTATGATTAGTATGTCATCAACGTACAACACTTAAATTTCACTGCGCTCCCACTAACCTTCTTGAATACAAGGTTCCTCCAAGTTTTATACCAAGTCAACGCTTTGACTATTGTATTTAAAATACATGTTCCATTTTAGGGATGCTCGTTTCAATCCATAAATGGATCGCTGGAGTATGCAAACCTTTTGCTCCTTTCCAGAAAATATGAAGCCTTCCGGCTGCGCTACAACTCTTCCATAATATCACATTCAAGGAAAGTAGACTTCATATCTATTTTCCATATCTCATAGTCGTACTATGCATAAATGGCCAGCAAAATTGTAATGGACTTAAGCACAGCGATTGATGGAAAGATTACATCATAAACAATACATTGTCTTTGAGTAACTTCTTTTGCCATCATTCTTGCTTTAAAGGTCACACCTTTCTATATACATATATGTATATCTATATATACTCCAATGTCATAATTAATAGATCAATATGCAGCCTTTGGGAACAATTCCCTTTGGTGGATCTACCAAGGTCAACACCTTGTTGGAGCACACACAGTCCATTATGAATTTCATGGCAATAAGCCAATGTCCCATATTCATATCCAATACGAATCAGTTGAAGTTTATTGGATCATATCCATCGTCAACTTTATATTGATCATTATCAAGTTGGAACCGTCTACCAGGTACCTTCCGAACATTTTCGGATTTACGAACCGATAGATGAAGAGGTATATTAGTGGTTTGTTGAATTGGTTCATCACCAAGTACTTGTGTTTGAACTTCATAGTGTGGTTCATATTTTCGAACTATTTCGAGATTTACTATATTGCCTTTTCTATCGAATAGAAACTTCTTCGCTAAGAAGGCAACATTTCTTTTGACAAACATTTTTTTTTAGAAATATAGTAGAACAGGTATCCTTGTGAATGTTCAGGATACCCCACAAAATGGCATAAGCCGGATCTACTATCCAACTTATCTCCCACTAGCTGCTTCACGCAAGCAGGATACGGGAGTGCCCAAGTTCATATGGTGTGGTTTTAACTGCTTTGGTGGTAACACTATTCAGCAAATGGACGACTGTCAAAAGTGCAGGACTTTTACAGTTTCGTCGACAATTTGGTGAACCCCTTTGTGGATCGAACCATGTCCAACAAAGTTTGATTCCAACATTCGGACACTCAATACAATTAAGGAGTTCCAGACAGAGTCCATTGCCAGAGAATCGTATTCTCTTTTAGACAGTCAATAAGCTTGGCGCTTAAATATTTATTACCACGATCATATCGTAATTTCTAAATATAGCAACCAAGTTGATTTCCTACTTTGATGTCTAAAATTATTGAACACTTCAAAATTAGAGACGTGTACTTCATAAGTACATTTGGTAGTTGAAAACCAACCCCACCACTAACACATTAGTGGATCACACATCTCCGTTTGGATCAAATCCAATAGATCTTCAACACACTCAACTAGCGTGCTAAAGTTGTGCGGGGTTTTGACTTATATCTATTGCTGATATTTGGGTTTAGTTCATTCTTGTTTATTTGTTTAATCGTCTTTAGAAAATCATATTTGCATCCCTTTACATAAAGGAAATCGGATTTCCAAAAACAAAATTAAAACCTTTATCGTCTATATCAAATATAGAAGTAAGATCTAATAATAGAACATTTCTATTAATAGTAGGTTTCTAAAATTTAGACGAAACAAATAATCAATTGTTCAAAACAATAGAATAACTATAACCCAATATGAACCTTTGTCAGAACGTTTCTGCCCAAGGTATTTTAGCAGTTATGGCACTTAGACCTTTATTCACACAATGATGGCAAGCTTCATCAACTCATTTGTTGACCTTGTTCTTAGTCGCCCTTCTAGTATCACCTCAATCCATCTTTATGCTTAGACCGGAAACCATTTCCGTCATTTTCTTCAAGAAGAATACGTCTTTCATGAAGAAGCAATAATGAGAACAAATTTCTCGTAATGATGGTTGACTCGTTGATCAACATCTTGAACTACTTATCCATTTAAGGATCGAGCTTGTTCATGTTGCAGTTCATAATGAACGATTCATAAGAACTAGGAATCCACTTCTCATAAGTGGAAGTCCTCAGCAGTGAAAGGTTGAGTGAGATTATCAAATAATCTATTCTCAAGTACATAGAGGCACTCATCATTTTAAATCACAAGATTGAGATTCCAATTCAAATGGTTTGGGCCAGTGAGTTTTGATTTGGATTGGTCGAGTATAGATGTTACGGGATATCTTAGAGAATATTACTCAGAGATATTAAGAAGATTAACATTGAGATAATTCGTTATTAATGATTACAATTAAATGTTTGGTCTTTATCATTTAATTGCCTCCCACTAAATTTTTCGAATTCCTCTATCCTCTAGCAGTCAGACGGGAAAACTTATTTTTCCTTAGTTGGGCTTTAGGTCCAATAGCATGAATATAACCCGTAGTTAATCTAGCCCGATTACATTCACCTAAAGGTAGAAACATTTTCAATCACATCTCTATGTGACCCTAAAGATTACTTTTCCTCACCATGACAATGAACTACGTTAATCGTACCCTTCAAAGTCAACCATGTGTCAAGACCGACCTACCGATGTGAGAAGTGAAAGTTGGACTCCAGTAAACATGTGTTAGCCCTAAACTATCCGACCACACATATTTAAAAGAATCGTAGCTAACACCTCTCCATCTTATGTCAATAAATTACAGCTTAACTCACAAGCAGTACTCCCCGCTAACACGGCATACCATACTACTTGTAAGTGGATTTCACATAATTTATTGTCGGTAGAAGGAAAGGAGAAAGAACGACACATCGATCGGTTCTCCTTTAAGGCTTGATATACATTCTCGGGAGAGAATGGAGGAGTATAGGATTGGTTATCTCATCAGAATAATCGTTATACATTCTTAGGAGAGAATGAAGTGAGTGATCGATTGTTGATTCTTAACAACTATGTCCTCTATAGGCGATCCTAACGAGCACATACGATCATAACATATATCAAAATATATATATCTCACATAATTCACATAGCATTTAATCACAATTAAAACGAGGTATGCAAATTAAATGGTGCTCTATCAATTAACTTGATTTAACAATTAAATCAATTAATTAATCTATCACCTTGTTGATCGAATATTTAAATCAATTATTTAATTGGTCAATAAATAATTTCACTAAATTAAATATTGATACTTCTTTTCTATTTCAATTTATTATTATCTTAATAATCAAAACGTGAAATTAAATATTGATACTTCTTTTCTATTTCAATTTATTAATGTCTTAATAATCAAAACGTGATGTCTCGTAAGTGAAACTCGAGGTTTCTAACCAGCGATTCATCATGCGAGCGACCCTATCTCCCATAAATGGGGGAGCTGAGCAGACCATCGAATCATGCCATCATATGACTAGATGTCTCTAATTTGTTTTAACAAAAACAAGTCTAGATGAATCACTCCCGAGGTGCATTCATGTTCGACATTGAATTGTTACTTGATAACAAATTAGGCATTGTTTCAATCTATTAGATAAAAATAAATATCTTAATAGAAACAACTAAGTCCCAATTAAAAAACATTAAATCAATCAATTCAACAAACAGCATGCTTTAGATGATTATATTCATAGACAATTAATCAATTTCAGAACATACGCTCTGATACCACTGTTGGGGATCGTGCATGTATACGCAGCAGAAAACAAAAATTTTATGAAAAACTGTTTTTTATTAATGTAAACATTTTACATTATATTTATTTTATTTTATTGAAAATCATATTTTCAATATTACATGCAATGCATTAATTGATTTAATTCAAATCTATTAGAATAAATAATCCACCATTTAATTTAATTATCAAATAATTAAATATATTTAATTCATCTACACAAATTAAATCTAGCGCAATTATATTTATCATATAAATTAATTACTTCTAGCGCAACTATATTAATAGTATTAATATATTACTTGTAGCGCAATTATATTAATCATATTAATATATTAATTTGCGTCAAATTGACAATTAACATAATCTTATTATTTAATTCTAATCAACTTAAGTTTATGTAAACATCCGCACATAATTAATTTGCATCATATTGACAATTAAAATAATCATATTATTTAATTCTAATCAACTTGAATTGTGCAATTAAATTAATCAAATTAATTAATTACACATATATAATTAATTACGTAAACATTTGCACATAATCAGTTTGCGTCAAATTGCAATTAAGATAATCATATTAATTAATTCAAATCAATATGAATTTAATTGACATTTAAATTAATCACAATTAATTTTTCTTTATCAATTAAAAATCCCATAGCGCGGATGCGATGCGGGGACGGCACGGGTCTGTGCGGGGAGAGCCGGGCGAGTGGCGGGGCTCTCGGCTGGACTCGTGTGTCACGGTTAGAGCACAAGGGCGCGGCTCGGGCTGTGCTCGGGCGTTCCTTCGGCGTCTCTCGTCTAATCAGGTTTCACCTCGTATAGGTAATCCAACTTACGTATTGCACTAGAAACACGTAAGGGAGAATACGACGGTAAAAACGGGCCGGAAAAACGGTGCCGGAATCGGATTTCGGCGAGGGGAGGCGGCTGCCGGCGGCAGCACTAGGCGGCGGCGGGCGGCGGCTCCGGTTGTCGGCGGTCCTCCGAGGGAGGGGCCGAGGGGGCGGACGAGAGGGAGAGAGGAGAGGAGAGAAAGTGAGGCTAGGGTTTTGAGCTCTTCACTTTGGTTTGTTTATTCTCATGCCTATGGAGCTCCTTTTATAGGTGAAGAAAGGAGCTTGTCCTAGCCGGCCTAATACATTAGTCGTCATTACGTTTCTCCAAAATTGACAATCAATTTCAACTCCGAAAAATATAACGATTATATTTTCTTTCTCGTTTTAATTTTCTCATCAATATGAGATAAAAATAAAATTTTCCAATTTCACAAAATCGGAAAACCCATTTCAGGGGTACTGCTAAATCGGGAAATTTCCCAAAATAGAAAGTGTACACCACCGTGTCCGTTTTCTTTAGCTTAGTATTATTTCCAACTCATAATCACAATTATGAATCTCGGATTCAATCATATTGACCTCCGACTATATGTACTTAATTAACAGTTAATTAATACATGATCGTATTCAAGGATCGGTTTACACGAGAATGTGACCCTCAATGGTTCAGGTGTTAACTAGCCGTGGGCTCACAACATATTGTGATTCGAACAACATATTGTTCTTATTTCAACTACTCCCAAGAGTTTTAGATTAATAATCATATTATTTAATCTCCGAACAAGTCGGTGCCCAACGAATCAGTGACGAGCGTCTAGCAGCCACGCTTCACTAATTCCCTAGATACAAATGAAGTGCCTGCAAGAACCTTGTAATATAGTTAGCGTACAGTACGATCCCTCCGATACATATGTCCCGATCAAACTAGAGATATTGGTTAATCGAGATCTCTTGTTGAGTTTGATAACTGTGCGTACGTTCTAGGTTTCGTAAAATCCATTCGTGATTGATTCAGAGAAACACATTTCTCTAATCACCTCACTATTCAACTCTGGCCAGAGATTCCGGGACTACGAACCATCAGAACACACAGGACATCCATGATCTATATCAAGCGATCAGATCCCCTACTACCATGCACAGACTTCACATCAGATTTCGAACTGCACGAACATTGTCTCCTTTTTCGAATTACTCCCTTTCCAGGGAATCAGAGACACGTCACGATACAGCTAGTCCTCTGATGAAGTCACGGTGATGTTTGGGTCTTAAGGATTAATTGTGTACAACTATATTATGGAATTCTCTACTCGATCAGTGATAACCACTTAGAGATTCCAGGGAGAGGGGGGTTCAGTGAACTCATCAACAGTGAGCACCCACTCAAGTATGTCGATGTCCCAACACCGAGGCTCGAGATTAGCCCACATACACTAAGTGATAGTCTCAAGGGGGAAAGGCCGGGTATCCTTGTTATTGGCGTAACCCATCGACTAAGAACTGAGTTTGACTAGTTACGTTGCGTTAACAGAATTATCTCTCGGTTTTCACAAAACCGAATTCATACAACATGTGTAACTGTACAGGACTATATCTATGATTCAACATTGGGAGCAGATATAGTATATGCCATTAATATAGGTTTCATTAATTAACGAAATAAACCGTTATATAACGGAATACGGTTAACCGCTCGGCCAACCGTTGGCTCGCCGGTCACCTATTCCAACAGCTTGTTGGGCTCAAACCCTAATGGATCGGATCCATTAACCCTAGCCGGCCCAATACATTAGCCGTCATTACGTTTCTTCAAAATTGACAATCAATTTCATCTCCGAAAAATATAACGATTATATTTTCTTTCTCGTTTTAATTTTCTCATCAATATGAGATAAAAATAAAAATTTCCAATTTCACAAAATCGGAAAGCCCATTTCAGGGGTACTGCTAAATCGGGAAATTTCCCAAAATAGAAAGTGTACACCATCGTGTCCGTTTTCTTTAGCTTAGTATTACTTCCAACTCATAATCACAATTATGAATCTCGGATTCAATCATATTGACCTCCGACTATATGTACTTAATTAACAGTTAATTAATACATTATCGTATTCAAGGATCGGTTTACACGAGAATGTGACCCTCAATGGTTCAGGTGTATAACTAGCCGTAGGCTCACAACATATTGTGATTCGAACAACATATTGTTCTTATTTCAACTACTCCCAAGAGTTTTAGATTAATAATCATATTATTTAATCTCCGAACAAGTCGGTGCCCAACGAATTAGTGACGAGCGTCTAGCAGCCACGCTTCACTAATTCCCTAGATACAAATGAAGTGCCTGCAAGAACCTTGTAATATAGTTAGCGTACAGTACGATCCCTCCGATACATATGTCCCGATCAAACTAGAGATATTGGTTAATCGAGATCTCTTGTTGAGTTTGATAACTGTGCGTACGTTCTAGGTTTCGTAAAATCCAGTCGTGATTGATTCAGAGAAACACATTTCTCTAATCACCTCACTATTCAACTCTGGCCAGAGATTCCGGGACTACGAACCATCAGAACACACAGGACATCCATGATCTATATCAAGCGATCAGATCCCCTACTACCATGCACAGACTTCGCATCAGATTTCGAACTGCACGAACATTGTCTCCTTTTTCGACTTACTCCCTTTCCAGGGAATCAGAGACATGTCACAATACAACTAGTCCTCTGATGAAGTCACGGTGATGTCTGGGTCTTAAGGATTAATTGTGTACAACTATATTATGGAATTCTCTACTCGATTAGTGATAACCACTTAGAGATTCCAGGGAGAGGGGGTTCAGTGAACTCATCAACAGTGAGCACCCACTCAAGTTTGTCGATGTCCCAACACCGAGGCTCGAGATTAGCCCACATACACTAAGTGCTAGTCTCAAGGGGGAAAGGCCGGGTATCCTTGTTATTGGCGTAACCCATCGACTAGGAACTGAGTTTGACCAGTTACGTTGCGTTAACAGAATTATCTCTTGGTTTCCACAAAACCGAATTCATACAACATGTGTAACCGTACAGGACTATATCTATGATTCAACATTGGGAGCAGATATAGTATATGCCATTAATATAGGTTTCATTAATTAACGAAATAAACCGTTATATAACGGAATACGGTTAACCGCTCGGCCAACCGTTGGCTCGCCGGTCACCTATTCCAACAATCTCCCACTTGACCTAGAGCCAACTATCCATGAATCTTAGTCCCATCGACTCTCGATGTTTCTCGCGGACATATTCAGATAAAGGCCTGGTACAGGGATCTACAAAGTTATCTTCCAAAGTGACACTCTCGACTCAGACGTCACCTCTGTCATTGATCTCTTTGATCACATGATATTCTCTCAAGTACATGTTTTGACTTCTGATGAGATCTCGGTTCCTTAGCATTTGCTACAGGGCACCGTATAATCACAGTACAAGTTACTTGATTATTTGCGTCCGGAATTATAACCAACATTTGGATAAAGTTCCGTGTCCAAAACAGTCTCTTTTACAGCTTTAGATGCTGCAATATATTCAGGTTCTCGTGGTAGAATCATTAGTCGTTGCAGGAACCATTCCAGCATACGACACCACCTCTAAGCTCGAATATGAATCTCGATATCGACTTTTAGTCATCCACATCCGGTTGAAAACTAGAGTTCGTAAGTACCTCTAAATTCAACTCGGACCTCCCATAGACTTAGAACAATTCCTTAATGCTTTTGATGACTAGTGCTCAAGGATTTCGTCCTTCACGACTTCAAATAAGCCGGTCTTGGGTTCGACTGATATTCACTTGTGACACTCACAACATTTATAATATCACGTCTAGTACACAGCATGCCATACATAATGCTCCCTAGTGCGGAGATATATGTGTTGTCTATTTCATCTCCTCGAATTCCATCAACATTACAGTCACACGAATTACGAGAGATGAACCCCATGGGACATTGGCAAGAATCTCTTCAGGATTCTTCCATGCTAAACCATTTCAGAAACCGTTTCTATGTACAAAGATTGGGAAGATTTTGCATCCTTCTAGATCTATATCTATAGTGACGTATCACAATACGTAAGATGCCTCTCCTCAAATCCTTTATTCGAGAAACGTGTGGATAACCGTGCTTTCGTTGACTGCAACATCACTCAATCATCCCTATGATTAGTATGTCATCAACGTACAACACTTAAATTTCACTGCGCTCCCACTAACCTTCTTGAATACAAGGTTCCTTCAAGTTTTATACCAAGTCAACGCTTTGACTATTGTATTTAAAACACACGTTCCATTTTAGGGATGCTCGTTTCAATCCATAAATGGATCGCTGGAGTATGCAAACCTTTTGCTCCTTTCCAAAAAATATGAAGCCTTCCGGCTGCGCTACAACTCTTCCATAATATCACATTCAAGGAAAGTAGACTTCATATCTATTTTCCATATCTCATAGTCGTACTATGCAGAAATGGCCAGCAAAATTGTAATGGACTTAAGCACATCGATTGATGGAAAGATTACATCATAAACAATACATTGTCTTTGAGTAACTTCTTTTGCCATCATCCTTGCTTTAAAGGTCACACCTTTCTATATACATATATGTATATCTATATATACTCCAATGTCATAATTAATAGATCAATATGCAGCCTTTGGGAACAATTCCCTTTAGTGGATCTACCAAGGTCAACACCTTGTTGGAGCACACACAGTCCATTATGAATTTCATGGCAATAAACCAATGTCCCATATTCGTATCCAATACGAATCAGTTGAAGTTTATTGGATCATATCCATCGTCTACTTTATCTTGATCATTATCAAGTTGGAACCGTCTACCAGGTACCTTCCGAACATTTTCGGATTTACAAACCGATAGATGAAGAGGTATATTAGTGGTTTGTTTAATTGGTTCATCTCCAAATACTTGTGTTTGAAATTCATAGTGTGGTTCATATTCTCGAACTATTTCGAGATTTACTATATTGCCTTTTCTATTGAATTGAAACTTCTTCGCTAAGAAGGCAACATTTATTTAGACAAACATTTTGTTTTAGAAATATAGTAGAATAGGTATCCTTGTGAATGTTCAGGATACCCCACAAAATGGCATAAGCCGGATCTACTATCCAACTTATCTCCCACTAGCCGCTTCACGCAAACAGGATACGGGAGTGTCCAAGTTCATATGGTGTGGTTTTAACTGCTTTGGTGGTAACACTATTCAGCAAATGGACGACTGTCAAAAGTGCATGGCTTCTACAGTTTCGTCGGCAATTTGGTGAACCCCTTTGTGGATCGAACCATGTCCAACAATGTTTGATTCCAACATTCGGACACTTAATACAATTAAGGAGTTCCAGACGGAGTCTGTTGGAGTTGTGTACTTAATGTCTAGATTTAAGTAACGGAAACTCACGATCCATTGCCACTAATCTATTTAATTAAATAAACAATTATTTGCGTTTAATTATTTATAATTAAATATATGCAAATTATAGTCCTGGATTTTATACGTTGTAGTTAGTATGGTGTGTATGGCCCACACAGAAGATCATACTATCGGTTACTCGTATTTAATCGAACAGTTGCTCACGACCTAGATGGACACGGACCAATCCATCGGTATAGTCGTTGTGTGAGAGAGAAAATGATCTGTCTTGATTATTTTATCACACTTGTACACTTGGTGTATTGAGCGGATCTGCTTGAGATTTATCGATTAGGATTGCCGGCGATAATCGATTTAAATCTCTGAGTATTTTATTCTTAATCCCCGATACTATTGCGGGTGTTTATATTTAATATCAGTGACTTTGATTTACAAAAGGAATTAACCAATTTAATTATTGGGTTAATTACCGGTTAAGTTGGGTCACTATATTTTATATATGGCATGTCGTGAATACTTGACGGGAAAGTGTATCCCGTAAGGGTTGATAATATCCCCGAGATGAGTTCATAAGGAATTATTATGTAAACCCTGCAGGTGGATTCGTTCCGCATAATAATTAAGGTTGAATGGTACTAGTCTCGGATATAAGAGATGAATAAATTAATTAGCAATAAATTAATTTTATTCATGGATATTTAAATCTTAAATACACGGAATAAATAATACTACCGGAGAAATATTATTTGATATAATATGGTTTAATATTGGGAGTGCAATTAATTTTATATAGTGGAAAATAGAATTAATTAATAATAGTAAGGATTAATAGATTTGGGCTTGAGCTCAATTTAATCACTATTATTGGAAGCCCAATATTCCACCTCCTTAAGATCCCCTACGTAGCCTATAAAAGCACTACATGGTCTTCACAATAAGACAAGATAATCATGCTTGATTAGTCTAGAGAGTTCGTGAAGGAGATCCATGGAGTTCGGTAGATCGTCGCCCACACGACGTCCGAGCTAGTGCAAGGAATACGTCGGAAGATCTCAAGGTCGTCAAATTGAGTTTTTTGTTTTTCCGAACAACGAGAACGAGGTAAATCGTAAAACCCTCTTTATGATTTTATCGTTTAAATTATCGTAAAAATATCATGAACCAAGATCCGAGGGATGAACCCGGGGATGGGGATCGACCTTGCGGTGGTGATCGAAGATCACCAGACCGCGGGAGGTCGGGAGATCCCCGCCTGGATCACACGAAAACCCCTCGGCTGGACGCCGAGGGTGGCGATCGGCCCTATGGCACGATCGCCGATCGCGTAGAGGAGGAGCCCCGGCTGGACGCCGGGGCGTGCGATCGACCACGGTGGTCGATCGCTGGGGCGCCGCGGGCTGGTGCCGCGGCTGTCCGCTGGGCGGACGCCCCTCCTCCACGGCGGTGGCGGTGAGTCGCCGGACTCATCGCCGTGGGCTGCTAAGAGCAGCCCGCGGGGATGCGCGTGCATCCTCGGCGATCGTATTCGATCGCGAGCCCCTCGCGGGGCTCGGCTGGACATGCCGCGGGTTTATCCCGCGGCGGTGGTTGTTCGGTCGGGCCCGGTTCACGTGGTGGTTCGTGGTTGTTTTCCGGCGAAAGGTTTTTCGATTGGATTGTCGGTTCCGCAATTTTGACATTCCGGATATTCGAAGGATTTCGATCGGAATTAATTAGATAATTAATTTTAATTCCGGGATATCGATTTCCAACAATTGGTATCAGAGCGTTGGTTTTAGTTCATGGTATTTTTCGATAAATTGTTCTACCTTGCAGGGTTTCCGATTATTATGGCTAGATTTTATTTTTGTTAATTAATGTCATAATAATGTTCTTGATTATTAAACTCTCGGTGATGTCAATATTTGTTCTTGTGTGGTGAATGCTTGTTCTTATTTTTCCGGAAATTGTTTGAGGTCGTTTTCATGTAGAGAATCGATACCGGATAGCGTAGTAATAAATTTGTAATTTATTTTACGTTGGATCGAGGACGAAACGGCGACCGGAAAATTGTGACGGAGGAGACGAACGAGAGGGAGGACTCGGATCGATCATCCCCATGATCGATCCATGGAGGATCGACCCAAGAGAGAGGGGGCAGCCGCGGGAGGCTCTCGGCTACGCCTAGCCACCGGTGGTGGTGGCGCGCCGGCTGGGGGCGGCGGTGGTGCTCCTCCTCGGTGGTGGTTGGTCGGTTGGGGGTGGTGCGGAGATCCCCACTCCGTGCTACTCCTAACCGAGATTTACTTTCCTAAATTATTCGGTTTTCCTATTTTGAGTATTCCTATTTTTTTGGAAATTCTCATGGAATAGGAAAAGAATAAATTTAGAATAAATTTATTTTTCCTTATTTATTATTCCTATAATTGGGAGTTTTCATGGAATAGGAAAAGGAATAAATTTATAATTAATTTATTTTTCCTATTTAATTATTCCTTTATGAAATTTTTAATGGATTAGGAAAATAATTAATTTGGAAAGTTTTAAAAGTCCTTAATTAATTAATCCTATTTAATTATTCCTTTATGGAATTTTTAATAGATTAGGAAAGGAATTAATTTGGAAGGATTAGGAGTCCTAAATTATTTTATTTCCTTATTCCATTATAGAAATCTTCTAGAATATTCCAAGTGGGTCTTGGATAGGATTCTAGAGATTTAATGGAGTAGAAAAGGAAAATAAAAATAAATAAAAATATTAATAATATTTAATTTTATTTTTGATTTATTCGATTGACTTAATTTTCGAATTAAGTAACTTTTGGATTTATTAAAAATAAATAGATTTAAATATTGGAATTAATATTTCCGTCACATGGAGCATTCAAAGAACGAAGACAAAAGACTAGAAGATGCGTACGGGGATGCGATAAAGCCATAATAGTCGGAAAATAATATTCTAGTATTATTTTGATTATGTGATAATATTCTATGTGCTTTATTTCATGTATGCATGCTTATGTGTATTTAATTATGCATTAGATAGCGTATCCCTTTATTGTAAAAAGCTAAGTGGGAGAGGGATTGGAAACAATGCCATGGTCTCCATTGTTGTTCTCTTGGTGACTTTTATGAACTTTCGAAGTTCATATAGATAAGCCATTGGAGGAGAATTCTTGTAATTCCTCTTACGAGAAACATTGATTAAGTCTATCAAACAATGCCTAATTTGTCTTTCCAAAACTGATTTCAAGTCGACTCATTCTCACCCCGGAGAGTGGAATGGAGCCAAAGCCACTTGGTCATGTCGAGGACACAAATTAGAGACTTTCGTACCATTTGTATGAATGGATCGATTGTCTGCTCGGCTCCCTCATTCTATGAGAGATAGAGTCGTTCGCATGGTGAATCACTGGTAAGAAACTTCGAGTTTCACTTATGATTCTCCGCGTCTTGATTTACAAGATTAAATGAATCAAGTAATTGGGAGTCAATTATAAAAGTCTTTTGGTGTAGTAAACGTCCACACAACGTGGCTTGCTATATCGACGGATTTTGGATTAATTGATGTAGACAGTTATAGGGAGTTGTGAAGGATTGTGAGTTATCGTAAACGTCCACACAACGTGGCTTGCGGTAATGTTGCGGTTCCAAACGACTCACCTTAGTGCTGAGCAATGGTTTACACTTAGGTACGCTTTATAGTATCCTTCCCAACGAAGTTACGCTATAATTGATGTACGACCGAAGCAAATCTAATTGCTAAATCATTTGGATAGGTAAACGTCCACACAACATGGCTTGCCATATCTGATGGGATTTTAGATGTGATTAGTGGTTTAATGATATTATTTGAGGGAGATAATATCGGAGATTAAATCGATTGTTTGTTGTTATACGTGCTCATAGATTAGGAAATGGCTTTGAACCCACTTTCTGTGATACGTAAGGTTTTTTAAACTCACTGGTCCCTAAATGTAATGATTGGAATAGAGATCTAGACATTACCCAAACTGTTAAAGAGTGCATGGTTGTACTCAGTGAGCTTTGTCCTCCCGAGCCTATTGACATAGGTGGCTAGACAAGAAGCGATGAGGATACTCATAAAGGCCAGTCACTTCGAGGAAACGCTTAAAAAACTTTTTGAGATGATTGACCTTTTAGACGAGTTGAGACGGAAATCGCAAGCTCTTGTAGCCAATGCCAAAGGTTTCGAACCTAAAGGCATGTGACGCTACCGTCGTGGAGTAGCGCAAAATAATATTTATATAACCTAAACTATTCACTAGCACAAGTACTAGTAGCAAGTATAGGGTCGATCCCACGAGGAGGCGATTTAGCTTATAGTTTTCCCGGCTTTGAATGCTCAATTGGGTTGTCACGTTTAAAAAGGTTTTGTTTTGGAGAGCAGTTGGGCACTGCCGAACCGTGGTCACCGTGTTTACTTGACTGAAAATAACAAACAACTTAAACAGAAATAAAACTAGCATGCAACCTAATTACTAGACTGAGCAATTAACAGACTCGACTAACCAAATAAGAAGTAACAAATAAAGAATAAAGTATCCAGGCATTGACTCCCCTGACTCCCCCTTGACCTATGTGATGCCGATCATTGGTACGTATATCATTTTGCTAACAGTTTTGTCTTCCAGTTATAGATCCCAAATATTAACATCCCTATAATGTCACGCATATTAATACCCCGAACCCTCATTCGCTCTTATGTTTAAGTCCTATTAGATCTCTCTCAATAGGTCTCCTGACGTTGACCAATTCGACACTATGTGACCGCATGAGTCTAAGTTGATCAAGCCGCTTTCATCCTCCAAGCAAACCCGGAATGGCCAATAGCATGCCTGGACAGACCCAAGTCATACGACCACATCTCCAGCAACATGTTGTACTTCGCGGACGCCCAATCTCCCGGTCGCGTTGATCCACGTACTCCTGTGTTAGGCAAGTCGGGGTTCCCACTGGTCACTGTAGGATTGCCCAAGTCCCTAACATGCTTAAGTTACTACCCTGTTGAATCGGGAACAAAACTCAGCTAGTTGATGTCCTCACTAAGCCTCCCGGCACGATCATGTCTTAGGGTTGGTCAGGTTCTGTCTTTGCCCAGATACAAACAGATTAGCTACTTGACATAATTAAAACAGAAAATAAAACAAAGGCAATAAGACGAACGGAATTATGCATTAAAACTGGAAATTGTTCAAAGGGAAATAAACCAAGTACAAAGTTAAAAGCATAAAAACATAAGGGAAATTGTTTCTGGCCCGAAGGCTTAACAGAAAATAATCGCCGGCGCGGCTGGTTGCTCACGCGACCGCCTTCTTCTTCGCTGGACAGGTAGAGTTTCGATCCGACTTCTTCGCTGCTCATGTGTTGTGTTTTCTTCATCAGTCACTTCTTCTTAAATAGACGGGCTTCAGATGATGAGAGACGTGTGGGGGAAAATACCTCCAAGTGCGGACGAGAGTCCTACTTGGGTTGGAGTTTGAATCTGGCCGCCTTTGAAGACTCCGCAAATTCCAGGGCTCCTGGTACACCGACTGCCCAACGTTCCGTCTCCGTCAATGTTAGTGCTTGCCCATGTACTTCCTTCTCTGACTGATTGAGGTAGCGGACCATGTGCGGTACTTGGTCGAACTCAAGTCTTGCTCCACCTGCTGACGGCCTGGTTGCTTGATCAACTCTGCTGGACCCTTTTCGTCAGTCTGGCTTGCTCAACGAGTGCTCTTGACCATGGAAGGTGATTTCCTTGCCTCTTTCACACAGTGCGCTCCTCTTTCCACTCCTTTGCCTGCCCACCTGCAAAACTTGCCCAAGTACCCAAACGTGCCCTCCCAGACACAAACAAAGTAAAAACAAACAAAAGACTCGATATACTTGACTCTAAAAACCTAAAAATGAGCCAAACAATATGGCTCATCACACGCACACACTTTACTTCGCTTGTCCTCAAGCGTGTACGGTGACTTGCCTGCTCAAGCAGAAAACAAACAGGGGGTAGAGATAGAAAGAAAATAGAAGACTCAAGGACAGCATGCTTATCAAAATACAGAGAGTTGATCAAGTGAACAGATAGTCAAAATCATAGTCAATGGAATGCATAAAAAACGGTCAAGAGTTTGCAACAGGATTTTGGGATTCTCACTAAGTGTTTCTCTCTATGTAGTGGATGGGTAGTGTTTCGCTCAATGCTGTTTTAAAAGAAGTTCTGCTTTGGGCTTGACCAAGTTCTATCCTGTGACATTTTCAATTGAGTTGGGCAATATCATTAGGGCTTTCTAGGGTGACTGTATAGGCTAGCTTGGGCAATGCCCAGAATTGATCTTAGGTAGGACATGCATTTTACTTAGCAAATTTCCTCCTAATTTCTTCTCTTTCTTACGGGCCTTAGCACACCCTTTTATTTGTGGATCTATTTTTTTTCTTTTTCTTTGTTTTTCTCTCTTTTTTTTTTCTTTTTTTTTCTTTTTTTTTTTCTAGAGAAGACTTTGCCCTGACTTGCTCTTTTTATGAACTTGAGCATATATGCAGGTTGGGTCAGGGCAGTGGGAGTTTTCCCCCAGGTGATCAAGAAATTTTGGCTCGGCTCAAGGGGCTAACAAGGGTCTTCTTTTTATTTGTAGTACAGAAATAAAATGCCTAAATCATTTACTACTCAACTCAATTTTCAAATAATCACAATGGTCAGAACTTGGGCAAGCTTCAGCATCACAACATTTTAAACAGCTACTCTCAAGAAAGATATATTTCACACAGATGTAGGCTCAAATCCTCACAGCTTACCTAGTTGCAATTCCATCGTCCCTAATATTTTTCATGCATAGACTATTAATTTTGAAAACTGTTCAAGTTGATCAAGGTATTTATCAAGCATGCGACTCGATCAAACTATGGGGTTGCTCTTGCCATTCCCCCACTCACACACTTTGCCTCTGGCAAAGTGTGCAAACAGTAATAAGTTGGGCAAGCATCCCCCCTGACTCCGACTCCAACGATGTTGGCGCACCTTCCCACATACACACTTTGCCTTGGGCAAAGTGTGCAAATAAAGAGGTCGACCCCATCAGACATGAGCCGGGCAGACTCAAGACCAAATAAAAAATAAAAAAAATCCTAAACTACTAAAAACAAAGGGAGGGTACATTTAGGGTTTAGGTTCAGGTGGGTACCTGAATCCAACGTGGTCGAAGTAGGCAAGTAGGGCAGCGTGCATCTCTTCCTGCTTCTCTCCAATACGATCCTGCTTCTCTTCGAGGACATCCAATTGCTCAAGGATCTCCTCCTTCTACGACTCGACCTTCACACTTGGTCGACTCACAGGCTCGGTCTTCACTTTCGCCTTGGCTGCCAGTGCCAAGGCCTTCACTTCCTCTGGGTTTGTGAACACCCACTCCTCTCCATCAATTCTGATATCAGCCATCCTATTCAAACATGCGTGGTCAAACTTCTCCTCGGGCATCATCTCCATCAACTCGAAATCCAACTTCAATTCCATTCTCTGGGCATAGACTCCTGGAAAGTGGGCAAGGGACAACCTCTGTGCTGGCTTGCTCAAGATGTTCTTCAGTTGTGCGCACAGGAAAGCTCCAAAGTTGACCTTGATCTTCTTGGTCATGCACCATAGTAGATCAAGCTCGGTCAGGGAGACTGTGTTGCTGTTGTCCTTCTTCCCGTAAAAGTTGTAGGCCAAGATACGGTGACAGATGCGCAAGGCGTCGTCCTTTAACTGGAAATTTTTGGCCTCCTGAGATTTGAACACTTTCTCCTTGCTCAAGGCTCTCCAGATCTCATTACTTTCCTTCTGCGTGCGCTCGGGTGGTGTGGTCAATCTGTCCTGGTACTCCTTGGAGAACTTGTCCTTGAAACTGGCCGCTCCCATGGCCATGTTGATCTCGAAGATGCTTGCCTCATTATACGATCCCATCAACTTGAATGAAATGCCCAACGGCCCACCATCCTTGCTCGTTCTCACCTCTAACTCTTCATAGAACTCCTTGACCAACTTCTCAGAGACTTGCCCTGGCCAGGTCAAGAAGTCCTCCCATCCTATAGCTGCAAAATAACCCTTAACTTGATCAAGAATATTCAAATCCTTAAGGGTTTCGAAACATACCATCTTGGGCACGACAACTGCCCTTTTCTGGATATTTGAGGGTGGGGGTACTGATTGCTTGCCCTTGCCGCGGGTGACTCGGGTCGACGCCGGGGTCTTTTTCTCAGGTGTGTTGGCCGGAATCGACTCCGATTCTTCCTTAATCTCCGTCTCCTCTTCACCGTCTTTTTCATCCTCCTCGCCGCCGGCAGTGGACATGTCGTCGGGCTTCTCGTCGGACGACGACTCCATGGTGGCAACCGGCGTGTTCTCTCGGGGCTTCTTGAACTTACCTTTTTCCTCCGCCGTGAACTTCCGTTTCTTGATTACGTCTTCGCTCGGTTCGCCGCTCTGACTTGCCGGAGCTGATTCGTTGGACGGTTTTGGAGTTGTGTCGAGGTCGGACAATTTTGGGGCTTCGATTTCTGCTGTCAGTTGGTCTACCAAATCAGTGTTAAGGGGTGGTGGACTTGCTTCGCGCATCGGGCTCTGTTTGACCGGCGAAGGGGTGTTCTCCTTTTCCGGTGGTGGTGGTGTCTTTTCCTTCGCGGGTACAGAGGCGGCGGCGGCAACTTCTGATGCTTTTCCTCCGGCCATCTTTTTCGGTGGTTGCGATTGGGGACTGGTGAGATCGATTTTGGTACCGTGGGGGATTTTGTTGAGTTTTGTGTTTTTGGGACGGGTTGATACCATGATTTGCGGGAGTTAGGGTTATGGGGTAGTGGTGGTGATGGAAGAAGTTGAGGAGTTGTGCGGTTTTTGAAGTAGAGGGGTAGTGGTATAGATGAATTAGGATTTTTGAATTGGTTAGGGCTCTGCAAATTCAGAGTTGATAGGACTCTTTTGCGGATTCCCGATAATCCCGCAATCATCACAGCTGGCCTCTCCTACTTATTGCTCAATTACCGCAGTTGCCCACTCAATTTTCCTGTTTCCTGAAAACAAAGACAGACCAAAACCCTTTCCTGCCCAAGGCTACTCCTTGGCGTGGTGAATTTATTAATAAAATGAAATAATGGAAAAGCATAATATACATACCGAGTTCGCCTTCGGTATTTGCCTCTATTTATTGTCATGGGCCTGACTTATTTTTCTTGCTTCACTTGGTCAAGCGGCTGGCTCAGGGGGTATCATCCCCTTGAGATCCTCATTCCCATAGTAAGCCTTGACTCTCTGCCCATTCACTTTAAAGATCTGATCGTCACCTGGTTTAAATAGCTCTACCGAACCATTTGGGCAAACAGCATGGACTATGAATGGTCCTGCCCATTTGGTGGATAGCTTTTTAGCCTTGAACTTAAACTTGGTTTGGTAAACCAGAACTAGTTGACCAGGCTCGATCTTCTTTTTCTTGATGATTTTGTCGTGGGCTCTCTTTGTTCGCTCCTTGTAATTGACCGCGTTATCATACGCTTCAATTCTTATCTCCTCCAGCTCAGTTAGGTCAAGCTTACGTCCTTCGCTGGCTGCATCCCAGTCGAAATTGACCTTGTTAACTGCCCAATGTGCCTTGTGTTCAATTTCCACGGGCAAGTGGCATGACTTGCCAAACACCATACGGTAGGGAGAGATCCCTGAAGGTGTTTTGTAGGCGGTTCTGTAGGCCCAAAGTGCATCATCGAGCTTGTCACTCCAATCCTTACCTTCTGGCTTGACTGTCTTCCTCAAGATGGTTTTAATGATACGATTGGATAGCTCGGGTTGCCCATTGGCCTGGGGGTGATAAGCTGTGGAGATCCTGTGGTGCACTCCATACTTCCTGAGCAACCTTTCAATTATGTAATTGCAGAAGTGTGTGCCTTGGTCGCTGATCAATGCGCGAGGTACACCAAATCTGCTGAATATATCGCCCTTGAGGAAGGTGGCTACCACTCTTGAATCATTAGTTGCTGTAGCCTTGGCCTCGACCCATTTGGATACATAGTCAACTGCCAAGAGTATGTACTCCTTTCCTCTGGAGTTGGGCAGTGGTCCCATGAAGTCGATGCCCCACACGTCGAAGACTTCTACGGGCATGATGGGCATCATGGGCATCTCATCTCTCTTGGTCACGTTCCCCTCTCTCTGGCACTTGTCACAGCTCCTGCACCACTCAAAACAATCTCTCAAGAGAGTTGTCCAATAAAAACCACAGTCAAGTACCTTTCTTGCTGTACGTCGGTGGCCAAAGTGTCCTCCGCATGCTTGCTCATGGCAGTGCTTCAGAATGTCTGCTTGCTCAACTTCAGGAATGCAACGCCTTAGTACTTGGTCTTCTCCTCTCTTCCACATGTAGGGATCATCCCAAATGTACTTCTTGCTCTCCCGCTTGAGCTTGTTCTTGCCGTAGAGGGTCATGTCTTCTCTTATATCTCCTGTGACTATGTAGTTGGCCAAGTCTGCATACCATGGCTCTTCTGACTTGGTTGAAATCTGGTACAAGTACTCATCTGGAAAAGTCTCCGTGATGGGCATGCCTTCTTCTTGCTGGATTATCCTGCTCAAGTGGTCAGCCACTAAGTTTTGGTTGCCTGATTTGTCTCTGATTTCGATGTCGAACTCTTGTAGCAACAAGATCCATCTTATCAGTCGCGACTTGGTCTCCTTTTTGGCCATTAGATATTTCAGCGCGGCATGGTCAGTGTAGACTATGGTTTTGCTTCCGAGCAAGTAAGATCTGAACTTCTCGAATGCAAATACCACACCCAGTAGCTCTTTCTCTGTGGTCGCGTAGTTGCATTGGGCAGGGTTCAAAGTCTTGGATGCATAGTAGATTACATGTCGTTCCTTTCCCTTCATCTGCCCAAGTACAGCACCTACGGCGTACCCGCTCGCGTCGCACATCAGTTCAAATGGCATTCCCCATTCTGGTGGTTGGATGATGGGGGCAGTGACTGACCTCTCCTTGAGGTGGTTGAAGGCAGCTTGACAGTCATCATCAAAATTCCAGTCAACCTCATTTTGCAACAGTCTGGTCAGCGGTTGGGCAATCTTGGCAAAATCTCTTACGAACCTTCTGTAAAAACCAGCGTGCCCAAGGAAGCCTCTAACTTGCTTGACATTCCTTGGGAAAGGTAGTTTTGATATGGTCTCTATTTTGGCTCGGTCAACTTCAATTCCCTTGGCAGAGACTACATGCCCAAGGACTATCCCTTCCTCGACCATAAAGTGGCACTTCTCGTAGTTAAGTACCAAACTTTTCTCTACACATCTGCTGAGGGCCAACTCCAGGTTGTTCAAGCATGTCTCGAATGAGCTGCCATATACAGTAAAGTCATCCATGAAGACTTCTATTCCTTGCTCAAGTAGATCAGCGAAAATGCTCATCATGCATCTCTGGAAAGTCCCAGGTGATGGGATTCGATGTCCCGGGCTATCAAAATTGCGGAAACGATAACCCGACCGAAAACCCGTCGCCGGAGATCGCACGAACACCAACTCATCCGCAGGAGTCCGACCTTTGGAGACTACGCGCCCGAAGACACGCAGCCCGCCCCCAGCCGATTTTCTCCCACGAGTCGGATCTACGAACGCGAACCACACGCGAAGAACCGGGCTCGACAAGAGCGTCGCCGCGGGATGAACCCGCGGCTAAACCCTAGCCGAACCCCATCCGCGGGGTTCGCGATCGCCGTGCATGGCGATCGCCGGGGCTGTTCGGAACAGCCCCTTGGCGGTGAGTCCGGCGACTCACCGCCGCCATCCGACGGGAGGAGGGGCGCCTAGTCGAGGCACCAGCCCTCGACAGCCCCCGCGATCGAGCTAGGGCTCGATCGCTCCAGCCGCGGCATCCAGCCGCGGCTGCCCCCCCGTTGCGCACGCCGCCGTCGAAGGGGCGGCTGGGGTCCGCCACGGCACCAGCCCGTGGCACCCCAGCGATCGACCGAAGTCGATCGCGTGCCCCGGCGTCCAGCCGGGGCTCCCCTTTCGGCGCGCGGTACCGGCGGTCGAACCCTAGGGTTCGGCCGCCCCTCTCGATTCCGACGGGGATCGCGAGATCCCCGTATCCCGGTCTCGACGCTCTCCCGGATCGTCTTGTTCATGTATACATCACGATTAAACAATCACATAATCATAGAAGGGGTTTTCGATTATTACCTCGAATCGTTGTACGGAGAAACGAATTCGGTTGACGACCTTGCGATCTTCCTACGTATTCCTTGCACCTCGTCCGAACGTCGTGTGGGCGACGATCTATCGGATTCCTATGGATCTTCCTCACTCTCAGAACTTTATGATTGGCGTAACTTAGGTTAATGAAAAGTGAAGACCATGTAGTGCTTATATAGGCTACGTAGGGGATCATAAGGAGAATAAATATTGGGCTTCAATATTGAAAATTAAATTGGGTCCAACCCAAATCTATTAATTCTTATCAATATTAATTTTATTTATTTTCCACTATATAAATAAAATTGCACTCCCAATATTATTCCATATTATATCAAATAATATTTCTCCATCTTAGTATTATTTATTCCGTGTATTTAAGATTTAAATATCCATGAATAAATTTATTTATTGCTTAATAAATTATATTCATCTCTTGAATCCGAGACTAGTACCATTCAACCTTAATTATTGTGCGGAACGAATCCACTCATGAGGTTTACACAATAATTCCTTATGAACTCATCTCGGGGATATTATCAACCCTTCCGGGATACACTGCTCCTTCAAGAATTCACGGCATGCCATATATAAAATATAGTGACCCAACTTAACCGGTAATTAACCCAATAATTAAATCGGTTAATTCCTTTGGTAAATCAAAGTCACTTATATTAAATATACACACCCGCAATTGTTTCAGGGATTAAGAATAAAATACTCCGAGTCTCAAATCAATTATCGCCGAGCAATCCTAATTGATGAGTCTCGATCGATCCGCCCAATACACCAAGTGTACAAGTGTGATAAAATAATTAAGACAAATTATTTTCTCTCTCACACAACGACTATACCGATGGATTAGTTCGTGTCCATCTAGGTCGTGAGCAACTGTTCGATTAGATACGAGTAACCGATAGTATGATCTTCTGTGCGCCCATGCAGCACCATACTAACTACAACGTATAAAATCCAGAACCATGATTTGCATATAATTAAATGCAAATAATTGTTTATTAATTAAATAGATTAAATGCTATGATCGGGAGTTTACCGTTACTTAAATCTAGACATTAAGTACACAACTCCAACACCAGGGGCGTTGCATAGACCAAAGGGCATGCGTCTATATGCGAATGTACCGTATGGGCAAGTAAAAGTAGTCTTGTCCTGGTCTTCCG
The DNA here is from genome assembly GCA_954870475.1 of Euphrasia confusa. Lineage (NCBI taxonomy): Eukaryota > Viridiplantae > Streptophyta > Magnoliopsida > Lamiales > Orobanchaceae > Euphrasia > Euphrasia confusa. The sequence continues at coordinate 16,622,400 of OX940958.1, forward strand.
GGGCCACCCAGATTTGCATGTAGCCGGAGTATCCGTCAAGGAAGCAAAAATGTGTCTTCCCAGCTAGCCTCTCGAGCATCTCATCAATGAAAGGTAGTGGAAAGTGGTCTTTCTTTGTCACCTTGTTCAACTTCCTGTAGTCTATGCATACTCTCCATCCGGTTTGAAGTCGAGTAGCTATCTGCTCCTTTTTTTCGTTCTCAATCACTTGAATCCCTGATTTCTTAGGCACCACATGAACTGGACTTACCCATTTGCTATCTGAAACAGGGTAGATAATGCCCAAGTTAAGTAGCTTGAGTATCTCCTTGAGCACCACCTCCTTCATGGCAGGGTTCAGTTTTCTCTGTGGATCACGCACTGGACTGGACTCTTCCTCGAGCAATATGTGGTGTTGGCATATGGTGGGGCTGATTCCCTTGATGTCGGCTAGAGTCCATCCAATGGCTTGCTTATACTGGTCAAGGATGTATCTCAGCCTGCTCTCCTCTTCCTTCTTCAATTTTGAACTAATGATCACGGGCAACGTATCATTTTGCCCAAGAAACATATACTTGAGATGTGTAGGGAGTTTCTTCAGTTCCAATTCTGGTGGTTTTTCCAGGGATGGCACCATGATCGTGACTTCCTGGGGTGGCAGCTTGCTCATGCCCATAGGATGATTTTCCAGAGCTCCAAGTTGCTCAACTATCTGTTGGACTTCAAGTTGCTCATCTTCTGCATCTTCCATGGTCAATCCCCTTTGTATCACCAGATCTACTTTGTCAGAGACTCCATATCCCAGAGCTTGCTCCTCGATCAATTCATCAATCTGGTCAACATAGTGCACTTGCTCGGTATCTTCTGGGTGCTTCATTGACTTGAACAAGTCGAATGTGACCGTTTCTCCTTCAAACTTGCAGGTTAGCTTTCCAGTCTCGCAGTCAATGTGTGTCCTCGCTGTCTTCAAGAATGGTCTGCCCAAGATCATTACTGGCTGCTTGCTTGATCTCCCCATGTCCAGGACATAGAAATCGGCAGGGAAGATGAGCTCCTCCACCTTGACCAATACATCTTCCAGGATTCCCTCGGGGTACACGTTTGATCTGTCTGCCAACTGGATCACTACCCTTGTTGGTTTCATCGGCCCTATACCCAAGTCTTCGTACATTGACTTAGGCATAACATTAATTGATGCTCCCAAGTCGAGCATGGCTTTTTCGATGTTCATGTTGCCTATTATGCAGGGAATATAGAACATTCCAGGGTCTGCACATTTCCTTGGTACATTCCTCTGGAGCACAGCTGAAACATTTTCTCCTACTTCGAATTTGGCATCATCTTGGTATTTCACCTTTTTGGTGCACAGCTCCTTGAGGAATTTGGCGCACCTGGGCATGGACTTCAGAATGGTCAACAAGGGCATGTTGATTTCCACCTTTTTAAACATTTGGAATATCTCATTAGTGTCCTCTTTTTCCTTCTTCTTGTTCAATCTGCCTGGGAAAGGAGGGTAGATTTTTGGTGGTGTCACTGCTTGAGCAGGGACTGATGTTTCCTTCTGTTTGGGTGGTATCAGCTCAAGTTCTTCTTCTGATTCTTCTTCCTCATTGACTTCTTCAACAGTCCCTTCCTCTCGAGATGGTGGAGTGGGCTTTTTGGGCGCTTCAGCCAGGACCTTTCCATTCTTGAGATGGATAGCATTCAATTGGGCGTTGTTTAGCTCAATTTGGGGAGGTAGACCGCTGGTCTTCTTTTTCATCTCAGTCATTGCCTGGGTCAAGTGCGCCAGTTGGGCATTGATGTTCTGGAATTGCCCGCGCGACTCAAGCATTTGAGCGTTTATATTCTGCAGTTGACCTCGAGTCTCAACTTTGTACTTCTCGTTGTCCTGCTTGTACCGGTCATTCTCCTGCTGGGCTTTGATATTCTCATTGACCAAGGTCTGCATCATATCTGCCAAAGTCGGGCCATTGCTCTGGTTCTGCTGGTTGCCCTGATTTTGGTAATTGTTTCTCTGATGATTGTTCTGGCCGTGGTATTGCTGGCCTTGATTTCCTTGGTTCCCTCCGCCCTGGTAGTTGTTGTTTCCGTACCGGTTGTTGTCATGATTTTTCCAGTTGTTCGAGTTGTACGTGTTTCCATTGGGCCTTTGTCCGTTCCCATTATTCTGCATTATCACCTTGACCTCTTCGTCAAAAAGCTCAGGGCACTCGTCGGTGGCATGATTACTTTCCTTGCAGATTTGGCACGCCTTGACTCCTCTCTTTAGCCCTGGGTTTTGGTTGAGTACCAGTTGCTCAACTATGTTGCACAGCTTGTCCAATTTGACTTCAGTTGCAGATGGTACGGGCAAGTTGTTCCTGGGTAGGTCACTGCCATCCTCCCTTGTTTCTTCGGCCATTTCCTTGAAGATTTTGAATGCTTCGTCGGCCCTCTTGTTTAGAATGGATCCTCCACAAGCTGCATTAATCCATGTTCTCTCCGTTTCTCTTAGTCCAGAGATGAAGTACTGGACCAAGTCATGGTCAAGGATCTGATGCTGTGGGCACTTGGCCAACATCTGCTTGAACCTGACCCAGTAGTCATGGAAATTCTCTCCTCCCCCCATCTTGATGCTGTTGATCTTCTTCCTCATCTGCTGGATGCGTGCAGCTGGGAAGTACTTCTCAAGGAACTTCTGCTGAAGCTGACTCCAGGTGGTCACTTCTCCAGCAGGTAGAGTGTAAAGCCATTCTCGGGCACCTTCGGCTAGTGAGAAAGGGAAGGCTAGGAGCCTGATGTATTCCCCTAGCCCTTCACTTGCTCGGATGGTGCCACATGCCAATTCAAAATCTTGGAGGTGTCTCTGGGGATCCTCCAGGGGCATGTCACTGAACCTGGGCAAGATCTGGATGAAGCCGTGCTTCATCTCCCAAGAATTGTTTTCAACCGTGGGCAAGGTGATGCCCAGTGGTTTCAGATTCAAGTTCTCTGGGAACATCGTGTCCCTCAACGTCTTGGCTCTCTCTTCTCCCATCCTTGATCGCGTAGGTGACCTGGATGCGTTCGGTGAATCTTCTCTCGCTGTGTCCGAGATCGACTCTCCTGTCTCAGTTATGGTCAACTGAGTTGCTTGAGCGGCACGTGCTAATGCTTGCTTTTGTCTTGCTGCTTTTCGATTCTTCCTTGCTGTTCGCTCGATTTCAGGATCAAATAGTAGCCCTGTATCCTTGCTTCCCGATGAGTCAGAATCCTGCATACAAAAATAGGTCAAGCGTTAGCACGGAAAACTATTGGCTTGGAATATTGCCTCCCCGGCAACGGCGCCAATTTTGACGCTACCGTCGTGGAGTAGCGCAAAATAATATTTATAAAACCTAAACTATTCACTAGCACAAGTACTAGTAGCAAGTATAGGGTCGATCCCACGAGGAGGCGATTTAGCTTATAGTTTTCCCGGCTTTGAATGCTCAATTGGGTTGTCACGTTTAAAAAGGTTTTGTTTTGGAGAGCAGTTGGGCACTGCCGAACCGTGGTCACCGTGTTTACTTGACTGAAAATAACAAACAACTTAAACAGAAATAAAACTAGCATGCAACCTAATTACTAGACTGAACAATTAACAGACTCGACTAACCAAATAAGAAGTAACAAATAAAGAATAAAGTATCCAGGCATTGACTCCCCTGACTCCCCCCTTGACCTATGTGATGCCGATCATTGGTACGTATATCATTTTGCTAACAGTTTTGTCTTCCAGTTATAGATCCCAAATATTAACATCCCTATAATGTCACGCATATTAATACCCCGAACCCTCATTCGCTCTTATGTTTAAGTCCTATTAGATCTCTCTCAATAGGTCTCCTGACGTTGACCCATTCGACACTATGTGACCGCATGAGTCTAAGTTGATCAAGCCGCTTTCATCCTCCAAGCAAACCCGGAATGGCCAATAGCATGCCTGGACAGACCCAAGTCATACGACCACATCTCCAGCAACATGTTGTACTTCGCGGACGCCCAGTCTCCCGGTCGCGTTGATCCACGTACTCCTGTGTTAGGCAAGTCGGGGTTCCCACTGGTCACTGTAGGATTGCCCAAGTCCCTAACATGCTTAAGTTACTACCCTGTTGAATCGGGAACAAAACTCAGCTAGTTGCTGTCCTCACTAAGCCTCCCGGCACGATCATGTCTTAGGGTTGGTCAGGTTCTGTCTTTGCCCAGATACAAACAGATTAGCTACTTGACATAATTAAAACAGAAAATAAAACAAAGGCAATAAGACGAACGGAATTATGCATTAAAACTGGAAATTGTTCAAAGGGAAATAAACCAAGTACGAAGTTAAAAGCATAAAAACATAAGGGAAATTGTTTTTGGCCCGAAGGCTTAACAGAAAATAATCGCCGGCGCGGCAGGTTGCTCACGCGGCCGCCTTCTTCTTCGCTGGACAGGTAGGGTTTCGATCCGACTTCTTCGCTGCTCATGTGTTGTGTTTTCTTCATCAGTCACTTCTTCTTAAATAGACGGGCTTCAGATGATGAGAGACGTGTGGGGGAAAATACCTCCAAGTGCGGACGAGAGTCCTACTTGGGTTGGAGTTTGAATCTGGCCGCCTTTGAAGACTCCGCAAATTCCAGGACTCCTGGTACACCGACTGCCCAACGTTCCGTCTCCGTCAATGTTAGTGCTTGCCCATGTACTTCCTTCTCTGACTGATTGAGGTAGCGGACCATATGCGGTACTTGGTCGAACTCAAGTCTTGCTCCACCTGCTGACGGCCTGGTTGCTTGATCAACTCTGTTGGACCCTTTTCGTCAGTCTGGCTTGCTCAACGAGTGCTCTTGACCATGGAAGGTGATTTCCTTGCCTCTTTCACACAGTGCGCTCCTCTTTCCACTCCTTTGCCTGCCCACCTGCAAAACTTGCCCAAGTACCCAAACGAGCCCTCCCAGACACAAACAAAGTAAAAACAAACAAAAGACTCGATATACTTGACTCTAAAAACCTAAAAATGAGCCAAAAAATATGGCTCATCAGCATGAATCGGGGGAAAGGACAAGAAAGCAAAGAAACCCAGTGGTTCGTTTTGGACCACGAGATGGGACGAGAAAGCCAATAGGCAAGTGTTCTCGATGCAAACAGTCTGGGTACTGGAAGTCTGATTATCCTCTCAAAGAAAGTACGAAATTTTCTTTAGTCGTAAAACATAGTCAGTGGTATTATCTACCGGAATCTGGTGTGTAGATATGGAACCACTGACGGTATGTGCATTCTAAATGCAAAGGTTCCAGGAAACCCGACGACTTAGAAAAGAAAAGATCGTAGTCTATGTGGGCAGTGCTGTGGAGGAGGCAGCTGTTGCAATGGAGGACATTTTATAGGATTTCATTTTGAGTTATTGCTTTTATGTACCTTTCATATTAGAAAGAACTTTGTTCTGGATTTCTAATGAATGGATATTTTATTTCTTTTAATTATTTGATGATTATAAGAAGAAATAATGATATTATCTATTTTGGTACATTGGCTAGCAATATATAAATGATGAATCCTAAGTCCACCACGATGCAACGAACCGTAGTATAAAACTCGTTTTACTAATAAGAGATTTCTTTATCAATTATACTTGTGGATTCTTACGCTGAATCATGTTTATTCAAATAAGAAGTTCAAAGGTCGAAAATTGATATTTGATCAATTAAGTTGAAGGAGTGGACCTTCCGACCTAAGATTCTAATTTGGAAGATAATATGACTAAGCAATCCTTTATGGATATAAGATGTAAGATCCGGACAAGTATAAGAATTGATTGACTCTGATGTATGCAGACCTATGTCTACTCAGACAATAAGGTACGAGTACTTCATTTAATGATTACTCGAGAAATGGATTAGAATACCTGATGTGCCACAAAAGCAAGTGTTTTGACAAGTCAATGGACACTAAGCAATTGTGGAGAACCATCAAGGTATATCCATTTGTAGCCTGCGATTTGATCGCGGAGGCAAGTATCTGTCTGAGGAATGCATGGCATACTAATCAGAGATTGGGATTTGATCCCAAATGACTACACCATACACTGTTGTGTAGAAATGGTGTGTCGTAAACAAGAAATGGAACTCTTATAGAAATAGTAAAAGCATGAGTTATACGGAACTACCTGTGTTCTATGGATATGTCTGGAAACAACGGCGCATTCAAATGCGGTTGTAGAATATCCTAGAAGAACAAAAGATGTGTGTTCAATAGTACTATGAACCAGAAGGACGTTATAAGTTCTAACGCTCGGTTCTTAGAGAAAGACTATATGATGAACCACAAGCCCAAAGTGACGTGATACTTTGAAATGAGAGAGAACGAAGAAGACTGGAAGCCAGCAGAACTGAGTAGCGGTACACCACTAACTGCACCTACTGTTATTACTGTTAATACACCGGAATGCCATTGTAGTGGGAGGTTGTGGGTCAACCAGAGATATTCATAAGACTAGGAGAGTCTTCGGACTCTGGACCTAGTATACATGAAATCGATCCCTAGATCTACATGAAGGCAGTACTAGATCTAAATGTGCTTTCTTGGAGAGCAATAAGGATTATTGCTAAGAGGCAAGATCATTTAGAGTACAAGCTTAGTTGATCCATTTATGGATTGAAACAAAGCATTGAGTTCGTGGTACTTGCAAATTGATGAGATAGTCCATTTTATGGATTCATCAAAAGCATAGACGAATCGTGTGTATTGGAAACGTGATGGAAAACAAGGTGGTGTTTCTCGGGTTTTATGTAGAGAACATTCTTATCATTGGTAACAATGTAAAGATGTTGTCAAGACATAAAATGAGGTTGTCTAGATAAATCAATATGAAAGATATAGGAAGAAGTTGGACATGTTCTTGAGATCTTGGATCTCTGGGAAAGAACATTGCACTTCTGCTGGACATCTTACACATATATGATTATGGTTCGTTTTAACATGCAAGATTCCGAGAAAGGTTCGTTACCTTTCAGAGACGGAATGCATCTATCTAAGGATATGTGTTTTAAAACACAAAAGGAGATAGAAGCAATGAAAGCGGTTTCCTACACTTCGAGTGTGGAAAGCTTGATAAATGCAATGTTGAAAACAAGAACCTGATATCGGCTATGCGGTGAGCATAGTGGGAGGATGTCAAGGTAATCCTGGGAAGGAATTCGACTGCTGTAAAAGTACTTTCGAAGTACTGTTCTAGACTACAAAGCAGACGAGTTTTTCCTTTGGATTACATTCTCTTAGATTTCTAATCGATTGAGGACCGGTGTAAGTCGATATCAGGCTATGTGTTTCACTATTGAAGGAGAAGGAGTTTTAACATGGAAGAGTGATAAGCACGATGCTTTTCGGACTCTGCCATGGGTAACCAAATAGCGGCTTCAGAGGCAGCGGAAGTTTTGGTATAACTCCGGGATAATCTCTGGGACTTAGATGTGATTCTTAATTTGCCAAAGGCTATGTAAATAGCGGTGCGATGGCAAATGGTAAGAAATCACAAGTCCATAAGTGTAAGATAACACATAGTGCAAGTACCACCTGATACGAGTCATCGTCGAGGGAGACGACGCTGTAGTCACCAAGATAACTTCAGACCGGCAACCTAGATTGCTCATTCACATAGTACTTCTTGGAAGTACATATTAAGCACGTGAAGAGTATGGGAGTCGGGAGTTTGGAGGAAATGACTAGACCTTACTACAAGTGGGAGATTGTTGGAGTTGTGTACTTAGTGTCTAGATTTAAGTAACGGAAACTCACGATCCATTGCCACTAATCTATTTAATTAAATAAACAATTATTTGCGTTTAATTATTTATAATTAAATATATGCAAATTATAGTCCTGGATTTTATACGTTGTAGTTAGTATGGTGTGTATGGCCCACACAGAAGATCATATTATCGGTTACTCGTATTTAATCGAACAGTTTCTCACGACCTAGATGGACACGGACCAATCCATCGGTATAGTCGTTGTGTGAGAGAGAAAATGATCTGTCTTGATTATTTTATCACACTTGTACACTTGGTGTATTGAGCGGATCTGCTTGAGATTTATCGATTAGGATTTCCGGCGATAATCGATTTAAATCTCTGAGTATTTTATTCTTAATCCCCGATACTATTGCGGGTGTGTATATTTAATATAAGTGACTTTGATTTACCAAAGGAATTAACCGATTTAATTATTGGGTTAATTACCGGTTAAGTTGGGTCACTATATTTTATATATGGCATGTCGTGAATACTTGACGGGAAAGTGTATCCCGTAAGGGTTGATAATATCCCCGAGATGAGTTATTTGATATAATATGGTTTAATATTGGGAGTGCAATTAATTTTATATAGTGGAAAATAGAATTAATTAATAATAGTAAGGATTAATAGATTTGGGCTTGGGCTCAATTTAATCACTATTATTGGAAGCCCAATATTCCACCTCCTTAAGATCCCCTACGTAGCCTATAAAAGCACTACATGGTCTTCACAATAAGACAAGATAATCATGCTTGATTAGTCTAGAGAGTTCGTGAAGGAGATCCATGGAGTTCGGTAGATCGTCGCCCACACGACGTCCGAGCTAGTGCAAGGAATACGTCGGAAGATCTCAAGGTCGTCAAATTGAGTTTTTCGTTTTTCCGAACAACGAGAACGAGGTAAATCGTAAAACCCTCTTTATGATTTTATCGTTTAAATTATCGTAAAAATATCATGAACCAAGATCCGAGGGATGAACCCGGGGATGGGGATCGACCTTGCGGTGGTGATCGAAGATCACTGGACCGCGGGAGGTCGGGAGATCCCCGCCTGGATCACACGAAAACCCCTCGGCTGGACGCCGAGGGTGGCGATCGGCCCTATGGCACGATCGCCGATCGCGTAGAGGAGGAGCCCCGGCTGGACGCCGGGGCGTGCGATCGACCACGGTGGTCGATCGCTGGGGCGCCGCGGGCTGGTGCCGCGGCTGTCCGCTGGGCGGACGCCCCTCCTCCACGGCGGTGGCGGTGAGTCGCCGGACTCATCGCCGGGGGCTGCTAAGAGCAGCCCGCGGGGATGCGTGTGCATCCCCGGCGATCGTATTCGATCGCGAGCCCCTCGCGGGGCTCGGCTGGACATGCCGCGGGTTTATCCCGCGGCGGTGGTTGTTCGGTCGGGCCCGGTTCACGTGGTGGTTCGTGGTTGTTTTCCGGCGAAAGGTTTTTCGATTGGATTGTCGGTTCCGCAATTTTGACAATCCGGATATTCGAAGGATTTCGGTCGGAATTAATTAGATAATTAATTTTAATTAATTTATTAATTCCGGGATATCGATTTCCAACAGAGTCCATTGCCAGAGAATCGTATTCTCCTTTAGATAGTCAATAAGCTTGGTGCTTAAATATTTATTACCACGATCATATCGTAATTAAATACAGCAACCAAGTTGGTTTCCTACTTTGATGTCTAAAATTATTGATCATTTCAAAATTAGAGACGTGTACTTCATAAGTACATTAGGTAGTTGAAAACCACCCCCAGCACTAACACATTAGTGGATCACACATCTCCGTTTGGATCAAATCCAATAGACCTTCAACACACTCAACTAGCGTGCTAAAGTTGTGCGGGGTTTTGACTTATATCTATTGCTGATATTTGGGTTTAGTTCATTCTTGTTTATTTGTTTAATCGTCTTTAGCAAATCATATTTGCTTCCCTTTGCATAAAGGAAATCGGATTTCCAAAAAAAAAATTAAAACCTTTATCGTCTATATCAAATATAGAAGTAAGATCTAATAATAGAACATTTCTATTAATAGTATGTTTCTAAAATTAGACGAAACAAATAATCAATTGTTAAAAACAATAGAATAACTATAACCCAATACGAACCTTTGTCAGAACGTTTCTGCCCAAGGTATTTTAGCAGTTATGGCCCTACGGCCTTTATTCACACAACGATGGCAAGCGTCATCAACTCATTTGTTGACCTTGTTCTTAGTCGCCCTTCTAGTATCACCTTTATCCATCTTTATGTTTAGACCGGAAACCATTTCCGTCATTTTCTTCAAGAAGAACACTTCTTTCATGAAGAAGCAATAATGAGAACAAATTTCTCGTATTGATGGTTGACTCTTTGATCAACATCTTGAACAACTTATCCATTGAAGGGTCGAGCTTTGTTCATGTTGTAGTTCATAATGAACGATTCATAAGAACTAGAAATCCACTTCTCATAAGTGACATTCCTCAGCAGTCAATGGTTGACCCTAAAGATTACTTTTCCTCACCATGACAATGAACTACGTTAATCGTACCCTTCAAAGTCAACCATGTGTCAAGACCGACCTACCGATGTGAGAAGTGAAAGTTGGACTCCAGTAAACATGTGTAAGCCCATAGTTAATCTATCCGACCACACATATTTAAAAGAATTGTAGCTAACACCTCTCCATCTTATATTTATTTTATTTTATTGAAAATCATATTTTCAATATTACATGCATTAATTGATTTAATTCAAATCTAATTAGAATAAATAATCCACCATTTAATTTAATTATCAAATAATTAAATATTTAATTCATGCATCCCATACTACATATATTAAATCTATCGCAATTAAATTTATCAAATAAATTAATTACTTCTAGCAATTGTATTATCATATAAATTAATTACTTGTAGCGCAAATATATTAATCATATTAATATATTACACTAAACAATTAATTTATGTATATTAATCATATTAATATATTACACTAAACAATTAATTACATAAAGTGCACACATAATTAATTTGCGTCAAATTGACAATTAACATAGTATTATTTAATTCTAATCAATGCAATTAAATTAATAAAATTAATTAATTACACATATATAGTTAATTATGTAAACTTGTGCACATAATCAATTTGCGTCAAATTGACAATTAAGATAATCATATTATTTAATTTGAATCAATTTGAATTTAATTGACATTTAAATTAATCACAATTAATTTTTCTTTATCAATTAAAAATCTCATAACGCAAACATTAACAGTACATAGCGCAAACATTTAAAGCAAAGAATTAAATCTAAATTTAATCGTAAGTACCTCAGGGATTCATCGGACGAAACGAGGTTCGTCGGAAGTCGCGCGGATGCGACGCGGGGACAGCACGGGTCGTGTGCGGGGAGAGCCGGGCGAGTGGCGGGGCTCTCGCCTAGACTCGTGTGTCACGGCTGGAGCGCACGGGCGCGGCTCGGGCTGTGCTCGGGCGTTCCTTCGGCGTCTCTCGTCTAATCAGGTTTCACCTCATATAGGTAATCCAACTTACGTATTGCACTAGAAATACGTAAGGGAGAATACGACGGGAAAGAAGAGCCGGAAAAACGGTGCCGAAATCGGATTCCGGCGAGGGGAGGCGGCTGCCGGCGGCGGCAGGAGGCGGCTGCCGGCGGCGGCAGGCGGCGGCTCCGGTTTTTTTGCGGTCCTCCGAGGGAGGCGACCGAGGGGGCGGACGAGAGGGAGAGAGGAGAGGAGAGAAAGTGAGGCTAGGGTTTTGAGCTCTTCACTTGGTGTGTTTATTCTCATGCCTATGGAGCTCCTTTTATAGCTGAAGAAAGGAGCTTGTTGGGCTCAAACCCTAATGGATCGGATCCATTAACCCTAGCCGGCCCAATACATTAGCCGTCATTACGTTTCTCCAAAATTGACAATCAATTTCATCTCCGAAAAATATAACGATTATATTTTCTTTCTCGTTTTAATTTTCTCATCAATATGAGATAAAAATAAAAATTTCCAATTTCACAAAATCGGAAAGCCCATTTCAGGGGTACTGCTAAATCGGGAAATTTCCCAAAATAGAAAGTGTACACCATCGTGTCCGTTTTCTTTAGCTTAGTATTATTTCCAACTCATAATCACAATTATGAATCTCGGACTCAATCATATTGACCTCCGAGTATATGTACTTAATTAACAGTTAATTAATACATGATCGTATTCAAGGATCGGTTTACACGAGAATGTGACCCTCAATGGTTCAGGTGTATAAGTAGCCGTGGGCTCACAACATATTGTGATTCGAACAACATATTGTTCTTATTTCAACTACTCCCAAGAGTTTTAGATTAATAATCATATTATTTAATCTCCGAACAAGTCGGTGCCCAACGAATCAGTGACGAGCGTCTAGCAGCCACGCTTCACTAATTCCCTAGATACAAATGAAGTGCCTGCAAGAACCTTGTAATATAGTTAGCGTACAGTACGATCCCTCCGATACATATGTCCCGATCAAACTAGAGATATTGGTTAATCGAGATCTCTTGTTGAGTTTGATAACTGTGCGTACGTTCTAGGTTTCGTAAAATCCAGTCGTGATTGATTCAGAGAAACACATTTCTCTAATCACCTCACTATTCAACTCTGGCCAGAGATTCCGGGACTGCGAACCATCAGAACACACAGGACATCCATGATCTATATCAAGCGATCAGATCCCCTACTACCATGCACAGACTTCACATCAGATTTTGAACTGCACGAACATTGTCTCCTTTTTCGACTTACTCCCTTTCCAGGGAATCAGAGACATGTCACGATACAGCTAGTCCTCTGATGAAGTCACGGTGATGTCTGGGTCTTAAGGATTAATTGTGTACAACTATATTATGGAATTCTCTACTCGATCAGTGATAACCACTTAGAGATTCCAGGGAGAGGGGGTTCAGTGAACTCATCAACAGTGAGCACCCACTCAAGTATGTCGATGTCTCAACACCGAGGCTCGAGATTAGCCCACATACACTAAGTGCTAGTCTCAATGGGGAAAGGCCGGGTATCCTTGTTATTGGCGTAACCCATCGACTAGGAACTGAGTTTGACCAGTTACGTTGCGTTAACAGAATAATCTCTCGGTTTCCACAAAACCGAATTCATACAACATGTGTAACCGTACAGGACTATATCTATGATTCAACATTGGGAGCAGATATAGTATATGCCATTAATATAGGTTTCATTAATTAACGAAATAAACCGTTATATAACAGAATACGGTTAACCGCTCGGCCAACCGTTGGCTCGCCGGTCACCTATTCCAACAGTACATTAGCTAGCAATATATAAATGATAAAGCCTGAGTCCACCACGATGCAACGAACCTTAGTACATAACTCGTTTTACTAATAAGAGATTTCTTTATTAAATCATTTATACTTGTGGATTCTTATGCTAAGTCATATTCAAATAAGAAGTTCAAAGGTCGAAAATTGATAGTTTGATCAATTAAGTTGAAGGAATGGACCTTCCGACCTATGAATCTAATTTGGAAGATAACATGACTAAGCAATCCTTTCTGGATATAAGATATAAGATCCGGACAAGTATTGGAATTGATTAACTCTGATGTATGCAGACCTGTATCTACTCAGACAATAAGGTACGAGTACTTCATTTTATGATTACTCGAAAAATGGATTAGAATACCTGATGTGCCACAAAAGCAAGTGTTTTGACAAGTCAATGGACACAAAGCTATTGTGGAGAACCATCAAGGTATATCCATTTGTAGCCTGCGATTTGATCGCGGAGGCAAGTACCTGTCTGAAGAATGCATGGCATACTGATCAGATATTGGGATTTGATTCCAAATAACTACACAATACACTGTTGTGTAGAAATGGTGTGTCGATGATAAGAAATGGAACTCTTATAGAGATAGTAAAAGATGAGTTATACGGAACTACCTATGTTCTATGGATATGTCTGGAAACAACGGCGCATTCAAATGCAGTTGTAGAATATCCTAGAAGAACAAAAGATGTGTGTTCAATAGTACTATGAACCAGAAGGACGTTATAAGTTCTAAACGCCCAGTTCTTAGAGAAAGACTATATAATGAACCACAAGCCCAAAGTGACGTGATACTTTGAAATGAGAGAGAACGATAAGGACTGAGAATCAGCCGAACCGAGTAGCAGTACACCACTAACTGCACCTACTGTTATTACTGTTTATACACCGAAATGCCGTTGTAGTGGGAGGTTGCGGGTCAACCAAAGATATTCATAAGACTAGGAGAGTTTTCGAACTCTGGACCTAGTATACATTAAATCGATCCCTGGATCTACATGAATTCAGTACTATATCTAAATGTGCCTTCTTGGAAAGCAATATGGATTATTGCTAAGAGGCAAGATCATTTAGAGTACAAACTTAGTTGATCCATTTATGGATTGGAACAAAGCATTGAGTTCGTGGTACTTGCAAATTGATGAGATAGTCCATTTTATGGATTCATCAAAGCATAGACGAATCGTGTGTATTGGAAACGTGATGGAACTTGTGTGGTGTTTCTCGGGTTTTATGTAGAGAACATTCTTATCATTGGTAACAATGTAAAGATGTTATCAGACATAAAATGATGGTTGTCTAGATGAATCAATATGAAAGATAAAGGAAGAAGTTGGACATGTTCTTGAGATCTTGGATCTCTAGGAAAGAACATTGTACTTCTCCTGGACATCTTACATATATATGATTATGGTTCGTTTTAACATGCAAGATTCCGAGAAAGGTTCGTTACCTTTCAGATACGGAATGCATCTATCTAAGGAAATGTGTTTTGGAACACAAAAGGAGATAGAAGCAATGAAAGCAATTTCTTACACTTTGAGTGTAGAAAGCTTAATAAATGCAATGTTGAAAACAAGAACCTGATATCGGCTATGCGGTTAGCATAGTGGGAGGATATCAAGGTAAACCTGGAAAGGAATACTCAACTGCTGTAATGAACATTTTAAGTACTTTCGAAGTACTAGAAACTATGTTCTGGATTACGGAGCAGACGAGCATTTCCTTTGGATTACATTCTCTTAGCTTTCTAATCGAATGAGGACCGGTGTAAGTCGATATCAGGCTATGTGTTTCACTATTGAAGGAGAAGGAGTTTTAACATGGAAGAGTGATAAGCACGATGCTTTTCGGACTCTGCCATGGGAAACCAAATAGCGGCCTCAGAGGCAGCGGAAGTTTTGGTATAGCTCCGGGATAATCTCTGGGACTTACTTAGATGTGATTCTTAATTTGTCAAAGGCTATGTAAATAGCGGTGCGATGGCAAATGGTAAGAAATCACAAGTCCATAAGTGTAAGATAACACATAGAGCAAGTACCACCTGATACGAATCATCGTCAAGGAAGACGACGTTGTAGTCACCAAGATAACTTCGGAACGACAATCTAGATTGCTCTTTGACAAGGCACTTCTTGGAAGTGCATATTAAGCACGTGAAGAGTATGGGAGTCGGGAGTTTGGAGGAAATGACTAGACCTTAGTATAAGTGGGAGATTGTTGGAGTTGTATACTTAATGTCTAGATTTAAGTGATATTAACTCCCGATCCATTGCCATTAATCTATTTAATTAAATAAACAATTATTTGCGTTTAATTATTTATAATTAAATATATGCAAATTATAGTCCTGGATTATATACGTTGTAGTTAGTATGGTGTGCGGGCCCACACGGAAGATCATACTATCGGTTACTCGTATTTAATCAAACAGTTGCTCACGACCTAGATGGACACGGACCAATCCATCGGTATAGTCGTTGTGTGAGAGAGAAAATAATTTGTCTTGATTATTTTATCACACTTGTACACTTGGTGTATTGGGCGGATCGCTTGAGATTTATCGATTAGGATTGCCTTAGATAATCGATTTAAATCTTAGTGTATTTTATTCTTAATCCCCGATATTATTGCGGGTGTGTATATTTAATATTAGTGACTTTGATTTTCCAAAGGAATTGACCGGTTTGAATATTGGGTCAATTACCGGTAAAGTTGGGTCACGGTATTTTATATATGTCATGCCGTGAATTCTTGACGGGAAAGTGTATCCCGTAAGGGTTGATAATATCCCCGAGATGAGTTCATAAGGAATTATTATGTAAACCCTGCAGGTGGATTTGTTCCGCATAATAATTAAGGTTGAATGGTACTATTCTCGGATATAAGAGATGAATAAATTAATTAGCAATAAATTAATTTTATTCATGGATATTTATATCTTAAATACACGGAATAAATAATACTACCGGAGAAATATTATTTGATATAATATGGTTTAATATTGGGAGTGCAATTAATTTATATAGTGGAAAATAAATTAATTAATATTAATGAGATTAATAGATTTGGGCTTGGGCTCAATTTAATCATTAATATTGAAAGCCCAATATTCCACTTCCTTAAGATCCCCTACGTAGCCTATAAAAGCACTAGATGGTCTTCTCTATTCTCATAACTTGAAGAACACAATTCTAGAGAGAGAAAGTAGAGAGGGAGATCCATGGAGTTCGGAAGATCGTCGCCCACACGACGTTCGAGCTAGTGCAAGGAATACGTGGGAAGATCTCAAGGTCTTCAAATTGAGTTCTTCGTTTTTCCGAACAACGAGAACGAGGTAAATCGTAAAACCCTCTTTATGATTTTATCGTTTAATTATCGTAAAAATATCATGAACCAAGATCCGAGGGACGAACCTCGTGGACGAGGATCGACCTCGCGGTGGTGATCGAGGATCACCGGACCGCGGAGGCCGAGAGATCCCCGGCGGGGATCGCATGCACAAAACCCCTCGACTGGACGCCGAGGGTGGCGGTCGAACCCTAGGGTTTCGACCGCCGGCGCGTACAAGGGACCCCGGCTGAAGCCGGGGCTTGCGATCGACCATGGTGGTCGATCGCTGGGGGCAGCCGCGGACTGGTGCCGCGGCAGTCGCCCCCTACTCCCGGCGATGGCGGTGAGTCGCCGGACTCACCGCCGGGGGCTGCTACGAGCAGCCCCGCGGATGCGCGAAGCATCCCAGCGATCGCAAAACGCGATCGCGAGCCCCCTCGCGGGGCTCGACTAGGGTTTCGGGGGCTGCTACGAGCAGCCCCCTCGCGAGCCCATCCTCCATTGGAACTCATCCTGCAAAAACACAATTAAGTTAAATAAATAAACACATAATATTGTAAATATAATAAAGCAAAAAAAAAAAAAATCAGCACTTGGTCGACCCCTCGGTCGTGACCAAGTGCCCTCGGTGACCGAGGGCCAGAGTGACCGGATAGCGGCCCTCGCTCGGTCACTTGCTCGGTGACCAAGTGCCCTCGGCCGGTCATCTTCTTCCCCGTGGCCGAGGGGTCGACCGAGGGCCGAAGAACTGGAATTTTTCCGACGTTTTTCTGGCCCATTCAACACCCAATTTCTACTCTAAACACTTCAACGAACTCATAGGATAGCAATTTAAGCATGAAATTGAAGACATTATTGAAAAAAATGGAAATTCGAACTTAGGTTTTCGGAAATTTACCGGAGCTTGGAGCGGCCATTGAAGCTCTTCTTCGTGCTCCTCTTCCTGCTCTTCTTCGTGGTCGTCGACGGGGTCGTTTTCTGACATTGTGTGGCCGGAAATTTTCGAAAATGGCGGCGGACGATTTGGTGTGGGGGGACCGACGGGAGAGAGAGTATTCAAGGGGGGGAACGATTTTTTTTAATGTTTTTTTGTCATTTTCTGTATTTTTTTTTAATTGTTTTGTTCTGTTTTGAAAAATGAGAGAGTAAATGAGACATTTCCTTTACAAAATGTATAGAATGGGTGTAGTTTTATTTTAGGGTTCAAAAAGTGTATGTTTTTTATAAAACTTACCATTTAAATTTTTCTCTCGACTTTACTTTATGGGCTAGAAAACGAAATAATCGGATTTATATATATTGGGTTATTGGTTAAGTATAATGAAAAAAATGAGCTAAAATTCAAATGAGTTTGGATTTAGTTTATGCTAAAGTACGATTTATTAAAAGAAATTTGCGGAAATTAAAATAATTAAAAACGGGTCGTTACAATTTAAAATACATATTTATTGTAAAAAAAGTTAAGGATTGCGTCATTTTTAATTTGAGTAATTTTATTTTTTAATTTGAGAATTTAAAAATTCTTGTTTTTTAATTTGATAATTTAAAACAAAAAGGTTGATTTGGATATTAATCCCTTAAATTATAATTAAGATAAAATTATAATTAAGATAAATTAAGTTAACAATAATAATTACTCTTTATCCAAATTGTCTCTTATTTATTACTATAATTGTATAATAATTAAAATTTGTATAATAATTAAAATTTAAGTTGAATGTGAGTTTGAACTTTGAGGGGTATTCATAGTATATTTTTTTTAATCTGGCCAACTACTCGTTGGGACCGGCGGTCTCGATTCTCGATTCCCAAACTGGCCGATTTTGTGTTCCCAACGTTTATATATATTTTTTTAAATTTCGGGAACTGAACAGTTTCCAGTTCGATTCTGGGTCCCAAATTACGTGAATCGGGACCATACCGAGTATTTGCTGGTCACGATCCGGTTTTGGGACCGAGTGACCGATTCCCGGTTCTGAGACATGTTGAGCCGATTCCCGGTTCTGAGACCTGTTGAGCCGATTCATGACCGCCGGTTCCCGTCCGGTCTGGCGGTCCCCCAGTTTTTTGGGCACGTCTACTATAGATGACAAGTTAATTGTTCTATACTTGTATAGAACAATGTAAGACAAGACTTGATGCTAAGAGGCAGCATGCTCTTACACTAAAAAATTACTTTAATTGAGAATTTTATGATAATGTGCACGTTAAATAACCAACATACAGTTTAAAGATCGCCTGTCGAAGTCGAGCAAAGCCATTCGGATTTTGCTAAATTATTTAGTTCTAAATCTTTTTGAGCCCTTCTTATATACGTTGGACAATACATTAAATAAATTGAACTAGTACCCATCAAGTCCTCAATTGTTCATGTTTGTAATAGGACCTTTAAACCAGTGCCTTGCACTAAACACCCACGAACCAACGGTAAGGGTGAGTAGCCCCCCAACCGCGACTGGAGTATAGTTTAAGGTTTCCTTCGTAATAGGATAAGCAACCGGCAAGGAGAAGAGAATTGATATCGTAGCCACCCAGAGAACAGCAACCCAACCGACGATAACCCCGTACTGACCCAGGTTGAAAGGCCCCGGAGTAAAAGATTTCCGGGCCAGGGTCACCCTGAAAAAGATGGGCAGGGCATACGCAATGTAGAGTCCGATCGTAGCTATTGATACCATCGCTTGAAATGCTACCAAGCTTCCCAGTGACTGCAATCAATTATGTGTTCGTTTTTAGGTATCGTATTCGTATGGGGGAATTAGATAAAGTGAGAAACAACAGCCCTACCGTTAGTGCCATGAAGAATGCTATAAATGCCGACAGCCAGACTGCATTGATAGGGACCTCTTGCTTGTTCACTTTATGCCACGACTTGGAGAATGGCATCGCACCATCTCGAGAGAATGCATACACCATCCTGCTCACAACGAGGTTATTATATTATTTTGTAAATTAAAAAAAGCTAGGGTTGATATGAGCTTTACCTGGAGTTACTAGTGATTGAGCTCATGCCACAGAAATATATTGCGACAGCAACTACACATAGGCAAATGATTCCACCAGCCCCACTGCCATATCTACTCTTGAAGGCCTGGTAAAATATTTCGGCAATGGCATAACCACCGGCATCGTTGTCTGGACTCAAGAGGTTCGGGATATTAGTAACTGCAAAGGTGATGCCGAGTATGTAGCCCCAACCAACAATTATGGATATGCCAATGGAACTTATTATCCCCTTAGGTCCATTCTGGTCCGCATTCTTCGTCTCCTCTGTCTAGAAGAAAAACGCACGTGGTAAAAAAAAACTGAATCCACGGTTTAAAAGAATAGTATTACTCACCATATGAGCAGAGGCATCATATCCAGTTAAGGTATACTGACTCATGAGCAGTCCTAGAACAAATATGTACAATCTACTATTGATCCCTTCACCATTATCTGTATTAAAGTGAGTAAAAACATACTTGGCGCTGGCTCTTTCAGTCGCAACCAACGGAATCAGGATCATAAGAACAAAGACACCTGAAATATAATTAGTAAATGTTACAGCTCTGAGAGCACGCACATTATTATATATCGTAATTTATGAAATACCTAAAACATTCCATGCAGCAGCAAACTGTCCGAAGAAGGATAGCCACGTAATAGAGAGACTGTTAAGGGCAGCGTGCGAGAGCAGGATGGCAGCATGCAATGCGATAACTACGTATTTAGAGGCCTCGTACCCTCCCCCGTTTTTACCACCTGTGCTCAGAAGAATTATCACTTGAACCAACTGCGCTAGCGAATAGTCTACACTCGTCGTCACAGCCCACTGCATAAAAAGAAAACTTTGTTACAAAGGAAAAGAGTACTGATCACTGATCACTGATCAGTTCAGTAAAGAAGTGCGATCGAACAAGTTTGAGATGCACAAGATTACCTGACCAACAATATTAAACCTGTGCGAGATTGAAAACAGAAAATGAATTATTTGATATCGTTAAACTAAAATTGGAATACAGTATGTGAATGAAGAGAAGACCATAAACAGGGGAAATGGCTAGTTAAATGCTTATGCATTCATTACTAAGGGCCAGGGGAGTAAATATCAAATGAACATAATTCAAACAAGATTAACATAATACAGTAAATATATATATTAAAACCTTAACGAAGCATTATTTTTAATCTAGGAGTATATATTTTTTGGATAAAAAGAAAACCATAATTATATGTACATGCAATCAAAATAATACAGTAAAAAAAATTACCAGCCGGTTAGCCAAGACGCGAAAGGGCCCCAATATCGACCACTAAGCTTTGCACTCCAAAAATAAAGGCCACCTGAAGTAGGGTAAGCCGAGCAGATCTCTGCTAAAGAAAGGCCCACTATGAAGGTCATCAGGCCCACTATCGGCCACCCATATACCATAGTCGCAGGCCCACCAAAAGAAAGGCCCTGACTGTATAGCGTGGTTATGCCCGTCAGAATTGATATGATGGAGAACGTCACCGAAAAGTTTGCTATAAACCTGTTCAACATGTAGTACAAAAACATCAAATTATTTCTATAAATGGAAGTATATATTTAAGTATTTCACAATTTCAAACCCGAATCGAATGGGATCACCAAAATGAAAAATATGCACTATCATAAGGGATTGAGAAAATTACTTCTGATGGATTACTCCTTTTTGTTGCAAATTAACACTTGAAGATGTAAATAAATGTAAATTACAATCAAACGACCACCAAAATGAACAAACAAAATGCAATTGAAATGCGAAGCATTCTGAGATAGAGAGAGGGGGATCTAAGGAAAAATTAAATTGCAGTAATTAATACTAAAGACGTACGAGAGGCTGCGGCGGAGCTCTTGCTTGTAACCCAGCTGGTTGAGACGAGAGTCGTCGGAGTCGCCAAGCAGATGATACGGAGCTCCTTCAGCGCTGCCGTACAACCTAATCGGAGTTTCGGCCATTATCAGCGCTCTCCGACCGAACCCTAAATCTGCTTCTAATGCTCGATTTTGTTGTTTCAATTTTAGTCAATGGGTGTGTTTATTTGTGTTGCGTGCGAGCGAGTGAGTGTGTGTTTCGGGAAGGTAGAAATTAGAATAGGATAGGGGGCGGGTTGTTAGCAGCAGTGTTGAATCACTTATTTTATTTAATAGCAACGGCTAACAACCGCTGCTATGCTAGTAGTATCATTTTTTATTTTTAATACTACATTAAATATAGTTAGACATATTTTCTTTTTAAAGTGTCCAACAATGACAAATTATATCTTACACCTCAATGCAAGATGTACATCTTGCACTCGGTCAACATTATAAAACAAATCAGTCGAAATTAACCCCTTTTTCTCTTTTATTTTTTCATCGTTTTCTCTCTCAGTTCCCTTAAAATTCACACGACGATGCCGGAGGAGACGACGACAATAGACTACGCGATGGAGGCTGCGTCAGGCCCTCACTTTTCCGGTCTCCGTGTGGACAGACTTCTCTCCGCCACCTTCTCTCCACGCGCCACCGGCGCCGTCACTCCCTCTTCCTTTTCCCTTTCTATCTCCGACTACACCGTGCCTAAGCAGCCTTTCGTGATAGGTGATTTCAATTCGTTTCGTACTACTCTCAATTAATTTAGTTGTACTTTTGAATTTATTCTTCGTTCTGTGACTCGATTAGTATTTTTTTTTTTTTCAATTTCATATTGAGGTTTTTGTTATGCTGGGTTAGGGGTTTCGAGAGGGATAACTTCAGGAAAAACGACGGTATGTGATATGATTATTCAATAGCTTCATGATTATCATGTAGTGCTCGTAAATCATGTTTCATGATTTTTGTTTTTTTAATTATTGTGCTATTTTTCTATGAAGTGTTCATCAATGACAGCGAAATTTTAGATTCCATCACCCTGCTCTACTCCAGGATTCTTTCTATCGTGGATTGACGCTCGAAGAGTTGAAACGTGTGCACGAGTACAATTTCGATCATCCGGGTGAAAAGCTCGATTCAGATTTTAAAGTTCTGAAGTTGCATGATGTTCTCATTAAAACAGTTTTTTTAATTAGTATAGAGTCCACCGTGCAGATGCTTTTGACACAGAGCAACTTCTCGAGTGTGTTGGAAAGCTAAAGTTTGATAACCCCGTCCATGTTCCCCGTGGCTATCAAAGTTATTAGAAGAATAAGAAAATACCACGTGGCTATCAAAGTTATTAGAAGAATAAGAAAATACCACGTGGCTATGATTGAGGTTGACGTGCTTGAGCTTCTTGCTAAAAACAAAAAAGATGGTTCGCAAAAAGTTGTTTTCAGTTAACAAGATTGTTGATGCTGATTGCTTTCTCGTCTTATTTATACTTTTTTTTTGCAGTTGCGTGAAGATGCATAGTTGGTTCGATTATCGAAATCATAGTAAGTTTATGTGTATTTCCTCTACTCTACCTTAATACCTTATATTCCAGCTCTGCATGTTATTAAGCTATGAAATTCTCTATTGGGTGGCCGTATGTAGGCATCACTCAACTTATAAATGTTGGTTATTTTTGTACAAAATGTCTAAATTCGAAACATAAAATAAAATAATATTTGGACTAGAACAATACTACCGATCTTTACAATTCCAGAATAAAATTAAATAAAATAAGTAAATAAATTAACCTTGAATCGGGTTTCGAACATACACTTGTTGCGGGTAGTCGAGGCGCTCTCGCTATCCGCAAGACTAAAACGCCCCGTGTATGCTACGGTTTTGTGACGTTAGTCCCCAAAGATACAACGAATTTAAATCATCTTCTAGTCTGAGGCACACCAGCTAGAAGCTCTGGCGAACAGGGAAAGAGCGAGAACCGAGCATATGCAAATGCAAGGAACTAAATATTGTCTACACAATATTTTAACTATATGAGAATGCACTTAGAGGGAAGAGATGTGGGATATAATCTGATTTTGATTTTGTGTTACCAAATTGTGTTTTTAATATCTCTCTTCTCAACTAAAACCTCTTATTTATACCCATCAAGGGGGGAGTATCAAAAGACAAAAGACATTCCAAAGGTCACATGAAACTCAAAGGTTACATCAATTATGAGGAATTATTTATATATTTTATTAAATACATAAATAAAATGCTGATGACTTTTCAAGTTTTTTGGGCCGTCTATTCAAATTCTGTACAACCCATTGGGCTGACTATTTAAATTCCGTACAACCCATTTAGGCTAGCCCAACAGCTTAACCCAATTAAATATTTCAACTAATTTTACTCAGCCCAAAGGCTAGCAAGCTCAAGCCATAATAATCAACGTGTTATTATTTAACAAGCTCAATACAAATTAAATTTGTATTTTGTTAAACTTTTATAGGCCCAAGAAAATTCTCGGAGACCCAAGTCAAAATCATTATATTCCAATTGACCAAGAATAAAATTCAAGTCAATGGACTTAATCAAAATTGAAACATTTCACTACTCCTCATATAACACCACGAAAGTATTAATTTTCTTTCCACATTCAATGTGGAATTGTGACTTTTCACATTCTCAACAATTAATACAAAGACCTTTTATAATGGTTCTCACAAACTCATTATCACCCACATTTCGAGGTGGGATGAGACTTTAAAGTTTTCATTCAAATAATTCCTTTTCACTTGGCTAAACCGATCATTTATTTCTCACTCACCGAAAAATTGGATTTTGACGAAATAAAATACTATAATTATCTACGCAACACCGTAGAAAATTATCAACAAATTAATTCCAACTTGAATTAATATTTAGCCATAAAAATTAGTCAAATATTGGTCAAATCAAATATTTTATTCCAATTTTCCAACAATCCCCCACATGAGTGGAAATGAATGCATGCAATCTATGGAGACCTAGTGCTCGATTCTCAAGAGAATTTATTGCTTCAGGAAAGGTAGTTTGCGGCTTTGAACCTCCCGTAGTAAATTATCATCGGAAGTACAGGAGGACTAGTGGACGCGATGCCTTGAACTATTCCCCCACAACGTACAACGAGTCAATGATATTTACACAATAAATCCCTATCAATTTCTCGTTCTTTAGTTGTGTCCGTTTTGGCCATGGACTCACTTTGAATTCATAAATGTTTACACTTGAAGCGGCCCTCACTTCACATTTATATAGGTGACCTCCCACAAAAGTATCCTGACATACTTCACCTTTTCAAGGTTGGGATTCATTAAAAGTCTTCACGAGAACTTAACCTTTTACCACACATCAGGATTTAGCACTTGATTTGCCCTTAGGGATGAGTTCAGAAAATATATAAATATATAAAATATATAAATATATTTTTCAAGTGTTCAACTGAATTTTCATAACTTAGTTTTCCCTTTGAACCAAGTTCCTGGGATCTCCATTCATCGTGGTAGGGTTACCGTTATGATCGTTCATTAAAATGTGGTTTTTCAAACCCAATCCCTTTAGCACATACTCAATTGATCTCTATCAATTCCTTTCGTCAAAGGATCAATCAATTTTATTTTATTTTTCTTAGATTTTATTTCAAATAGACACAATGATTGTTCAATCAAGGTTTCAGTCTTCCAAATGAAGGATGAAATGTATTATAATGAAAATGAGTTGTACAGATGTGAAGGATAAGCTTTTATGTGTGTGTAATGTGTGTGTAAAATATTCAAATAGAAAGTGATTGTTCAATCACTGTTTTAGTCTTCCAAATGAAGGATGAAATGTATTATAATGAAAAACAGATTATTAGCTCGCACAATTGACTAAATCTTAGTTAAATTCCAAACAAGCATTTGCCAAGTCTATTGCTACACCAGAAATCAATAGTGCATCAAAAAGTGTAGTGGCATCTCCAATCATGAACACAATTAAATCACAACTTCAAAATGTAGAGAATGACTACACCAGATTACTACACCATAAATTAGTATGACAAATGCTGATGAACTTCAAAATGTAGAGAATCTTAACTAACTTCAAAATGTTGTTGTTGCTAACAATTATTAACTAAATACGGTTATTAGACAAATTAGTGTTTGAAATTTCACGAAATCGTGATAAATGAATTACCTAGGGTTACGTATTTTTATTGCGAAGAAATCGTGAATTCGGGAAATTATGGAAAACGAATTATAAAAATTGAATTACTTAGGGTTTCTTCGCAGAAATCGTACGAAGTTGGAAGTCGCGCCGTTGATTCGGATTTCAGCGGCGTTGTTTCACCATCGACGGCAAAAAATGGTAGCCGGTACTAAAGCTTTGATGCACGGATGAAGAAGCACGACCGGAGAATTGGTGGTGTGAGCGCGGTGGAACGGTGACGTGAGCGCGGTGGAACGACCACCGTTGACGTGAGCGCAGTTGAATGGCAGGGGAAAAATTCTGGTGCGTGAGAGTGGTGGAATTGAGAGAGAAATTGATGTGTTTGGAGTGTGATGACGTAATCATGTAACTGGACTCAATTCTAATTGAGCTTATTTTATATAGAGGTGTGTGGATAAATGGTCATGTGTATAAGAATTGTGAGTCTTTTGTGCTCAATTATAAGAGTAGGAGTTTTTTACACCAATGTTAATTGAATGGTCAAATATACCCTTCAAAATAAAGAAGAAGACAAAATAAATAAAAAAACTCACACAAATCGGTCCCCCCTTTTCTTTTTCTCTCTCACAGCCGCAACTCCCTTTTTTTTTTGCGATTTTCACAATTTCACCGGAGCGGAGCAATGTCATCGTCGGCGACACCATCGGATTCCGAGCATGAGGAAGAACAACAAGAAGAAGAACCGAGTCTCCAACCTCCGGTAATTCCCGAATCCGAAACCCTTTTTTTCGATTTTTTTTTCGAATTTTTGAGCAATGTAATGGATTATGTGGCGTTTTCGATGCTTGGTTGAGTTATTTCTTGTGTATACGTGATTTAGAACTGTAATTTTGAGTTGAATTGTCTAAAATTGCGATTTCTGAAATATGTTCTTGGCTGCTCGAAGGCGTTGGTCGATGGCAGTCGATTAGTGCCATTCGTCTAACACCATCGCCCAACCCTTTCGATTAACCTCTTCGAGTAGTCAGCTCTTGATTAGTCGATGGGGTTAATCGATGGGGTTGGTCGAAAACGTTGGTCGAAAACGTTAATCGAATGAGGTTGGTCGATCGTCTGTTACTCGATCGTGTAACACGATCGAGTAACAGGCAGAAACTTTTTTTTTTTGTTTTTTTTTGTTTTGATCCTATTAATCTGTTTTTAATTGCTTCTTCTCCATTTGTGCAGGCTGGTTTCCGATGGAGGAGACCGGATTTCGTCAACATTTCGAGAGCGATAAATTGCGGAGATCGACGCGGTGTACTGAAAACCGTACAAGATACTCTAAGGGATGTGGGTGGGGACGAGGGCCTTGCGGAGTACGAACAGACGTGTCTGTTCAGTCAGTTCTTTCCCATTCCCAGTGCAGACCGATCGAACAAGCCTCTGCACAAGCTGCTATCGAGAGAGATCGTTAGCAAGAGCAGAATATCGGAGTTTGAGCACTGGTTTGCTATCGGGGATCGTATTGTGAAGTTTCGAGCACAAGAATACGCCCTGATCACCGGCCTGAGCTTTGGGGATAGTAACTTCAATCCCTCAAACCAAGGTCATGTCGCTCCCAGTACAGGCATCCATCGGAGGTTATTCCGATGCAGAGTGATGAAGATTGAAGCACTACTCAGTTCGTTCAAGGATCAGCGGATGGGCCACGAGCTAGGTGATTATTTCAAGGTTGCCAACATCCTGATTCTTTACTTCATTCTGATTGGTCGAGAGAAATTGGATGTCGAGAACTGGGTCTGGACACTGGTGGAGGACAACGATGGCTGGGAGTGGTTTCCTTGGGGTTCTTATACATTCCAGAACTTCTCGCACTACATCAGCACTGCTGGGATGGCAGCTGATCAGGTGGACAAACCTGCTTATCACTTTTACGGTCCAGTTTGGGCCTTCCAGTGTTGGGCCTTCGAGGCCTTTCCTCCTTTAGGGAGACTGTGCGGTACCCGGAGCCGAGTGACGCAAAGGCCCCGGTTTTTGAATTGGACGCCGAGGAAGACTAACTTCGATTTCACTAATTACTTCGAGGATGAGCAGGTAACCGTCAATCTGTTTCGTTAATAATTTTGAATTAATAATCTTATCGAATATCTAATAAATATTTTGTTATTGTTTTCTTTTAGCTTGAAGTGCACGAGACCCTCACACCGACACCGGAGGAGGAGGAGATGTTGTATTACAGGAGTTTGACTGAGGCCGGTGAGCTGTATGGCCTCCCGTACCAGCCTCCCGTCCGCTTAGCTCACGCAGCGGGGCCGGCACGAGCACCTGCATCGAAGAAGCAGATGGAGAAGAAGAAGAAGAAGAAGCTTGTGGACCGTGTGGCCGAAAGCGTGGCCAAGACATTCAAGAAGGCGGCGACAGGTATCAGCACGCGTGACGATGTCACGCCCAGCTCTTCAGCAGAGAGACAAGAGAGACGTAAATCTCGGAAAGCTCGACATGATTCTCCGCCTCCTCGAGTAGCTTCTCCTCCTATTCCTCCTAGAGCTGCTTCTCCTCCTATTCCTCCTCGAGATGCTACTCCTCCTGAGTCTCGAGCTGCACATGCATCTGAGAGAGTGGTGGACGATGATCCACCTATTTATCGTCGGAGTGACCTCGAGAGGATCTTGTTCGACACGTCCGAGAAGGGATTCACGACTCACATCGTGAAGGCCGTCACGGAGAGCGTGACGAAGAGTGTCACGGAGAGCTTGCTCTCTAAAATGAAGGGCTTCTTCGGTATGAGACGACACTCGCAGCCACGGCCTTATCTCTCGAGGCCAGTGTACGAAGAGCCTTCCTCGCCCCCTCGGACTTCACCTCCTCGTCATTCCTACCACTGCTCGGACATTGCTGAGACTTCTTTGCGCAGAGCACCAGCTCGATTCTCGACGTCGGCGATGCCTGACCCCCCGCAGTATTCGTTTGGAGATGCTGACGCATGGATGCGTTACCGCATGCAGCCCCAGCCCCAGGTGCCTCCGGTATTTCTGTTTGAGTATCCATTCGAGAGTTACCAGATGCCGGGTCCATTCGGTCCATTCCAGGGTCCAGTCTTTCCATTCCAGGGTTATCAGATGCCGCCACCGGCCTATCCATTTGAGTCACCCAGCTACCGCACGCCTCCGTCGATTGTTCCTTTTGATCTGGAGACGTCCAGCACTCCGACACCACCTGTTGTGGTCGATGTCGAGACCCATACTAGGAGGAACTTTGATATCTTCTCACAGCCAGCTGCTGATGACGAGGAGGGTGACGACGAGTATGCCGGGGACCTCGGGTGCTTCACTGACGAGGAAGACGACGACGACGAGGAGGGTGACGAGTCCGAGCAGGATGCCGGGGAGAGCAGCCTCGGACCTCGTGTTGTTCAGCCTTCCAAGTACTTGCGTAGCCCTTTCATCCGACAGTTCACCCTGGCACGCGGTAGAAGAAGCTGGAAGCTGTACGATGTGTATAGAGCATCGGGGCCCGATTCCTGCGTTAGGGTGAGGTGCTGTGATGATTTGATCCTTGATCAGAAATTCTTCGACGATGTGGAAGATGCCTCTGTTTGGTTCAGCTCTCAGGTAATATTTTAAATTATAACCTTGTTAATTTATGTTTAAATATTAACAACGTGTCAATATTCAGGTGCTCGACTTGTATATTGCGTTCATGAAAGTAAAAATCAGAACTAGGACAGGGGTGAAGGGTTACGTTCAGGCAAGTGGGCACCAGATCATCGGTCCCAGCTTCTACGTAAGTGAATGTCTTTTATCTATGTTAGTTATATTTTACTTTTATCGTGTTCTTACTGACATAAAATTTAATATTTATGTCATTTTCAAAGAATGATTTCTGCCTCGAATACGGGAAACTGAAGCATACAGGGACTTCGAATGATTTCGAGCAGCGATACAAGAATTGGAAACCACCTCAGCGTATGATAGACATTGTATCGGGTCCGGGTGGTGCTGAGCATAGTTGGTACAATATCCATCAGGTATGTTAACTGAATTTGAACAATCTTTAGTTTCTATGATTTCTTATATTTTCATTGTTTGTATTTTCATTGTTTGTATGTAAGGTGGCCATGATTTGCAACATTGATAACATTCACTGGGTCGTGGCGGTCATTGATTTCGAGAACTGGACTGTCGAAGTGTATGATTCAATGTGCAATCTCAGAGCCGCACAGCTGAAGCCCCTGACAGATTTGTTGCCTCGATTGTTGAGATGCGCAAACTGGTGGGAGCAGCACTCGTACCTGTAAGATTCGTTCATTTCACTGTGTAGTGCAGTTTTT
Source organism: Euphrasia confusa (assembly GCA_954870475.1). Lineage (NCBI taxonomy): Eukaryota > Viridiplantae > Streptophyta > Magnoliopsida > Lamiales > Orobanchaceae > Euphrasia > Euphrasia confusa. The sequence continues at coordinate 16,652,182 of OX940958.1, forward strand.
TTTCTTATATGATATTGACGTGAGAAGTGTTTCATTCATTTCAATGTTTTATGTTTCAGGGAGCGTAAGAGGTGTGCTTTCAAGTTTAAGCTGATGCCCCAGGCTCAACAAATAATTCAACCCGACGGAAACTCGTGTGGGCCGATTTGTTGCATTGTTGGAGTTGTGTACTTAATGTCTAGATTTAAGTAACAGAAACTCTTGATCCATTGCCACTAATCTATTTAATTAAATAGACAATTATTTGCGTTTAATTATTTATAATTAAATATATGCAAATTATAGTCCTGGATTCTATACGTTGTAGTTAGTATGGTGTGTCGGGCCCACACAGAAGATCATACTATCGGTTACTCGTATTTAATCGAACAGTTGCTCACGACCTAGATGGACACGGACCAATCCATCGGTATAGTCGTTGTGTGAGAGAGAAAATAATTTGTCTTAATTATTTTATCACACTTGTACACTTGGTGTATTGAGCGGATCGTTGAGATTCATCGATTAGGATTGCCGGCGATAATCGATTCGAGTCTCAGTGTATTTTATTCTTAATCCCCGAAACTATTGCGGGTGTGTATATTCAATATAAGTGACTTTGATTTACCAAAGGAATTAACCGATTTAATTATTGGGTTAATTATGTTGGAAATCGATATCCCGGAATTAATAAATTAAATAAAATTAATTATCTAATTAATTCCGACCGAAATCCTTTGGAGATCGAATATCCGGATTGTCAAATTGCGGAACGACAACTCCAATCGACTCCCGGTTGCCGGAACATCCCGCCACGAACCACCACGAAGCCGGACTCAACCAAACAAGCCGCCGCGGGGATAGCCCGCGGCTGTCCGGTCGAGCCCCCGCATGGGGCTCGCGGCTGTACACGGCAGCCGCCTAGGGCTGCCCTTGGCAGCCCCTTATGCACGCCCAGCCGCCCCCGGTGATCGCACGACCAGCCACGGCGAACCGTGGCTTGCGATCACCACCAGCCACCGCCGCTCGAGCGGCGGTCCAGCCGCGTGAGCGGGGCTGCTCCAGCAGCCCGCCGGAGGTGCGTGGGTGATCGAGCTCGCCCTCGATCAAGTCTCGGCGTCCAGACGAGGCTCGCCCCTCTCGACCCTCTCTTGTTCGAGCCGTTGAGCCGCCGGCGGTCCGGTGATCTTCGATCACCACCGCCCGGTTCAACCTCGACAAAGGTCGCGTTCTCGGATCTTGGTTCACGATATTTTTACGATAATTAAACGATAAAATCATAAAGAGGGTTTTACGATTTACCTCGTTCTCGTTGTTCGGAAAAACGTAGAACTCAATTTGACGACCTTGAGATCTTCCCACGTATTCCTTGCACTAGCCCGGACGTCGTGTGGGCGACGATCTACCGAACTCCATGGATCCTCCTCTCTACTTTCTCTCTCTAGAATTGTGATCTTCAAGTTATGAGAATAGAGAAGACCATGTAGTGCTTTTATAGGCTACGTAGGGGATCTTAAGGAGGTGGAATATTGGGCTTCCAATATTAATGATTAAATTGAGCCCAAGCCCAAATCTATTAATCCATTAATATTAATTAATTCTATTTTCCACTATATAAAATTAATTGCACTCCCAATATTAAACCATATTATATCAAATAATATTTCTCCGGTAGTATTATTTATTCCGTGTATTTAAGATATAAATATCCATGAATTAAATTAATTTATTGCTAATTAATTTATTCATCTCTTATATCCGAGACTAGTACCATTCAACCTTAATTATTATGCGGAACGAATCCACCTGCAGGGTTTACATAATAATTCCTTATGAACTCATCTCGGGGATATTATCAACCCTTCCGGGATACACTTTCCCGTCAAGTATTCACGGCATGTCATATATAAAATATAGTGACCCAACTTAACCGGTAATTAACCCAATAATTAAATCGGTTAATTCCTTTGGTAAATCAAAGTCACTTATATTAAATATACACACCCGCAATAGTTTCGGGGATTAAGAATAAAATACACTGAGACTCGAATCGATTATCGCCGGCAATCCTAATCGATGAATCTCAACGATCCGCTCAATACACCAAGTGTACAAGTGTGATAAAATAATTAAGACAAATTATTTTCTCTCTCACACAACGACTATACCGATGGATTGGTCCGTGTCCATCTAGGTCGTGAGCAACTGTTCGATTAAATACGAGTAACCGATAGTATGATCTTCTGTGTGGGCCCGACACACCATACTAACTACAACGTATAGAATCCAGGACTATAATTTGCATATATTTAATTATAAATAATTAAACGAAAATGATTGTTTATTTAGTTAAATAGATTAGTGGCAATGGATCGTGAGTTTACGTTACTTAAATCTAGACATTAAGTACACAACTCCAACAATCTCCCACTTGTACTAAGGTCTAGTCATTTCCTCCAAACTCCCGACTCCCATACTCATCACGTGCTTAAGTTGTACTTCCAAGAAGTACTATATGAATGAGCACTCTAGGTTGCCGCTCTGAAGTTATCTTGGTGACTACAGCGTCGTCTCCCTCGACGATGACTCGTATCAGGTGGTACTTGCACTATGTGTTATCTTACACTTATGGACTCGTGATTTCTTACCATTTGCCATCGCACCGCTATTTACATAGCCTTTGGCAAATTAAGAATCACATCTAAGTCCCAGAGATTATCCCGGAGTTATACCAAAACTTCCGCTGCCTCTGAGGCCGCTATTTGGTTACCCATGGCAGAGTCCGAAAAGCATCGTGCTTATCACTCTTCCATGTTAAAACTCCTTCTCCTTCAATAGTGAAACACATAGCCTGATATCGACTTACACCGGTCCTCATTCGATTAGAAATCTAAGGGAATGTAATCCAAAGGAAAAACTCGTCTGCTTCGTAGTCTAGAACAGTACTTCGAAAGTACTTTTACGGCAGTCGAATATTCCTTTCCAGGATTACCTTGATATCCTCCCACTATGCTAACCGCATAGCCGATATCAGGTTCTTGTTTTCAACAATGCATTTATTAAGTTTTCCACACTCAAAGTGTAGGAAACTGCTTTCATTGCTTCTATCTCCTTTTGTGTTCCAAAACACATATCCTTTGATAGATGCATTCCGTCTCTGAAAGGTAACGAACCTTTCTCGGAATCTTGCATGTTAAAACGAACCATAATCATATATGTAAGATGTCCAGGAAAAGTACAATGTTCTTTCTAGAGATCCAAGATCTCAAGAACATGTCCAACTTCTTCCTTTATCTTTCATAATGATTCATCTAGACAACCATCATTTTATGTCTGATAACATCTTTACATTGTTGCCAATGATAAGAGTGTCATCTACATAAAACCTCCGAGAAACACCACATTGTTTTCCATCACGTTTCCAATATACACAATTCGTCTATGCTTTTGATGAATCCATAAAATGGACTATCTCATCAATTTGCAAGTACCACGAACTCAATGCTTTGTTTCAATCCATAAATGGATCAACTAAGCTTGTACTCTAAATGATCTTGCCTCTTAACAATAATCCTTATTGCTTTCCAAGAAGGCACATTTAGATCTAGTACTGCCTGTATGTAGATCCAGGGATCGATTTCATGTATACTAGGTCCAGAGTCCGAAAACTCTCCTAGTCTTATGAATATCTCCGGTTGTCACACAACCTCCCACTACAACGGCATTCCGGTGTATAAACAGTGATAACAGTAGGTGCAGTTAGTGGTGTACCGCTACTCGGTTCGGCTGGTTCTCAGTCCTCTTCTTCTCTCTCATTTCAAAGTATCACGTCACTTTGGGCTTGTGGTTCATCATATAGTCTTCCTCTAAGAACCGGGCGTTAGAACTTATAACGTCCCTTTGGTTCATAGTACTATTGAACACACATCTTTTGTTCTTCCAGGATATTCTACAACCGCATTTGAATGCGCCGTTGTTTCCAGACATATCCATAGAACATAGGTAGTTCCGTATAACTCATCTTTTACTATCTCTATAAGAGTTCCATTTCTTATTATCGACACACCATTTCTACACAACAGTGTATGGTGTAGTCATTTGGGATAAAATCCTAATTTCTGATCAGTATGCCATGCATTCCTCAGATAGGTACTTGCCTCCGCGATCAAATCGCAGGCTACAAATGGATATACCTTGATGGTTCTCCACAATTTCTTAGTGTCCATTGACTTGTCAAAACACTTGCTTTTGTGGCACATCAGGTATTCTAATCCATTTCTCGAGTAATCATCAAATGATGTACTCGTACCTTATTGTCTGAGTAGACATAGGTCTGCATACATCAGAGTTAATCAATTCTTATACTTGTCCGGATCTTATATCTTATATCCATAAAGGATTGCTTAGTCATATTATCTTCCAAATTATATTCTTAGGTCGGAAGGTCCATTCCTTCAACTTAATTGATCAAATATCAATTTTCGACCTTTGAACTTCTTATTTGAATAAACATGACTCAGCATAAGAATCCACAAGTATAATTGATAAAGAAATCTCTTATTAGTAAAACGAGTTTCATACTACGGTTCGTTGCATCGTGGTGGACTCAGGATTCATCATTTATATATTGCTAGCCAATGTACCAAAATAGATAATATCATTATTTCTTCTTATAACCATCAAGTGATTAAAAGAAATAAAATATCCATTTATTAGAAATCCAGAACAAAGTTCTTTCTAATTTGAAAGGTACATAAAAGCAATAACCCAAAATGAAATCCTATAGTATGTCCTCCACTGCAACTGCTGCCTCCTCTACAGCATTGCCCATGTAGACTACGATTTCTTCTTTTCTAAGTCGTCGGGTTTCCTGGAACCCTTGCATTTAAAATGCACATATCGTCAGTGGTTCCATATCTACACACCAGGTTCCGGTAGATAATACCACTGACTATGTTTTACGACTAAAGAAAAATTTCGTACTTTCTTTGAGAGGATAATCAGACTTCCAGTACCCAGACTGTTTGCATCGAGAACTCTTGCCTCTTGGCTTTCTCGTCCCATCTCGTGGTCCAAGAAACTTAGGACCACTGGGTTTCTTTGCTTGCTTTTCCTTTCCCCCGATTTTGCCCTTAGGTTCGAAACCTTTGGCATTAGCTACAAGAGCTTGCGATTTCCGTCTCAACTCGTCTAAAAGGTCAATCATCTTAAAAACGTGTTTAAGCGTTCCCTTGAATCGACTGGCCTTTATGAGTATCCTCATCGCCTCTTGTCTAGCCGCCTATGTCATGTCTAAACATCTCCTTGAGTTTGAACATGATATCAAAATCAGTCCTTTCCTCATCAGTTAAGACATTTGTAGGCTCGGGAGGACAAAGCTCACTGAGTACAAACTTGTACTCTTTAACAGTCTGGACAATGTCTAGATCTCTATTCCAATCAATACATTTAGGGACCAGTGAGTTTAAATAATCCTTAGGTATCACAGAAAGTGGGTTCAAAGCCATTTCCTAATCTATGAGCACATATAACAACAAACAATCGATTTAATCTCCGATATTATCTCCCTTAAATAATATCATTAAACCACTAATCACATCTAAAATCCCATCAGATATGGCAAGCCACGTGGTGTGGACGTTTACCAATCCAAATGATTTAGCAATTAGATTTGCTTCGGTCATACATCACTTATAGCGGAACCTCGTGGGGAGGAATACTATAATGCGTATCTAAGTGTAAACCATTACTCAGTACCAAAGTAAATCGTTTGGAATTGCTACATCACCGCAAGCCACGTGGTGTGGACGTTTACGACAACTTCACAACTCTTCACAATTTCTTACAACTGTCTACATCAATTAATCCAAAATCCGTCAGCATAGCAAGCCACGTGGTGTGGACGTTTACTACACCAAGAGACTTTTATAATTGACTCCCAATTACTTGATCCATTCAATCTTGTAAATCAAGACGCGGAGAATCATAAGTGAAACTCGAAGTTTCTAACCAGTGATTCACCATGCGAACGACCCTATCTCTCATCAAATGAGGGAGCCGAGCAGACAATCGATCCACCTTCAAAAGATGGTACGACTGCCTCTAATTTGTGTCCTCGACATGACCAAGTGGCTTTGGCTCCATTCCACTCTCCGGGGTGAGAATGAGTCGACTTGAAGTCAGTTTTGGAAAGACAAATTAGGCATTGTTTGATAGACTTAATCAATGTTTCTCGTAAAAGGAATTACAAGAATTCTCCTCCAATGGTTTATCTATATGAACTTCGAAAGTTCATAAAAGTCACCAAGAGAACAGCAATGGAGACCATGGATATGTTTCCATACCCTCTCCCACTTAGCTTTTTATAATAAAGGGATACGCTATCTAATGCATAATTAAATACACATAAGCATGCATACATGAAATAAAGCACATAGAATATTATCACATAATCAAAATAATACTAGAATATTATTTTCTGACTATTATGGCTTTATCGCATCTCCGTACGCATCTTCTAGTCTTTAGTCTTCGTTCTTGAATGCTCCATGTGACGGGAATATTAATTCAATTATTTAAATCTATTTATTTTTAATAAATCCAAAAGTTACTTAATTCGAAAATTAAGTCAATCGAATAAATCAAAAATAAAATTAAATATTATTAATATTTTTATTTATTTATTTTCCTATCTAATTCTATTAAATCTCTAGAATAATCTATCCAAGACCCACTTGGAATATTCTAGAAGACATCTATAATAGAATAAGGAAATAAAATAAATTTATTTTATTTTCTCTTTCTACTTCATTAAATCTCTAGAATAATCTATCCAAGACCCACTTGGAATATTCTAGATGATTTCCATAATGAAATAAGGAAATAAAATAATTTAGGACTCCTAGTCCTTCCAAATTAATTCCTTTCCTAATCCATTAAAAATTCCATAAAGGAATAATTAAATAAGGAAAAATTAATTTAGGACTCCTAAACTTTCCAAAATTAATTAATTTCCATGTCCATGAAAATTCCCATAAAATAGGAATAATCAAATAGGAAATAAATTAATTTAATAATTAATTATTTTCCTTTCTAATTCCATTAAATCTCTAGAATCCTATTCCAAGTAGAACTTAGAATATTCTAGAAGACTTCCATAATAGAATAAGGAAATAAATTAATTCCAATTAATTCTTTTCCTATTTCCATGAGAATTCCCAAAAATAGGAATACTCAAAATAGGAAAACCGAATCAATTTAGGAAAGTTGGATCTTGGCAGGAGTAGCATGGGTTGGGGATCCCCACGCCACCCCCACCATCGACCGAGGCCGAGAGGAGAACATCACCGCCGCCGCCGCCCCAACCGGCCAGCCACCACCACTACCGGTGGCAGCCCACGGCCAAGGGGTGCGATGGCTGCCCCTCCCACTCGATTGATCCATTACTTGGGGTCGATCATGGGGTTGATCGATCCCCGGAATCCTCCCTCTCTTCGTCTCCTCCGTCACACTTTTCCGGTCGTCGTTTCGGACTCGATCCAACGTAAAATAAATTACAAATTTATTACTACGCTATCCGGTATCGATTCTCTACATGAAAACGACCTCAAACAATTTCCGGAAAAATTAAGAACAAGCATTCACCACACAAGAACAAATAACATCACCGAGAGTTTAATAATCAAGAACATTATTATGACATTAATTAACAAAATTAAATCTAGCCATAATAATCGGAAACCCTGCAAGGTAGAACAATTTATCGAAAAATACCATGAACTAAAACCAACGCTCTGATACCAATTGTTGGAAATCGATATCCCGGAATTAATAAATTAAATAAAATTAATTATCTAATTAATTCCGACCGAAATCCTTTGGAGATCGAATATCCGGATTGTCAAATTGCGGAACGACAACTCCAATCGACTCCCGGTTGCCGGAACATCCCGCCACGAACCACCACGAAGCCGGACTCAACCAAACAAGCCGCCGCGGGGATAGCCCGCGGCTGTCCGGTCGAGCCCCCGCATGGGGCTCGCGGCTGTACACGGCAGCCGCCTAGGGCTGCCCTTGGCAGCCCCTTATGCACGCCCAGCCGCCCCCGGTGATCGCACGACCAGCCACGGCGAACCGTGGCTTGCGATCACCACCAGCCACCGCCGCTCGAGCGGCGGTCCAGCCGCGTGAGCGGGGCTGCTCCAGCAGCCCGCCGGAGGTGCGTGGGTGATCGAGCTCGCCCTCGATCAAGTCTCGGCGTCCAGCCGAGGCTCGCCCCTCTCGACCCTCTCTTGTTCGAGCCGTTGAGCCGCCGGCGGTCCGGTGATCTTCGATCACCACCGCCCGGTTCAACCTCGACAAAGGTCGCGTTCTCGGATCTTGGTTCACGATATTTTTACGATAATTAAACGATAAAATCATAAAGAGGGTTTTACGATTTACCTCGTTCTCGTTGTTCGGAAAAACGTAGAACTCAATTTGACGACCTTGAGATCTTCCCACGTATTCCTTGCACTAGCCCGGACGTCGTGTGGGCGACGATCTACCGAACTCCATGGATCCTCCTCTCTACTTTCTCTCTCTAGAATTGTGATCTTCAAGTTATGAGAATAGAGAAGACCATGTAGTGCTTTTATAGGCTACGTAGGGGATCTTAAGGAGGTGGAATATTGGGCTTCCAATATTAATGATTAAATTGAGCCCAAGCCCAAATCTATTAATCCATTAATATTAATTAATTCTATTTTCCACTATATAAAATTAATTGCACTCCCAATATTAAACCATATTATATCAAATAATATTTCTCCGGTAGTATTATTTATTCCGTGTATTTAAGATATAAATATCCATGAATAAAATTAATTTATTGCTAATTAATTTATTCATCTCTTATATCCGAGACTAGTACCATTCAACCTTAATTATTATGCGGAACGAATCCACCTGCAGGGTTTACATAATAATTCCTTATGAACTCATCTCGGGGATATTATCAACCCTTCCGGGATACACTTTCCCGTCAAGTATTCACGGCATGTCATATATAAAATATAGTGACCCAACTTAACCGGTAATTAACCCAATAATTAAATCGGTTAATTCCTTTGGTAAATCAAAGTCACTTATATTAAATATACACACCCGCAATAGTTTCGGGGATTAAGAATAAAATACACTGAGACTCGAATCGATTATCGCCGGCAATCCTAATCGATGAATCTCAACGATCCGCTCAATACACCAAGTGTACAAGTGTGATAAAATAATTAAGATAAATTATTTTCTCTCTCACACAACGACTATACCGATGGATTGGTCCGTGTCCATCTAGGTCGTGAGCAACTGTTCGATTAAATACGAGTAACCGATAGTATGATCTTCTTTGTGGGCCCGACACACCATACTAACTACAACGTATAGAATCCAGGACTATAATTTGCATATATTTAATTATAAATAATTAAACGCAAATGATTGTTTATTTAGTTAAATAGATTAGTGGCAATGGATCGTGAGTTTACGTTACTTAAATCTAGACATTAAGTACACAACTCCAACAAATTACCGGTTAAGTTGGGTCACAATATTTTATATATGACATGCCGTGAATACTTGACGGGAAAGTGTATCCCGTAAGGGTTGATAATATCCCCGAGATGAGTTCATAAGGAATTATTATGTAAACCCTGCAGGTGGATTCGTTCCGCATAATAATTAAGGTTGAATGGTACTAGTCTCGGATAAAAGAGATGAATAAATTAATTAGCAATAAATTAATTTTATTCATGGATATTTATATCTTAAATACACGGAATAAATAATACTACCGGAGAAATATTATTTGATATAATATGGTTTAATATTGGGAGTGCAATTAATTTTATATAGTGGAAAATAGAATTAATTAATATTAATGGATTAATAGATTTGGGCTTGGGCTCAATTTAATCATTAATATTGGAAGCCCAATATTCCACCTCCTTAAGATCCCCTACGTAGCCTATAAAAGCACTACATGGTCTTCTCTATTCTCATAACTTGAAGATCACAATTCTAGAGAGAGAAAGTAGAGAGGAGGATCCATGGAGTTCGGTAGATCGTCGCCCACACGACGTCCGAGCTAGTGCAAGGAATACGTCGGAAGATCTCAAAGGTCATCAAATTGAGTTCTACGTTTTTCCGAACAACGAGAACGAGGTAAATCGTAAAACCCTCTTTATGATTTAATCGTATAATTATCGTAAAAATATCTTGAACCAAGATCCAAGAACGCGACCCATGACGAGGTTGAACCGGGCGGTGGTGATCGAAGATCACCGGACCGCCGGCGGCTCAACGGCTCGCCTAGGAGGGGTCGAGGGCGTGAGCCTCGGCTGGACGCCGAGACTCGATCGAGCACGAGCTCGATCGCCCGTGCACATCCAGCGGGCTGCTGGAGCAGCGCCGCTCGCGCGGCACGAGCTCCGCTCCGGCGGAGCGATCACCGCTCGCGCGGCTGGACCGCCGCTCGCGCGGTGGTGGCTGCGGGCTGATCGCTAGCCACGGTTCGACCGTGGCTTGGGGGCGATCAGCGGGGTGTTGCTGGGGGTGTCCAGTGGGCTGCCAAGGGCAGCCCTAGGCGGCTGCCGTGTACAGCCGCGAACCCTTGCGAGGGCTCGACCGAACAGCCCGGGTTCGCCCGTGGTTGAGGTTTTGGTTGAGTCCGGATTCGTGGTGGTTCGTGGCGGGATGTTCCGGCAACCGAGAGTCGATTGGAGTTGTTGTTCCGCAATTTTACAACTCCGGATATTCGATCTCCAAAGGATTTCGGTCGGAATTAATTAGATAATTTATTTATTTAAATTTATTAATTCCGGGATATCGATTTCCAACAATTGGTATCAGAGCGAGGTTTTAGTTCATGGTATTTTTCGATAAATTGTTCTACCTTGCAGGGTTTCCGATTATTATGGCTAGATTTAATTTTATTAATTAATGTCATAATAATGTTCTTGATTATTAAACTCTCGGTGATGTCAATATTTGTTCTTGTGTGGTGAATGCTTGTTCTTATTTTTCCGGAAATTGTATGAGGTCGATTTCATGTAGAGAATCGATACCGGAGAGCGTAGTAATAAATTTGTAATTTATTTACGTTGGATCGATGACGAAACGACGATCGGAAAAGTGTGACGGAGGAGACGAAGAGAGGGAGGACCGGAGATCGATCATGATGATCGATCCCATGAGGATCGATCGAAAGGGGGCGTGGGGGCTGCCCGCGGGAACCCTCGGCCACGCCGGCCACCGGTGGTGGTGGCGCGTGGGCTGAGGTGGCGGCGGCGCTCCTCCCCGGCCGGCGATCGATGGTGGGGGACGCGGGGTCCTCGTGATCTCGTGTTCTCCTACCTAGATTCACTTTCCTAATTGATTCGGTTTTCCTATTTTGAGTATTCCTATTTTTGGGAATTCTCATGGAAATAGGAAAAGAATTAATTGGAATTAATTTATTTCCTTATTCTATTATGGAAGTCTTCTAGAATATTCTAAGTTCTACTTGGAATAGGATTCTAGAGATTTAATGGAATTAGAAAGGAAAATAATTAATTATTAAATTAATTTATTTCCTATTTGATTATTCCTACTTTATGGGAATTTTCATTGACATAGAAATTAATTAATTTTGGAAAGTAGAAGAGTCCTAATTTATTTTATTTCCTCATTCTATTATAGAAGTTTTCTAGAATATTCCAAGTGGGTCTTGGATAGATTATTCTAGAGATTTAATAGAATTAGATAGGAAAATAAATAAATAAAAATATTAATAATATTTAATTTTATTTTTGATTTATTCGATTGACTTAATTTTCGAATTAAGTAACTTTTGGATTAATTGAAAATAAATAGATTTAAATATTGGAATTAATATTCCCGTCACATGGAGCATTCAAGAACGAAGACTAAAGACTAGAAGATGCGTACGGGGATGCGATAAAGCCATAATAGTCGGAAAATAATATTCTAGCATTATTTTGATTATGTGATAATATTCTATGTGCTTTATTTCATGTATGCATGCTTATGTGTATTTAATTATGCATTAGATAGCGTATCCCTTTGTTATAAAAAGCTAAGTGGGAGAGGGTATGGAAACATATCCATGGTCTCCATTGCTGTTCTCTTGGTGACTTTTATGGACTTTTGAAATTCGTATAGACAAGTCATTGGAGGAGAATTCTTGTAATTCCTTTTACGAGAAACATTGATTAAGTTTATCAAACAATGCCTAATTTGTCTTTCCAAAACTGATTTCAAGTCGACTCATTCTCACCCCGGGGAGTGGAATGGAGCCAAAGCCACTTGGTCATGTCGAGGACACAAATTAGAGGCAGTCGTACCATCTTTTTAAGGTGGATCGATTGTCTGCTCGGCTCCCTCATTTATGAGAGATAGGGTCGTTCGCATGGTGAATCACTGGTTAGAAACTTCGAGTTTCACTTATGATTCTCCGCGTCTTGATTTACAAGATTAAATGAGTCAAGTAATTGGGAGTCAATTGTAAAAGTCTTTTGGTGTAGTAAACGTCCACACTATCGTGGCTTGCTGCATTGAATGGGATTTTGGAACGATTGATGTAGACAGTTATAGAAGGGAGTAAAGGAGCGTGTGTTAACGTAAACGTCCACACTATCGTGGCTTGCGGTGAATATATGTATCCCAAACAATCTTCTTAGATACTGAGTAATGGTTTACACTTAGGTACGCTTCTTAGTATTCTTCCCATCGAAGTAACGCTAATGATGATGTATGACCGAAGCAAATCTAATTGCTAAATCATTTAGATAGGTAAACGTCCACACTATCGTGGCTTGCCATATCTGATGGGATTGTAGATGCGATTAGTGGTTTAATGATATTATTTGAGGGAGATAATATCGGAGATTAAATCGATTGTTTGTTGTTATATGTGCTCATAGATTAGAAAATGGTTTTGAACCCACTTTCTGTGATACGTAAGGATTTTAAACTCACTGGTCCCTAAATATAATGATTGGAATAGAGATCTAGACATTACCCAAACTGTTGAAGAGTACAAGGTTGTACTCAATGAGCTTTGTCCTCCCGAGCCTATTGACGTAGGCGGCTAGACAAGAAGCGATGAGGATACTCATAAAGGCCAGTTGCTTCGAGGAAACGCTTAAACACGTTTTTGAGATGATTGACCTTTTAGACGAGTTGAAACGGAAATCGCAAGCTCTTGTAGCCAATGCCAAAAGGCTTTGAACCTAAGGGAAAATTCGGGGGAAAGGAAAAGCAAGCAAAGAAACCCAGTGGTCATTGTTGGAGTTGTGTACTTAATGTCTAGATTTAAGTAACGGAAAACTCCCGGTCATAGCATTTAATCTATTAAATTAATAAACAATCGTTTGCTTTTAATTATTGATAATTAAATATGTGCAAAATATAGTCCTGGATTCTATACGTTGTAGTTAGTATGGTGTGCGACGTCACACAGAAGATCATACTATCGGTTACTCGTAGTTAATCGAACGGTTGCTCACGACCTAGATGGACCCGGACCAATCCATCGGTATAGTCGTTTTGTGAGAGAGAAAATAATTTGTCTTAATTATTTTATCACACTTGTACACTTGGTGTATTGAGCGGATCGTTGAGATTCATCGATTAGGATTGCCGGCGATAATCGATTCGAGTCTCAGTGTATTTTATTCTTAATCCCCGATGTTATTGCGGGTGTGTATATTTAATATAAGTGGCTTCGATTTACCAAAGGAATTAACCGATTTAATTATTGGGTTAATTACCGGTTAAGTTGGGTCACTATATTTCATATATGGCATGCCGTGAATAATTGACCGGACAGTGTATCCCGGAAGGGTTGATAATATCCCCGAGATGAGTTCATAAGGAATTATTGTGTAAACCTCATGAGTGGATTCGTTCCGCACAATAATTAAGGTTGAATGATACTAGTCTCGGATTAAAGAGATGAATAAATTAATTAGCAATAAATTAATTTTATTCATGGATATTTAAATCTTAAATACACGGAATAAATAATACTACCGGAGAAATATTATTTGATATAATATGGTTTAATATTGGGAGTGCAATTAATTTATATAGTGGAAAATAAATTAATTAATATTGATAAGGATTAATGGACTTGGGCAGTGGGCTCAATTTAATCTTCAATATTGGAAGCCCAATATTCCACATCCTTTAGATCCCCTACGTAGCCTATAAAAGCACTACATGACCTTCATAAATCACAAGACAAGATTATCATACTTGATATTCTAGAGAGTTGAAGGAGATCCATAGGAGTTCGATAGATCGTCGCCCACCCGACGTTCGAACGGAGTGCAAGGAATACGTGGGAAGATTCAAAGGTCTTCAACTTGATTTTGTTTCTCCGCACAACAAATCAAAAGGTATGATCATAAACTCCTTCGTGTGAATTTATGTGAATTGAATTGTGATACATGCATGAACACACGATCCGGAAAAACGACGAACTTCGGGGACGGGGATTCGAGATCCCCGGCGAATGTTCGAAGGACCCTCGGCTGGGAGCCGAGGGGTGCGATCGAGCCCTAGGGCATCGATCGCGGGGCCCACGCGAGGACGCCCCGGCTGGACGCCGGGGCATGCGATCGACCGTGGGGTCGATCGCCGGGCGAGCCGCGGCTGGGCCGCGGCTGGTGCGCTGGGCGCACCGCCCTCCTCGGCGGTGGCGGTGAGTCGCCGGACTCACCGCCGGGGGCTGTTCGGAACAGCCCCACGGGGATGCGCGTGCATCCCCGGCGATCGCTAGGGCTAGCGATCGCGAGCCCCGTGCGGGGGCTCGGCTGGGCGCGCGGGTTCGCCCGTGCGGTGCTCGGTCGAGCTCCGGCTCGTGCGGTGGTTCGTGATCGGTTTCCGGCGACGGGATTTCGGTCGGGGTTATCGGTTCCGCAATTTTTGATACCCCGGGATATCGAATTCCAGCAATTGGTATCAGAGCGTTTGGTTTCGTGTTCATGTATGTATTCAATTGTGTTCTACCTTGCAGGGATTCCGACTATCATGGTTTAAATTAATTGTTAATTATTCGTTTAATTAATTGCTATTTAATTTTGCCATGATTATTCGTTATTAAACTCTCGGACATGTCGAGATTCGTTTTGTGTGGATGAATGCTTGTAATAGTAAAAATTCGGGGGTTGACCGAATTTAGATTTATTATTATTGTTCTATGTTTTCCGGAAAGTGTATAGGGTCGATTTCATGTATAGAATCGATACCGGAATTGTAAATTTATTTCTTGTAATTTATTTACGTTGGATCGATGCCGAGACGACCGCCGGAGAACTCGTGTGACGAAGAAGACGAAGAGGACGAAGAACCGGGGGGGTCGATCAACCCCATGATCGACCCCATGACCGAAGCCATGGGGAGGGGTCGATCGCCCCTCGGCCGGGGCTGCCGCCGGTATGGTGGTGGCCGGCCGGCTGGGGAGGCGGTGGCGGTGCCCTCTCCGGTGGTGGCAGCGGTCGGTGGTGGTGGTGGTGGTGCGGGGATCCCCAACCCGTGCTACTCCTACTCCTACCTAGATTCTACTTACCTAATTGATTCGGTTTTCCTAATTGAGTTTTCCTATTTTTGGGAATTCTCATGGATTAGGAAAAGAATTAATTAGAATTAATTTTATTCCTTATTCTATTATGGAAGTCTTCTAGAGTATTCCGAGTTCTACTTGGAATAGGATCCTAGATATTTAATAGAATTGGAAAGGAATAAAAGTTAATGTAGGATTGATTTATTTCCTAATTGATTATTCCTATTTTATGGGAATTTTCATAGTAATGGAAATTAATTAATCTTGGAAAGTATTAGAGTCCTAATTTATTTTATTTCCTTATTATATTATAGAAGTCTTCTAGAATATTCCAAGTTTGACTTGGATAGATTATTCTAGAGATTTAATAGAATTAGATGAGAAAATAAATAAATAAAAATATTAATAATATTTAATTTTATTTTTGATTTATTCGATTGACTTAATTTTCGAATTAAGTATCTTTTGGATTTATTAAAAATAAATAGATTTAAATATTGGGATTAATATTCTCGTCACATGGAGCATTCAAGAACGAAGACTGAAGACTAGAAGACGCATACGGAGATGGAATAAAGCCATGATAGTCGGAAAATAATTTTCTAGCTTATTTTGACTATGTGCTATGTGCTTTATTGCTTGTATGCATGCTTATGTGTTTAATTATGCATTAGATAGCGTATCCCTTTGTTATAAAAAGCTAAGTGGGAGAGGGGATGGAAACATTCCCATGGTCTCCATTACTGTTCTCTTGGTGACTCTTATGGACTTTTGAAGTTCATATAGATGTGTCATTGGAGGAGAATTCTTGTAATTCCTTTTACAAGAAACATTGATTAAGTTTATCAAACAATGCCTAATTTGTCTTTCTGAAACTGATTTCAAGTCGACTCATTCTCACCCCGGGGAGTGGAATGGAGCCAAAGCCACTTGGTCATGTGGATGACACAAATTAGAGACATTCGTACCATTCTTTCAAAGATGGATCGTTTGTCTGCTCGGCTCCCTCATCTAATGAGAGATAGGGTTGTTCGCATGGTGAATCACTGGTTAGAAACTTCGAGTTTCACTTATGATTCTCCACGTCTTGATTTACAAAATCGAATGCTTCAAGTAATTGGATGTCAATTGTAAAAGTCTTTTGGTGTAGTAAACGTCCACACTATCGTGGCTTGCTGCATTGAATGGGATTTTGGAACGATTGATGTAGACAGTTATAGAAGGGAGTGAAGGAAACGTAGGTTAACGTAAACGTCCACACTATCGTGGCTTGCGGTAACATGCGAATCTTAAACAAACTTCTTAGTACTGAGTAATGGTTTACACTTAGGTACGCTCTATAGTATTCTTCCCATCGAAGTAACGCTATAGTGATGTACGACCGAAGCAAATCTAATTGCTAAATCATTTGGATGGGTAAACGTCCACACTATCGTGGCTTGCCTTATCTGATGGGATTTTAGATGTAATTAGTGATTTAATGATATTATTTGAGGGAGATAATATCGGATATTAAATTGATTGTTTGTTTAAATGTGCTTATAGGTTTAGAGAATAGCTATGAACCCACTTTCTATGATACTCAAGGAGCATAAGCTCACTGGCCCCAACTATATTGATTGGAAGAGAAATTTAGACATTGTCCTGACTTCGGAAGAGTACAAGTTTGTACTCCATGAAGTGTGCCCTGCTGAGCCCACGGCTGCCTCAACTGATGAGGAAAAACTGACATATCGGAAGTGGAAAAAGGCTGATGAAATGGCTAGGTGTTATATTTTGGCTTCCATGTCAAATGTACTCCAAACCCAACATGAGTCGATGGACACTGCCTATGATATGATGTTTAACCTCAAGGAGATGTTTGGGGAGCAAGATCGTGCGGCAAGGCAAGAAACCATGAGAGTCCTCATGACAACTACTCAGTCTGAAGGAACGCCCGTAGGGGAGCACGTTCTTAAGATGATGGGTCTGTTGAATGAGCTTGAGATCCTAGGAGCTCAAATTGATGCTGAGACGCAAGTCGACATCATACTCCAGTCTCTGACCCCTAGTTTTGAGCAGTTTCGCATGAGTTATAATATGGGTAAACTATCTTATTCTCTTGCGCAACTCCTGACTGAACTGAAGGCGGCAGAGGGGATCTACAAGAAGGGCAAGTCTCTAGCGCTTGTAGCTACCAAGTCCAAAGGCTTTAAGCCTGGTGGAGGTAGGGGCAAGAGGAGGAAGCAAGCCTGGAAACCCAGTGGTGTCAAGAAGACTATACCACGAGTGGGGGCTGCAAAGCCAAAGGGCAAGTGCTTCCGATGCAACAAGTCTGGACACTGGAAGTCTGAATGTCCTCTCAGAGGTACGAATTTTTCTTTAGTCGTAAAAACATAGTCAGCGGTATTATCTACCAGAAATTCTGGTGTGTAGATATGGAACCACTGACGGTATGTGCATTTTGAATGCAGGGGTTCCAGAAAACCCGGCGACTTAGAGAAGAAGAGTTCGAGTCTACACGGGCAAAAGCTGTGGAGGAGGCAGCTGTTGCGGTGGAAGACATTTATCTGCTTTAGTAGTTAAATAGGAGTTCATTTCAAGATTATTGCATTATGTACCCTTTATTATAGAAAGAACGTTTTGTTCTGGATTTCTATTATTTATGAATGGATATTTTATTTCTTTAATCATTGGATGATTTTGACAAGAAATAATGGCGTTATCTATTCTGGTACATTAGATAGCAATATATGAATGATGGATCCTAAGTCCACCATGATGCAACGAACCGTTCTATAACTTGTTTTACATGTTAGATATTTCTTTATTAATCATTATACTTGTGAAATCTTATACTTAGTAGTATTTTCAAATGAGATTCAAATGGTCGAAATTGATTTGATCAATTAAAGTTGAAGGAATGGACCTTCCGACCTAAGGATTGAATTTGGAGGATAATACGTCTAAGCAAACCTTTCTGGATAAAGGATAGAATTCAGACAAGTATTGGAAATGATTAGATATGCAGACATATGTGTAAATTAGAAAGGTACGAGTAATTCTCTCAAGAATACTCGATGATGGATTAGAATACTTAATGTGCCATAAAAGCAAAGTGTTTTGACTAGTCAATGGACACAAAGCTATTATGGGGAACCATCAAAGTATATCCATTAGGAGCCTGCGACTCAGTCGTGGAGGCCCTCACCTATCTGAATAACACATAGCGTAAACAAAGATTGGGATTCAATCCCAAAGGGCCGCACCATACACTTACGTGTAGAGATGGTGCGTTGTAAATAAGAAATGGAGATCTAATAGTAAAAGAACAAGTTGTTCGGAACCACCTATGTTCTATGGATATTCCTGGATACAACAGCATATTCAATATGGTTGTAGGATATCCTAGATAAACAAAATGTTGTGTGTTCTATAGTACTATGAACCAGAGGGACGTCTCGTCCGGTTCATAGAGTAAGACTATTAGATGAACTACAAAGCCTGAACTGACATAATACCTTGAAATGAGAAAAAGGACAAAAGACTGGGAACCAGCCAAACCGAGTAGAAGTACACCACATACTGCACCTACTGTTATTATTGTTATACACCGGGACGCCATTGCAGTGGGAGGTTGTTGGACAACCAGAGATATTCATAAAGACTAGAGGAGTTCGGACTCTGGATCTAGTAGACATGAAATCGATCCCTAGCTCTGCATAAGGGTGGTACTAGATCTAAATGAGCTTTCTTGGATAACAATAAGGTTTATTGTTAAGAGGCTAGATCATTTAGAGTACAAGCTTAGTAAATCCATAGTTGGATGGTAGCAAAGCTATAAATCGTGGAACTTGCGAATTGATGAGAAAGTCCATTTGATGGATTCATCAAAAGGCAAAGACGAAAGGTGTATTAGAGACATAATGGAAACAAGGTGGTGTTTCTCGGAGATTTTATGTAGATAACATTTTGTCATTGGCAACAATGTAAAAATATTGTCAGACATAAAATGATGGTTGTCTAAATAAATCAAGATATAAGATTGAGAAGAAGTTAGAGCATGTTCTTAAGATCTTATGATCTAGAGATAAGAACATTGTACTTCTCCTAGACATCTTATACGATTATGGTTTGTTTTAAACATGCATACTTCTGAGAAAGGTTATTGCCTTTCAGAGACAGAATATTCATCTATCTAAAGGATATGTGTTTCAAACACATGAAAGAGATAGATGAGGACAAAGCGGTTTCCTATACTTCAAGTATGGAAAGCTTTATAGATGCAATGTTGTAAAAAGACAACCTGATATCAACTATGCCGTCTGCGTAGTGGGAGGATATCAAAGTAATCTGGATAAGGGATGTTCGAATGCTGTAAGAGTACTTTCATAGTACTGGCTTACGAAGCAAGACGAAATCTTCTTAGATTACAGTTTCTCAGATCCAAAAATCAAAGAAGGACCAGTATAAGTCGATATCAGGCTATGTGTTCACTTTTAGAAAGAGGTGGAACCATGAAATGAAAGAGTGATAAGCAGGACGCTTCTCAGACTCTCTCATAACCGAATAGCAGCCTCAGAGGCAGCGGAAGTTTTGGTTAGGTTTCGGGATTACCTCTTGACTTGGATATGACTCTTAGTTCACCAAAGGCTATTGGATAGCGGTGCAAAGTGAACTGGAAGAGGTCATAAGTCAAAAGTGATGATAACACATAGAGCAAGTACCACCTGATACGAATCATCGTCGAGGGAGACGACGTAGTAGTCACCAAGATAACTTCAGAGCGGCAACCTAGATTGCTCACTCACATAGTACTTCTCGGAAGTACACTCTAAAGCACGTGATGAGTATGGGAACCGGGAGTTTGGAGGAAATGACTAGACCTTAGTACAAGTGGGAGATTGTTGGAGTTGTGTACTTAATGTCTAGATTTAAGTAACGGAAAACTCCCGGTCATAGCATTTAATCTATTAAATTAATAAACAATCGTTTGCTTTTAATTATTGATAATTAAATATGTGCAAAATATAGTCCTGGATTCTATACGTTGTAGTTAGTATGGTGTGCGACGTCACACAGAAGATCATACTATCGGTTACTCGTATTTAATCGAACGGTTGCTCACAACCTAGATGGACCCGGACCAATCCATCGGTATAGTCGTTGTGTGAGAGAGAAAATAATTTGTCTTAATTATTTTATCACACTTGTACACTTGGTGTATTGAGCGGATCATTGAGATTCATCGATTAGGATTGCCGGCGATAATCGATTCGAGTCTCAGTGTATTTTATTCTTAATCCCCGATGTTATTGCGGGTGTGTATATTTAATATAAGTGGCTTTGATTTACCAAAGGAATTAACCGATTTAATTATTGGGTTAATTACCGGTTAAGTTGGGTCACTATATTTCATATATGGCATGCCGTGAATAATTGACCGGACAGTGTATCCCGGAAGGGTTGATAATATCCCCGAGATGAGTTCATAAGGAATTATTGTGTAAACCTCATGAGTGGATTCGTTCCGCACAATAATTAAGGTTGAATGGTACTAGTCTCGGATTAAAGAGATGAATAAATTAATTAGCAATAAATTAATTTTATTCATGGATATTTAAATCTTAAATACACGGAATAAATAATACTACCGGAGAAATATTATTTGATATAATATGGTTTAATATTGGGAGTGCAATTAATTTATATAGTGGAAAATAAATTAATTAATATTGATAAGGATTAATGGACTTGGGCAGTGGGCTCAATTTAATCTTCAATATTGGAAGCCCAATATTCCACCTCCTTTAGATCCCCTACGTAGCCTATAAAAGCACTACATGGCCTTCATAAATCACAAGACAAGATTATCATACTTGATATTCTAGAGAGTTGAAGGAGATCCATAGGAGTTCGATAGATCGTCGCCCACCCGACGTTCGAACGGAGTGCAAGGAATACGTGGGAAGATTCAAAGGTCTTCAACTTGATTTTGTTTCTCCGCACAACAAATCAAAGGTATGATCATAAACTCCTTCGTGTGAATTTATGTGAATTGAATTGTGATACATGCATGAACACACGATCCGGAAAAACGACGAACTTCGG
The DNA here is from genome assembly GCA_954870475.1 of Euphrasia confusa. Classification (NCBI taxonomy): domain Eukaryota; kingdom Viridiplantae; phylum Streptophyta; class Magnoliopsida; order Lamiales; family Orobanchaceae; genus Euphrasia; species Euphrasia confusa. The sequence goes on from OX940958.1 coordinate 16,673,855, forward strand.
GGACGGGGATTCGAGATCCCCGGCGAATGTTCGAAGGACCCTCGGCTGGGAGCCGAGGGGTGCGATCGAGCCCTAGGGCATCGATCGCGGGGCCCACGCGAGGACGCCCCGGCTGGACGCCGGGGCATGCGATCGACCGTGGGGTCGATCGCCGGGCGAGCCGCGGCTGGGCCGCGGCTGGTGCGCTGGGCGCACCGCCCTCTTCGGCGGTGGCGGTGAGTCTCCGGACTCACCGCCGGGGGCTGTTCGGAACAGCCCCACGGGGATGCGCGTGCATCCCCGGCGATCGCTAGGGCTAGCGATCGCGAGCCCCGTGCGGGGGCTCGGCTGGGCGCGCGGGTTCGCCCGTGCGGTGCTCGGTCGAGCTCCGGCTCGTGCGGTGGTTCGTGATCGGTTTCCGGCGACGGGATTTCGGTCGGGGTTATCGGTTCCGCAATTTTTGATACCCCGGGATATCGAATTCCAGCAGTCATAAGTTACATGGACCACGAGATGGGACGAGAAAGCCAAGAGGCGAGTGTTCTCGATGCAAACAGTCTGGGTACTGGAAGTCTGATTATCCTCTCAAAGAAAGTACGAAATTTTCTTTAGTCGTAAAACATAGTCAGTGGTATTATCTACCGGAACCTGGTGTGTAGATATGGAACCACTGACGGTATGTGCATTTTAAATGCAAGAGGTTCCAGGAAACCTAAACGACTTGGAAAATAAAAATTCGTAGTCTACATGGGCAATGCTGTGGAGGAGGCAGCAGTTGCAGTGGAGGACATTTTATAGGATTTCATTTTGAGTTATTGCTTTTATGTACCTTTCATATTAGAAAGAACTTTGTTCTGGATTTCTAATGAATGGATATTTTATTTCTTTTAATCATTTGATGGTTATGAGAAGAAATAAAGATAGTATCTATTCTGGTACATTGGCTAGGAATATATAAATGATGGATCCTGAGTCCACCACAATGCAACGAACCGTAGTAAAACTCGTTTTACTAATAAGAGATTTCTTTATCAATTATACTTGTGGATTCTTATGCTGAATCATGTTTATTCAAATAAGAAGTTCAAAGGTCGAAAATTGATTTTTGATCAATTAAGTTGAAGGAGTGGACCTTCCGACCTAAGAATCTTATTTGGAAGATAACATGACTAAGCAATCCTTTATGGATATAAGATGTAAGATCCGGACAAGTATAAGAATTGATTGACTCTGATGTATGCAGACCTATGCCTACTCAGACAATAAGGTACGAGTACTTCATTTGATGATTACTCGAGAAATGGATTAGAATACCTGATGTGCCACAAAAGCAAGTGTTTTGATAAGTCAATGGACACTAAGCAATTGTGGAGAACCGTCAAGGTATATCTATTTGTAGCCTGCGATTTAATCGCGGAGGCAAGTACCTGTCTGAGGAATGCATAGCATACTGATCAGAGGTTGGGATTTGATCCCAAATGACTACACCATACACTGTTGTGTAGAAATGGTGTGTCGTAAACAAGAAATGGAACTCTTATAGAAATAGTAAAATCACGAGTTATACGGAACTACCTATGTTCTATGGATATGTCTGGAAACAACGGCGCATTCAAATGCGGTTGTAGAATATCCCAGAAGAACAAAAGATGTGTGTTCAATAGTACTATGAACCAGAAGGACGTTATAAGTTCTAACGCCCGGTTCTTAGAGAAAGACTATATAATGAACCACAAGCCCAAGGTGACGTAATACTTTGAAATGAGAGAGAAAGATTAAGACTTAGAACCAGCCGAACCGAGTAGCGGTACACCACTAACTGCACCTACTGTTATCACTGTTTATACACCGGAATGCCATTGTAGTGGGAGGTTGTGGGACAACCGGAGATATTCATAAGACTAGGAGAGTCATCGGACTCTGGACCTAGTATACATGAAATCGATCCCTAGATCTACATGAAGGCCATACTAGATCTAAATGTGCCTTCTTGGAGAGCAATAAGGATTATTGCTAAGAGGCGAGATCATTTAGAGTACAAGCTTAGTTGATCCATTTATGGATTGAAACAAAGCATTGAGTTCGTGGTACTTGCAAATTGATGAGATAGTCCATTTTATGGATTCATCAAAAGCATAGACGAATTGTGTGTATTGGAAACGTGATGGAAAACAAGGTGGTGTTTCTCGGAGGTTTTATGTAGATAACACTCTTATCATTGGCAACAATGTAAAGATGTTGTCAGACATAAAATGATGGTTGTCTAAAAAAATTGATATATGAGATGAAGAAGAAGTTAGAGCATGTTCTTAAGATCTAGGATCTCAAGAAGAGAACATTGTACTTCTCCTGGACATGTTACATATATATGATTATGGTTCGTTTTGAACATGCAAGATTCCGAGAAAGGTTCTTTACCTTTCAGAGACGGAATGCATCTATCTAAGGATATGTGTTTTGGAACACAAAAGGAGATAGAAGCAATGAAAGCAGTTTCCTACACTTTGAGTGTGGAAAGCTTAATAAATGCATTGTTGAAAACCATAACCTGATATCGGCTATGCGGTTAGCATAGTGGGAGGATATCAAGGTAATCCTGGAAAGGAATATTCGACTGCTGTAAAAGTACTTTCGAAGTACTGTTCTAGACTACGAAGCAGACGAACATTTCCTTTGGATTACATTCTCTTAGATTTCTAATCGAATGAGGACCGGTGTAAGTCGATATCAGGCTATGTGTTTTACTATTGAAGGAGAAGGAGTTTTAACATGGAAGAGTGATAAGCACGATGCTTTTCGGACTCTGCCATGGGTAACCAAATAGCGGCCTCAGAGGCAGCGGAAGTTTTGGTATAACTCCGGGATAATCTTTGGGACTTAGATGTGATTCTTAATTTGCCAAAGGCTATGTAAATAGCGGTGCAATGGCAAATGGTATGAAATCACAAGTCCATAAGTGTAAGATAACACATAGTGCAAGTACCACCTGATACGAGTCATCGTCGAGGGAGACGACGCTGTAGTCACCAAGATAACTTCAGAGCGACAACCTAGAGTGCTCATTCACATAGTACTTCTTGGAAGTACAACTTAAGCACGTGATGAGTATGGGAGTCGGGAGTTTGGAGGAAATGACTAGACCTTAGTACAAGTGAGAGATTGTTGGAGTTGTGTACTTAATGTCTAGATTTAAGTAACCGAAACTCACGATCCATTGCCACTAATCTATTTAATTAAATAGACAATTATTTGCGTTTAATTATTTATAATTAAATATCTGCAAATTATAGTCCTGGATTCTATACGTTGTAGTTAGTATGGTGTGTCGGGCCTACACAGAAGATCATACTATCGGTTACTCGTATTTAATCGAACAGTTGCTCACGACCTAGATTGACACGGACCAATCCATCGGTATAGTCGTTGTGTGAGAGAGAAAATAATTTGTCTTAATTATTTTATCACACTTGTACACTTGGTGTATTGAGCGGATCGTTGAGATTCATCGATTAGGATTGCCGGCGATAATCGATTCGAGTCTCAGTGTATTTTATTGTTAATCCCCGAAACTATTGCGGGTGTGTATATTCAATATAAGTGACTTTGATTTACCAAAGGAATTAACCGATTTAATTATTGGGTTAATTACCGGTTAAGTTGGGTCACTATATTTTATATATGACATGCCGTGAATACTTGACGGGAAAGTGTATCCCGTAAGGGTTGATAATATCCCCGAGATGAGTTCATAAAGAATTATTATGTAAACCCTGCAGGTGGATTCGTTCCGCATAATAATTAAGGTTGAATGGTACTAGTCTCGGATAAAAGAGATGAATAAATTAATTAGCAATAAATTAATTTTATTCATGGATATTTATATCTTAAATACACGGAATAAATAATACTACCGGAGAAATATTATTTGATATAATATGGTTTAATATTGGGAGTGCAATTAATTTTATATAGTGGAAAATAGAATTAATTAATATTGATAAGGATTAAGGGACTTGAGCATTGGGCTCAATTTAATCTTCAATATTGGAAGCCCAATATTCCACCTCCTTTAGATCCCCTACGTAGCCTATAAAAGCACTACATGGTCTTCTCTATTCTCATAACTTGAAGATCACAATTCTAGAGATAGAAAGTAGAGAGGAGGATCCATGGAGTTCGGTAGATCGTCGCCCACACGACGTCCGAGCTAGTGCAAGGAATACGTCGGAAGATCTCAAAGGTCATCAAATTGAGTTCTACGTTTTTCCGAACAACGAGAACGAGGTAAATCGTAAAACCCTCTTTATGATTTAATCGTATAATTATCGTAAAAATATCTTGAACCAAGATCCAAGAACGCGACCCATGACGAGGTTGAACCGGGCGGTGGTGATCGAAGATCACCGGACCGCCGGCGGCTCAACGGCTCGCCTAGGAGGGGTCGAGGGGCGTGAGCCTCGGCTGGACGCCGAGACTCGATCGAGCACGAGCTCGATCGCCCGTGCACATCCAGCGGGCTGCTGGAGCAGCGCCGCTCGCGCGGCACGAGCTCCGCTCCGGCGGAGCGATCACCGCTCGCGCGGCTGGACCGCCGCTCGCGCGGTGGTGGATGCGGGCTGATCGCTAGCCACGGTTCGACCGTGGCTTGGGGGCGATCAGCGGGGTGTTGCTGGGGGTGTCCAGTGGGCTGCCAAGGGCAGCCCTAGGCGGCTGCCGTGTACAGCCGCGAACCCTTGCGAGGGCTCGACCGAACAGACCGGGTTCGCCCGTGGTTGAGGTTTTGGTTGAGTCCGGATTCGTGGTGGTTCGTGGCGGGATGTTCCGGCAATCGGGAGTCGATTGGAGTTGTTGTTCCGCAATTTTACAACTCCGGATATTCGATCTCCAAAGGATTTCGGTCGGAATTAATTAGATAATTTATTTATTTAAATTTATTAATTCCGGGATATCGATTTCCAACATGCATGTACCTGGATCGCTTGTTCAACAAGAAACAAACTCACGAGAACAAGACTATTGACCTTCCTTACATCGTTAAGTATAAAAAGTATATTGCTAGGATGATTTACTGGTTAGCTCAGGATGCATACACGAATGAAGACATACGAGCTTAGTATGTTGTATTAGACTTGTTTAGTATTTGTTTAGTATATGTTTGTTTTTGTTTTGGACTATTGGAATGGTTTATATTGAATGATAAGCAGGTTGGATGACTTAAAAGTGTAAAAAGGCCTTTTTTTCATTCTGCCCAGAGGTTACTCGATCGTATGACACCATCGAGTAACCATCGATTAACCAAGAACAGTGTTGGAGTTGTGTACTTAATGTCTAGATTTAAGTAACGGTAAACTCCCGGTCATAGCATTTAATCTATTAAAATTAATAAACAATTGTTTGCATTTAATTATTGATAATTAAATATATGCAAAATATAGTCCTGGATTTTATACGTTGTAGTTAGTATGGTGTGCATGGGCGCACAGAAGATCATACTATCGGTTACTCGTATTTAATCGAACAGTTGCTCACGACCTAGATGGACATGGACCAATCCATCGGTATAGTCGTTGTGTGAGAGAGAAAATAATTTATCTTAATTATTTTATCACACTTGTACACTTGGTGTATTGGGCGGATCACTTGAGATTTATTGATTAGGATTGCCTTGGATAATCAATTTAAATCTCAGAGTATTTTATTCTTAATCCCCGATACTATTGCGGATGTGTATATTTAATATATGTGACTTTGATTTTCCAAAGGAATTAACCGATTTAATTATTGGGTTAATTACCGGTTAAGTTGGGTCACTATATTTTATATATGGCATGCCGTGAATACTTGACGGGAAAGTGTATCCCGGAAGGGTTGATAATATCCCCGAGATGAGTTCATAAGGAATTATTGTGTAAACCTCATGAGTGGATTCGTTCCGCACAATAATTAAGGTTGAATGGTACTAGTCTCGGATTCAAGAGATGAATAAATTAATTAGCAATAAATTAATTTTATTCATGGATATTTAAATCTTAAATACACGGAATAAATAATACTACCGGAGAAATATTATTTGATATAATATGGTTTAATATTGGGAGTGCAATTAATTTATATAGTGGAAAATAAATTAATTAATATTAATGGGAGATTAATAGATTTGGGCTTGGGCTCAATTTAATCATTAATATTGAAAGCCCAATATTCCACCTCCTTTAGATCCCCTACGTAGCCTATAAAAGCACTACATGGTCTTCACTTTCTCATAACAATAAGACAAGATTATCATACTTGATATTCTAGAGAGTTGAAGAGGATCCATAAGCTTGGAGGATCGTCGCCCACCCGAAGTTCAAGCTAGTGCAAGGAATACGTAGGAAGATCGTAAGGTCATCAACTTAAATTCGTTTCTCCGCACAACGAATTAAAAGGTAAAATCATATACTCTCTTCTATGATTTTATGTGAATTGAATTGTGATACATACATGAACGCACGATCCGGGAAAACGACGAACTTCGGGGATGGGGATTCGAGATCCCCGGCGAAGGTTCGAAGGACCCTCGGCTGGGAGCCGAGGGGTGCGATCGAGCCCTAGGGCATCGATCGCGGGGCCCACACGAGGACGCCCCGGCTGGTTGCCGGGGCATGCGATCGACCTCACGGTCGATCGCGGGGGGCAGCCGCGGCTGGGCCGCGGCTGGTGCGCTGGGCGCACCGCCCTCCTCGGCGGTGGCGGTGAGTCGCCGGACTCACCGCCGGGGGCTGTTCGGAACAGCCCCACGGGGATGCGCGTGCATCCCCGGCGATCGCTAGGGCAGCGATCGCGAGCCCCGGCGGGGGCTCGGCTAAGGTTTCTAGCCGCGGGTTTTTCCCGCGGCGGTGATTCTCTTGTCGGGCCCGGTTCCGTTAGGTGGTTCGCGTGTTTCCGGCGATGGGATTTCGGTCGGGGTTATCGGTTCCGCAATTTTGATACCCCGGGATATCGATTTCCAGCAATTGGTATCAGAGCGTTTGGTTTCGTGTTCATGTATGTGTTCAATTGTGTTCTACCTTGCAGGGATTCCGACTATCATGGTTAATTAATTGATTAATTGTTTAATTAATTTGTTATTTAATTTTACCATGATTATTAAACTCTCGGACATGTCGAGATTCGTTTTGTGTGGATGAATGCTTGTAATAGTAAAAATTCGGGGGTTGACCGAATTTAGATTTATTATTATTGTTCTATGTTTTCCGGAAAGTGTATAGGGTCGATTTCATGTATAGAATCGATACCGGAATTGTAAATTTATTTCTTGTAATTTATTTACGTTGGATCGATGCCGAGACGACCGCCGGAGAACTCGTGTGACGAAGAAGACGAAGAGGACGAAAAACCGGGGGGGTCGATCATCCCCATGATCGATCCCCATGAGGATCGATCGACCCCACGCCAAGGGGCTGCCCGCTAGGGTTTCCGGCCACGCCGGCCACCGGTGGTGGTGGCGCGTGGCTAGGGGGCGGCGGCGGTGGTGCCCGGCGATGGTGGTGGTCGACGGTGGGGGTGGTGTGGGGATCCCCAACCCATGCTACTCCTACCTAGATTCACTTTCCTAATTAATTCGGTTTTCCTATTTTGAGTATTCCTAAGTTTGAGAACTCTCATGGAGATAGGAAAAGAATTAATTAATATTATTTATTTCCTTATTCTATTATGGAAGTCTTCTAGAATATTCCAAGTTCTACTTGGAATAGGAATCTAGAGATTTAATAGAATTAGATAGGAAAATAATTAATTAATGAATTAATTTATTTCTATTTGATTATTCCTATTTTATGGGAATTTTCATGGACATGGAAATTAATTAATCTTGGAAAGTAGAAGAGTCCTAATTTATTTTATTTCCTTATTCTATTATAGAAGTCTTCTAGAATATTCCAAGTTTCACTTGGATAGATTATTCTAGAAATTTAATAGAATTAGATGGGAAAATAAATAAATAAAAATATTAATAGTATTTAATTTTATTTTTGATTTATTCGATTGACTTAATTTTCTAATTAAGTATCTTTTGGATTTATTAAAAATAAATAGATTTAAATATTGGGATTAATATTCTCGTCACATGGAGCATTCAAGAACGAAGACTGAAGACTAGAAGACGCATACGGAGATGGAATAAAGCCATGATAGTCGGAAAATATTTTCTAGCATTATTTTGACTATGTGATATGTGCTTTATTACTTGTATGCATGCTTATGTGTTTAATTATGCATTAGATAGCGTATCCCTTTGTTATAAAAAGCTAAGTGGGAGCGGGGATGGAAACATTCCCATGGTCTCCATTACTTTTCTCTTGGTGACATTTATGAGCTTTCGAAGTTCATATAGATATGTCATTGGAGGAGAATTCTTGTAATTCCTTTTACAAGAAACATTGATTAAGTCTATCAAACAATGCCTAATTTGTCTTTCTGAAACTGACTTCAAGTCGACTCATTCTCACCCCGGGGAGTGGAATGGAGCCAAAGCCACTTGGCCATGTGGATGACACAAATTAGAGACATTCGTACCATTCTTTTGAAGATGGATCGATTGTCTGCTCGGCTCCCTCATCTAATGAGAGATAGGGTTGTTCGCATGGTGAATCACTGGTTAGAAACTTCGAGTTTCACTTATGATTCTCCGCGTCTTGATTTACGAAAATCGAATGCTTCAAGTAATTGGGAGTCAACTATAAAAAGTCTTTTGGTGTAGTAAACGTCCACACGAACGTGGCTTGCTATGCTGAATGGGATTTTTGGAAATAGTTGATGTAGACAGTTATAGGGAATTGTGAAGGATTGTGAGTTATCGTAAACGTCCACACTAACGTGGCTTGCGGTGACGCAGCAATTCCAAATGATTCACCTTAGTACTGAGTGATGGTTTACACTTAGGTGCGCTTTATAGTATTCTTCCCAACGAAGTAACGCTATAATGATGTACGACCGAATCAAATCTAATTGCTAAATCATTTGGGTGGGTAAACGTCCACACGAACGTGGCTTGCCTTACCTGATGGGATTTTAGATGTAATTAGTAATTTAATGATATTATTTGAGGGAGATAATATCGGATATTAAATTGATTGTTTGTTTATATGTGCTTATAGGTTTAGAGAATAGCTATGAACCCACTTTCTGTGATACTCAAGGAATTCAACGCACTAGTTCCATACTGTGTTGGATGGAATAAAGAGTTAGACATTTCCCAGACTGTTGCTGAGTACAATTTAGTACTCAGTGAACTTTGTCCTCCTGAACCAACACGTGTCTCAACTATTGAGGAAATAGCTGATTTTGAGAAGTGGAATAGTGCTTTTGCATTAACCACCAATCATGACATCATGCTGAAACTCAAGCTTATGTTTAGAGACAACGAGAAGGTTAGAAAAGAGGCGATGAGGATACTCATAAAGGTCAGTCGCTTTGAGGAAACGCTTGAACACGTTTTCGAGATGCTGGACCTTTTGGATGAGTTGAGACAATCGCAAGCTCTTATGGCCAAAGCCAAAGGTTTCGAACCTAAGGGCATAGACCAAGGAATGGAGAAGCAGACAAAGAGGCCCTGTAGTCCTGCACTTGGACCACGGAATAGGGTGAGAAAGCCTTCGAGCAGTCATTCTCAAAGAAAGTTGTCTGGGGACTGGAAGTCTTTATTTTCTCCTGGAGAAGGTATGAGATTCTCTCCTTAGTCTTTGAAACATAGTCAGCTGGTTTATCTACCAGAAACCTGGTTGGTAGATATAGATCCACTGACGGTATGTATGCATTTAAAATGCAGGGACACCAGGGAACCCAAAGACTTGGAAATGGAGGAATAGTCAAGGCAAAGCTGTAGAGGATGCAGCTGTTGCAGTGGAAGACATTTATCTGCTTTAGTAGTTAAATAGGATTTCATTTCAAGTTTATTGCATTATGTACCCTTTATTTTAGAAAGAACTTTTGTTCTGGATTTCTATTATTCATGAATGGATATTTTATTTCTTTAATCCTGATGATGATTTTGATAAGAAATAATGGGTATTATCTATTCTGGTACATTAGATAGCAATATGTAAATGATGAATCCTTAGTCTACCACGATGCAACAAACCGTTCTATAACTTGTTTTACTACTTAGATATATTTCTTGTTAGATCATTATACTTGTGAAATCTTATACTTAGAAGTATTTATTCAAATAAGATTCAAAAGGTCGAAATTGATTTGATCAATTATAGTTGAAGGAATGGACCTTCCGACCTAAGAATCAAGTTTGGAAGATAATACAACTAAGCATACTTTTTAGTAAAAGAAAGAATTCGGACAAGTATTGAGAATGATCAATGATGTGTGTAAAGTGCGAGTAGTTCTTTTAAGAATACTCGAAGATGGATTAGAATGCTTGATGTGCCATAAAAGCAAAGTGTTTTTAGTCAAGAAGCAATTATGGGGAACCTTCAAAGTATATCCATTGGAAGCCTGCGACTTAGTCGCAGAGGCTACCACGTAACACAATCAAATATTGAGATTAAGTCTCAAATGACTACACCATACACTTACGTGTAGAGATGGTGAGTCAGTAAGAAATAGAATTCTAATATTAAAAGAACGAGTTGTTCGGAACTACCTATGTTCTATGGATATTCCTGGAGACAACGGCATATTCAATATGGTTGTAGGATATCCTAGATGAACAAAGTATTGTGTGTTCTATAGTACTATGAACCAGAAGGACGTGTAACGCCCGGTTCTTAGAGAAAGACTATTAGAAGAACCACAAAGCCCGAACTGACGCAATACCTTGGAATGAGAAAAAGGACAAAGACTAGGAACCACCCAAACCGAGTAGAAGTACACCACACACTGCACCTACTGTTATTACTATTATACATCGGGACGCCGTTGCAGTGGGAGGTTGTTGAACAACCAGAGATGTTCACAAGACTAGAAGAGTTTCGGACTCTGGATCTAGTAGAGATGAAATCGATCCCTAGCTCTGCACGAGGGCGGTACTGGATCTAAATGTGCCTGCTTAGAAAACAATAAGGATTATTGTTAAGAGGCAAGATCATTTAGAGTACGAGCTTAGTAAATCCATTTATGGATTGAAACAAAGCTATAAATCGTGGAACTTGTAAATTGATGGGATAGTCCATTTGATGGATTCATCAAAAGGCATAGACGATAGGTGTATTGGAGATGTAATAGAAACAAGGTGGTGTTTCTCGGAGATTTTATGTAGATAAAATTTTCATCATTGGCAACAATGTAGAAAATGTTGTCAGACATAAGATAATGGTTGTCTAAATGAATCGAGATATAAGATTGAGTAGAAGTTAGAGCATGTTCTTGAGATCTTTCGATCTAAGGATAAGAACATTGTACTTCTCCTAGATATCTTATACGATTAAGGTTTGTTTTTAAACATGCAAACTTCTGAGAAAGGTTATTGCCTTTCAGAGACAGAATATACATCTATCTAAAGGGTATGTGTTTGAACACATGAAGGAGATGGATGAGGACAAAGCAGTTTCCTATACTTCAAGTATGGAAAGCTTTATAGATGCAATGTTGTAAAACAAGAACCTGATATCAACTATGCGGTTTGCGTAGTGGGAGGATATCAAGGTAATCTAGACAAGAGATTTTCGGATGCTATAATAGTACTTATGAAGTACTGGATTATTAAGCAAGACGAAATCTTCTTTGATTACAAATTCTCAGATCACAAATCAGAGAAGGACCAGTGTAAGTCGATATCAGGCTATGTGTTCACTTTTATAAAGAGGTGGAACCATGGAATGAAAGAGTGATAAGCAGGACGCTTCTCAGACTCTCTCATAACCGAATAAGCAGCCTCAGAGGCAGCGGAAGTTTTGGTTGGGTTCCGGGATAACCTCTTGACTTGGATATGACTCTTGGTTTATCAAAGGCTATTAGATAGCGGTGCATGATAAACTGGAAGAAGTCATAAGTCAAAAGTGATGTTAACACATAGAGCAAGTACCACCTGATACGAGTCATCGTCGAGGGAGACGACGCAGTAGTCACCAAGATAACTTCAGAGCGGCAACCTAGAGTGCTCATTCACACAGTACTTCTTGGAAGTACAACTCTAAGCACGTGATGAGTATGGGAGTCGGGAGTTTGGAGGAAATGACTAGACCTTAGTACAAGTGGGAGATTGTTGGAATTGTGTACTTAATGTCTAGATTTAAGTAACGGTAAACTCCCGGTCATAGCATTTAATCTATTAAAATTAATAAACAATTGTTTGCATTTAATTATTGATAATTAAATATATGCAAAATATAGTCCTGGATTTTATACGTTGTAGTTAGTATGGTGTGCATGGGCGCACAGAAGATCATACTATCGGTTACTCGTATTTAATCGAACAGTTGCTCACGACCTAGATGGACATGGACCAATCCATCGGTATAGTCGTTGTGTGAGAGAGAAAATAATTTATCTTAATTATTTTATCACACTAGTACACTTGGTGTATTGGGCGGATCACTTGAGATTTATTGATTAGGATTGCCTTGGATAATCAATTTAAATCTCAGAGTATTTTATTCTTAATCCCCGATACTATTGCGGGTGTGTATATTTAATATATGTGACTTTGATTTTCCAAAGGAATTAACCGATTTAATTATTGGGTTAATTACCGGTTAAGTTGGGTCACTATATTTTATATATGGCATGCCGTGAATACTTGACGGGAAAGTGTATCCCGGAAGGGTTTGTTGGAATTCGATATCCCGGGCTATTTAAATTTGCGGAAACCAATAACCCGATCAAAACCATCCGCCGGAGATCACGCGAGCATCACGTACGAGCCGGAGCACGAGCCGAACGCACGACGAGGCCGAAGCCTCGCGCACGCCCAGCCCGAGCCCCCGCACGCGGGGCTCACGCGATCGAGAGGTCGATCGCTCAAGGCGATCGACTGGGGCTGCCCAGCAGCCCCTTGCGGCGAGTCCGGCGACTCGCCGCGCCTGGGTGTCGGTCCGACCAGCGGACAGCCGCGGGGCCCAGCCCTCGCGGCTTGCGATCGATCGCGATGATCGATCGCGTCCCCGGCTCCCGGCCGGGGTTCGACCCATCCCCACCGAAACCCTAGGTGGGCGATCGCCGTGGTCCGGTGGCTTCGCCACCACCACGCGTTCGTCCTCCTTCCCGGTTTCGTACCTCGGATCTTGCGTTCTACGGTATTCTCGATAAACCAAAATCGAACAATTATCAAGGGCGTTTAGATATTGTACCTTTCGATTCGTTGTTCGGAGAAACGAATTCAAGACGACCTTTTGAATCTTCCCACGTATTCCTTGCACTAGCTTGAACGTCGGGTGGGCGACGATCTTCCAAGCTTATGGATCCTCTTCAACTCTCTAGAACTATCAAATATTGATATTCTTGTCTATTCAAAAAGTGAAGACCATGTAGTGCTTTTATAGGCTACGTAGGGGATCTAAAGGAGGTGGAATATTGGGCTTCTAATATTAATGATTAAATTGAGCCCAAGCCCAAATCTATTAATCTCCCATTAATATTAATTAATTTATTTTCCACTATATAAATTAATTGCACTCCCAATATTAAACCATATTATATCCAAATAATATTTCTCCGGTAGTATTATTTATTCCGTGTATTTAAGATATAAATATCCATGAATAAAATTTATTTATTGCTTAATAAATTTATTCATCTCTTTTATCCGAGACTAGTACCACTCAACCTTATTTATTATGCGGAATTAAATCCACTCGCGAGGTTTACATAATAAATCCTTATGAGCTCATCTCGGGGATATTATCAACCCTTCCGGGATACACTGTCCGGTCAATCATTCACGGCATGTCATATATAAAATATAGTGACCCAACTTAACCGGTAATTAACCCAATAATTAAATCGGTTAATTCCTTTGGTAAATCAAAGTCACTTATATTGAATATACACACCCGCAACAATATCGGGGATTAAGAATAAAATACACTGAGTCTCAAATCAATTATCGCCGAGCAATCCTAATTGATGAGTCTCAATCGATTCGCTCAATACACCAAGTGTACAAGTGTGATAAAAATAATTAAGACAAATTATTTTCTCTCTCACACAACGACTATACCGATGGATTGGTCCGTGTCCATCTAGGTCGTGAGAATCTGTTTGATTAAATACGAGTAACCGATAGTATGATCTTCTGTGTGGGCCCGACACACCATACTAACTATAACGTATGAAATCCAGGACTATAATTTGCATAAATTTAATTAACAATAATTAAAAGCAAATGAATGTTCGTATTTAATAGGTAAATGAAAGTGTACAAGGAGTTCAGAATACTCAAATCTAGACATTAAGTATACTACTCCAACAATCTCCCACTTATACTAAGGTCTAGTCTTATCCTCCAAACTTCAGACTCCCAAACCCTCCAAGTGCTTGAAGTAAACTTCCTTAGGAAGTATCTTGGTGAAAGGGTCCGCTAGGTTGTCCTCCGAGGCTATCTTGGTGACTATCGCATCGCCCCTCTTGACGATGTCTCGAATCAGGTGGTACTTGCGCTCTATGTGTTTCATAGCACTATGGGACCGTGGTTCCTTACTGTTTGCCACTGCACCGCTATTATCACAATAAATTGTCATAGCCTTGGGCAAACTCGGAATCACATCTAAGTCCTGGAGGAAATTAAGGAACCAAACTGACTCTTTCGCTGCCTCTGAGGCTGCAACATATTCAGCTTCCATGGTAGAGTCTGAAATGCACTTTTGCTTAACACTCCTCCATGATACGGCTCCACCTCCCATAGTGTACACATAGCCTGATGTCGACTTTCGCCGGTCCTTATCAGCTTGGAAATCCGAATCCGTATAACCCAAAGGAATCAGATTGTCTGCCCCGTAACTTAGAACATAATCCTTAGTATTTCGCAAATACTTGAAAATGCTCTTTACGGCAGTCCAATGAGCCTTTCCAGGGTTACTCTGATATCTCGCCACTACGCCAACTGCATAGCAGATATCAGGCCTCGTGCATAACATTGCATACATCAAGCTTCCCACAGCCGAAGCGTAGGGAACCGCTTTCATTTCATCTTTCTCCTTTTGTGTCCGAGGACACATTTCCTTAGAAAGATAAGTTCCTTTACTGAAGGGTAGTTCACCCTTCTTGGAATCTTGCATGTTAAAACGAGCCAGAATCGTGTCTATGTAAGATTGCTGGGATAGGTACAATGTTCTATTCCGGCGATCCCTTATAACCTTGATCCCTAGAACATGCCCGACTTCTCCCAAATCTTTCATATCGAATTGTCTAGACAACCATCCCTTTATGTCTGATAACATTTTCACACTGTTGCCAATGAGAAGAATGTCGTCTACATAAAGCACGAGAAACACCACCTTCTTCCCATCACTTTTCCAATACACACACGATTCGTCCATGCTTTGACTAAATCCAATTGATTGGACTACTTCGTCAAACCGCAGGTTCCACGATCTCGAGGCTTGTTTCAATCCATAAATGGATCGATTAAGCTTGCACACTAGATGATCTCGCCCCTTAGCAATGAATCCTTCTGGTTGTTTCATATAAATCGTCTCGTCAAGACTTCCATTTAGGAAATCTGTCTTGACATCCATTTGCCACACCTCATAATCCATATGAGCTGCTATGGATAAGAGAATCCGGATCGACTTTATCTTGGCTACTGGCGAGAAGGTCTCCTCATAATCGATTCCCTCTTTCTGAGTATATCCTTTCGCAACAAGCCGAGCTTTAAAGGTTTCAACCTTTCCGTCAGATCCTCTCTTTCTCTTGTAGACCCATTTACACCCAATTGGCTTTACGCCGCTTGGTGGTTCTACAAGATCCCAGACTTTATTAGAATCCATAGATTCTATTTCGGATTTCATCGCTTTCTTCCAAGAAGGCGCATCTATATCTTGTACTGCCTCATCATAGGTCCAGGGATCGATTTCATGAACTCCAGGTCCAGAGTCCGAAGACTCACCCAGTCCAATCCATCGGTCTGGTTGCTTAACAACCCTCCCACTACGACGGCGTTCCGGTGTATTAACAGTGACAGTGTCAGGTGCAGATCCTAGTGGTGTATCTATACTCGGTTCGGCTGTATCTAAGTCTTCCTTGTTACCTCTCAACTCATTAAGTATTATGTCACTTTTGGGCTTGTGGTCCATGACATAGTCTTCCTCTAAGAACCGAGCGTTAGTACTTATAACGATCTTCTGGTCCGTAGGACTATAGAACATGCCACCTTTAGTTCCTTTCGGGTATCCTACAAACAGCCGTAATTCTGATCTAGGTTCTAACTTATCGGCACCTTGTCGCAACACATGTGCTGGACAACCCCAGATCCGAAGGTGCCTGAGGCTAGGCTTGCGCCCGCTCCACCTTTCCATGGGTGTGGTGGGTACCGTTTTTGTTGGAACCATGTTGAGAATGTACGCCGCCGTTTCCAAGGCATATCCCCAGAACATAGTAGGTAAGTCCGAGTAACTCATCATTGAACGCACCATTTCCATAAGAGTCCTATTCCTTCTTTCCGACACACCATTCTGCTGGGGAGTATATGGTGATGTCATTTGGGAATCAATCCCATTCTCTGCCAAGTATGCCTTGAATTCTCCAGACAGGTACTCGCCTCCGCGATCAGATCGCAGGCATTTAATGGATTTACCTTGAAGGTTCTCCGCAAAAGCCTTGAACTCCTTGAACTTGTCAAAGGATTCGCTCTTGCGGCGCATCAGGTATACAAATCCATACCTTGAGTAATCATCAGTGAAAGTGATGAAATACTCGTACCCTCCCCTTGCCTGAGTAGACATAGGTCCGCATACATCAGAGTGAATCAAATCCAATACTTGTTCAGCCCTTCGTCCTTTACCAGAAAAAGAACGCTTGGTCATTTTTCCCTCTAAACAGGATTCGCAGGTTGGAAGGTCCTCTTCTTCAACACCACTGATGAGACCATCAGCTTTCAACCTTTGAATTCTATTTGAGTTAATATGACCTAGCCTTAAGTGCCACAAGTATAATTGATTCATCCTAGAAGGTTCCTTTCTCTTATTGGTGTTCGTAGATGTGTTATTACTCTCGGTTAGTTGCATCGTGTTAGACTCAGGATTTAGCACATACAAATCGTCCACCAATGTACCAGAACAGATAATTTCACTGTTTCTTCTTATGATCACAGAGTGGTCAAAAGAAACAGAATATCCATTCAAAATAAGCTTAGAAACCGAAATTAAATTCTTTCTAAAGTTGGGTACATAAAGACAATTTTGTAAAACTAAAACCCTATCACTACTAAAGCGTAAGTGAACGTCTCCCACTGCAACAACCGCCACCTTCGCGGCATTGCCCATGTAGACCACGATCTCTCCCTCTCTAAGTCTCCGGGTTTCCTGGAACCCCTGCAATGAATTGCAGACATGATCAGTGGCCCCCGTATCTACACACCAGGTGCTGGTAGATAACACCACTGATAATGTTTCAGTGACTAAGGAAAATTTCGTACCTTTGATGAGAGGACAATCAGACCTCCAGTGCCCAGACTGCTTGCATCGAAAGCACTTGCCTCGCGGCTTGCTCTTCCCAATCCGTGGTTCAAAACCACTGGGCTTCTTTGCTTGCACTTCCAACTCGGCCACTAGAGCTTGTGATTCTCTGATCATACTTATCAGTTCAGTTCTTTTGAAATCGTTTTTAAGCGATTCCTCAAGAGGACTGAACTTGATGATTATGTCAATCACCTCTAGTCCGGCTTCCTTACTATGTCCTAACATCTCCTTGAGGTCATTTTCAATGTCCTCATCAGTTGGGACAATAGTGGATTCGGAAGGCTCAACAGTTTGAACATTGTCCAGATTTCTTTTCCAATCAGTACTATATGGAACCAGTGAGTTTTCATCTTTAAGTATATCACAAAGTGGGGTCACAGTCATTCCTAACCTATAAGCACATAAAACAAACAAACAATTTAATATCCGATATTATCTCCCTCAAATAATATCATTAAATCACTAATCACATCTAAAATCCCATCAGGTTAAAGCAAGCCACGTTCGTGTGGACGTTTACCCACCCAAATGATTTAGCAATTAGATTTGCTTCGGTCATACATCATTATAGCGTTACTTCGTTGGGAAGAATACTATAAAGCGTATCTAAGTGTAAACCATTACTCAGTACCAAGGTGAATCGTTTAGAATTGTTACGTCACCGCAAGCCACGTTCGTGTGGACGTTTACGACAACTCGCAATTCTTCACAACTCCCTATAACTGTCTACATCAATTATTCTAAAATCCCATTCAGTATAGCAAGCCACGTTCGTGTGGACGTTTACTATACCAAAAGATTTATATAATTGAAATCCAATTACTTGATCCATTCGATCTTGTAAATCAAGACGCGGAGAATCATAAGTGAAACTCGAAGTTTCTAACCAGTGATTCACCATGCGAACAACCCCATCTCTCATAAATGAGGGAGCCGAGCAGACAATCGATCCATCTATCAAAGAATGGTACGACTGCCTCTAATTTGTGTCCTCGACATGACCAAGTGGCTTTGGCTCCATTCCACTCCCCGGGGTGAGAATGAGTCGACTTGAAGTCAGTTTTGGAAAGACAAATTAGGCATTGTTTGATGAACTTAATCAATGTTTCTCGTAAGAGGAATTACAAGAACTCTCCTCCAATAACTTATCTATATAAACTTTAAAAGTTTATAAAAGTCACCAAGAGAGCAGCAATGGAGACCATGGGTATGTTTCCATACCCTCTCCCACTTAGCTTTTTACAATAAAGGGATACGCTATCTAGTGCATAAAGGTAAACACATATAGCATGCATACATGTAATAAAGCACATAATATTATCACATAGTCAAAATAATTACTAGAATATTATTTTCCGACTATTATGGCTTTACTCCATCTCCGTACGCATCTTCTAGTTTTTAGTCTTCGTTCTTGAATGCTCCATGTGACGAGAATATTAATTTCCAATATTTAAATCTATTTATTTTTAATAAATCCAAAAGATACTTAATTAATAATAATTAAGTCAATCGAATAAATCAAAAATAAAATTAAATATTATTAATATTTTTATTTATTTTATTTTCCCTTTCTACTTCATTAAATCTTCTAGAATAATCTATCCAAGACTAATTAATTTCCATTACTATGAGAATTCCCATAAAATAGGAATAATCAATTAGGAAATAAATCAATCCTAAATTAAATTTTATTTCTTTCCAATTCTATTAAATCTCTAGGATCCTATTCCAAGTAGAACTCGGAATACTCTAGAAGACTTCCATAATAGAATAAGGAAATAAAATTAATTCCAATTAATTCTTTTCCTAATCCATGAGAATTCCAAAAAAAATAGGAATACTCAAATAGGAAAAACCCGAACTAATTAGGAAAATGGATCTACCGGTAGGAGTAGCATGGGTTGGGGATCCCCACGCCACCCCCACCTTGTCCGACCGCCGCCTAGGGCATGCCACCGCCGCCCGGCCCACGCGCCACCACCACTGGTGGCCGGCGTGGCCGAGGCTCCCGCGGACAGCCCACCTTCGGCCGTGGGTCGATCGATCTCCTCGGGATCGATCATGGGGATTGATCGATCCCCGGTCCTTCACCCTCACGTCGTCTCCTTCGTCACGCGTCTTCTCCGGCGGTCGTTTCGGCATCGATCCAACGCAAAATAAATTACAAAATAAATTTTACACTATCCGGTATCGATTCTATACATGAAATCGACCCTATACATTTTCCGGAAAAAAGTAGAACGTAATAATAAATCCTAAATTCGGTCAACCCCCGAATTTTTACTATTACAAGCATTCACCACCAAAAACGAATCTCGACATGTCCGAGAGTTTAATCAATCCAACATACATGACAAAATAAATTAAATGAATAATAAATTAAGCCATAATAGTCGGAACCCTGCAAGGTAGAACAATTTTATCGAAAATACCGCGAACGTAAACCACGCTCTGATACCAATTTGTTGGAATTCGATATCCCGGGCTATTTAAATTTGCGGAAACCAATAACCCGATCAAAACCATCCGCCGGAGATCACGCGAGCATCACGTACGAGCCGGAGCACGAGCCGAACGCACGACGAGGCCGAAGCCTCGCGCACGCCCAGCCCGAGCCCCCGCATGCGGGGCTCACGCGATCGAGAGGTCGATCGCTCAAGGCGATTGACTGGGGCTGCCCAGCAGCCCCTTGCGGCGAGTCCGGCGACTCGCCGCGCCTGGGTGTCGGTCCGACCAGCGGACAGCCGCGGGGCCCAGCCCTCGCGGCTTGCGATCGATCGCGATGATCGATCGCGTCCCCGGCTCCCGGCCGGGGTTCGACCCATCCCCACCGAAACCCTAGGTGGGCGATCGCCGTGGTCCGGTGGCTTCGCCACCACCACGCGTTCGTCCTCCTTCCCGGTTTCGTACCTCGGATCTTGCGTTCTACGGTATTCTCGATAAACCAAAATCGAACAATTATCAAGGGCGTTTAGATATTGTACCTTTCGATTCGTTGTTCGGAGAAACGAATTCAAGACGACCTTTTGAATCTTCCCACGTATTCCTTGCACTAGCTTGAACGTCGGGTGGGCGACGATTTTCCAAGCTTATGGATCCTCTTCAACTCTCTAGAATTATCAAATATTGATATTCTTGTCTATTCAAAAAGTGAAGACCATGTAGTGCTTTTATAGGCTACGTAGGGGATCTAAAGGAGGTGGAATATTGGGCTTCTAATATTAATGATTAAATTGAGCCCAAGCCCAAATCTATTAATCTCCCATTAATATTAATTAATTTATTTTCCACTATATAAATTAATTGCACTCCCAATATTAAACCATATTATATCCTAATAATATTTCTCCGGTAGTATTATTTATTCCGTGTATTTAAGATATAAATATCCATGAATAAAATTTATTTATTGCTTAATAAATTTATTCATCTCTTTTATCCGAGACTAGTACCACTCAACCTTATTTATTATGCGGAATTTAATCCACTCGCGAGGTTTACATAATAAATCCTTATGAGCTCATCTCGGGGATATTATCAACCCTTCCGGGATACACTGTCCGGTCAATCATTCACGGCATGTCATATATAAAATATAGTGACCCAACTTAACCGGTAATTAACCCAATAATTAAATCGGTTAATTCCTTTGGTAAATCAAAGTCACTTATATTGAATATACACACCCGCAACAATATCGGGGATTAAGAATAAAATACACTGAGTCTCAAATCAATTATCGCCGAGCAATCCTAATTGATGAGTCTCAATCGATCCGCTCAATACACCAAGTGTACAAGTGTGATAAAATAATTAAGACAAATTATTTTCTCTCTCAAACAACGACTATACCGATGGATTGGTCCGTGTCCATCTAGGTCGTGAGCATCTGTTTGATTAAATACGAGTAACCGATAGTATGATCTTCTGTGTGGGCCCGACACACCATACTAACTATAACGTATGAAATCCAGGACTATAATTTGCATAAATTTAATTAACAATAATTAAAAGCAAATGAATGTTCGTATTTAATTGGTAAATGAAAGTGTACAAGGAGTTCAGAATACTCAAATCTAGACATTAAGTATACTACTCCAACAGGGTTGATAATATCCCCGAGATGAGTTCATAAGGAATTATTGTGTAAACCTCATGAGTGGATTCGTTCCGCACAATAATTAAGGTTGAATGGTACTAGTCTCGGATTCAAGATATGAATAAATTAATTATCAATAAATTAATTTTATTCATGGATATTTAAATCTTAAATACACGGAATAAATAATACTACCGGAGAAATATTATTTGAAATAATATGGTTTAATATTGGGAGTGCAATTAATTTATATACTGAAAAATAAATTAATTAATATTAATGGGAGATTAATAGATTTGGGCTTGGGCTCAATTTAATCATTAATATTGGAAGCCCAATATTCCACCTCCTTTAGATCCCCTACGTAGCCTATAAAAGCACTACATGGTCTTCACTTTCTCATAACAATAAGACAAGATTATCATACTTGATATTCTAGAGAGTTGAAGAGGATCCATAAGCTTGGAGGATCGTCGCCCACCCGACGTTCAAGCTAGTGCAAGGAATACGTAGGAAGATCGTAAGGTCATCAACTTAAATTCGTTTCTCCGCACAACGAATTAAAAGGTAAAATCATATACTCTCTTCTATGATTTTATGTGAATTGAATTGTGATACATACATGAACGCACGATCCGGGAAAACGACGAACTTCGGGGATGGGGATTCGAGATCCCCGGCGAAGGTTCGAAGGACCCTCGGCTGGGAGCCGAGGGGTGCGATCGAGCCCTAGGGCATCGATCGCGGGGCCCACACGAGGACGCCCCGGCTGGTTGCCGGGGCATGCGATCGACCTCACGGTCGATCGCGGGGGGCAGCCGCGGCTGGGCCGCGGCTGGTGCGCTGGGCGCACCGCCCTCCTCGGCGGTGGCGGTGAGTCGCCGGACTCACCGCCGGGGGCTGTTCGGAACAGCCCCACGGGGATGCGCGTGCATCCCCGGCGATCGCTAGGGCAGCGATCGCGAGCCCCGGCGGGGGCTCGGCTAAGGTTTCTAGCCGCGGGTTTTTCCCGCGGCGGTGATTCTCTTGTCGGGCCCGGTTCCGTTAGGTGGTTCGCGTGTTTCCGGCGATGGGATTTCGGTCGGGGTTATCGGTTCCGCAATTTTGATACCCCGGGATATCGATTTCCAGCAAACAGGTCCATCGATTAATCAAGAATCAGGCCTGAATCTGCCGAATACTTTAAAAGAGGTTACTCGAAAGGGTTACAGGAATGGGGTTACTCGAAACGGTTACAGGAATAGGGTTGCTCGAATAGGTTACTCGAAAATGTTACGGGAAAAGGTTACTCGAATGGCCTCATCCTGTAATCATAAATCTCCAAGGTTAATCGATGGGATGTTACTCGAACAACCATCGACTAGCCAGCGATTAACCGTCTAAAATTAGTATTTTTTGGCCTTTTTTTAGATAATTAAGTTGTTATTTGCACTAATAACTTCAATTTAGAGCCATAAAACATTATTAAAACAATTTAGATGATCAATCGATTCGTTTAGAGTGAAAACAAGTGAAACGTGGAACATTAGTCATACTTTTCTAAATATCTTAAGTAAGTTTACAACAAACAAACTATGATATTAGTTCAATGTTGACATGTTATGGATTAGAACTCCAAAATTGAACATCAAAACATGTTTAATAAGTGTTTTTTATCATTAAGATGAAGTTACATACGCAAAAACACAATTAGAAATTAAAGAGCGGCCTTAAAATTGAAAAAAATGGGTATTGTTCTTAGTTACACGATGGGTTACTCGATGGTTACTCGATGGTAACCCTAATGTACTCGATGGAAACCCTAATGTACTCGAAAGGGTTAATCGAATGTAGGGTTACAAGATTTGGTTAATCGAATAGGTTACTCGAATGGGTTAATCGATGAGGTTACAAGATGGGATTACTCGAATTGGTTACAAGATGGGGTTACTCGAATGGTTATATAGAATAGGTTACTCGAATTGGTTAATCGAATGGGTTACAAGTTTGGGTTAATCGAATGGGTTACATGTTGGGGTTAATCGAATAGGTTACTCGATTATGTTACTCGAATGGGTTAATCGATGAGGTTACAAAATGGGGTTAATCGAATTGGTTACAAGATGGGGTTACTCGAATTAGGTTAATCGATGAGGTTACTCGAATTAGGTTATGTTAACGAGTGAAAAAAGCCGGGGTGAATGGTCTTTTCCCCTTCGTAAACACAAGAGTATTTTTGAGGATTAAGCTAACAAAGAGTATTTCTCCTTTTTTGGGAATAATGATCTTGAGCTGAAAAAGGAATTATCTCTATTTTTGGAGGCTAAGAAATCTACCCCTTTTGGGTATGGGTGCCAGTGTATTTATAGAGCTACAATTAGGGTTTTTCCTTTTCTAACCTAGTGGGCCTATCCACTATAATACATGGGCTTTACTTGCAAACTGGCCCAGATTTCCGCCGCCTTTTGAGGTGAAAAAAAAACCTAGCACGACAGTACGGGTTCCCTGGCTTCCTCGGTTGGACTTTGCTCGGCTTAAGTCGACCTCTAGGCTCTCATCAGCTCTTGTCTTCGGAGATCCACGAGTAACGATATCTGCAAGGCAGATCACGTCGACCTCCTCGGCGCGGCTGAGTTGTCCTCGGTGGGGGGCAGCTAATCATGCTCGGTGAAAACTCCCTGCACTTCAGGTCGCTCTCTTCTCTTAAGACCTCCGGGCTGCTCCCTGGATAAGATAAAAATAGTGACATAACAAATGCCCCTCGGGAGAGGGCTGATTGGCTTAGGTCGAGCAGGCTTCTCCCGATCAGAAATAGAAACTATTTTTAGGTTGCTCGTCGCCTACTAATTGACCTCCTCGCCGTCATCATTGATAACCAGTGTGACGGGACCCTTCGAGGGCCCACCTGTCCTTTCCAATTAAAATCACGTACACTTTTTGAATTTTGAAAAAATATAAAAGAAACCGCTTAGAATTCCCCATATATAAGGCTGAGAGAAACCGCTTCCCCTTTCACAATTCATATTTCGTTCTTCCAGAGAACTCAGAGAAAAAGGAGAGAGGGAAAGGGGGTAGATTCAGGCGACTTGAAGATTTTCCGGCGGCTCTTTCGCAATTCTCCATTAACCAGGTATGTGAATTCACCTTCTCCCTTTTATTTCGCGTGCTGTGATGTGGGGCCCTAACGGGGCATCATTCTGAGTATCGTCTAGGCTTTTCGAGTTTCCGGCGGCGGCTCCGATTTAAGCTCCGTCGATAGGGTTTGGGGGACGTAGAAACTAGATTTAGTTGTCCGAATTCGTTTCCTCTTCTATCTATCGGGGATGAGTAACGAAAAATCCCCTCAACTTGACCCTTTGTCTCAGTCCCCGCACCCATCCTCGGATGCTGCCTCTTCTAACCCCCTCGTTTCTCTCCCGGGCTCAAGTACCATCCCTGCGCCGCCACAGGTAACTGAAAGGAGGATGACTAAATTCCCTTTCTCGGAGGAGGAGAAACTGATGGAGTAGTATACTTAATGTCTAGATTTGAGTATTCTGAACTCTGTATGCACTTTCATTTACCTATTAATTACAGACATTCATTTGCTTTTAATTATTGTTAATTAAATACATGCAAATTATAGTCCTGGATTTTATACGTTGTAGTTAGTATGGTGTTGCATGGGCACACAGAAGATCATACTATCGGTTACTCGTATTTAATCGAACAGTTGCTCACGACCTAGATGGACACGGACCAATCCATCGGTATAGTCGTTGTGTGAGAGAGAAAATAATTTATCTTAATTATTTTATCACACTTGTACACTTGGTGTATTGAGCGGATCGCTTGAGACTTATCAATTAGGATTGCTCTGTGATAATTGATTTAAGTCTCGGAGTATTTTATTCTTAATCCCTGAAACAATTGCGGGTGTGTATATTTAATATAAGTGACTTTGATTTGCCAAAGGAATTAACCGATTTAATTATTGGGTTAATTACCGGTTAAGTTGAGTCACTATATTTTATATATGGCATGCCGTGAATTCTTGAAGGGACAGTGTATCCCGGAAGGGTTGATAATATCCCCGAGATGAGCTCATAAGGATTTATTATGTAAACCTCGCGAGTGGATTTAATTCCGCATAATAAATAAGGTTGAGTGGTACTATTCTCGGATATAAGAGATGAATAAATTTATTAAGCAATAAATAAATTTTATTCATGGATATTTAAATCTTAAATACACGGAATAAATAATACTAAGTTGGAGAAATATTATTTGATATAATATGGATAAATATTGGGAGTGCAATTTTATTTATATAGTGGAAAATAAATAAAATTAATATTGATAAGAATTAATGGATTTGGGTTGGACCCAATTTAATTTTCAATATTAGAAGCCCAATATTTAATCTCCTTTTGATCCCCCTCGTAGCCTATACAAGCACTACATGGTCTTCACTTTTTCATAAGAGAGAAAAATATAAGATACGCAATTCATAAAGAGTGAGGAGGATCCATAGGAGTTCGATAGATCGTCGCCCACCCGACGTTCGAACGGAGTGCAAGGAATACGCGGGAAGATCACGAGGTCGTCGATTTCGTTTCTCCGAACAACGAATCGTAGGTACAATTCTCAACTAACTTGATTATTGTTCGATTTGTTTTTATCGAAAATACCGTAGGACAAAGATCCGAGGATCGAAGCCCGGAATAGACGGACGAACGCGCAGTGGTGGCGAAGCCACCGGACCGCGGCGTGCGCCCGCTAGGGTTTCGGCGTGGGGCGATGGGGGCCGAACCCTCGGTTCGACCGAGGGTGTGCGATCGACCACGAGGGTCGATCGCTGGGCACGGGCTGGTGCCGTGCCCTACCCCGCCGTGAAGGCGGGGGCCTCCTGGTGGTGGCGGGTCGCCGGACCCGCCGCGGGGGGGCTGTCGAACAGCCCCACCCCGATCGATCGCCGGCGTGCGATCGATCATCTCGATCGTATGAACCCCGGCTCGCGGGGGTTCGGGTGGGGGCGGGCTGTGCGTCTTCGGATGCATGGTCTCCAAAGCCCGGACTCCGGCGGATGAGTCGGCGTTCGTATGATCTCCGGCGAAGGGTTCGTTCGGGTTATCGGTTCCGCAATTTTGGTAACCCGGGATATCGAATTCCAACAATTGGTATCAGAGCGTGGTTTACGTTCGCGGTATTTTCGATAAAAATTTTTCTACCTTGCAGGGTTTCCGACTATTATGGCTTGATGATTATTCTTTAATTATTTTGTCATGTGATTGTTGGTTTTATTAAACTCTCGGACATGTCGAGATTAGTTTTTGGTGGTGAATGCTTGTAATAGTAAAAATTCGGGGGTTGACCGAATTTAGGGTTTATTATTATGTTGGTTGTTTTTCCGGAAAATGTATAGGGTCGATTTCGTGTATAGAATCGATACCGGAATTGTAATTTAGATTTTTGTAAATTTATTTTGCGATTGGATCGACGAATCGAAGACCGCCGGAGAAGACGAAGTGACGAGGAGACGAAGGACCGGGATCGATCAATCCCCATGATCGATCCCGAGGGGATCGATCGACCCGCGGCCCTAAGGGGGCTGTCCGTGGGAGTCCCGGCCACGCCGGCCACCAGTGGTGGTGGCGCGTGGGCTGGGCGGCGGCGGCGTGCCCTAGGCGACGGTCGGACGTGGTGGGGGTGGTTCGGGGTTCCCCAACCCGGGCTACTCCTACCGGAAATATACTTTCCTATTTTAATTCGGTTTTTTTTCTATTTTGATTATTTCTTTATGGAATATTCTAGAAAAATAGAAAAAGAATTAATTTAGTACTAAATTTATTTTTCCTATTTGATTATTCCTACTCATGGGAATATTCATGGATTAGGAATAAAATAAATTTGGAAAAGTATAATAGTCCTAAATTATTTTATTTCTTTATTTCATTATGGATATCATCTAGAATATTCCAAGAGTATCTTGGATAGATTATTCTAGAGATTTAATGGAGTGGAAAAAGAAAATAAAATAAATATTAATAATATTTAATTTTATTTTTGATATATTCAATTGACTTAATTTTCGAATTAAGTAACTTTTGGATTAATTGAAAATAAATAGATTTAAATATTGGATATTAATATTCTCGTCACATGGAGCATTCAAGGAACGAAGACTAAAGACTAGAAGATGCGTACGGAGATGGAGTAAAGCCATAATAGTCGGAAAATAATATTCTAGTAATTATTTTGACTATGTTATAATACTATGTGCTTTATTACATGTATGCATGCTATATGTGTTTATTTTTATGCACTAGATAGCGTATCCCTTTATTGTAAAAAGCTAAGTGGGAGAGGGTATGGAAACATACCCATGGTCTCCATTGCTGCTCTCTTGGTGACTTTTATAAACTTTTGAAGTTTATATAGATGGGTCATTGGAGGAGAGTTATTGTAATTCCTCTTACGAGAAACATTGATTAAGTTCATCAAACAATGCCTAATTTGTCTTTCCAAAGCTGATTTCAAGTCGACTCATTCTCACCCCGGGGAGTGGAATGGAGCCAGAGCCACTTGGTCATGTAGAGGACACAAATTAGAGACTTTCGTGCCATACTTTGATAGATGGGTCGTTTGTCTGCTCGGCTCCCTCATTCATGAGAGATAGGGTCGTTCGCATGGTGAATCACTGGTTAGAAACTTCGAGTTTCACTTATGATTCTCCACGTCTTGATTTACAAAAATCGAATGGATCAAGTAATTGGGAGTCAATTATAAAAGTCTCTTGGTGTAGTAAACGTCCACACCACGTGGCTTGCTATGCTGACGGATTTTGGATTAATTGATGTAGACAGTTGTAAGAAATTGTGAAGAGTTGTGAAGTTGTCGTAAACGTCCACACCACGTGGCTTGCGGTGATGTAGCAATTCCAAACGATTTACTTTGGTACTGAGTAATGGTTTACACTTAGATACGCATTATAGTATTCCTCCCCACGAGGTTCCGCTATAAGTGATGTATGACCGAAGCAAATGTAATTGCTAAATCATTTGGATTGGTAAACGTCCACACCACGTGGCTTGCCATATCTAATGGGATTTTAGACGTGATTAGTGGTTTAATGATATTATTTAAGGGAGATAATATCGGAGATTAAATCGATTGTTTGTTGTTATATGTGCTCATAGATTAGGATATGGCTTTGAACCCACTTTGTGTGATACGTAAGGATTTTAACTCACTGGTCCCTAAATGTAATGATTGGAATAGAGATCTAGACATTACCCAGACTGTTAAAGAGTACGAGTTTGTACTCAGTGAGCTTTGTCCTCCCGAGCCTATTGACATAGGCGGCTATACAAGAAGCGATGAGGATACTCATAAAGGCCAGTCCTTCGAGGAAACGCTTAAAAACGTTTTTGAGATGATTGACCTTTTAGACGAGTTGAGACGAAAATCGCAAGCTCTTGTAGCCAATGCCAAAGGTTTCGAACCTAAAGGCATGAATCGGGGGAAAGGACAAGAAAGCAAAGAAACCCAGTGGTTCTCTTTGGACCACGAGATGGGACGAGAAAGCCAATAGGCAAGTGTTCTCAATGCAAACAGTCTGGGTACTGGAAGTCTGATTATCCTCTCAAAGAAAGTACGAAATTTTCTTTAGTCGTAAAACATAGTTAGTGGTATTATCTACCGGAACCTGGTGTGTAGATATGGAACCACTGACGGTATGTGCATTTTAAATGCAAGGGTTCCAGGAAACCCGACGACTTAGGAAAGAAGAAATCGTAGTCTACATGGGCAATGCTGTAAAGGAGGCAGCAGTTGCAGTGGAGGACATTTTATAGGATTTCATTTTGGGTTATTGCTTTTATGTACCTTTCAAAATAGAAAGAAATCTGTTCTGGATTTCTAATAAATGGATATTTTATTTCTTATAAGAAGAAATAATGATATTATCTATTTTGGTACATTGGCTAGCAATATATAAATGATGAATCCTAAGTCCAACACGATGCAACGAACCGTAATATGAAACTCGTTTTACTAATAAGAGATTTCTTTATCAATTATACTTGTGGATTCTTGTGCTGAGTCATGTTTATTCAAATAAGAAGTTCAAAGGTCGAAAATTGATTTTTTGATCAATTAAGTTGAGGGAGTGGACCTTCCGACCTAAGAATCTAATTTGGAAGATAATATGACTAAGCAATCCTTTATGGATATAAGATATAAGATCCGGACAAGTATAAGAATTGATTGACTCTGATGTATGCAGACCTATGCCTACTCAGACAATAAGGTACGAGTACTTCATTTTATGATTACTCGAAAAATGGATTAGAATACCTGATGTGCCACAAAAGCAAGTGTTTTGACAAGTCAATGGACACTAAGCAATTGTGGAGAACCATCAAGGTATATCCATTTCTAGCCTGCGATTTGATCGCGGAGGCAAGTACCAGTCTGAGGAATGCATAGCATACTGATCAGAGATTGGGATTTGATCCCGAATGACTACACCATACACTCTTGTGTAGAAATGTTGTGTCGTAAACAAGAAATGGAACTCTTATAGAGATAGTAAAAGATGAGTTATACGGAACTACCTATGTTCTATGGATATGTCTGGAAACAACGGCGCATTCAAATGCGGTTGTAGAATATCCTAGAAGAACAAAAGATGTGTGTTCAATAGTACTATGAACCAGAAGGACGTTATAAGTTCTAACGCCCGGTTCTTAGAGAAAGACTATATGATGAACCACAAGCCCAAAGTGACATGATACTTTGAAATGAGAGAGAAAGATTAAGACTTAGAACCAGCCGAACCGAGTAGCGGTACACCACTAACTGCACCTACTGTTATCACTGTTTACACACCGGAATGCCGTTGTAGTGGGAGGTTGTGTGACAACCGGAGATATTCATAAGACTAGGAGAGTCTTCGGACTCTGGACCTAGTATACATGAAATCAATCCCTGGATCTACATGAAGGCGGTACTAGATCTAAATGTGCCTTCTTGGAGAGCAATAAGGATTATTGCTAAGAAGCAAGATCATTTAGAGTACAAGCTTAGTTGATCCATTTATGGATTGAAAGAAAGCATTGAGTTATACGTACCTCGTTGGAAGGATAGATGAATTGATGCGAAGAACACGGAATTCGGGTTTCGGATACCTGGGTAGATGAAGATCCCAAACTTCTGAACCTAATTCGTTGAATTGATTAGATTGAAGAACCTAACCCCCAAAACGGAATTGACGCAGCTACTTGGAATTGATGAAGACACACGAACGAAGTATGTATGCTTCGTTGATTCGTCGGGTTGATCTCTTTTGGCACAATCGAAAAGAGAACGAAAAGAGAGGGAGAATAAACTCACAAATAATTTCAATATCATAAAAGTTGTGTTCTAAAACAAAGGGTTCATAGCCTTTATATAGGCTGACCTAAAAGTCACAAAAACAAAAGAAAAATATGCTGCCAAGTCTCGAAATCGCGAAATCGCGATTTCCATAAAAATTCTCGACACCTGTCGGCCGACATGCAAGAGCTGTCGCCCGACGCCACCCTGTCGCCCGACAGGGATATCCTGTCGCCCGACATCTAGCCTTCGTCAGACGGATTTTCCTTCGCACGCGGTCCCGGAAGTCTGCAAGTCCGGATCTTTTTCAAAGCTGTCGGCCGACGGGTATATGGTGTCGGCCGACACCTTGCCAATTTTGGGGCCGAACTCCGCGGCGCGTCCTCGGCTCACGTCTGACCTCCGTTCCAGCTTCGTCTTCAATGTTCCAGCTTGAAACTCCATGTCCTCTGATGGATCGGCCTCCTCGTACATAATCACGTTAACAAGGCTCGGCTTTTCCTCCTCTCCAATGGGTTTCTTCAATAGCTCTTGCGCCCAAACTTCTTGGATCATCACCATCAAGCTTGCCTTGAACTTCTTGGCTCTCGAGCGCGTCACTGGTCCAACTGGAACATGCAC
Source organism: Euphrasia confusa (assembly GCA_954870475.1). Lineage (NCBI taxonomy): Eukaryota > Viridiplantae > Streptophyta > Magnoliopsida > Lamiales > Orobanchaceae > Euphrasia > Euphrasia confusa. The sequence goes on from OX940958.1 coordinate 16,705,499, forward strand.
CGGGTCTTGTACCATCGACGACTCTGGGGCTGCATCAGGTTGTGTGACAACCGGAGATATTCATAAGACTAGGAGAGTCTTCGGACTCTGGACCTAGTATACATGAAATCAATCCCTGGATCTACATGAAGGCGGTACTAGATCTAAATGTGCCTTCTTGGAGAGCAATAAGGATTATTGCTAAGAAGCAAGATCATTTAGAGTACAAGCTTAGTTGATCCATTTATGGATTGAAACAAAGCATTGAGTTCGTGGTACTTGCAAATTGATGAGATAGTCCATTTTATGGATTCATCAAAAGCATAGACGAATCGTGTGTATTGGAAACGTGATGGAAAACAAGGTGGTGTTTCTCGGAGGTTTTATGTAGATAACGTTTTATCATTGGTAACAATGTAAAGATGTTATCAGACATAAAATGATGGTTGTCTAAGATAAATCATTATGAAAGATAAAGGAAGAAGTTGGACATGTTCTTGAGATCTTGGATCTCTAGAAAGAACATCGTACTTCTCCTGGACATCTTACATAAATGATTATGGTTCGTTTTAACATGCAAGATTCCGAGAAAGGTTCGTTACCTTTCAGAGACGGAATGCATCTATCTAAGGATATGTGTTTTAAAACACAAAAGGAGATAGAAGCAATGAAAGCAGTTTCCTACACTTTGAGTGTGGAAAGCTTAATAAATGCATTGTTGAAAACAAGAACCTGATATCGGCTATGCGGTTAGCATAGTGGGAGGATATCAAGGTAATCCTGGAAAGGAATATTCGACTGCCGTAAAAGTACTTTCGAAGTACTGTTCTAGACTACGAAGCAGACGAGTTTTTCCTTTGGATTACATTCTCTTAGATTTCTAATCGAATGAGGACCGGTGTAAGTCGATATCAGGCTATGTGTTTCACTATTAAAGGAGAAGGAGTTTTAACATGGAAGAGTGATAAGCACGATGCTTCTCGGACTCTGCCATGGGTAACCAAATAGCGGCCTCAGAGGCAGCGGAAGTTTTGGTATAACTCCAGGATAATCTCTGGGACTTAGATGTGATTCTTAATTTGCCAAAGGCTATGTAAATAGCGGTGCAATGGCAAATGGGAAGAAATCACTAGTCCATAAGTGTAAGATAACACATAGTGCAAGTACCACCTGATACGAGTCATCGTCGAGGGAGACGACGCTGTAGTCACCAAGATAACTTCAGAGCGGCAACCTAGAGTGCTCATTCACATAGTACTTCTTGGAAGTACAACTTAAGCACGTGATGAGTATGGAAGTCGGGAGTTTGGAGGAAATGACTAGACCTTAGTACAAGTGGGAGATTGTTGGAGTTGTGTACTTAATGTCTAGATTTAAGTAACAGAAACTCACGATCCATTGCCATTAATCTATTTAATTAAATAAACAATTATTTGCATTTAATTATTTATAATTAAATATATGCAAATCATAGTCCTAGATTTTATACGTTGTAGTTAGTATGGTGTTGCATGGGCGCACAGAAGATCATACTATCGGTTACTCGTATTTAATCGAACAGATGCTCACGACCTAGATGGACACGGACCAATCCATCGGTATAGTCGTTGTGTGAGAGAGAAAATAATTTATCTTAATTATTTTATCACACTTGTACACTTGGTGTATTGAGCGGATCTGCTTGAGATTCATCGATTAGGATTGCCGGCGATAATCGATTCGAGTCTCAGTGTATTTTATTCTTAATCCCCGAAACTATTGCGGGTGTGTATATTTAATATAAGTGACTTTGATTTACCAAAAGAATTAACCGATTTAATTATTGGGTTAATTACCGGTTAAGTTGGGTCACTATATTTTATATATGGCATGCCGTGAATACTTGACGGGAAAGTGTATCCCGGAAGGGTTGATAATATCCCCGAGATGAGTTCATAAGGAATTATTATGTAAACCCTGCAGGTGGATTCGTTCCGCATAATAATTAAGGTTGAATGGTACTAGTCTCGGATATAAGAGATGAATAAATTAATTAGCAATAAATTAATTTTATTCATGGATATTTATATCTTAAATACACGGAATAAATAATACTACCGGAGAAATATTATTTGATATAATATGGTTTAATATTGGGAGTGCAATTAATTTTATATAGTGGAAAATAGAATTAATTAATAATAGTAAGGATTAATAGATTTGGGCTTGGGCTCAATTTAATCACTATTATTGGAAGCCCAATATTCCACCTCCTTAAGATCCCCTACGTAGCCTATAAAAGCACTACATGGTCTTCTCTATTCTCATAACTTGAAGAACACAATTCTAGAGAGAGAAAGTAGAGAGGGAGATCCATGGAGTTCGGAAGATCGTCGCCCACCCGACGTTCGAGCTAGTGCAAGGAATACGTGGGAAGGTCTCAAGGTCTTCATAGATATCGTTTCTCCGTACAACGAGAACAAAGGTAAAATCGTTGAACCCCCCTTCGATGATTTTAATTAATTCGTATATGCATATGAACGAAGATCCGGGGATGAACGAAACCGGGGACGGGGATCGACCTCGCGGTGGTGATCGAAGATCACCGGACCGCGGAAGGTCGGGAGATCCCCGCTGGGATCGAGAGCATCAAACCCTCGGCTGGACGCCGAGGGGTGCGATCGAGCTAGGGCTCGATCGCGGTGGCGCGAAGGAGCAGCCCCGGCTGGTCGCCGGGGCGGGCGATCGATCATGCGATCGATCGCCGGGGCAAGCCGCGGCAGTCCGCTGGACGGACGAGGGCCCCTCCGGCGATGGCGGTGAGTCGCCGGACTCACCGCCGGGGGCTGTTCCGAACAGCCCCGGGGATGCGATCGCGCATCCCCATGCAATCGCTCAACGCGATCGCAAACCCCACATGGGGGTGCGGCTAGGGCTAGCCGCGGGCTTGCTCGCGGCGGTGCGCTCGGGCCGTGCTCCGGCTCTTGTGGTGGTTTGCGGTGTTTTCCGGCGAAGGGATTTTGATCGGGGTTATGTTTCCGCAATTCCGTTAACCCCGGGATATCGATTTCCAACACTAGAGTCCGACGAGGACGAGACGGAAAAGAACGAAGCTGAGGCAGACAATAATTTCGCGAACTCCCTGATTGGTGATGGGGACACTCTTGCTCAAGATGGTTGATGATCTTCGGTTCTGCCCTGGCCGGGCTTTTTCCCTTTTTTTTTCTTGTTTAGTTACGACTTTTTGGCCTGTCTGGGTCTCCGAACAATGTTACAAGTCCGTACCTAGGGGGATATTATTGTTTTCTTTCTCGGGTTTTACCTTTTTGAAATTCGATGAATCATGAAATTTCATCACATGGTTTATTTGTATTCTGGTATTTATTGTCCTTCTTTAATGCTCTTTATACCTGTCGTTTACTTTTGTAACGTACGGCGTCCCTGCGGGTTTCCCGCCCTAACGCCTTTTGGCGGGAAAAATTCCCTCCAAGAGACGGTTTTTTGGAGGGTGGTCCTTAAGTTCCTTTGTCTATATAAAGAACTTGCCAGCGCCTTTTTGGTCTTTTAGAAAGAGGACAATGAGCTCAAGCAAAAAGATGAGTCAGAATAAGGGTAAACAAGTTTTTCCTGGCGTGTCGAAATGCACGGAGGGTCACCATGATATCACCATCCATTCCGACGGCTGGCGACGACTGCGTCAGAAATTCGACGGCCGGTGGCACCGCAACAATTTCCCTCTTCCCCATACATTCGTGCAACCCTTGGAGAGATTCCTGGGCGAAGAGATATCATTTCACGACTCCAACGAGCAGGCTTGGATTGCGACGAAGACGAAACTCCGGCGACAGGTGGCCTTCGGAGGTCCAGGATGGGCGGATTTCGTTCAGCACGCGGGCATTCAAGCGGGCTGGGAGATTGGGGTGATATGGAACCCGGGATTTGGGTTCCGCGTTAGCCTTTTTAACCTGGAGAACCTCAACGTGACGTTTCCTAAACAGGTCCGAGCACGCGGAGAGGTTTATTCTCTTGACCATGCGTATATGGACTGATAGTCCTAATACTTTCCTCTGTTTGATCGTACTTTTGTCCTAATAATTGCCTTCATTAATTTCTACTATCCGCCAACTACTTTCATGGACAATTAATGGGTTGCATTTAATTCCTTCCCTCGTTTTGTGGGGAGATGGGCTCTTTATAAACGAGTCTCTCTTGGTTATTTTCTTGGGCTAAAACTAAAACTTCAGAGTTAAAAATATGTCAAACCAAATCGATCTCTCGGATGACTTGCGTTCGTTTGAACGACCGTTCAACGGCTCCTGGCACAAAGATGTATTCCCGGTTCCTGCGGCGTTTCTACGCTCTGTTGTCGGCCGGGACGAGGAGGGCCTGTGCCTGGTAGATCCTTTGGACCAAGAGTGGCATGTTTCGCTCGGTCGTTTCCGAAATCAGGTTGCCATCCGCGGGCCGGAATGGGAAAGGCTTGTCAGCGGATTCGACATACAGGAGGGTTGGATCGTTCGTGTCACCTGGGTGGACCGGGGGGGTTTTTTTATCGATCTTTTTGATGGCGACCACAACTCGATGGTTCGTCCGGTAGGATCTCCTTCACGATCTTCTCAGAGCCGGCTTCCTGGGTCTCGGCTTAGCCGCTGGCCTCCCCGTCCAACTCATGATCGATGGGGCCGCCTTATTCACCAACGTTTTTAGCTTTTTTGATTTAGTTTCGTGATGTTTTTTCTTTATGACGTTCTTTCTTTATGTTATGTTTCTCTTCTTTTATGAAAGTTATGCTTGAAAATCTCATTCTCGCGCAAATGTCGAAATACGAGCGTGTGTCATAATTCTGACTATATTGGTAACTTATCAGGGAAAAATTCGATTGAGGATCACTTATCCTGATCTTAAATTTTTAAAAAGGTCTTGCGTGTTCCAGGACGGGCAACGGATCACCCGGCTCATCTCAGGCTCGGGGAGAGCGGACTCATCCCCGGTTCGGAATTCGCATTCTCCGACGTATCAGGGAACACGGCCGAGGATGGGACGGATCCGGTCCTTGGTCTTATTTTAGATTTTCCTGTTCGATCGGCCAGACGACGGATTGCCTGGCTCATCTCAGGCTCGGGGAGAGCGGACTCATCCCCGGTTCAGAATTCGCGTTCTCCGACATATCAGGGAACACGGCCGAGGATGGGACGGATCCGGTCCTCGGTCTTATTTTAGATTTTCCTGTTCGATCGGCCAGATGACGGATCGCCTAGCTCATCTCAGGCTCGGGGATAGCGGACTCATCCCCGGTTCAGAATTCGCGTTCTCCGACGTATCAGGGAACACGGCCGAGGATGGGACGGATCCGGTCCTTGGTCTTATTTTAGATTTTCCTGTTCGATCGGCCAGACGACGGATCGCCTGGCTCATCTCAGGCTCGGGGAGAGCGGACTCATCCCCGGTTCAGAATTCGCGTTCCCCGACGTATCAAGGAACACGGCCGAGGATGGGACGGATCCGGTCCTCGGTCTTATTTTAGATTCTTGCTAGTGAGAGGCAGATGAAATCTTATTCAAACATGAGCAAAAATCATCCTGGTACAAAACATCATTGGTGGTACTTTTTCAAATGAAGAGCGTTCCAGAAGTATTGGTCGGCCACCCCGTCGAGATGTTCCAGTTCGTACGATCCTTTTTCCACGTGTCTCCTTATTCGCATTGGACCCTCCCAATTCGGGCCTAATGCCCCAGTGTTGGGTCAGAGCACACGCTTCAAAACCAGATCACCGACTTGAAACTTTCTGACCTTAGCCTTAGAATTGTAGAAACGCTCCGCTCTCTGTTTTGCCGCGGCATTTTGGAAGACTGAGTTTAGCCTCCGCTCCTCCAGGAAATCCAACTCCAGGCGCAAAGCTTTATCGTTATTTTCATTTGGCTCTTGCGACGTCCGATGGCTGAGAACTTCCAACTCGGAGGGTATCACTGCTTCAGCTCCGAAAGCCAAGGCGAAAGGGGTCTCCCCGGTGGCAGCTTTACTCGTTGTCCGATATGACCACAGGACCTCTGGTAATTCGGCCGCCCAACATCCCTATCGTTCTTCCAGTTTAGCCTTAATCGTGTGCTTCAGGATTTTGTTAACGGCCTCCACCTGTCCGTTGGTCTGGGGGTGATAGGGCGTGGAGAAAGCTTTCTTGATCTTCCATTTTTCAAAAAAGTTCATGATATCTTGCCCGTCGAACTGCTTTCCATTGTCCGAGGTGATTGTGTGAGGGATCCCGAATCGACATATGATGTTTTTCCAGATGAACTTGATGATTGCCTTCTGGTCGATAACCTTCAATGGTTCAGCTTCTGCCCATTTGGTGAAATAATCGACGGCCACGACCGCATGCTTCACGCCGCCAGGCCCGGTGGGCAAAGGTCCGATTAGATCAATGCCCCATGACGCGAAAGGCCAGGGGCTGTAAATAGAATTTAGGTATTCGGGCGCAGTTCGGATGATCGGGGCTGTCACCTGGCAGCGATGACATTTCCGGGCGTAATTGATAGCGTCTCTCCTCAGTGTGGGCCAGTAATATCCCTGCCGGATCGTTTTGTGGGCCAGAGATTGTCCTCCCGCGTGTTTGCCGCACACTCCATCGTGGATCTCGCTGAACACCCTATTTCCCTCTTGCGGGGTGATGCACTTAAGTAGAGGTAGATATAGGCTTCTCCGATAGAGGGTTTCTCCAATCATAGTGTACCTGGCGGCTCGGATCCTAAGTTGTTTGGCTTCAATCCTGTCTGAGGGTAAGATTCCGCAGTTAAATAGGAACTGATCGGATCCATCCATGTTTCGCCCCGATCCACGAGGGTAATCATCTCTTCCGCTGGCGAGATGGCGGGCCGGCCCTGGCAAGTTAACATCACGTTAGTCATGTTGGCTATACCTTCCGAGGAGGCCAGTTTGGATAAAGCATCTGCCTGTGAGTTTAATTCTCTCGGAATCTGTTCGATAAATATTCTCGGTATTTTCTCGCATAGGGAAATCACGTGCTCGTAATATCTCATCATCCGATCGCATCGGGTCTCATAACTTCCTTTGATTTGGTTCACCACCAGAAGCGAGTCCATAAAGACCTGTACATGCTCGGCGCCGATTGCGAGGGCAAGGTTCAAACCGGCGATCAGCGCTTCGTACTCAGCCTCGTTGTTCGTTGCTTCAAATTTGAACTTCACCGCGTGCGCAAATGACTGTCCACCCGGTCCGACCAGCACTATGCTTGAAATCGATATCCCGGGCCACTAAAATTTGCGGAAAAATAATAACCCGACCGAAATCCTCGATTGCCGGAGAACCAACCGCGAACCACCGTACGAGCCGAGCTCAACCGAGCACCACCACGGTTCCGCCCGTGGTGCCCAGCCGAGCCCCCGCACGGGGCTCGCGATCATCTCGCGATGATCGCTGGTATGCCTCACGGCATCCCCGGGGCTGCTCGCAGCAGCCCCCGCAGCGAGCTCACGGGCTCGCTGCCCAGCGAGGGCATCGCCCTCGCACGACCGCTGCGGGCGAACCCGTAGCTCATGCGAGGCGGCTACGGGTGACCCCGCAGCACCCCGCGATCGATCCTCGTGATCGATCGCACCCCTCGGCTCCAGCCGAGGGTTCCTCGCGTTCCGGCGGTCCGAACCCTAGGGTTCGACTGCCACCTTCGATCCTCGCCGGGGATCTCGAATCCCCGTCCCCGAGGTTCGTCGTTTTCCCGGATCGTGTGTTCATGTATGTATCACAATCAATTCACATAAAATCATAGAAGGGAGTATATGATTTTACCTTTTGATTCGTTGTGCGGAGAAACTCAATTGATGACCTTACGATCTTCCCACGTATTCCTTGCACTAGCTTGAACGTCGGGTGGGCGACGATCCTCCAAGCTTATGGATCCTCTTCAACTCTCTAGAATATCAAGTATGATAATCTTGTCTTATGAAAAAGTGAAAGACCATGTAGTGCTTTTATAGGCTACGTAGGGGATCTAAAGGAGGTGGAATATTGGGCTTCCAATATTAATGATTAAATTGAGCCCAAGCCCAAATCTATTAATCTCCCATTAATATTAATTAATTTATTTTCCACTATATAAATTAATTGCACTCCCAATATTAAACCATATTATATCAAATAATATTTCTCCGGTAGTATTATTTATTCCGTGTATTTAAGATTTAAATATCCATGAATAAAATTAATTTATTGCTAATTAATTTATTCATCTCTTGAATCCGAGACTAGTACCATTCAACCTTAATTATTGTGCGGAACGAATCCACTCATGAGGTTTACACAATAATTCCTTATGAACTCATCTCGGGGATATTATCAACCCTTTCGGGATACACTTTCCCGTCAAGTATTCACCGCATGCCATACATAAAATATAGTAACCCAACTTAACCGGTAATTAACCCAATAATTAAATCGGTTAATTCCTTTGGAAAATCAAAGTCACATATATTAAATATACACACCCGCAATAGTATCGGGGATTAAGAATAAAATACTCTGAGACTTGAATCGATTATCTCAAGGCAATCCTAATCGATAAATCTCAAGCGATCCGCCCAATACACCAAGTGTACAAGTGTGATAAAATAATTAAGATAAATTATTTTCTCTCTCACACAACGACTATACCGATGGATTGGTCCGTGTCCATCTAGGTCGTGAGCAACTGTTCGATTAAATACGAGTAACCGATAGTATGATCTTCTGTGCGCCCATGCAACACCATACTAACTACAACGTATAAAATCCAGGACTATAATTTTGCATAATTAATTAATAATAATTAAATGCAAATAATTGTTTATTAATTAAATAGATTAAATGCTATGACCGGGAGTTTACCGTTACTTAAATCTAGACATTAAGTACACAACTCCAACAATCTCCCACTTTTACTAAGGTCTAGTCATTTCCTCCAAACTCCCGACTCCCATACTCATCACGTGCTTGGGGTTGTACTTCCAAGAAGTACTGTGTGAATGAGCACTCTAGGTTGTCGCTCTGAAGTTATCTTGGTGACTACTGCATCGTCTTCCTTCACGATGACTCATATCAGGTGGTACTTGCTCTACGTGTTAACATCACTTTTTGACTTATGACTTCTTCCAGTTTACCGTGCACCGCTATCCAATAGCTTTTGGTAAACTAAGAGTCATATCCAAGTCAAGAGATTATCCCGGAACCTAACCAAAACTTCCGCTGCCTCTGAGGCTGCTTATTCGGTTATGAGAGAGTCTGAGAAGCGTCCTGCTTATCACTCTTTCATTTCATGGTTCCACCTCTTTTTAAAAGTGAACACATAGCCTGATATCGACTTACACTGGTCCTCCTCTGACTTGTGATCTGAGAATTTGTAATCAAAGAAGATTTCGTCTTGCTTAATAATCCAGTACTTCACAAGTACTATTATAGCATCCGAAAATCTCTTGTCTAGATTACTTTGATATCCTCCCACTACGCAAACCGCATAGTTGATATCAGGTTCTTGTTTTACAACATTACATTTATAAAGCTTTCCATACTTGAAGTATAGGAAACTGCTTTGTCCTCATCTATCTCCTTCATGTGTTCGAACACATACCCTTTAGATAGATGTATATTCTGTCTCTGAAAGGCAATAACCTTTCTCAGAAGTATGCATGTTTAAAACAAACCATAATCGTATAAGATATCTAGGAGAAGTACAATGTTCTTATCCTTGGATCGAAAGATCTCAAGAACATGCTCTAACTTCTACTCAATCTTATATCTCGATTCATTTAGACAACCATTATCTTATGTCTGACAACTTTTTCTACATTGTTGCCAATGATGAAATTGTTATCTACATAAAATCTCCGAGAGACACCACCTTGTTTCTATTACATCTCTAATACACCTATCGTCTTTGCCATTTTGATGAATCCATAAAATGGACTATCTCATCAATTTGCAAGTTCCACGATTTACAGCTTTGTTTCAATCCATAATGGATTTACTAAGCTTGTACTCTAAATGATCTTGCCTCTTAACAATAATCCTTATTGTTTTCTAAGCAGGCACATTTAGATCTAGTACTGCCCTCGTGCAGAGCTAGGGATCGATTTCATCTTTACTAGATCCAGAGTCCGAAACTCTTCTAGTCTTTATGAACATCTCTGGTTGTTCAACAACCTCCCACTGCAACGGCGTCCCGGTGTATAACAGTAATAACAGTAGGTGCAGTGTGTGGTGTACCTCTACTCGGTTTGGCTGGTTCCTAGTCTTTGTCCTTTTTCTCATTCCAAGGTATTATGTCAGTTCGGGCTTTGTGGTTCTTCTAATAGTCTTCCTCTAAGAACCGGGCGTTACACGTCCTTCTGGTTCATAGTACTATAGAACACACAATTCTCTGTTCATCTAGGATATCCTACAACCATATTGAATATGCCGTTGTCTCCAGGAATATCCATAGAACATAGGTAGTTCCGAACAACTTGTTCTTTTACTATTAGAATTCTTATTTCTTATTGACTCACCATCTTTACACGTAAGTGTATGGTGCAGTCATTTGAGACTTAAATCTCAATCTTTGATCATGCTATGTGTTATGTGGTAGCCTCCGCGACTAAGTCGCAGGCTTCCAATGGATATACTTTGAAGGTTCCCCATAATTGCTTTGTGACTAAAACACTTTGCTTTTATGGCACATCAAGCATTCTAATCCATCTTCGAGTATTCTTAAAAGAACTACTCACATCTTACACATATGTCTGCATGTATCATTGATCATTCTCAATACTTGTCCGAATTCTATCCTTTACCCAAAAGGTATACTTTAGTTGTATTATCTTCCAAACTTGATTCTTAGGTCGGAAGGTCCATTCCTTCAACTATAATTGATCAAATCAATTTCGACCTTTTGAATCTTATTTGAATAAATACTACTAAGTACAAGAATTCACAAGTATAATGATTTAACAAGAAATATATCAAAATAGTAAAAAAAGTTATAGAACGGTTTGTTGCATCGTGGTAGACTAAGGATTCATCATTCACATATTGCTATCTAATGTACCAGAATAGATAATACCCATTATTTCTTATCAAAATCATCACCATGATTAAAGAAATAAAATATCCATTCATAAATAATAGAAATCCAGAACAAAAGTTCTTTCTAAAATAAAGGGTACATAATGCAATAATCTTGAAATGAAATCCTATTTAACTACTAAAGCAGATAAATGTCTTCCACTGCAACAGCTGCCTCCTCTACAGCTTTGCCTTGACTATTCCTCCATTTCCAAGTCTTTGGGTTTCCTGGTGTCCCTGCATTTTAAATGCATACATACCGTCAGTGGATCCATATCTACCAACCAGGTTTCTGGTAGATAACACAGCTGACTATGTTTTAAAGACTAAGGAGAGAATCTCATACCTTCTCTAGGAGAAAATAAAGACTTCCAGTCCCCAGATAACTTTCTTTGAGAATGACTGCTCGAAGGCTTTCTCACCCTATTCCGTGGTCCAAGTGCAGGACTACAGGGTCTCTTTGTCTGCTTCTCCATTCCTTGGTCTATGCCCTTAGGTTCGAGACCTTTGGCTTTGGCCATAAGAGCTTGCGATTGTCTCAACTCATCCAAAAGGTCCAGCATCTCGAAAACGTGTTCAAGCGTTTCCTCGAAGCGACTGACCTTTATGAGTATCCTCATCGCCTCTTTTCTAACCTTCTCGTTGTCTCTAAACATAAGCTTGAGTTTAAGCATGATGTCATGATTGTTGGTTAATGCAAAAGCACTATTCCACTTCTCAAAATCAGCTATTTCCTCAATAGTTGAGACACGTGTTGGTTCAGGAGGACAAAGTTCACTGAGTACTAAATTGTACTCAGCAACAGTCTGGGAAATGTCTAACTCTTTATTCCATCCAACACAGTATGGAACTAGTGCGTTGAATTCCTTAAGTATCACAGAAAGTGGGTTCATAGCTATTCTCTAAACCTATAAGCACATTTAAACAAACAATCAATTTAATATCCGATATTATCTCCCTCAAATAATATCATTAAATTACTAATTACATCTAAAATCCCATCAGGTAAGGCAAGCCACGTTCGTGTGGACGTTTACCCACCCAAATGATTTAGCAATTAGATTTGCTTCGGTCGTACATCATTATAGCGTTACTTCGTTGGGAAGAATACTATAAAGCGTACCTAAGTGTAAACCATTACTCAGTACTAAGGTGAATCATTTGGAATCGCTACGTCACCGCAAGCCACGTTAGTGTGGACGTTTACGATAACTCACAATCCTTCACAATTCCCTATAACTGTCTACATCAACTATTTCCAAAAATCCCATTCAGCATAGCAAGCCACGTTAGTGTGGACGTTTACTACACCAAAAGACTTTTATAGTTGACTCCCAATTACTTGAAGCATTCGATTTATGTAAATCAAGACGCGGAGAATCATAAGTGAAACTCGAAGTTTCTAACCAGTGATTCACCATGCGAACAACCCTATCTCTCATTAGATGAGGGAGCCGAGCAGACAAACGATCCATCTTCGAAAGAATGGTACGAATGTCTCTAATTTGTGTCATCCACATGACCAAGTGGCTTTGGCTCCATTCCACTCCCCGGGGTGAGAATGAGTCGACTTGAAGTCAGTTTCAGAAAGACAAATTAGGCATTGTTTGATAAACTTAATCAATGTTTCTTGTAAAAGGAATTACAAGAATTCTCCTCCAATGACATATCTATATGAACTTCGAAAGTTCATAAATGTCACCAAGAGAACAGTAATGGAGACCATGGGAATGTTTCCATCCCCGCTCCCACTTAGCTTTTTATAACAAAGGGATACGCTATCTAATGCATAATTAAACACATAAGCATGCATACAAGTAATAAAGCACATATCACATAGTCAAAATAATGCTAGAAAATTATTTTCCGACTATCATGGCTTTATTCCATCTCCGTATGCGTCTTCTAGTCTTCAGTCTTCGTTCTTGAATGCTCCATGTGACGAGAATATTAATCCCAATATTTAAATCTATTTATTTTTTAATAAATCCAAAAGATACTTAATTCGAAAATTAAGTCAATCGAATAAATCAAAAATAAAATTAAATATTATTAATATTTTTATTCATTTATTTTTCCCATCTAATTCTATTAAATCTCTAGAATAATCTATCCAAGTGAAACTTGGAATATTCTAGAAGACTTCTATAATAGAATAAGGAAATAAAATAAATTAGGACTCTTCTACTTTTCAAGATTAATTAATTTCCATGTCCATGAAAATTCCCATAAAATAGGAATAATCAAATAGAAATAAATTAATTCACTAATTAATTACTTTCCTAACTAATTCTATTAAATCTCTAGATTCTTATTCCAAGTAGAACTTGGAATATTCTAGAAGACTTCCATAATAGAATAAGGAAATAAATAATAATAATTAATTCTTTTCCTATCTCCATGAGAGTTCCCAAACATAGGAATTCTCAAATTAGGAAAACTTGAATTAATTAGGAAAGTGAATCTAGGTAGGAGTAGGAGTAGCACGGGTTGGGGATCCCCGCACCACCACCACCACCACCACCGATCGACCACCGGGAGGGAGCACCTGCCGCCGCCTCTTCAGCCGGCCAGCCGCCGCCGTTGCCGGCGACAACCCACGGCCGAAGGGGGCGACGCCCCTCTCCCCTTTGATCGATCATGGGGTCGATCATGGGGTGATCGACCCCTTCGGTCCTTTCTCCCTCTCTTCATCTCCTTCGTCACACGAGTTCTTCGGCGGTCGTCACGGCATCGATCCAACGTAAATAAATTACAAAAAAAATTTACAATTCCGGTATCGATTCTATACATGAAATCGACCCTATACACTTTCCGGAAAACATAGAACAATAATAATAAATCTAAATTCGGTCAACCCCCGAATTTTTACTATTACAAGCATTCATCCACACAAAACGAATCTCGACATGTCCGAGAGTTTAATAATCATGGTAAAATTAAATAACAAATTAATTAAACAATTAATCAATTAATTAACCATGATAGTCGGAATCCCTGCAAGGTAGAACACAATTGAACACATACATGAACACGAAACCAAACGCTCTGATACCAGTTGCTGGAAATCGATATCCCGGGCCATTAAAATTTGCGGAAAATAATAACCCGACCGAAATCCTCGATTGCCGGAGAACCAACCGCGAACCACCGTACGAGCCGAGCTCAACCGAGCACCACCACGGTTCCGCCCGTGGTGCCCAGCCGAGCCCCCGCACGGGGCTCGCGATCATCTCGCGATGATCGCTGGGATGCCTCACGGCATCCCCGGGGCTGCTCGCAGCAGCCCCCGCAGCGAGCTCACGGGCTCGCTGCCCAGCGAGGGCATCGCCCTCGCACGACCGCTGCGGGCGAACCCGTAGCTCATGCGAGGCGGCTACGGGTGACCCCGCAGCACCCCGCGATCGATCCTCGTGATCGATCGCACCCCTCGGCTCCAGCCGAGGGTTCCTCGCGTTCCGGCGGTCCGAACCCTAGGGTTCGACCGCCACCTTCGATCCTCGTCGGGGATCTCGAATCCCCGTCCCCGAGGTTCGTCGTTTTCCCGGATCGTGTGTTCATGTATGTATCACAATCAATTCACATAAAATCATAGAAGGGAGTATATGATTTTACCTTTTGATTCGTTGTGCGGAGAAACGAACTCAATTGATGACCTTACGATCTTCCCACGTATTCCTTGCACTAGCTTGAACGTCGGGTGGGCGACGATCCTCCAAGCTTATGGATCCTCTTCAACTCTCTAGAATATCAAGTATGATAATCTTGTCTTATGAAAAAGTGAAGACCATGTAGTGCTTTTATAGGCTACGTAGGGGATCTAAAGGAGGTGGAATATTGGGCTTCCAATATTAATGATTAAATTGAGCCCAAGCCCAAATCTATTAATCTCCCATTAATATTAATTAATTTATTTTCCACTATATAAATTAATTGCACTCCCAATATTAAACCATATTATATCAAATAATATTTCTCCGGTAGTATTATTTATTCCGTGTATTTAAGATTTAAATATCCATGAATAAAATTAATTTATTGCTAATTAATTTATTCATCTCTTGAATCTGAGACTAGTACCATTCAACCTTAATTATTGTGCGGAACGAATCCACTCATGAGGTTTACACAATAATTCCTTATGAACTCATCTCGGGGATATTATCAACCCTTTCGGGATACACTTTCCCGTCAAGTATTCACGGCATGCCATACATAAAATATAGTGACCCAACTTAACCGGTAATTAACCCAATAATTAAATCGGTTAATTCCTTTGGAAAATCAAAGTCACATATATTAAATATACACACCCGCAATAGTATCGGGGATTAAGAATAAAATACTCTGAGACTTGAATCGATTATCTCAAGGCAATCCTAATCGATAAATCTCAAGCGATCCGCCCAATACACCAAGTGTACAAGTGTGATAAAATAATTAAGATAAATTATTTTCTCTCTCACACAACGACTATACCGATGGATTGGTCCGTGTCCATCTAGGTCGTGAGCAACTGTTCGATTAAATACGAGTAACCGATAGTATGATCTTCTGTGCGCCCATGCAACACCATACTAACTACAACGTATAAAATCCAGGACTATAATTTTGCATAATTAATTAATAATAATTAAATGCAAATAATTGTTTATTAATTAAATAGATTAAATGCTATGACCGGGAGTTTACCGTTACTTAAATCTAGACATTAAGTACACAACTATGTCGTGTAGATCCTTCACATGGTCCTTCACATGGTCCTACACAACTATGACCGGGAGTTTACCGTTCAGATCCTTCACATGGTCCTCCTCGGACTTACTCTTTATAATTATGTCGTCCACGTACACCTCCATAGTGTCTCCGATCTGATCAGCGAACATCTTGTTCACTAACCTTTGATAGGTTGCCCCAGCGTTCTTCAGCCCGAATGGCATTCTTTTCCAACACAACACCCCTTTCTGAGTATAAAACGAGGTGTGCTCTATGTCTCCGTCCGCCATGGGTATCTGATGATAACCTGCGAAGCAGTCACGGTTAGAGAAAATGGCGTGCCCGGCGACGCTGTCGACCAGGTGGTCGATGTGGGGCAGTGGGAAATGATCCTTCGGGCAGGCTTTATTTAAATCGGTGAAGTCGATGCAGAGACGCCAAGTGTCGTTGGCCTTTTTAACGAGCACGACGTTCGCGATCCATTGAGGTTCTTCTTCGGCCTCTCGCACGAGGTCATTATCCACCAACTTCTTAACCTCTATCGTCAGAGCGGCGTACTTCTCGGGGCCCATCTTCCTTCTCTTCTGGGCGATAGGATTTTTTTCCCGGGTCGATCTTGAGGTGGTGGCAGGCGTGCTTTGGGTCGATACCGACCATGTCCTGGTGGGACCAAGCGAAAGCGTCTGTGTTCTGCCTCAGAAAATCGACCAGCTCGTCCCTCAACCGCTCGGGGATCCTCTTTCCTATAAAGACCTCCAACTCTGGTCTGTTCGGATCCAAACTCACCTTTTCAACCTCATCCACTGCCGCGCACACTGATGGCCCCCGCGGATCGGGTATACCATTTGGTTCGAAACCGATCCGGGGA
This sequence comes from Euphrasia confusa, assembly GCA_954870475.1. Taxonomy (NCBI): domain Eukaryota; kingdom Viridiplantae; phylum Streptophyta; class Magnoliopsida; order Lamiales; family Orobanchaceae; genus Euphrasia; species Euphrasia confusa. The sequence goes on from OX940958.1 coordinate 16,722,126, forward strand.
TCAAGATCCTCGGACTCTATTGCTTGTATGCTTGGTGCCGGTTCGTCGTCTCGGACATCGGGAACTTCATCGATAAGTATGTGGAGGAATTGCGCTTCGAGGTCGTGGAGTATTTCTTCGGAATTCTGATCCCTGCTAGGCCCCTCTTCCCAGAGGGTGGTCAGGTAATTTTGGTCGTCTACATCCATCTGTTCTGTGGGGTCGATCTCCCTGACTTCGACCGAAAAATTTTCTTCTTCTCGGGGCCCCTCGCCCTTCGGGGTAGATTCTGGGGCCGCCATTTGGGGGTTGCCGCCCCCAAATGCCCCAGTGTTCGTCGCTATCACATCAGAGTTGTTTGATTGTTCATTCATAGAAAAACGCGGGGAATAATTAAAACATTTCCTTGCCATATATTGATCTCCCCGGAGGGTGCCGACCGCACCGTTCAGGGTGGGAAATTTGATACAATAATAGTGGGAGGACGCCACTGCCTCGAAGGCATCTAGGAACGGCCTCCCGAAAAAAGTTCAACATTCGGGTCATATTAACGCTCGAATCTTGCCAATCCTTCAACTCCACCGTCATCCTGATTCGTCCCCGGGGGCGCACCACCACATCACCAAATCCTTTCAAGACCCCGTCATGCGGCCGGACATAGCTGGAGAGATCGCCGAGCTGATCCAAAGCCGACTTGAAGATGAGATTGCAATGGGCCCCGTTATCTACCAGAATCCTGGCCACTTCGATCCCGAGGATCCTCGCGGTAATCACCAAGGCATCTTCTTTGGGATATCTTATCCCTTCTCTATCCTTCTCAGAGAAAGAGATGGTAATTCCGCGGGCGATCGTCGACTCTACTTGGGGAATTACTACGTTCACGCCCTCAAACTCGCGCAACTCCTCTTTCTTCTGTCTCTTTGATTTGTGGATGATCGACGTCAGTCCCCCGATCATGTTGACACGTGCTACCCCGCGAATAGGGGGATCCTCATCTCCGACTTCGACTGTCGGGGGTGGGGGTAGAACCAACTGATTTTGCCCGGGATGATCTTGTTCGCGCCTCTGCTGCTGGTGGGGCCGATGATTCTGATCATCCTGGAATCCTCGACCCCGGCCTCTACCTCCTCTTCCTCGGCCACCGCCCCCGCGACCGGCGCCTCCTCGGCCGGCGACTGGGCGACCGCGTTTAGGTGCTCGGAGAAGGTCGGCCAGGCTCCCGTCTTCGTAGAGTTGGCGTAGCTGAGTGATCAGGTCGCGGCATTCATCAGTCCTATGTCCGTTCTCTTGGTGGAAAGAGCACCACTTACGCGGATTCCTCTCATCGGGGCGGCTCCTCATCGCCGGGGGAGGAGTGAGGACGTTGATATCTCGCTCGTAAAAAATCTGGAGGATCCGGGTAGGGGTTTGCCCCAGGAATGTCCCATCCTCGGGATATTCTTCCACGATCTCAACCTTCTTTGGCGCTTGGAAAACTCCCTGGTGAGGTTTGTAGTTGGGCCTCTTCTTTCCACTTTCATGATATTTCACCGTTAGAGGTGGTTCCGTCCAGTAATCCACGGTTGCCGGATTGGTTGGTTTTTTCTCGGCAGAGGGTTTTTCCTCCTTCTCGGGCTCTAACTCCCTCATCTGTTGGTCATATATGCGCTGCTGTGCGATCTCCTCGCCCGCTCTCCTCCAGAAATCAGTGTACGACTTTGGATACTCCTTCATCATTGGTTTGAACAAACCGGAAGTGGCTCGCAAACCGCCTACCACAGCGTGGACCAAGATCTCATCGCTCACCCGATCTCCCTATTTAGCGATCTGTTCCACTCGATCTATATAGTTCTCATCGGTTTCATCTTTCCCCTGTTTGACCCCCATTAAGCGTTGACGACCCTCCGAGTATCTCACCTTGGAAGCAAAGTAAGAGACGAACTCGTCCCCTAGCTCTTCGAAACTGTCGATCGACCTCGGCGGAAGGCTCGTATACCAGCGATGAGCCATATCACCGAGGGTCAAAGGGAAAAGACGGCACTTGTTTGCTTCCGTCGCACCTCGGCCAACCATGTAGATGTTGTATTTGTTTAGGTGGACGTCGGGGTCGGAAGCTCCGTCGTAGATGAAAGTCAGCAGCGGGGCGATGTCGGGTTGCGGTCGGGTTCGCTCGATCCTCAAACTGAGCGGCTCGGCGAGGGCAGATCTCCTCTTGGGGTCGTTGTCTTGTTCGGCTAACCTCCGTTCTACCTCCTCCAAGCGTTTCGCGAGGCCGGGATCGGTCATGACGACTCCCCTCGGGCTCACCGCGGCGCGGTTGAGGCCAGCCGTCAGCTTCTTTTGGGAGATTGCTTGGATGGCCTCGTCGCGAGCCTCTGCTTCAAACTCCTCTTCTAGATGGCGGGCGTCGGGGCTCGTCCTCTCGCCGGCCGGCCTTTTCTCCAGGAAACGGGACCGGGCTTCCAGTTTCCGTATGGTCCGTTTGATTTGTTCGGGGGTGCTGACTTGTCCCAGATCCAGATCGGGTTCTTCCCCCACGACGGGTGACATCAGCTTCTCGGCCTCCACTACTTGTTCGTTAAGAAACCTTTGTTTCTCTCTGGCCTCGGCCTCTTCCGCGCGCAAGGTGTCGATCCATGCTAACTGGCGAGCGATCTCTTCAGGGATCCCGGGAGTCGCGGTTTCCGGTCCGCTCTGTGACATGCATGTTGGAATTCGATATCCCGGGTTATTTAAATTTGCGGAAACCAATAACCCGATCAAACCCTTCGCCGGAGATCACATGAACGACGACTCATCCGCCGGAGTCCAGCCTTTGGAGACCACGCACCCGAAGGTACGCAGCCCGCCCCCAGCCGAACCCCCGCGAGTACGGGGTTCACGCGATCAACGGATCGCGCCACCGCGCGATCGGGTGGGGCTGCCCAGCAGCCCCCGCGGCGAGTCCGGCGACTCGCCGCCGCCTGGGGTGGCCCGCCTCCAGCTGGGCAGTCGTGCCCAGCAGCTGCCCGCGATCGATCCTTTGATCGATCGCGCCCGGGCGTCCAGCCGGGGATCGTACCATGCGCCACGCCGCCGAAACCCTAGGCGGCGATCGCCGTGGTCCGGCGATCCTAGATCGCCACCACGCGTTCGTCGTCTAATCCGGGGTTCGAACTATTGGATCTTTGTTCTTCGATAATTGATTCAATAAAACAAGAATTAAATAGCAATTATTTAATTCACCTTTCGATTCGTTGTGAGGAGAAACGAGATCTTATGATGACCTTGAGATCTTCCCACGTATTCCTTGCACTAGCCCGGACGTCGTGTGGGCGACGATCTACCGAACTCCATGGATCCTCCTCTCTACTTTCTCTCTCTAGAATTGTGTTCTTCAAGTTATATGAGAATAGAGAAGACCATGTAGTGCTTTTATAGGCTACGTAGGGGATCTTAAGGAGGTGGAATATTGGGCTTCCAATATTGAAGATTAAATTGAGCCCAATGCTCAAGTCCATTAATCCTTATCAATATTAATTAATTCTATTTTCCACTATATAAAATTAATTGCACTCCCAATATTAAACCATATTATATCAAATAATATTTCTCCGGTAGTATTATTTATTCCGTGTATTTAAGATATAAATATCCATGAATAAAATTAATTTATTGCTAATTAATTTATTCATCTCTTATATCCGAGACTAGTACCATTCAACCTTAATTATTATGCGGAATAAATCCACCTGCAGGGTTTACATAATAATTCCTTATGAACTCATCTCGGGGATATTATCACCCCTTCCGGGATACACTTTCCCGTCAAGTATTCACGGCATGTCATATATAAAATATAGTGACCCAACTTAACCGGTAATTAACCCAATAATTAAATCGGTTAATTCCTTTGGTAAATCAAAGTCACTTATATAAATATACACACCCGCAATAGTTTCGGGGATTAAGAATAAAATACACTGAGACTCGAATCGATTATCGCCGGCAATCCTAATCGATGAATCTCAACGATCCGCTCAATACACCAAGTGTACAAGTGTGATAAAATAATCAAGATAGATTATTTTCTCTCTCACACAACGACTATACCGATGGATTGGTCCGTGTCCATCTAGGTCGTGAGCAACTGTTCGATTAAATACGAGTAACCGATAGTATGATCTTCTGTGCGCCCATGCAACACCATACTAACTACAACGTATAAAATCCAGGACTATAATTTGCATATATTTAATTATAAATAATTAAACGCAAATGATTGTTTATTTAATTAAATAGATTAGTGGCAATGGATCGTGAGTTTCCGTCACTTAAATCTAGACATTAAGTACACAACTCCAACAATCTCCCACTTGTACTAAGGTCTAGTCATTTCCTCCAAACTCCCGACTCCCATACTCATCACGTGCTAAAGTTGTACTTCCAAGAAGTACTATGTGAATGAGCACTCTAGGTTGCCGCTATGAAGTTATCTTGGTGACTACAGCGTCGTCTCCCTCGACGATGACTCGTATCAGGTGGTACTTGCACTATGTGTTATCTTACACTTATGGACTTGTGATTTCTTACCATTTGCCATCGCACCGCTATTTACATAGCCTTTGGCAAATTAAGAATCACATCTAAGTCCCAGAGATTATCCCGGAGCTATACCAAAACTTCCGCTGCCTCTGAGGCCGCTATTTGGTTACCCATGGCAGAGTCCGAAAAGCATCGTGCTTATCACTCTTCCATGTTAAAACTCCTTCTCCTTCAATAGTGAAACACATAGCCTGATATCGACTTACACCGGTCCTCATTTAATTAGAAATCTAAGAGAATGTAATCCAAAGGAAATGCTCGTCTGCTTCATAGTCTAGAACAGTACTTCGAAAGTACTCTTACAGCAGTCGAATATTCCTCTCCAGGATTACCTTGATATCCTCCCACTATGCTAACCGCATAGCCGATATCAGGTTCTCGTTTTCAACAATGCATTTATTAAGCTTTCCACACTCAAAGTGTAGGAATCTGCTTTCATTGCTTCTATCTTCTTTTGTGTTCTAAAACACATATCCTTAGATAGATGCATTCCGTCTCTGAAAGGTAACGAACCTTTCTCGGAATCTTGCATGTTAAAACGAACCATAATCGTACAAGATATCTAGAGAAGTACAATGTTCTTTTCTTGAGATCCTAGATCTTAAGAACATGCTCTAACTTCTTCTTTATCTCATATATCGATTTTTCTAGACAACCATCATTTTATGTCTGACAACATCTTTACATTGTTACCAATGATAAAATGTTATCTACATAAAACCTCCGAGAAACACCACCTTGTTTCCATCACGTTTCCCATACACACGATTCGTCAATGCCTTTTGATAAATCCATCAAATGGACTATCTCATCAATTCGCAAGTTCCACGATCTCTAGCTTCGTTTCAATCCATCAATGGATTAACTAAGCTTGTACTCTAAATGATCTCGCCTCTTAGCAATAATCCTTATTGCTCTCCAAGAAGGCACATTTAGATCTAGTACGGCCTTCATGTAGATCCAGGGATCGATTTCATGTATACTAGGTCCAGAGTCCGAAGACTCTCCTAGTCTTATGAATATCTCCGGTTGTCCCACAACCTCCCACTACAATGGCGTTCCGGTGTATAAATAGTGATAACAGTAGGTGCAGTTAGTGGTGTACCGCTACTCGGTTCGGCTGGTTCTAAGTCTTAATCTTTCTCTCTCATTTCAAAGTATTATGTCACTTTGGGCTTGTGGTTCATCATATAGTCTTTCTCTAAGAACCGGGCGTTAGAACTTATAACGTCCTTCTGGTTCATAGTACTATTGAACACACATCTTTTGTTCTTCTAGGATATTCTACAACACAACCGCATTTGAATGCACCGTTGTTTCCAGACATATCCATAGAACATAGGTAGTTCTGTATGACTCATGCTTTTACTATTTCTATAAGAGTTCCATTTCTTGTTTACGACACACCATTTCTACACAACAGTGTATGGTGTAGTCTTTTGGGATCAAATCCCAATCTCTGATCAGTATGCCATGCATTCTTCAGATAGGTACTTGCCTCCGCGATCAAATCGCAGGCTACAAATGGATATACCTCGATGGTTCTCCACAATTGCTTAGTGTCCATTGACTTGTCAAAACACTTGCTTTTGTGGCACATCAGGTATCCTAATCCATTTCTCGAGTAATCATCAAATGAAGTACTCGTACCTTATTGTCTGAGTAGACATAGGTCTGCATACATCAGAGTCAATCAATTCTTATACTTGTCCGGATCTTATATCTTATATCCATAAGGATTGCTTAGTCATATTATCTTCCAAATTAGATTCTTAGGTCGGAAGGTCCACTCCTTCAACTTAATTGATCAAATATCAATTATCGACCTTTGAACTTCTTATTTGAATAAAAATGACTCAGCATAAGAATCCACAAGTATAATTGATAAAGAAATCTCTTATTAGTAAAACGAGTTTTTATACTACGGTTCGTTGCATCGTGGTGGACTCAGGATTCATCATTTATATATTGCTAGCTAATGTACCAGAATAGATAATATCATTATTTATTCTTATAACCATCAAATGATTAAAAGAAATAAAATATCTATTCATTAGAAATCCAGAACAAAGTTCTTTCTAATTTGAAAGGTACATAAAAGCAATAACCCAAAATGAAATCCTATAAAATGTCCTCCACTGCAAATGCTGCCTCCTCTACAGCATTGCCCATGTAGACTACGATTTCTTCTTTTCTAAGTCGTCGGGTTTCCGGGAACCCTTGCATTTAAAATGCACATACCGTCAGTGGTTCCATATCTACAGACCAGGTTCCGGTAGATAATACCACTGACTATGTTTTACGACTAAAGAAAATTTCGTACTTCCTTTGAGAGGATAATCAGACTTCCAGTACCCAGACTGTTTGCATCGAGAACTTTTGCCTTATGGCTTTCTCGTCCCATCTCGTGGTCTAGGCAACTTAGGACCACTGGGTTTCTTTGCTTGCTTTTCCTTTCCCCCGATTTTGCCCTTAGGTTCGAAACCTTTGGCATTAGCTACAAGAGCTTGCGATTTCCGTCTCAACTCGTCTAAAAGGTCAATCATCTCAAAACCGTGTTTAAGCGTTTCCTCGAATCGACTGGCCTTTATGAGTATCCTCATCGCCTCTTGTCTAGCCTCTACATCATGTCTAAACATCTCCTTGAGTTTGAACATGATATCAAAATCAGTCCTTTCCTCATCAGTTAAGACATTTGTAGGCTCGGGAGGACAAAGCTCACTGAGTACAAACTTGTACTCTTCAACAGTCTGGACAATGTCTAGATCTCTATTCCAATCATTACATTTTGGGACCAATGAGTTTAAAATCCTTACGTATCACATAAAGTGGGTTCAAAGCCATATCCTAATCTATGAGCACATATAACAACAAACAATCGATTTAATTTCCGATATTATCTCCCTCGAATAATATCATTAAACCACTAATCACATCTAAAATCCCATCAGGTAAGGCAAGCCACGTTGTGTGGACATTTACCTACCCAAATGATTTAGCAATTAGATTTGCTTCGGTCGTACATCAATTATAGCGGAACTTCGTTGGGAAGAATACTATAAAGCGTACCTAAGTGTAAACCATTACTCAGTACTAAGGTGAGTCGTTTGGAACCGCAACATCACCGCAAGTCACGTTGTGTGGACGTTTACGATAACTCACAATTCTTCACAACTCCCTATAACTGTCTACATCAATTAATCCAAAATCCGTCGATATAGCAAGCCACGTTGTGTGGACGTTTACTACACCAAGAGACTTTTATAATTGACTCCCAATTACTTGATTCATTTAATCTTGTAAATCAAGACGCGGAGAATCATAAGTGAAACTCGAAGTTTCTAACCAGTGATTTACCATGCGAACGACCCTATCTCTCATAGAATGAGGGAGCCGAGCAGAAAATCGATCTAGTCATCAAATGACACGAAAGTCTCTAATTTGTGTCCTCGACATGACCAAGTGGCTTTGGCTCCATTCCACTCCCCGGGGTGAGAATGAGTCGACTTGAAATCAGTTTCAGAAAGACAAATTAGGCATTGTTTGATAAACTTAATCAATGTTTCTCGTAAGAGGAATTACAAGAAGTCTCCTCCAATGACTTGTCTATACGAACTTCAAAAGTCCATAAAAGTCACCAAGAGAACAGCAATGGAGACCATGGCAATGTTTCCATTCCCTCTCCCACTTAGCTTTTTACAATAAAGGGATACGCTATCTAATGCATAATTAAATACACATAAGCATAATAACAAACATACATTTCATGCAAGTACGTACACAAATAATCAAATAATTGCTCAAGTAAAAAATTATTTCTCGACTATTCGTACCTTGATGAATTCCTGCATGCTTATCTTGAGTCTTCATTCTACGTCTTGAATACTTTGCCGAGCGACGGAAAAATTCTTTGATTCTCATATTTAATATATTTTAAATAAAATCCAAGATTCCAATTCAAAAAAAAATTTGAATCAATCTAATGATTTTAAATAAAATACTCCAATTAAATAAAATCAATTCCATTGATTTCCATATTCAATTCTATTTTAAATAAAATCCAAGATTTTCCAATTCAAAATAAATTTTGAATTAATCTAATGATTTTAAATAAAATACTCCAATTAAATAAAATCAATATTATTAAAATCCATTGATTTCCATATTTAATTCTATTCTAAATAAAATCCAAGATTTTCCAATCCAAAATAAATTTTGAATTAATCTAATGATTTTAAATAAAATACTTAAATTAAATAAAATCAATACCATTAAAATCCATTGATCTCCATATTTAATTCTATTCTAAATAAAATCCAAGATTTTCCAATCCAAAATAAATTTTGAATTAATCTAATGATTTTAAATAAAATACTTAAATTAAATAAAATCAATATTTTAATAATTTCTCAATCTTATTTAGATTAGATCTCAAGAATCCTAATCAAAATCGAATTTTGATTCTTCTTAAGACTTCTAATCCAAGTAGGTATAGGATATCTAGAGAAACTAGGATTTTCTTTCCTAATTTAACTCTCCATCTAATTCCATTATTTAATTCCATAATTAAGAAATCTAATCCAAATAGAATTTGAATTAATCCCAAAATTAAATTAAATAATATTAGAAAAATTAAATTATTTCCGGAAAGATCGGATTTACCGGGACGAACCGAAACGAGTTTCGGTCTACCCAATCGAACCAACACGAATTGGTTCCATGCATATGTAAACACATGCACACCATTTCGCTCATGCATAACCGCACATGCAACAAGCCATGCCATTCAAGCACTACTTCAATTAATTAATTCGATCATGCAATCCATATGCACAGCTCCATAAATCAAGTGAATTAATTCACTCAGCCATGCAATACGAGACATGTCCAGCACTATGAATAAAATCATGTCATGCTATGCCATCGCTCATGTAATTCACGATTGAAAGACGGTCGTCTTCTTCGGCGAGACTTGTGCACGAACCCGGTCGATATCCGGCATGGCGTCTCCTCCGACGTCACACGCCATCAACCTCGTCACAGCCCACGCACGAGCAGCCCGCGACGAGCCCAGCAGCAGCCCGCTCCGAGCCCAGCAGCCCGTGCAAAAGGGTTTCGTCCGTGTTGCGCCAACGCGACTGCCGAGCGTAGCCTCCGGCTGCCGGCGAACCACCACCACTGGTGGCACACGCCGGCAAGCCCAGCCATGCCCTTGCTTACGTACAGCAACACACGCAGCCCTTTTGCCGAACCCACGGTCGATTAACTCCGGTTCGATATTCCGAAAAACCTCGATTTTAATATTTAATTTTTCCGTCCAACACAATTCATACAAGAGAGAAAATCAAGTACGTAGAACAATATAGCACAATAATTTAACGCAATTAAATTAATCTATGGCCATATAAATCGAGAATCGATTATCGAAACAATTAACGAAAAACGTAACCGTACGCTCTGATACCAATTGTTGGAATTCGATATCCCGGGTTATTTAAATTTGCGGAAACCAATAACCCGATCAAACCCTTCGCCGGAGATCACATGAACGCCGACCCATCCGCCGGAGTCCAGCCTTTGGAGACCACGCACCCGAAGGTACGCAACCCGCCCCCAGCCGAACCCCCGCGAGTACGGGGTTCACGCGATCAACGGATCGCGCCACCGCGCGATCGGGTGGGGCTGCCCAGCAGCCCCCGCGGCGAGTCCGGCGAGTCCGGCGACTCGCCGCCGCCTGGGGTGGCCCGCCTCCAGCTGGGCAGTCGTGCCCAGCAGCTGCCCGTGATCGATCCTTTGATCGATCGCGCCCCGGCGTCCAGCCGGGGATCGTCCCATGCGCCACGCCGCCGAAACCCTAGGCGGCGATCGCCGTGGTCCGGCGATCCTAGATCGCCACCACGCGTTCGTCGTCTAATCCGGGGTTCGAACTATTGGATCTTTGTTCTTCGATAATTGATTCAATAAAACAAGAATTAAATAGCAATTATTTAATTCACCTTTCGATTCGTTGTGAGGAGAAACGAGATCTTATGATGACCTTGAGATCTTCCCACGTATTCCTTGCACTAGCCCGGACGTCGTGTGGGCGACGATCTACCGAACTCCATGGATCCTCCTCTCTACTTTCTCTCTCTAGAATTGTGTTCTTCAAGTTATATGAGAATAGAGTGCTGGAGTAGTATACTTAATGTCTAGATTTGAGTATTCTGAACTCCTTGTACACTTTCATTTACCTATTAATAATGAACATTCATTTGCTTTTAATTATTGTTAATTAAATATATGCAAATTATAGTCCTGGATTTTATACGTTGTAGTTAGTATGGTGTTGCATGGGCACACAGAAGATCATACTATCGGTTACTCGTATTTAATCGAACAAATGCTCACGACCTAGATGGACACGGACCAATCCATCGGTATAGTCGTTGTGTGAGAGAGAAAATAATTTGTCTTAATTATTTTATCACACTTGTACACTTGGTGTATTGAGCGGATCGTATGAGACTCATCAATTAGGTTTGCTCGTCGATAATTGATTTGAGACTCAGTGTATTTTATTCTTAATCCCCGATACAATTGCGGGTGTGTATATTTAATATAAGTGACTTTGATTTTCCAAAGGAATTGACCGGTTTAATTATTGGGTCAATTACCGGTTAAGTTGGGTCACTATATTTTATATATGGCATGCCGTGAATTCTTGACGGGACAGTGTATCCCGGAAGGGTTGATAATATCCCCGAGATGAGCTCATAAGGATTTATTATGTAAACCTCGCGAGTGGATTTAATTCCGCATAATAAATAAGGTTGAGTGGTACTAGTCTCGGATAAAAGAGATGAATAAATTTATTAAGCAATAAATAAATTTTATTCATGGATATTTATATCTTAAATACACGGAATAAATAATACTACCGGAGAAATATTATTTGGATATAATATGGTTTAATATTGGGAGTGCAATTAATTTATATAGTGGAAAATAAATTAATTAATATTGATAAGGATTAATGGACTTGGGCAGTGGGCTCAATTTAATCTTCAATATTGGAAGCCCAATATTCCACCTCCTTTAGATCCCCTACGTAGCCTATAAAAGCACTACATGGCCTTCATAAATCATAAGACAAGATTATCACACTTGATATTCTAGAGAGTTGAAGGAGATCCATAGGAGTTCGATAGATCGTCGCCCACCCGACGTTCGAACGGAGTGCAAGGAATACGTGGGAAGATTCAAAAGGTCATCTTGATTTCGTTTCTCCGAACAACGAATCGAAAGGTAAAAATCTAAACGCCCTTGATTTATTCGGTTTTGATTTATCGAGAATACCGTAGAACGAAGATCCGAAAGTTCGAACCCGGAGTAGACGGACGATCACGCGGTGGTGGCGAAGCCACCGGACCGCGTGGGATCGCCCGCTAGGGTTTGGCGGGGCGAGAGGTGTTGGAGTTGTGTACTTAATGTCTAGATTTAAGTAACAGAAACTCACGATCCATTGCCATTAATCTATTTAATTAAATAAACAATTATTTGCATTTAATTATTTATAATTAAATATATGCAAATCATAGTCCTAGATTTTATACGTTGTAGTTAGTATGGTGTTGCATGGGCGCACAGAAGATCATACTATCGGTTACTCGTATTTAATCGAACAGTTGCTCACGACCTAGATGGACACGGACCAATCCATCGGTATAGTCGTTGTGTGAGAGAGACAATAATTTATCTTAATTATTTTATCACACTTGTACACTTGGTGTATTGAGCGGATCTGCTTGAGATTCATCGATTAGGATTGCCGGCGATAATCGATTCGAGTCTCAGTGTATTTTATTCTTAATCCCCGAAACTATTGCGGGTGTGTATATTTAATATAAGTGACTTTGATTTACCAAAGGAATTAACCGATTTAATTATTGGGTTAATTACCGGTTAAGTTGGGTCACTATATTTTATATATGGCATGCCGTGAATACTTGACGGGAAAGTGTATCCCGGAAGGGTTGATAATATCCCCGAGATGAGTTCATAAAGAATTATTATGTAAACCCTGCAGGTGGATTCGTTCCGCATAATAATTAAGGTTGAATGGTACTAGTCTCGGATATAAGAGATGAATAAATTAATTAGCAATAAATTAATTTTATTCATGGATATTTATATCTTAAATACACGGAATAAATAATACTACCGGAGAAATATTATTTGATATAATATGGTTTAATATTGGGAGTGCAATTAATTTTATATAGTGGAAAATAGAATTAATTAATAATAGTAAGGATTAATAGATTTGGGCTTGGGCTCAATTTAATCACTATTATTGGAAGCCCAATATTCCACCTCCTTAAGATCCCCTACGTAGCCTATAAAAGCACTACATGGTCTTCTCTATTCTCATAACTTGAAGAACACAATTCTAGAGAGAGAAAGTCGAGAGGGAGATCCATGGAGTTCGGAAGATCGTCGCCCACCCGACGTTCGAGCTAGTGCAAGGAATACGTGGGAAGGTCTCAAGGTCTTCATAGATCTCGTTTCTCCGTACAACGAGAACAAAGGTAAAATCGTTGAACCCCCCTTCGATGATTTTAATTAATTCGTATATGCATATGAACGAAGATCCGGGGATGAACGAAACCGGGGACGGGGATCGACCTCGCGGTGGTGATCGAAGATCACCGGACCGCGGAAGGTCGGGAGATCCCCGCTGGGATCGAGAGCATCAAACCCTCGGCTGGACGCCGAGGGGTGCGATCGAGCTAGGGCTCGATCGCGGTGGCGCGAAGGAGCAGCCCCGGCTGGTCGCCGGGGCGGGCGATCGATCATGCGATCGATCGCCGGGGCAAGCCGCGGCTGGAGCCGCGGCAGTCCGTTGGGCGGACGAGGGCCCCTCCGGCGATGGCGGTGAGTCGCCGGACTCACCGCCGGGGGCTGTTCCGAACAGCCCCGGGGATGCGATCGCGCATCCCCATGCGATCGCTCAACGCGATCGCAAACCCCACATGGGGGTGCGGCTAGGGCTAGCCGCGGGCTTGCTCGCGGCGGTGCGCTCGGGCCGTGCTCCGGCTCTTGTGGTGGTTTGCGGTGTTTTCCGGCGAAGGGATTTTGATCGGGGTTATGTTTCCGCAATTCCGTTAACCCCGGGATATCGATTTCCAACAATTGGTATCAGAGCGTTGGTTCTAGTTCATGTGTATATACGATAAATTGTTCTACCTTGCAGGGTTTCCGACTATTATGGCTAGATATAATTCTTCCTTAATTATTGTCATAATTTTATTAAACTCTCGGACATGTCGAGATTCGTTTTATGTGTGGTGAATGCTTGTAATAGTAAAAATTCGGGGGTTGCCGAATTTAGGTTTTATTATTACGTTCTATTTTTTTTCCGGAAAATGTATAAGGTCGATTTCATGTATAGAATCGATACCGGATAATTGTAATTAAATTCATGTAATTTATTTTACGTTGGATCGATGCCGAGACGACCGCCGGAGAAGACGTGTGACGGAGGAGACGATGGGACGAAGGATCGATCATCTTGATCGATCCATGAAGGATCGATCGAGCCCTAGAGGCGGGGGCTGCCCGCGGGACTCCTCGGCCACGCCGGCCACCGGTGGTTGTGGCGCGTGGGCTGGGGTGGCGGCGGCCCTCCTCCTCGGCCGGGGATCGATGATGGTGGGGGCGCGAGGTCCTCGTGATCTCGTACTCTCCCGCCAAGATCCAACTTTCCCAAATTGATTCGGTTTTCCTATTTTGAGTATTCTTTTTTTTGGGAATTCTCATGGAAATAGGAAAAGAATTAATTGGAATTAATTTATTTCCTTATTCTATTATGGAAGTCTTCTAGAATATTCTAAGTTCTACTTGGAATAAGATTCTAGAGATTTAATGAAATTAGAAAGGAAATTAATTAATTATTAAATTAATTTCCTATTTGATTATTCCTATTTTATGGGAATTTTCATGGACATGGAAATTAATTAATTTTGGAAAGTAGAAGAGTCCTTTTAATTTTTCCTATTTAATTATTCCTTTATGGAATTTTTAATGGATTAGGAAAGGAATTAATTTGGAAGGATTAGGAGTCCTAAATTATTTTATTTCCTTATTTCATTATGGAAATTATCTAGAATATTCCAAGTGGGTCTTGGATAGATTATTCTAGAGATTTAATGAAGTAGAAAGGGAAAATAAAATAAATTTATTTCCTTATTCTATTATAGATGTCTTCTAGAATATTCCAAGTGGGTCTTGGATAGATTATTCTAGAGATTTAATAGAATTAGATAGGAAAATAAATAAATAAAAATATTAATAATATTTAATTTTATTTTTGATTTATTCGATTGACTTAATTTTCGAATTAAGTAACTTTTGGATTTATTAAAAATGAATAGATTTAAATATTAGAATTAATATTCCCGTTACATGGAGCATTCAAGAACGAAGACTAAAGACTAGAAGACGAATACGGGGATGCGATAAAGCCATAATAGTCGGGAAAATAATATTCTAGTATTATTTTGACTATGTGATAATAGTATGTGCTTTGTTTCATGTATGCATGCTTATGTGTATTTAATTATGCATTAGATAGCGTATCCCTTTATTGTAAAAAGCTAAGTGGGAGAGGGTATGGAAACATACCTATGGTCTCCATTGCTGCTCTCTTGGTGACTTTTATAAACTTTTGAAGTTTATATAGATAAGTCATTGGAGGAGAGTGTTGGAATTTGATATCCCGGGCTATTAAAATTTGCGGAAACAATAACCCGATCAAAACCATCCGCCGGAGATCACGCTAGCACCACGCACGAGCCGGAGCACGAGCCGAACGCACGACGAGGCCGAAGCCTCGCGCACGCCCAGCCCGAGCCCCCGCACGCGGGGCTCGCGATCGAAGGGGTCGATCGCTCACGGCGATCGACCGGGCTGCCAAGCAGCCCAGCGGCGAGTCCGGCGACTCGCCGCCGTCGGGGCGTCGGTCCGACCAGCGGACAGCCGCGGGGCCCAGCCCTCGCGGCTCGCGATCGATCGCGATGATCGATCGCGTCCCCGGCTCCCAGCCGGGGTTCGACCCATCCCCACCGAAACCCTAGGTGGGCGATCGTCGTGGTCCGGTGGCTTCGCCACCACCACGCGTTCGTCCTCCTTCCCGGTTTCGTACCTCGGATCTTGCGTTCTACGGTATTCTCAATAAAACCAAAATCGAACAATTATCAAGGGCGTTTAGATATTGTACCTTTCGATTCGTTGTTCGGAGAAACGAATTCAAGACGACCTTTTGAATCTTCCCACGTATTCCTTGCACTAGCTTGAACGTCGGGTGGGCGACGATCCTCCAAGCTCTATGGATCTACTTCTCTTTCTACTTTCTCTCTCTAGAAGAATTATGATCTTCAACTTATGAGAATAGAGAAGACCATGTAGTGCTTTTATAGGCTACGTAGGGGATCTAAAGGAGGTGGAATATTGGGCTTCCAATATTAATGATTAAATTGAGCCCAAGCCCAAATCTATTAATCTCCCATTAATATTAATTAATTTATTTTCCACTATATAAATTAATTGCACTCCCAATATTAAACCATATTATATCCAAATAATATTTCTCCGGTAGTATTATTTATTCCGTGTATTTAAGATATAAATATCCATGAATAAAATTTATTTATTGCTTAATAAATTTATTCATCTCTTTTATCCGAGACTAGTACCACTCAACCTTATTTATTATGCGGAATTAAATCCACTCGCGAGGTTTACATAATAAATCCTTTTGAGCTCATCTCGGGGATATTATCAACCCTTCCGGGATACACTGTCCGGTCAATTATTCACGGCATGCCATATATAAAATATAGTGACCCAACTTGACCGGTAATCAACCCAATAATTAAATCGGTTAATTCATTTGGCAAATCAAAGTCACTTATATTAAATATACACACCCGCAATAATATCGGGGATTAAGAATATAATACACTGAGTCTCAAATCAATTATCGCCGAGCAATCCTAATTGATGAGTCTCAATCGATCCGCTCAATACACCAAGTGTACAAGTGTGATAAAATAATTAAGATAAATTATTTTCTCTCTCACACAACGACTATACTGATGGGTTGGTCCGTGTCCATCTAGGTCGTGAGCAACTGTTCGACTAAATACGAGTAACCGATAGTATGATCTTCTGTGTGCCCATGCAACACCATACTAACTACAACGTATAAAATCCAGGACTATAATTTGCATATATTTAATTAACAATAATTAAAAGCAAATGAATGTTCATTATTAATAGGTAAATGAAAGTGTACAAGGAGTTCAGAATACTCAAATCTAGACATTAAGTATACTACTCCAGCAATCTCCCACTTATACTAAGGTCTAGTCTTATCTTCCAAACTCCCGGCTCCCATACTCATCACGTGCTTAAACTGTACCTCCAAGAGGTACCATGTGAATGAGCAATCTAGGTTGTCGCTCTGAAGCTATCTTGGTGACTACTGCATCGTCCCTCTGACGATGACTCGTATCAGGTGGTACTTGCCCTATGTGTTATCTTACACTCATGGACTCGTGATCTCTTAAAGTTTGCCACTGCACCGCTATTTACATAGCCTTTGGTAAACTAAGAATCACATCTAAGTCCCAGAGGTAATACCGGAGTCATACCAAATCTTCCGCTGCCTCTGAGGCCGCTATTTGGTTACCCATGGGAGAGTCCGAAAAGCATCGTGCTTATCACTCTTCCATGTTAAAACTCCTCCTCCTTTAATAGTGAAACACATAGCCTGATGTCGACTTTCGCCGGTCCTTATCAGCTTGGAAATCCGAATCCGTATAACCCAAAGGAATCAGATTGTCTGCCCCGTAACTTAGAACATAATCCTTAGTATTTCGCAAATACTTGAAAATGCTCTTTACGGCAGTCCAATGAGCCTTTCCAGGGTTACTCTGATATCTTGCTACTACGCCAACTGCATAGCAGATATCAGGCCTCGTGCATAACATTGCATACATCAAGCTTCCCACAGCCGAAGCGTAGGGAACTGCTTTCATTTCATCTTTCTCCTTTTGTGTCCGAGGACACATTTCCTTAGAAAGATAAGTTCCTTTACTGAAGGGCAGCTCACCCTTCTTGGAATCTTGCATGTTAAAACGAGCCAGAATCGTGTCTATGTAAGATTGCTGGGATAGGTACAATGTTCTACTCCGGCGATCCCTTATAACCTTGATCCCTAGAACATGCCCGACTTCTCCCAAATCTTTCATATCGAATTGTCTAGACAACCATCCCTTTATGTCTGATAACATTTTCACACTGTTGCCAATGAGAAGAATGTCGTCTACATAAAGCACGAGAAACACCACCTTCTTCCCATCACGTTTCCAATACACACACGATTCGTCCATGCT
The DNA here is from genome assembly GCA_954870475.1 of Euphrasia confusa. Lineage (NCBI taxonomy): Eukaryota > Viridiplantae > Streptophyta > Magnoliopsida > Lamiales > Orobanchaceae > Euphrasia > Euphrasia confusa. The sequence goes on from OX940958.1 coordinate 16,740,107, forward strand.
TTGACTAAATCCAAAAGATTGGACTACTTCGTCAAACCGCAGGTTCCACGATCTCGAGGCTTGTTTCAATCCATAAATGGATCGATTAAGCTTGCACACTAGATGATCTCGCCCCTTAGCAATGAATCCTTCTGGTTGTTTCATATAAATCGTCTCGTCAAGACTTCCATTTAGGAAAGCTGTCTTGACATCCATTTGCCACACCTCATAATCCATATGAGCTGCTATGGATAAGAGAATCCGGATCGACTTTATCTTGGCTACTGGCGAGAAGGTCTCCTCATAATCGATTCCCTCTTTCTGAGTATATCCTTTCGCAACAAGCCGAGCTTTAAAGGTTTCAACCTTTCCGTCAGATCCTCTCTTTCTCTTGTAGACCCATTTACACCCAATTGGCTTTACGTCGCTTGGTGGTTCTACAAGATCCCAGACTTTATTAGAATCCATAGATTCTATTTCGGATTTCATCGCTTTCTTCCAAGAAGGCGCATCTATATCTTGTACCGCCTCATCATAGGTCCAGGGATCGATTTCATGAACTCCAGGTCCAGAGTCTGAAGACTCACCCAGTCCAATCCATCGGTCTGGTTGCTTAACAACCCTCCCACTACGACGGCGTTCCGGTGTATTAACAGTGACAGTATCAGGTGCAGATTCTAGTGGTGTATCTATACTCGGTTCGGCTGTATCTAAGTCTTCCTTGTCACCTCTCATCTCATCAAGTATTATGTCACTCTTGGGCTTGTGGTCCATGACATAGTCTTCCTCTAAGAACCGAGCGTTAGTACTTATAACGATCTTCTGGTCTTTAGGACTATAGAACATGCCACCTTTAGTTCCTTTCGGGTATCCTACAAACAGCCGTAATTCTGATCTAGGTTCTAACTTATCGGCACCTTGTCGCAACACATGTGCTGGACAACCCCAGATCCGAATGTGTCTTAAGTTAGGCTTGCGCCCACTCCACAATTCCATGGGTGTGGTTGGTACCGTTTTGGTTGGAACCCTATTCAAGATATACGCCGCTGTTTCCAAGGCAAATCCCCAGAACATAACAGGTAAGTCCGAGTAACTCATCATTGATCGCACCATTTCCATAAGAGTCCTATTCCTTCTTTCTGACACACCATTCTGCTGGGGAGTATATGGTGATGTCATTTGGGAATCAATCCCATTTTCTGCCAAGTATGCCTTGAATTCTCCAGACAGGTACTCGCCTCCGCGATCCGATCGCAGGCACTTAATGGATTTGTTTTGAAGGTTCTCCACAAAAGCCTTGAACTCCTTGAACTTGTCAAAGGATTCGCTCTTACGGCGCATCAAGTATACAAATCCATACCTTGAGTAGTCATCAGTGAAAGTGATGAAATACTCGTACCCTCCCCTTGCCTGAGTAGACATAGGTCCGCATACATCAGAGTGAATCAAATTCAATACTTGTTCAGCCCTCCGTCCTTTACCAGAAAAAAGGACGCTTGGTCATTTTACCCTCTAAACAGGATTCGCAGGTCGGAAGGTCCTCTCCTTCAACGCCAGTGATTAAATCATCAGCTTTCAACCTTTGAAGCCTATTCGAGTTTATATGACCTAGCCTTAGATGCCACAAGTATAATTGATTCATTTTAGAAGGATCCTTTCTCTTATTGGTGTTCGTAGATGTGTTATTACTCTCGGTTAGTTGCATCGTGTTAGACTCAGGATTTAGTACATACAAATCGTCCACCAATGTACCAGAACAGATAATCTCACTGTTTCTTCTTATGATCACAGAGTGGTCAAAAGAAACAGAATACCCATTCATTATAAGTTTAGAAACCGAAATTAAATTCTTTCTAAAATTGGGTACATAAAGACAATTATGTAAAACTAAAACCCTATCACTACTAAAACGTAAGTGAACGTCTCCCACTGCAACAGCCGCCACCCTCGCAGCATTGCCCATGTAGACCACGATCTCTCCCTCTCTAAGTCTCCGGGTTTCCTGGAACCCCTGCAATGAATTGCAGACATGATCAGTGGCCCCCGTATCTACACACCAGGTGCTGGTAGATAACACCACTGATAATGTTTCAGTGACTAAGGAAAATTTCGTACCTTTGATGAGGGGACAATCAGACTTCCAGTGCCCAGACTGCTTGCATCGATAGCACTTGCCTCGCGGCTTGCTCTTCCCAATCCGTGGTTTGGAACCACTGGGCTTCTTTGCTTGCACTTCTTCCTTGGCCATAAGAGCTCGTGATTTTCTGATCACACTTATGATTTTCATCCTCAAGTCATCGTTTTTAAGCGACTCCTCTAGTGGGCGAAATACAATGATTATGTCAATCACCTCTTCAGCAGTATCCACACTATGTCTCAACATCATATTGAGGTCATTCCAAATGTCCTCATCAGTTGGGACAATAGCAGATATAGAAGGCTCAACAGTCTGGACAATGTCCAGATTTCGTTCCCAATCATTACTATATGGAACCAGTGAGTTTTCATCTTTAAGTATATCACAAAGTGGGGTCACAGTCATTCCTAACCTATAAGCACATAAAACAAACAAACAATTTAATATCCGATATTATCTCCCTTAAATAATATCATTAAATCACTAATTACATCTAAAATCCCATCAGGTAAGGCAAGCCACGGTGTGTGGACGTTTACCCACCCAAACGACTTAGCAATTAGATTTCCTTCGGTCATACATCGCTTATAGCGGAACCTCGGTGGGAGGAATACTATAAGGCGTATCTAAGTGTAAACCATTACTCAGTACCAAAGTAAATCGTTTGGAATTGCTACATCACCGCAAGCCACGTTGTGTGGACGTTTACGACAACTTCACAACTCTTCACAATTTTCTTACAACTGTCTACATCAATTAATCCAAAATCCGTCAGCATAGCAAGCCACGTTGTGTGGACGTTTACTACACTAAGAGATCTTTATAATTGACTCCCAATTACTTGATCCATTTAATCTTGTAAATCAAGACGCGGAGAATCATAAGTGAAACTCGAGGTTTCTAACCAGTGATTCACCATGCGAACAGCCCTATCTCTCATAAATGAGGGAGCCGAGCAGACAATCGATCCATCTATCAAAGAATGGTACGACTGCCTCTAATTTGTGTCCTCGACATGACCAAGTGGCTTTGGCTCCATTCCACTCCCCGGGGTGAGAATGAGTCGACTTGAAATCAGCTTCGGAAAGACAAATTAGGCATTGTTTGACAAACTTAATCAATGTTTCTCGTAAGAGGAATTACAAGAACTCTCCTCCAATAACTTATCTATATAAACTTCAAAAGTTTATAAAAGTCACCAAGAGAGCAGCAATGGAGACCATGGGTATGTTTCCATACCCTCTCCCACTTAGCTTTTTATAATAAAGGGATACGCTATCTAGTGCATAAAAGTAAACACATATAGCATGCATACATGTAATAAAGCACATAGTATTATCACATAGTCAAAATAATTACTAGAATATTATTTTCCGACTATTATGGCTTTACTTCATCTCCGTACGCATCTTCTAGTCTTTAGTCTTCGTTTCTTGAATGCTCCATGTGACGAGAATATTAATCTCCAATATTTAAATCTATTTATTTTTAATAAATCCAAAAGATACTTAAATAAAAATTAAGTCAATCGAATAAATCAAAAATAAAATTAAATATTATTAATATTTTTATTTATTTTATTTTCCTTTTCTACTTCATTAAATCTCTAGAATAATCTATCCAAGACCCACTTGGAATATTCTAGATGATTTCCATAATGAAATAAGGAAATAAAATAACTTAGGACTCTTCTACTTTCCAAGATTAATTAATTTCCATTTCTATGAAAATTCCCATAAAATAGGAATAATCAATTAGGAAATAAATTAATCCTAAATTAACTTTTATTCCTTTCCAATTCTATTAAATCTCTAGGATCCTATTCCAAGTAGAACTCGGAATACTCTAGAAGACTTCCATAATAGAATAAGGAAATAAAATTAATTCCAATTAATTCTTTTTCTAATCCATGAGAATTCCCATAAATAGGAATACTCAAATAGGAAAAAACCGAACTAATTAGGAAAGTAAATTTCCGGACCGGGATAGCACGGGGTGGGGATCCCCGCGCCACCCTCGACCCACGCCTAGGAGGTGGCCGGCCACCATTGCCGGCGGCTCCTCCATGTGAGGGTCGATCGATCCTCATGGGATCGACCATGGGGATGGTCGATCCTTGTCCCGTTGCCCTCACGTCATCTCCTTCGTCACGCGTCTTCTCCGGCGGTCGTTTCGGCATCGATCCAACGCAAAATAAATTACAAAATAAATTTTACACTATCCGGTATCGATTCTATACATGAAATCGACCCTATACATTTTCCGGAAAAAAAAGTAGAACGTAATAATAAATCCTAAATTCGGTCAACCCCCGAATTTTCACTATTACAAGCATTCACCACCAAAAACGAATCTCGACATGTCCGAGAGTTTAATCAAACCAACATACATGACAAAATAAATTAAACGAATAATAAATTAAGCCATAATAGTCGGAACCCTGCAAGGTAGAACAATTTTATCGAAAATACCGCGAACGTAAACCACGCTCTAATACCAATTGTTGGAATTTGATATCCCGGGCTATTAAAATTTGCGGAAACAATAACCCGATCAAAACCATCCGCCGGAGATCACGCTAGCACCACGCACGAGCCGGAGCACGAGCCGAACGCACGACGAGGCCGAAGCCTCGCGCACGCCCAGCACGAGCCCCCGCACGCGGGGCTCGCGATCGAAGGGGTCGATCGCTCACGGCGATCGACCGGGCTGCCAAGCAGCCCAGCGGCGAGTCCGGCGACTCGCCGCCGTCGGTGCGTCGGTCCGACCAGCGGACAGCCGCGGGGCCCAGCCCTCGCGGCTCGCGATCGATCGCGATGATCGATCGCGTCCCCGGCTCCCAGCCGGGGTTCGACCCATCCCCACCGAAACCCTAGGTGGGCGATCGTCGTGGTCCGGTGGCTTCGCCACCACCACGCGTTCGTCCTCCTTCCCGGTTTCGTACCTCGGATCTTGCGTTCTACGGTATTCTCAATAAAACCAAAATCGAACAATTATCAAGGCCGTTTAGATATTGTACCTTTCGATTCGTTGTTCAGAGAAACTAATTCAAGACGACCTTTTGAATCTTCCCACGTATTCCTTGCACTAGCTTGAACGTCGGGTGGGCGACGATCCTCCAAGCTCTATGGATCTACTTCTCTTTCTACTTTCTCTCTCTAGAAGAATTATGATCTTCAACTTATGAGAATAGAGAAGACCATGTAGTGCTTTTATAGGCTACGTAGGGGATCTAAAGGAGGTGGAATATTGGGCTTCCAATATTAATGATTAAATTGAGCCCAAGCCCAAATCTATTAATCTCCCATTAATATTAATTAATTTATTTTCCACTATATAAATTAATTGCACTCCCAATATTAAACCATATTATATCCAAATAATATTTCTCCGGTAGTATTATTTATTCCGTGTATTTAAGATATAAATATCCATGAATAAAATTTATTTATTGCTTAATAAATTTATTCATCTCTTTTATCCGAGACTAGTACCACTCAACCTTATTTATTATGCGGAATTAAATCCACTCGCGAGGTTTACATAATAAATCCTTTTGAGCTCATCTCGGGGATATTATCAACCCTTCCGGGATACACTGTCCGGTCAATTATTCACGGCATGCCATATATAAAATATAGTGACCCAACTTGACCGGTAATCAACCCAATAATTAAATCGGTTAATTCCTTTGGCAAATCAAAGTCACTTATATTAAATATATACACCCGCAATAATATCGGGGATTAAGAATATAATACACTGAGTCTCAAATCAATTATCGCCGAGCAATCCTAATTGATGAGTCTCAATCGATCCGCTCAATACACCAAGTGTACAAGTGTGATAAAATAATTAAGATAAATTATTTTCTCTCTCACACAACGACTATACTGATGGGTTGGTCCGTGTCCATCTAGGTCGTGAGCAACTGTTCGACTAAATACGAGTAACCGATAGTATGATCTTCTGTGTGCCCATGCAACACCATACTAACTACAACGTATAAAATCCAGGACTATAATTTGCATATATTTAATTAACAATAATTAAAAGCAAATGAATGTTCATTATTAATAGGTAAATGAAAGTGTACAAGGAGTTCAGAATACTCAAATCTAGACATTAAGTATACTACTCCAGCACTCTATTCTCATATAACTTGAAGAACACAATTCTAGAGAGAGAAAGTAGAGAGGAGGATCCATGGAGTCAATCAATTCTTATACTTGTCCGAATCTTATATCTTATATCCATAAGGATTGCTTAGTCATATTATCTTCCAAATTAGATTCTTAGGTCGGAAGGTCCACTCCTTCAACTTAATTGATCAAATATCAATTATCGACCTTTGAACTTCTTATTTGAAGAAAAATGACTCAGCATAAGAATCCACAAGTATAATTGATAAAGAAATCTCTTATTAGTAAAACGAGTTTTTATACTACGGTTCGTTGCATCGTGGTGGACTCAGGATTCATCATTTATATAGTGCTAGCTAATGTACCAGAATAGATAATATCATTATTTCTTCTTATAACCATCAAATGATTAAAAGAAATAAAATATCTATTCATTAGAAATCCAGAACAAAGTTCTTTCTAATTTGAAAGGTACATAAAAGCAATAACCCAAAATGAAATCCTATAAAATGTCCTCCACTGCAAATGCTGCCTCCTCTACAGCATTGCCCATGTAGACTACGATTTCTTCTTTTCTAAGTCGTCGGGTTTCCGGGAACCCTTGCATTTAAAATGCACATACCGTCAGTGGTTCCATATCTACAGACCAGGTTCCGGTAGATAATACCACTGACTATGTTTTACGACTAAAGAAAATTTCGTACTTCCTTTGAGAGGATAATCAGACTTCCAGTACCCAGACTGTTTGCATCGAGAACTTTTGCCTTATGGCTTTCTCGTCCCATCTCGTGGTCTAGGCAACTTAGGACCACTGGGTTTCTTTGCTTGCTTTTCCTTTCCCCCGATTTTGCCCTTAGGTTCGAAACCTTTGGCATTAGCTACAAGAGCTTGCGATTTCCGTCTCAACTCGTCTAAAAGGTCAATCATCTCAAAACCGTGTTTAAGCGTTTCCTCGAATCGACTGGCCTTTATGAGTATCCTCATCGCCTCTTGTCTAGCCTCTACATCATGTCTAAACATCTCCTTGAGTTTGAACATGATATCAAAATCAGTCCTTTCCTCATCAGTTAAGACATTTGTAGGCTCGGGAGGACAAAGCTCACTGAGTACAAACTTGTACTCTTCAACAGTCTGGACAATGTCTAGATCTCTATTCCAATCATTACATTTTGGGACCAATGAGTTTAAAATCCTTACGTATCACATAAAGTGGGTTCAAAGCCATATCCTAATCTATGAGCACATATAACAACAAACAATCGATTTAATTTCCGATATTATCTCCCTCGAATAATATCATTAAACCACTAATCACATCTAAAATCCCATCAGGTAAGGCAAGCCACGTTGTGTGGACATTTACCTACCCAAATGATTTAGCAATTAGATTTGCTTCGGTCGTACATCAATTATAGCGGAACTTCGTTGGGAAGAATACTATAAAGCGTACCTAAGTGTAAACCATTACTCAGTACTAAGGTGAGTCGTTTGGAACCGCAACATCACCGCAAGTCACGTTGTGTGGACGTTTACGATAACTCACAATTCTTCACAACTCCCTATAACTGTCTACATCAATTAATCCAAAATCCGTCGATATAGCAAGCCACGTTGTGTGGACGTTTACTACACCAAGAGACTTTTATAATTGACTCCCAATTACTTGATTCATTTAATCTTGTAAATCAAGACGCGGAGAATCATAAGTGAAACTCGAAGTTTCTAACCAGTGATTTACCATGCGAACGACCCTATCTCTCATAGAATGAGGGAGCCGAGCAGACAATCGATCTAGTCATCAAATGACACGAAAGTCTCTAATTTGTGTCCTCGACATGACCAAGTGGCTTTGGCTCCATTCCACTCCCCGGGGTGAGAATGAGTCGACTTGAAATCAGTTTCAGAAAGACAAATTAGGCATTGTTTGATAAACTTAATCAATGTTTCTCGTAAGAGGAATTACAAGAATTCTCCTCCAATGACTTGTCTATACGAACTTCAAAAGTCCATAAAAGTCACCAAGAGAACAGCAATGGAGACCATGGCAATGTTTCCATTCCCTCTCCCACTTAGCTTTTTACAATAAAGGGATACGCTATCTAATGCATAATTAAATACACATAAGCATAATAACAAACATACATTTCATGCAAGTACGTACACAAATAATCAAATAATTGCTCAAGTAAAAAATTATTTCTCGACTATTCGTACCTTGATGAATTCCTGCATGCTTATCTTGAGTCTTCATTCTACGTCTTGAATACTTTGCCGAGCGACGGAAAAATTCTTTGATTCTCATATATAATATATTTTAAATAAAATCCAATATTCCAATTCAAAAAAAAAATTGAATCAATCTAATGATTTTAAATAAAATACTCCAATTAAATAAAATCAATTCCATTGATTTCCATATTCAATTCTATTTTAAATAAAATCCAAGATTTTCCAATTCAAAATAAATTTTGAATTAATCTAATGATTTTAAATAAAATACTCCAATTAAATAAAATCAATATTATTAAAATCCATTGATTTCCATATTTAATTCTATTCTAAATAAAATCCAAGATTTTCCAATCCAAAATAAATTTTGAATTAATCTAATGATTTTAAATAAAATACTTAAATTAAATAAAATCAATACCATTAAAATCCATTGATCTCCATATTTAATTCTATTCTAAATAAAATCCAAGATTTTCCAATCCAAAATAAATTTTGAATTAATCTAATGATTTTAAATAAAATACTTAAATTAAATAAAATCAATATTTTAATAATTTCTCAATCCTATTTAGATTAAATCTCAAGAATCCTAATCAAAATCGAATTTTGATTCTTCTTAAGACTTCTAATCCAAGTAGGTATAGGATATCTAGAGAAACTAGGATTTTCTTTCCTAATTTAACTCTCCATCTAATTCCATTATTTAATTCCATAATTAAGAAATCTAATCCAAATAGAATTTGAATTAATCCCAAAATTAAATTAAATAATATTAGAAAAATTAAATTATTTCCGGAAAGATCGGATTTACCGGGACGAACCGAAACGAGTTTCGGTCTACCCAATCGAACCAACACGAATTGGTTCCATGCATATGTAAACACATGCACACCATTTCGCTCATGCATAACCGCACATGCAACAAGCCATGCCATTCAAGCACTACTTCAATTAATCAATTCGATCATGCAATCCATATGCACAGCTCCATAAATCAAGTGAATTAATTCACTCAGCCATGCAATACGAGACATGTCCAGCAATATGAATAAAATCATGTCATGCTATGCCATCGCTCATGTAATTCACGATTGAAAGACGGTCGTCTTCTTCGGCGAGACTTGTGCACGAACCCGGTCGATATCCGGCATGGCGTCTCCTCCGACGTCACACGCCATCAACCTCGTCACAGCCCACGCACGAGCAGCCCGCGACGAGCCCAGCAGCAGCCCGCTCCGAGCCCAGCAGCCCGCGCAAAAGGGTTTCGTCCGTGTTGCGCCAACGCGACTGCCGAGCGTAGCCTCCGGCTGCCGGCGAACCACCACCACTGGTGGCACACGCCGGCAAGCCCAGCCATGCCCTTGCTTACGTACAGCAACACACGCAGCCCTTTTGCCGAACCCACGGTCGATTAACTCCGGTTCGATATTCCGAAAAACCTCGATTTTAATATTTAATTTTTCCGTCCAACACAATTCACACAAGAGAGAAAATCAAGTACGTAGAACAATATAGCACAATAATTTAACGCAATTAAATTAATCTATGGCCATATAAATCGAGAATCGATTATCGAAACAATTAACGAAAAACGTAACCGTACGCTCTGATACCAATTGTTGGAATTCGATATCCCGGGTTATTTAAATTTGCGGAAACCAATAACCCGATCAAACCCTTCGCCGGAGATCACATGAACGCCGACTCATCCGCCGGAGTCCAGCCTTTGCAGACCACGCACCCGAAGATACGCAGCCCGCCCCCAGCCGAACCCCCGCGAGTACGGGGTTCACGCGATCAACGGATCGCGCCACCGCGCGATCGGGTGGGGCTGCCCAGCAGCCCCCGCGGCGAGTCCGGCGACTCGCCGCCGCCTGGGGTGGCCCGCCTCCAGCTGGGCAGTCGTGCCCAGCAGCTGCCCGCGATCGATCCTTTGATCGATCGCGCCCCGGCGTCCAGCTGGGGATCGTCCCATGCGCCACGCCGCCGAAACCCTAGGCGGCGATCGCCGTGGTCCGGCGATCCTAGATCGCCACCACGCGTTCGTCGTCTAATCCGGGGTTCGAACTATTGGATCTTTGTTCTTCGATAATTGATTCAATAAAACAAGAATTAAATAGCAATTATTTAATTCACCTTTCGATTCGTTGTGAGGAGAAACGAGATCTTATGATGACCTTGAGATCTTCCCACGTATTCCTTGCACTAGCCCGGACGTCGTGTGGGCGACGATCTACCGAACTCCATGGATCCTCCTCTCTACTTTCTCTCTCTAGAATTGTGTTCTTCAAGTTATATGAGAATAGAGTGCTGGAGTAGTATACTTAATGTCTAGATTTGAGTATTCTGAACTCCTTGTACACTTTCATTTACCTATTAATAATGAACATTCATTTGCTTTTAATTATTGTTAATTAAATATATGCAAATTATAGTCCTGGATTTTATACGTTGTAGTTAGTATGGTGTTGCATGGGCACACAGAAGATCATACTATCGGTTACTCGTATTTAATCGAACAAATGCTCACGACCTAGATGGACACGGACCAATCCATCGGTATAGTCGTTGTGTGAGAGAGAAAATAATTTGTCTTAATTATTTTATCACACTTGTACACTTGGTGTATTGAGCGGATCGTATGAGACTCATCAATTAGGTTTGCTCGTCGATAATTGATTTGAGACTCAGTGTATTTTATTCTTAATCCCCGATACAATTGCGGGTGTGTATATTTAATATAAGTGACTTTGATTTTCCAAAGGAATTGACCGGTTTAATTATTGGGTCAATTACCGGTTAAGTTGGGTCACTATATTTTATATATGGCATGCCGTGAATTCTTGACGGGACAGTGTATCCCGGAAGGGTTGATAATATCCCCGAGATGAGCTCATAAGGATTTATTATGTAAACCTCGCGAGTGGATTTAATTCCGCATAATAAATAAGGTTGAGTGGTACTAGTCTCGGATAAAAGAGATGAATAAATTTATTAAGCAATAAATAAATTTTATTCATGGATATTTATATCTTAAATACACGGAATAAATAATACTACCGGAGAAATATTATTTGGATATAATATGGTTTAATATTGGGAGTGCAATTAATTTATATAGTGGAAAATAAATTAATTAATATTGATAAGGATTAATGGACTTGGGCAGTGGGCTCAATTTAATCTTCAATATTGGAAGCCCAATATTCCACCTCCTTTAGATCCCCTACGTAGCCTATAAAAGCACTACATGGCCTTCATAAATCATAAGACAAGATTATCACACTTGATATTCTAGAGAGTTGAAGGAGATCCATAGGAGTTCGATAGATCGTCGCCCACCCGACGTTCGAACGGAGTGCAAGGAATACGTGGGAAGATTCAAAAGGTCATCTTGATTTCGTTTCTCCGAACAACGAATCGAAAGGTAAAAATCTAAACGCCCTTGATTTATTCGGTTTTGATTTATCGAGAATACCGTAGAACGAAGATCCGAAAGTTCGAACCCGGAGTAGACGGACGATCACGCGGTGGTGGCGAAGCCACCGGACCGCGTGGGATCGCCCGCTAGGGTTTGGCGGGGCGAGAGGTGTTGGAGTTGTGTACTTAATGTCTAGATTTAAGTAACAGAAACTCACGATCCATTGCCATTAATCTATTTAATTAAATAAACAATTATTTGCATTTAATTATTTATAATTAAATATATGCAAATCATAGTCCTAGATTTTATACGTTGTAGTTAGTATGGTGTTGCATGGGCGCACAGAAGATCATACTATCGGTTACTCGTATTTAATCGAACAGTTGCTCACGACCTAGATGGACACGGACCAATCCATCGGTATAGTCGTTGTGTGAGAGAGAAAATAATTTATCTTAATTATTTTATCATACTTGTACACTTGGTGTATTGAGCGGATCTGCTTGAGATTCATCGATTAGGATTGCCGGCGATAATCGATTCGAGTCTCAGTGTATTTTATTCTTAATCCCCGAAACTATTGCGGGTGTGTATATTTAATATAAGTGACTTTGATTTAACAAAGGAATTAACCGATTTAATTATTGGGTTAATTACCGGTTAAGTTGGGTCACTATATTTTATATATGGCATGCCGTGAATACTTGACGGGAAAGTGTATCCCGGAAGGGTTGATAATATCCCCGAGATGAGTTCATAAAGAATTATTATGTAAACCCTGCAGGTGGATTCGTTCCGCATAATAATTAAGGTTGAATGGTACTAGTGTCGGATATAAGAGATGAATAAATTAATTAGCAATAAATTAATTTTATTCATGGATATTTATATCTTAAATACACGGAATAAATAATACTACCGGAGAAATATTATTTGATATAATATTCGTTTAATATTGGGAGTGCAATTAATTTTATATAGTGGAAAATAGAATTAATTAATAATAGTAAGGATTAATAGATTTGGGCTTGGGCTCAATTTAATCACTATTATTGGAAGCCCAATATTCCACCTCCTTAAGATCCCCTACGTAGCCTATAAAAGCACTACATGGTCTTCTCTATTCTCATAACTTGAAGAACACAATTCTAGAGAGAGAAAGTAGAGAGGGAGATCCATGGAGTTCGGAAGATCGTCGCCCACCCGACGTTCGAGCTAGTGCAAGGAATACGTGGGAAGGTCTCAAGGTCTTCATAGATCTCGTTTCTCCGTACAACGAGAACAAAGGTAAAATCGTTGAACCCCCCTTCGATGATTTTAATTAATTCGTATATGCATATGAACGAAGATCCGGGGATGAACGATACCGGGGACGGGGATCGACCTCGCGGTGGTGATCGAAGATCACCGGACCGCGGAAGGTCGGGAGATCCCCGCTGGGATCGAGAGCATCAAACCCTCGGCTGGACGCCGAGGGGTGCGATCGAGCTAGGGCTCGATCGCGGTGGCGCGAAGGAGCAGCCCCGGCTGGTCGCCGGGGCGGGCGATCGATCATGCGATCGATCGCCGGGGCAAGCCGCGGCAGTCCGCTGGGCGGACGAGGGCCCCTCCGGCGATGGCGGTGAGTCGCCGGACTCACCGCCGGGGGCTGTTCCGAACAGCCCCGGGGATGCGATCGCGCATCCCCATGCGATCGCTCAACGCGATCGCAAACCCCACATGGGGGTGCGGCTAGGGCTAGCCGCGGGCTTGCTCGCGGCGGTGCGCTCGGGCCGTGCTCCGGCTCTTGTGGTGGTTTGCGGTGTTTTCCGGCGAAGGGATTTTGATCGGGGTTATGTTTCCGCAATTCCGTTAACCCCGGGATATCGATTTCCAACAATTGGTATCAGAGCGTTGGTTCTAGTTCATGTGTATATACGATAAATTGTTCTACCTTGCAGGGTTTCCGACTATTATGGCTAGATATAATTCTTCGTTAATTATTGTCATAATTTTATTAAACTCTCGGACATGTCGAGATTCGTTTTATGTGTGGTGAATGCTTGTAATAGTAAAAATTCGGGGGTTGACCGAATTTAGGTTTTATTATTACGTTCTATTTTTTTTCCGGAAAATGTATAAGGTCGATTTCATGTATAGAATCGATACCGGATAATTGTAATTAAATTCATGTAATTTATTTTACGTTGGATCGATGCCGAGACGACCGCCGGAGAAGACGTGTGACGGAGGAGACGATGGGACGAAGGATCGATCATCTTGATCGATCCATGAAGGATCGATCGAGCCCTAGAGGCGGGGGCTGCCCGCGGGACTCCTCGGCCACGCCGGCCACCGGTGGTGGTGGCGCGTGGGCTGGGGTGGCGGCGGCGCTCCTCCTCGGCCGGGGATCGATGATGGTGGGGGCGCGAGGTCCTCGTGATCTCGTACTCTCCCGCCAAGATCCAACTTTCCCAAATTGATTCGGTTTTCCTATTTTGAGTATTCTTTTTTTTGGGAATTCTCATGGAAATAGGAAAAGAATTAATTGGAATTAATTTATTTCCTTATTCTATTATGGAAGTCTTCTAGAATATTCTAAGTTCTACTTGGAATAAGATTCTAGAGATTTAATGGAATTAGAAAGGAAATTAATTAATTATTAAATTAATTTCCTATTTGATTATTCCTATTTTATGGGAATTTTCATGGACATGGAAATTAATTAATTTTGGAAAGTAGAAGAGTCCTTAATTAATTTTTCCTATTTAATTATTCCTTTATGGAATTTTTAATGGATTAGGAAAGGAATTAATTTGGAAGGATTAGGAGTCCTAAATTATTTTATTTCCTTATTTCATTATGGAAATCATCTAGAATATTCCAAGTGGGTCTTGGATAGATTATTCTAGAGATTTAATGAAGTAGAAAGGGAAAATAAAATAAATTTATTTCCTTATTCTATTATAGATGTCTTCTAGAATATTCCAAGTGGGTCTTGGATAGATTATTCTAGAGATTTAATAGAATTAGATAGGAAAATAAATAAATAAAAATATTAATAATATTTAATTTTATTTTTGATTTATTCGATTGACTTAATTTTCGAATTAAGTAACTTTTGGATTTATTAAAAATGAATAGATTTAAATATTAGAATTAATATTCCCGTTACATGGAGCATTCAAGAACGAAGACTAAAGACTAGAAGACGCATACGGGGATGCGATAAAGCCATAATAGTCGGGAAAATAATATTCTAGTATTATTTTGACTATGTGATAATAGTATGTGCTTTGTTTCATGTATGCATGCTTATGTGTATTTAATTATGCATTAGATAGCGTATCCCTTTATTGTAAAAAGCTAAGTGGGAGAGGGTATGGAAACATACCCATGGTCTCCATTGCTGCTCTCTTGGTGACTTTTATAAACTTTTGAAGTTTATATAGATAAGTCATTGGAGGAGAGTTCTTGTAATTCCTCTTACGAGAAACATTGATTAAGTTTATCAAACAATGCCTAATTTGTCTTTCCAAAGCTGATTTCAAGTCGACTCATTCTCACCCCGGGGAGTGGAATGGAGCCAAAGCCACTTGGTCATGTAGAGGACACAAATTAGAGACCTTCGTACCATTCTTTTATAGATGGATCGATTGTCTGCTCGGCTCCCTCATCTAATGAGAGATAGGGTTGTTCGCATGGTGAATCACTGGTTAGAAACTTCGAGTTTCACTTATGATTCTCCGCGTCCTGATTTACAAAAATCGAATGGATCAAGTAATTGGGAGTCAATTATAAAAGTCTCTTGGTGTAGTAAACGTCCACACCACGTGGCTTGCTATGCTGACGGATTTTGGATTAATTGATGTAGACAGTTGTAAGAAATTGTGAAGAGTTGTGAAGTTGTCGTAAACGTCCACACCACGTGGCTTGCGGTGATGTAGCAATTCCAAACGATTTACTTTGGTACTGAGTAATGGTTTACACTTAGATACGCATTATAGTATTCCTCCCCACGAGGTTCCGCTATAAGTGATGTATGACCGAAGCAAATCTAATTGCTAAATCATTTGGATTGGTAAACGTCCACACCACGTGGCTTGCCATATCTAATGGGATTTTAGACGTGATTAGTGGTTTAATGATATTATTTAAGGGAGATAATATCGGAGATTAAATCGATTGTTTGTTGTTATATGTGCTCATAGATTAGGATATGGCTTTGAACCCACTTTGTGTGATACGTAAGGATTTTAACTCACTGGTCCCTAAATGTAATGATTGGAATAGAGATCTAGACATTACCCAGACTGTTAAAGAGTACGAGTTTGTACTCAGTGAGCTTTGTCCTCCCGAGCCTATTGACATAGGCGGCTAGACAAGAAGCGATGAGGATACTCATAAAGGCCAGTCCTTCGAGAAAACGCTTAAAAACATTTTTGAGATGATTGACCTTTTAGACGAGTTGAGACGAAAATCGCAAGCTCTTGTAGCCAATGCCAAAGGTTTCGAACCTAAAGGCATGAATCGGGGGAAAGGACAAGAAAGCAAAGAAACCCAGTGGTTCTCTTTGGACCACGAGATGGGACGAGAAAGCCAATAGGCAAGTGTTCTCAATGCAAACAGTCTGGGTACTGGAAGTCTGATTATCCTCTCAAAGAAAGTACGAAATTTTCTTTAGTCGTAAAACATAGTTAGTGGTATTATCTACCGGAACCTGGTGTGTAGATATGGAACCACTGACGGTATGTGCATTTTAAATGCAAGGGTTCCAGGAAACCCGACGACTTAGGAAAGAAGAAATCGTAGTCTACATGGGCAATGCTGTAAAGGAGGCAGCAGTTGCAGTGGAGGACATTTTATAGGATTTCATTTTGGGTTATTGCTTTTATGTACCTTTCAAAATAGAAAGAACTCTGTTCTGGATTTCTAATAAATGGATATTTTATTTCTTATAAGAAGAAATAATGATATTATCTATTTTGGTACATTGGCGAGCAATATATAAATGATGAATCCTAAGTCCAACACGATGCAACGAACCGTAATATGAAACTCGTTTTACTAATAAGAGATTTCTTTATCAATTATACTTGTGGATTCTTGTGCTGAGTCATGTTTATTCAAATAAGAAGTTCAAAGGTCGAAAATTGATTTTTTGATCAATTAAGTTGAGGGAGTGGACCTTCCGACCTAAGAATCTAATTTGGAAGATAATATGACTAAGCAATCCTTTTATGGATATAAGATATAAGATCCGGACAAGTATAAGAATTGATTGACTCTGATGTATGCAGACCTATGCCTACTCAGACAATAAGGTACGAGTACTTCATTTTATGATTACTCGAAAAATGGATTAGAATACCTGATGTGCCACAAAAGCAAGTGTTTTGACAAGTCAATGGACACTAAGCAATTGTGGAGAACCATCAAGGTATATCCATTTCTAGCCTGCGATTTGATCGCGGAGGCAAGTACCAGTCTGAGGAATGCATAGCATACTGATTAGAGATTGGGATTTGATCCCGAATGACTACACCATACACTCTTGTGTAGAAATGTTGTGTCGTAAACAAGAAATGGAACTCTTATAGAGATAGTAAAAGATGAGTTATACGGAACTACCTATGTTCTATGGATATGTCTGGAAACAACGGCGCATTCAAATGCGGTTGTAGAATATCCTAGAAGAACAAAAGATGTGTGTTCAATAGTACTATGAACCAGAAGGACGTTATAAGTTCTAACGCCCGGTTTTTAGAGAAAGACTATATGATGAACCACAAGCCCAAAGTGACATGATACTTTGAAATGAGAGAGAAAGATTAAGACTTAGAACCAGCCGAACCGAGTAGCGGTACACCACTAACTGCACCTACTGTTATCACTGTTTACACACCGGAATGCCGTTGTAGTGGGAGGTTGTGTGACAACCGGAGATATTCATAATACTAGGAGAGTCTTCGGACTCTGGACCTAGTATACATGAAATCAATCCCTGGATATACATGAAGGCGGTACTAGATCTAAATGTGCCTTCTTGGAGAGCAATAAGGATTATTGCTAAGAAGCAAGATCATTTAGAGTACAAGCTTAGTTGATCCATTTATGGATTGAAACAAAGCATTGAGTTCGTGGTACTTGCAAATTGATGAGATAGTCCATTTTATGGATTCATCAAAAGCATAGACGAATCGTGTGTATTGGAAACGTGATGGAAAACAAGGTGGTGTTTCTCGGAGGTTTTATGTAGATAACGTTTTATCATTGGTAACAATGTAAAGATGTTATCAGACATAAAATGATGGTTGTCTAAGATAAATCATTATGAAAGATAAAGGAAGAAGTTGGACATGTTCTTGAGATCTTGGATCTCTAGAAAGAACATCGTACTTCTCCTGGACATCTTACATAAATGATTATGGTTCGTTTTAACATGCAAGATTCCGAGAAAGGTTCGTTACCTTTCAGAGACGGAATGCATCTATCTAAGGATATGTGTTTTAAAACACAAAAGGAGATAGAAGCAATGAAAGCAGTTTCCTACACTTTGAGTGTGGAAAGCTTAATAAATGCATTGTTGAAAACAAGAACCTGATATCGGCTATGCGGTTAGCATAGTGGGAGGATATCAAGGTAATCCTGGAAAGGAATATTCGACTGACGTAAAAGTACTTTCGAAGTACTGTTCTAGACTACGAAGCAGACGAGTTTTTCCTTTGGATTACATTCTCTTAGATTTCTAATCGAATGAGGACCGGTGTAAGTCGATATCAGGCTATGTGTTTCACTATTAAAGGAGAAGGAGTTTTAACATGGAAGAGTGATAAGCACGATGCTTCTCGGACTCTGCCATGGGTAACCAAATAGCGGCCTCAGAGGCAGCGGAAGTTTTGGTATAACTCCGGGATAATCTCTGGGACTTAGATGTGATTCTTAATTTGCCAAAGGCTATGTAAATAGCGGTGCAATGGCAAATGGGAAGAAATCACTAGTCCATAAGTGTAAGATAACACATAGTGCAAGTACCACCTGATACGAGTCATCGTCGAGGGAGACGACGCTGTAGTCACCAAGATAACTTCAGAGCGGCAACCTAGAGTGCTCATTCACATAGTACTTCTTGGAAGTACAACTTAAGCACGTGATGAGTATGGAAGTCGGGAGTTTGGAGGAAATGACTAGACCTTAGTACAAGTGGGAGATTGTTGGAGTTGTGTACTTAATGTCTAGATTTAAGTAACAGAAACTCACGATCCATTGCCATTAATCTATTTAATTAAATAAACAATTATTTGCATTTAATTATTTATAATTAAATATATGCAAATCATAGTCCTAGATTTTATACGTTGTAGTTAGTATGGTGTTGCATGGGCGCACAGAAGATCATACTATCAGTTACTCGTATTTAATCGAACAGTTGCTCACGACCTAGATGGACACGGACCAATCCATCGGTATAGTCGTTGTGTGAGAGAGAAAATAATTTATCTTAATTATTTTATCACACTTGTACACTTGGTGTATTGAGCGGATCTGCTTGAGATTCATCGATTAGGATTGCCGGCGATAATCGATTCGAGTCTCAGTGTATTTTATTCTTAATCCCCGAAACTATTGCGGGTGTGTATATTTAATATAAGTGACTTTGATTTACCAAAGGAATTAACCGATTTAATTATTGGGTTAATTACCGGTTAAGTTGGGTCACTATATTTTATATATGGCATGCCGTGAATACTTGACGGGAAAGTGTATCCCGGAAGGGTTGATAATATCCCCGAGATGAGTTCATAAGGAATTATTATGTAAACCCTGCAGGTGGATTCGTTCCGCATAATAATTAAGGTTGAATGGTACTAGTCTCGGATATAAGAGATGAATAAATTAATTAGCAATAAATTAATTTTATTCATGGATATTTATATCTTAAATACACGGAATAAATAATACTACCGGAGAAATATTATTTGATATAATATGGTTTAATATTGGGAGTGCAATTAATTTTATATAGTGGAAAATAGAATTAATTAATAATAGTAAGGATTAATAGATTTGGTCTTGGGCTCAATTTAATCACTATTATTGGAAGCCCAATATTCCACCTCCTTAAGATCCCCTACGTAGCCTATAAAAGCACTACATGGTCTTCTCTATTCTCATAACTTGAAGAACACAATTCTAGAGAGAGAAAGTAGAGAGGGAGATCCATGGAGTTCGGAAGATCGTCGCCCACCCGACGTTCGAGCTAGTGCAAGGAATACGTGGGAAGGTCTCAAGGTCTTCATAGATCTCGTTTCTCCGTACAACGAGAACAAAGGTAAAATCGTTGAACCCCCCTTCGATGATTTTAATTAATTCGTATATGCATATGAACGAAGATCCGGGGATGAACGATACCGGGGACGGGGATCGACCTCGCGGTGGTGATCGAAGATCACCGGACCGCGGAAGGTCGGGAGATCCCCGCTGGGATCGAGAGCATCAAACCCTCGGCTGGACGCCGAGGGGTGCGATCGAGCTAGGGCTCGATCGCGGTGGCGCGAAGGAGTAGCCCCGGCTGGTCGCCGGGGCGGGCGATCGATCATGCGATCGATCGCCGGGGCAAGCCGCGGCTGGAGCCGCGGC
Organism: Euphrasia confusa; assembly: GCA_954870475.1. Taxonomy (NCBI): domain Eukaryota; kingdom Viridiplantae; phylum Streptophyta; class Magnoliopsida; order Lamiales; family Orobanchaceae; genus Euphrasia; species Euphrasia confusa. Next base: position 16,760,640 of record OX940958.1, read on the forward strand.
AGTCCGTTGGGCGGACGAGGGCCCCTCCGGCGATGGCGGTGAGTCGCCGGACTCACCGCCGGGGGCTGTTCCGAACAGCCCCGGGGATGCGATCGCGCATCCCCATGCGATCGCTCAACGCGATCGCAAACCCCACATGGGGGTGCGGCTAGGGCTAGCCGCGGGCTTGCTCGCGGCGGTGCGCTCGGGCCGTGCTCCGGCTCTTGTGGTGGTTTGCGGTGTTTTCCGGCGAAGGGATTTTGATCGGGGTTATGTTTCTGCAATTCCGTTAACCCCGGGATATCGATTTCCAACAAGAGGGTCGAACCCTCGGCTGGAGCCGAGGGCTTGCGATCGATCCGAGGATCGATCGCTGGGGGCACGGGCTGGTGCCGTCCCCCTCCCCACCTCGACGATGGGGATCCTCCAAGCGGCGGCGAGTCGTCGGACTCGCCGCGGGGGCTGCTGGAGCAGCCCCACCCCAACCGATCGCGGCGGCGCGATCGGGATCGCGTGAACCCCGCGACGCGGGGGTTCGGTCGGGGGCAGCCGTGTGCTTTCGGGTGCATGGTTTCCTCGGCTGGACTCCGGCGCGTTCGTCGGCGTTCGTGTGATCTCCGGCGAAGGGTTTGATCGGGTTATTGGTTTCCGCATAATTTTTAATAACCCGGGATGTCAAATTCCAACAATTGGTATCAGAGCGTGGTTTAAATTCGCGGTATTTTCGATAAAAATTGTTCTACCTTGCAGGGTTCCGACTATTATGGCTTGATGATTATTCGTTTAATTATTTTGTCATGTGATTGTTGGTTTAATTAAACTCTCGGACATGTTGAGATTCGTTTTTGGTGGTGAATGCTTGTAATAGTAAAAATTCGGGGGTTGACCAAATTTAGGATTTATTATTACGTTCTACGTTTTTCCGGAAATTGTATAGGGTCGATTTCATGTATAGAATCGATACCGGAATTGTAATTTAGATTTTGTAATTTATTTTGCGTTGGATCGATGCCGAAACAACCGCCGGAGAAGACGCGTGACGAAGGAGATGATCGTGAGGGTGAACGGGACAAGGATCGACCAACCCCATGGTCGATCCCATGAGGATCGATCGATCCATGCATGGAGGCACCACCGGCAATGGTGGCCGGCCACCTCCTAGGCGTGGGTCGAGGGTGGTCCGGGGATCCCCACCCCGGGCTATCCCGGTCCGGAGATTTACTTTCCTAATTGGTTCGGATTTTTCCTATTTGAGTATTCCTATTTTTGGGAATTCTCATGGATTAGGAAAAGAATTAATTTGAATTAATTTTATTTCCTTATTCTATTATGGAAGTCTTCTAGAGTATTCCGAGTTCTACTTGGAATAGGATCCTAGAGATTTAATAGAATTGGAAAGGAATAAAAGTTAATTTGGGATTGATTTATTTCCTAATTGATTATTCCTATTTTATGGGATTTTTCATAGTAATGGGAATTAATTAATCTTGGAAAGTAGAAGAGTCCTAAATTATTTTATTTCCTTATTTCATTATGGAAATCATCTAGAATATTCCAAGTGGGCCTTGGATAGATTATTCTAGAGATTTAATGAAGTAGAAAGGGAAAGTAAAATAAATAAAAATATTAATAATATTTAATTTTATTTTTGATTTATTCGATTGACTTAATTATTATTAATTAAGTATCTTTTGGATTTATTAAAAATAAATAGATTTAAATATTGGAAATTAATATTCTCGTCACATGGAGCATTCAAGAACGAAGACTAAAGACTAGAAGATGCGTACGGAGATGGAGTAAAGCCATAATAGTCGGAAAATAATATTCTAGTAATTATTTTGACTATGTGATAATACTATGTGCTTTATTACATGTATGCATGCTATATGTGTTTACTTTTATGCACTAGATAGCGTATCCCTTTATTGAAAAAAGCTAAGTGGGAGAGGGTATGGAAACATACCCATGGTCTCCATTGCTGCTCTCTTGGTGACTTTTATAAACTTTTGAAGTTTATATAGATAAGTTATTGGAGGAGAGTTCTTGTAATTCCTCTTACGAGAAACATTGATTAAGTTTATCAAACAATGCCTAATTTGTCTTTCCAAAGCTGATTTCAAGTCGACTCATTCTCACCCCGGGGAGTGGAATGGAGCCAGAGCCACTTGGTCATGTCGAGGACACAAATTAGAGGCAGTCATACCATTCTTTGATAGATGGATCGATTGTCTGCTCGGCTCCCTCATTTATGAGAGATAGGGTTGTTCGCATGGTGAATCACTGGTTAGAAACTTCGAGTTTCACTTATGATTCTCCGCGTCTTGATTTACAAGATTAAATGGATCAAGTAATTGGGAGTCAATTATAAAAATCTCTTGGTGTAGTAAACGTCCACACCACGTGGCTTGCTATGCCGACGGATTTTGGATTAATTGATGTAGACAGTTGTAAGAAATTGTAAAGAGTTGTGAAGTTATCGTAAACGTCCACACCACGTGGCTTGCGGTAATGTAGCAATTCCAAGCGATTTACTTTGGTGCTGAGTAATGGTTTACACTTAGATACGCCTTATAGTATTCCTCCCCACGAGGTTCCGCTATAAGTGATGTATGACCAAAGAAAATCTAATTGCTAAGTCGTTTGGGTGGGTAAACGTCCACACCACGTGGCTTGCCTTACCTGATGGGATTTTAGATGTGATTAGTGATTTAATGATATTATTTAAGGGAGATAATATCGGATATTAAATTGTTTGTTTGTTTTATGTGCTTATAGGTTAGGAATGACTGTGACCCCACTTTGTGATATACTTAAAGATGAAAACTCACTGGTTCCATATAGTACTGATTGGAAAAGAAATCTAGACACTGTCCAGACTGTTGATCCTTCCGAATCCACTGATGACTCAACTCATGAGGACATTTGGAATGACCTCAGAATGATGTTGAGACATAGTGTGGAAGCCGGACAAGAAGTGATTGACATACTCTATAAATTCAGTCCTCTTAGAGAATCGCTTAAAAACGATTTGAAAAGAGCCGAACTTATAAGTATGGTCAGAAAGTCACAAGCTCTTGTGGCTAAGATGGAAGTGCAAGCAAAGAAGCCCAGTGGTTCTAAACCACGGAATGGGAAGAGCAAGCCGCGAGGCAAGTGCTATCGATGCAAGTAGTTTGGGCACTGGAGGTCTGATTGTCCTCTCATCAAAGGTACGAAATTTTCCTTAGTCACTGAAACATTATCAGTGGTGTTATCTACCAGCACCTGGTGTGTAGATACGGGGGCCACTGATCATGTCTGCAATTCATTGCAGGGGTTCCAGGAAACCCGGAGACTTAGAGAGGGAGAGATCGTGGTCTACATGGGCAATGCCGCGAGGGTGGCGGCTGTTGCAGTGGGAGACGTTCACTTACGCTTCAGTAGTGATAGGGTTTTAGTTTTACATAATTGTCTTTATGTACCCAACTTTAGAAAGAATTTAATTTCAGTTTCTAAACTTATTATGAATGGATATTCTGTCTCTTTTCACCACTCGGTGATCATAAGAAGAAACAGTAAGATTATCTGTTCTGGTACATTGGTGGACGATTTGTATGTGCTAAATCCTGAGTCTAACACGATGCAACTAAACGAGAGTAATAACACATCTACGAACACCAATAAGAGAAAGGAACCTTCTAGGATGAATCAATTATACTTGTGGCATCTAAGGCTAGGTCATATAAACTCAAATAGGCTTCAAAGGTTGAAAGCTGATGGTCTATTCAGCGATGTTGAAGGAGAGGACCTTCCAACCTGCGAATCCTGTTTAGAGGGAAAAATGACTAAGCGTCCTTTTTCTGGTAAAGGACGAAGAGCTGAACAAGTGTTGGATTTGATTCACCCTGATGTATGCGGACCTATGTCTACTCAGGCAAGGGGAGGGTACGAGTACTTCATCACTTTCACTGATGATTACTCAAGATATGGATATGTATACCTGATGAGCCGCAAGAGCGAATCCTTTGGCAAGTTCAAAGAATTCAAGGCTCTTGTGGAGAACCATCGTGGTAAATCCATAAAATGCCTGCGATCTGATCGCGGAGGCGAGTACCTGTCTGGAGAATTCAAGGCATACTTGGCAGAGAATGGGATTGAATCCCAACTGACTTCACCATACACTCCCCAGCAAAATGGTGTGTCAGAAAGAAGGAATAGGACTCTTATGGAAATGGTGCGATCGATGATGAGTTACTCGGACTTACCTATTATGTTCTGGGGACATGCCTTAGAAACAGCGGCGTATATCTTGAATAGGGTTCCAACCAAAACGGTACCAACCACACCCATGGAATTGTGGAGTGGGCGCAAGCCTAACTTGAGACACATTCGGATCTGGGGTTGTCCAGCACATGTGTTGCGACAAGGCGCCGATAAGTTAGAACCTAGATCAGAATTACGGCTGTTTATAGGATACCCGAAAGGAACTAAAGGTGGCATGTTCTATAGTCCTACGGACCAGAAGATCGTTATAAGTACTAACGCTCGGTTCTTAGAAGAAGACTATGTCATGGACCACAAGCCCAAGAGTGACATAATACTTGATGAGTTGAGAGGTAACAAGGAAGACTTAGATACAGCCGAACCGAGTATAGATACACCACTAGAATCTGCACCTACTATCACTGTTAATACACCGGAACGCCGTCGTAGTGGGAGGGTTGTTAAACAACCAGACCGATGGATTGGACTGGGTGAGTCTTCGGACTCTGGACCTGGAGTTCATGAAATCGATCCCTGGACCTATGATGATGCGGTACAAGATATAGATGAGCCTTCTTGGAAGAAAGCGATGAAATCCGAAATAGAATCTATGGATTCTAATAAATTCTGGGATCTTGTAGAACCACCAAACGGCGTAAAGCCAATTGGGTGTAAATGGGTCTACAAGAGAAAGAGAGGATCTGACGGAAAGGTTGAAACCTTTAAAGCTCGGCTTGTTGCGAAAGGATATACTCAGAAAGAGGGAATCGATTATGAGGAGACCTTTTCGCCGGTAGCCAAGATAAAGTCGATCCGGATTCTCTTATCCATAGCAGCTCATATGGATTATGAGGTGTGGCAAATGGATGTCAAGACAGCTTTCCTAAATGGAAGTCTTGACGAGACGATTTATATGAAACAACCAGAAGGATTCATTGCTAAGGGGCGAGATCATCTAGTATGCAAGCTTAATCGATCCATTTATGTATTGAAACAAGCCTCGAGATCGTGGAACCTGCGGTTTGACGAAGTAGTCAAATCTTTTGGATTCAGTCAAAGCATGGACGAATCGTGTGTGTATTGGAAACGTGATGGGAAGAAGGTGGTGTTTCTCGTGCTTTATGTAGACGACATTCTTCTCATTGGCAACAGTGTGAAAATGTTATCAGACATAAAGGGATGGTTGTCTAGACAATTCGATATGAAAGATTTGGGAGAAGTCGGGCATGTTCTAGGGATCAAGGTTATAAGGGATCGCCGGAGTATAACATTGTACCTATCCCAGCAATCTTACATAGACACGATTGTGGCTCGTTTTAACATGCAAGATTCCAAGAAGGGTGAACTACCCTTCAGTAAAGGAACTTATCTTTCTAAAGAAATGTGTCCTCGGACACAAAAGGAGAAAGATGAAATGAAAGCAGTTCCCTACGCTTCGGCTGTGGGAAGCTTAATGTATGCAATGTTATGTACGAGGCCTGATATCTGCTATGCAGTTGGCGTAGTAGCGAGATATCAGAGTAACCCGGGAAAGGCTCATTGGACTGCCGTAAAGAGCATTTTCAAGTATTTGCGAAATACTAGGGATTATGTTCTGAGTTACGGAGCAGACAATTTGATTCCTTTGGGTTATACGGATTCGGATTTCCAAGCTGATAAGGACCGGCGAAAGTCGACATCAGGCTATGTGTACACTTTGGGAGGTGGAGCCGTATCATGGAGGAGTGTTAAGCAAAAGTGCATTTCGGACTCTACCATGGAAGCTGAATATGTTGCAGCCTCAGAGGCAGCGAAAGAGTCAGTTTGGACAGTGTATCCCGGAAGGGTTGATAATATCCCCGAGATGAGCTCATAAGGATTTATTATGTAAACCTCGTGAGTGGATTTAATTCCGCATAATAAATAAGGTTGAGTGGTACTAGTCTCGGATAAAAGAGATGAATAAATTTATTAAGCAATAAATAAATTTTATTCATGGATATTTATATCTTAAATACACGGAATAAATAATACTACCGGAGAAATATTATTTGGATATAATATGGTTTAATATTGGGAGTGCAATTAATTTATATAGTGGAAAATAAATTAATTAATATTGATAAGGATTAATGGACTTGGGCAGTGGGCTCAATTTAATCTTCAATATTGGAAGCCCAATATTCCACCTCCTTTAGATCCCCTACGTAGCCTATAAAAACACTACATGGCCTTCATAAATCATAAGACAAGATTATCACACTTGATATTCTAGAGAGTTGAAGGAGATCCATAGGAGTTCGATAGATCGTCGCCCACCCGACGTTCGAACGGAGTGCAAGGAATACGTGGGAAGATTCAAAAGGTCATCTTGATTTCGTTTCTCCGAACAACGAATCGAAAGGTAAAAATCTAAACGCCCTTGATTTATTCGATTTTGATTTATCGAGAATACCGTAGAACGAAGATCCGAAAGTTCGAACCCGGAGTAGACGGACGATCACGCGGTGGTGGCGAAGCCACCGGACCGCGTGGGATCGCCCGCTAGGGTTTGGCGGGGCGAGAGGGTCGAACCCTCGGCTGGAGCCGAGGGCTTGCGATCGATCCGAGGATCGATCGCTGGGGGCACGGGCTGGTGCCGTCCCCCTCCCCTCCTCGACGATGGGGATCCTCCAAGCGGCGGCGAGTCGCCGGACTCGCCGCGGGGGCTGCTGGAGCAGCCCCACCCCAACCGATCGCGGCGGCGCGATCGGGATCGCGTGAACCCCGCGACGCGGGGGTTCGGTCGGGGGCAGCCGTGTGCCTTCGGGTGCATGGTTTCCTCGGCTGGACTCCGGCGCGTTCTTCGGCGTTCGTGTGATCTCCGGCGAAGGGTTTGATCGGGTTATTGGTTTCCGCATAATTTTTAATAACCCGAGATGTCAAATTCCAACATAGAGAAGACCATGTAGTGCTTTTATAGGCTACGTAGGGGATCTTAAGGAGGTGGAATATTGGGCTTCCAATATTGAAGATTAAATTGAGCCCAATGCTCAAGTCCATTAATCCTTATCAATATTAATTAATTCTATTTTCCACTATATAAAATTAATTGCACTCCCAATATTAAACCATATTATATCAAATAATATTTCTCCGGTAGTATTATTTATTCCGTGTATTTAAGATATAAATATCCATGAATAAAATTAATTTATTGCTAATTAATTTATTCATCTCTTATATCCGAGACTAGTACCATTCAACCTTAATTATTATGCGGAATAAATCCACCTGCAGGGTTTACATAATAATTCCTTATGAACTCATCTCGGGGATATTATCAACCCTTCCGGGATACACTTTCCCGTCAAGTATTCACGGCATGTCATATGTAAAATATAGTGACCCAACTTAACCGGTAATTAACCCAATAATTAAATCGGTTAATTCCTTTGGTAAATCAAAGTCACTTATATTAAATATACACACCCGCAATAGTTTCGGGGATTAAGAATAAAATACACTGAGACTCGAATCGATTATCGCCGGCAATCCTAATCGATGAATCTCAACGATCCGCTCAATACACCAAGTGTACAAGTGTGATAAAATAATCAAGATAGATTATTTTCTCTCTCACACAACGACTATACCGATGGATTGGTCCGTGTCCATCTAGGTCGTGAGCAACTGTTCGATTAAATACGAGTAACCGATAGTATGATCTTCTGTGCGCCCATGCAACACCATACTAACTACAACGTATAAAACCCAGGACTATAATTTGCATATATTTAATTATAAATAATTAAACGCAAATGATTGTTTATTTAATTAAATAGATTAGTGGCAATGGATCGTGAGTTTCCGTCACTTAAATCTAGACATTAAGTACACAACTCCAACAATGCACGCCTTGCCCGCGTTCTTCGTTTGCTAGGGGGTCTCGCCTTCGAGGCCGGCAGCGGCGGTACCTGAAACACCACCGACATCCATAATCGAAAAAAGAGAAAATCTGTTAGCCCAACGCTCGAGGATTCCCCCTCCTTCTAGCGCCACTTGTTAACGAGTGAAAAAAGCCGGGGTGAATGGTCTTTTCCCCTTCGTAAACACAAGAGTATTTTTGAGGATTAAGCTAACAAAGAGTATTTCTCCTTTTTTGGGAATAATGATCTTGAGCTGAAAAAGGAATTATCTCTATTTTTGGAGGCTAAGAAATCTACCCCTTTTGGGTATGGGTGCCAATGTATTTATAGAGCTACAATTAGGGTTTTTCCTTTTCTAACCTAGTGGGCCTATCCACTATAATACATGGGCTTTACTTGCAAACTGGCCCAGATTTCCGCCGCCTTTTGAGGTGAAAAAAAAACCTAGCACGACAGTACGGGTTCCCTGGCTTCCTCGGTTGGACTTTGCTCGGCTTAAGTCGACCTCTAGGCTCTCATCAGCTCTTGTCTTCGGAGATCCACGAGTAACGATATCTGCAAGGCAGATCACGTCGACCTCCTCGGCGCGGCTGAGTTGTCCTCGGTGGGGGGCAGCTAATCATGCTCGGTGAAAAACTCCCTGCACTTCAGGTCGCTCTCTTCTCTTAAGACCTCCGGGCTGCTCCCTGGATAAGATAAAAATAGTGACATCACAGGTTACTCGATGGAGTACTGAATATGCAGAATGCCCTTTCTGTTTTTTTACATCCCCTGACCTGCAAATCACATAGGTATAACAAAAACCACTGCAAATATCCAAAGAAACACACTGCATATATCCAGAAACAAGATAATAAATCAATCCTAGTCATACGATGATGTATCGAGAAACACGATAACAAATCAACCAAACACAAGAAGAGCCCTCAATCCACACGCATCGGACATTTTGTTTTTGTGTGGCCCTCGGTTCTGCAAATGCTGCACTTTTTCTCCTGCCTTCTTCGACCCGATTCTTGCCTTCCTGAGGCTTCCGGAGGGACATTCAAATCAAAGCCTGCAGGAGGGATGTAAGCCTTGCAGTTGCGTATGTTATGTCCTACGCCCTTACATTTCGTACACACCTGCACACAAAGACGCGATATTAGGTCTTTACTCAAACTAATGAAGACACAATATTAGGTACGAAGTGATGGAGTTATATTCTAAATGTCTAGTTTAGTGACAATATGGAACTCCTTATCTGTGTTTTTCATTATCTATTAATCAAACTGTCGGCATTTTGTCTATCATGTACTTAAATGCAATAGTCCTAGATATATACGTTGTAGACAGTATGGCGTGAGGAGACACGCGGAAGATCATACTGTCGGTTACTCGTATACTATCGAACAGAAGCTCACGACTTAGATGGACAGGGACAATCCATTGGTACGTCGTAGTATGACTGGGTAATAGTTGGTCTTGACTATTATGTTACACTCGTACGCTTGGTGTATTGAGCAGGACCACGGGAGGGCGTTCGATTTATACTAATCGACGTAATCGAACTAGACCTCAGAGATTACGGATATACGAATTCCTAATCCCTATATAATTATAGGTGCGTGTGTCCAATTCTCGGTTCTTTAATATGCCAATGAGTGAGACTAATTGATTAGTCGAGATACTCGGTAAATTGGGAATCGGAATTGTACCCACGGCATGCTATAGATTATAGACAGGAAACCGTGTCCCGTTTATCGGGTTGATGACGTCCCCGAGATGAGCTCATAAAGTTTATCATGTAAACCCTGCAGGTGGATTTGTTCCACATGATAATAAGGATGAGTGGTACTAGTCTCGGATAATAAGAAACGAATTAATTTAATTATTAGTAATTAAATAAATTCGTGGACGTTCGATATCTTAAACACGGGGAAAGTCGTATATGTAATTTCAGCGGAATTATTATTGTTGAAATAATATTAAATAAATTTCGGGAATTCAATTATTATTATTTAGTGGAATTAATAATAATTAAAAATGTAATTAATTAAGGATTTATTTTTAAGGACTCCGAGTTAATTAATATTGCATTTTAGCCTTGAATTTATTTACCTAAGAGGTCCCTAGTGTAACTCTATAACCCCCCCCCCCCCCCCCCCCCCTTGCCAATTAAGATTTTTCTCTGTAAAATAAATCGTATAGCGCTAATATTTTTCTCTCAGAGAGAAAAAGAATATTACGCTGGTAGAGAAAGGAGAAATCAGAAAAGGAGACCCAACGGATCGTTGCCCACACAACGGTTGGAGTCGGGGAAGAGGCATACGCTAGCAATCGCTAAGGTCTCAACAATTCGACCGCTAAGGTATTAGATCGGATCTTTAATTCCGCATATTATTCGATCTCACTTTTCCTCGTTGATCATACTTTGAACGTAGATCGGGTTCCGGGGTTGTGGGTTGTATTCCTCGACTACTGGGGGTTCTAGGACCTTCGGATCGGTAGTCGGAAGAGGAAAAACGAACCGGAAACGAGCCCGGAACAGCAACGTCGCGTTGCTGTTCGCGGACAAACGGCGGTCGCCAGAGAGCAAACGGCGGTCGCCGTTTGCAGCTTCTCTAGCGACCGCTGGACTGCATTCGGCGGTCGCCGAATTGATGCAGTCCAGTCCCGGTTCGCGCGGTTGTCCTTCGGGGCGATGGCTGGGCGTGAATCAGGTCAAGGGTTGTCGGGTGAACGAAGTAGCGACACCGGAGGTCGACTGGAAGCGTTCGGATGTTCGAGCAATCGAACGAACGCCTCCCGGGTAGTCGATTTCCAACAATTGGCATCAGAGCTGGTTTGTACGTTCTTGTATTGTTTGCGAGTTTTGTTTTGCAGGATAACCCGATTATTATGGTCATATGTTTATGTAATGTATGTTGTGGTTTGTTAAACTCTCGGGATTGTCGAGATCTTTGGTTTTTATCGTTGCTTGCTTGTAATAGTTAAAACGACGGGTTGAGTCGTTTAGGTTTTCTATTTCGTTTTTCGTTTTTATCCGGATGTATAGGATCGATCAATATGTATAGGATCGATGCCGGAAGTAGTTAGCTTTACCTTGTAATGTTGCTGCTGCTTGGTGGATCGAGACGAGATCGAAGGCCGAACGAACGAGGGTCGAGAAGTCGAACCCGCGGGCTGCTGAAGGGCAAACGGCGGTCGCCGTTTCTTAAACGGCGGTCGCCGTTTCTTAAACGGCGGTCGCCGTTTCGCTGGATTTCGGGCAGCAACTCCGCGGGGGTTCGACGGACATCACGGATCGCTTGTCGAGGGCCCGGGACGATACTCCAGTGGGAGGGGTTCGTCTCTTGGTCCTTAGACGAGTCGGTGATGGACCGAGACCTAGACGAGCAACGAGACGAAGATCCGAGAAGACGTGCATCGAAGATTTTAAAGGCCATAATAATCGGGCCACGTTAAATGCTTTTTGTGTGTTTACGTGCTTTATTATGCTTTAATTTTATATGCATGTGAATGTTATCCCTTTCGTAAAAACTAAGTGGGAGAGGGATTGGAAACAATCCCGCGGTCTCCATTCTCTGTTTTGATGGTGATGTGTGTCGCTTACGAGTTGGCTTTAGTGTCATCCTCCCTATCGGATAAAGTTGACACACGGATATCACTGGATCAAAATTCGAATTCAATTCCATTTATAGAATTGAACACTTAAGTTTTTCAAAGCAATGCCTAATCTGTCTTTCAAAGACTAATTTCAACTCGACTCATTCTCACCCCGGGGAGTGGAATGGAGCCAAAGCGCTTGGTTATGTCGATGACACAGATTAGAGACATTCGAGTCATTTGATGACTGGATCGATTGTCTGGTTGGCTCCCTCACTTTGTGAGAGATAGGGCTCAATTGCATGATTGAACGCTGGTTAGAAACTTCGAGTTTCACTTACGAGATATCAAGCTTTGATTAACGAAATTGTGAAATTTATTAAATGGAATTCAATTAACAAAGTTGTTTGTTTAGTAAACGTCCACACTATCGTGGCTTGCTAGACAGAAACGGAACTTTGGGTTAATCGAGGCTCGACAGTTATAGGAAATCGTAAAGGGACCGCATGTCAACGTAAACGTCCACACTAACGTGGCTTGCGGTGGGCGTGTAGTTTCCGAGCGGCTAACTTAGTACTGAGAAATGGTATACACTTAGGTACGCTTTACAGTATCCTCCCCATCGGAGTCACTGCTGTAATGATGTACGACCGAAGTAAAAGTCCAGTTATAAAATCGTTTGGACTAGTATACGTCCACATGAACGTGGCATGCTAGTCTAATGGGATTTTAGGATTGATTGGTAAATTTAATGATATTAATTAAGGGAGTTAATATCGAATTAAATTTGACAGTTTGATTTGTCTCTTTTATAGATATGGCACTCAACCCGCTGTCCATTATACTAAAAGAAAACAAACTCACTGGTCCAAACTATGTTGATTGGAAACGAAACTTGGACATTGTCCTGACTGCTGAGGAGTACAAATATGTACTCCATGAGGTTTGTCCTGATGAACCTACTGATACCTCCACTCCTGAGGAAAAGGAAGCTCATCGGAAGTGGGTCAAGGCTGATCAGATGGCGCGGTGCTACATTTTGGCTTCTATGTCAAATGTGCTGCAACATCAGCATGAAGCCATGACCACTGCCTATGATATGATGCTTAACCTCCAAGAGATGTTTGGTAGTCAGGATAGGGCAGCCAGGCAAGATGCTATGAGGAAACTCATGACGGCCACCATGTCCGAAGGAACGCCCGTGAGGGATCACGTTCTTAGGATGATTGGCTATATGAATGAGATAGAGATTATGGGAGGAGCTATCGATGGGGAAACCCAGATCGATATAGTGCTCCAGTCTCTGCCTAGGAGTTTTGAGCAGTTTCGCCTGAACTATAACATGAACAAGAGGTTATATTCGCTGGCGGAACTCCTGACTGAACTCCAGGCGGCAGAGGGAATCTTTAAGAAGTCTCAGGCACTTGTGGCTGTGAAACTTCCTGGCCCTCCGGGGACTAAGAGGAAGAAGAAGCAAGGACGGAAACCCAGTGGACCCAGAAATGGTGGACCACAGAATGGAGTGAACAAGCCCAAGGGCAAGTGTTTCCGTTGCAAGCAGTCTGGACATTGGAAGTCTAATTGTCCTCTCAGACAAGGAGGTATGAAATTTTCCTTAGTCACTGAAACATGTTTAGCGGTGTTATCCACCGGTACCTGGTGTGTGGATACGGGAGCCACTGATCATGTCTGCAATTCTTTGCAGGGGTTCCAAGAAACCCGACGGCTTAGAGAGGGAGAGATCACTATCTACATGGGCAACGCAACGAAAGTGGAGGCAGTTGCAGTGGGAGATATTTATTTATCTTTTAATAATAAAGTTTTAGTATTGAATAATTGTATTTATGTACCGAACCTTAGAAAGAACCTTGTTTCGGTTTCTAAGTTGGTTTTGAATGGATATTCAGTTTCTTTTGATAGTTCTGTTATTGTAAAAAAGAATGGTGATTATATCTATTCCGGTACATTGATAGGCAACTTATATATACTGAATCCTGATTATTCCACGATGCAACGAGTAGAGTCTTTTAACACATCTAGTACCAATAAGAGAAAGGAGCCTTCTAGGATGAATCAAAAGTACTTATGGCATCTTAGGCTGGGTCATATTAACTTGGGTAGGATTCAAAGGTTGATAATTGATGGAATACTCAGTGGTGTGAAAGATGAGGACTTTCCGACCTGTGAATCATGCCTGGAAGGAAAAATGACCAAGCGACCCTTTAGTGATAAGGGGTATAGATCCAAGGAAGTACTGGAATTGATTCACTCTGATTTGTGCGGGCCTTTATCTGTCCAAGCGAGAGGAGGTTACGAATATTTCGTAACTTTCACGGATGATTACTCAAGGTATGGTTTTATATACCTGATGCGCCGCAAGAGCGAGTGCTTTGACAAGTTCAAGGAGTACAAAGCTCTTGTGGAGAACCTTCATGGTAAAACCATAAAGACTCTACGATCTGATCGTGGAGGAGAGTACCTCTCGGGAGAGTTTAAGGCGTACTTATTAGAGAATGGGATTGACTCCCAGATGACTGCACCATACACGCCCCAGCAGAATGGTGTAGCAGAAAGAAGGAATAGGACTCTTATGGAAATGGTAAGATCTATGATGAGTTATTCAGACCTACCAGTTTCGTTCTGGGGATATGCCTTGGAAACAGCGGCGTATATCCTGAACTTAGTTCCTTCTAAATCAGTCCCTAAGACGCCCTCGGAATTGTGGACCGGGCGTAAGCCAAATTTGAAACACATTCGGATCTGGGGTTGTCCAGCACATGTGGTGAAGCATGGGGCTGATAAATTGGAATCTCGTTCAGATATTCGGTTGTTTATAGGATATCCTAGAGGAACGAAAGGTGGTCTATTTTATAGTCCTAAGGACCAGAAGATCGTTGTTAGCACCAACGCTCGGTTCTTAGAAGAGGATTATATAATGGACCACAAGCCCAAGAGTGAGATAATACTAAACGAACTGAGAGGGGACGATCAAGGCTTAGATGCAACCCAACTGGGTGATACGCCACCACAGTCTGCACCTGTAGTTACTGAGGTTACACCGGAGCGTCGTCGTAGTGGGAGGGTTGTTCGACAACCCGATAGGTTCATTTTATAGGTGAGTCTTCGGACTTGTTACCTGGAGAACATGAAGCCGATCCCTGGACCTACGACGAGGCGCTTAAAGATCAAGATGCTCAGTATTGGCAAAAGGCGATGAAATCTGAGATTGAATCAATGGATTCAAATCAGGTCTGGAATCTTGTAGCACCGCCCAAAGGTGTAAAAGTCATTGGTTGCAAGTGGGTGTACAAGAGAAAAAGAGGCTCTGACGGGAAGGTGGAAACCTTCAAGGCTAGGCTTGTTGCGAAAGGGTATACTCAGAAAGAAGGGATCGATTATGAGGAAACCTTTTCGCCGGTAGCTATGCTAAAGTCGATCCGGATTCTTTTGTCTATAGCATCTTATATGGATTATGAGGTGTGGCAAATGGACGTCAAGACAGCATTCTTGAATGGGAATCTTGACGAGACCATTTACATGAGACAGCCAGAAGGTTTCATCAAGAAAGGCCAAGAGCATCTAGTGTGTAAGCTAAACCGATCCATTTATGGATTGAAGCAAGCTTCTAGATCTTGGAACATGCGGTTTGATGAGGTTATCCAGTCTTATGGATTCATTCAAAGCATGGACGAGTCGTGTGTATACCGGAGAAGTGACGGAAACAGCGTGGCGTTTCTCGTGCTTTATGTAGACGACATCCTTCTAATTGGCAACAATGTGAAGATGTTGTCGGACATAAAGGGATGGTTGTCCAAGCAATTCGATATGAAAGACTTAGGACAAGTTGGACATGTTCTTGGGATCAAGGTTATAAGGGATTGCCGGAAAAGAACATTAAGCTTGTCCCAGGCTTCATATATTGATACGATTCTGGCTCGTTTCAACATGCAGAATTCCAAGAGAGGTGCTCAACCTTTCTGCCATGGAATTCATCTATCTAAAGACATGTGTCCCAAAACACAAAAGGAGATAGATTACATGAAGAAGGTTCCTTATGCTTCGGCAGTAGGAAGTCTAATGTATGCCATGTTGTGCACGAGACCTGATATCTGCTATGCCGTGGGCATGGTAGCTAGATATCAGAGTAACCCTGGACAGGGTCACTGGACTGCTGTAAAGAACATACTTAAGTACCTGCGAAGGACTAGGAATTATGTTCTGAGTTACAAAGCGTCCGAGTTGATTCCTATTGGTTACACAGACTCGGATTTCCAATCTGATAAGGATCAGCGAAAGTCTACATCAGGCTATGTGTTCACATTGGGAGGTGGAGCAGTCTCATGGAAGAGTGTTAAGCAGAAATGCATTTCGGACTCTACCATGGAAGCCGAATATGTAGCAGCCTCTGAGGCAGCTAAAGAATCGGTGTGGCTCCGGAACTTCCTTATGGACTTGGATGTGGTTCCTAAAATGCCTAGAGTTATCACAATTTATTGTGAAAATAGCGGTGCAGTGGCAAATGCAAAGGAACCACGAGCCCACAATGCGAGTAAACACATAGATCGCAAGTACCACCTGATTAGAGACATCGTCAAGAGAGGCGATGCAGTTGTCACCAAGATTGCATCAGCGGATAACCTGGCTGACCCCTTTACGAAGGCACTTCCAGCGGAAGCGTTCAAGAGACACGTGAAGGGGATGGGTATCGGATGTATGGTAGAGGGCAACTAGACTTTTAGTATAAGTGGGAGATTGATGGAGTTATATTCTAAATGTCTAGTTTAGTGACAATATGGAACTCCTTATCTGTGTTTTTCATTATCTATTAATCAAACTGTCGGCATTTTGTCTATCATGTACTTAAATGCAATAGTCCTAGATATATACGTTGTAGACAGTATGGCGTGAGGAGACACGCGGAAGATCATACTGTCGGTTACTCGTATACTATCGAACAGAAGCTCACGACTTAGATGGACAGGGAAAATCCATTGGTACGTCGTAGTGTGACTGGGTAATAGTTGGTCTTGACTATTATGTTATGTTGGGATATGTCCTTCGATCCTACGTGTGCAATCGATAAAGTCATAAGGTCGTCTATGGATGTTAAATGATTATTCGATAATATTAAATTGTTGGGAACAATATAATATTGATCGATAAAATCATACCTACAGGGTCACACACGAGCTCGATATTGATATACATTGCTTAATAAATATATTGATTTAGAATCAATATTTACGTGGGTTTTCACATGCATGGGATGCATGGCTTGCATGGAATGCATGTCACATAGTGTGACATGGCATGCCACACAAGCCAATGGGACCACATATCATGATTTGGCATGATTATGTGGAGGTGACCTTTGAACTTCACCATAACACCCCATTATGTGTGGTTATGACACACACATTATGGTGGGGGTTACATGTGAAGTAAAAGGGGTATAATGAGCATGAAAATCAGATTTTCATGTCTCATTCTAACACCATCATCATCAGCCACGAAATTCACAAGAAAGAGTGAGAAGAGAGAGTGTTCTTGGAGAACCACTTCAAACAAGCAAGGTGTTTATCATCCGGGTTCGTGTGCAACACGTAGAGGCCGGGCCATTTGTGCGGCTTCAACATCCGGACGATCTAAAGGAGTGACGAGGTCATTCACAAGGAGAGCTTCGAGAGGCTGATCCATTTGAGGTGGTTCAATCGACTCAACACCACCTCAACGACTTCAACGAATCACTTCGTCACAAAAGTAAGTAATCGTTGAACCTTATATATATATATATATTGGATGTGTATATATATATGTTTATATGTGTTCTTATACACATTAGTGTGCACTAAGATCATGGCATAGTAGATCTATTGCTTTACACGCTTCCGCACACACGGTATATCGATCGGATCGGTATATCGGTACCTACAATTGGTATCAGAGCCTAGGGCTCGTGCACACTTTTGTGTTGGACACGAAGGTTAAATCAACATAATTGGATTATTTATTTAATTGTGATTATGTGATTAGATGTAAGGCCGGCCACCGTTAGTGGTCGGGTGAATGATTTCGTCGTTTTTTACGTTTCGATTGGCCGTAGTATTTGAGGGCTGCGTCCCTTGGAATCATTTGTAATAGATAGGTTTTTCTATTATATTTGTATTGTACTACTTGTAAGCGATGGACTTGGTCCATGGTTCGATGGAGGATCTCGGCTCTCCGGCAAAAACGAGAAGAAACGAAGCAAAACGAAGCAAAACGGGCGAAATCGGGGCTGTCAGAGAAAAACGACGACCGTCGTTTTGGAAACGACGACCGTCGTTTTGGAAACGACGACCGTCGTTTTGATTTGACGACCGTCGTTTTGGAAACGACGACCGCCGAAAGGCCTTTTTTGGGGCAGATGGGTTTTTTGCTTTTTCGGCGGGCGCCGTTTTGGAAACGGCGACCGTCGGTGGTGTTCAGCGACCGCTGGTTGTAAAACGGCGGGCGCTGTTCGTGGTTTTTGAGGTAATGACTTGTTTTGACCAAAATCGGCGAGCACGGAACTAAAACGGAGGGCGAGGACCAGTCCAGAAGATGTTCAAGGCTTTTGTTATTACTTTAATTCTTTTCGTTTGAGAGTTGTGAGGTTCTAGGGGCCTTTCGATTTCGTATTTATATGCTTTGCTAGTTATAGGTTGTTTTATGTTATAAATGTTCAACTTACATATAAACAAACCTATACATGCAAGTTCTCAATAATAATGAGTATAATGTCTTGTCCAAAACGTCACACTCATGAAGCCCTCGATCATAAGTTGGTAGGTCCGCCTCAGCGGGGTACTACTTGTTATCTTGGGATAGTGGGAGTAAGGGTTAGACCCTTACACGTGAGTTTGGTTTTCTCATCGATAGATCCACTGCAGGCGTGGCTATCGAGACATGAGATAAGAATGTGATTCTTATCGACCGAGAATGACATTAGATATCATTGACATGGGATGTCTACCTATCTTGGTTTTCTTAAGTGCGGACTCAGTCGGCTTAAGGATTCGCAAGATGAGGGTCTTGGGATTGTTTTGTTTAAGGGAACAACGATATTAGATATCGATTGAACAAAATGTAACAAATAAGTAATTTTGATAGACAGCCTTATTTGTTTACCGCTTTGTGGATGTTTACATACTTTAGTTATCTTTCTTTTGTAGTTTATCATGTTAAATATCAACTCAATTCAAGTTTGGTTCAATTCTTGATTGTGAAAAATTGAACAACACAAATTTTCTTGATTGACAACGTAATTTGAGGATGGTCCTCAAATACGAATACAAAGAGAATGTGTTAGATTACCAATTCCTATGATATCATTGAACAACTCAATAGCATGTTCGGGGAACATACTATGATTGAGCGGTTCGGTATGACCAGGGTCATCGCTTCAGCTAGGCAGGAAAAATGGAAATCTATGGAATCACATGTGCAACAAATGATTGGATTATTTGTTTCAAGTGACCGCCTAGATTTTTCCTATGATGATTATTTGGCAACCGATTTCATACTTCAATCTCATGATGGTTATAATGCCTTTAGGCTAAATTTTCCATATGAATGGTTTGAAGAAATCGCTTCGTGAGCTCCACGGGATGCTCAAGGCTGCTGAGCCGGCGATAGAGAAGGACCCTAAGAGGGAAATTCTTATGATATGGGATAGGGTATTCAAAAGAGCAGGGGCAAGAAGGCTACTAGGGTTCCTAGGGAATCTCAATGCGTCTTTGCAAAAGTGTTGGACACTACTTGCAAACATATTAAAGTTCATATTTTATTCAATTTCAAAACAAATGCCTAATTTGTCTTTCATATGATGGATTCTAAGGTTAGGATTATTTACACCTCGGGGAGTGATTTAATCCAAAACACTTAAGTTCATCAATGACACAAATTAGAGACTTTCGAGCCATTGGATGGCGTGAATCGATTGTCTGGTTGGCTCCCTCATATTTTATGAGAGATAGGGCTTCAATTGCATGATAATATCGCTGGTTAGAAAACTTCGATTTTTCACTTACGATTTATCACGTTTTGACATTGAGATAATTTTGAATGGGAAATTTGAATGAGACTCAATTATTGGGAATAATTGAATTTGCCCAAAGTTCAAAGAAGATGTGAAGAACGGGGTTGCTTCATCTTCAAGTATTAATGATATAGACATTAAACTTCACAAATTCTAATTCTTGGGTATTGGATGCCAAATGTGGTTCTCACATTTTTATGTGGAGGAACTACATAGAAGTATAAGTTTGGTGAATAGAGATGTCGATCTACGGGCAAGAAATGGAGCGAAGGTCGCTGCATTAGCCGTATGATCATATGATGTTGTTTTGCCTTAGGGCCTTGTTTTAGTATTATAACTATGTAATTTCGTACCTTCAATAAACAATGAATATTGGTTCAGTATTGGATACTGATGGATTAGTTTTTCACTATTAAATAGTTTGGTAACTATTTTAATTGTGAATTATTCTTTGTTTTGGTACGATTATTATATTGTTTATGTATACTTTAAACTTGACAAATCATATATAACATTAACACTAAAGGCCGAATCGAATAAGTCTCAATGAGACATAACTATAACATTGTTGATTAGGTCAAATCATCATCTAAATATGTAACGAAGCTTCTTTTAGAATGCATTCTAGAATCATTTGACTTGGAATCATTTGATACATGTGGATGATGTGTGATGGACAAGATAACAATGTCATCTTTCTTGGAGAAAGGAGAACATGTGAGTGATTTATTAGGGATGATCCATACTGATGTATGTGGAACCTATCAGTTCACAAGCACATGAAGGTTATGTTTCGGAAAAGAGAAAACAAACTATATTAGATATAGTTCGACCATTCGATGAGAGGTCTAAATGAACTACTGGTCTCTTTTGGGAACACACAATTCTAGACTTCAACTTATACACTGAATAGGACACCGTCAAAAGCTGTTGATAAGACACCATACGAGGTATGGAAAGGGAAGGTCCCTAACTTGTCTTATATCAAGGTTTGGGGATGTGAAGTTTATGTGAAGAGAAATATCTCTACAAAGCTTGAACCCAAATCGGATAAATGTTTCTTTGTGGGTTATCCAAAAGAAACACGAGGGTACCACTTTTACAACCAATCTGAGAACAAAGTCTTTGTTGCTCGAGATGGTGTATTTCTTGAAAAGGAATATCTTTCCAAGAAAGTAAGTGGGAGCTCAGTTGAATTGAACGAGGTTCAAGAAGATCAAACTGAGATGGACACTCAAGAACAAGTCGAGAGTGCTCCAGTGGTTTTGGAAAACACACCTAACCCTCGAAGGTCCGGAAGGATTAGAACTCAACCTGACAGATACTTAGGTATTCTGACAAACGAGAACTATGAAGTCATGCTTTTAGAAAGTAATGAACCTTCGACCTATATCCAAGCTGTGACGAGTCCAAATTCCGAGAAATGGCAGGGTGCCATGAAATCCGAAAATAGAATCAATGTCTGAAACTCAAGTTTGGAACTTGGTCGATTTGCCTAAATGGGCTAGGCCCATTGGATGCAAATGGATTTACAAAATAAAACAGACATGAATGTAAAACATAGTGTTTTCAATGCAAGGTTGGTGGAAAAAGTTTTTTTTCACAGGGTGGATTATAATGAAACCTTTTCACCAGTTGCTATGATTAAATCCATTCGGATTCTCTTAGCCATTGTAGCTCATTATGATTATGAGATATGGCAAATAGATGTTAAAACCGCCTTCTTGAATGGGATTCTAGAAGAGGATGTGTTTATGACACAACCAGAGGGTTTTATCGATCCTAATCAGGCTGAGAGAGTATGCAAGCCTAATAGTTCCATTTATGGAATAAAGCAAGCATATCGGAGTAGCAATCTTCAGTTCAATGAATCCATACTGGGATTTGGATTTCAGAGGAACTCGGAAGAGTCTTGTTTTACAAGAAGATCAGTGGGAGTTACGTTGTATTAATTGTGTTGTATGTCGATGACATACTTCTTATTGGAAACAATGTTTCTATGCTTAATTCTATTAAAGAATGGCTTGGGAATTGTTTTTCAATGAAGGATCTTGGAGAAGCACAGTACATATTGGGCATCAAGATCTGTCGGAACAGATCGAAAATGATGTTTGGACTTAGTCAAGTGACCTATATTGATAAGGTACTTGATAAGTTCAGAATGAAAGACGCCAAAAAGGGTCTCATTCCAATGAGTCATGGCACATCTCTTAGCAAGATGCAAGGCCCTACGGGACTTGATGAGCAAAAGAGGATGGAAAACATTCCTTATGCTTCGGCAATAGGGTCTATAATGTACGCCATGATATGTACACGACCGGACGTATCGTATGCTTTGAGCATGACGAGTCAGTTTCAAGGAAATCCAGGTGAGGCGCGTTAGACTGCGACCAAGAATATTCTTATGTACCTTAGATTGACAAAAGAATATTTTGTTGTCTTTGGAAAACAAAAAGAGTTGATATTAACAAGCTGTTTGAATGCTAACTTCAAAACAGACTAAGATAATTTCCGATTTTAATCTGGTTATATCTTTTGTCTGTTTAGAGGTGAAATTTGCTGGAATAGTTCCATGCAATGCAATATAGCTGATTAAACTACAGAAGCTGAGCACAGTATTGCATTGGATGCAGTAATGTTGTCAGTTAAGATTTGAAAGTTCTTGAATGAACTAGGTGGCGTAACTAGCTTAGCCCATCCGATAATTCTCTATTTATAGTAGAGTTATCGCGCAAGCCAATGAGCTAGGAAGCACCACAAGTCTAAAACTGGTGCTCAGGAAGTTCCACATTATCTGGGAGATAGTTTTGTGGAGACATCGAGATAATAAAGTTGCAACTTTTGGTAAGGTTGCAAACCCGCTTTCTAAACCTCTCCAGCAGTTTAAGTTTGAGGCTTTCACAACTGCAATAGAGATCAAACATCTTAGAGATGGGTTGTGATTTCTATTACTGTATTAGATACTTTTGGAGATTTGGTAAACATTCACTCATATGTATAATACATGTTTCTTCATATAAATATGGTTTAATTTATATGAATTGTCCAAATGATTAAGTGATATCAATTGGGTTATGAGGTCGACTTACCGCATAATGAAGTCCCAATGGTTGAACTGATATACTTAAATCATATAGTTGTTCCTGGTTCGTATAATCGAGTACGGACAAACCGATAATACAATGAACCAGTTTGTAATGTGTACTATAGCGCCGCTTCATGGGCTAGTGATGTGGGACATCAAGTACAATTACATAGATATTAGCTGGGAGCTAATGATCGAACAGACCCGACTGGAATAGTATTTAAGATTTCGAGTCATAATACTATTTCATTGACTGTCGAGCAATTTCCTCTGACCTGAGTAGTCCAGAGTGATTCCATTGTGAAATGGTGTACTTTGATACAAGTAAACGCCTTTCGTAAAAGGAGGTTATAAAACTTGTTATTGGGTATATCAGGAAGCAAGTGGGAGAGCTTGGATTGACAAGATGGGATTGTCCTCCATTTTATAATGGGATACATGTCTTACCGGCCACTTGGAGAGTCGAGACTGTGGAAAATACGTGGCCACGTCCAGATTCGTATCATAGTGATAAATCTGGTTTTACAGTCTGTCTCATAGTCCAAGAAAGGTTTGAACCGATTGAGGATGACTCGAGTCTTGCCTCAAGTTCAAACTTAGACATAAAGTGACAACAGGAAGTTGGCAGCACACTGGCTCTGAAGGCCAAGTGGGAGATTGTTGGGATATGTCCTTCGATCCTACGTGTGCAATCGATAAAGTCATAAGGTCGTCTATGGATGTTAAATGATTATTCGATAATATTAAATTGTTGGGAACAATATAATATTGATCGATAAAATCATACCTACAGGGTCACACACGAGCTCGATATTGATATACATTGCTTAATAAATATATTGATTTAGAATCAATATTTACGTGGGTTTTCACATGCATGGGATGCATGGCTTGCATGGAATGCATGTCACATAGTGTGACATGGCATGCCACACAAGCCAATGGGACCACATATCATGATTTGGCATGATTATGTGGAGGTGACCTTTGAACTTCACCATAACACCCCATTATGTGTGGTTATGACACACACATTATGGTGGGGGTTACATGTGAAGTAAAAGGGGTATAATGAGCATGAAAATCAGATTTTCATGTCTCATTCTAACACCATCATCATCAGCCACGAAATTCACAAGAAAGAGTGAGAAGAGAGAGTGTTCTTGGAGAACCACTTCAAACAAGCAAGGTGTTTATCATCCGGGTTCGTGTGCAACACGTAGAGGCCGGGCCATTTGTGCGGCTTCAACATCCGGACGATCTAAAGGAGTGACGAGGTCATTCACAAGGAGAGCTTCGAGAGGCTGATCCATTTGAGGTGGTTCAATCGACTCAACACCACCTCAACGACTTCAACGAATCACTTCGTCACAAAAGTAAGTAATCGTTGAACCTTATATATATATATATATATTGGATGTGTATATATATATGTTTATATGTGTTCTTATACACATTAGTGTGCACTAAGATCATGGCATAGTAGATCTATTGCTTTACACGCTTCCGCACACACGGTATATCGATCGGATCGGTATATCGGTACCTACATGTTACACTCGTACGCTTGGTGTATTGAGCAGGACCACGGGAGGGCGTTCGATTTATACTAATCGACGTAATCGAACTAGACCTCAGAGATTACGGATATACGAATTCCTAATCCCTATATAATTATAGGTGCGTGTGTCCAATTCTCGGTTCTTTAATATGCCAATGAGTGAGACTAATTGATTAGTCGAGATACTCGGTAAATTGGGAATCGGAATTGTACCCACGGCATGCTATAGATTATAGACAGGAAACCGTGTCCCGTTTATCGGGTTGATGACGTCCCCGAGATGAGCTCATAAAGTTTATCATGTAAACCCTGCAGGTGGATTTGTTCCACATGATAATAAGGATGAGTGGTACTAGTCTCGGATAATAAGAAACGAATTAATTTAATTATTAGTAATTAAATAAATTCGTGGACGTTCGATAACTTAAACACGGGGAAAGTCGTATATGTAATTTCAGCGGAATTATTATTGTTGAAATAATATTAAATAAATTTCGGGAATTCAATTATTATTATTTAGTGGAATTAATAATAATTAAAAATGTAATTAATTAAGGATTTCTTTTTAAGGACTCCGAGTTTATTAATATTGCATTTTAGCCTTGAATTTATTTACCTAAGAGGTCCCTAGTGTAACTCTATAACCCCCCCCCCCCCCTTGCCTATCCTAAACCTACAGTCCGCAGCTTTTTATTTTTCTGAGAAAAATTATTGCGTTAGCGCAATTAAGATTTTTCTCTGTAAAATAAATCATATAGCGCTAATATTTTTCTCTCAGAGAGAAAAAGAATATTACGCTGGTAGAGAAAGGATAAATCAGAAAAGGAGACCCAACGGATCGTTGCCCACACAACGGTTGGAGTCGGGGAAGAGGCATACGCTAGCAATCGCTAAGGTCTCAACAATTCGACCGCTAAGGTATGAGATCGGATCTTTAATTCCGCATATTATTCGATCTCACTTTTCCTCGTTGATCATACTTTGAACGTAGATCGGGTTCCGGGGTTGTGGGTTGTATTCCTCGACTACTGGGGGTTCTAGGACCTTCGGATCGGTAGTCGGAAGAGGAAAAACGACCCGGAAACGAGCCCAGAACAGCAACGTCGCGTTGCTGTTCGCGGACAAACGGCGGTCGCCAGAGAGCAAACGGCGGTCGCCGTTTGCAGCTTCTCCAGCGACCGCTGGACTGCATTCGGCGGTCGCCGAATTGATGCAGTCCAGTCCCGGTTCGCGCGGTTGTCCTTTGGGGCGATGGTTGGGCGTGAATCGGGTCAAGGGTTGTCGGGTGAACGAAGTAGCGACACCGGAGGTCGACTGGGAGCGTTCGGATGTTCGAGCAATCGAACGAACGCCTCCCGGGTAGTCGATTTCCAACACGAAGAACAAACCTGTACACGACGAGCAGACCCAGATCCCTCAACTGCAGAACGAACCCGACTCAGCCGCGGACGTCCAGCCTGACTAACCACTTCTGGTGGAAGACACACGTACGAAGCTACTTCAGGAGGGACAACCCAATCATCAACGTGTGGTACTGGCACAATAGGAGTCACATACATCTCTCTCAAGTTGCTTTGCTTGAAATAGGGGCCGACGAAATCGTACAATGAAAATCTAGCCCGTCTACACAGAGTATCAAGTTAGTGGCATTAATTAATTGAATGTTTAAAATTAAAAAGAAGATGTAAGGAAACCGATACCATACCGTATAGCGGCAGCAGCATGACGAAACGGAATAAGGTCTAAGTCGAACTCCCGACAGTCACACGTGCGTCTAGCGATATCCACGAGATAGGACCTGCCGTTTTCCTCAACTCTGAACACGGTCCCATCACTGACCTCCCGAACAGGAAAATGATGACTCAACTGATTCTGATTAGACACCTTTGCGAATGCCTCTTCGGTCAGCTCATCATCTCTCTCATTAGCCTTCTTTCGTTTCTCGTCAAACCATCTCTCAATCATCGCACGAATCGACTCGAGCATAGCACAAACAGGCAATCGTCGTGGCCATTTGATAGCACTGTTGAAGACTTCGGCCGCATTCGATGTCATGAAACCATATCGTCGTGCAGCACATTTCGACCTTGCCCAGGTCTCAACACCGAGTCCAACGAGGCGCCTATAAGCACCGTCTCCACTGGAATTCTCCAAATCAGATAAATATTTTTCAAACTCATCCACTCGATAACAGTAGGCAGCTTTGTGTACAATTGTGATCACATGAGAGCGGTACATTGCTAGATTCTTCTCGAGGTGGTGACAGCACAACGCACGGGTTGCGTGGGGATAGGCACTCCGAATAGCATTCGCGATGCTCTTGTGCTGGTCGGACACAATGAGCAGATCGTCTGCATCGTAGCAAAGCCTGAGGTTCTCTAGAAACCACGTCCACTCCAGGTCATTCTCAATCGGACCGATACCAAAGGCAAGCGGGAAAATCTGCTCGTTTCCGTCCTTCGTGACGGCAACAAATAACACACCAATGTTTTTCCCCTTCAAATGAGTGGCGTCGACTACTATGACGGGACGCAGAGTGCGCTGCTGAAATGCACTAATGCACTACCCAAGTGCAACAAACATGTGACAGAACACGCCCTCACTGGTCGTCTGAATCTCATACCGAGTCCCTGGATTGCATTCTTTCAGCACGTGCAGATATGACGGGAGCATCTGATATGAATCCTGATAGTTGCCGTACCTCATTTCAACGGCCAGGTTCCTCGTCCGCAGGGCGAAGCTGTAATCGATCACTACTCCGTACAATCTCCTCAGATCAGAAATCATCGTCTTCGGCCTCAGTGTGATCTCATCGTCGACTAGCTGACGTGCAAAGTAAGTAGGGGCAACCTTGCTCGACACGTGACGATCGGCAGTCCGACCCAAATCATTGACACACTCGTGATTCAAGTTCAGCCTCGTAATCTTCCAGAGTGTTTCATCATTCCCAGTAGCACACAATTTGAACGGGCACTTCTCAGAACCTCGCTTGCAGACGAACGCTACCCGTTCAGTGGTCGAGCGTTTAGTGGCACACTCCACCATATGCTCCATGTGATACATCCCCACCGCTATCTTAAATTCCGATTTTGTTCGGAATGTCGAGCCGACTGCAATGTGACCATACACCAGTTCGGGAGGCTCGACCGATCGCAATGGAACCGCGGCAGTGGAATGATCCAGTTGCGCAGTGGATTATTCTGAGCATTCTGAGCTGCTTCGGGTTGCTCGCCGGCTCCCACACTAGAACTCGAGGATAGATTACGGCGTGACAGAATATTTGTGATGACCCGCGGCTGTCTAATCCATTATGTCCATTCAGTGGTCAACGACTGCAACAGATCGGTCTGACGAGCTTCTTCGTCGTCCTCGGAATTCTCAGCATGCCTCTCGCCCTCAATCGGTACATCCGGATCCACTTCTGGAATATTCACCTCGGAGGCATTTGGTTGTGCCTCCTCTAGCATCTCGGTGACGAAAATGAAACAATCGTCCTTTTGCTCGTCTAGCATGCGGGATACATCGTCGTCGCTAAGCAAAGGACACCGCAAGCTCCTAAAATCATTGCCTCGTGTTAAGATGAACAACATGTACTCGATATTCGGCGGAGGGCGCAAAACGGCACGAATCTGGCTCACAAGACCATTGAGGGTAAGTTGATCCCTTCTGAAGAAAAGACACATATCTATCCCGTCGACGTAGACCGCTCGCTCCCAACGACCACCGTAATGTATCGTGATTCGTTGATTCGACATCTACAATTACAAAAAACATTATTGAATTAGGTTAACTATTACAACATATCCATATATATCGACGAAACAAACCAAAAATTACGGAAAAATGCGTTTTTTTGCAAAAAAACAGGTCCTGTTACTCGAATGGACTGTTCCATCGAGTAACAGGATGGACTGTTACCATCGAGTAACAGGATGCACGTTCGAGTAACAGGATGGCCTGTTACATTCGAGTAACAGGATCATCCTGTATAGAGGTTCGAGTAACCTCACATTACTCGAATTTGTTACTGGAATAAGGTTACTCGAACCACTACTCGAAGGTTTTTCAGTAATGACGCATTCGAGTAACCAAGATCTTCAAAAATTCTTCGTTACTCGATGGGTTACTCAATGGAGCGTACCATCGAGCAACCCATAGAGCAACAGACGCAGAAAATAAAAATCGCAAAAAAACATGAACACGTACCTCTCGTTTTCGCTCGTTGAGGCACGCGTATATCCGACGGCTTTTTCCAGAATTTAACGGGGCAACATGATAGGAATTTTTTGAGAGAATTTTGAGAGAGTTTTGAAATTTTTTTGGTAGGTTTGGATGATGAATATGGGGGATATGAATGCACAATTAAACCTACACCAAACCCTCAACTCAACAAAAAATCTGATCTCGTGGGCCCCACAAGTTATTTTGATTTTGTTTTTATTTTATTTGAGATTGTTTTTGTTTATTTTGGATTTATTTAAATAGTAAGGGTATAAGAGACATTTTATGTTCAATTGGTGTAAAAAACTCACACTTTTATAGAGGGAGACTTTAAACTCATTTAGTTATCAAATGTGACTAAAAAGTCACATTCCCTCTTTTATATATTGGGCCTGGAGCAAGATGCCCATCTTGCTCCTATGGTGTAACATATATGGCCTCGTCCAACAATGATTGACACATACAAAATGAAATAATTATTCTAATTTTTTTATTTTATAATACAATTTTATTATATTTTATCCACTTATTTTTTTAAATTTACTTACAACTATTTTAATTTTCACTTTAAAAATATATTTTTACCTTTACTTTTTAATTAAAAAATAAAAAAATAATAATTTTCTTAAATATGACATCTATTTTTGAACGTAGAGAGTACTTTTTTTATTTTCATAGAAAATTATCTTTACTACTTTCATATGTTGGAGTTGTGTACTTAATATCTAGATTTAAGTAACGGTAAACTCCCGGTCATAGCATTTAATCTATTTAATTAATAAACAATTGTTTGCGTTTAATTATTGATAATTAAATATATGCAAATTATAGTCCTGGATTATATACGTTGTAGTTAGTATGGTGTGCGACGCCACACAGAAGATCATACTATCGGTTACTCGTATTTAATCGAACAGTTGCTCACGACCTAGATGGACACGGACCAATCCATCGGTATAGTCGTTGTGTGAGAGAGAAAATAATTTATCTTAATTATTTTATCACACTTGTACACTTGGTGTATTGAGCGGATCGCTTGAGATTTATCGATTAGGATTGCCTTGAGATAATCGATTCAAGTCTCAGAGTATTTTATTCTTAATCCCCGATACTATTGCGGGTGTGTATATTTAATATATGTGACTTTGATTTTCCAAAGGAATTAACCGATTTAATTATTGGGTTAATTACCGGTTAAGTTGGGTCACTATATTTTATATATGGCATGCCGTGAATACTTGACGGGAAAGTGTATCCCGGAAGGGTTGATAATATCCCCGAGATGAGTTCATAAGAAATTATTGTGTAAACCTCATGAGTGGATTCGTTCCGCACAATAATTAAGGTTGAATGGTACTAGTCTCGGATTCAAGAGATGAATAAATTAATTAGCAATAAATTAATTTTATTCATGGATATTTAAATCTTAAATACACGGAATAAATAATACTACCGGAGAAATATTATTTGATATAATATGGTTTAATATTGGGAGTGCAATTAATTTATATAGTGGAAAATAAATTAATTAATATTAATGGGAGATTAATAGATTTGGGCTTGGGCTCAATTTAATCATTAATATTGGAAGCCCAATATTCCACCTCCTTTAGATCCCCTACGTAGCCTATAAAAGCACTACATGGTCTTCTCTTTTCTACAACAAAAACATCATAACTTGAAGATCATCATTCTTCTAGAGAGAGAAAGTAGAGAGAGAGAGAGAAGAGGATCCATAAGCTTGGAGGATCGTCGCCCACCCGACGTTCAAGCTAGTGCAAGGAATACGTGGGAAGATCGTAAGGTCATCAATTGAGTTCGTTTCTCCGCACAACGAATCAAAAGGTAAAATCATAAACTCCCTTCTATGATTTTATGTGAATATGATTGTGATACATACATGAACGCACGATCCGGGAAAACGACGAACTTCGGGGACGGGGATTCGAGATCCCCGGCGAACGTTCAAAGGACCCTCGGCTGGGAGCCGAGGGGTGCGATCGAACCTAGGGTTCGATCGCGGCGATCCGCGCGAAGGGAGCCCCGGCTGGACGCCGGGGCGAGCGATCGAGCTAGGCTCGATCGCTGGGGCTGCCGCGGGCTGGTGCCGCGGCTGGTGCCCCTCCCGACGGCGTGGGCGGTGAAGTCGCCGGACTCACCGCCCCGGGGCTGCCGGAGCAGCCCCATGCGATCGATCGAGATCGCGAACCCCGCGGATGGGGTTCGGCTAGGGTTTAGCCGCGGGTTCATCCCGCGGCGATGCTCTTGTCGAGCCCGGTTCTTCGTGGTGTTCGTGATCGGTTTCCGGCGATGGGATTTCGGTCGGGGTTATCGGTTCCGCAATTTTTTGATACCCCGGGATATCGATTTCCAACAATTGGTATCAGAGCGTTTGGTTTCGTGTTCATGTATGTGTTCAATTATCGTTCTACCTTGCAGGGATTCCGACTATCATGGTTAATTAATTGATTAATTGTTTAATTAATTGTTATTTAATTTTACCATGATTATTAAACTCTCGGACATGTCGAGATTCGTTTTGTGTGGATGAATGCTTGTAATAGTAAAAATTCGGGGGTTGACCGAATTTAGATTTATTATTATTGTTCTATGTTTTCCGGAAAGTGTATAGGGTCGATTTCATGTATAGAATCGATACCGGAATTGTAAATTTATTTCTTGTAATTTATTTACGTTGGATCGATGCCGAGACGACCGCCGGAGAACTCATGTGACGAAGGAGATGATGAGAGGGAGAAAGGACCGAAGGGGTCGATCACCCCATGATCGACCCCATGATCGACCAAAGGGGAAGGGGGCGTCGCGCCCCTTCGGCCGTGGGCTGTCGCCGGCGACGGTGGCGGCTGATGGAGTTATATTCTAAATGTCTAGTTTAGTGACAATATGGAACTCCTTATCTGTGTTTTACATTATCTATTAATCAAACTGTCGGCATTTTGTCTATATTGTACTTGAATGCAATAGTCCTAGATATATACGTTGTAGACAGTATGGCGTGAGGAGACACGCGGAAGATCATACTGTCGGTTACTCGTATACTATCGAACAGAAGCTCACGACTTAGATGGACAGGGACAATCCATCGGTACGTCGTAGTGTGACTGGGTAATAGTTGGTCTTGACTATTATGTTACACTCGTACACTTGGTGTATTGAGCAGGACCACGGGAGGGCGTTCGATTTATACTAATCGACGTAATCAAACTAGACCTCAGAGATTACGGATATACGAATTCCTAATCCCTATATAATTATAGGTGCGTGTGTCCAATTCTCGGTTCTTTAATATGCCAATGAGTGAGACTAATTGATTAGTCGAGATACTCGGTAAATTGGGAATCGGAATTGTACCCACGGCATGCTATAGATTATAGACAGGAAACCGTGTCCCGTTTATCGGGTTGATGACGTCCCCGAGATGAGCTCATAAAGTTTATCATGTAAACCCTGCAGGTGGATTTGTTCCACATGATAATAAGGATGAGTGGTACTAGTCTCGGATAATAAGAAACGAATTAATTTAATTATTAGTAATTAAATAAATTCGTGGACGTTCGATAACTTAAACACGGGGAAAGTCGTATATGTAATTTCAGCGGAATTATTATTGTTGAAATAATATTAAATAAATTTCGGGAATTCAATTATTATTATTTAGTGGAATTAATAATAATTAAAAATGTAATTAATTAAGGATTTCTTTTTAAGGACTCCGAGTTAATTAATATTGCATTTTAGCCTTGAATTTATTTACCTAAGAGGTCCCTAGTGTAACTCTATATATACCCCCCCTTGCCTATCCTAAACCTACAGTCCGCAGCTTTTTATTTTTCTGAGAAAAATTATTGCGTTAGCGCAATTAAGATTTTTCTCTGTAAAATAAATTGTATAGCGCTAATATTTTTCTCTCAGAGAGAAAAAGAATATTACGCTGGTAGAGAAAGGAGAAAGCAGAAAAGGAGACCCTACGGATCGTTGCCCACACAACGGTTGGAGTCGGGAAGAGGCATACGCTAGCAATCGCTAAGGTCTCAACAATTCGACCCCTAAGGTATGAGATCGGATCTTTAATTCCGCATATTATTCGATCTCACTTTTCCTCGTTGATCATACTTTGAACGTAGATCGGGTTCCGGGGTTGTGGGTTGTATTCCTCGACTACTGGGTGTTCTAGGACCTTCGGATCGGTAGTCGGATGAGGAAAAACGACCCGGAAACGAGCCCGGAACAGCAACGTCGAGTTGCTGTTCGCGTAAAAACGGCGGTCGCCAGAGGGCAAACGGCGGTCGCCGTTTGCAGTTCCTCCAGCGACCGCTGGACTGAATTCGGCGGTCGCCGAAATGGTACAGTCCAGTCTCGTTTCGCGCGGTTGTCCTCCGGGGCGACGGCTGGGCGTGATTCGGGATATAAGCTGTTACGTGAACGAAGTAACGGACATGGGAGGTCGACTGGGAGCGTTCGGATGTTCGAGCTATCGAACGAACGCCTCCCGGGTAGTCGATTTCCAACAATTGGTATCAGAGTCGGTTTGTGCGTTCTTGTATTGTTTGCGAGTTTTGTTTTGCAGGATAACCCGATTATTATGGTCATGTTTATATGTACTGTATGTTGTGGTTTGTTAAATTCTCGGGGTTGTCGAGATTTTTGGTTTTTATCGTTGCTTGCTTGTAATAGTTAAAACGACGGGTTGAGTCGTTTAGGTTTTATTTTCGTTTTTCGTTTATCCGGATGTATAGGATCGATCGATATGTATAGGATCGATGCCGGAAGTAGTATGTTTTACTCTTGTAATGTTGCTGCTGCTTGGTGGATCGAGACGAGATCGAGGGCCGGACGAATGAGGGTCGAGAAGTCGAACCCGCGGCTGCTGAAGGGCAAACGGCGGTCGCCGTTTCGCTGGACTTCGGGCAGCAGCTCCGCGGGGGTTCGATGGACACCACGGATCGCTCGTCGAGGCCTGGGGCGATACTCCAGTGGGAGGGGTTCGTCTCTTGGTCCTTAGACGAGTCGGTGGTGGATCGAGACCGAGACGAGCAACGAGACGAAGATCCGAGAAGACGTGCATCGAAGATTTTAAAGGCCATAATAATCGGGCCACCTTAAATGCTTTTTGTGTGTTTACGTGCGTTTTTATTATGCTTTAATTTTATATGCATGCTTGTTATCCCTTTCGTAAAAACTAAGTGGGAGAGGGATTGGAAACAATCCCGCGGTCTCCATTCTCTGTTTTGATAGTGATGTGTGTCGCTTACGAGTTGGCTTTAGTGTCATCCTCCCTATCGGATAAAGTTGACACACGGATATCACTGGATCAAAATTCGAATTCAATTCCATTTATAGAATTGAACACTTAAGTTTTTCAAAACAATGCCTAATCTGTCTTTCAAAGACTAATTTCAACTCGACTCATTCTCACCCCGGGGAGTGGAATGGAGCCAAAGCGCTTGGTTATATCGATGACACAGATTAGAGACATTCGAGTCATTTGATGACTAGATCGATTGTCTGGTTGGCTCCCTCACTTTGTGAGAGATAGGGCTCAATTGCATGATTGATCGCTGGTTAGAAACTTCGAGTTTCACTTACGAGATATCAAGCTTTGATTAACGAAATTGTGAAATTTATTAAATGAAATTCAATTAACAAAGTTGTTTGTTTAGTAAGCGTCCACACTATCGTGGCTTACTAGACGGAAACGGAACTTTGGGTTAATTGAGGCTCGACAGTTATAGGAAATCGTAAAGGGACCGCATGTCAACGTAAACGTCCAGACTAACGTGGCTTGCGGTGGGCGTGTAGTTTCCGAGCGGTTAACTTAGTACTGAGAAATGGTATACACTTAGGTACGCTTTACAGTATCCTCCCCATCGAAGTCACTGCTGAAATGATGTACGACCGAAGTAAAAGTCCAGTTATAAAATCGTTTGGACTAGTATACGTCCACATGAACGTGGCATGCTAAGCTGATGGGATTTTAGGATTGATTCTTAAATTTAATGATATTAATTAAGGGATTTAATATCGAATTAAATTTGACAGTTTGATTTGTCTCTTTTATAGATATGGCACTCAACCCGCTGTCCATTATACTAAAAGAAAACAAACTCACTGGTCCAAACTATGTTGATTGGAAACGAAACTTGGACATTGTCCTAACTGCTGAGGAGTACAAGTATGTACTCCATGAGGTTTGTCCTGATGAACCTACTGATACCTCCACTCCTGAGGAAAAGGAAGCTCATCGGAAGTGGGTCAAGGCTGATCAGATGGCGCGGTGCTACATTTTGGCTTCTATGTCAAATGTGCTGCAACATCAGCATGAGGCCAAGACCACTGCCTATGATATGATGCTTAACCTCAAGGAGATGTTTGGTAGTCAGGATAGGGCAGCCAGGCAAGATGCTATGAGGAAACTCATGACGGCCACCATGTCTGAAGGAACGCCCGTGAGGGATCACGTTCTTAGGATGATTGGCTATCTGAATGAGATAGAGATTATGGGAGGACCTATCGATGGGGAAACCCAGATCGATATAGTGCTCCAGTCTCTGCCTAGGAGTTTTGAGCAGTTCCGCCTGAACTATAACATGAACAAGAGGTTATATTCATTGGCGGAACTCCTGACTGAACTCCAGGCGGCAGAGGGAATCTTTAAGAAGTCTCAGGTGTTGGAGTTGTGTACTTAATGTCTAGATTTAAGTAACGGTAAACTCCCCGTCATAGCATTTAATCTATTAAATTAATAAACAATCGTTTGCTTTTAATTATTATTAATTAAATATATGCAAATTATAGTCCTGGATTTTATACGTTGTAGTTAGTATGGTGTTGCATGGGCGCACAGAAGATCATACTATCGGTTACTCGTAATTAATCGAACAGTTGCTCACGACCTAGATGGACACGGACCAATCCATCGGTATAGTCGTTGTGTGAGAGAGAAAATAATTTATCTTAATTATTTTATCACACTTGTACACTTGGTGTATTGAGCGGATCGTTGAGATTCATCGATTAGGATTGCCGGCGATAATCGATTCGAGTCTCAGTGTATTTTATTCTTAATCCCCGATATTATTGCGGGTGTGTATATTTTATATAAGTGACTTTGATTTACCAAAGGAATTAACCGATTTAATTATTGGGTTAATTACCGGTTAAGTTGGGTCACTATATTTCATATATGGCATGCCGTGAATGATTGACCGGACAGTGTATCCCGGAAGGGTTGATAATATCCCCGAGATGAGTTCATAAGGAATTATTGTGTAAACCTCATGAGTGGATTTGTTCCGCACAATAATTAAGGTTGAATGGTACTAGTCTCGGATTAAAGAGATGAATAAATTAATTAGCAATAAATTAATTTTATTCATGGATATTTAAATCTTAAATACACGGAATAAATAATACTACCGGAGAAATATTATTTGATATAATATGGTTTAATATTGGGAGTGCAATTAATTTATATAGTGGAAAATAAATTAATTAATATTGATAAGGATTAATGGACTTGAGCAGTGGGCTCAATTTAATCTTCAATATTGGAAGCCCAATATTCCACCTCCTTTAGATCCCCTACGTAGCCTATAAAAGCACTACATGGCCTTCATAATTCATAACTTTAATAAGACGAGATTATCATACTTGATATTCTAGAGAGTTGAAGGAGATCCTGTTGGAGTTGTGTACTTAATGTCTAGATTTAAGTAACGTAAACTCACGATCCATTGCCACTAATCTATTTAATTAAATAAACAATTATTTGCGTTTAATTATTTATAATTAAATATATGCAAATCATAGTCCTGGATTTTATACGTTGTAGTTAGTATGGTGTTGCATGGGCACACAGAAGATCATACTATCGGTTACTCGTATTTAATCGAACAGTTGCTCACGACCTAGATGGACACGGACCAATCCATCGGTATAGTCGTTGTGTGAGAGAGAAAATAATTTATCTTAATTATTTTATCACACTTGTACACTTGGTGTATTGAGCGGATCGTTGAGATTCATCGATTAGGATTGCCGGCGATAATCGATTCGAGTCTCAGTGTATTTTATTCTTAATCCCCGAAACTATTGCGGGTGTGTATATTTAATATAAGTAACTTTGATTTACCAAAGGAATTAACCGATTTAATTATTGGGTTAATTACCGGTTAAGTTGGGTCACTATATTTTATATATGGCATGCCGTGAATACTTGACGGGAAAGTGTATCCCGGAAGGGTTGATAATATCCCCGAGATGAGTTCATAAGGAATTATTATGTAAACCCTGCAGGTGGATTCGTTCCGCATAATAATTAAGGTTGAATGGTACTAGTCTCGGAAATAAGAGATGAATAAATTAATTAGCAATAAATTAATTTTATTCATGGATATTTATATCTTAAATACACGGAATAAATAATACTACCGGAGAAATATTATTTGATATAATATGGTGAATATTGGGAGTGCAATTATATTTATATAGTGGAGTTAATATATAATTAATAATAGTAAGGATTAATAGATTTGGGCTTGGGCTCAATTTAATCACTATTATTGGAAGCCCAATATTCCACCTCCTTAAGATCCCCTACGTAGCCTATAAAAGCACTACATGGTCTTCACAATTTGAAAAGACAAGATAATCATACTTGATTAGTCTAGAGAGTTCGTGAAGGAGATCCATGGAGTTCGGTAGATCGTCGCCCACACGACGTCCGGGCTAGTGCAAGGAATACGTGGGAAGATCTCAAGGTCGTCAAATTGAGTTCTACGTTTTTCCGAACAACGAGAACGAGGTAAATCGTAAAACCCTCTTTATGATTTTAGCGTTTAATTATCGTGAAAATACCATGAACCAAGATCCGAGGGACGAACCCCGTGGACGAGGATCGACCTCGCGGTGGTGATCGAAGATCACCGGACCGCGAAGGCCGGAGATCCCCGACGGGGATCGCACGCAAAGAGAACCCTCGGCTGGTCGCCGAGGGTGGCGGTCGAGCCCTAGGGCTTCGACCGCCGGTGCACGTCGAAGGGCCCCGGCTGGACGCCGGGGCGAGCGATCGACTTCGGTCGATCGCTGGGGGCAGCCGCGGGCTGGAGCCGCGGCAGGCGCCCCTCCTCCGATCGACGGCGGCGGTGAGTCGCCGGACTCACCGCCAAGGGGCTGCTACGAGCAGACCCGGGGGATGCTCGATGCATCCCAGCGATTGCCGTGTGCAATCGCGAGCCCCACGCGGGGCTCAGCTAGGGCTAGCCGCGGGTTTATCCCGCGGTGGCGTGCTTTGGTCGAGCCCGGTTCGTGTGATGGTTCGCGGTGGTTTCCGGCGAAGGGTTTATTCGATTGGATTGTCGGTTCCGCAATTTTGACAATCCGGATATTCGAAGGATTTCGGTCGGAATTAATTAGATAATTAATTTTATTTAATTTATTAATTCCGGGATATCGATTTCCAACAATTGGTATCAGAGCGATGGTTTTAGTTCATGGTATTTTTCGATAAATTGTTCTACCTTGCAGGGTTTCCGATTATTATGGCTAGATTTAATTATTGTTAATTAATGTCATAATATTTCTCTTGATTATTAAACTCTCGGTGATGTCAATATTTGTTCTTGTGTGGTGAATGCTTGTTCTTATTTTTCCGGAAATTGTATGAGGTCGATTTCATGTAGAGAATCGATACCGGATAGCGTAGTAATAAATTTGTAATTTATTTTACGTTGGATCGATTCCGAAACGACGACCGGAAAAGTGTGACGGAGGAGGAGAAGAGAGGGAGGATTCCGGGGATCGATCAACCCCATGATCGACCCCAAGGGATGGATCGATCGAGGGAGAGGGGGCTGCCCTCGAACCGCTCGGCCACGCCGGCCACCGGAGGTGGTGGCGCGTTGGCTAGGGGCGGCGGTGGCTCTCCTCTCGGCCGGCGATTGTGGTGGGGGCGCGGGGTCCTCGTGATCTCGTGCTCTCCCGCCAAGATCCAACTTTCCTAAATTGATTCGGTTTTCCTATTTTGAGTATTCTTATTTTTGGGAATTCTCATGGAAATAGGAAAAGAATTAATTGGAATTATTTTATTTCCTTATTCTATTAAGGAAGTCTTCTAGAATATTCTAAGTTCTACTTGGAATAGGATTCTAGAGATTTAATGGAATTAGAAAGGAAAATAATTAATTATTAAATTAATTTATTTCCTATTTGATTATTCCTATTTTATGGGAATTTTCATGGACATGGAAATTAATTAATTTTGGAAAGTTTAGGAGTCCTAAATTAATTTTTCCTTATTTAATTATTCCTTTATGGAATTTTTAATGGATTAGGAAAGGAATTAATTTGGAAGGACTAGGAGTCCTAAATTATTTTATTTCCTTATTTCATTATGGAAATCATCTAGAATATTCCAAGTGGGTCTTGGATAGATTATTCTAGAGATTTAATGAAGTAGAAAGGAAAAATAAAATAAATTTATTTTATTTCCTTATTCTATTATAGATGTCTTCTAGAATATTCCAAGTGGGTCTTGGATAGATTATTCTAGAGATTTAATAGAATTAGATAGGAAATTAAATAAATAAAAATATTAATAATATTTAATTTTATTTTTGATTTATTCGATTGACTTAATTTTCGAATTAAGTAACTTTTGGATTTATTAAAAATAAATAGATTTAAATATTGGAATTAATATTCCCGTCACATGGAGCATTCAAGAACGAAGACTAAAGACTAGAAGATGCGTACGGAGATGCGATAAAGCCATAATAGTCGGAAAATAATATTCTAGTATTATTTTGATTATGTGATAATATTCTATGTGCTTTATTTCATGTATGCATGCTTATGTGTATTAATTATGCATTAGATAGCGTATCCCTTTGTTATAAAAAGCTAAGTGGGAGAGGGTATGGAAACATATCCATGGTCTCCATTGCTGTTCTCTTGGTGACTTTTATGAACTTTCGAAGTTCATATAGATAAGCCATTGGAGGAGAATTCTTGTAATTCCTCTTACGAGAAACATTGATTAAGTTTATCAAACAATGCCTAATTTGTCTTTCCAAAACTGATTTCAAGTCGACTCATTCTCACCCCGGGGAGTGGAATGGAGCCAAAGCCACTTGGTCATGTCGAGGACACAAATTAGAGGCAGTCGTACCATCTTTTGAAGGTGGATCGATTGTCTGCTCGGCTCCCTCATTTGATGAGAGATAGGGTCGTTCGCATGGTGAATCACTAGTTAGAAACTTCGAGTTTCACTTATGATTCTCCGCGTCTTGATTTACAAGATTGAATGGATCAAGTAATTGGGAGTCAATTATAAAAGTCTCTTGGTGTAGTAAACGTCCACACCACGTGGCTTGCTATGCTGACGGATTTTGGATTAATTGATGTAGACAGTTGTAAGAAATTGTGAAGAGTTGTGAAGTTGTCGTAAACGTCCACACCACGTGGCTTGCGGTGATTTAGCAATTCCAAACGATTTACTTTGGTACTGAGTAATGGTTTACACTTAGATACGCATTATAGTATTCCTCCCCACGAGGTTCCGCTATAAGTGATGTATGACCGAAGCAAATCTAATTGTTAAATCATTTGGATTGGTAAACGTCCACACCACGTGGCTTGCCATATCTGATGGGATTTTAGATGTGATTAGTGGTTTAATGATATTATTTAAGGGAAATAATATCGGAGATTAAATCGATTGTTTGTTGTTATATGTGCTCATAGATTAGGAAATGGCTTTGAACCCACTTTCTGTGATACCTAAGGATTATTTTAAACTCATTGGTCCCTAAATGTAATGATTGGAATAGAGATCTAGACATTGCCCAGACTGTAAAGAGTACGAGTTTGTACTCAGTGAGCTTTGTCCTCCCGAGCTTATTGACATAGGCGGCTAGACAAGAAGCGATGTGGATACTCATAAAGGCCAGTCATTCGAGGAAACGCTTAAACACGTTTTTGAGATGATTGACCTTTTAGACGAGTTGAGACGGAAATCGCAAGCTCTTGTAGCCAATGCCAAAGGTTTCGAACCTAAAGGCATGAATCGGGGGAAAGGACAAGAAAGCAAAGGAACCCAGTGGTTCTCTTTGGACCACGAGATGGGACGAGAAAGCCAATAGGCAAGTGTTCTCAATGCAAACAGTCTGGGTACTGGAAGTCTGATTATCCTCTCAAAGAAAGTACGAAATTTTCTTTAGTCGTAAAACATAGTCAGTGGTATTATCTACCGGAACCTGGTGTGTAGATATGGAACCACTGACGGTATGTGCATTTTAAATGCAAGAGGTTCCAGGAAACCTAAACGACTTGGAAAAGAAAAGATCGTAGTCTACATGGGCAATGCTGTGGAGGAGGCAGCAGTTGCAGTGGAGGACATTTTATAGGATTTCATTTTGAGTTATTGCTTTTATGTACCTTTCATATTAGAAAGAACTTTGTTCTGGATTTCTAATGAATGGATATTTTATTTCTTTTAATCATTTGATGGTTATAAGAAGAAATAATGATATTATCTATTTTGGTACATTGGCTAGCAATATATAAATGATGAATCCTGAGTCCACCACGATGCAACGAACCGTAGTGAAACTCATTTTACTAATAAGAGATTTCTTTATCAATTATACATGTGGATTCTTATGCTAAGTCATGTTTATTCAAATAAGAAGTTCAAAGGTCGAAAATTGATATTTGATCAATTAAGTTGAAGGAGTGGACCTTCCGACCTACGAATCTAATTTGGAAGATAAAATAACTAAGCAATCCTTTATGGATATAAGATGTAAGATCCGGACAAGTATAAGAATTGATTAACTCTGATGTATGCAGACCTATGTCTACTCAGACAATAAGGTACGAGTACATCATTTGATGATTACTCGAGAAATGGATTAGAATACCTGATGTGCCACAAAAGCAAGTGTTTTGACAAGTCAATGGACACTAAGCAATTTTGGAGAACCATCAAGGTATATCCATTTGTAGCCTGCGATTTGATCGCGGAGGCAAGTACCTATCTGAGGAATGCATGGCATACTGATCAGAAATTGGGATTTGATCCCAAATGACTACACCATACACTGTTGTGTAGAAATGGTGTGTCGTAAACAAGAAATGGAACTCTTATAGAAATAGTAAAATTATGAGTTATACGGAACTACCTATGGATATGTCTGGAAACAACGGCGCATTCAAATGCGGTTGTAGAATATCCTAGAAGAACAAAAGATGTGTGTTCAATAGTACTATGAACCAGAAGGACGTTATAAGTTCTAACGCCCGGTTCTTAGAGAAAGACTATACGATGAACCACAAGCCCAAGGTGACATGATACTTTGAAATGAGAGAGAAAGATTAAGACTTAGAACCAGCCGAACCGAGTAGCGGTACACCACTGACTGCACCTACTGTTATTACTGTTTATACACCGGAATGCCATTGTAGTGGGAGGTTGTGGGACAACCGGAGATATTCATAAGACTAGGAGAGTCTTCGGACTCTGGACCTTGTATACATGAAATCGATCCCTGGATCTACATAAAGGCCGTACTAGATCTAAATGTGCCTTCTTGGAGAAGCAATAAGTATTATTGCTAAGAGGCAAGATCATTTAGAGTACAAGCTTAGTTGATCCATTTATGGATTGAAACAAAGCATTGAATTCGTGGTACTTGCAAATTGATGAGATAGTCCATTTTATGGATTCATCAAAAGCATAAACGAATCGTGTGTATGGGAAACGTGATGGAAAACAAGGTGGTGTTTCTCGGAGGTTTTATGTAGATGACACTCTTATCATTGGCAACAATGTAAAGATGTTATCAGACATAAAATGATGGTTGTCTAGATAAATCATTATGAAAGATAAAGGAAGAAGTTGGACATGTTCTTGAGATCTTGGATCTCTAGAAAGAACATTGTACTTCTCCTGGACATCTTACATAAATGATTATGGTTCGTTTTAACATGCAAGATTCCGAGAAAGGTTCGTTACCTTTCAGAGACGGAATGCATCTATCTAAGGATATGTGTTTTGGAACACAAAAGGAGATAGGAGCAATGAAAGCAGTTTCCTACACTTTGAGTGTGGAAAGCTTAATAAATGCATTGTTGAAAACAAAAACCTGATATCGGCTATGCGGTTAGCATAGTGGGAGGATATCAAGGTAATCCTGGAAAGGAATATTTGACTGCCGTAAAAGTACTTTCGAAGTACTGTTCTAGACTACGAAGCAGACGAGCATTTCCTTTGGATTACATTCTCTTAGATTTCTAATCGAATGAGGACCGGTGTAAGTCGATATCAGGCTATGTGTTTCACTATTAAAGGAGAAGGAGTTTTAACATGGAAGAGTGATAAGCACGATGCTTTTCGGACTCTGCCATGGGTAACCAAATAGCGGCCTCAGAGGCAGCGGAAGTTTTGGTATAACTCCGGGATAATCTCTGGGACTTAGATGTGATTCTTAATTTGCCAAAGGCTATGTAAATAGCGGTGCAATGGCAAATGGGAAGAAATCACTAGTCCATAAGTGTAAGATAACACATAGTGCAAGTACCACCTGATACGAGTCATCGTCGAGGGAGACGACGCTGTAGTCACCAAGATAACTTCAGAGCGGCAACCTAGAGTGCTCATTCACATAGTACTTCTTGGAAGTACAACTTAAGCACGTGATGAGTATGGGAGTCGGGAGTTTGGAGGAAATGACTAGACCTTAGTACAAGTGGGAGATTGTTGGAGTTGTGTACTTAATGTCTAGATTTAAGTAACGTAAACTCACGATCCATTGCCACTAATCTATTTAATTAAATAAACAATTATTTGCGTTTAATTATTTATAATTAAATATATGCAAATCATAGTCCTGGATTTTATACGTTGTAGTTAGTATGGTGTTGCATGGGCACACAGAAGATCATACTATCGGTTACTCGTATTTAATCGAACAGTTGCTCACGACCTATATGGACACGGACCAATCCATCGGTATAGTCGTTGTGTGAGAGAGAAAATAATTTATCTTTATTATTTTATCACACTTGTACACTTGGTGTATTGAGCGGATCGTTGAGATTCATCGATTAGGATTGCCGGCGATAATCGATTCGAGTCTCAGTGTATTTTATTCTTAATCCCCGAAACTATTGCGGGTGTGTATATTTAATATAAGTAACTTTGATTTACCAAAGGAATTAACCGATTTAATTATTGGGTTAATTACCGGTTAAGTTGGGTCACTATATTTTATATATGGCATGCCGTGAATACTTGACGGGAAAGTGTATCCCGGAAGGGTTGATAATATCCCCGAGATGAGTTCATAAGGAATTATTATGTAAACCCTGCAGGTGGATTCGTTCCGCATAATAATTAAGGTTGAATGGTACTAGTCTCGGAAATAAGAGATGAATAAATTAATTAGCAATAAATTAATTTTATTCATGGATATTTATATCTTAAATACACGGAATAAATAATACTACCGGAGAAATATTATTTGATATAATATGGTGAATATTGGGAGTGCAATTATATTTATATAGTGGAGTTAATATATAATTAATAATAGTAAGGATTAATAGATTTGGGCTTGGGCTCAATTTAATCACTATTATTGGAAGCCCAATATTCCACCTCCTTAAGATCCCCTACGTAGCCTATAAAAGCACTACATGGTCTTCACAATTTGAAAAGACAAGATAATCATACTTGATTAGTCTAGAGAGTTCGTGAAGGAGATCCATGGAGTTCGGTAGATCATCGCCCACACGACGTCCGGGCTAGTGCAAGGAATACGTGGGAAGATCTCAAGGTCGTCAAATTGAGTTCTACGTTTTTCCGAACAACGAGAACGAGGTAAATCGTAAAACCCTCTTTATGATTTTAGCGTTTAATTATCGTGAAAATACCATGAACCAAGATCCGAGGGACGAACCCCGTGGACGAGGATCGACCTCGCGGTGGTGATCGAAGATCACCGGACCGCGAAGGCC
The DNA here is from genome assembly GCA_954870475.1 of Euphrasia confusa. Lineage (NCBI taxonomy): Eukaryota > Viridiplantae > Streptophyta > Magnoliopsida > Lamiales > Orobanchaceae > Euphrasia > Euphrasia confusa. Next base: position 16,805,303 of record OX940958.1, read on the forward strand.
GAGAGATCCCCGACGGGGATCGCACGCAAAGAGAACCCTCGGCTGGTCGCCGAGGGTGGCGGTCGAGCCTTAGGGCTTCGACCGCCGGTGCACGTCGAAGGGCCCCGGCTGGACGCCGGGGCGAGCGATCGACTTCGGTCGATCGCTGGGGGCAGCCGCGGGCTGGAGCCGCGGCAGGCGCCCCCTCCTCCGATCGACGGCGGCGGTGAGTCGCCGGACTCACCGCCAAGGGGCTGCTACGAGCAGCCCCGGGGGATGCTCGATGCATCCCCAGCGATTGCCGTGTGCAATCGCGAGCCCCACGCGGGGCTCGGCTAGGGCTAGCCGCGGGTTTATCCCGCGGTGGCGTGCTTTGGTCGAGCCCGGTTCGTGTGATGGTTCGCGGTGGTTTCCGGCGAAGGGTTTATTCGATTGGATTGTCGGTTCCGCAATTTTGACAATCCGGATATTCGAAGGATTTCGGTCGGAATTAATTAGATAATTAATTTTATTTAATTTATTAATTCCGGGATATCGATTTCCAACAGATCCATAGGAGTTCGATAGATCGTCGCCCACCCGACGTTCGAACGGAGTGCAAGGAATACGTGGGAAGATTCAAAGGTCTTCGATTGATTTTGTTTCTCCGCACAACAAATCAAAAGGTACAAATCATAAACTCCTTTGTGTGAATTTATGTGAATTAAATTGTGATACATGCATGAACACACGATCCGGGTAAACGACGATCTTCGGGGACGGGGATTCGAGATCCCCGGCGAAGGATCGAACGAACCCTCGGCTGGGAGCCGAGGGGTGGCGGTCGAGCCCTAGGGCTTCGACCGCCGGCGCGCATCGAAGGAAGGCCGCGGCTGGACGCCACGGCTGGGGCGATCGAACCCTAGTTCGATCGTCGGGGACCGTCGCGGCTTCGCGCCGCGGCTGGTGGTCCCCCCTCCTGTCGGTGGTGGCGGTGAGTCGCCGGACTCACCGCCCGGGGCTGCAGGAGCAGCCCCAGCGATCGGCGCACGATCGCGAGCCCCGGCGGGGGCTCGACTAGGGTTTCGGCCGCGGGTTCATCCCGCGGCGATGCTCGGGTCGAGCCCGGTTCCGTCCGGTGGTTCGCGTGTTTCCGGCGATGGGATTTCGGTCGGGGTTATCGGTTCCGCAATTTTTTGATACCCCGGGATATCGATTTCCAGCATCAGGCACTTGTGGCTGTGAAACTTCCTAGCCCTCCGGGGACTAAGAGGAAGAAGAAATAAGGACGGAAACCTAGTGGACCCAGAAATGGTGGACCACAGAATGGAGTGAACAAGCCCAAGGGCAAGTGTTTCCGTTGCAAGCAGTCTGGACATTGGAAGTCTAATTGTCCTCTCAGACAAGGAGGTATGAACTTTTCCTTAGTCACTGAAACATGTTTAGCGGTGTTATCCACCGGTACCTGGTGTGTGGATACGGGAGCCACTGATCATGTCTGCAATTCTTTGCAGGGGTTCCAGGAAACCCGGCGGCTTAGAGAGTGAGAGATCACTATCTACATGGGCAACGCTACGAAAGTGGCGGCGGTTGCAGTGGGAGATATTTATTTGTCTTTTAATAATAAAGTTTTGGTATTGAATAATTGTCTTTATGTACCGAATTTTAGAAAGAACCTTGTTTCGGTTTCTAAGTTGGGATATTCTATTTCTTTTGATAATTATGTTATTGTCAAGAAGAATGGTGATTATATCTGTTGTGGTACATTGATAGGTAACTTATATATACTGAATCCCACGATGCAAAGTGTAGAGTCATATAACACATCTAGTACCAATAAGAGAAAGGAGCCTTCTAGGATGAATCAAAAGTACTTATGGCATCTTAGGCTAGGTCATATTAACTTGGGTAGGATTCAAAGGTTGATAACTGATGGAATACTCAGTGGTGTGAAAGATGAGGACTTTCCAACCTGCGAATCATGCCTGGAAGGAAAAATGACCAAGCGACCCTTTAGTGATAAGGGGTATAGATCCAAGGAAGTACTGGAATTGATTCACTCTTATTTGTGCGGGCCTTTATCTGTCCAAGCGAGAGGAGGTTATGAATATTTCGTAACTTTCACGGATGATTACTCAAGGTATGGTTTTATATACCTGATGCGCCGCAAGAGCGAGTGCTTTGACAAGTTCAAGGAGTACAAAGCTCTTGTGGAGAACCTTCATGGTAAAACCATAAAGACTCTACGATCTGATCGTGGAGGAGAGTACCTCTCGGGAGAGTTTAAGGCGTACTTATTAGAGAATGGGATTGACTCCCAGATGACTGCACCATACACGCCACAGCAGAATGGTGTAGCAGAAAGAAGGAATAGGACTCTTATGGAAATGGTAAGATCTATGATGAGTTACTCAGACCTACCAGTTTCGTTCTGGGGATATGCCTTGGAAACAGCGGCGTATATCCTGAACTTAGTTCCTTCTAAATCAGTCCCTAAGACGCCCTCGGAATTGTGGACCGGGCGTAAGCCAAACTTGAAACACATTCGGATCTGGGGTTGTCCAGCACATGTGCTGAAGCATGGGGCTGATAAATTGGAATCTCGTTAAGATATTCGGTTGTTTATAGGATATCCTAGAGGAACGAAAGGTGGTCTATTTTATAGTCCTGAGGACCAGAAGATCGTTGTTAGCACCAACGCTCGGTTCTTGGAAGAGGATTATATAATGGACCACAAGCCCAAGAGTGAGATAATACTAAACGAACTGAGAGGGGACGATCAAGGCTTAGATCCAACCCAACCGGGTGATACGCCACCACAGTCTGCACCTGTAGTTACTGAGGTTACACCGGAGCGTCGTCGTAGTGGGAGGGTTGTTCGACAACCCGATAGGTTCATGTTTATAGGTGAGTCTTCGGACTTGTTACCTGGAGAACATGAAGCCGATCCCTGGACCTACGTCGAGGCGCTTAAAGATCAAGATGCTCGGTCTTGACAAAAGGCGATGAAATCTGAGATTGAATCAATGGATTCAAATCAGGTCTGGAATCTTGTAGCACCGCCCAAAGGTGTAAAAGCCATTGGTTTCAAGTGGGTGTACAAGAGAAAAAGAGGGTCTGACGGGAAGGTGGAAACCTTCAAGGCTAGGCTTGTTGCGAAAGGGTATACTCAGAAAGAAGGGATCGATTATGAGGAAACTTTTTCGCCGGTAGCTATGCTGAAGTCGATCCGGATTCTTTTGTCTATAACATCTTATATGGATTATGAGGTGTGGCAAATGGACGTCAAGACAGCATTCTTGAATGGGAATCTTGACGAGACCATTTACATGAGACAGCCAGAAGGTTTCATCAAGAAAGGCCAAGAGCATCTAGTGTGTAAGCTAAACCGATCCATTTATGGATTGAAGCAAGCTTCTAGATCTTGGAACATGCGGTTTGATGAGGTTATCCAGTCTTATGGATTCATTCAAAGCATGGACGAGTCGTGTGTATACCGGAGAAGTGACGGAAACAGTGTGGCGTTTCTCGTGCTTTATGTAGACGACATCCTTCTAATTGGCAACAATGTGAAGATGTTGTCGGACATAAAGGGATGGTTGTCCAAGCAATTAGATATGAAAGACTTAGGACAAGTTGGGCATGTTCTTGGGATCAAGGTTATAAGGGATCGCCGGAAAATAACATTAAGCTTGTCCCAGGCTTCATATATTGATACGATTCTGGCTCGTTTCAACATGCAGAATTCCAAGAGAGGTGCTTAACCTTTCTGCCATGGAATTCATCTATCTAAAGACATGTGTCCCAAAACACAAAAGGAGATAGATTACATGAAGAAGGTTCCTTATGCTTCGGCAGTAGGAAGTCTAATGTATGCCATGTTGTGCACGAGACCTGATATCTGCTATGCCGTAGGCATGGTAGCTAGATATCAGAGTAACCCTGGACAGGGTCACTGGACTGCTGTAAAGAACATACTTAAGTACCTGCGAAGGACTAGGAATTATGTTCTGAGTTACAAAGCGTCCGAGTTGATTCCTATCGGTTACACAGACTCGGATTTCCAATCTGATAAGGATCAGCGAAAGTCTACATCAGGCTATGTGTTCACATTGGGAGGTGGAGCAGTCTCATGGAAGAGTGTTAAGCAGAAATGCATTTCGGACTCTACCATGGAAGCCGAATATGTAGCAGCCTCTGAGGCAGCTAAAGAATCGGTGTGGCTCCGGAACTTCCTTATGGACTTGGATGTCGTTCCTAAGATGCCTAGAGCTATCACAATTTATTGTGACAATAGCGGTGCAGTGGCAAATGCAAAGGAACCACGAGCCCACAATGCGAGTAAACACATAGATCGCAAGTACCACCTGATTAGAGACATCGTCAGGAGAGGCGATGCGGTTGTCACCAAGATTGCATCAGCGGATAACCTGGCTGACCCCTTTACGAAGGCACTTCCAGCGGAAGCGTTCAAGAGACACGTGAAGGGGATGGGTATCGGATGTATGGTAGAGGGCAACTAGAGATTTAGTATAAGTGGGAGATTGATGGAGTTATATTCTAAATGTCTAGTTTAGTGACAATATGGAACTCCTTATCTGTGTTTTACATTATCTATTAATCAAACTGTCGGCATTTTGTCTATCTTGTACTTGAATGCAATAGTCCTAGATATATACGTTGTAGACAGTATGGCGTGAGGAGACACGCGGAAGATCATACTGTCGGTTACTCGTATACTATCGAACAGAAGCTCACGACTTAGATGGACAGGGACAATCCATCGGTACGTCGTAGTGTGACTGGGTAATAGTTGGTCTTGACTATTATGTTACACTCGTACACTTGGTGTATTGAGCAGGACCACGGGAGGGCGTTCGATTTATACTAATCGACGTAATCGAACTAGACCTCAGAGATTACGGATATACGAATTCCTAATCCCTATATAATTATAGGTGCGTGTGTCCAATTCTCGGTTCTTTAATATGCCAATGAGTGAGACTAATTGACTAGTCGAGATACTCGGTAAATTGGGAATCGGAATTGTACACACGTCATGCTATAGATTATAGACAGGAAACCGTGTCCCGTTTATCGGGTTGATGACGTTCCCGAGATGAGCTCATAAAGTTTATCATGTAAACCCTGCAGGTGGATTTGTTCCACATGATAATAAGGATGAGTGGTACTAGTCTCGGATAATAAGAAACGAATTAATTTAATTATTAGTAATTAAATAAATTCGTGAACGTTCGATATCTTAAACACGGGGAAAGTCGTATATGTAATTTCAGCGGAATTATTATTGTTGAAATAATATTAAATAAATTTCGGGAATTCAATTATTATTATTTAGTGGAATTAATAATAATTAAAAATGTAATTAATTAAGGATTTCTTTTTAAGGACTCCGAGTTAATTAATATTGCATTTTAGCCTTGAATTTATTTACCTAAGAGGTCCCTAGTGTAACTCTATATATACCCCCCCTTGACTATCATAAACCTACAGTCCGCAGCTTTTTATTTTTCTGAGAAAAATTATTGCGTTAGCGCAATTAAGATTTTTCTCTGTAAAATAAATTGTATAGCGCTAATATTTTTCTCTCAGAGAGAAAAAGAATATTACGCTGGTAGAGAAAGGAGAAAGCAGAAAAGGAGACCCAACGGATCGTTGCCCACACAACGGTTGGAGTCGGGAAGAGGCATACGCTAGCAATCGCTAAGGTCTCAACAATTCGACCGCTAAGGTATGAGATCGGATCTTTAATTCCGCATATTATTCGATCTCACTTTTCCTCGTTGATCATACTTTGAACGTAGATCGGGTTCCGGGGTTGTGGGTTGTATTCCTCGACTACAGGGGGTTCTAGGACCTTCGGATCGGTAGTCGGATGAGGAAAAACGACCCGGAAACGAGCCCAGAACAGCAACGTCGAGTTGCTGTTCGCGTAAAAACGGCGGTCGCCAGAGGGCAAACGGCGGTCGCCAGAGGGCAAACGGCGGTCGCCGTTTGCAGTTCCTCCAGCGACCGCTGGACTGAATTCGGCGGTCGCCGAAATGGTACAGTCCAGTCTCGTTTCGCGCGGTTGTCCTCCGGGGCGACGGCTGGGCGTGATTCGGGATATAAGCTGTTACGTGAACGAAGTAACGGACATGGGAGGTCGACTGGGAGTGTTCGGATGTTCGAGCTATCGAACGAACGCCTCCCGGGTAGTCGATTTCCAACAGCGGCTGGCCGGCTGGAGTGGCGGCGGCGGGTGCTCCCTCCCGGTGGTCGGTCGATGATGGTGGTGGTGGTGCGGGGATCCCCAACCCGTACTACTCCTACCTAGATTCACTTTCCTAATTGATTCAAGTTTTCCTATTTTGAGTATTCCTAAGTTTGGGAACTCTCATGGAGATAGGAAAAGAATTAATTGGAATTAATTTATTTCCTTATTCTATTATGGAAGTCTTCTAGAATATTCCAAGTCCTACTTGGAATAGGAATCTAGAGATTTAATAGAATTAGATAGGAAAATAATTAATTAATAAATTGATTTATTTCCTATTTGATTATTCCTATTTTATGGGAATTCTCATGGACATGGAAATTAATTAATGTTGGAAAGTAGAAGAGTCCTAATTTATTTTATTTCCTTATTCTGTTATAGAAGTCTTCTAAAATATTTCAAGTTTTACTTGGATAGATTATTCTAGAGATTTAATAGAATTAGATGGGAAAATAAATAAAAATAATAAAAAAATAAATAAATAAAAAATATTAATAATATTTAATTTTGTTTTTGATTTATTCGATTGACTTAATTTTCGAATTAAGTATCTTTTGGATTTATTAAAAATAAATAGATTTAAATATTGGGATTAATATTTTCGTCACATGGAGCATTCAAAAACGAAGACTGAAGACTAGAAGACGCATACGGAGATGGAATAAAGCCATGATAGTCGGAAAATAATTTTCTAGCATTATTTTGACTATGTGATATTTGCTTTATTACTTGTATGCATGCTTATGTGTTTAACTATGCATTAGATAGCGTATCCCTTTGTTATAAAAAGCTAAGTGGGAGCGGGGATGAAAACATTCCCATGGTCTCCATTAATGTTCTCTTGGTGACATTTATGAACTTTCGAAGTTCATATATGTTGGAAATCGATATCCCGGAATTAATAAATTAAATTAAATTAATTATCTAATTAATTCCGACCGAAATCCTTTGGAGATCGAATATCCTGAGTTGTAAAATTGCGGAACAACAACTCCAATCGACTCCCGGTTGCCGGAACATCTCGCCACGAACCACCACTCATATCCGGACACAACCAAACCCTAACCACGGCTAAGCCGCGGTTGTTCGGTCGAGGCCATGCGTGGTGCTCGCGGCTGAACACAGCAGCCACCTAGGGCTGCCCTTGGCAGCCCCCTAGCCATGCCGAACCCTTCGCGGAACAGCCCCATGAGAACCCTAGTCGCGGCCGGAGCCGCTGCATGTTCCATCGAGGCCTGCGCTCGCATCATGCGAGCGCTAGGGTTCAGCCCGTAGGCCACCGCACGCAGCCAGCGAAGCCTCGCCGATCCGCCGCTGCCAGGCCGAACGAAGCGCCCGCCAGCCTGCCGGGCGACCGCCCGCGACCACCACCAGGCGGGCGCTTGGCCCCCAGGCGGTCGCCTGCCTCCCCAGGCAGCGGGTGCGCGCGATCCTTGCCGCCGGGTCGCTCCAGCCGCGGCGGTCCGGTGATCTTCGATCACCACCGCTCAGCTCGACTCCGGTGAGGATCCCAAACTTCGGATCTTGGTTCATGATATTTTCACGATAATTAAACGATAAAATCATAAAGAGGGTTTTACGATTTACCTCGTTCTCGTTGTTCGGAAAAACGAAGAACTCAATTTGACGACCTTGATATCTTCCCGCGTATTCCTTGCACTAGCTCGGACGTCGTGTGGGCGACGATCTACCGAACTCCATGGATCCTCCTCTCTACTTCTCTCTCTAGAATTGTGATCTTCAAGTTATGAGAATAGAGAAGACCATGTAGTGCTTTTATAGGCTACGTAGGGGATCTTAAGGAGGTGGAATATTGGGCTTCCAATATTAATGATTAAATTGAGCCCAAGCCCAAATCTATTAATCCATTAATATTAATTAATTCTATTTTCCACTATATAAAATTAATTGCACTCCCAATATTAAACCATATTATATCAAATAATATTTCTCCGGTAGTATTATTTATTCCGTGTATTTAAGATATAAATATCCATTAATAAAATTAATTAATTGCGTAATTAATTTATTCATCTCTTGTATCCGAGACTAGTACCATTCAACCTTAATTATTATGCGGAACGAATCCACCTGCAGGGTTTACATAATAATTCCTTATGAACTCATCTCGGGGACATTATCAACCCTTACGGGATACACTTTCCCGTCAAGTATTCACGGCATGCCATATATAAAATATAGTGACCCAACTTAACCGGTAATTGACCCAATAATTAAACCGGTCAATTCCTTTGGAAAATCAAAGTCACTTATATTAAATATACACACCCGCAATAGTATCGGGGATTAAGAATAAAATACACTGAGATTTAAATCGATTATCGCCGGCAATCCTAATCGATAAATCTCAAACGATCCGCCCAATACACCAAGTGTACAAGTGTGATAAAATAATCAAGATAGATTATTTTCTCTCTCACACAACGACTATACCGATGGATTGGTCCGTGTCCATCTAGGTCGTGAGCAACTGTTCGATTAAATACGAGTAACCGATAGTATGATCTTCTGTGTGTCCATACAACACCATACTAACTACAACGTATAAAATCCAGGACTATAATTTGCATATATTTAATTATAAATAATTAAACGCAAATAATTGTTTATTTAATTAAATAGATTAGTGGCAATGGATCGTGAGTTTCCGTTACTTAAATCTAGACATTAAGTACACAACTCCAACAATCTCCCACTTGTACTAAGGTCTAGTCATTTCCTCCAAACTCCCGACTCCCATACTCATCACGTGCTTAAGTTGTACTTCCAAGAAGTACTATGTGAATGAGCACTCTAGGTTGCCGCTCTGAAGTTATCTTGGTGACTACAGCGTCGTCTCCCTTGACGATGACTCGTATCAGGTGGTACTTGCACTATGTGTTATCTTGCACTTATGGACTCGTGATTTCTTACCATTTGCCATCGCACCGCTATTTACATAGCCTTTGGCAAATTAAGAATCACATCTAAGTCCCAGAGATTATCCCGGAGTTATACCAAAACTACCGCTGCCTCTGAGGCTGCTATTTGGTTACCAATGGCAGAGTCCGAAAAGCATCATGCTTAACACTCTTCCATGTTAAAACTCCTTCTCCTTCAATAGTGAAACACATAGCCTGATATCGACTTACACCGGTCCTTATTTGATTAGAAATCTAAGAGAGTGTAATCCAAAGGAAATGCTCGTCTGCTCCGTAATCCAGAACATAGTTTCTAGTACTTCGAAAGTGCTTAAAATGTTCATTACAGCAGTCGAGTATTCCTTTCCAGGATTACCTTGATATCCTCCCACTATACTAGCCGCATAGCAGGTATCAGGTTCTCGTTTTTAACATCGCATTTATTAAGCTTTCCACACTCGAAGTGTAGGAAACCGCTTTCATTGCTTCTATCTCCTTTTGTGTTCCAAAACACAAAACCCTTAGATAGATGCGTTCCGTATCTGAAAGGTAACGAACCTTTCTCGGAATCTTGCATGTTAAAACGAACCATAATCGTACAAGATATCTAGAGAAGTACAATGTTCTTTTCTTGAGATCCTATATCTTAAGAACATGCTCTAACTTCTTCTTTATCTCATATATCGATTTTTCTAGACAACCATCATTTTATGTCTGACAACATCTTTACATTGTTACCAATGATAAAATGTTATCTACATAAAACCTCCGAGAAACACCACCTTGTTTCCATCACGTTTCCCATACACACGATTCGTCAATGCCTTTTGATGAATCCATCAAATGGACTATCTCATCAATGCGCAAGTTCCACGAACTCTAGCTTTGTTATAATCCATAAATGGATCAACTAAGCTTGTACTCTAAATGATCTTGCCTCTCAACAATAATCCTTATTGCTTTCCAAGAAGGCACATTTAGGTCTAGTACTGCCTATATGTAGATCCAGGGATCGATTTCATGTATACTAGGTCCAGAGTCCGAAAACTCTCCTAGTCTTATGAATATCTCCGGTTGATCCTCAACCTCCCACTACAATGGCATTCCGGTGTATAAACAGTATTAACAGTAGGTGCAGTTAGTGGTGTATCGCTACTCAGTTCTGCTGGTTCTCAGTCCTTATCGTTCTCTCTCATTTCAAAGTATCACGTCACTTTGGGCTCGTGGTTCTTCTAATAGCCTTCCTCTATGAACCGGGCGTTAGAACTTATAACGTCCTTCTGGTTCATAGTACTATTGAACACACATCTTTTGTTCTTCTAGAATATTCTACAACCGCATTTGAATGCGCCGTTGTTTCCAGACATATCCATAGAACACAGGTAGTTCCGTATAACTCATCGTCTATAAGAGTTCCATTTCTTATTTACGACACACCATTTCTACAAAACAGTGTATGGTGTAGTCATTTGGGATCAAATCCCAACCTCTGATCAGTATGCTATGCATTCCTCAGACAGGTACTTGCCTCCGCGATTAAAATCGCAGGCTACAAATGGATATACCTTGATGGTTCTCCACAATTGCTTAGTGTCCATTGACTTGTCAAAACACTTGCTTTTGTGGCACATCAGGTATTCTAATCCATTTCTTGAGTAATCATTAAATGAAGTACTCGTACCTTATTGTCTGAGTAGACATAGGTCTGCATACATCAGAGTCAATCAATTCTTATACTTGTCCGGATCTTATATCTTATATCCATAAAGGATTGCTTAGTTATGTTATCTTCCAAATTAGATTCTTAGGTCAGAAGGTCCACTCCTTCAACTTAATTGATCAAATATCAATTTTCGACCTTTGAACTTCTTATTTGAATAAACATGACTCAGCATAAGAATCCACAAGTATAATTGATAAAGAAATCTCTTATTAGTAAAACGAGTTTCATTCTACGGTTCGTTGCATCGTGGTGGACTCAGGATTCATCATTTATATATTGCTAGCTAATGTACCAGAATAGATAATATCATTATTTCTTCTTATAACCATCAAATGATTAAAAGAAATAAAATATCCATTCATTAGAAATCCAGAACAAAGTTCTTTCTAATATGAAAGGTACATAAAAGCAATAACTCAAAATGAAATCCTATAAAATGTCCTCCACTGCAACTGCTGCCTCCTCCACAGCATTGCCCATGTAGACTACGATCTTTTCTTTTCCAAGTCGTTAGGTTTCCTGGAACCTCTTGCATTTAAAATGCACATACCGTCAGTGGTTCCATATCTACACACCAGGTTCCGGTAGATAATACCACTGACTATGTTTTACGACTAAAGAATATTTCATACTTTCTTTGAGAGGATAATCAGACTTCCAGTACCTAGACTGTTTGCATCGAGAATACTTGCCTCATGGCTTTCTCGTCCCATCTCTTGGTCCAAGACACTTAGGACCACTGGGTTTAATTGCTTGCTTTTCCTTTCCCCCGATTTTACCCTTAGGTTCGAAACCTATGGCATTGGCTACAAGAGCTTGCGATTTCCGTCTCAACTCGTCTAAAAGGTCAATCATCTCAAAAAACGTGTTTAAGCGTTTTCCTCGAATCGACTGGCCTTTATGAGTATCCTCATCGCCTCTTTTCTAGCCTCTACATAATGTCTAAACATCTGCTTGAGTTTGAACATGATATCAAAATCAGTTCTTTCCTCATCAATTAAGACATTTGTAGGCTCGGGAGGACAAAGCTCACTGAGTACAAACTTGTACTCTTTAACAGTCTGGACAATGTCTAGATCTCTATTCCAATCAATTACATTTAGGGACCAATGAGTTTAAAATCCTTACGTATCACAGAAAGTGGGTTCAAAGCCATTTCCTAATCTATGAGCACATATAACAACAAACAATCGATTTAATCTCCGATATTATCTCCCTCAAATAATATCATTAAACCACTAATCACATCTAAAATCCCATCAGATATGGCAAGCCACGTGGTGTGGACGTTTACCAATCCAAATGATTTAGCAATTAGATTTGCTTCGGTCATACATCACTTATAGCGTAACTTCGTGGGGAAGAATACTATAATGCGTATCTAAGTGTAAACCATTACTCAGTACTAAAGTAAATCGTTTGGAATTGCTACATCACCGCAAGCCACGTGGTGTGGACGTTTACGACAACTTCACAACTCTTCACAATTCCTTATAACTGTCTACATCAATTAATCCAAAATCCGTTAGTATAGCAAGCCACGTGGTGTGGACGTTTACTACACCAAGAGACTTTTATAATTGACTCCCAATTACTTGATCCATTCGATCTTGTAAATCAAGACGCGGAGAATCATAAGTGAAACTCGAAGTTTCTTACCAGTGATTCACCATGCGAACGACCCTATCTCTCATAGAATGAGGGAGCTGAGTAGACAATCGATCTAGTCATCAAATGATACGAAAGTCTCTAATTTGTGTCCTCGACATGACCAAGTGGCTTTGGCTCCATTCCACTCCCCGGGGTGAGAATGAGTCGACTTGAAATCAGTTTTGGAAAGACAAATTAGGCATTGTTTGATAAACTTAATCAATGTTTCTCGTAAAAGGAATTACAAGAATTCTCCTCCAATGACTTGTCTATACGAACTTCGAAAGTTCATAAAAGTCACCAAGAGAACAACAATGGAGACCATGGCATTGTTTCCAATCCCTCTCCCACTTAGCTTTTTACAATAAAGGGATACGCTATCTAATGCATAATTAAATACACATAAGCATGCATACATGAAATAAAGCACAGAATATTATCACATAATCAAAATAATACTAGAATATTATTTTCCGACTATTATGGCTTTATCGCATCCCCGTATGCGTCTTCTAGTCTTCAGTCTTCGTTCTTTGAATGCTCCATGTGACGGGAATATTAATTCCAATATTTAAATCTATTTATTTTTAATAAATCCAAAAGTTACTTAATTCGAAAATTAAGTCAATCGAATAAATCAAAAATAAAATTAAATATTATTAATATTTTTATTATTTTTATTTTCCTTTCCAATTCCATTAAATCTCTAGAATCCTATCCAAGACCCACTTGGAATATTTTAGAAGATATCCATAATGAAATAAGGAAATAAAATAATTTAGGACTCCTAGTCCTTCCAAATTAATTCCTTTCCTAATCCATTAAAAATTCCATAAAGGAATAATTAAATAAGGAAAAATTAATTTAGGACTCCTAGTCCTTCCAAATTAATTCCTTTCCTAATCCATTAAAAATTCCATAAAGGAATAATTAAATAAGGAAAAATTAATTTAGGACTCCTAAACTTTCCAAATTAATTATTTTCCTAATCCATTAAAAATTCCATAAAGGAATAATTAAATAGAAAAATAAATTAATTATAAATTTATTCCTTTTCCTAATCTATGAAAATTCCCATGAATAGGAATAATCAATAAGGAAAAATAAATTTATTCTAAATTTATTCTTTTCCTATTCCATGAGAATTCCCAAAAAATAGGAATACTCAAAATAGGAAAACCGAATAATTTAGGAAAGTTGGATCTTGGTAGGAGAGCACGGGTTGGGGATCCCCGCACCCCCCACCATCGATCGCCGGTCGAGAGGGCACGCCACCGCCGCCGCCGCCCAGCCGGCGCACCACCTCCCATGGTGGCATCGCGCTCGGCCGAGAGGCTCGAAGGGCAGCCCCCTCCCCTCGATCGATTGATCATACGGGATCGATCATGGGGTTGATCGATCCCCGGTCCTTCCCTCTCTTCGTCTCCTCCATCACACTTTTCCGGTCGTCGTTTCGTCCTCGATCCAACGTAAAATAAATTACAAATTTATTACTACGTTATCCGGTATCGATTCTCTACATGAAAACGACCTCAAACAATTTCCGGAAAAATTAAGAACAAACATTCACCACACAAGAACGAATATTGACATCACCGAGAGTTTAATAATCAAGAACATTATTATGACATTAATTAACAAAATTAAATCTAGCCATAATAATCGGAAACCCTGCAAGGTAGAACAATTTATCGAAAAATACCATGAACTAAAACCAACGCTCTGATACCAATTGTTGGAAATCGATATCCCGGAATTAATAAATTAAATAAAATTAATTATCTAATTAATTCCGACCGAAATCCTTTGGAGATCGAATACCCAGAGTTGTAAAATTGCGGAACAACAACTCCAATCGACTCCCGGTTGCCGGAACATCTCGCCACGAACCACCACTCATATCCGGACACAACCAAACCCTAACCACGGCTAAGCCGCGGCTGTTCGGTCGAGGCCATGCGTGGTGCTCGCGGCTGAACACAGCAGCCACCTAGGGTTGCCCTTGGCAGCCCCCTAGCCATGCCGAACCCTTCGCGGAACAGCCCCATGAGAACCCTAGCCGCGGCCGGAGCCGCTGCATGTTCCATCGAGGCGTGCGCTCGCATCATGCGAGCGCTAGGGTTCAGCCCGTAGGCCACCGCACGCAGCCAGCGAAGCCTCGCCGATCCGCCGCTGCCAGGCCGAACGAAGCGCCCGCCAACCTGCCGGGCGGCCGCCCGCGACCACCACCAGGCGGGCGCTTGGCCCCCAGGCGGTCGCCTGCCTCCCCAGGCAGCGGGTGCGCGCGATCCTTGCCGCCGGGTCGCTCCAGCCGCGGCGGTCCGGTGATCTTCGATCACCACCGCTCGGTTCGACTCCGGTGAGGATCCCAAACTTCGGATCTTGGTTCATGATATTTTCACGATAATTAAACGATAAAATCATAAAGAGGGTTTTACGATTTACCTCGTTCTCGTTGTTCGGAAAAACGAAGAACTCAATTTGACGACCTTGAGATCTTCCCGCGTATTCCTTGCACTAGCTCGGACGTCGTGTGGGCGACGATCTACCGAACTCCATGGATCCTCCTCTCTACTTTCTCTCTCTAGAATTGTGATCTTCAAGTTATGAGAATAGAGAAGACCATGTAGTGCTTTTATAGGCTACGTATGGGATCTTAAGGAGGTGGAATATTGGGCTTCCAATATTAATGATTAAATTGAGCCCAAGCCCAAATCTATTAATCCATTAATATTAATTAATTCTATTTTCCACTATATAAAATTAATTGCACTCCCAATATTAAACCATATTATATCAAATAATATTTCTCCGGTAGTATTATTTATTCCGTGTATTTAAGATATAAATATCCATGAATAAAATTAATTAATTGCGTAATTAATTTATTCATCTCTTGTATCCGAGACTAGTACCATTCAACCTTAATTATTATGCGGAACGAATCCACCTGCAGGGTTTACATAATAATTCCTTATGAACTCATCTCGGGGACATTATCAACCCTTACGGGATACATTTTCCCGTCAAGTATTCACGGCATGCCATATATAAAATATAGTGACCCAACTTAACCGGTAATTGACCCAATAATTAAACCGGTCAATTCCTTTGGAAAATCAAAGTCACTTATATTAAATATACACACCCGCAATAGTATCGGGGATTAAGAATAAAATACACTGAGATTTAAATCGATTATCGCCGGCAATCCTAATCGATAAATCTCAAACGATCCGCCCAATACACCAAGTGTACAAGTGTGATAAAATAATCAAGATAGATTATTTTCTCTCTCACACAACGACTATACCGATAGATTGGTCCGTGTCCATCTAGGTCGTGAGCAACTGTTCGATTAAATACGAGTAACCGATAGTATGATCTTCTGTGTGTCCATACAACACCATACTAACTACAACGTATAAAATCCAAGACTATAATTTGCATATATTTAATTATAAATAATTAAACGCAAATAATTGTTTATTTAATTAAATAGATTAGTGGCAATGGATCGTGAGTTTCCGTTACTTAAATCTAGACATTAAGTACACAACTCCAACAATATAGATATGTCATTGGAGGAGAATTCTTGTAATTCCTTTTACAAGAAACATTGATTAAGTTTATCAAACAATGCCTAATTTGTCTTTCTGAAACTGACTTCAAGTCGACTCATTCTCACCCCGGGGAGTGGAATGGAGCCAAAGCCACTTGGTCATGTGGATGACACAAATTAGAGACATTCGTACCATTCTTTTGAAGATGGATCGTTTGTCTGCTCGGCTCCCTCATCTAATGAGAGATAGGGTTGTTCGCATGGTGAATCACTGGTTAGAAACTTCGAGTTTCACTTATGGTTCTCCGCGTCTTGATTTACAAAAATCGAATGCTTCAAGTAATTGGATGTCAATTGTAAAAGTCTTTTGGTGTAGTAAATGTCCACACTATCGTGGCTTGCTGCATTGAATGGGATTTTGGAACGATTGATGTAGACAGTTATAGAAGGGAGTGAAGGAAACGTAGGTTAACGTAAACGTCCACACTATCGTGGCTTGCGGTAACATGCGAATCTTAAACAAACTTCTTAGTACTGAGTAATGGTTTACACTTAGGTACGCTCTATAGTATTCTTCCCATCGAAGTAACGCTATAGTGATGTACGACCGAAGCAAATCTAATTACGAAATCATTGGATAGGTAAACGTCCACACTATCGTGGCTTGCCATATCTGATGGGATTTTAGATGTGATTAGTAATTTAATGATATTATTTGAGGGAGATAATATCGGATATTAAATTGATTGTTTGTTTATATGTGCTTATAGGTTTAGAGAATAGCTATGAATCCACTTTTTGTGATACTCAAGGAACATAAACTCACTGGTCCCAATTACATTGATTGGAAGAGAAATTTAGACATTGTCCTGACTTCTGAGGAGTACAAGTTTGTACTCCATGAAGTGTGCCCTGCCGAGCCCACGGCTGCCTCAACTGATGAGGAAAAACTGGCATATCGGAAGTGGAAAAAGGCTGATGAAATGGCTAGGTGTTATATTTTGCTTCCATGTCAAATGTACTCCAAACCCAACATGAGCCGATGGACACTGCCTATGATATGATGTTTAACCTCAAGGAGATGTTTGGGGAGCAAGATCGTGTGGCTAGGCAAGAAGCCATGAGAGTCCTCATGTCGACTACTCAGTCTGAAGGAACGCCCGTTGGGGAGCACGTTCTTAAGATGATGAGTTTGTTGAATGAACTTGAGGTCCTAGGAGCTTCTATTGATGCTGAGACGCAAGTCGACATCATACTCCAGTCTCTGACCTCTAGTTTTGAGCAGTTTCGCATGAGCTATAATATGGGTAAACTATCTTATACTCTTGCACAACTCCTGACTGAACTAAAGGCGGCAGAGGGGATCTACAAGAAGGGCAAGTCTCAAGCGCTTGTAGCTACCAAGTCCAAGGGCTCGAAGCCTGTTGGAGGTAGGGGCAAGAAAAGGAAGCAAGCCTGGAAACCCAGTGGTGCCAAGAGGAGTGGACCACGAGTGGGGGCTGCAAAGCCAAGAGGCAAGTGCTTCCGATGCAATAAGTCTGGACACTGGAAGTCTGAATGTCCTCTCAAAGGTACAAATTTTTCTTTAGTCGTAAAAACATAGTCAGCGGTATTATCTACCAGAAATCTGGTGTGTAGATATGGAACCACTGACGGTATGTGCATTTTAAATGCAGGGGTTCCAGAAAACCCGGCGACTTAGAGAAGAAGAGTTCGAGTCTACACGGGCAAAAAGCTGTAGAGGAGGCAATTGTTGCAGTGGAAGACATTTATCTGCTTTAGTAGTTAAATAGGATTTCATTTCAAGTTTATTGCATTATGTACCCTTTATTTTAGAAAGAACTTTTGTTCTGGATTTATATTATTTATGAATGGATATTTTATTTCTTTAATCATGGTGATGATTTTGATAAGAAATAATGGGTATTATCTATTCTGGTACATTAGATAGCAATATATGAATGATAGATCCTAAGTCTACCACGATGCAACAAACCGTTCTATAACTTGTTTTACTAGATAGATATATTTCTTGTTAAATCATTATACTTATGAATTCTTACACTTAGTAGTATTTATTCAAATGAGATTCAAAAAGTCGAAATTGATTTGATCAATTATAGTTGAAGGAATGGACCTTCCGACCTAAGAATCAAATTTGGAAGATAATACAACTAAGCATACCTTTTGGTAAAGGATAGAATTCGGACAAGTATTGAGAATGATCAATGATATATGCAGACATATGTGTAATTAGAAAGGTGTGAGTAGTTCTTTTAAGAATACTCGAAAAATGGATTAGAATACTTGATGTGCCATAAAAGCAAAGTGTTTTAGTCACAAAGCAATTATGGGGAACCTTCTAAGTATATCCATTGGAAGCCTGCGACTAAAATCGCGGAGGCTATCACCTATCTGAATAACACATAGCATAATCAAAAAATTAAGATTAAGTCTCAAATGACTACACCATACACTTACGTGTAGAGATGGTGAGTCAATAAGAAATAAAATTCTAATAGTGAAAGAACAAGTTGTTCGGAACTACCTATGTTCTATGGATATTCTTGGAGACAACGGCATATTCAATATGGTTGTAGGATATCCTAGATGAACAAAGTATTGTGTGTTCTATAGTACTATGAACCAGAAGGACGTGTAACGCACGGTTCTTAGAGAAAGACTATTAGAAGAACCACAAAGCCCTAACTGACGCAGTACCTTGGAATGAGAAAAAGGACAAAGACTAGGAACCAGCCAAACCGAGTAGAAGTACACCACACACTGCACCTACTGTTATTACTGTTATACACCGGGACGCCATTGCAGTGGGAGGTTGTTAAGACAACCGGAGATATTCATAAGACTAGAAGAGTTTTGAACTCTGGATCTAGTAAAGATGAAATCGACCCCTAGCTCTGCACAAAGGCAGTACTAGATCTAAATGTGCCTGCTTAGAAAACAATAAGGATTATTGTTAAGAAGCAAGATCATTTAGAGTACAAGCTTAGTAAATCCATTATGGATTGAAACAAAGCTATAAATCGTGGAACTTGCGAATTGATGGGATAGTCCATTTAATGGATTCATCAAAAGGCATAGACGAAAGGTGTATTGGAGACGTAATGGAAACAAAGTGGTGTTTCTCGGAGATTTTATGTAGATGACATTTTATCATTGGCAACAATGTAAAGATGTTGTCAGACATAAGATGATGGTTGTCTAAATGAATCGAGATATAAGATTGAGTAGAAGTT
Organism: Euphrasia confusa; assembly: GCA_954870475.1. Classification (NCBI taxonomy): domain Eukaryota; kingdom Viridiplantae; phylum Streptophyta; class Magnoliopsida; order Lamiales; family Orobanchaceae; genus Euphrasia; species Euphrasia confusa. Next base: position 16,824,651 of record OX940958.1, read on the forward strand.
AGAGCATGTTCTTGAGATCTTTCGATCTAAGGATAAGAACATTGTACTTCTCCTAGATATCTTATACGATTATGGTTTGTTTTAAACATGCATACTTCTGAGAAAGGTTATTGCCTTTCAGAGACAGAATATACATCTATCTAAAGGATATGTGTTTCGAACACATGAAGGAGATAGATGAAGACAAAGCAGTTTCCTACACTTTATGTGTGGAAATCCTTATAGATGCAATGTTGTAAAACGAGAACCTGATATCAACTATGCGGTTTGCGTAGTGGGAGGATATCAAGGTAATCTAGACAAGAGATTTTCGGATGCTGTAATAGTACCTGCGTAGTACTGAATTACTAAGCAAGACGAAATCTTCTTGGATTACATGTTCTCAGATCTCAAATCAGAGAAGGACCAGTGTAAGTCGATATCAGGCTATGGGTTCACTTTTAGAAAGAGGTGGAACCATGAAATGAAAGAGTGATAAGCAGGACGCTTCTCAGACTCTCTCATAACCGAATAGCAGCCTCAGAGGCAGCGGAAGTTTTGGTTGGGTTCCGGGATAACCTCTAAGACTTGGATATGACTCTTGGTTTACCAAAGGCTATCGTATAGCGGTGCATGGTAAACTGGAAGAAGTCATAAGTCAAAAAGTGATGTTAACACATAGAGCAAGTACCACCTGATACGAGTCATCGTCAAGGGAGACGACGCAGTAGTCACCAAGATAACTTCAGAGCAGCAACCTAGAGTGCTCATTCACACAGTACTTCTTGGAAGTACAACTCTAAGCACGTGATGAGTATGGGAGTCGGGAGTTTGGAGGAAATGACTAGACCTTAGTACAAGTGGGAGATTGTTGGAGTTGTGTACTTAATGTCTAGATTTAAGTAACGGTAAACTCCCGGTCATAGCATTTAATCTATTTAATTAATAAACAATTGTTTGCGTTTAATTATTGATAATTAAATATATGCAAATTATAGTCCTGGATTATATACGTTGTAGATAGTATGGTGTGCGACGCCACACAGAAGATCATACTATCGGTTACTCGTATTTAATCGAACATTTGCTCACGACCTAGATGGACACGGACCAATCCATCGGTATAGTCGTTGTGTGAGAGAGAAAATAATTTATCTTAATTATTTTATCACACTTGTACACTTGGTGTATTGAGCGGATCGCTTGAGATTTATCGATTAGGATTGCCTTGAGATAATCGATTCAAGTCTCAGAGTATTTTATTCTTAATCCCCGATACTATTGCGGGTGTGTATATTTAATATATGTGACTTTGATTTTCCAAAGGAATTAACCGATTTAATTATTGGGTTAATTACCGGTTAAGTTGGGTCACTATATTTTATATATGGCATGCCGTGAATACTTGACGGGAAAGTGTATCCCGGAAGGGTTGATAATATCCCCGAGATGAGTTCATAAGGAATTATTGTGTAAACCTCATGAGTGGATTCGTTCCGCACAATAATTATGGTTGAATGGTACTAGTCTCGGATTCAAGAGATGAATAAATTAATTAGCAATAAATTAATTTTATTCATGGATATTTAAATCTTAAATGCACGGAATAAATAATACTACCGGAGAAATATTATTTGATATAATATGGTTTAATATTGGGAGTGCAATTAATTTATATAGTGGAAAATAAATTAATTAATATTAATGGGAGATTAATAGATTTGGGCTTGGGCTCAATTTAATCATTAATATTGGAAGCCCAATATTCCACCTCCTTTAGATCCCCTACGTAGCCTATAAAAGCACTACATGGTCTTCTCTTTTCTACAACAAAAACATCATAACTTGAAGATCATAATTCTTCTAGAGAGAGAAAGTAGAGAGAGAGAGAAGAGGATCCATAAGCTTGGAGGATCGTCGCCCACCCGACGTTCAAGCTAGTGCAAGGAATACGTGGGAAGATCGTAAGGTCATCAATTGAGTTCGTTTCTCCGCACAACGAATCAAAAGGTAAAACCATAAACTCCCTTCTATGATTTTATGTGAATATGATTGTGATACATACATGAACGCACGATCCGGGAAAACGACGAACTTCGGGGACGGGGATTCAAGATCCCCGGCGAACGTTCAAAGGACCCTCGGCTGGGAGCCGAGGGGTGCGATCGAACCTAGGGTTCGATCGCGGCGATCCGCGCGAAGGGAGCCCCGGCTGGACGCCGGGGCGAGCGATCGAGCTAGGCTCGATCGCTGGGGCTGCCGCGGGCTGGTGCCGCGGCTGGTGCCCCTCCCGACGGCGTGGGCGGTGAAGTCGCCGGACTCACCGCCCCGGGGCTGCCGGAGCAGCCCCATGCGATCGATCGAGATCGCGAACCCCGCGGATGGGGTTCGGCTAGGGTTTAGCCGCGGGTTCATCCCGCGGCGATGCTCTTGTCGAGCCCGGTTCTTCGTGGTGTTCGTGATCGGTTTCCGGCGATGGGATTTCGGTCGGGGTAATCGGCTCCGCAATTTTTTGATACCCCGGGATATCGATTTCCAACATCATACTCCTTCTATCTTTTAAGATAGTGCACATTTTTTATTTTTTATTATCCCTCAAAATAGCATGTGTTTTCAAAACTTTATTCTCTGAATACTCCTTAGTCTACACACTTCTTTTGTACTAAATATGTCCTAACTATTTATGCATTTTTTTTTTTGACATTCTAACTAATTATGCACACTCTTAAAAAGAAAATAATTATTTTACCTTTTCACTTTACAATACTATTTATTTCAACTTTTTTTTATTATTTTTCAAATTTTAATCACAATTACTTTAATTTTTAAATAAAAATACATTTTTACTCGTATTATCTTCGACGTCCACCATCAGCTTATGGTTTTTTTCTTACATTACTTTTTCCCTCAAATTATCTTCTTCGACGTCCACCACCAGCTTATGGTTTTTTTCTTTTACATTACCTTTTCTTAGTAACGAATAATGATACACGAGTACCTTTTAAATTTTAAAGAGATAATATCAATTTACGTCCTGTAACTAAGATCGAATCCAATTTTGGTCCCGTGACTTTCAAAATAATCAAATGCCATACTTTTCGTCCAATTTTGCAGAGTACCGTTAACTATTGCTGACGTGGCAAAGATCTCCGTCTAACCAAAGTTACGCGATGCGCCGAATCCAATTTTGGTCCTGTGACTTTCAAAATCATCAAATTTCATTATTTTCGTCCAATTTTGCAGAGCACCGTTAACGATTGCTGACGTGGAAATCATTTTCAATTTCTTATTAATTTGCAATGGTTTTTTCGTAATATTTGACTGCGCATTCCTTTTTAAATTCGGATAATCTCATTCCCCCATTGTAACCCTAATTGCAGAAGACAAAATCCATTGAAGAGGTACCGTCGACGACAACAAGAATCAGTGTAACCCCATAAATCAGCAAGAAGTTTAAAAACAAAAAGAATAGTCTGCTCGAGGACAAGCAGAATCTGAGCATATGGGTAAAGGAAATGGAGGATAAGCTCAGGCAAGTCAAGAGTTTAAAGAAGAACGTAGAGAATCAGATCACGAATCTCCAGATGAATTTCTACGAGGCTCGTTCGTGCCTCGACCACCTCTCGGATAAGCTAAGCATGGTGAAGCTGAACGTGGAAGACGTCGATGAAGCTGTCGAGATCACTACGTCTGAAAACAGTAATGTTCAACATGTTGAAATCATAGGTGACACTAACACAGTTACAGGGGTTGGAAGAAAAGAAAGAAAAGGATCACAAATTCCACGTGACCATTCAGATGAGAGACCTCATCAAGTTAGAGATCGAACTCATCCGCAATAAACTCAGCCACGCGCAAGGAAACAACAATAACAACGTCGATGAACTACCCCGAAACCGAAGCGAAGCTGCAAGGGGAGATCCTGAACATGAAGCAGGAGAATACGAAAGTGCGGGGGGAGCTGCAGACGGTGTTGGACCACGTGAGCATGCTGCAGGTGGAGACGGAGAAGACGCTGGGTGACAGAGGAGTTTGGGATCTCGACGGATCAACCAAAGCTTCAACATAATTTGAGCAAGACGCAGGTCCCGATGCACGCGTTTATATTTAGGTTTATAGTTAGATTATTGTGCTTTTGATTTCGGATTTTGGCTCTCTCAGTTCTAGGGTTCAAAGGAGAATGAATAGAATTTTATGATAATTCCCCAAATTACGATTCAATAATTCTGAGGGTGCTAAAATATTGGTGTTTATAGTTTTTAATTACGGAATATGCCATCCATTTTTTTTGGGGGGGGGGGGAGGGGGGGGGGATTAACGACGGTTAACGATACTTGTGCCGTGTGATTTAGGTTAGACAGAAGTCTTTGCCACGTCAACAATCGTTGCTCTGTAAAATAGGACGGAAATGATGACATTTGATGATTTTGAAAGATACAGGACCAAATTTGGGTGGGGGATGCATCCCAATACACGTGGCATAACGATGGTTAACGATACTTGTGCCGCGTGATTTAGGTTATACAGAGGTTTTTGCCACGTCAACAATCGTTGCTCTGCAAAATATGACGGAAATGATGACATTTGATTATTTTGAAAGATAAAGGACCAAAATTGAATTCGACGCACCGCGTAATTTTAGTTAGACGGAGGTCTTTGTCACGTCAACAATTAGTTAACAATGCTTTGTAAATTGATATTATCTCAATTTTAAATTCTTTTTTATTTTTTTATCTAACTAAAGTACACTCGTCCTTCCCACACACCTTTCAAGGGAACTCCTCTGCTGAACCAATTCAATTTTAACATTTCTCAACAACCGCTAGAAACCAGCACCCAAATGAAAAAAATAAATGAAAAACGAAATCCAAATCAATTTTCACATTTCTCAATAACCGATAGAAACCAGCGACGATGGTGATCACCAAATCCAACATAAATCCGGCAATTCAACTCGCGGCCTCCGCTTTCCGCCTTCACTACCACCACCACCACCACCGTTTCCTCCCCCAACGCGCGGTGCTTTTCCCTTGCCGGGCATTCGAAACTGTGAGAACCAGAGCATTTTCGACGAAGGAGACTAAATCCGCCGATGCCGAAAAGCTTCCGAGTAAACCTTTGATTTGCACCGCGGACGAGCTCCACTACGTCACCGTCAGCAGCTCTGACTGGCGGCTCGCTCTCTGGCGCTATAATCCGCCACCGAAGGTACTGTTCTGTATATTGTTCTTATGGCGAGTAATCTTTGTTATTTGTTTATTGTTTTTAGTAGGAATTGATTGCTTCGATTGAAATAGATATGGTTACATCATACTTAGATTATCTGTTGCACATTTTGATTTCATATTAAGGGTGAATATAATTGAATTTTAAGATCGAAATAAAATCGTTTGATTTCATATTAAGGGTGAATATAATTGAATATTAAGATCGAAATAAAATCATTAATTTTCAGAACGGAAAATTAAGTTGGAAGTGTTTTTTTTTTTTTTTTGGAAGCAGGCTCCACCGAGAAAGCATCCCCTGTTGCTGTTATCCGGTGTGGGAACAAATGCCATTGGATATGATCTGTCTCCTGGGGTTAGTTTACTTCGTCCGTATTCAAGCACACACAAGCATCTTCTACAGTTTGAATTGTCGTCGGCTTGAATTTTTACTTATGAATTGTTTAGTTTACTTGTTTACTGACACATCTTCTCTCATTTGAATTTTGAAGTGTGTAGGGTTACAAAATTATCTTTGATTGAATGATAAATATAGTGGTCGCTTTTGAAGGGAAATAATTTGATGTCTGAAATATAGGCAATCAAATTGCTCATTGAAAGTCTAAAATCGACGTGTAGCTAAATCCAGTTTGCAAAATTTTGGTATCTTTTTAATTTATTGTCGATATAGCAATTTTTCTATGAAATAATATTGGAAAGGATTGACGCTAACACAAACACACACAACAAAAAAATCCAAGGAAAAAGACTAACTATATTGTATCTTCCATAAAATCACTTATGCAGTCCTCTTTTGCCCGTTATATGTGTGGCCAAGGATTTGATACTTGGGTTCTAGAAGTTCGAGGGGCTGGGCTGAGTATGAATGGTTCAGATTGCAGAGAAGTTGAGAAGTCAGCTCATGCAATATCTGAGCAGATTAAATCTGCAGCAGAAAATGTAACCAACGATACTCTCTCTTCCGACCAGCTTTCATCCTTGGCCCAGGGTAACTTGGAAAACTCTGAGACATCTGTGGTCAGAAACGAAACATCTGAGGCTGCAACACCATCCGTTAAAACGAATCCCGTGACAAAAGTTACTGAGACTGTTACAAGTCTGTCCGAACGAATCTCTGGATTTCTTAGTAAAAGCCAGTCGGTAATAATGTCTGGTAAGTTTTTTGATCAAATGTTGAAACTCCTGGAGAATTCTTTTATAGGACGCTTTAGTGAAATAAGGAATAAATACTTAAGTTTGCTAGAAACAAAGAAAAACTCTGATGGTGTAGCTGGCAAGATTAGGAATTTAAGTCAAAAGCTGGTAAATATCATAGATGAAGGTCAACGTTCAGTTTCACCTCAACTTTTTGACCTGCAAGGGCGACTTTCAACAACATTAGATGATTTCCAGAAGCAATTGGACTTGATAGTCAAGTATGATTGGGACTTTGATCATTATTTGGATGAAGACATACCTGCTGTGGTGAGGTGACATTATTCTTCTTGGGTGATGGCTGTATTTTGGAGTTGTTGCTTTTTTCATTTGACACTCATAGTTTGTTTGTTTTTCTCTGGTTGACCAATTTCATAGATGGAATATATTCGGGCTGAGAGCAAACCAAAGGATGACCGATTGCTTGCAGTAGGTCATTCCATGGGGGGTATTTTGCTTTATGCCATGCTATCACGATACAGTAAGTCGATTTCCTATTGTGTGGATGTTGTTGATTGCTACTTGTACTAATTTGTAACCACAATATTTTCCCTGTTGTGTGGATGTTGGTGATTGCTACCTGTACTCCTCTGTAATCACAAATTTTCTTTTTCCAAATTTCGGAGGCATTCTTTCCAAGGTAAAATTACAAGCTCAAAGCCTCAAACTGGAGTTTTCTTCCTCCTGCCGTTCTGCGCAGTACTAATATATTAGAATCAGTATCACCTGGTTATTATGGTTTTATGCTTATTCAGCACAAAGACAAATGATTAATTTTGTTTGTTCTTATGCTTCATTGCTATCCATCAAGCTTTGGGTTCCTTAGTTTTACTGCATTCTCAGATTAGTTTCATGTTAATTATTTATTGCTTACACAGTTGGCCAAGTCACACGCTTGTTTGTTGGGCTTAATTTCGGGGTAGACTAGTGATTGAATATGTAATTATCATGTATATATGTGATCATCATATTACATCAATTTGCTGTCCGCACTCTATAGTCATATATATCTTAGTTTAATTATCACGCTTCCTTATGTCTTATTTCTTTCTCGAATTTGAGTTGGATGACTACTTTAAAGGTTCGGAAGGAAGGGATCCTGGATTAGCAGCTGTTGTTACATTGGCCTCGTCACTCGACTACACTTCATCTAAGTCAACACTTAAATTGCTTGTTCCCCTAGTAAGTAGTAGTCTTCCTTATACAGCTCCTCTACTCTAGGTAAAATATGTATTTTTCATTGTCCCATGTATAGAATTGTTAATGCAATGTTATTTTATTCCTGTAGGCTGACCCTGCACAGGTTCTAAATGTACCTGCCATTCCATTAGGAGCATTATTATCTGCAGCTTATCCTCTTTCAACACGTTCGCCTTATGTCCGGTCATGGGTGAATGACCTGATATCAGCACAGGACATGATGCACCCAGAGCTGTTGAAGAAGCTAATACTAAACAATTTTTGTGAGTTTAGTTTTCTTGAATGACAAATGGTGACTTCATATTGATATCTATGCCAAACTCTAGATTAATTAATCCACGATATTTTAGCAGGGAAATAAAATTATTTGCGGGTGTAATTACAAAGATGATGATTTAAGTTTGATTAATTACTAAAAGGACAGTTGATGTTGACAAATTTCATAAAATACCCTTGATGTTTGTTTGACCCAGTGAAAAAAATGAAGGGGCTAAATGTGTATCTTTTGTTTTTTTAAATGTGGAGGTTTTTTTTTTTTTTTTTTTTGAAATGTTTATTTCTTGTGAAGTGGGTATATCTAAGACAATAAGATCTCCGGATGTTGTACAATTTTATAGTTTTTGTAACTGATCTTTTATTTTTTTGACTGTTGCTAATTGTTTCAAGTTTTTATTTGACATGATAAGTTTTTATTTTAAGATGGCTTTATTTCAGCAAAAATGCAAACGGGCATTGATTTATCATCTTCTTTTAGGTTGAATTTAGTTTTGGGAGAGGGTTTCAAATGACTCCATAGAAGATGGATCGAGGTCCCCTTGAAAAATGGCTCAAAAAGTAGCTTAAAAAGATTTCAATTCCATAGTAAAAATTCCATTGAGCTTATTTAGGCATAGTGATGCATTTCAATTCTTTCCCTAAGAAATGATAATTCTTATATCACAAAGCAACCTCAATGAAAATTCCTGTCACGTCTCATGCTGATGGGCGATGGAAAGGAATTTGTTCGAAAATGCTTAATTATGAAATCATGATTTAAAAATCTGATATATGAATATTGTTATTTCCGGAAGGTACTATTCCTGCTAAGCTATTAATACAGCTGACGACCGCTTTCCGAGAAGGGGGACTCCGAGATAGAAGTGGTAAATTTCTGTACAAGGATCATCTCCACAAAAGCAATGTTCCGGTTTTAGCTCTTGCGGGAGACCGGGACTTAATTTGTCCAACTGAAGCTGTATATGGTTTGTTATTCCTGCTCTGCTTCAACTAACCCACTTGTGTGAGAGCCTTAAAGTCTTCTGAGCGATCTTTGTTATTATATAATAATTTCCAAATATGTGAAACAGAAACCGTGAAGCTCATCCCTGAGCACTTGGTCACGTTCAAAGTCTTTGGAGAACCTGATGGTCCACATTATGCTCATTATGACTTGGTCGGAGGGCGTATGGTATGCATAAATAATTTAAGGTTTATTTTGTTATAAGAAATTGTGTGCCCGGGCTTGATTGCTCAGATGCATCTAATGTATGGCAGGCAGTGGAGCAACTATACCCCTGTATAGTCGAATTTCTAGGCCGTCATGATGTGGATCAATAATTCTGGGGAATTCGATGGAAAACTTTAGATTTCTCTGGCATTATTGCATCAGCCTTGACTTTAAATTGTTGAATAATGTTGGTGTTCTATGCTGGTGAGTTACTATTAACAGTTAACAACCTGCCTTTTACAAATATTTGAAGGTTTAATTATAAGTTATAACTACTACATTTAGATTTAGTCTAATTACAATTTAACGTAATTAGAATAAACTCTGTGTTGATTTTGTATTAAACCAAAATTTGAGTAATCTCTGTCTTGTGGTGGTAGGGTGTAATGCAGTGTTCATTCTCTGCAATAGATCCTCAACATATAATGCTCTGAATGAAGTTCATAACGATCGCAGCTTATATGTTTAGAAACAAGTCATGTCAGCTCTGGTTTGTGGTTTCCATTCTAAGCGCTCGTCTTTAACCTCATTCTTTCGTTTCAGGTTTCAGGGGTGGCATTTTGTTTTAACCTTTTAAAGTAGGGAATAAATATTTTTTTTTATTCCAGCCATTGTTCTGGATTCGTTGTTTATGTTGTGTTTATGTACATTGTCATGAGAATAGCCCTAGACATGCCCAGAACCGAACTCTGACCGGCAGTTTAAGGTTCAACACTATCTGGGTTATACTTATAACTTGTTGTGAAGCTCAAACTGTCAACAGTCTTGATTCAGGCTTGTATTTATTACACTTTTATTAACCTCTTCAATACATGTAAATTCTCAAGATATAATATAATATTCCCTCATAATTGTTATATTTTCATTTTTGAGAATATTAAATATTACATTTACTAAAATTAGTAGTAACATTTTTATTAATATATGTGCTTATGTCAAAATAATCACACTTTTAATTTACAAAGAATTACAACGGTTTTAAAAATATTCGCTTAGGCTCTAGGTTGTATCCGACCGCCTCGATTTTAAGCCCTAGGCTCTCAAGCCGCCTAAGCCTCCTCGATTTTAAGCTCTAGGCTCTCAAGTCGCCTAAACTCGCTTTGGTTCGCCTAAACTTGCATTGGACCGTTTAAATTCGATTAGTTTCGTTTTTACCTTCTTAAACGGTTCTTGAATAGATTTAATCGAACAATCAAATTTGATAAAAAAAACTTGATAAATCAAATAAAATAGATAGTGTTATGATAAATTTTGAGTATAAGACCAAAATTTGAAAAAAAAATATTCAACATTAAATGAACATAATCTAAAATTTTAGATTTACAAATTATTTTGATTATTCTAATGTGTTAGGAGTTGATTAATACTATGTTTTGATTATTTATTGATTATTTTGTTCAAAATATTAAATTATTATAAATAAAAAATATTTTATAATATAATATTAATTAATTAAATATAAAAATATAAAACGATTAATTTTCGCCTAGTCCAAGGCGCTAGGTTTCTAGTCACTCGAAGACTAAGCGACTTTTAGAAGCTTGAGAATTACAAAGAAAAGTGTGAAAATATAAAATTTATATGAATAATGTTATTTCAAATATAAACTTCAACACTTGATGTTCCATATCAATACCATAGCTTAAAAAATAACATTCTCTACCCATACACAAACCCGATGAAACATTTCTCAATCATACGACAGCCCCGACTCTCTCCATCCGCTCCAAAACACGCCCCATCCTCTCAGGCGTGCTCTGCAGGCACCCCATCACAATCTTCAGAACCACATTGATCTCCTCCTCTTCCACCCGATTCAGGTGAGGGTCCACCATCTCCTCGACACACACCTGGACCAGTTCCATCATCACTGATCCAAGCAATGGCCCCCTCCCCGTTATCATCTCAAGCAGTATCACCCCGTACGAGTACACATCCCACTTCTTCGACGGCTTCTTCCCTTTCAGAGACTCTGGGGCTTGATAATAAGACGAGCTGATTGAGGCCGATTCTGATGATTGGTTTTCAAAGACACTTGTCTGGTTAGATCCGACTGATGGGAACAAGCCATCAGTTAAGGTGGCAAGACGGGCGAGGCCAAGGTCGGATATTTTGGGATCCGAGAATGTTGGTTGGTGTGAGATTTCCGTGGACGTATTTCTTGGGGCTGTACTCGTGGAGATAAACAAGGCCTCTCGCAACTCCTTTCATTATTTCGAGCCGTGTGGACCAAGGGAGGGGATCGAGACCTGGTTTCCCTGAGGATAATGAGAAGATAATAAATAATAATGATTTGATTCATCAACAAACACACACAAGATATTCAATACAAAAACTTACCATGGATTGCATTCGCGAGATTCCCGTTAGGGAGGAAATCATACACGAGCAGCTTTTCGTCGACTGACCAATAATAAGCTCGGAGATTTACGATATTCCGATGCCTGAGCTTACCGAGAGACTCCACCTCCTTCCGAAACTCCTTGCACTTCTTCGAGCCCCCTTCACCCAACCTCCTAACCGCCAAGCACTGCCCATCCTCAAGCACCACCTTGTATAAAATGCCTATCCCACTTTTTCTGAGCATGAATGCCGACGCCTTCAGAAGCTGGTCGAGATCGAACCCCAGCTGTCCATCTAGAGCCACCAGATCATACTGCTCAGCTTCTTCGGATAACGTCTCCGACTCATCCTTCCTGAAGCACAAACACTCTATCCTGTTTTTGCATTCACCACCGAGTTCGATTTTCCCCTTCTTGTCACCGCAGCAGAATCTCAAGGAAAGCAGCCCGATCACACAAATGCCAACCAGACAACAAACCACAATTGCAGCTACAGAGGCTTTACTCAGCCCACGCCCGCCTTCGATTTGAAAGGAAGAAGGTGGACTACTCCCACCATTGAAAGAGCAGGGCTTATCCAACGGAGGACCACAGAGTCCTAGATTCCTGATAAATGTGGCGGGCCCTCTATTCACATTTCGCGGGATCAGGCCGCTCAAGTTGTTGTAAGTGAGATCAACGTAGAGTTCCACGGGAAGACTGCCGAGATCGGACGGGATAGAACCGGTGAACATATTATGAGACAAATCGAGAGTTCCTTGCAAATTAGAAAGTCTACCCAAGCCACCTGGAATCGAACCACTGAACTCATTGTACGAAAGATTAAGCCTTTCTAACAAGGCCAAACTACCCCTGTTGGGATTAGGGCCGCCCCGTGGGCTTGACCCGACCCATGAAATAATTAAAATAAAAATATTTTAATTTATTTTATAATATATATTTTATTTGTGTAATAAAAATGTATATTATAAATATTTATCCTATACTTATGTATGCAGTTATCTATATTATTAATATATATAGATATATTATACAGATTGAATACTGTAAGAGATAACGCAACAACTTGCAAAACGCAAAAACAAAAGTTACAGAGAAATAAACAACAGAACAATATCATTTGGGGTTCTTAGATTGTGAAGAACAATTCAACACTCCAATCGGGAGAGTGTTGTAGACACTGCGTAGCACGAGAAGCAACACGCAACAAGAGGATTCGGTCCGTTCGATTTACGTTTCCGCATCGAAGACAAGTAAGTCTTCTAAATTTATTTTTATCGAATTACTTATGTCGTTTAAGTAATTCCTTCATTGGTATCAGAGCCTGTGTGATCGAATCCCTTGTAAATTATGTGTTTGATTTTGTTTGTTCATGTTTAATATTTATGTTCATTGTTAATCAAGCATGAATTGTATAATTATTTTGCGTATTATTCTGTGTGAAATATACTGCATGAATAAACTGAGATATTTGTTCTGCGTGAACTGCGTTGTAACTCTGCTTGTCTGAACTTGCCATGTTACTCTGCGTAGATGTAACTCTGCGTAAAATGTTATGCAAAAGGGTTATCTGCGCTTAGATGTAACTTCAGTAAAATGTTATGCAAAGATTATTTGTTATGCGACTGAAATCTGCCTAAAAGTTGTCTTAACTTTGCCTAAAATACGTGCGTATTTATTGTTTTTGTGTAAACTTTATTGCGTGCAGTGTTTGCGCTGTAATTAATTGTTGCTCGCACGCGACTCCGTTCCAGGAACAAGGGGAAGGGGTATCGCCAGAGTCACCCAGTTGTTGAGGGAGGCAAAAGGGTCTTGTTTGATTGAGAGCTTGAATGTTAGAAGGGCTGAGCCTACATGTCGGGATACCATTAAGGTTGCAGAGAATTAAAATAAAAAATGGGACAAAGGATAATGACATTTTCTTTTTCTTTTCTTTTTTTTATTTAAATAAAATAACGATAATTTTTTAAAAATTACTTATAGTTCAAATTAGAAAAATAAATAAAAAGGTAAAAATATAATTTTATTTTATACTACTAATAAATAGCGTTAATAAACAACAAATCTATATTTTGTGGGACTAAAAATATTATTTTGTCGAGTATTTAAAACATGTTATGCAAAATTTGTTGTATACTTGTATGCTTAACTTCAATGATAAGATTCATGGTTTGCATTTAATTTTGTATGGAAATGTAAGGTAACGTAAAAAGAACAATTTATTTATTGGTTAAATTGTTGTATAGCGTATTTAGATATAAGCTTGAATAAGACACTTTAACGTAATTTTTTATGAACTTTATATTTTTTTCTACATGCAATTAAGCTTTTAGACCAAGTTTTTACAAGTATATGATCCATCTTGGTAATTAATGATAAAGACATAAAATTGTAATAGACCAAATGTACCAAAAGATGAAACGAGACGACTTATAAACAATTACGTATCATCTTCCACATTTTTCTCAAATTATGATGTGTTTGAACTATTTTATGGGGAGGATATGACATTTAATCAAGGTGATCACTACAAAAAAACTTGCCTCCACTGCTGGACCGATTGTTTTCTATTGACTGATACAACATTCGATGCATCAATCATTATTCCTCATCAGTCGGTGATTTCAATCCATACACAACATTTTTTTTTTTTTGTAATAATATAGGAGTTTGTGATTTGTGTCCTGGAATACATGTGAATATATTTAAAAGGCCGCAAATTTTAGTATTTCTACTCATATGAAGATATATTGATGAAATATTTTCATCAATATATCTTCATATGAGTAGAAATACTAAAATATACAAAGCATAATCAATATTAACTATGAAGACTTGAAAATTTAAGAGACTCGTGAACCATGATTGAACTATTTTTGATGTTGTGAAGCGATTGCCAATGACAGTGGGAATGGTTCTTCTGCTCCAAAAACCTATTCCTTTTTAATATTAGCGGTCCCATTTTTTTTGGAATTTTTTTTGTTGGTCTCTTAAAAGTAGTCAAGTTTTATTTTGGTCCATTAAAGGAGGCCACATACAATTTAGTCCCGTAAATCATCGAAAATGTAGTCAATTTAGTCTTATTTGACCGGAAAATTTGAATTTCTGCCGGAAAATAACCACGTGTCACTCACGTGATTTCAATTTAGGGATTTCCGGCCAAAATTGACACATCAGACGTCAAATGTAATACTCTCATTCGCACTGTTGAAATCAAAAAACAATTTCCAAATGCTAATTTTCTACTGGTCCACGTGGCAAGTAATTAAAAAAAATCAGAAACATAAAAATGAAAAACGGGATTTCAGAATTCAATTATCACTTCCCCAATTCTCTCTTCTAGGGTTCATTCGCTCGAACCCTAATTCTCCAATTTCTTCTACAACTCTCTCTTTGATTCTCCGAACTTAAATTTCTCAACCGCAATTTGTCAATTTCCCAAATTCTCGAATCTAAGTTTTAGAACCCTATCTCATTTTCTGTATGTCTCAATCAAGTGCTTCATCGCAGCCCAGTTTATGTTTTTTTCAAGAAGTCGCATTGCAGTCTACCACTTGGAAGAAAGATCATCCCGGACGTTTTGTGGGTTGTAAAAATTTCCGGTAACCAATTGTTCATTTCATTATTTTAGGGACTAACTGGAAAATGTAATTTAAGTTCTTTTTTGTAGAATCCTGGACATTGCAAAATTTTCATATGGATTGATCATCCAATATGTGAGAGGTCGAAGCAAATAATTACAGGCTTGTTGAGACGGTTAAATGAACGAGAAATGGATGTGGACAATATGAAAGAAGGTATAAACATGGAGAATAATGTGTTGAAGCTCGAAGTTGAACGGCTGAAAGAAAAGATCAAAAAGACGAAGGCAATGAATAACAAGAAGTCTCTCATTCTGTACAAAATAATTCTTGTACGTGATTATTCAGTTGGCAACTATTTGGGTTCATTAGACTAAGTTGTATTTCTTTGTTGAACCAGATGTATTTTGTCTATTTGGAATGAATATTGTTTGATCATGTTTATGTGTTGGTTACATTTGGTTGATTACATTTGGTTGCACATTTAGGTAAACTTATGAAAGCATATACAAAATAAACAAAATGATCAAAATACCAATAAGCAAATGACATTTCAACAAATTAAAAGTACCAATTTCTAGTTTATTAAAAAAGTTAATTAACAAAATGAAGGTACTGGTATATCGATCCGATCGATATACCGTGTGTGCGGAAGCGTGTAAAGCGATAGATCTACTATGCCATGATCTTAGTGCACAAAAATATGTATAGACACACATATATTTATATATATATATATATATATATATATATATATATATATATATACATCCAATATATATATAGAGAGAGAGATATCAACGAATTCTTACATTTGGTGATGTGTGCCTCGTTGATGTTGTTTAAGGTGGTGTTGAGTCGATTGAACCACCTTGATGGATCTGCAACTCGAAGCTCTCCTTGTGAATGACCTCGTCACTCCTTTAGATCGTCCGGATGTGGAAGCCGCACAAATGGCCCGGCCTCTACGTGTTGCACACGAACCCGGATGACGAACACTTTGCTTGATCGAGTCGGTTCTCCTAGAACATTCTCTCCTTTGTCTCTTTGGTGTGAATTTCGTGGGTAAAGATAATGTGTGATGAAAATCTGATTTTCATCCATATTATAACCTCATTATTCACCACATTACTAACCTTTGTAACCTACAACATAATGGGCATCATAATGCACCATTAACATGCAAAAGGGGTTACAAAGGAGGTGAAAGGTCATATGCCACATACACATGCCACTATGAATTGTATGTGGTCCCACTTGCTTGTGTGGCATGCCATGTCACACTATGAAAGTCATGCATCCATGAAAGCCATGCATCCCATGCATGTTTATTAAATCCACGTAAATATTGATTCTAAATCAATATATTTATCAAGCAACGTACATCATCTTTGAGTCCGTGTGTGACCCTGTAGGTATGATTTATCGATCAATATTATATTGTTCCCAACAAATAATATTATCAAATAATCATTTAACATCCATAGACGACCTTATGACTATATCGATTGCACACGTAGGATCGAAGGACATATCCCAACAATCTCCCACTTGGCCTTCAGAGCCAGTGTGCTGCCAACTTCCTGTTGTCACTTTATGTCTAAGTTTGAACTTGAGGCAAGACTCGAGTCATCCTCAATCGGTTCAAACCTTTCTTGGACTTTGAGACAGACTGTAAAACCAGATTTATCACTATGATACGAATCTGGACGTGGCCACGTATTTTCCACAGTCTCGACTCTCCAAGTGGCCGGTAAGACATGTATCCCATTATAAAATGGAGGACAATCCCATCTTGTCAATCCAAGCTCTCCCACTTGCTTCCTGATATACCCAATAACAAGTTTTATAACCTCCTTTTACGAAAGGCGTTTACTTGTATCAAAGTACACCATTTCACAATGGAATCACTCTGGACTACTCAGGTCAGAGGAAGTTGCTCGACAGTCAATGAAATAGTATTATGACTCGAAATCTTAAATACTATTCCAGTCGGGTCTGTTCGATCATTAGCTCCCAGCTAATATCTATGTAATTGTACTTGATGTCCCACATCACTAGCCCATGAAGCGGCGCTATAGTACACATTACAATCTAGTTCATTGTATTATCGGTTTGTCCGTACTCGATTATACGAACCAGGAACAACTATATGATTCAAGTATATTAGTTAAACCATTGGGACTTCATTATGCGGTAAGTCGACCTCATAACCCAATTGATATCACTTAATCATTTGGACAATTCATATAAATTAAACCATATTTATATGAAGAAATATGTATTATACATATGAGTGAATGTTTACCAAATCTCCAAAAGTATCTAATACAGTAATAGAAATCACAACCCATCTCTAAGATGTTTGATCTCTATTGCAGTCGTGAAAGCCTCAAGCTTAAACTGCTGGAGAGGTTTAGAAAGCGGGTTTGCAACCTTACCAAAAGTTGCAACTTTATTATCTCGATGTCTCCACAAACTATCTCCCAGATAATGTGGAACTTCCTGAGCACCAGTTTTAGACTTGTGGTGCTTCCTAGCTCATTGGCTTGCGCGATAACTCTACTATAAATAGAGAACTATCGGAAGGGCTTAGCTAGTTACGACACCTAGTTCATTCAAGAACTTTCAAATCTTAACTGCCAACAATACTGCATCCAATGCAATACTGTGCTCAGCTTCTGTAGTTTAATCAGCTATATTGTATTGCATGGAACTATTCCAGCAAATTTCACCTCTAACCAGACAAAAAATATAACCAGATTAAAATCGGAAATTATCTTAGTCTGTTTTGAAGTTAGCATTCAAATAGCTTATTAATATCAACTCTTTTTGTCTTCCAAAGACAACAAAATATTCTTTAGTCCATCTAAGGTACATAAGAATATTACTGACCGCAGTCTAATGCGCCTCACCTCTTTTCCAGCGCACTTTTTCCTCACTCGTGCGCACCCGGGACACTTCCCAGGGGGTCACCCATCCTAGAAGCACTCCAGAGCCAGCACGCTTAACTTTGGAGTTCTTATAGGAGGATGCCCAGAAAAGTAGATGCATCTTGTTGGTATGAGTAGCATATTCAATCCTTTTAAGCCTGTGAATTTTTTGGGGCGTTACAATCAACCCACCTTTTTATGCGCAACGTCCTCGTTGTGCGCCTTCCTTTCCCAAGTCCTACCATCCGTGCAGGATTCTAGAGGTGGCCCCTACGGGTACTCTCACCAACTTCTGGGTGGAGCACTTGGTCCCGCATGGCACTTAGTTCCCACAATTCCGGTCGGCACCTGCTCTGATACCATTTGTAACGCCCCGGCCCGTTGAGGGGTCGAAGCCCGACCCTAATGGGCCGGCTCGGTTACCAATGTCTGCCGTAGGGAGTGATATTCTGGCCCCACTGTACCAACACTCGTCTTTTCCAGCGCACTTTGTCCTCACTCGTGCGCACCTGGGACACTTCCCAGGGGGTCACCCATCCTAGAAGTACTCCAGAGCCAGCACGCTTAACTTTGGAGTTTTTATAGGAGGATGCCCAGAAAAGTAGATGCATCTTGTTGGTATGAGTAGTATATTCAATCCTTTTAACCCTGTGAATTTTCTGGGGCGTTACAATACGATACGTCAAGTAGTGTAAATATCATGGCGTACATTATAGACCCTATTGCCGAAGCATAAGGAATGTTTTCCATCCTCTTTTGCTCATCAGGTCCCGTAGGACATTGCATCTTGCTAAGAGATGTGCCATTAGTTATTGGAATGAGACCCTTTCTGGCGTCTTTCATTCTGAACTTATCAAACACCTTAAATATAGGTCGCTTTACTAAGTCCAACCATCCTTTTCGATCTGTTCCGACATATCTTCATTCCCAATATGTACTGTGCATCTCCAAGATCCATTATTGATAAACAATTTCCAAGCCATTCTTTAATAGAATTAAGCATAGAAACATTGTTTCCAATAAGGAGTATGTCATCGACATACAACACAATTAATACAACGTAACTCCCACTGATCTTCTTGTAAACACAAGAGTCTTCCATGTTCTTTTGAAATCCAAAATCCTATATGGATTCATCGAACCGAAGATTCCAACTCCGAGATGCTTGCTTTAATCCATAAATGGATCTATTAAGCCTCTCTCTCTCTCAGCCTGATTAGGATCGATAAAACCCTCTGGTTGTGTCATAAATACATCCTCTTCTAGAATCCCATTCAAGAAGGCGGTTTTAACATCCATTTGTCATATCTCATAATCATAATGAGCTGCAATGGCTAAGAGAATCCGAATTAATTATAGCAACTGGTGAAAAGGTTTCATTATAAACCACCCCGTGAAAAAATCATTTTGCCACCAACCTTGCTTTGAAAACACTAGGTTTTCCATCCATGTCTGTATTTATCTTGTAAATTCATTTGCTTCCAATGGGCCTAGCCCCTTTAAGCAAATCAACCAAGTTCCAAACTTGATTTTCAGACATCAATTTCATTTCGGATTTCATGGCACCCTGCCATTTCTCGGAATCTGAACTCGTCATAGCTTGGGTATAGGTCGAAGGTTCATTGCTTTCTAAAAGCATGACTTCAAAGCTCTCATTTGTCAGAATACCTAAGTATTTGTCAGGTTGAGTTCTAACCCTTCCAGACCTTCGAGGGTTAGGTGTGGTTTCCAAAACCACAGGAGTACTCTCGACCAAGTCTTTGCTGGAAATCGATATCCCGGGGTATCAAAAAATTGCGGAACCGATAACCCCGACCGAAATCCCATCGCCGGAGATCCAATCGCGAACACCACGAAGGACCGGGCCCGACGAGAGCATCGCCGCGGGATGAACCCGCGGCTAAACCCTAGTCGAGCCCCACCGTGGGGCTCGCGATCGACATCGATCGCATGGGGCTGCCTAGCAGCCCCCGGCGGTGAGTCCGGCGACTCACCGCCACCACCGACCGGGGACGGGGCGCCCAGCCGCGGCGTAAGCCCGCGGCAGCCCCCAACGATCGACCCTAGGTCGATCGATCGCCCCGGCGTCCAGCCGGGGCTCCCCTCGTGTGACCGCTGCCGGCGGTCGAAGCCCTAGGGCTCGACCGCCACGCCCTCGGCTCCCAGCCGAGGGTTCGTTCGATCCTTCGTCGGGGATCTCGAATCCCCGTCCCCGAAGATCGTCGTTTTCCCGGATCGTGCGTTCATGTATATATCACAATTATATTCACATAAAATCATACAAGGGAGTTTATGATTTTACCTTTGATTCGTTGTGCGGAGAAACGAAATCAATTGAAGACCTTTGAATCTTCCTACGTATTCCTTGCACCTCGTTCGAACGTCGTGTGGGCGACGATCCTCCGAACTCTATGGATCTACTTCACGAACTCTCTAGAATATCAAGTATGATATTCTTATGGTGTGTTTAATTGTGAAGACCATGTAGTGCTTTTATAGGCTACGTAGGATATCTAAAGGAGGTAGAATATTGAGCTTCCAATATTAATGATTAAATTGAGCCCAAGCCCAAATCTATTAATCCCATTAATATTAAATAATTTATTTTCCACTATATAAATTAATTGCACTCCCAATATTAAACCATATTATATCAAATAATATTTCTCCGGTAGTATTATTTATTCCTTGTATTTAAGATTTAAATATCCATGAATAAAATTTATTTATTGCTAATAAATTTATTCATCTCTTGTATCCGAGAATAGTATCATTCAACCTTAATTATTATGCGGAACAAATCCACTCATGAGGTTTACATAATAATTCTTTATGAACTCATCTCGGGGATATTATCAACCCTTCCGGGATACACTTTCCCGTCAAGTATTCACGGCATGTCGTATATAAAATATAGTGACCCAACTTAGCCGGTAATTAACCCAATAATTAAATCGGTTAATTGCTTTGGAAAATCAAAGTCACTTATATTAAATATACACACCCGCAATAGTATCGGGGATTGAGAATAAAATACTCTGAGACTTGAATCAATTATCAAAGGCAATCCTTATTGATAAGTCTCAAGCGATCCGCCCAATACACCAAGTGTACAAATGTGATAAAATAATTAAGACAAATTATTTTCTCTCTCACACAACGACTATACCGATGGATTGGTCTGTGTCCATCTAGGTCGTGAGCAACTGTTCGATTAAATACGAGTAACCGATAGTATGATCTTCTGTGTGGCGTCGTACACCATACTAACTACAACGTATATAATCCAGGACTATATTTTGCATATATTTAATTATCAATAATTAAATGCAAACGATTGTTTATTAATTAAATAGATTAAATGCTATGACCGGGAGTTACTGTTACTTAAATCTAGACATTAAGTACACAACTCCAACAATCTCCCACTTGTACTAATGTCTAGTCATTTCCTCCAAACTCCCGACTCCCATACTCATCACGTGCTTGAGTTGTACTTGCAAGAAGTACCATGTGAATGAGCAATCTAGGTTGCCGCTCTGAAGTTATCTTGGTGACTACACGTCGTCTCCCTCGACGATGACTCGTATCAGGTGGTACTTGCTCTATGTGTTATTGTTGTAACAACCCAAAATTTTATTTACTAGAACCTTGAATTCATTTAATTAAATTTACAAATTTATAAACTAATTAAATAAATTAAAGTTACAAAATAGAATAAATTTTAATTAAACATTAAATATTACTAAATAATATAATGATAATTATATTAAATATATATGTCTCCTCTCCTCTCCTCCGCACACCACCATCACATACAGTACAAAAATTCACATCTTCTTCCTCAACCCAATTCATAGCTAAACACACGTATGCATAAAACCAATAGCACCAGAATTCCTCACAGACCGTATTTCAGCACACCCTAAGTCTTCCAAACTCGGTTCAGCCCCTAAGCCTCTCCCCAATTTGCCCAAGAATACTTGTTGTCGTACCCTCACAGCTGTGCAACCCATCTCTAAATCCCAATCCTCAACAACTAAACCACCTTCCCCGAGTCATTATTATTGAAGCCTTAAACCCCGAAAACCATTCGATGAGAATTCCGTTCATCCCGTTGATCGAAGACGTAATATAGAACTCCTAACCATAATCGGCTCGTCCGATCGAGAATACCCGCGGGAGATCTGTTTCTATTAGCCTCCGAAGTGTGATGTCGCTACTGCTATTCCCAAATAACAGCCATCTCCAGGAGCCAAGAGCGTCGGCGGCGCCTAGTCGATCAACACCATCCGTCATCGCCTCACGCCATGGTGTTCCTGCCTGGTCATCGAATTTGATGTTGCCATGAACAGATCGAACACCTATGATGCTCATCAAGGAAGTCGACAGAAGACGCAGCCCCACGACCACCATCGAAGCTCTGTGATTTCACCGGGAAAGCTCCGTCCCCAATTTCGGTTTCTCTCTCTCGCTACCTCTTGCATATAAAAGAAAGGTCAAAGCCAATTTCTAATCCTCAATATAAATATCTTATATTAAAGAAGTCTTATTTGCAAATAGACCCTTGAAGAATTATTATACTATTGGCCACTATCAAGTTAAATCAAAATAATATTATTTAATCCACTTTAAATCTTGATATTATATATTCAGCCCCTGAAGTTTCAAGAATTGCTAGTTCAACCTCTAAAGTTCTTAGACGCACTTTGGATTTTCATGTTCACGTCCCAGCTCCTCGAGGTAGGTGTCATGTTGTCGATTTACCTCTTCTATTACTTGTTTCATTATGTGTGTCTCTATGTGTGCATTTATGTGAATTTATTAAAAATATATTTTCCGTTGTAACCGGAGACCGGGGAAAAGGGTCGAAGGGGACCAACGCAATAGTTGGCGCAACTCGCAATATCCAGATTATTAAATGGATCTCATGTTTACTAAAATTACAATATTTTCATGTTATCCAGTTTATTAAATGGATCTCATGTTTTATTATCGTAATATCCAGATTATTAAATGGATATCATGATTTATTAAAATTTCAATATTTTCATGTTATGTTTCATCTAGTTATACATGTATTTGATTCTGGTATTGGATGAGGTAATGACCCTATTGAGTGCGTTGAGCTCACCCTATCGACAACAACTATTTTTAGGTACACACGAGGATGCCGAGCGAGAGAGGTGATCAAGGATGGAGGAATAAACTAAACTAAATAAATGTTACTTTGTGCATAATTTGTCTAGAGTTATTTTCTAATTTAATATGATATTGTTTTTCAAAGTTTTTCCAAAGTTGATTCACTGGTATGAATCTCATGTTTTATAACTATTTCAATTACGATTCAAATGTGTTTGATGTTTTGTTAGTAAATTTTGGGTTGACTAATAACTTGTTTAATAGTACGTACATAAATGTTTACCTTTGTTGTTATCTTATATATACACGCACTAGTGATTACCATGTTGATACATAGTATATTATAGATTTAGTACTTACTGTATCTTTGTGTATAGGGGCTAGTATATATATATTGATGTACCTGCTATTATTTATATATATATAAGTACTTGCAGATATTATATATAGAAATACTTATTACATATTTGTCAATAATATATTTATGTATTAAAGTACTTTGTTTATTTTGTTGTTTGAATTTCAAAAAGATTTGACTTCTCCAAATAAATACTCCCTCCCATTTTATTTAGATGACGTTCTGACCTTTCAAAATATTTGCAATTTAGATGACGTTTTGGAGTATTAAATGATAAAATCACGATAATTCATAATCTTTTTCAATTATCTATGTAGATGTTTTTTTTTCAACCAATCATTTTTCATTGTTTTTCTATATATTTAATTTTCAATGCATATTAATTGTGATAAAATATTTTCTTAAATTATGTGTCCAAGCTTAGGATGTCATCTATTAAAAATGGGAGGGAGTAAAATTTTTTTGTGACACCCGCACTTTATTAAATACCCGCACATTTAAATGTTATTTTCAAAAATTTACACCTTTCGCTGTTTCAAAAAATACGGGTCGTTACAATTGTAATGCCCCGAAAATGCAAGTGCTTAAAGGAATTGAATATGCTACTCATACCAACAGATGCATCTTCTTTTCTGGGCATCCTCCTATAAGAACTCCAAAGTTAAGCGTGCTGGCTCTGGAGTAGTTCTAGGATGGGTGACCCCCTGGGAAGTCTCCCGGGTGCGCACTGTTGGAGTAGTATACTTAATGTCTAGATTTGAGTATTATGAACTTCTTGTACACTTTCATTTACCTATTAAATACAAACATTCATTTGCTTTTAATTATTGTTAATTAAATATATGCAAATTATAGTCCTGGATTTTATACGTTGTAGTTAGTATGGTGCGCATGGGCGCACAGAAGATCATACTATCGGTTACTCGTATTTAATCGAACAGATGCTCACGACCTAGATGGACACGGACCAATCCATCGGTATAGTCGTTGTGTGAGAGAGAAAATAATTTATCTTAATTATTTTATCACACTTGTACACTTGGTGTATTGAGCGGATCGATTGAGACTCATCAATTAGGTTTGCTCGACGATAATTGATTTGAGACTCAGTGTATTTTATTCTTAATCCCCGATACAATTGCGGGTGTGTATGTTTAATATAAGTGACTTTGATTTTCCAAAGGAATTGACCGGTTTAATTATTGGGTCAATTACCGGTTAAGTTGGGTCACTATATTTTATATATAGCATGCCGTAAATTCTTGACGGGACAGTGTATCCCGGAAGGGTTGATAATATCCCCGAGATGAGCTCATAAGGATTTATTATGTAAACCTCGCGAGTGGATTTAATTC
Organism: Euphrasia confusa; assembly: GCA_954870475.1. NCBI lineage: Eukaryota > Viridiplantae > Streptophyta > Magnoliopsida > Lamiales > Orobanchaceae > Euphrasia > Euphrasia confusa. Next base: position 16,849,446 of record OX940958.1, read on the forward strand.
CGCATAATAAATAAGGTTGAGTGGTACTAGTCTCGGATAAAAGAGATGAATAAATTTATTAAGCAATAAATAAATTTTATTCATGGATATTTATATCTTAAATACACGGAATAAATAATACTACCGGAGAAATATTATTTGGATATAATATGGTTTAATATTGGGAGTGCAATTAATTTATATAGTAGAAAATAAATTAATTAATATTGATAAGGATTAATGGACTTGAGCAGTGGGCTCAATTTAATCTTCAATATTGGAAGCCCAATATTCCACCTCCTTTAGATCCCCTACGTAGCCTATAAAAGCACTACATGGCCTTCATAAAAAATAAGACAAGATTATCATACTTGATATTCTAGAGAGTTGAAGGAGATCCATAGGAGTTCGATAGATCGTCGCCCACCCGACGTTCGAACGGAGTGCAAGGAATACGTGGGAAGATTCAAAGGTCATCTTGATTTCGTTTCTCCGAACAACGAATCGTAGGTATGATATCTAAACTAACTTGATATTATTCGATTTTGATTTATCGTGAAATACCGTAGAACGCAAGATCCGAGGTATGAAACCGGGAAGGAGGACGAACGCGTGGTGGTGGCGTAGCCACCGGACCACGGCGGACGCCCGCCTAGGGTTTCTTGGGCGCGGAGGAGAGCGACCCTCGGCTGGGCCGAGGGCGCGCGGTCGATCGCAAGAATCGACCGCCGGGGCGCGGGCTGGAGCCGCACCCCACCCCACCTCGACGGTGGGGACCTCCAGGCGGCGGCGAGTCGCCGGACTCGCCGCGGGGGCTGCCGATGCAGCCCCACCCGATTGCGTGAGACGCGATCCTCACGATCGCGTGAACCCCGGCTCGCGGGGGTTCGGCTGGGGGCGGGCTGCGTGCCTTCGGGTGCGTGGTCTCCAAAGGCCGGACTCCGGCGGATGAGTCGGCGTTCATGTGATCTCCGGCGAATGGTTTTGATCGGGTTATTGTTTTCCGCAAATTTAAATAACCCGGGATATCGAATTCCAACAATTGGTATCAGAGCCAGGTTTACGTTCGCGGTATTTTCGATAAAATTGTTCTACCTTGCAGGGTTCCGACTATTATGGCTTGATGATTATTCGTTTAATTATTTTGTCATGTGATTGTTGGTTTAATTAAACTCTCGTACATGTCGAGATTCGTTTTTGGTGGTGAATGCTTGTAATAGTAAAAATTCGGGGATTGACCGAATTTAGGATTTATTATTACGTTCTACTTTTTCCGGAAATTGTATAGGGTCGATTTCATGTATAGAATCGATACCGGATAGTGTAAAATTTTTTTTGTAATTTATTTTGCGTTGGATCGATGCCGAAACGACCGCCGGAGAAGACGTGTGACGAAGGAGATGACGTGAGGGTGATTAGGGCTCGGATCGACCGTCCCATGGTCAATCCGCAAGGGATCGATCGACCCATGCCCTAAGGGGCTGCCCGCGGGAGCTCCGGCCACGCCGGCCACCAGTGGAGGTGGCGCGTGGGCTGGACGGCGGCGGTACCTAGACGGAGGTCGAGGGGTGGCGCGGGGATCCCCACCCCGTGCTATCCCGGTCCGGTAATTCGCTTTCCTAATTGGTTCGGGTTTTTCCTATTTGAGTGTTCCTATTTTTTGGGAACTCTCATGGATTAGGAAGAGAATCAATTTGGGATTAATTAGGATTCCTAAATTGATTATTTCTATTTTATGGAAATATTCATGGATTAGGAATCTAATTAATTTGGAAAGTAGAAGAGTCCTAAATCATTTTATTTCCTTATTTCATTATGGAAATCATCTAGAATATTCCAAGTGGGTCTTGGATAGATTATTCTAGAGATTTAATGAAATAGAAAGGGAAAATAAAATAAATAAAAATATTAATAAATATTTAATTTTATTTTTGATTTATTCGATTGACTTAATTATTATTAATTAAGTATCTTTTGGATTTATTAAAAATAAATAGATTTAAATATTAGAAATTAATATTCTCGTCACATGGAGCATTCAAGAACGAAGACTGAAGACTAGAAGATGCGTACGGAGATGGAGTAAAGCCATAATAGTCGGAAAATAATATTCTAGTATTATTTTGACTATGTGAAATACTATGTGCTTTATTACGTGTATGCATGCTATATGTGTTTATTTTTATGCACTAGATAGCGTATCCCTTTATTGTAAAAAGCCAAGTGGGAGAGGGTATGGAAACATACCCATGGTCTCCATTGCTGCTCTCTTGGTGACTTTTATAAACTTTTGAAGTTTATATAGATAAGTTATTGGAGGAGAGTTCTTGTAATTCCTCTTACGAGAAACATTGATTAAGTTTATCAAACAATGCCTAATTTGTCTTTCCAAAGCTGATTTCAAGTCGACTCATTCTCACCCCGGGGAGTGGAATGGAGCCAGAGCCACTTGGTCATGTCAAGGACACAAATTAGAGGCAGTCGTACCATTTTTTGATAGATGGATCGATTTGCTGGAATTCGATATCCCGGGCCATTAAAATTTGCGGAAAATAATAACCCGACCGAAATCCTCGATCGCCGGAGACCGAACCGCGAACCCCACGTGACCCGAGGCTCGACCGAGCACCGCCACGGGCGAACCCGCGGCACCCAGCCGAGCCCCCACGAGGGCTCGCGATTGCTCCCGTAGCAATCGCTGGGGATGCACGAGGCATCCCCGGGGCTGCTCGTAGCAGCCCCGCAGCGAGTCGATGACTCGCTGCCCAGCGAGGGGTGATCCCCTCGCACGACCGCTGCGGGTAGCCCCGCAGCTCATGCGAGCCCGCTGCGGGTAACCCCGCAGCTCACCCGCGATCGAACCCTAGGGTTCGATCGCCCCCTCGACTGGAGCCGAGGGCTCTTCGCCTCGATCCCGGCGGGGATCCCTAGACCGCCGGCGGTCCGGTGGTCTACAACCACCACCGCCCGGTCTATCCCCGTCCCCGGTCTCGCCGTTTCCCGGATCGTATGTTCATGTATGCATCACAATTAAATTGAACATAAAATCACACAAGGAGTTTTACGATCATACCTTTGATTCGTTGTGCGGAGAAACGAAATCAATCGAAGACCTTTGAATCTTCCCACGTATTCCTTGCACTCCGTTCGAACGTCGGGTGGGCGACGATCTATCGAACTCCTATGGATCTCCTTCAACTCTCTAGAATATCAAGTATGATAATTCTTGTCTTATGATTTATGAAGGCCATGTAGTGCTTTTATAGGCTACGTAGGGGATCTAAAGGAGGTGGAATATTGGGCTTCCAATATTGAAGATTAAATTGAGCCCACTGCCCAAGTCCATTAATCCTTATCAATATTAATTTATTTATTTTCCACTATATAAATTAATTGCACTCCCAATATTAAACCATATTATATCAAATAATATTTCTCCGGTAGTATTATTTATTCCGTGTATTTAAGATTTAAATATCCATGAATAAATTTAATTTATTGCTAATTAATTTATTCATCTCTTTAATCCGAGACTAGTACCATTCAACCTTAATTATTGTGCGGAACGAATCCACTCATGAGGTTTACACAATAATTCCTTATGAACTCATCTCGGGGATATTATCAACCCTTCCGGGATACACTGTCCGGTCAATTATTCACGGCATGCCATATATGAAATATAGTGACCCAACTTAACCGGTAATCAACCCAATAATTAAATCGGTTAATTCCTTTGGTAAATCAAAGTCACTTATATTAAATATACACACCCGCAATAATATCGGGGATTAAGAATAAAATACACTGAGACTCGAATCGATTATCGCCGGCAATCCTAATCGATGAATCTCAACGATCCGCTCAATACACCAAGTGTACAAGTGTGATAAAATAATTAAGACAAATTATTTTCTCTCTCACACAACGACTATACCGATGGATTGGTCCGGGTCCATCTAGGTCGTGAGCCACTGTTTGATTAAATACGAGTAACCGATAGTATGATCTTCTGTGTGACGTCGCACACCATACTAACTACAACGTACAGAATCTAGGACTATGATTTGCATATATTTAATTAACAATAATTAAAAGCAAACGACTGTTTATTAATTTAATAGATTAAATGCTATGACCGGGAGTTTACCGTTACTTAAATCTAGACAGTAAGTACACAACTCCAACAATCTCCCACTTGTACTAAGGTCTAGTCATTTCCTCCAAACTCCCGGTTCCCATACTCATCACATGCTTTAAAGTGTACTTCCGAGAAGTACTATGTGAGTGAGCAATCTAGGTTGCCGCTCTGAAGTTATCTTGTTGACTACTACGTCGTCTCCCTTGACGATGATTCGTATCAGGTGGTACTTGCACTATGTGTTATCATCACTTTTGACTTATGACCTCTTCCAGTTCACTTTGCACCGCTATCCAATAGCCTTTGGTAAACTAAGAGTCATATCCAAGTCAAGAGGTAATTCCGGAACCTAACCAAAACTTCCGCTGCCTCTGAGGCTGCTATTCGGTTATGAGAGAGTCTGAGAAGCGTCCCGCTTATCACTCTTTCACTTCATGGTTCCACCTCTTTCTAAAAGTGAACACATAGCCTGATATCGACTTTCACTGGTCCTTCTCTGATTTTTGGATCTGAGAATCTGTAATCTAAGAAGACTTCGTCTTGCTCTGTAAGCCAGTACTATGAAAGTACTCTTACAGCATTCGAACATCCCTTATCCAGATTACTTTGATATCCTCCCACTACGCAAACCGCATAGTTGATATCAGGTTCTTGTTTTACAACATTGCATCTATAAAGCTTTCCATACTTGAAGTATAGGAAACTGCTTTGTCCTCATCTATCTCCTTCATGTGTTCGAACACATACCCTTTAGATAGATGTATATTCTGTCTCTGAAAGGCAATAACCTTTCTCAGAAGTATGCGTGTTTAAAACAAACCATAATCGTACAAGATATCTAGGAGAAGTACAATGTTCTTATCCTTGGATCGAAAGATTTCAAGAACATGCTCCAACTTCTGCTCAATCTTGATTTATTTAGACAACCATTATTTTATGTCTGACAATATTTTTTACATTGTTGCCAATGACAAAATGTTATCTACATAAAATCTCCGAGAAACACCACCTTGTTTCTATTATGTCTCTAATACACCTATCGTCTTTGCCACTTTGATGAATCCATAAAATGGACTATCTCATCAATTTGCAAGTTCCACGATTTACAGCTTTGTCACAATTCACGAATGAATTTACTAAGCTTGTACTCTAAATGATCTAGCTTCTTAACAATAAACCTTATTGTTATCCAAGAAAGCTCATTTAGATCTAGTACCACCCTTATGCAGAGCTAGGGATCGATTTCATGTCTACTAGATCCAGAGTCCGAACTCTTCTAGTCTTATGAATATCTTTGGTTGTCCAACAACCTCCCACTGCAATGGTGTCCCGGTGTATAACAATAACAACAGTAGGTGCAGTATGTGGTGTACTTCTACTCGGTTTGGCTGGTTCCTAGTCTTTTGTCCTTTTTCTCATTTCAAGGTATTACGTCAGTTCAGGCTTTGTGGCTCACCTAATAGTCTTCCTCTATGAACCGGACGAGACGTCCCTCTGGTTCATAGTACTATAGAACACACAACATTTTCGTTCATCTAGGATGTCCTACAACCATATTAAATATGCCGTTGTATCCAGGAATATCCATAGAACATAGGTGGTTCCGAACAACTTGTTCTTTTACTATTAGATTTCCATTTCTTATTTACAACGCACCATCTCTACACGTAAGTGTATGGCGCGGCCCTTTGGAATTGAATCCCAATCTTTGATTACGCTATGTGTTATTCAGATAGGTGAGGGCCTCCACGACCGAGTCGTAGGCTCCTAATGGATATACTTTGATGGTTCCCCATAATAGCTTTGTGTCCATTGACTAGTCAAAACACTTTGCTTTTATGGCACATTAAGTATTCTAATCCATCACCGAGTATTCTTTAGAGAATTACTCGTACCTTTCTAATTTACACATATGTCTGCATATCTAATCATTTCCAATACTTGTCTGAATTCTATCCTTTATCCAGAAAGGTTTGCTTAGACGTATTATCCTCCAAATTCAATCCTTAGGTCGGAAGGTCCATTCCTTCAACTTTAATTGATCAAATCAATTTCGACCATTTGAATCTTATTTGAAAATACCACTAAGTATAAGAATTCACAAGTATAATGATTAATAAAGAAATATCTAACAAGTAAAACAAGTTATAGAACGGTTCGTTGCATCGTGGTAGACTAAGGATTCATCATTCACATATTGCTATCTAATGTACCAGAATAGATAATCCCATTATTTCTTATCAAAATCATCACCATGATTAAAGAAATAAAATATCCATTCATAATAATAGAAATCCAGAACAAAACGTTCTTTCTAAATTAAAGGGTACATAATGCAATAATCTTAAAATGAAATCCTATTTAACTACTAAAGTAGATAAATGTCTTCCACTGCAACAGCTGCCTCCTCCACAGCTTTTGCTCGTGTAGACTCGAACTCTTCTTCTCTAAGTCGCCGGGTTTTCTGGAACCCCTGCATTCAAAATGCACATACCGTCAGTGGTTCCATATCTACACACCAGAATTTCTGGTAGATAATACCGCTGACTATGTTTTTACGACTAAAGAAAAATTCGTACCTCTGAGAGGACATTCAGACTTCCAGTGTCCAGACTTGTTGCATCGGAAGCACTTGCCCTTTGGCTTTGCAGCCCCCACTCGTGGTATAGTCCTCTTGACACCACTGGGTTTCCAGGCTTGCTTCCTCCTCTTGCCCCTACCTCCACCAGGCTTAAAGCCTTTGGACTTGGTAGCTACAAGCGCTAGAGACTTGCCCTTCTTGTAGATCCCCTCTGCCGCCTTTAGTTCAGTCAGGAGTTGTGCAAGAGAATAAGATAGTTTACCCATATTATAACTCATGCGAAACTGCTCAAAACTAGGGGTCAGAGACTGGAGTATGATGTCGACTTGCGTCTCAGCATCAATTTGAGCTCCTAGGATCTCAAGCTCATTCAACAGACCCATCATCTTAAGAACGTGCTCCCCTACGGGCGTTCCTTCAGACTGAGTAGTTGTCATGAGGACTCTCATGGCTTCTTGCCTTGCCGCACGATCTTGCTCCCCAAACATCTCCTTGAGGTTAAACATCATATCATAGGCAGTGTCCATCGACTCATGTTGGGTTTGGAGTACATTTGACATGGAAGCCAAAATATAACACCTAGCCATTTCATCAGCCTTTTTCCACTTCCGATATGTCAGTTTTTCCTCATCAGTTGAGGCAGCCGTGGGCTCAGCAGGGCACACTTCATGGAGTACAAACTTGTACTCCTCCGAAGTCAGAACAATGTCTAAATTTCTCTTCCAATCAATATAGTTGGGGCCGGTGAGCTTATGCTCCTTGAGTATCATAGAAAGTTGGTTCATAGCTATTCTCTAAACCTATAAGCACATTTAAACAAACAATCAATTTAATATCCGATATTATCTCCCTCAAATAATATCATTAAATCACTAATTACATCTAAAATCCCATCAGATAAGGCAAGCCACGATAGTGTGGACGTTTACCCATCCAAATGATTTAGCAATTAGATTTGCTTTGGTCGTACATCACTATAGCGTTACTTCGATGGGAAGAATACTATAGAGCGTACCTAAGTGTAAACCATTACTCAGTACTAAGAAGTTTGTTTAAGATTCGCATGTTACCGCAAGCCACGATAGTGTGGACGTTTACGTTAACCTACGTTTCCTTCACTCCCTTCTATAACTGTCTACATCAATCGTTCCAAAATCCCATTCAATGCAGCAAGCCACGATAGTGTGGACGTTTACTACACCAAAAGATTTTTACAATTGACATCCAATTACTTGAAGCATTCGATTTTGTAAATCAAGACGCGGAGAATCATAAGTGAAACTCGAAGTTTCTAACCAGTGATTCACCATGCGAACAACCCTATCTCTCATAAATGAGGGAGCCGAGCAGACAAACGATCCATCTTCAAAAGAATGGTACGAATGTCTCTAATTTGTGTCATCCACATGACCAAGTGGCTCTGGCTCCATTCCACTCCCCGGGGTGAGAATGAGTCGACTTGAAGTCAGTTTCAGAAAGACAAATTAGGCATTGTTTGATAAACTTAATCAATGTTTCTTGTAAAAGGAATTACAAGAATTCTCCTCCAATGACATATCTATATGAACTTCGAAAGTTCATAAATGTCACCAAGAGAACAGTAATGGAGACCATGGGAATGTTTCCATCCCCTCTCCCACTTAGCTTTTTATAACAAAGGGATACGCTATCTAATGCATAATTAAACACATAAGCATGCATACAAGCAATAAATCACATAGCACATAGTCAAAATAAGCTAGAAAATTATTTTCCGACTATCATGGCTTTATTCCATCTCCGTATGCGTCTTCTAGTCTTCAGTCTTCGTTCTTGAATGCTCCATGTGACGAGAATATTAATTCCAATATTTAAATCTATTTATTTTTAATGAATCCAAAAGATACTCAATTCGAAAATTAAGTCAATCGAATAAATCAAAAATAAAATTAAATATTATTAATATTTTTATTTATTTATTTTCCCATCTAATTTTATTAAATCTCTAGAATAATCTATCCAAGTAAACTTGGAATATTCTAGAAGACTTCTATAATAAAATAAGGAAATAAAATAAATTAGGACTCTTCTACTTTCCAAGATTAATTAATTTCCATTTCTATGAAAACTCCCATAAAATAGGAATAATCATTTAGGAAATAAATCAATCCTAAATTAACTTTTATTCCTTTCCAATTCTATTAAATCTCTAGGATCCTATTCCAAGTAGAACTCGGAATACTCTAGAAGACTTCCATAATAGAATAAGGAATAAAATTAATTCCAATTAATTCTTTTCCTAATCCATGAGAATTCCCTAAAATAGGAAAACTCAATTAGGAAAACCGAATCAATTAGGTAAGTAGAATCTAGGTAGGATTAGGAGTAGCACGGGTTGGGGATCCCCGCACCACCCCCACCGTCGACCACCACCATCGCCGGGCACCACCGCCGCCGCCCCCTAGCCACGCGCCACCACCACCGGTGGCCGGCGTGGCCGGAAACCCTAGCGGGCAGCCCCTAGGCGTGGGGTCGATCGATCCTCATGGGGATCGATCATGGGGATGATCGACCCCCCCGGTTTTTCGTCCTCTTCGTCTTCTTCGTCACACGAGTTCTCCGGCGGTCGTCTCGGCATCGATCCAAAGTAAACAAATTACAAGAAATAAATTTACAATTCCGGTATCGATTCTATACATGAAATCGACCCTATACACTTTCCGGAAAACATAGAACAATAATAATAAATATAAATTCGGTCAACCCCCGAATTTTTACTATTACAAGCATTCATCCACACAAAACGAATCTCGACATGTCCGAGAGTTTAATAACGAACAATCATGGTAAATTAAATAGCAATTAATTAAACGAATAATTAACAATCAATTAAACCATGATAGTCGGAATCCCTGCAAGGTAGAACACAATTGAATACATACATGAACACGAAACCAAACGCTCTGATACCAATTGCTGGAATTCGATATCCCGGGCCATTAAAATTTGCGGAAAATAATAACCCGACCGAAATCCTCGATCGCCGGAGACCGAACCGCGAACCCCACGTGACCCGAGGCTCGACCGAGCACCGCCACGGGCGAACCCGCGGCACCCAGCCGAGCCCCCACGAGGGCTCGCGATTGCTCCCGTAGCAATCGCTGGGGATGCACGAGGCATCCCCGGGGCTGCTCGTAGCAGCCCCGCAGCGAGTCGATGACTCGCTGCCCAGCGAGGGGTGATCCCCTCGCACGACCGCTGCGGGTAGCCCCGCAGCTCATGCGAGCCCGCTGCGGGTAACCCCGCAGCTCACCCGCGATCGAACCCTAGGGTTCGATCGCCCCCTCGGCTGGAGCCGAGGGCTCTTCGCCTCGATCCCGGCGGGGATCCCTAGACCGCCGGCGGTCCGGTGGTCTACAACCACCACCGCCCGGTCTATCCCCGTCCCCGGTCTCGTCGTTTCCCGGATCGTATGTTCATGTATGCATCACAATTAAATTGAACATAAAATCACACAAGGAGTTTTACGATCATACCTTTGATTCGTTGTGCGGAGAAACGAAATCAATCGAAGACCTTTGAATCTTCCCACGTATTCCTTGCACTCCGTTCGAACTTCGGGTGGGCGACGATCTATCGAACTCCTATGGATCTCCTTCAACTCTCTAGAATATCAAGTATGATAATTCTTGTCTTATGATTTATGAAGGCCATGTAGTGCTTTTATAGGCTACGTAGGGGATCTAAAGGAGGTGGAATATTGGGCTTCCAATATTGAAGATTAAATTGAGCCCACTGCCCAAGTCCATTAATCCTTATCAATATTAATTAATTTATTTTCCACTATATAAATTAATTGCACTCCCAATATTAAACCATATTATATCAAATAATATTTCTCCGGTAGTATTATTTATTCCGTGTATTTAAGATTTAAATATCCATGAATAAAATTAATTTATTGCTAATTAATTTATTCATCTCTTTAATCCGAGACTAGTACCATTCAACCTTAATTATTGTGCGGAACGAATCCACTCATGAGGTTTACACAATAATTCCTTATGAACTCATCTCGGGGATATTATCAACCCTTCCGGGATACACTGTCCGGTCAATTATTCACGGCATGCCATATATGAAATATAGTGACCCAACTTAACCGGTAATCAACCCAATAATTAAATCGGTTAATTCCTTTGGTAAATCAAAGTCACTTATATTAAATATACACACCCGCAATAATATCGGGGATTAAGAATAAAATACACTGAGACTCGAATCGATTATCGCCGGCAATCCTAATCGATGAATCTCAACGATCCGCTCAATACACCAAGTGTACAAGTGTGATAAAATAATTAAGACAAATTATTTTCTCTCTCACACAACGACTATACCGATGGATTGGTCCGGGTCCATCTAAGTCGTGAGCCACTGTTTGATTAAATACGAGTAACCGATAGTATGATCTTCTGTGTGACGTCGCACACCATACTAACTACAACGTACAGAATCTAGGACTATGATTTGCATATATTTAATTAACAATAATTAAAAGCAAACGACTGTTTATTAATTTAATAGATTAAATGCTATGACCGGGAGTTTACCGTTACTTAAATCTAGACATTAAGTACACAACTCCAACACGATTGTCTGCTCGGCTCCCTCATTTATGAGAGATAGGGTTGTTCGCATGGTGAATCACTGGTTAGAAACTTCGAGTTTCACTTATGATTCTCCGCGTCTTGATTTACAAAATCGAATGGATCAAGTAATTGGGAGTCAATTATAAAGATCTCTTAGTGTAGTAAACGTCCACACAACGTGGCTTGCTATACTGACGGATTTTGGATTAATTGATGTAGACAGTTGTAAGAAATTGTGAAGAGTTGTGAAGTTATCGTAAACGTCCACACAACGTGGCTTGCGGTGATGTAGCAATTCCAAACGATTTACTTTGGTGCTGAGTAATGGTTTACACTTAGATACGCCTTATAGTATTCCTCCCACCGAGGTTCCGCTATAAGTGATGTATGACCGAAGGAAATCTAATTGCTAAGTCGTTTGGGTGGGTAAACGTCCACACACCGTGGCTTGCCTTACCTGATGGGATTTTAGATGTGATTAGTGATTTAATGATATTATTTAAGGGAGATAATATCGGATATTAAATTGTTTGTTTGTTTTATGTGCTTATAGGTTAAGAATGACTGTGACCCCACTTTGTGATATACTTAAAGATGAAAACTCACTGGTTCCATATAGTACTGATTGGAAAAGAAATCTGGACATTGTCCAGACTGTTGAGCCTTCTATATCTGCTGTTGTCCCAACTCATGAGGACATTTGGAATGACCTCAGAATGATGTTGAAACATAGTGTGGAAGACGGACAAGAAGTGATTGACATACTCTATAAATTCAGTCCTCTTGAGGAGTCGCTTAAAAACGATTTCAAAAGAGCTGAACTTATAAGTATGGTCAGAAAATCACAAGCTCTTGTGGCTAAGATGGAAGTGCAAGCAAAGAAGCCCAGTGGTTCCAAACCACGGAATGGGAAGAGAAAGCCGCGAGGCAAGTGCTATCGATGCAAGCAGTCTGGGCACTGGAGGTCTGATTGTCCTCTCATCAAAGGTACGAAATTTTCCTTAGTCACTGAAACATTATCAGTGGTGTTATCTACCAGCACCTGGTGTGTAGATACGGGGGCCACTGATCATGTCTGCAATTCATTGCAGGGGTTCCAGGAAACCCGGAGACTTAGAGAGGGAGAGATCGTGGTCTACATGGGCAATGCCGCGAGGGTGGCGGCTGTTGCAGTGGGAGACGTTCACTTACGCTTCAGTAGTGATAGGGTTTTAGTTTTACATAATTGTCTTTATGTACCCAACTTTAGAAAGAATTTAATTTCAGTTTCTAAACTTATTATGAATGGATATTCTGTCTCTTTTGACCACTCGGTGATCATAAGAAGAAACAGTAAGATTATCTGTTCTGGTACATTGGTGGACGATTTGTATGTGCTAAATCCTGAGTCTAACACGATGCAACTAACCGAGAGTAATAACACATCTACGAACACCAATAAGAGAAAGGAAACTTCTAAAATGAATCAATTATACTTGTGGCATCTAAGGCTAGGTCATATAAACTCGAATAGGCTTCAAAGGTTGAAAGCTGATGGTCTAATCAGCGATGTTGAAGGAGAGGACCTTCCGACCTGCGAATCCTGTTTAGAGGGTAAAATGACCAAGCGTTTTTTTTCTGGTAAAGGACGGAGGGCTGAACAAGTATTGGATTTGATTCACTCTGATGTATGCGGACCTATGTCTACTCAGGCAAGGGGAGGGTACGAGTATTTCATCACTTTCACTGATGATTACTCAAGGTGTGGATTTGTATATTTGATGCGCCGCAAGAGCGAATCCTTTGACAAGTTCAAGGAGTTCAAGGCTTTTTTGGAGAACCTTCAAAATAAATCCATTAAATGCCTGGGATCTGATCGCGGAGGCGAGTACCTGTCTGGAGAATTCAAGGCATACTTGGCAGAGAATGGGATTGATTCCCAAATGACATCACCATATACTCCTCAGCAGAATGGTGTGTCAGAAAGAAGGAATAGGACTCTTATGGAAATGGTGCTATCAATGATGAGTTACTCGGACTTACCTATTATGTTCTGGGGACATGCCTTGGAAACAGCGGCGTATATCTTGAATAGGGTTCCAACCAAAACGGTACCCACAACACCCATGGAATTGTGGAGTGGGCGCAAGCCTAACTTGAAACACATTCGGATCTGGGGTTGTCCAGCACATGTGTTGCGACAAGGTGCCGATAAGTTAGAACCTAGATCAGAATTACGGCTGTTTGTAGGATACCCGAAAGGAACTAAAGGTGGCATGTTCTATAGTCCTACGGACCAGAAGATCGTTATAAGTACTAACGCTCGGTTCTTAGAGGAAGACTATGTCATGGACCACAAGCCCAAAAGTGACATAATACTTGATGAGTTGAGAGGTAACAAGGAAGACTTAGATACAGCCGAACCGAGTATAGATACACCACTAGAACCTGCACCTATTGTCACTGTTAATACACCGGAACGCCGTCGTAGTGGGAGGGTTGTTAAACAACCAGAAAGATGGATTGGACTGGGTGAGTCTTCGGACTCTGGACCTGGAGTTCATGAAATCGATCCCTGGACCTATGATGATGCGGTACAAGATATAGATGCGCCTTCTTGGAAGAAAGCGATGAAATCCGAAATAGTATCTATGGATTCTAATAAAGTCTAGGATCTTGTAGAACCACCAAACGGCGTAAATCCAATTGGGTGTAAATGGGTCTACAAGAGAAAGAGAGGATCTGACGGAAAGGTTGAAACCTTTAAAGCTCGGCTTGTTGCGAAAGGATATACTCAGAAAGAGGGAATCGATTATGAGGAGACCTTCTCGCCAGTAGCCAAGATAAAGTCGATCCGGATTCTATTATCCATAGCAGCTCATATGGATTATGAGGTGTGGCAAATGGATGTCAAGACAGCTTTCCTAAATGGAAGTCTTGACGAGACGATTTATATGAAACAACCAGAAGGATTCATTGCTAAGGGGCGAGATCATCTAGTGTGCAAGCTTAATCGATCCATTTATGGATTGAAACAAGCCTCGAGATCGTGGAACCTGCGGTTTGACGAAGTAGTCCAATCTTTTGGATTCAGTCAAAGCATGGACGAATCGTGTGTGTATTGGAAACGTGATGGGAAGAAGGTGGTGTTTCTCGTGCTTTATGTAGACGACATTCTTCTCATTGGCAACAGTGTGAAAATGTTATCAGACATAAAGGGATGGTTGTCTAGACAATTCGATATGAAAGATTTGGGAGAAGTCGGGCATGTTCTAGGGATCAAGGTTATAAGGGATCGCCGGAATAGAACATTGTACCTATCCCAGCAATCTTACATAGACACGATTCTGGCTCGTTTTAACATGCAAGATTCCAAGAAGGGTGAGCTGCCCTTCAGTAAAGGAACTTATCTTTCTAAGGAGATGTGTCCTCAGACACAAAAGGAGAAAGATGAAATGAAAGCAGTTCCCTACGCTTCGGCTGTGGGAAGCTTGATGTATGCAATGTTATGCACGAGGCCTGATATGTGCTATGCAGTTGGCGTAGTAGCGAGATATCAGAGTAACCTCTTGAAAGGCTCATTGGACTGCCGTAAAGAGCATTTTCAAGTATTTGCGAAATACTAGGGATTATGTTCTAAGTTACGGGGCAGACAATCTGATTCCTTTGGGTTATACGGATTCGGATTTCCAAGCTGATAAGGACCGGCGAAAGTCGTTATCAGGCTATGTGTTTCACTATTAAAGGAGGAGGAGTTTTAACATGGAAGAGTGATAAGCACGATGCTTTTCGGACTCTCCCATGGGTAACCAAATAGCGGCCTCAGAGGCAGCAGAAGTTTTGGTATGGCTCCGGTATTACCTCTGGGACTTAAATGTGATTCTTAGTTTACCAAAGGCTATGTAAATAGCGGTGCAGTGGCAAACTTTAAGAGATCACGAGTCCATGAGTGTAAGAAAACACATAGGGCAAGTACCACCTGATACGAGTCCTCGTCAGAGGGACGATGCAGTAGTCACCAAGATAGCTTCAGAGCGGCAACCTAGATTGCTCATTCACTTGGTACTTCTTGGAAGTACTTTTTAAGCACGTGATGAGTATGGGAGTCGGGAGTTTGGAAGATATGACTAGACCTTAGTATAAGTGGGAGATTGTTGGAGTAGTATACTTAATGTCTAGATTTGAGTATTATGAACTCCTTGTACACTTTCATTTACCTATTAAATACAAACATTCATTTGCTTTTAATTATTGTTAATTAAATATATGCAAATTATAGTCCTGGATTTTATACGTTGTAGTTAGTATGGTGCGCATGGGCGCACAGAAGATCATACTATCGGTTACTCGTATTTAATCGAACAGATGCTCACGACCTAGATGGACACGGACCAATCCATCGGTATAGTCGTTGTGTGAGAGAGAAAATAATTTATCTTAATTATTTTATCACACTTGTACACTTGGTGTATTGAGCGGATCGATTGAGACTCATCAATTAGGTTTGCTCGGCGATAATTGATTTGAGACTCAGTGTATTTTATTCTTAATCCCCGATACAATTGCGGGTGTGTATGTTTAATATAAGTGACTTTGATTTTCCAAAGGAATTGACCGGTTTAATTATTGGGTCAATTACCGGTTAAGTTGGGTCACTATATTTTATATATAGCATGCCGTAAATTCTTGACGGGACAGTGTATCCCGGAAGGGTTGATAATATCCCCGAGATGAGCTCATAAGGATTTATTATGTAAACCTCGCGAGTGGATTTAATTCCGCATAATAAATAAGGTTGAGTGGTACTAGTCTCGGATAAAAGAGATGAATAAATTTATTAAGCAATAAATAAATTTTATTCATGGATATTTATATCTTAAATACACGGAATAAATAATACTACCGGAGAAATATTATTTGGATATAATATGGTTTAATATTGGGAGTGCAATTAATTTATATAGTGGAAAATAAATTAATTAATATTGATAAGGATTAATGGACTTGAGCAGTGGGCTCAATTTAATCTTCAATATTGGAAGCCCAATATTCCACCTCCTTTAGATCCCCTACGTAGCCTATAAAAGCACTACATGGCCTTCATAAAAAATAAGACAAGATTATCATACTTGATATTCTAGAGAGTTGAAGGAGATCCATAGGAGTTCGATAGATCGTCGCCCACCCGACGTTCGAACGGAGTGCAAGGAATACGTGGGAAGATTCAAAGGTCATCTTGATTTCGTTTCTCCGAACAACGAATCGTAGGTATAATATCTAAACTAACTTGATATTATTCGATTTTGATTTATCGTGAAATACCGTAGAATGCAAGATCCGAGGTATGAAACCGGGAAGGAGGACGAACGCGTGGTGGTGGCGTAGCCACCGGACCACGGCGGACGCCCGCCTAGGATTTCTTGGGCGCGGAGGAGAGCGACCCTCGGCTGGGCCGAGGGCGCGCGGTCGATCGCAAGGATCGACCGCCGGGGCGCGGGCTGGAGCCGCACCCCACCCCACCTCGACGGTGGGGACCTCCAGGCGGCGGCGATTCGCCGGACTCGCCGCGGGGGCTGCCGATGCAGCCCCACCCGATTGCGTGAGACGCGATCCTCACGATCGCGTGAACCCCGGCTCGCGGGGGTTCGGCTGGGGGCGGGCTGCGTGCCTTCGGGTGCGTGCCGGACTCCGGCGGATGAGTCGGCGTTCATGTGATCTCCGGCGAATGGTTTTGATCGGGTTATTGTTTTCCGCAAATTTAAATAACCCGAGATATCGAATTCCAACACGCACGAGTGAGGACAAAGTGCGCTAGAAATGACAAGTGTTGGTACAGTGGGGCCAGGATATCACTCCCGACGGCAGTCATTGGTAACCGAGCCGGCCCAATAGGGTCGGGCTTTGACCCCTCAACGGGTCGGGGCGTTACAGTTATCATCACTTTTTTGACTTATGACTTCTTCATGTTTATCATGCACCGCTATACAATAGCCTTTGGTAAACTTAGAGTCATATCCAAGTCCAGAGGTTATTCCGGAACCTAACCAAAACTTCCGCTGCCTCTGAGGCTGCTATTCGGTTATGAGAGAGTCCGAGAAGCATCCTGCTTATCACTCTTTCATTTCAAGGTTCCACCTCTTTCTAAAAGTGAACACATAGCCTGATATCGACTTACACTGGTCCTTCTCTGATTTGAGATCTGAGAATATGTAATCAAAGAAGAATTCGTGTTGCTTAGTAATCTAGTACTTCAAAAGTACTTTTACAGCATTCGAATATCTCTTGTCCAGATTACTTTGATATCCTCCCACTACGCTAACCGCATAGTTGATATCAGGTTCTCGTTTTTCAACATCGCATTCATCAAGCTTTCCGCACTTGAAGTGTAGGAAACTGCTTTGTCTGTATCTATCTCCTTCATGTGTTCGAAACACATATCTTTAGATAGATATATATTCTGTGTCTGAAAGGCAATAACCTTTCTCAGAATTATGCATGTTTAAAACAAACCATAATCGTATAAGATATCTAGGAGAAGTACAATGTTCTTATCCTTAGATCGAAAGATCTCAAGAACATGTTCCAACTTCTACTCAATCTTATATTCCGATTCATTTAGACAACCATCATTTTATGTCTGACGACATCTTTACATTGTTGCCAATGATAAATTGTTATCTACATAAAATTCCGAGAAACACCACCTTGTTTCCATCACGTTTCCAATACACCTTTCGTCTACGCCTTTTGATGAATCCATCAGATGGACTATCTCATCAATTCGCAAGTTCCACGATTTATAGCCTTGTATCAATCCATAAATGGATTAACTAAGTTTGTACTCTAAATGATCTTGCCTCTTAACAATAAACCTTTATTGCTTTCTAAGCAGGCACATTTAGATCCAGTACTGCCTATGTGCAGAGCTAGGGATCGATTACATCTTTACTAGATCCAGAGTTCCAAACTCTTCTAGTCTTATGAACATCTCTGGTCGTCAAACAACCTCCCACTGCAATGGCATTCCGGTGTATAAACAGTAATAACAGTAGGTGCAGTTTAGTGGTGTACTCCTTCTCTGTTTGGCTGGTTCTCAGTCTTCGTCCTTTTCTCATTCCAAGGTATTATGTCAGTTAGGGCTTTGTTGTTCATCTAATAGTCTTCTTCTAAGAACCGGGCGTTAGAGCTTATAACGTCCTTCTGGTTCATAGTACTATAGAACACACAATATTTTGTTCATCTAGGATATCCTACAACCACATTCAATGTGCCGTTGTTTCCAAGAATATCCATAGAACATAGGTAGTTCCGAACAACTTGTCCTTTTACTATTAGAATCCTATTTCTTATTTCCGACAGACCATTTCTACACGTGAGTGTATGGTGTAGTCATTTGAGACTTAATCTCAATCTTTGATTATGCTATGTTTTATTTAGATAGGTGGTAGCCTCCGCGATCAAGTCGCAGGCTTCTAATGGATATACTTCGAAGGTTCCCCATAATTGCTTTGTGACTAAAACACTTCGCTTTTGTGGCACATCAAGCATTCTAATCCATCTTCGAGTATTCTTAAAAGAATCACTCGTACCTTTCTAATTTCACATATGTTTGCATAAATCAGTATTTGATCATTCTCAATACTTGTCCGAATTCTACCCTTTATCCAGAAAGGTTTGTTTAGTTGTATTATCTTCCAAATTCAATTCTTAGGTCGGAAGGTCCATTCCTTCAACTATAATTGATCAAATCAATTTCGACCTCTTGAATCTTATTTAAATAAATACTACTAAGCATAAGAACTCACAAGTATAATGATTTAACAAGAAATATATCTAATAAGTAAAACAAGTTATAGAACGGTTTGTTGCATCGTGGTAGACTAAGGATTTATCATTCATATTATTGCTATCTAGTGTACCAGAATAGATAATACCATTATTTCTTATCAAAATCATCAAATGATTAAAGAAATAAAATATCCATTCATAAATAATAGAAATCCAGAACAAAAGTTCTTTCTAAAATTAAAGGGGTACATAAAGCAATAAACTCGAAATGAAATCCTAATTAACTACTCATAGATAAATGTCTTCCACTGCAACAGCTGCCTCCTCTACAGCTTTGCCCATGTAGACTTGAACTCTTCTTCTCTAAGTCGTCGGGTTTTCTGGAACCCCTGCATTTAAAATGCACATACCGTCAGTGGTTCCATATCTACACACCAGAATTCTGGTAGATAATACCGCTGACTATGTTTTTACGACTAAAGAAAAATTCGTACCTTTGAGAGGACATTCAGACTTCCAGTGTCCAGACTTATTGCATCGGAAGCACTTGCCTTTTGGCTTGGCAGCCCCCACTCGTGGTCCATTCCTCTTGGCACCACTGGGTTTCCAGGCTTGCTTCCTTTTCTTGCCCCTACCTCCAACAGGCTTCAAGCCTTTGGACTTGGTAGCTACAAGCGCTTGAGACTTGCCCTTCTAGTAGATCCCCTCTGCCGCCTTCAGTTCAGTCAGGAGTTGCGCAAGAGTATAAGATAGTTTACCCATATTATAACTCATGCGAAACTGCTCAAAACTAGGGGTCAGAGACTGGAGTATGATGTCGACTTGCGTCTCACCATCAATTTGAGCTCCTAGGATCTCAAGTTCATTCAACAAACTCATCATCTTAAGAACGTGCTCCCCAACGGGCGTTCCTTCAGACTGAGTAGTTGTCATAAGGACTCTCATGGCTTCTTGCCTTGCCGCACGATCTTGCTCCCCAAACATCTCTTTGAGGTTAGACAACATATCACAGGCGGAGTCCATCGACTGATGCTGGGTTTGGAGTACATTTGACATAGAAGCCAAAATATAACACCTAGCCATTACATCAGCCTTTTTCCACTTCCGATATGCCTCTTTTTCCTCATTAGTTGAGGCATCCGTGGGCTCAGCAGGGCACACATCATAGAGTACAAACTTGTACTCTTCAGAAGTCAAGACAATGTCCAAATTTCTCCTCCAATCAATATAATTGGGGCCAGTGAGTTTATTCTCCTTGAGTATCACAGAAAGTGGATTCATAGCTATTCTCTAAACCTATAAGCACATTTAAACAAACAATCAATTTAATGTCCGATATTATCTCCCTCAAATAATATCATTAAATTACTAATTACATCAAAAATCCCATCAGATATGGCAAGCCACGTTAGTGTGGACGTTTACCTATCCAAATGATTTAGTAATTAGATTTACTTCGGTCGTACATCATTATAGCGTTACTTCGTTGGGAAGAATACTATAAAGCATACCTAAGTGTAAACCATTACTCAGTACTAAGGTAAATCGTTTGGAATTGTTGTGTTACCGCAAGCCACGTTTGTGTGGACGTTTACGACAACTCACAATCCTTCACAATTTCCTATAACTGTCTACATCAATTATTCCAAAATCTCATTCAGTATAGCAACCCACGTTTGTGTGGACGTTTACTATACCAAAAGATTTTTATAATTGACTCCCAATTACTTGATCCATTCGATTTTCGTAAATCAAGACGCGGAGAATCATAAGTGAAACTCGAAGTTTCTAACCAGTGATTCACCATGCGAACAACCCTATCTCTCATTAGATGAGGGAGCCGAGCAGACAATCGATCCATTTCAAGAAATGGTACGAAGGTCTCTAATTTGTGTCATCCACATGACCAAGTGGCTTTGGCTCCATTCCACTCCCCGGGGTGAGAATGAGTCGACTTGAAGTCAGTTTCAGAAGGACAAATTAGGCATTGTTTGATAAACTTAATCAATGTTTCTCGTAAAAGAAATTACAAGAATTCTCCTCCAATGACATGTCTATATGAACTTCGAAAGCTCATAAATGTCACCAAGAGAACAGTAATGGAGACCATGGGAATGTTTCCATCCCCTCTCCCACTTAGCTTTTTATAACAAAGGGATACGCTATCTAGTGCATAAAGTAAACACATATAGCATGCATACAAGTAATAAAGCACATAGTATCACATAGTCAAAATAATGCTAGAAAATTCTTTTCCGACTATCATGGCTTTATTCCATCTCCGTACGCATCTTCTAGTCTTCAGTCTTCGTTCTTGAATGCTCCATGTGACTAGAATATTAATCCCAATATTTAAATCTATTTATTTTCAATAAATCCAAAAGATACTTAATTCGAAAATTAAGTCAATCGAATAAATCAAAAATAAAATTAAATATTATTAATATTTTTATTTATTTATTTTTCTTTCTAATTCTATTAAATCTCTAAAATCCTATCCAAGTAAGACTTGGAACATTCTAGAAGATTTCTATAATAGAATAAGGAAATAAAATAAATTAGGACTCTTCTACTTTCCAAAATTAATTAATTTCCATGTCCATGAAAATTCCCATAAAATAGGAATAATCAATTAGGAAATAAATTAATTTAATAATTAATTATTTTCCTTTCTAATTCTATTAAATCTCTAGAATCCTATCCAAGTTAGACTTGGATATTCTAGAAGACTTCCATAATAAAATAAGGAAATAAATTAATTCCAATTAATTCTTTTCCTATTTCCATGAGAGTTCCCAAACTTAGGAATACTCAAAATAGGAAAACCGAATCAATTAGGAAAGTGAATCTTGGTAGGAGTAGCACGAGATCACAAGGACCCCGCGTCCCCCACCATCGATCGCCGGCCGGGGAGGAGCGCCGCCGCCACCTCAGCCCACACGCCACCACCACCGGTGGCCGGCGTGGCCGAGGGTTCCCGCGGGCAGCCTCCACGCCCCCTTCGATCGATCCTCATGGGATCGATCATCAAGATCGATCCCCGGTCCTCCCTCTCATCTTCTCCTTCGTCACACGTGTTCTCCGGCGGTCGTCTTGGCATCGATCCAACGTAAATAAATTACAAAAAATAAATTTACAATTCCGGTATCGATTCTATACATGAAATCGACCCTATACAATTTCCGGAAAACATAGAACAATAATAATAAATCTAAATTCGGTCAACCCCCGAATTTTTACTATTACAAGCATTCATCCACACAAAACGAATCTTGACATGTCCGAGAGTTTAATAAACGAATAATCATGGTAAAAATAATTAACAATTAATTAAACCATGATAGTCGGAATCCCTGCAAGGTGGAACGATAATTGAACACATACATGAACACGAAACGAAACGCTCTGATACCAATTGCTGGAAATCGATATCCCAGGGTATCAAAAAATTGCGGAACCGATAACCCCGACCGAAATCCCATCGCCGGAGATCCAATCGCGAACACCACGAAGGACCGGGCCCGACGAGAGCATCGTCGCGGGATGAACCCGCGGCTAAACCCTAGCCGAGCCCCACCGTGGGGCTCGCGATCGACATCGATCGCATGGGGCTGCCTAGCAGCCCCCGACGGTGAGTCCGGCGACTCACCGCCACGACCGACCGGGGAGGGGGCGCCCAGCCGCGGCGTAAGCCCGCGGCAGCCCCTAGCGATCGACCCTATGTCGATCGCTCACTCCGGCGTCCAGCCGGGGCTCCCCTCGTGTGACCGCTGCCGGCGGTCGAAGCCCTAGGGCTCGACCGCCACGCCCTCGGCTCCCAGCCGAGGGTTCGTTCGATCCTTCGCCGGGGATCTCGAATCCCCGTCCCCGAAGATCGTCGTTTTCCCGAATCGTGCGTTCATGTATATATCACAATTATATTCACATAAAATCATACAAGGGAGTTTATGATTTTACCTTTAATTCGTTGTGCGGAGAAACGAAATCAATTGAAGACCTCTGAATCTTCCTACGTATTCCTTGCACCTCGTTCGAACGTCGTGTGGGCGACGATCCTCCGAACTCTATAAATCTACTTCACGAACTCTCTAGAATATCAAGTATGATATTCTTATGGTGTGTTTAATTGTGAAGACCATGTAGTGCTTTTATAGGCTACGTAGGGGATCTAAAGGAGGTGAAATATTGGGCTTCCTATATTAATGATTAAATTGAGCCAAACCCAAATGTATTAATCCCATTAATATTATATAAATTAATTGCACTCCCAATATTAAACCATATTATATCAAATAATATTTCTCCGGTAGTATTATTTATTCCGTGTATTTAAGATTTAAATATCCATGAATAAAATTTATTTATTGCTAATAAATTTATTCATCTCTTTTATCCGAGAATAGTACTATTCAACCTTAATTATAATGCGGAACAAATCCACTCATGAGGTTTACATAATAATTCCTTATGAACTCATCTCGGGGATATTATCAACCCTTCCGGGATACACTTTCCCGTCAAGTATTCACGGCATGTCGTATATAAAATATAGTGACCCAACTTAGCCGGTAATTAACCCAATAATTAAATCGGTTAATTCCTTTGGAAAATCAAAGTCACTTATATTAAATATACACACCCGCAATAGTATCGGGGATTGAGAATAAAATACTCTGAGACTTGAATCAATTATCAAAGGCAATCCTAATTGATAAGTCTCAAGCGATCCGCCCAATACACTAAGTGTACAAGTGTGATAAAATAATTAAGACAGATTATTTTCTCTCTCACACAACGACTATACCGATGGATTGGTCCGTGTCCATCTAGGTCGTGAGCAACTGTTCGATTAATTACGAGTAACCGATAGTATGATCTTCTGTGTGGCGTCGCACACCATACTAACTACAACGTATATAATCCAGGACTATATTTTGCATATATTTAATTATCAATAATTAAATGCAAAGGATTGTTTATTAATTAAATAGATTAAATGCTATGACCGGGAGTTACCGTTACTTAAATCTAGACATTAAGTACACAACTCCAACAATCTCCCACTTGTACTAAGGTCTAGTCATTTCCTCCAAACTCCCGACTCCCATACTCATCACGTGCTTGAGTTGTACTTGCAAGAAGTACCATGTGAATGAGCAATCTAGGTTGCCGCTCTGAAGTTATCTTGGTGACTACAGCGTCGTCTCCCTCGACGATGACTCGTATCAGGTGGTACTTGCTCTATGTGTTATTGTAATGCCCCGAGAATGCAAGTGCTTAAAGGAATTTAATATGCTACTCATACCAACAGATGCATCTTCTTTTCTGGGCATCCTCCTATAAGAACTCCAAAGTTAAGCGTGCTGGCTCTGGAGTAGTTCTAGGATGGGTGACCCCCTGAGAAGTCTCCCGGGTGCGCACGAGTGAGGACAAAGTGCGCTGGAAAAGACAAGTGTTGGTACAGTGGGGCCAGGATATCACTCCCGACGGCAGTCATTGGTAACCGAGCCGGCCCATTAGGGTCGGGCTTTGACCCCTCAACGGGTCGGGGCGTTACAGCTATCATCACTTTTTTGACTTATGACTTCTTCAAGTTTATCATGCACCGCTATACAATAGCCTTTGGTAAACTTAGAGTCATATCCAAGTCCAGAGGTTATTCCGGAACCTAACCAAAACTTCCGCTGCCTCTGAGGCTGCTATTCGGTTATGAGAGAGTCCGAGAAGCATCCTGCTTATCACTCTTTCATTTCAAGGTTCCACCTCTTTCTAAAAGTGAACACATAGCCTGATATCGACTTACACTGGTCCTTCTCTGATTTGAGATCTGAGAATATGTAATCAAAGAAGAATTCGTGTTGCTTAGTAATCTAGTACTTCAAAAGTACTTTTACAGCATTCGAATATCTCTTGTCCAGATTACTTTGATATCCTCCCACTACGCTAACCGCATAGTTGATATCAGGTTCTCGTTTTTCAACATCGCATTCATCAAGCTTTCCGCACTTGAAGTGTAGGAAAATGCTTTGTCTGTATCTATCTCCTTCATGTTGGAGTAGTATACTTAATGTCTAGATTTGAGTATTCTGAAAACCTTGTACACTTTCATTTACCTATTAATAACGAACATTCATTTGCTTTTAATTATTGTTAATTAATTTATGCAAATTATAGTCCTGGATTTTATACGTTGTAGTTAGTATGGTGTTGCATGGGCACACAGAAGATCATACTATCGGTTACTCGTATCTAATCAAACAGTTGCTCACGACCTAGATGGACACGGACCAATCCATCGGTATAGTCGTTGTGTGAGAGAGAAAATAATTTATCTTAATTATTTTATCACACTTGTACACTTGGTGTATTGAGCGGATCGCTTGAGACTTATCAATTAGGATTGCTCTGTGATAATTGATTTAAGTCTCGGAGTGTTTTATTCTTAATCCCTGAAACAATTGCGGGTGTGTATATTTAATACTAGTGACTTTGATTTTCCAAAGGAATTAACCGATTTAATTATTGGGTTAATTACCGGTTAAGTTGGGTCACTATATTTTATATATGGCATGCCGTGAATTCTTGAAGGGACAGTGTATCCCGGAAGGGTTGATAATATCCCCGAGATGAGCTCATAAGGATTTATTATGTAAACCTCGCGAGTGGATTTGTTCCCGCATAATAAATAAGGTTGAGTGGTACTAGTCTCGGATAAAAGAGATGAATAAATTTATTAAGCAATAAATAAATTTTATTCATGGATATTTAAATCTTAAATACACGGAATAAATAATACTACCGGAGAAATATTATTTGGATATAATATGGTTTAATATTGAGAGTGCAATTAATTTATATAGTGGAAAATAATTTAATTAATATTAATGGGAGATTAATAGATTTGGGCTTGGGCTCAATTTAATCATTAATATTGGAAGCCCAATATTCCACCTCCTTTAGATCCCCTACGTAGCCTATAAAAGCACTACATGGTCTTCTCTATTCTCATAAGTTGAAGATCATAATTCTTCTAGAGAGAGAAAGTAGAGAGAGAAGTAGATCCATAGAGCTTGGAGGATCGTCGCCCACCCGACGTTCAAGCTAGTGCAAGGAATACGTGGGAAGATTCAAAGGTCATCTTGATTTCGTTTCTCCGAACAACGAATCGAAAGGTAAAAATCTAAACGCCCTTGATTTATTCGATTTTGGTTTATCGAGAATACCGTAGAACAAGATCCGAGGTACGAAACCATGAACGGGGGACGATCGCGTGGTGGTGGCGAAGCCACCGGACCACGAGCGATCGCCCGGACTAGGGTTTCGCACGGGCGTGGAAGGGCGAACCCCGGCTGGACACCGGGGGTGCGATCGATCAT
This sequence comes from Euphrasia confusa, assembly GCA_954870475.1. Lineage (NCBI taxonomy): Eukaryota > Viridiplantae > Streptophyta > Magnoliopsida > Lamiales > Orobanchaceae > Euphrasia > Euphrasia confusa. Next base: position 16,875,921 of record OX940958.1, read on the forward strand.
CATGATCGATCGCTGGCCGCGGGCTGTGACCCGCGGCGGCCCTGCTGGAGGCGAGCCAGCCTTCCAGGCGGCGGCGAGTCGCCGGACTCGCCGCGGGGGCTGCTGGGAAGCCCCTCCCCGATCGATCGCCCCATGCGATCGATCCCTTCGATCGCGCGAACCTCGCGGGCGGGGGTTCGGGCTGGGCGTGCACGCGACTTCGGTCGTGTTGTGCGTTCGGCTCGTACTCCGGTTCGTTCGTCGGCTTCGTGTAATCTCCGGCGATGGGTTTTTGATCGGGCTATGGTTTCCGCAATTTTAAATAGCCCGGGATATCGAATTCCAACAATTGGTATCAGAGCGTGGTTTACGTTCGCGGTATTTTCGATAAAATTGTTCTACCTTGCAGGGTTCCGACTATTATGGCTTAATTTATTATTCGTTTAATTTATTTTGTCATGAATGTTGGATTGATTAAACTCTCGGACATGTCGAGATTCGTTTTTTGTGGTGAATGCTTGTAATAGTAAAAATTCGGGGGTTGACCGAATTTAGGTTTATTATTATTGTTTTATTTTTTCCGGAAAATGTATAGGGTCGATTTCATGTATAGAATCGATACCGGATAGTGTAAAATTAAATTTGTAATTTATTTTGCGTTGGATCGATGCCGAAACGACCGCCGGAAAAGACGTGTGACGAAGGAGATGATCGTGAGGGTGAAGGGCTCGGATCGACCGCCCCATGGTCGATCCCACGAGGACGATCGACCCACGCCCAAGAGGGGCTGCCCGCGGGAGCTCCGGCCACGCCGACCACCAAGGGAGGTGGCGCGTGGGCTGGACGGCGGCGGCTTGAAGGCGGCGGTCGAGGGGTGGCGTGGGGATCCCCACCCCGTGCTATCCCGGTCCGGTAATTCGCTTTCCTAATTGGTTCAGGTTTTTCCTATTTGAGTGATCCTAATTTTGGGAACTCTCATGGATTAGGAAAAAAATCAATGTTGGAATTAATTAGGATTCCTAATTGATTATTTCTATTTTATGGAAATATTCATGGATTAGGAATCTAATTAATTAAGAAAGTAGAAGAGTCCTAAATTATTTTATTTCCTTATTTCATTATGGAAATCATCTAGAATATTCCAAGTGGGTCTTGGATAGATTATTCTAGAGATTTAATGAAGTAGAAAGGGAAAATAAAATAAATAAAAATATTAATAATATTTAATTTTATTTTTAATTTATTCGATTGACTTAATTAGTATTAATTAAGTATCTTTTGGATTTATTAAAAATAAATAGATTTAAATATTGGAAATTAATATTCTCGTCACATGGAGCATTCAAGAACGAAGACTGAAGACTAGAAGATGCGTACGGAGATGGAGTAAAGCCATAATAGTCGGAAAACAATATTCTAGTATTATTTTGACTATGTGACAATACTATATGCTTTATTACATGTATGCATGCTATATGTGTTTATTTTATGCACTAGATAGCGTATCCCTTTATTGTAAAAAGCTAAGTGGGAGAGGGTATGGAAACATACCCATGGTCTCCATTGCTGCTCTCTTGGTGACTTTTATAAACTTTTGAAGTTTATATAGATAAGTTATTGGAGGAGAGTTCTTGTAATTCCTCTTACGAGAAACATTGATTAAGTTTATCAAACAATGCCTAATTTGTCTTTCCAAAGCTGATTTCAAGTCGACTCATTCTCACCCCGGGGAGTGGAATGGAGCCAAAGCCACTTGGTCATGTCGAGGACACAAATTAGAGGCAGTCGTACCATTCTTTGATAGATGGATCGATTGTCTGCTCGGCTCCCTCATTTATGAGAGTTAGGGCTGTTCGCATGGTGAATCACTGGTTAGAAACTTCGAGTTTCACTTATGATTCTCCGCGTCTTGATTTACAAGATCGAATGGATCAAGTAATTGGATTTCAATTATATAAATCTTTTGGTATAGTAAACGTCCACACGAACGTGGCTTGCTATACTGAATGGGATTTTAGAATAATTGTGGTAGACAGTTATAGGGAATTGTGAAGGATTGCGAAGTTGTCGTAAACGTCCACACGAACGTGGCTTGCGGTGACGTAACAATTCTAAACGATTCACCTTAGTACTGAGTAATGGTTTACACTTAGGTGCGCTTTATAGTATTCTTCCCAACGAAGTAACGCTATAATGATGTACGACCAAAGTAAAATCTAATTGCTAAATCATTTGGGTGGGTAAACGTCCACACGAACGTGGCTTGCTTTACCTGATGGGATTTTAGAGGCGATTAGTGATTTAATGATATTATTAAAGGGAGATAATATCGGATATTAAATTGTTTGTTTGTTTTATGTGCTTATAGGTTAAGAATGACTGTGACCCCACTTTGTGATATACTTAAAGATGAAAACTCACTGGTTCCCTATAGTAATGTTTGGGAAAGATATCTGGACAATGTTCAGACTGTTGAGCCTTCCGAATCCACTATTGTCCCAACTGATGAGGACATTGAAAATGACCTCAAGGAGATGTTAGGACATAGTAAGGAAGCCGGACTAGAGGTGATTGACATACTCATTAAGTTCAGTCCTCTTGAGGAATCGCTTAAAAACGATTTCAAAAGAAATGAACTGATAAGTATGATCAGAGAATCACAAGCTCTGTTGGAGTTGTGTACTTAATGTCTAGATTTAAGTAACGGAAACTCACGATCCATTGTCATTAATCTATTTAATTAAATAAACAATTATTTGCATTTAATTATTTATAATTAAATATATGCAAATCATAGTCCTGGATTTTATACGATGTAGTTAGTATGGTGTTGCATGGGCGCACAGAAGATCATACTATCGGTTACTCGTATTTAATCGAACAGTTGCTCACGACCTAGATGGACACGGACCAATCCATCGGTATAGTCGTTGTGTGAGAGAGAAAATAATTTATCTTAATTATTTTATCACACTTGTACACTTGGTGTATTGAGCGGATCGTTGAGATTCATCGATTAGGATTGCCGGCGATAATCGATTCGAGTCTCAGTGTATTTTATTCTTAATCCCCGAAACTATTGCGGGTGTGTATATTTAATATAAGTGACTTTGATTTACCAAAGGAATTAACCGATTTAATTATTGGGTTAATTACCGGTTAAGTTGGGTCACTATATTTTATATATGACATGTCGTGAATACTTGACGGGAAAGTGTATCCCGTAAGGGTTGATAATATCCCCGAGATGAGTTCATAAGGAATTATTATGTAAACCCTGCAGGTGGATTCGTTCCGCATAATAATTAAGGTTGAATGGTACTAGTCTCGGATATAAAAGATGAATAAATTAATTAGCAATAAATTAATTTTATTCATGGATATTTATATCTTAAATACACGGAATAAATAATACTACCGGAGAAATATTATTTGATATAATATGGTTTAATATTGGGAGTGCAATTAATTTTATATAGTGGAAAATAGAATTAATTAATAATAGTAAGGATTAATAGATTTGGGCTTGGGCTCAATTTAATCACTATTATTGGAAGCCCAATATTCCACCTCCTTAAGATCCCCTACGTAGCCTATAAAAGCACTACATGGTCTTCACAATTTGACAAGACAAGATAATCATACTTGATTAGTCTAGAGAGTTCGTGAAGGAGATCCATGGAGTTCGGTAGATCGTCGCCCACACGACGTCCGAGCTAGTGCAAGGAATACGTGGGAAGATCTCAAGGTCGTCAAATTGAGTTCTTCGTTTTTCCGAACAACGAGAACGAGGTAAATCGTAAAACCCTCTTTATGATTTTATCGTTTCATTATCGTAAAAATATCATGAACCAAGATCCGAGAACGCGACCTTTGTCGAGGTCGAACCGGGCGGTGGTGATCGTAGATCACCGGACCGCCGGCGGCTCAACGGCTCGAACAAGAGAGGGTCGAGAGGGGCGAGCCTCGGCTGGACGCTGAGACTCGATCGAGGGCGAGCTCGATCGCCCGTGCACAACCAGCGGGCTGTTGGAGCAGCCCCGCTCACGCGGCTGGACCGCCGCTCGAGCGGCGGTGGCTGGTGGTGATCGCAAGCCACGGTTCGCCGTGGCTGGTCGTGCGATCACCGGGGGCGGCTGGGCGTGCATAGGGGGCTGCCAAGGGCAGCCCTAGGCGGCTGCCAAGGACAGCCGCGAGCCCTACGCGAGGGCTCGACCGAACAGCCCGGGCTATCCCCGTGGTTAGGGTTTGGTTGAGTCCGGCTTCGCGTGGTGGTTCGTGGCGAATTTCCGGCAACCGGGATTTCGATTGGAGTTGTCGTTCCGCACTTTGACAACCCCGGATATTCGATCTCCAAAGGATTTCGGTCGGAATTAATTAGATAATTAATTTTAATTAATTTATTAATTCCGGGATATCGATTTCCAACAATTGGTATCAGAGCGTTGGTTTTAGTTCATGGTATTTTTCGATAAATTGTTCTACCTTGCAGGGTTTCCGATTATTATGGCTAGATTTAATTTTGTTAATTAATGTCATAATAATGTTCTTGATTATTAAACTCTCGGTGATGTTATTTGTTCTTGTGTGGTGAATGCTTGTTCTTAATTTTTCCGGAAATTGTTTGAGGTCGTTTTCATGTAGAGAATCGATACCGGATAGCGTAGTAATAAATTTGTAATTTATTTTACGTTGGATCGAGTCCGAAACGACGACCGGAAAAGTGTGGCGGAGGAGACGAAGAGAGGGAGGATTCCGGGGATCGATCAACCCCATGATCGACCCCAAGTAATGGATCAATCGAGTGGGAGGGGCAGCCATCGCACCCCTTGGCCGTGGGCTGCCACCGGTAGTGGTGGTGGCTGGCCGGTTGGGGTTGCGGCGGCGGTGATGTGCTCCTCTCGGCCTCGGTCGATGGTGGGGGTGGCGTGGGGATCCCCAACCCATGCTACTCCTGCCAAGATCCAACTTTCCTAAATTGATTCGGTTTTCCTATTTTGAGTATTCCTATTTTTGGGAATTCTCATGGAAATAGGAAAAGAATTAATTGGAATTAATTTATTTCCTTATTCTATTATGGAAGTCTTCTAGAATATTCTAAGTTCTACTTGGAATAGAATTCTAGAGATTTAATGGAATTAGAAAGGAAAATAATTAATTATTAAATTAATTTATTTCCTATTTGATTATTCCTATTTTATGGGAATTTTCATGGACATGGAAATTAATTAATTTTGGAAAGTTTAGGAGTCCTAAATTAATTTTTCCTTATTTAATTATTCCTTTATAGAATTTTTAATGGATTAGGAAAGGAATTAATTTGGAAGGACTAGGAGTCCTAAATTATTTTATTTCCTTATTTCATTATGGAAATCATCTAGAATATTCCAAGTGGGTCTTGGATAGATTATTCTAGAGATTTAATGAAGTAGAAAGGGAAAATAAAATAAATTTATTTTATTTCCTTATTCTATTATAGATGTCTTCTAGAATATTCCAAGTGGGTCTTGGATAGATTATTCTAGAGATTTAATAGAATTAGATAGGAAAATAAATAAATAAAAATATTAATAATATTTAATTTTATTTTTGATTTATTTGATTGACTTAATTTTCGAATTAAGTAACTTTTGGATTTATTAAAAATAAATAGATTTAAATATTGGAATTAATATTCCCGTCACATGAAGCATTCAAGAACGAAGACTAAAGACTAGAAGATGCGTACGGAGATGCGATAAAGCCATAATAGTCGGAAAATAATATTCTAGTATTATTTTGATTATGTGATAATATTCTATGTGCTTTATTTCATGTATGCATGCTTATGTGTATTTAATTATGCATTAGATAGCGTATCCCTTTATTATAAAAAGCTAAGTGGGAGAGGGTATGGAAACATATCCATGGTCTCCATTGCTGTTCTCTTGGTGACTTTTATGAACTTTCGAAGTTCATATAGATAAACCATTGGAGGAGAATTCTTGTAATTCCTTTTACGAGAAACATTGATTAAGTCTATCAAACAATGCCTAATTTTTCTTTCCAAAACTGACTTCAAGTCGACTCATTCTCACCCCGGGGAGTGGAATGGAGCCAAAGCCACTTGGTCATGTCGAGGACACTAATTAGAGGCAGTCGTACCATCTTTTGAAGGTGGATCGATTGTCTTCTCGGCTCCCTCATTTGAGAGATAGGGTCGTTCGCATGGTGAATCACTGGTTAGAAACTTCGAGTTTCACTTATGATTCTCCGCGTCTTGATTTACAAGATTGAATGGATCAAGTAATTGGGAGTCAATTATAAAAGTCTCTTGATGTAGTAAACGTCCACACCACGTGGCTTGCTATGCTGACGGATTTTGGATTAATTGATGTAGACAGTTGTAAGAAATTGTGAAGAGTTGTGAAGTTGTCGTAAACGTCCACACCACGTGGCTTGCGGTGATGTAGCAATTCCAAACGATTTACTTTGGTACTGAGTAATGGTTTACACTTAGATACGCATTATAGTATTCCTCCCCACGAGGTTCCGCTATAAGTGATGTATGACCGAAGCAAATCTAATTGCTAAATCATTTGGATTGGTAAACGTCCACACCACGTGGCTTGCCATATCTGATGGGATTTTAGATGTGATTAGTGGTTTAATGATATTATTTAAGGGAGATAATATCGGAGATTAAATCAATTGTTTGTTGTTATATGTGCTCATAGATTAGGAAATGGCTTTGAACCCACTTTCTGTGATACCTAAGGATTATTTAAACTCACTGGTCCCTAAATGTATTGATTGGAATAGAGATCTAGACATTGTCCAGACTGTTAAAGAGTACAAGTTTGTACTCAGTGAGCTTTGTCCTCCCGAGCCTACAAATGTCTTAACTGATGAGGAAAGGACTGATTTTGATATCATGTTCAAACTCAAGGAGATGTTTAGACATGACATAGGCGGCTAGACAAGAGGCGATGAGGATACTCATAAAGGCTAGTCGATTCAAGGGAACGCTTAAACACGTTTTTAAGATGATTGACCTTTTAGACGAGTTGAGACGGAAATCGCAAGCTCTTGTAGCTAATGCCAAAGGTTTCGAACCTAAGGGCAAAATCGGGGGAAAGGAAAAGCAAGCAAAGAAACCCAGTGGTCCTAAGTTTCTTAGACCACGAGATGGGACGAGAAAGCCAAGAGGCAAGTGTTCTCGATGCAAACAGTCTGGGTACTGGAAGTCTAATTATCCTCTCAAAGAAAGTACGAAATTTTCTTTAGTCATGAAACATAGTCAGTGGTATTATCTACAGGAACCTGGTGTGTAGATATGGAACCACTGACGGTATGTGCATTTTAAATGCAAGGGTTCCAGGAAACCCGACGACTTAGAAAAGAAGAAATCGTAGTCTACATGGGCAATGCTGTGGAGGAGGCAACAGTTGCAGTGAAGGACATTTTATAGGATTTCATTTTGAGTTATTGCTTTTATGTACCTTTCATATTAGAAAGAACTTTGTTCTAGATTTCTAATGAATGGATATTTTATTTCTTTTAATCATTTGATGGTTATAAGAAGAAATAAAGATATTATCTATTCTGGTACATTAGCTAGCAATATATAAATGATGAATCCTGAGTCCACCACGATGCAACGAACCGTAGTATGAAACTCGTTTTACTAATAAGAGATTTCTTTATCAATTATACTTGTGGATTCTTATGCTGAGTCATGTTTATTCAAATAAGAAGTTCAAAGGTCGAAAATTGATATTTGATCAATTAAGTTGAAGGAGTGGACCTTCCGACCTAAGAATCTAATTTGGAAGATAATATGACTAAGCAATCCTTTATGGATATAAAGATGTAAGATCCGGACAAGTATAAGAATTGATTGACTCTGATATATGCAGACCTATGTCTACTCAGACAATAAGGTACGAGTACATCATTTGATGATTACTCGAGAAATGGATTAGATAACCTGATGTGCCACAAAAGCAAGTGTTTTGACAAGTCAATGGACACTAAGCAATTGTGGAGAACCATCAAGGTATATCCATTTGTAGCCTGCGATTTGATCGCGGAGGCAAGTACCTATCTGAGGAATGCATGGCATACTGATCAGAAATTGGGATTTGATCCCAAATGACTACACCATACACTGTTGTGTAGAAATGGTGTGTCGTAAACAAGAAATGGAACTCTTATAGAAATAGTAAAAGCATGAGTTATACGGAACTACCTATGTTCTATGGATATGTCTGGAAACAACGGCGCATTCAAAAGCGGTTGTAGAATGTCCTGGAAGAAAAAAAGATGTGTGTTCAATAGTACTATGAACCAAAGGGACGTTATAAGTTCTAACGCCCGGTTCTTAGAGGAAGACTATATGATGAACCACAAGCCCAAAGTGACGTGATACTTTGAAATGAGAGAGAAGAAGAGGACTGAGAACCAGCCGAACCGAGTAGCGGTACACCACTAACTGCACCTTTTGTTATCACTGTTTATACACCGGAATGCCGTTGTAGTGGGAGGTTGTGTGACAACCGGAGATATTCATAAGACTAGGAGAGTTTTCGGACTCTGGACCTAGTATACATGAAATCGATCCCTGGATCTACATACAGGCAGTACTAGATCTAAATGTGCCTTCTTGGAAAGCAATAAGGATTATTGTTAAGAGGCAAGATCATTTAGAGTACAAGCTTAGTTGATCCATTTATGGATTGAAACAAAGCATTGAGTTCGTGGTACTTGCAAATTGATGAGATAGTCCATTTTATGGATTCATCAAAAGCATAGACGAATTGTGTATATTGGAAACGTGATGGAAAACAAGGTGGTGTTTCTCGGAGGTTTTATGTAGATGACACTCTTATCATTGGCAACAATGTAAAGATGTTATCAGACATAAAATGATGGTTGTCTAGATGAATCATTATGAAAGATAAAGGAAGAAGTTAGACATGTTCTTGAGATCTTGGATCTCTAGAAAGAACATTGTACTTTTCCTGGACATCTTACATATATGATTATGGTTCGTTTTAACATGCAAGATTCCGAGAAAGGTTCGTTACCTTTCAGAGACGGAATGCATCTATCAAAGGATATGTGTTTTGGAACACAAAAGGAGATAGAAGCAATGAAAGCAGTTTCCTACACTTTGAGTGTGGAAAGCTTAATAAATGCATTGTTGAAAACAAGAACCTGATATCGGCTATGCGGTTAGCATAGTGGGAGGATATCAAGGTAATCCTGGAAAGGAATATTCGACTGCCGTAAAAGTACTTTCGAAGTACTGTTCTAGACTACGAAGCAGACGAGTTTTTCCTTTGGATTACATTCTCTTAGATTTCTAATCGAATGAGGACCGGTGTAAGTCGATATCAGGCTATGTGTTTCACTATTGAAGGAGAAGGAGTTTTAACATGGAAGAGTGATAAGCACGATGCTTTTCGGACTCTGCCATGGGTAACCAAATAGCGGCCTCAGAGGCAGCGGAAGTTTTGGTATAAATCCGGGATAATCTCTGGGACTTAGATGTGATTCTTAATTTGCCAAAGGCTATGTAAATAGCGGTGCGATGGCAAATGGTAAGAAATCACGAGTCCATAAGTGTAAGATAACACATAGTGCAAGTACCACCTGATACGAGTCATCGTCGAGGGAGACGACGCTGTAGTCACCAAGATAACTTCAGAGCGGCAACCTAGAGTGCTCATTCACATAGTACTTCTTGGAAGTACAACTTAAGCACGTGATGAATATGGGAGTCGGGAGTTTGGAGGAAATGACTAGACCTTAGTACAAGTGGGAGATTGTTGGAGTTGTGTACTTAATGTCTAGATTTAAGTAACGGAAACTCACGATCCATTGCCATTAATCTATTTAATTAAATAAACAATTATTTGCATTTAATTATTTATAATTAAATATATGCAAATCATAGTCCTGGATTTTATACGTTGTAGTTAGTATGGTGTTGCATGGGCGCACAGAAGATCATACTATCGGTTACTCGTATTTAATCGAACAGTTGCTCACGACCTAGATGGACACGGACCAATCCATCGGTATAGTCGTTGTGTGAGAGAGAAAATAATTTATCTTAATTATTTATCACACTTGTACACTTGGTGTATTGAGCGGATCGTTGAGATTCATCGATTAGGATTGCCGGCGATAATCGATTCGAGTCTCAGTGTATTTTATTCTTAATCCCCGAAACTATTGCGGGTGTGTATATTTAATATAAGTGACTTTGATTTACCAAAGGAATTAACCGATTTAATTATTGGGTTAATTACCGGTTAAGTTGGGTCACTATATTTTATATATGACATGCCGTGAATACTTGACGGGAAAGTGTATCCCGTAAGGGTTGATAATATCCCCGAGATGAGTTCATAAGGAATTATTATGTAAACCCTGCAGGTGGATTCGTTCCGCATAATAATTAAGGTTGAATGGTACTAGTCTCGGATATAAGAGATGAATAAATTAATTAGCAATAAATTAATTTTATTCATGGATATTTATATCTTAAATACACGGAATAAATAATACTACCGGAGAAATATTATTTGATATAATATGGTTTAATATTGGGAGTGCAATTAATTTTATATAGTGGAAAATAGAATTAATTAATAATAGTAAGGATTAATAGATTTGGGCTTGGGCTCAATTTAATCACTATTATTGGAAGCCCAATATTCCACCTCCTTAAGATCCCCTACGTAGCCTATAAAAGCACTACATGGTCTTCACAATTTGACAAGACAAGATAATCATACTTGATTAGTCTAGAGAGTTCGTGAAAGAGATCCATGGAGTTCGGTAGATCGTCGCCCACACGACGTCCGAGCTAGTGCAAGGAATACGTGGGAAGATCTCAAGGTCGTCAAATTGAGTTCTTCGTTTTTCCGAACAACGAGAACGTGGTAAATCGTAAAACCCTCTTTATGATTTTATCGTTTAATTATCGTAAAAATATCATGAACCAAGATCCGAGAACGCGACCTTTGTCGAGGTCGAACCGGGCGGTGGTGATCGTAGATCACCGGACCGCCGGCGGCTCAACGGCTCGAACAAGAGAGGATCGAGAGGGGTGAGCCTCGGCTGGACGCCGAGACTCGATCGAGGGCGAGCTCGATCGCCCGTGCACAACCAGCGGGCTGCTGGAGCAGCCCCGCTCACGCGGCTGGACCGCCGCTCGAGCGGCGGTGGCTGGTGGTGATCGCAAGCCACGGTTCGCCGTGGCTGGTCGTGCGATCACCGGGGGCGGCTGGGCGTGCATAGGGGGCTGCCAAGGGTAGCCCTAGGCGGCTGCCAAGGACAGCCGCGAGCCCTACGCGAGGGCTCGACCGAACAGCCCGGGCTATCCCCGTGGTTAGGGTTTGGTTGAGTCCGGCTTCGCGTGGTGGTTCGTGGCGGATTTCCGGCAACCGGGATTTCGATTGGAGTTGTCGTTCTGCACTTTGACAACCCCGGATATTCGATCTCCAAAGGATTTCGGTCGGAATTAATTAGATAATTAATTTTAATTAATTTATTAATTCCGGGATATCGATTTCCAACAAGCTCTAGTGGCCAAGTTGGAAGTGCAAGCAAAGAAGCCCAGTGGTTTTGAACCACGGATTGGGAGGAGCAAGCCGCGAGGCAAGTGCTTTCGATGCAAGCAGTCTGGGCACTGGAAGTCTGATTGTCCTCTCATCAAAGGTACGAAATTTTCCTTAGTCACCGAAACATTATCAGTGGTGATAACTACCAGCACCTGGTGTGTAGATGTGGGGGCCACTGATCATGTCTGCAATTCATTGCAGGGGTTCCAGGAAACCCGGAGACTTAGAGAGGGAGAGATCGTGGTCTACATGGGCAATGCCGCGAAGGTGGCGGCTGTTGCAGTGGGAGACGTTCACTTACGTTTTAGTAGTGATAGGGTTTTAGTTTTACATAATTGTCTTTATGTACCCAACTTTAGAAATAATTTAATTTCGGTTTCTAAACTTATTATGAATGGATATTCTGTTTCTTCTGACCACTCTGTGATCATAAGAAGAAACAGTGAGATTATCTGTTCTGGTACATTGGTGGACGATTTGTATGTGCTAAATCCTGAGTCTAACACGATGCAACTAACCGAGAGTAATAACACATCTACGAACACCAATAAGAGAAAGGAACCTTCTAAGATGAATCAATTATACTTGTGGCACCTAAGGCTAGGTCATATTAACTCAAATAGAATTCAAAGGTTGAAAACTGATGGTCTCATCAGTGGTGTTGAAGGAGAGGACCTTCCAACCTGCGAATCCTGTTTGGAGGGAAAAATGACCAAGCGTTCTTTTTTTGGTAAAGGACGAAGGGCTGAACAAGTATTGGATTTGATTCACTCTGATGTATGCGGACCTATGTCTACTCAGGCAAGGGGAGGGTACGAGTATTTCATCACTTTCACTGATGATTACTCAAGGTATGGATTTGTATACCTGATGCGCCGCAAGAGCGAATCCTTTGACAAGTTCAAGGAGTTCAAGGCTTTTGCGGAGAACCTTCAAGGTAAATCCATTAAATGCCTGCGATCTGATCGCAGAGGCGAGTACCTGTCTGGAGAATTCAAGGCATACTTAGCAGAGAATGGGATTGATTCCCAAATGACATCACCATATACTCCCCAGCAGAATGGTGTGTCGGAAATAAGGAATAGGACTCTTATGGAGATGGTGCGTTCAATGATGAGTTACTCGGACTTACCTACTATGTTCTGGGGACATGCCTTGGAAACAGCGGCGTACATTCTCAACATGGTTCCAACAAAAACGGTACCCACCACACCCATGGAAAGGTGGAGCGGGCGCAAGCCTAGCCTCAGGCACCTTCGGATCTGGGGATGTCCAGCACATGTGTTGCGACAAGGTGCCGATAAGTTAGAACCTAGATCAGAATTACGGCTGTTTGTAGGATACCCGAAAGGAACTAAAGGTGGCATGTTCTATAGTCCTAGAGGAAGACTATGTCATGGACCACAAGCCCAAAAGTGACATGATACTTGATGAGTTGAGAGGTAACAAGGAAGACTTAGATACAGCCGAACCGAGTATAGATACACCACTAGAATCTGCACCTGACACTGTCACTGTTAATACACCGAAACGTCGTCGTAGTGGGAGGGTTGTTAAGCAACCAGACCGATGGATTGGACTGGGTGAGTCTTCGGACTCTGGACCTGGAGTTCATGAAATCGATCCCTGGACCTATGATGAGGCGGTACAAGATATAGATGCGCCTTCTTGGAAGAAAGCAATGAAATCCGAAATTGAATCTATGGATTCTAATAAAGTCTGGGATCTTGTAGAACCACCAAGCGGCGTGAAGCCAATTGGGTGTAAATGGGTCTACAAGAGAAAGAGAGGATCTGACGGAAAGGTTGAAACCTTTAAAGCTCGGCTTGTTGCGAAAGGATATACTCAGAAAGAAGGAATCGATTATGAGGAGACCTTTTCGCCGGTAGCCAAGATAAAGTCAATCCGGATTCTCTTATCCATAGCAGCTCATATGGATTATGAGGTGTGGCAAATGGATGTCAAGACAGCTTTCCTAAATGGAAGTCTTGACGAGACGATTTATATGAAACAACCAGAAGGATTCATTGCTAAGGGGCGAGATCATCTAGTGTGCAAGCTTAATCGATCCATTTATGGATTGAAACAAGCCTCGAGATCGTGGAACCTGCGGTTTGACGAAGTAGTCCAATCTTTTGGATTTAGTCAAAGCATGGACGAATCGTGTGTGTATTGGAAACGTGATGGGAAGAAGGTGGTGTTTCTCGTGCTTTATGTAGATGACATTCTTCTCATTGGCAACAGTGTAAAGATGTTATCAGACATAAAGGGATGGTTGTCTAGACAATTCGATATGAAAGATTTGGGAGAAGTCGGGCATGTTCTAGGGATCAAGGTTATAAGGGATCGCCGGAATAGAACATTGTACCTATCCCAGCAATCTTACATAGACACGATTCTGGCTCGTTTTAACATGCAAGATTCCAAGAAGGGTGAACTACCCTTCAGTAAAGGAACTTATCTTTCTAAGGAGATGTGTCCTCAGACACAGAAGGAGAAAGATGAAATGAAAGCGGTTCCCTACGCTTCGGCTGTGGGAAGCTTAATGTATGCAATGTTATGCACGAGGCCTGATATCTGCTATGCAGTTGGCGTAGTAGCGAGATATCAGAGTAACCCTGGAAAGGCTCATTGGACTGCCGTAAAGAGCATCTTCAAGTATTTGCGAAATACTAAGGATTATGTTTTGAGTTACGGGTCAGACAATCTGATTCCTTTGGGTTACACAGATTCGGATTTCCAAGCTGATAAGGACCGGCGTAAGTCGACATCAGGCTATGTGTACACTATGGGAGGTGGAGCCGTATCATGGAAGAGTGTTAAGCAAAAGTGCATTTCAGACTCTACCATGGAAGCTGAATATGTTGCAGCCTCAGAGGCAGCGAAAGAGTCAGTTTGGTTCCTTAATTTCCTCCAGGACTTAGATGTGATTCCGAGTTTGCCCAAGGCTATGACAATTTATTGTGATAATAGCGGTGCAGTGGCAAACAGTAAGGAACCACGGTCCCATAGTGCTACGAAACACATAGAGCGCAAGTACCACCTGATTCGAGACATCGTCAAGAGGGGCGATGCAGTAGTCACCAAGATAGCTTCGGAGGACAACCTAGCGGGCCCTTTCACCAAGATACTTCCTAAGGAAGTATATTTCAAGCACTTGGAGGGTTTGGGAGTCAGAAGTTTGGAGGATAAGACTAGACCTTAGTATAAGTGGGAGATTGTTGGAGTAGTATACTTAATGTCTAGATTTGAGTATTCTGAACTCCTTGTACACTTTCATTTACCTATTAATAACGAACATTCATTTGCTTTTAATTATTGTTAATTAATTTATGCAAATTATAGTCCTGGATTTTATACGTTGTAGTTAGTATGGTGTTGCATGGGCACACAGAAGATCATACTATCGGTTACTCGTATCTAATCAAACAGTTGCTCACGACCTAGATGGACACGGACCAATCCATCGGTATAGTCGTTGTGTGAGAGAGAAAATAATTTATCTTAATTATTTTATCACACTTGTACACTTGGTGTATTGAGCGGATCGCTTGAGACTTATCAATTAGGATTGCTCTGTGATAATTGATTTAAGTCTCGGAGTGTTTTATTCTTAATCCCTGAAACAATTGCGGGTGTGTATATTTAATACTAGTGACTTTGATTTTCCAAAGGAATTAACCGATTTAATTATTGGGTTAATTACCGGTTAAGTTGGGTCACTATATTTTATATATGGCATGCCGTGAATTCTTGAAGGGACAGTGTATCCCGGAAGGGTTGATAATATCCCCGAGATGAGCTCATAAGGATTTATTATGGAAACCTCGCGAGTGGATTTGTTCCCGCATAATAAATAAGGTTGAGTGGTACTAGTCTCGGATAAAAGAGATGAATAAATTTATTAAGCAATAAATAAATTTTATTCATGGATATTTAAATCTTAAATACACGGAATAAATAATACTACCGGAGAAATATTATTTGGATATAATATGGTTTAATATTGGGAGTGCAATTAATTTATATAGTGGAAAATAAATTAATTAATATTAATGGGAGATTAATAGATTTGGGCTTGGCTCAATTTAATCATTAATATTGGAAGCCCAATATTCCACCTCCTTTAGATCCCTTACGTAGCCTATAAAAGCACTACATGGTCTTCTCTATTCTCATAAGTTGAAGATCATAATTCTTCTAGAGAGAGAAAGTAGAGAGAGAAGTAGATCCATAGAGCTTGGAGGATCGTCGCCCACCCGACGTTCAAGCTAGTGCAAGGAATACGTGGGATGATTCAAAGGTCATCTTGATTTCGTTTCTCCGAACAACGAATCGAAAGGTAAAAATCTAAACGCCCTTGATTTATTCGATTTTGGTTTATCGAGAATACCGTAGAACAAGATCCGAGGTACGAAACCATGAACGGGGGACGATCGCGTGGTGGTGGCGAAGCCACCGGACCACGAGCGATCGCCCGGACTAGGGTTTCGCACGGGCGTGGAAGGGCGAACCCCGGCTGGACGCCGGGGGTGCTTTCGATCATCATGATCGATCGCTGGCCGCGGGCTGTGACCCGCGGCGGCCCTGCTGGAGGCGGGCCAGCCTTCCAGGCGGCGGCGAGTCGCCGGACTCGCCGCGGGGGCTGCTGGGAAGCCCCTCCCCGATCGATCGCCCCATGCGATCGATCCCTTCGATCGCGCGAACCCCGCGGGCGGGGGTTCGGGCTGGGCGCGCACGCGACTTCGGTCGTGTTGTGCGTTCGGCTCGTACTCCGGTTCGTTCGTCGGCTTCGTGTAATCTCCGGCGATGGGTTTTTGATCGGGCTATGGTTTCCGCAATTTTAAATAGCCCGGGATATCGAATTCCAAAACTTCATGTGTTCGAAACACATATCTTTAGATAGATATATATTCTGTGTCTGAAAGGCAATAACCTTTCTCAGAATAATGCATGTTCAAAACGTCAGTTGAAGAACGTTGTAACATCTTTTGACCACTATTCACATGGGCATTTTTTCTTTCTCTGGCAATTGCTTGAAGAGCACTTAGAGTAATAGCTTTCTTCTTTTCCATTTTCCTACAATAACAATTTATTTAAGAACAATAATAATACAATTAAATATACAATGGAAATTATTTTCACATAAACTAACTAATCATTCATAAACTCATCACAATTAAATTGACTACCCTGGATATAAAAATTAACACTACTAAATAGTTTAAAATATTAAATGATGGCACATCATCCTCTATTCTGAAAGAGTCGGAGGCGCCCCTTCGCGAACCAAATATATTTCTCCAATTTCATCAGGTAGATGTTCATTGCTTGATGTGCTTAATAAAAATGTGTCAGCATTGCTTGCTATGAAATCGTCTTCATTCTCAATATTTTCTCTTGCTTTGGTTTTTAGCACGACCTGCCAATTTTTTTTTAAAGGATCCTCCACATAAAATACTTGTTCTACTTGAGTTGCAAGAACAAAAGGCTCATCTTGACGCTTTATATTTGCGAAATTTGCCAAGGTGAACCCATCACTATCTTGTGTGAGTCTTCTTCCTTTTGTCACCCAGTCACATTCAAATAGCACAACACTCTTTTCGTGGGAATAAAATAACTCAATTATATCTTTCACAATCCCATAGTATGTCAAATCACTGTAGATTGGCCTTTTATCTCTTTTGCTAGCAAAACTGGTGGTTGTTGCTCTAACCACAACCCCACAATTTTGAGTTTTCCTTCTTCGCTCTATTTCTCTTGTGTGGAATCTATAACCGTTGATAACATAACCCTTGTATCTTTTTCCCGCATGAACTGGCCCTTTTGCCAAACATACAATATCAGTCTGACTCATATCTCCTGTCTCAGTATTATAATTAGCTCCTACAACCTAATAAAAAAAGAGTGTCAATAAACTAAAAATAATAAAATAATAAAAGTTATTTTATTATCTTACTTGGGTATGGATCCATGTAGCGAAACTTTCATTATGTATTCGTCTAATCTCATGTTCTGGAGAGCGACGCTTTTTTTTTTTCTGATCATTAACTCATGTTCGCTGCACAAACAATATTATAATTATGAATGATATGATAAAAAACAATATGTTTATAAAAGGAAATCCATACTTACTCTATTTTAGACTTGATTTCCTCACAATTGAAAAGCACGTATCTATGTGCTTTTTCTAATTTATTATTTTCCATAACAAACGATTCTCCGCACCATAAAGGATAACTGGCTGTTGAGAATATTTTTATTCCTTCATTAATTGTGCAACCTCCGTCCTCATTTCGAACAACTCTATTATGCCTTGTTTCAACATTCTCATTAAGGTATAGCGAACAAAATGATAAACATTCTTCTGCAAGATATCCTTCAGCAATTGAACCTTCAGGTCGTCCTTTATTACGAACATAAGATTTAAGTGTGCACAAGTACCTTATCAAGTAAATTAAAAAAAACACATATATTAGTAAGTAATATATGCTAATCTTATAAATATAAATTAAAAAAGAAAATAAAATTACCTTTCAATAGGATACATCCAACGATGGCAGACCGGACCTCCTAATTTAGCCTCAGCAACCAAATGAACGGTAACATGCACACTTAGATCGAAAAATGACGGAGGAAAATCTTTTCAAGCTGGCAAAGTATAATTGCTATATCGTTCTCCATTCGAACCAAATCTTTGTGATGAAGCGTCTTAGAACACAAATCTTGAAAGTACTTACATAGACGAATAATAGGTGAACGAACATAAGTCGGAAAAAGTTGACGCAATGCTACGGGTAATAATTGTTGCATCAGGATATGACTGTCATGAGACTTACTAATAAATATTTTAGGAGGCTTTAACTGCACATTTTTAGAAATATTTGATGCATAACCATCAGGTACTTTTACGCTTTTCAAAACCTTACAAAATTGATGTTTCTCCTGCTTATCCAACGCAAAACAAGAAGCAGGTAACCATTCCTTACCATTTTCATCTACAAAAGGATGCAACCCTTGTCTTATACCTTTATCCTTCAAGTCCATGCGAGAATTTTTGTTATCCTTACTCTTATCACCACCCAATATTGTGTATAAGATTTTGTCACACACATTCTTCTCAATATGCATAACATCCAAATTATGGCGTAAGAGATTACTTTTCCAATATGGCAGCTCAAAGAAAATGCTCTTTTTCTTCCAGTTATAAGGAAAGCCAAGATCCCCTAATTTTCTTCCAAATTTATTATCTATGTTCTTCACTTCTTCAAATACCTCAAAACTTCTCGGATAAAGAGGGACGTCTCTATGTTCCTCCTTATCAATAAACGAGCGTGTATCATTTCGATAAGGGTGATCATTAGGCAAAAATATTCGATGGCACATATAACATTGTTTATGGGAGTGTTTCAAATAATCTGAGTTGGTATGTTTTAGACAAACAGGACATGCATATTTTCCCTTAGTACTCCATCCAGACAGGTTCGAAAGACCGGGAAGATCACTGATAGTCCACAATAATGCCGCACGCATTCTGAAATTTTGTTTTTGTGAGGCATCATATGTATCAACACCTACATCCCATAGTTCTTTTAGCTCCATGATTAAAGGTTCCAAGTAAACATCAATGTTGTTTCCAGGTTCATTAGGACCTGGTATAAGAGTAGACAACATAAAGTATGATTTCTTCATGCACTCTCCAGGAGGTAAGTTATATGGCATTAAAACGATTGGCCAAGTACTATGATTAATCATCATGCTTCTGAATGGACTAAATCCATCAGCTGACAAACCCAATCTTACATTACGAGGCTCTTTAGCAAAATCAGGATGGTTGAAGTCAAACGTGTGCCAAGCCGGAGAATCTGCTGGGTGTCTCATTATACCATCCTCTATGCGCTGATTTGAATGCTAAGTCATATGAACAGCAGATTCAGTGGTCATGAATAGTCTCTGTAGTCTTAGCTTTAGTGGGAAATGCCAAAATGATTTTGTTGCCACTTTCTTTTCTTTTCTTTTAGTCTCATAATTATCAATTTCTGGAATATCACTACCAGTTGGTACATTCCACCGATATTGACCACAAGTATCACAATTCTCCTTGCTTTTGTTCTCACCCCAGTATATCATGCAATCATTTATGCATGAATTTATCTTTTGATAATCAAGGCCTAAATCTCTTAATATTTTTCGTGCTGCATGATAATTCTTTGGAAGTTGAACGCCCTCTGGAAATGATTCCCTAAGTAAATCTAGCATCATGGCGAATGACTTATTAGTCCAGTTTACAAGACACTTGATATGAAGCATTCGCACAATGAAAGACAACTTTGAGAATTTACTACACCCTGGGTATAGTTCTTGTTCAGCATCTTTAAGAAGATTGTAAAAACTTGCTGCTTCTTTATTGGTGTTTCATCTTGAGTATAAGATGTATATCCCATATGTTGGAATTCGATATCCCGGGCTATTAAAAATTTGCGGAAAATAATAACCCGATCAAAAACCTCGATTGTCGGAGAAATCACGAGACCACGCGAGTCGGGGCTCGACCGAACGCACAACGCGCACGAGGACGCGTGCGCGCCCAGCCGCACCCCCGCGGGAACCCGCGATCGCTCCCAGCGATCGCACGGGATGCCTCACGGCATCCCCGCAGCGGATCCGTTGATCCGCTGCTCGCACGGCTGGGGCTCGTCCCCAGCGACCCGCTGCGGGTAACCCCGTAGCTCGCTACGAGTCGCTGCGGGTAACCCCGCAGCTCCCAGCGATCGGCCCCGTAGGGGTCCGATCGATCCTCGGCTCCCAGCCGAGGATTTCCGTGCGCGATCCCCACGCGGGATCCACGAGCCGCCGGCGGTCCGGTGGTTCGACCACCACCGCCCGGCTCGACCCTCGTTCCGGGATTCGATCCTCGGATCTTCGTTCTACGGTATTCTCGATAAATCAAAACCAAATAAATCAAGGGCGTTTAGATTTTTACCTTTCGATTCGTTGTTCGGAGAAACGAAATCAAGATGACCTTTGAATCTTCCCACGTATTCCTTGCACTCCGTTCGAACGTCGGGTGGGCGACGATCTATCGAACTCCTATGGATCTCCTTCAACTCTCTAGAATATCAAGTATGATAATCTTGTCTTATGAATTATGAAGGCCATGTAGTGCTTTTATAGGCTACGTAGGGGATCTAAAGGAGGTGGAATATTGGGCTTCCAATATTGAAGATTAAATTGAGCCCACTGCCCAAGTCCATTAATCCTTATCAATATTAATTAATTTATTTTCCACTATATAAATTAATTGCACTCCCAATATTAAACCATATTATATCCAAATAATATTTCTCCGGTAGTATTATTTATTCCGTGTATTTAAGATATAAATATCCATGAATAAAATTTATTTATTGCTTAATAAATTTATTCATCTCTTTTATCCGAGACTAGTACCACTCAACCTTATTTATTATGCGGAATTAAATCCACTCGCGAGGTTTACATAATAAATCCTTATGAGCTCATCTCGGGGATATTATCAACCCTTCCGGGATACACTGTCCCGTCAAGAATTCACGGCATGCCATATATAAAATATAGTGACCCAACTTAACCGGTAATTGACCCAATAATTAAACCGGTCAATTCCTTTGGAAAATCAAAGTCACTTATACTAAATATACACACCCGCAATTGTATCGGGGATTAAGAATAAAATACACTGAGTCTCAAATCAATTATCGCCGAGCAAACCTAATTGATGAGTCTCAATCGATCCGCTCAATACACCAAGTGTACAAGTGTGATAAAATAATTAAGATAAATTATTTTCTCTCTCACACAACGACTATACCGATGGATTGGTCCGTGTCCATCTAGGTCGTGAGCAACTGTTCGATTAAATACGAGTAACCGATAGTATGATCTTCTGTGTGCCCATGCAACACCATACTAACTACAACGTATAAAATCCAGGACTATAATTTGCATATATTTAATTAACAATAATTAAAAGCAAATGAATGTTTGTATTTAATAGGTAAATGAAAGTGTACAAGGAGTTCATAATACTCAAATCTAGACATTAAGTATACTACTCCAACAATCTCCCACTTATACTAAGGTCTAGTCTTATCTCCCAAACTTCTGACTCCCAAACCCTCCAAGTGCTTGAAATATACTTCCTTAGGAAGTATCTTGGTGAAAGGGTCCGCTAGGTTGTCCTCCGAAGCTATCTTGGTGACTATCGCATCGCCCCTCTTGACGATGACTCGAATCAGTTGGTACTTGCGCTCTATGTGTTTCGTAGCACTATGGGACCGTGGTTCCTTACTGTTTGCCACTGCACCGCTATTGTCACAATAAATTGTCATAGCTCTAGGCAAACTCGGAATCACATCTAAGTCCCGGAGGAAATTAAGGAACCAAACTGACTCTTTCGCTGCCTTTGAGGCTGCAACATATTCAGCTTCCATGGTAGAGTCTGAAATGCACTTTTGCTTAACACTCCTCCATGATACGGCTCCACCTCCCAAAGTGTACACATAGCCTGATGTCGACTTTCGCCGGTCCTTATCAGCTTGGAAATCCGAATCCGTATAACCCAAAGGAATCAGATTGTCTACCCCGTAACTTAGAACATAATCCCTAGTATTTCGCAAATACTTGAAAATGCTCTTTACGGCAGTCCAATGAGCCTTTCCAGGGTTACTCTGATATCTCGCTACTACGCCAACTGCATAGCAGATATCAGGCCTCGTGCATAACATTGCATACATCAAGCTTCCCACAGCCGAAGCGTAGGGAACTGCTTTCATTTCATCTTTCTCCTTTTGTGTCTGAGGACACATCTCCTTAGAAAGATAAGTTCCTTTACTGAAGGGCAGCTCACCCTTCTTGGAATCTTGCATGTTAAAACGAGCCAGAATCGTGTCTATGTAAGATTGCTGGGATAAGTACAATGTTCTATTCCGGCGATCCCTTATAACCTTGATCCCTAGAACATGTTGGAAATCGATATCCCGGAATTAATAAATTTAAATAAATAAATTATCTAATTAATTCCGACCGAAATCCTTTGGAGATCGAATATCCGGATTGTCTAAATTGCGGAACCGACAATCCAATCGACTCCCGGTTGCCGAAAACCCGCCACGAACCTCCACGGGGATAGCCCAACCAAACAAACCCTAACCGGGGCGAACGCGGGCTGTTCGGTCGAGCCTCCCGCGTGGGGCTCGCGGCTGTCCTTGGCAGCCGCCTAGGGCAGCCCTTGGCAGCCCGCTGGGCACCCCAGCCACGCCATGGTGATCGCCCACCAGCCACGGTCGCCGTGGCTAGCGATCACCGCCAGCACCGCTGCCGCGCGAGCGGCTGGTGCACCGCGCGAGCGGCGATCGCACCGCATGAGCGGGGATCGAGCCGCGCGGGCTGTGGCGTCCAGCTAGGGTTTGATCGAGCCCTCGGCGCCCAGCCGAGGCTCTCGCCCTCTCGACCCATCCCCGATCGAGCCGACGAGCCGCCGGCGGTCCGGTGGTCTTCGACCACCACCGTCCGGTTCGTCCTCGTCATGAGTCGCGTTTTTCGGATCTTGGTTCATGATACTTTCACGATAATTAAACGATAAAATCATAAAGAAGGTTTTACGATTTACCTCGTTCTCGTTGTTCGGAAAAACGTAGAACTCAATTTGATGACCTTGAGATCTTCCCACGTATTCCTTGCACTAGCCCGGACGTCGTGTGGGCAACGATCTACCGAACTCCATGGATCCTCCTCTCTACTTTCTCTCTCTAGAATTGTGATCTTCAAGTTATGAACTTATGAGAATAGAGAAGACCATGTAGTGCTTTTATAGGCTACGTAGGGATCTTAAGGAGGTGGAATATTGGGCTTCCAATATTAATGATTAAATTGAGCCCAAGCCCAAATCTATTAATCCATTAATATTAATTAATTCTATTTTCCACTATATAAAATTAATTGCACTCCCAATATTAAACCATATTATATCAAATAATATTTCTCCGGTAGTATTATTTATTCCGTGTATTTAAGATATAAATATCCATGAATAAAATTAATTTATTGCTAATTAATTTATTCATCTCTTATATCCGAGACTAGTACCATTCAACCTTAATTATTATGCGGAACAAATCCACCTGCAGGGTTTACATAATAATTCCTTATGAACTCATCTCGGGGATATTATCAACCCTTACGGGATACACTTTCCCGTCAAGTATTCACGGCATGCCATATATAAAATATAGTGACCCAACTTAACCGGTAATTAACCCAATAATTAAATCGGTTAATTCCTTTGGAAAATCAAAGTCACTTATATTAAATATACACACCCGCAATAGTATCGGGGATTAAGAATAAAATACACTGAGACTTAAATCGATTATCGCCGGCAATCCTAATCGATAAATCTCAAACGATCCGCTCAATACACCAAGTGTACAAGTGTGATAAAATAATTAAGACAAATTATTTTCTCTCTCACACAACGACTATACCGATGGATTGGTCCGTGTCCATCTAGGTCGTGAGCAACTGTTCGATTAAATACGAGTAACCGATAGTATGATCTTCTGTGTGTCCATACAACACCATACTAACTACAACGTATAAAATCCAGGACTATGATTTGCATATATTTAATTATAAATAATTAAACGCAAATAATTGTTCATTTAATTAAATAGATTAATGGCAATGGATCGTGAGTTTCCTTTACTTAAATCTAGACATTAAGTACACAACCCCAACAATCTCCCACTTGTACTAAGGTCTAGTCATTTCCTCCAAACTCCCGACTCCCATACTCATCACGTGCTTAAGTTTTACTTCCAAGAAGTACTATGTGAATGAGCACTCTAGGTTGCCGCTCTGAAGTTATCTTGGTGACTACAGCGTCGTCTCCCTCGACGATGACTCGTATCAGGTGGTACTTGCACTATGTGTTATCTTACACTTATGGACTTGTGATTTCTTACCATTTGCCATTGCACCGCTATTTACATAGCCTTTGGCAAATTAAGAATCACATCTAAGTCCCAGAGATTATCCCGGAGTTATACCAAAACTTATTTGGTCACCCATGGGAGAGTCCGAAAAGCATCGTGCTTATCACTCTTCCATGTTAAAACTCCTTCTCCTTCAATAGTGAAACACATAGCCTGATATCGACTTACACCGGTCCTCGTTCGATTAGAAATCTAAGAGAATGTAATCCAAAGGAAAAACTCGTCTGCTTCGTAGTCTAGAATAGTACTTCGAAAGTACTTTTACAGCAGTCGAATATTCCTATCCAGGATTACCTTGATATCCTCCCACTATGCTAACCGCATAGCCGATATCAGGTTCTCGTTTTCAACAATGCATTTATTAAGTTTTCCACACTCAAAGTGTAGGAAACTGCTTTCATTGCTTCTATCTCCTTTTGTGTTCCAAAACACATATCCTTAGATAGATGCATTCCGTCTCTGAAAGGTAACGAACCTTTCTCGGAATCTTGCATGTTAAAACGAACCATAATCATATATGTAAGATGTCCAGGAGAAGTACAATGTTCATTCCTAGAGATCCAAGATCTCAAGAACATGTCCAACTTCTTCCTATATCTTTCATAATGATTTATCTAGACAACCACCATTTTTTTATGTCTGACAACATCTTTACATTGTTACCAATGATAAAATGTTATCTACATAAAACCTCCGAGAAACACCACCTTGTTTTCCATCACGTTTCCAATACACACGATTCGTCTATGCTTTCTATGAATCCATAAAATGGACTATCTCATCAATTTGCAAGTACCACGAACTCAATGCTTTGTTTCAATCCATAAATGGATCAACTAAGCTTGTACACTAAATGATCTCGCCTCTTAGCAATAATCCTTATTGCTCTCCAAGAAGGCACATTTAGATCTAGTACCGCCTTCATGTAGATCCAGGGATTGATTTCATGTATACTAGGTCCAGAGTTCAAAACTCTCCTAGTCTTATGAATATCTCCGGTTGTCAAACAACCTCCCACTACAATGGCATTCCGGTGTATAAACAGTAATAACAGTAGGTGCAGTCAGTGGTGTACCGCTACTCGGTTCGGCTGGTTCTAAGTCTTAATCTTTCTCTCTCATTTCAAAGTATATCGTCACTTTGGGCTTGTGGTTCATCATATAGTCTTTCTCTAAGAACCGGGCGTTAGAACTTATAACGTCCTTCTGGTTCATAATACTATTGAACACACATCTTTTGTTCTTCTAGGATATTCTACAACCGCATTTAAATGCCCCGTTGTTTCCAGACATATCCATAGAACATAGGTAGTTCCGTATGACTCATGCTTTTACTCTTTCTATAAGAGTTCCATTTCTTGTTTACGACACACCATTTCTACACAACAGTGCATGGTGTAGTCATTTGGGATCAAATCCCAATCTCTGATTAGTATGCCATGCATTCCTCAGACAGGTACTTGCCTCCGCGATCAAATCGCAGGCTACAAATGGATATACCTTGATGGTTCTCCACAATTTCTTAGTGTCCATTGACTTGTCAAAACACTTGCTTTTGTGGCACATCAGGTATTCTAATCCATTTCTCGAGTAATCATCAAATGAAGTACTCGTACCTTATTGTCTGTGTAGACATAGGTCTGCATACATCAGAGTCAATCAATTCTTATACTTGTCCGGATCTTACATCTTATATCCATAAAGGATTGCTTAGTCATGTTATCTTCCAAATTAGATTCTTAGGTCGGAAGGTCCATTCCTTCAACTTAATTGACCAAAATATCAATTTTCGACCTTTGAACTTCTTATTTGAATAAACATGGCTTAGCATAAGAATCCACAAGTATAATTGATAAAGAAATCTCTTATTAATAAGACGAGTTTCATACAACGGTTCGTTGCATCGTGGTGGACTTAGGATTCATCATTTATATATTGCTAGCTAATGTACCAGAATAGATACTATCTTTATTTCTTCTCATAACCATCAAATGATTAAAAGAAATAAAATATCCATTCATTAGAAATCCAGAACAAAGTTCTTTCTAATATGAAATGTACATAAAAGCAATAACTCAAAATGAAATCCTATAAAATGTCCTCCACTGCAACTGCTGCCTCCTCCACAGCATTGCCCATGTAGACTACGATCTTTTCTTTTCCAAGTCGTTTAGGTTTCGTGGAACCTCTTGCATTTAAAATGCACATACCGTCAGTGGTTCCATATCTACACACCAGGTTCCGGTAGATAATACCACTGACTATGTTTTACGACTAAAGAAAATTTCGTACTTTCTTTGAGAGGATAATCAGACTTCCAGTACCCAGACTGTTTGTGTCGAGAATACTTGCCTATTGGCTTTCTCGTCCCATCTCGTGGTCCAAGTAACTTAGAACCACTGGGTTTCTTTGCTTTCTTTTCCTTTCCCCCGATTCATGCCTTTAGGTTTGAAACCTTTGGCATTGGCTACAAGAGCTTGCGATTTCCGTCTCAACTCGTCTAAAAGGTCAATCATCTCAAAAACGTGGTTAAGCGTTTCCTCGAAGCGACTGGCCTTTATGAGTATCCTCATCGCTTCTTGTCTAGCCGCCTATGTCAATAGGCTCGGAAGGACAAAGCTTATTGAGTACAACCTTGTACTCTTCAACAGTTTGGGTAATGTCTAGATCTCTATTCCAATCATTACATTTAGGGACCAGTGAGTTTAAAAATCCTTAAGTATCACAGAAAGTGGGTTCAAACCCATTTCCTAATCTATGAGCACATATAACAACAAACAATCGATTTAATCTCCGATATTATCTCCCTCAAATAATATCATTAAACCACTAATCACCTCTAAAATCCCATCAGATATGGCAAGCCACGTTCGTGTGGACGTTTACCTATCCAAATGATTTAGCAATTAGATTTGCTTCGGTCGTACATCAATTATAGCGTTACTTCGTTGGGAAGAATACTATAAAGCGTACCTAAGTGTAAACCATTACTCAGTATCCAAGAAGATTGTTTGGGACACGTATATTCACCGCAAGCCACGTTCGTGTGGACGTTTACGTTAACATACGCTCCTTTACTCCCTTCTATAACTGTCTACATCAATCGTTCCAAAATCCCATTCAATGTAGCAAGCCACGTTCGTGTGGACGTTTACTACACCAAAAGACTTTTACAATTGACTCCCAATTATTTGAATCATTTAATCTTGTAAATCAAGACTCGGAGAATCATAAGTGAAACTCGAAGTTTCTAACCAGTGATTCACCATGCGAACGACCCTATCTCTCATAAATGAGGGAGCCGAGCAGACAATCGATCTAGTCATCAAATGACACGAAAGTCTCTAATTTGTGTCCTCGACATGACCAAGTGGCTATTCCACTCCCCGGGGTGAGAATGAGTCGACTTGAAATCAGTTTTGGAAAGACAAATTAGGCATTGTTTGATAAACTTAATCAATGTTTCTCGTAAAAGGAATTACAAGAATTCTCCTCCAATGACTTGTCTATACAAACTTCAAAAGTCCATAAAAGTCACCAAGAGAACAGCAATGGAGACCATGGATATGTTTCCATACCCTCTCCCACTTAGCTTTTTACAATAAAGGGATACGCTATCTAATGCATAATTAAATACACATAAGCATGCATACATGAAATAAAGTACATAGAATATTATCACATAATCAAAATAATACTAGAATATTATTTTCCGACTATTATGGCTTTATCGCATCCTCGTATGCGTCTTCTAGTCTTTAGTCTTCGTTCTTGAATGCTCCATGTGACGGGAATATTAATTCCAATATTTAAATCTATTTATTTTCAATTAATCCAAAAGTTACTTAATTCGAAAATTAAGTCAATCGAATATATCAAAAATAAAATTAAATATTATCAATATTTATTATTTTTATTTTCCCTTTCTACTTCATTAAATCTCTAGAATAATCTATCCAAGACCCACTTGGAATATTCTATAAGACTTCTATAATGAAATAAGGAAATAAAATAATTTATTTTATTTTCCCTTTTTACTTCATTAAATCTCTAGAATAATCTATCCAAGACCCACTTGGAATATTCTAGATGATTTCCATAATGAAATAAGGAAATAAAATAATTTAGGACTCCTAGTCCTTCCAAATTAATTCATTTCCTAATCCATTAAAAATTCCATAAAGGAATAATTAAATAAGGAAAAATTAATTTAGGACTCTTCTACTTTCCAAAATTAATTAAT
The DNA here is from genome assembly GCA_954870475.1 of Euphrasia confusa. Taxonomy (NCBI): domain Eukaryota; kingdom Viridiplantae; phylum Streptophyta; class Magnoliopsida; order Lamiales; family Orobanchaceae; genus Euphrasia; species Euphrasia confusa. The sequence continues at coordinate 16,904,791 of OX940958.1, forward strand.
TTCCATGTCCATGAAAATTCCCATAAAATAGGAATAATCAATTAGGAAATAAATTAATTTAATAATTAATTATTTTCCTTTCCAATTCTATTAAATCTCTAGAATCCTATCCAAGTTAGACTTGGAATATTCTAGAAGACTTCTATAATAGAATAAGGAAATAAATTAATTCCAATTAATTCTTTTCCTCTTTCCATGAGAGTTCCCAAACTTAGGAATACTCAAAATAGGAAAACCGAGTTAATTAGGAAAGCGAATCTAGGTAGGAGTAGCACGGGGTGCGCCACCCCCACCCTTTGATCGATCGGCCGGCCACCCGGGGAGGAGCACCGCCGCCCAGCCACGCCGGCCAGCCACCGAACCGGCGGCAGCCCGCGGCTAGGGCGATCGGGCCCCTCGCCCATGCCTTTGATCGATCATCATCATGGGATCGATCCCAATCGATCCCGAGCCCTAGCTCCCTCTCTTCGTCTCCTCCGTCACACTTTTCCGGTCGTCGTTTCGTCCTCGATCCAACGTAAATAAATTACAAATTTATTATTACGCTATCCGGTATCGATTCTCAACAAAACGACCTCAAACAATTTCCGGAAAAATTAAGAACAAGCATTCACCACACAAGAACAAATATTGACATCACCGAGAGTTTAATAATCAAGAACATTATTATGACATTAATTAACAATAATTAAATCTAGCCATAATAATCGGAAACCCTGCAAGGTAGAACAATTTATCGAAAAATACCATGAACTAAAACCAACGCTCTGATACTAATTGTTGGAAATCGATATCCCGGAATTAATAAATTTAAATAAATAAATTATCTAATTAATTCCGACCGAAATCCTTTGGAGATCGAATATCCGGATTGTCTAAATTGCGGAACCGACAATCCAATCGACTCCCGGTTGCCGAAAACCCGCCACGAACCTCCACGGGGATAGCCCAACCAAATAAACCCTAACCGGGGCGAACGCGGGCTGTTCGGTCGAGCCTCCCGCGTGGGGCTCGCGGCTGTCCTTGGCAGCCGCCTAGGGCAGCCCTTGGCAGCCCGCTGGGCACCCCAGCCACGCCATGGTGATCGCCCACCAGCCACGGTCGTTGTGGCTAGCGATCACCGCCAGCACCGCTGCCGCGCGAGCGGCTGGTGCACCGCGCGAGCGGCGATCGCACCGCATGAGCGGGGATCGAGCCGCGCGGGCTGTGGCGTCCAGCTAGGGTTTGATCCGAACTAATTAGGAAAGTAAATTTCCGGACCGGGATAGCACGGGGTGGGGATCCCCGCGCCACCCTCGACCCACGCCTAGGAGGTGGCCGGCCACCATTGCCGGCGGCTCCTCCATGTGAGGGTCGATCGATCCTCATGGGATCGACCATGGGGATGGTCGATCCTTGTCCCGTTGCCCTCACGTCATCTCCTTTGTCACGCGTCTTCTCCGGCGGTCGTTTCGGCATCGATCCAACGCAAAATAAATTACAAAATAAATTTTACACTATCCGGTATCGATTCTATACATGAAATCGACCCTATACATTTTCCGGAAAAAAAAATAGAACGTAATAATAAATCCTAAATTCGGTCAACCCCCGAATTTTTACTATTACAAGCATTCACCACCAAAAACGAATCTCGACATGTCCGAGAGTTTAATTAATCCAACATACATGACAAAATAAATTAAACGAATAATAAATTAAGCCATAATAGTCGGAACCCTGCAAGGTAGAACAATTTTATCGAAAATACCGCGAACGTAAACCACGCTCTGATACCAATTGTTGGAATTTGATATCCCGGGCTATTTAAAATTTGCGGAAACCAATAACCCGATCAAAACCATCCGCCGGAGATCACGCGAACACCTTTGCACGCACCGGAGCTCGACCGAACGCACGACGTGGCCGAAGCCACGTGCACGCCCAGCCGAACCCCTCGGCTAGGGTTCCACGCGATCGAGAGATCGCGCATGGCGATCGATCGCCGATCGCTCCAAGCGATCGGCCGGGGCTGCTCCAGCAGCCCCCGCGGCGAGTCCGGCGACTCGCCGCCGCCTGGGGTGGCGCGCCTCCAGCTGGGCTGTCGAGCCCAGCAGCCGCCCACGATCGATCGGGTGATCGATCGCACCCCGGCTCCCAGCCGGGGTTCGCCCCTTAGGCGCTCGGTCGAAGCCCTAGGCGGCGATCGCCGTGGTCCGGCGATTACAAATCGCCACCACGCGTTCGTCGTCTAATCCGGGTTTCAATCTTCGGATCTTGCGTTCTACGGTATTCTCGATAAATCCAAAACCGAATAGATCAAGGGCGTTTAGATTTTTACCTTTCGATTCGTTGTTCGGAGAAACGAATTCAAGATGACCTTTGAATCTTCCCACGTATTCCTTGCACTAGCTTGAACGTCGGGTGGGCGACGATCCTCCAAGCTCTATGGATCTACTTCTCTCTCTACTTTCTCTCTCTAGAAGAATTATGATCTTCAAGTTATATGAGAATAGAGAAGACCATGTAGTGCTTTTATAGGCTACGTAGGGGATCTAAAGGAGGTGGAATATTGGGCTTCCAATATTAATGATTAAATTGAGCCCAAGCCCAAATCTATTAATCTCCCATTAATATTAATTAATTTATTTTCCACTATATAAATTAATTGCACTCCCAATATTAAACCATATTATATCCAAATAATATTTCTCCGGTAGTATTATTTATTCCGTGTATTTAAGATATAAATATCCATGAATAAAATTTATTTATTGCTTAATAAATTTATTCATCTCTTTTATCCGAGACTAGTACCACTCAACCTTATTTATTATGCGGAATTAAATCCACTCGCGAGGTTTACATAATAAATCCTTTTGAGCTCATCTCGGGGATATTATCAACCCTTCCGGGATACACTGTCCGGTCAATTATTCACGGCATGCCATATATAAAATATAGTGACCCAACTTGACCGGTAATCAACCCAATAATTAAATCGGTTAATTCCTTTGGCAAATCAAAGTCACTTATATTAAATATACACACCCGCAATAATATCAGGGATTAAGAATATAATACACTGAGTCTCAAATCAATTATCGCCGAGCAATCCTAATTGATGAGTCTCAATCGATCCGCTCAATACACCAAGTGTACAAGTGTGATAAAATAATTAAGATAAATTATTTTCTCTCTCACACAACGACTATACCGATGGGTTGGTCCGTGTCCATCTAGGTCGTGAGCAACTGTTCGACTAAATACGAGTAACCGATAGTATGATCTTCTGTGTGCCCATGCAACACCATACTAACTACAACGTATAAAATCCAGGACTATAATTTGCATATATTTAATTGACAATAATTAAAAGCAAATGAATGTTTGTATTTAATAGGTAAATGAAAGTGTACAAGGAGTTCGGAATACTCAAATCTAGACATTAAGTATACTACTCCATCACCCTATTCAAGATATACGCCGCTGTTTCCAAGGCATGTCCCCAGAACATAATAGGTAAGTCCGAGTAACTCATCATTGATCGCACCATTTCCATAAGAGTCTTATTCCTTCTTTCTGACACACCATTCTGCTGGGGAGTATATGGTGATGTCATTTGGGAATCAATCCCATTCTCTGCCAAGTATGCCTTGAATTCTCCAGACAGGTACTCGCCTCCGCGATCAGATCGCAGGCATTTAATGGATTTATTTTGAAGGTTCTCCACAAAAGCCTTGAACTCCTTGAACTTGTCAAAGGATTCGCTCTTGCGGCGCATCAAATATACAAATCCATACCTTGAGTAATCATCAGTGAAAGTGATGAAATACTCGTTGTTGAAGTTGTGTACTTAATGTCTAGATTTAAGTGACAAAAACTCACGATCCATTGCCATTAATCTATTTAACTAAATGAACAATTATTTGCATTTAATTATTTATAATTGGATATATGCAAATTATAGTCCTGGATTTTATACGTTGTAGTTAGTATGGTGTGTCGGGCCCACACAGAAGATCATACTATCGGTTACTCGTATTTAATCGAACAGTTGCTCACGACCTAGATGGACACGGACCAATCCATCGGTATAGTCGTTGTGTGAGAGAGAAAATAATCTGTCTTGATTATTTTATCACACTTGTACACTTGGTGTATTGAGCGGATCTGCTTGAGATTCATCGATTAGGATTGCCGGCGATAATCGATTCGAGTCTCAGTGTATTTTATTCTTAATCCCCGATATTATTGCGGGTGTGTATATTTAATATAAGTGACTTTGATTTACCAAAGGAATTAACCGATTTAATTATTGGGTTAATTACCGGTTAAGTTGGGTCACTATATTTTATATATGACATGCCGTGAATACTTGACGGGAAAGTGTATCCCGGAAGGGTTGATAATATCCCCGAGATGAGTTCATAAGGAATTATTATGTAAACCCTGCAGGTGGATTTAATCCGCATAATAATTAAGGTTGAATGGTACTAGTCTCGGCTATAAGAGATGAATAAATTAATTAGCAATAAATTAATTTTATTCATGGATATTTATATCTTAAATACACGGAATAAATAATACTACCGGAGAAATATTATTTGATATAATATGGTTTAATATTGGGAGTGCAATTAATTTTATATAGTGGAAAATATAATTAATTAATAATAGTAAGGATTAATAGATTTGGGCTTGGGCTCAATTTAATCACTATTATTGGAAGCCCAATATTCCACCTCCTTAAGATCCCCTACGTAGCCTATAAAAGCACTACATGGTCTTCACAATTAGACAAGACAAGATAATCATACTTGATTAGTCTAGAGAGTTCGTGAAGGAGATCCATGGAGTTTGGTAGATCGTCGCCCACACGACGTCCGGGCTAGTGCAAGGAATACGTCGGAAGATCTCAAGGTCATCGATTGATCTCGTTTCTCCGAACAACGAATCGAAGGTAAAATCGTAAACACCCTTTATGATTTTAATCGATTATTTATTGAAAATACCGTAGAACCAAGATCCGAGGACGAACCCCGGACGAGGATCGAACCGGGCGGTGGTGGACGAACCACCGGACCGCCGGCGGTTCAAGGATCCCCGTGGGGATCGAACCAAACACGCCCCGGCTGAACCGGGGGCGTGCGCATCGAAGGACCCCAGCCCACGGCTGGGGGTGCGATCGAACCAAGGGTTCGATCGCTGGGGTGGCGGGCTGGCGCCGCCGCGGCTCGTGGGACGAGCCGCCCCCTCCTGTGCGAACGGCGAGTCGCCGGACTCGCCGTAGGGTTGCTGTGATGCAACCCAGCGATCGCAAGATGCGATCGCATGAAACCCTAGCCGCGGGGGCTCGACTGGGCGCGCGTGCATGGCTTCGGCCATGTCGTGCGTTCGGTCTTGCTCCGGCGCGTGCGATGGTGTTCATGTGATCTCCGGCGAAAGGTTTTTCGATTGGATTGTCGGTTCCGCAATTTAGACAATCCAGATATTCGAAGGATTTCGGTCGGAATTAATTAGATAATTAATTTTAATTAATTTATTAATTCCGGGATATCGAATTCCAACAATTGGTATCAGAGCGTGGTTTACGTTCGCGGTATTTTCGATAAAATTGTTCTACCTTGCAGGGTTTCCGACTATTATGGCTAGATATAATTTATTCATTAATTATTGTCATAATATGTTTTGATTAAACTCTCGGACATGTCGAGATTCGTTTTATGTGTGGTGAATGCTTGTAATAGTAAAAATTCGGGGGTTGACCGAATTTAGGATTTATTATTACGTTCTACTTTTTCCGGAAATTGTATAGGGTCGATTTCATGTATAGAATCGATACCGGATTCTTGTAATTTATTTACGTTGGTTCGATGCCGAAACGACCGCCGGAGAAGACGTGTGACGAAGAAGACGAAGGGCTCGAGGATCGATCATGGAGATCGATCCCCATGTGATCGATGGCAAGAGAGAGGGGCGGCGATCGCACCCCTCGGCTGGGGCTGCCGCCGGCTTGGTGGTGGCCGGCCGGCTGAGTGGTGGCGGCGGTTGCCCTCTCCGGTGGCCGGTCGATAGTGGTGGTGGCGCGGGGTCCTCGTGATCTCGTGCTACTCCTATCGAGATTTACTTTCCTAAATTATTCGGTTTTCCTATTTTGAGTATTCCTATTCTTAGAAACTCTCATGGAATAGGAAAAGAATAAATTTAGAATAAATTTATTTCCTTATTGATTGTTCCTATTTTATGGGAATTTTCATGGATAAGGAAGGAATAAATTTAAAATTAATTCGGTTTTCCTTATTGAGTGTTTTTCTTTATGGAAACTCTCATGGATTAGGAAAAGAATTAATTGGAATTAATTTATTCTCTTATTCTATTATGGAAGTCTTCTAGAAAATTCTAAGTTCTACTTGGAATAGGATTCTAGAGATTTAATGGAATTAGAAAGGAAAATAATTAATTATTAAATTAATTTATTTCCTAGTTGATTATTCCTATTTTATGGGAATTTTCATGGACATGGAAATTAATTAATTTTGGAAAGTAAAAGAGTCCTTAATTAATTTTTCCTATTTAATTATTCCTTTATGGAATTTTTAATAGATTAGGAAAGGAATTAATTTGGAAGGATTAGGAGTCCTAATTTATTTTATTTCCTTATTCTATTATAGAAGTCTTCTAGAATATTCCAAGTGGGTCTTGGATAGATTATTCTAGAGATTTAATAGAATTAGATAGGAAAATAAATAAATAAAAATATTAATAATATTTAATTTTATTTTTGATATATTCGATTGACTTAATTTTCGAATTAAGTAACTTTTGGATTAATTGAAAATAAATAGATTTAAATATTGGAATTAATATTCCCGTCACATGGAGCATTCAAGAACGAAGACTAAAGACTAGAAGATGCGTACGGAGATGCGATAAAGCCATAATAGTCGGAAAAATAATATTCTAGTATTATTTTGATTATGTGATAATATTCTATGTGCTTTATTTCATGTATGCATGCTTATGTGTATTTAATTATGCATTAGATAGTGTATCCCTTTATTGTAAAAAGCTAAGTGGGAGAGGGTATGGAAACATATCCATGGTCTCCATTGCTGTTCTCTTGGTGACTTTTATGGACTTTTGAAGTTCGTATAGACAAGTCATTGGAGGAGAATTCTTGTAATTCCTCTTACGAGAAACATTGATTAAGTCTATCAAACAATGCCTAATTTGTCTTTCCAAAACTGACTTCAAGTCGACTCATTCTCACCCCGGGGAGTGGAATGGAGCCAAAGCCACTTGGTCATGTCGAGGACACAAATTAGAGGCATTCGTACCATCTTTTGAAGGTGGGTCGATTGTCTGCTCGGCTCCCTCATTCTATGAGAGATAGGGTCGTTCGCATGGTGAATCACTGGTTAGAAACTTTGAGTTTCACTTATGATTCTCCGCGTCTTGATTTACAAGATTAAATGATTCAAGTAACTGGGAGTCAATTGTAAAAGTCTTTTGGTGTAGTAAACGTCCACACGAACGTGGCTTGCTACATTGAATGGGATTTTGGAACGATTGATGTAGACAGTTATAGAAGGGAGTAAGAGAGCGTATGTTAACGTAAACGTCCACACGAACGTGGCTTGCGGTGAATATGCGTGTCCCAAACAATCTTCTTAGATACTGAGTAATGGTTTACACTTAGGTACGCTTTATAGTATTCTTCCCAACGAAGTAACGCTATAATTGATGTACGACCGAAGCAAATCTAATTGCTAAATCATTTGGGTGGGTAAACGTCCACACGAACGTGGCTTGCCTTACCTAATGGGATTTTAGATGTGATTAGTGGTTTAATGATATTATTTGAGGGAGATAATATCGGAGATTAAATCGATTGTTTGTTGTTATATGTGCTCATAGATTAGGATATGGCTTTGAACCCACTTTCTGTGATACGTAAGGATTTTAAACTCATTGGTCCTTAAATGTAATGATTGGAATAGAGATCTAGACATTACCCAAACTGTTAAAGAGTGCTAGTTAGTACTCAGTGAGCTTTGTCCTCCCGAGCCTATTGACATAGGAGGCTAGACAAGAAGCGATGAGGATACTCATAAAGGCCAGTCACTTCGAGGAAACGCTTAAAAAACGTTTTTGAGATGATTAACCTTTTAGACGAGTTGAGACGGAAATCGCAAGCTCTTGTAGCCAATGCCAAAGGTTTTAAACCTAAGGGCAAAATCGGGGGAAAGGAAAAGCAAGCAAAGAAACCCAGTGGTCATAAGTTACTTGAACCACAAGATGGGACGAGAAAGCCAATAGGCAAGTATTCTCGATGCAAACAGTCTGGGTACTGGAAGTCTAATTATCCTCTCAAAGAAAGTACGAAATTTTCTTTAGTCGTAAAACATAGTCAGTGGTATTATCTACCGGAACCTGGTGTGTAGATATGGAACCACTGACGGTATGTGCATTTTAAATGCAAGGGTTCCAGGAAACCCGACGACTTGGAAAAGAAGAAATCGTAGTCTACATGGGCAATGCTGTAGAGGAGGCAGCAGTTGCAGTGGAGGACATTTTATAGGATTTCATTTTGAGTTATTGCTTTTATGTACCTTTAGAAAGAACTTTGTTCTGGATTTCTAATAAATGGATATTTTATTTCTTTTAATCATTTGATGGTTATAAGAAGAAATAATGATATTATCTATTTTGGTACATTAGCTAGCAATATATAAATAATGAATCCTGAGTCCACCACGATGCAATGACCGTAGTATGAAACTCGTTTTACTAATAAGAGATTTCTTTATCAATTATACTTGTGGATTCTTATGCTGAGTCATGTTTATTCAAATAAGAAGTTCAAGGGTCGAAAATTGATATTTTGATCAATTAAGTTGAAGGAGTGGACCTTCCGACCTAAGAATCTAATTTGGAAGATAATATGACTAAGCAATCCTTTATGGATATAAGATGTAAGATCCGGACAAGTATAAGAATTGATTGACTCTGATGTATGCAGACCTATGCCTACTCAGACAATAAGGTACGAGTACTTCATTTTATGATTAATCGAAAAATGGATTAGAATACCTGATGTGCCACAAAAGCAAGTGTTTTGAAAAGTCAATGGACACTAAGCAATTGTGGAGAACCATCAAGGTATATCCATTTGTAGCCTGCGATTTGATCGCGGAGGCAAGTACCTGTCTGAGGAATGCATGGCATACTGATCATAGATTGGGATTTGATCCCAAATGACTACACCATACACTTTTGTGTAAGAAATGGTGTGTCGTAAATAAGAAATGGAACTCTTATAGAGATAGTAAAAGATGAGTTATACGGAACTACCTGTGTTCTATGGATATGTCTGGAAACAACGGCGCATTCAAATGCGGTTGTAGAATATCCTAGAAGAACAAAAGATGTGTGTTCAATAGTACTATGAACCAGAAGAACGTTATAAGTTCTAACGCCCGGTTCTTAGAGAAAGACTATATAATGAACCACAAGCCCAAGGTGACGTAATACTTTGAAGTAAGAGAGAAAGATTAAGACTTAGAACCAGCCGAACCGAGTAGCGGTACACCACTAACTGCACCTACTGTTCTCACTGTTTATACACCGGAATGCCATTGTAGTGGGAGGTTGTGGGACAACCGGAGATATTCATAAGACTAGGAGAGTCTTCGAACTCTGGACCTAGTATACATGAAATCGATCCCTAGATCTACATGAAGGCTGTACTAGATCTAAATGTGCCTTCTTGGAGAGCAGTAAGGATTATTGCTAAGAGGCGAGATCATTTAGAGTACAAGCTTAGTTGATCCATTTATGGATTGAAACAAAGCATTGAGTTCGTGGTACTTGCAAATTGATGAGATAGTCCATTTTATGGATTCATCAAAAGCATAGACGAATTGTGTGTATTGGAAACATGATGGAAAACAAGGTGGTGTTTCTCGGAGGTTTTATGTAGATGACACTCTTATCATTGGCAACAATGTAAAGATGTTATCAGACATAAAATGATGGTTGTCTGGATGAATCATTATGAAAGATAAAGGAAGAAGTTGGACATGTTCTTGAGATCTTGGATCTCTAGAAAGAACACTGTACTTTTCCTGGACATCTTACATATATGATTATGGTTCGTTTTAACATGCAAGATTCCGAGAAAGTTTCGTTACCTTTCAGAGACGGAATGCATCTATCTAAGGATATGTGTTTTGGAACACAAAAGGAGATAGAAGCAATGAAAGCAGTTTCCTACACTTTGAGTGTGGAAAGCTTAATAAATGCATTGTTGAAAACAAGAACCTGATATCGGCTATGCGGTTAGCATAGTGGGAGGATATCAAGGTAATCCTGGAAAGGAATACTCGACTGCCGTAAAAGTACTTTCGAAGTACTGTTCTAGACTACGAAGCAGACGAGTTTTTCCTTTGGATTACATTATCTTAGATTTCTAATCGAATGAGGACCGGTGTAAGTCGATATCAGGCTATGTGTTTCACTATTGAAGGAGAAGGAGTTTAACATGGAAGAGTGATAAGCACGATGCTTTTCGGATTCTGCCATAGGTAACCAAATAGCGGCCTCAGAGGCAGCGGAAGTTTTGGTATAACTCCGGGATAATCTCTGGGACATAGAGGTGATTCTTAATTTGCCAAAAGGCTATGTGTATAGCGGTGCAATGGCAAATGGTAAGAAATCACAAGTCCATAAGTGTAAGATAACACATAGTGCAAGTACCACCTGATACGAGTCATCGTCGAGGGAGACGACGCTGTAGTCACCAAGATAACTTCAGAGCGGCAACCTAGATTGCTCATACACATAGTACTTCTTGGAAGTACAACTTAAGCACGTGATGAGTATGGGAGTCGGGAGTTTGGAGGAAATGACTAGACCTTAGTACAAGTGGGAGATTGTTGAAGTTGTGTACTTAATGTCTAGATTTAAGTGACAAAAACTCACGATCCATTGCCATTAATCTATTTAACTAAATGAACAATTATTTGCATTTAATTATTTATAATTGGATATATGCAAATTATAGTCCTGGATTTTATACGTTGTAGTTAGTATGGTGTGTCGGGCCCACACAGAAGATCATACTATCGGTTACTCGTATTTAATCGAACAGTTGCTCACGACCTAGATGGACACGGACCAATCCATCGGTATAGTCGTTGTGTGAGAGAGAAAATAATCTGTCTTGATTATTTTATCACACTTGTACACTTGGTGTATTGAGCGGATCTGCTTGAGATTCATCGATTAGGATTGCCGGCGATAATCGATTCGAGTCTCAGTGTATTTTATTCTTAATCCCCGATATTATTGCGGGTGTGTATATTTAATATAAGTGACTTTGATTTACCAAAAGAATTAACCGATTTAATTATTGGGTTAATTACCGGTTAAGTTGGGTCACTATATTTTATATATGACATGCCGTGAATACTTGACGGGAAAGTGTATCCCGGAAGGGTTGATAATATCCCCGAGATGAGTTCATAAGGAATTATTATGTAAACCCTGCAGGTGGATTTAATCCGCATAATAATTAAGGTTGAATGGTACTAGTCTCGGATATAAGAGATGAATAAATTAATTAGCAATAAATTAATTTTATTCATGGATATTTATATCTTAAATACACGGAATAAATAATACTACCGGAGAAATATTATTTGATATAATATGGTTTAATATTGGGAGTGCAATTAATTTTATATAGTGGAAAATAGAATTAATTAATAATAGTAAGGATTAATAGATTTGGGCTTGGGCTCAATTTAATCACTATTATTGGAAGCCCAATATTCCACCTCCTTAAGATCCCCTACGTAGCCTATAAAAGCACTACATGGTCTTCACAATTAGACAAGACAAGATAATCATACTTGATTAGTCTAGAGAGTTCGTGAAGGAGATCCATGGAGTTCGGTAGATCGTCGCCCACACGACGTCCGGGCTAGTGCAAGGAATACGTCGGAAGATCTCAAGGTCATCGATTGATCTCGTTTCTCCGAACAACGAATCGAAGGTAAAATCGTAAACACCCTTTATGATTTTAATCGATTATTTATTGAAAATACCGTAGAACCAAGATCCGAGGACGAAACCCGGACGAGGATCGAACCGGGCGGTGGTGGACGAACCACCGTACCGCCGGCGGTTCAAGGATCCCCGTGGGGATCGAACCAAACACGCCCCGGCTGAACCGGGGGCGTGCGCATCGAAGGACCCCAGCCCACGGCTGGGGGTGCGATCGAACAAAGGGTTCGATCGCTGGGGTGGCGGGCTGGCGCCGCCGCGGCTCGTGGGACGAGCCGCCCCCTCCTGTGCGAACGGCGAGTCGCCGGACTCGCCGTAGGGTTGCTGTGATGCAACCCAGCGATCGCAAGATGCGATCGCATGAAACCCTAGCCGCGGGGGCTCGGCTGGGCGCGCGTGCATGGCTTCGGCCATGTCGTGCGTTCGGTCTTGCTCCGGCGCGTGCGATGGTGTTCATGTGATCTCCGGCGAAAGGTTTTTCGATTGGATTGTCGGTTCCGCAATTTAGACAATCCGGATATTCGAAGGATTTCGGTCGGAATTAATTAGATAATTAATTTTAATTAATTTATTAATTCCGGGATATCGAATTCCAACACTCGTACCCTCCCCTTGCCTGAGTAGACATAGGTCCGCATACATCAGAGTGAATCAAATCCAATACTTGTTCAGCCCTCCGTCCTTTACCAGAAAAAGAACGCTTGGTCATTTTACCCTCTAAACAGGATTCGCAGGTCGGAAGGTCCTCTCCTTCAACATCGCTGATTAGACCATCAGCTTTCAACCTTTGAAGCCTATTCGAGTTTATATGACCTAGCCTTAGATGCCACAAGTATAATTGATTCATTTTAGAAGGTTCCTTTCTCTTATTGGTGTTCGTAGATGTGTTATTACTCTCGGTTAGTTGCATCGTGTTAGACTCAGGATTTAGCACATACAAATCGTCCACCAATGTACCAGAACAGATAATCTCACTGTTTCTTCTTATGATCACCGAGTGGTCAAAAGAGACAGAATATCCATTCATAATAAGTTTAGAAACCGAAATTAAATTCTTTCTAAATTTGGGTACATAAAGACAATTATGTAAAACTAAAACCCTATCACTACAGAAGCGTAAGTGAACGTCTCCCACTGCAACAGCCGCCACCCTCGCGGCATTGCCCATGTAGACCACGATTTCTCCCTCTCTAAGTCTCCGGGTTTCCTGGAACCCCTGCAATGAATTGCAGACATGATCAGTGGCCCCCGTATCTACACACCAGGTGCTGGTAGATAACACCACTGATAATGTTTCAGTGACTAAGGAAAATTTCGTACCTTTGATGAGAGGACAATCAGACCTCCAGTGCCCAGACTGCTTGCATCGATAGCACTTGCCTCGTGGCTTGCTCTTCCCATTCCGTGGTTTGGAACCACTGGGCTTCTTTGCTTGCACTTCCATCTTAGCCACAAGAGCTTGTGATTTTCTGACCATACTTATAAGTTCAGCTCTTTTGAAATCGTTTTTAAGCGACTCCTCAAGAGGACTGAATTTATAGAGTATGTCAATCACTTCTTGTCCGGCTTCCACACTATGTTTCAACATCATTCTGAGGTCATTCCAAATGTCCTCATGAGTTGGGACAACAGCAGATATAGAAGGCTCAACAGTCTGGACAATGTCCAGATTTCTTTTCCAATCAGTACTATATGGAACCAGTGAGTTTTCATCTTTAAGTATATCACAAAGTGGGGTCACAGTCATTCTTAACCTATAAGCACATAAAACAAACAAACAATTTAATATCCGATATTATCTCCCTTAAATAATATCATTAAATCACTAATCACATCTAAAATCCCATCAGGTACGGCAAGCCACGGTGTGTGGACGTTTACCCACCCAAATGTTGTATATTTCGGGTGTTTACTGAAAGAAGAGAGGCTTGGATATTTATTGAATCGCGTAGCACGCTTTCCTTAAAGAGTATTTCGACCCTATAAGCCTGGGTATCACGAAATCCCTCGCAGGATAAGACAATAACGACACTCGCGTCTTAGGCTTAGAACACGAGCAACTTATGGAACTTTATGTATTATTTGTTGCTTCAAAGCTCTCAATTTCGTAGGAGATGTTGTGTGTATTCAGAAAATGAATTCCACTCCCTTATATAGGTTTTAGACACCCCTTCCTTTGAACATAAGCACCCTTTAGTTGAATAGGTACCTTTTAGTGAACACACCCTTTCACTAAGCACCTATTCATGTTGTTTTGCATGGCTATTCATGCAATTTCGAATTTGCATACAATATATGATATTAAATCATTACTTAGCCATGCAAACCATGCAACCACGAGATTAAACTCGACATGCATCAACATGCTTATTCAAAGTATTAATCCGTATCAATTTTATATGAACGTGTACTCCACACTTCTCCAAATTCATATTCTATTGACTAGGATTAATCCAAAGCCTTGAATGATTCCAATCACATTAAACGGACAATGATTTCACTTAAATCGTCAACATTCCTCCCCCATTTAAGTGTAATCCTTGAATCATACCAATTCAACAAATAAAACCAAACTAGTGCATAAAATGAAAATGTCTTGAAGATTGAATTTTCATCTTAGTGAATTATACTTTACAAATATTCGAGAATCACGGTGTCTTAAAGATTGAACCGTTCAACCCATCTGAATACATGAAGACAAAACACACACAAATTTATTACAATTCCATAAGGAAAACCGACACAAAATTAGGCCTTGTGTCCCTATCCATTCATGAGCGTATATAGAGCTTAGCCACGACTCTTGAAGTTGCCACACTTCCCACTCATATAGGTGAATCTTTTCTTCGTGCACCTGCACAATGCACTTTGTCAAAAGACTCATTAAGAATTAAATTCAACCTTAACATGCAGGTTCAAACACATACCTTTGGGATAATTTACATGTGTTTCAATTTCAAATATAGGCTTCCCAATTGAATTCTGGTTCTAATGTAATTAGAAATGAATTTGGTATCCCATATTTGAAGATTCAGAGAGGCTTAAGACCCATCCCAGTTACCGACTTTGCTACCAAGTCCCTCGCTAATCCCTTGGTCAAATGATCAGCGAGATTATGTTGAGATCTCACAAAATCTATTGAGATTACTGCATGAGTGATCAGCTCACGGATCGCGCTATGTCTAACGCCCAAGTGCCTTGACTTGCCATTGTATACTTGACTGTATGCCTTAGCCAAAGTGGCTGCACTGTCACAATGAATAGAAAATGCCGAAATAGGCTTCGGCCACAAAGGAATTTCATACACCAAATTCCTTAGCCATTCAGCTTCTTTACCAGCTGCCGCGAGTGCTATAAATTCCGATTCCATAGTGGAACTCGTAATACAAGTTTGCTTCTTTGAAGCCCAACTTATAGCACCGCCTCCGAGTAGGAACACCCAACCAGTAGTAGAGGTATGGTCCTCTATATTGGTTATCCAACTCGCATCAGAATACCCTTCTAGTACCGAAGGATATCCGACATACGTCAAACCAAGGTCTTTGGTTCCCTTTAAATATTTCAATACACGCCTAACAGCCTGCCAATGATGCGTGCTAGGATTACTTGTGTATCTACTTAGTTTGCCCACTGCAAATGCAATGTCTGGTCTTGTGCTAGTCATAGCATACATAAGACATCCGATTACCTTGGAGTATTCCAACTGGGACACCGCAACACCCGTATTCGGCATAAGTTTCACACTTGGATCATAAGGGGTGCTAACCGGAGAATAGTCATCGCAATGAAATTTCTTCAACACTTTCTCAATGTAATGAGATTGTGTTAAAGTAATAGCATTGTTCTCACGTTTGATTTTTATTCCCAAAATCACATCCGCCTCCCCCATATCCTTCATGTCAAAGCTTGATGATAGAAATGCCTTAGTAAGGTCCACTTGTCTTTGGTCAGTACCAAAGATAAGCATATCATCAACATATAGACAAATGATGACTCCTTTCCCAAAGTCATCGAATTTGCTATACACACAATTGTCCGATTGATTTAATTTAAATTCATTCGACAAGATTACTTCATCAAATTTTTGATGCCACTGCTTAGGTGCTTGTTTCAATCCATACAAGGATTTAACGAGTTTACAAACTTTATGCTCATTACCAGGCATAACGAACCCTTCGGGTTGTTTCATGTAAATCTCTTCCTCTAACTCACCGTTAAGGAATGCCGTTTTTACATCCATTTGATGGATCACTAGATTATTTATTGCAGCCAAAGCTATCAATAATCTAATCGTAGTTATTCTTGCAACAGGGGCATAAGTATCGAAATAATCAATGCCTTCCTTTTGCCTAAAGCCTTGAATAACCAATCGGGCTTTATACTTGTCGATTGAACCATCGACTTTCATCTTCTTTTTGAAGATCCACTTGCATCCTAATGGTTTACAACCGTTAGGTAAATCAGCAAGCACCCAAGTGTTGTTTCCCATAATGGAATCCATCTCATCATTGATGGCTTCTTTCCAAAATGCAACATCTTGCGATTTCATGACTTCCTCGTATGTTTTAGGCTCATCATCAACATGATAGCAATACGAGTATTGGAAGCCAACTTCGTCCCTTGATCCTTCAACCATAAAAGTCTGGAAATCGGGACCGAACGATTTCTTAGTCCTTATCCTCGTGCCTCGACGAGGTTCAAGTGACTCATGTTCGGGCAAGGTTAATTCCTTGCTTTCAACCACCTTAGGCACCAGATCCTTGGGCCTAACCATTGATGAAAAACGAGTTTCATCAAATATGGCATCCCTCGATTCTATGATTGAATGAATCGCAACTGAATCATTTGGTTCAATCACATAGAATCGATATGCCTTGGAATGTACAGCATATCCAACAAAGATGCAATCAATGCCTCTTTCTCCCAAAGTTTTCCTTTTGGGATCCGGTAGTCTTACGACTGCCCGACAGCCCCAAACCTTAAGATAATTCAGGTTAGGCTTCTTTTTGTACCAAAGTTCATAGGGAGTAACCTTGTTCCTTTTGTTAGGAACCCTATTTAATAAATAGCAAGCTGTTAACACGGCTTCTCCCCAGAATCCACTATTCAAACCCGAATAGGATAACATGGAATTCACCATTTCCTTTAGTACACGATTCTTCCTTTCGGATATACCGTTTTGTTGAGGAGTATAGGGCGCAGTTATTTCATGAATAATACCACATGATTCAAACAAAACAGGATCATAATATTCGCCTCCCCTATCGGTTCTCAACTTTTTAATCATGCATTCTTGTTGTAGTTCAACTTCAGTTTTAAATACCTTAAACTTTTCTAGCGCTTCATCTTTAGTACTTAGCAGAAATACATAGCAAAATCTAGAATAGTCATCTATGAAAGTTACTAAGTATTTCTTATTTCCCAACGAAGGGGTAGCATGGAAATCACATAAGTCGCTATGCACAAGTTCAAGCATACTAGATTCACGTTGAACATCTTTAAATGGCTGCCTAACAATTTTAGTTAGCATGCATGTGTTACACTTATCTTCTTCTAAGTTAATGGCAGGAATTAAATCAAGTTTAGACATTTCAATCATACGCTTATAATGAACATGTCCTAGTCTAGCATGCCAAAGTAATGAATCATTAACATTAGAAGAAATCATAAGCACCGAATCAGAATTTTTATTTATAATATTCAACATGAACATCCCATTACATTGATATCCAAAGCCGACAAACACACCGTTCTTAGTCAATACATATTTATTAGATTCATACACTTGTTTATATCCGTACTTGGATAAAACACTACCGGATACAAGGTTTTTTCTTATTCCGGGTACATGTAATACATCTAATAATACTAAGGACTTTCCGGAACTAAATTCCAACAACACTTCTCCGCGACCAAGAATAGGGGCAGTTGACTCGTTTCCCATGTAAAGCACTGATCCATCTTCAACCGGTTCATACTTCTGAAACCAATGACGATCTTTGCATACATGCTTGGTTGCACCCGAGTCAATCCACCATGCCACCGAATCATCCTGCATATAAAATGCTTCAGAAACTATAGGCACATAATTTATATCAACAACTAAATTATGAGTCTTAGTCTCACCTTGATTGGTGTTCGGACCCTGGTCATTAGACCTTTGTCCCGAGCGATTGTTCATCATTCCCTTCTTATTCTTGTTTGCACGACAATCACTTTTAAAGTGACCGGTTTTTCCGCATATACAGCAAGCGCCCTTAGGCTTCTTACTCCCAGCATTGTTGTTGTTGTTGTAGTTGTTATAGGGACGCTTTGTCCCTCGGTTCTTATACGAACACTCCCCTGCTTCCATCATATTGATAGTTGCAGACCTTATAGGTTCCTTGTCCTTGGGTTTTTCACCCTCTTGCGCCCTTAGAGATTCCTCTATGCGTAAGTGACTACCGAGTTGTACTAAAGACAACTCTTCCTTTTTATGCTTCAGGGTGTGCTTGAAGTCTTTCCACGACGGCGGTAATTTGTCTATAATACTAGACACCGAGATGGACTCATCCATCTTCATATTATGTTGGGAAAATTGACCCAAAATCCGCAGCAATTCATTATATTGCTCCATTACCGGCCTTCCGTCGCACATTTTGTAATTCATAAAATTACCAACCAGGAACTTCTTACTAGAAGCGTCCTCGTCAATGTACTTGGATTCAAGACTATCCCATAGTTCTTTAGCAGATTCAACGTTTTGATATATGTCGAAAAGAGAGTCAGACATACCGTTTAATATATGCCCACGACATATATAGTCGTCGTTTTCCCATTTGCACCTTTTCCGAGTTTCCTCCGTTGTTTCGTTATCCTTTGCTTCCGGTTGTGGAGTGCTCAGCACGTACACCACCTTCAATGTTGTTAGCATGAAATGCATCTTCTTTTGCCACCTTCTAAAGTCTACGCCTTCAAATTTCTCCAACTTGCCGAACTTGTTGGTCATTTCTCGAACCGCATCCATCTTTCAGTATATGGAAATACTCTTTAAGAATGTTGTATATTTCGGGTGTTTACTGAAAGAAGAGAGGCTTGGATATTTATTGAATCGCGTAGCACGCTTTCCTTAAAGAGTATTTCGACCCTATAAGCCTGGGTATCACGAAATCCCTCGCAGGATAAGACAATAACGACACTCGCGTCTTAGGCTTAGAACACGAGCAACTTATGGAACTTTATGTATTATTTGTTGCTTCAAAGCTCTCAATTTCGTAGGAGATGTTGTGTGTATTCAGAAAATGAATTCCACTCCCTTATATAGGTTTTAGACACCCCTTCCTTTGAACATAAGCACCCTTTAGTTGAATAGGTACCTTTTAGTGAACACACCCTTTCACTAAGCACCTATTCATGTTGTTTTGCATGGCTATTCATGCAATTTCGAATTTGCATACAATATATGATATTAAATCATTACTTAGCCATGCAAACCATGCAACCACGAGATTAAACTCGACATGCATCAACATGCTTATTCAAAGTATTAATCCGTATCAATTTTATATGAACGTGTACTCCACACTTCTCCAAATTCATATTCTATTGACTAGGATTAATCCAAAGCCTTGAATGATTCCAATCACATTAAACGGACAATGATTTCACTTAAATCGTCAACACCAAACGACTTAGCAATTAGATTTCCTTCGGTCATACATCACTTATAGCGGAACCTCGGTGGGAGGAATACTATAAGGCGTATCTAAGTGTAAACCATTACTCAGCACCAAAGTAAATCGTTTGGAATTGCTACATCACCGCAAGCCACGTTGTGTGGACGTTTACGATAACTTCACAACTCTTCACAATTTCTTACAACTGTCTACATCAATTAATCCAAAATCCGTCAGTATAGCAAGCCACGTTGTGTGGACGTTTACTACACTAAGAGATCTTTATAATTGACTCCCAATTACTTGATCCATTCGATTTTGTAAATCAAGACGCGGAGAATCATAAGTGAAACTCGAAGTTTCTAACCAGTGATTCACCATGCGAACAACCCTATCTCTCATAAATGAGGGAGCCGAGCAGACAATCGATCCATCTATCAAAGAATGGTACGACTGCCTCTAATTTGTGTCCTCGACATGACCAAGTGGCTCTGGCTCCATTCCACTCCCCGGGGTGAGAATGAGTCGACTTGAAATCAGCTTTGGAAAGAAAAATTAGGCATTGTTTGATAAACTTAATCAATGTTTCTCATAAGAGGAATTACAAGAACTCTCCTCCAATAACTTATCTATATAAACTTCAAAAGTTTATAAAAGTCACCAAGAGAGCAGCAATGGAGACCATGGGTATGTTTCCATACCCTCTCCCACTTAGCTTTTTACAATAAAGGGATACGCTATCTAGTGCATAAAAATAAACACATATAGCATGCATACATGTAATAAAGCACATAGTATTATCACATAGTCAAAATAATTACTAGAATATTATTTTCCGACTATTATGGCTTTACTCCATCTCCGTACGCATCTTCTAGTCTTTAGTCTTCGTTCTTGAATGCTCCATGTGACGAGAATATTAATTTCCAATATTTAAATCTATTTATTTTTAATAAATCCAAAAGATACTTAATTAATAGTAATTAAGTCAATCGAATAAATCAAAAATAAAATTAAATATTATTAATATTTTTATTTATTTTATTTTCCCTTTCTACTTCATTAAATCTCTAGAATAATCTATCCAAGACCCACTTGGAATATTTTAGATGATTTCCATAATGAAATAAGGAAATAAAATAATTTAGGACTCTTCTACTTTCCAAGATTAATTAATTCCCATTACTATGAAAAAACCCATAAAATAGGAATAATCAATTAGGAAA
Organism: Euphrasia confusa; assembly: GCA_954870475.1. NCBI lineage: Eukaryota > Viridiplantae > Streptophyta > Magnoliopsida > Lamiales > Orobanchaceae > Euphrasia > Euphrasia confusa. Next base: position 16,925,723 of record OX940958.1, read on the forward strand.
TAAATCAATCCCAAATTCACTTTTATTCCTTTCCAATTCTATTAAATCTCTAGGATCCTATTCCAAGTAGAACTCGGAATACTCTAGAAGACTAATAAGGAAATAAAATTAATTCAAATTAATTCTTTTCCTAATCCATGAGAATTCCCAAAAATAGGAATAGTCAAATAGCTAAAATCCGAACCAATTAGGAAAGTAAATCTCCGGACCGGGATAGCCCGGGGTGGGGATCCCCGGACCACCCTCGACCCACGCCTAGGAGGTGGCCGGCCACCATCGCCGGCGGCCCCTCCATGCAAGGGTCGATCGATCCTCATGGGATCGACCATGGGGATGGTCGATCCTTGTCCCGTTCACCCTCACGATCATCTCCTTCGTCACGCGTCTTCTCCGGCGGTCGTTTCGGCATCGATCCAACGCAAAATAAATTACATAATCTAAATTACAATTCCGGTATCGATTCTATACATGAAATCGACCCTATACAATTTCCGGAAAAACATAGAATGTAATAATAAATCCTAAATTCGGTCAACCCCCGAATTTTTACTATTACAAGCATTCACCACCAAAAAACGAATCTCGACATGTCCGAGAGTTTAATCAAACCATCAATCATGACAAAATAAATTAACAAAAATTAATTAAGCCATAATAGTCGGAAACCCTGCAAGGTAGAACAATTTTATCGAAAATACCGCGAACGTAAACCACGCTCTGATACCAATTGTTGGAATTCGATATCCCGGGCTATTAAAAATTTGCGGAAAATAATAACCCGATCAAAAACCTCGATTGCCGGAGAAATCACGAGCCCACGCGAGCCGGGGCTCGACCGAACGCACAACGCGCACGAGGACGCGTGCGTGTTGGAGTTGTGTACTTAATGTCTAGATTTAAGTAACGGTAAACTCCCGGTCATAGCATTTAATCTATTAAATTAATGAACAGTCGTTTGCTTTTAATTATTATTAATTAAATATATGCAAATCATAGTCCTAGATTCTATACGTTGTAGTTAGTATGGTGTGCGACGTCACACAGAAGATCATACTATCGGTTACTCGTATTTAATCAAACAGTGGCTCACGACCTAGATGGACCCGGACCAATCCATCGGTATAGTCGTTGTGTGAGAGAGAAAATAATTTGTATTAATTATTTTATCACACTTGTACACTTGGTGTATTGAGCGGATCGTTGAGATTCATCGATTAGGATTGCCGGCGATAATCGATTCGAGTCTCAGTGTATTTTATTCTTAATCCCCGATATTATTGCGGGTGTGTATATTTAATATAAGTGACTTTGATTTACCAAAGGAATTAACCGATTTAATTATTGGGTTGATTACCGGTTAAGTTGGGTCACTATATTTCATATATGGCATGCCGTGAATAATTGACCGGACAGTGTATCCCGGAAGGGTTGATAATATCCCCGAGATGAGTTCATAAGGAATTATTGTGTAAACCTCATGAGTGGATTCGTTCCGCACAATAATTAAGGTTGAATGGTACTAGTCTCGGATTAAATAGATGAATAAATTAATTAGCAATAAATTAATTTTATTCATGGATATTTAAATCTTAAATACACGGAATAAATAATACTACCGGAGAAATATTATTTGATATAATATGGTTTAATATTGGGAGTGCAATTAATTTATATAGTGGAAAATAAATTAATTAATATTGATAAGGATTAATGGACTTGGGCAGTGGGCTCAATTTAATCTTCAATATTGGAAGCCCAATATTCCACCTCCTTTAGATCCCCTACGTAGCCTATAAAAGCACTACATGGCCTTCATAATTCATAACTTGAATAAGACAAGAATTATCATACTTGATATTCTAGAGAGTTGAAGGAGATCCATAGGAGTTCGATAGATCGTCGCCCACCCGACGTTCGAACGGAGTGCAAGGAATACGTGGGAAGATTCAAAGGTCTTCGATTGATTTCGTTTCTCCGCACAACGAATCAAAGGTATGATCATAAAACTCCTTGTGTGATTTTATGTTCTAATTGATTGTGATACATACATGAACGCGCGATCCGGGAAACGACGAGACCGGGGACGGGGATAGACCGGGCGGTGGTGGTTGTAGACCACCGGACCGCCGGCGGTCTAGGGATCCCCGCCGGGATCGAGGCGAAGAGCCCTCGGCTCCAGCCGAGGGGGCGATCGAACCCTAGGGTTCGATCGCGGGTGTGCTACGGGGTCGCCCGTAGCCGCCTCGTATGTGCTACGGGTGCGCCCGTAGCGGGCGTACGGGGCTGGACGCCCCGCGAGCAGCGAGCCCGTGAGCTCGCTGCGGGGCTGCTACGAGCAGCCCCGGGGATGCCTCGTGCATCCCCAGCGATCATCGCGAGATGATCGCGAGCCCCGTGCGGGGGCTCGGCTGGGCGCGCGGGTTCGCCCGTGCGGTGCTTGGTCGAGCCTCGGGTCGTACGGTGGTTCGTGGTCGGATCTCCGGCGATCGAGGATTTCGGTCGGGTTATTATTTTCCGCAAATTTTAATGGCCCGGGATATCGAATTCCAGCAATTGGTATCAGAGCGTTTGGTTTCGTGTTCATGTATGTATTGAATTGTGTTCTACCTTGCAGGGATTCCGACTATCATGGTTTAATTGATTGTTAATTATTCGTTTAATTAATTGCTATTTAATTTACCATGATTGTTCGTTTATTAAACTCTCGGACATGTCGAGATTCGTTTTGTGTGGATGAATGCTTGTAATAGTAAAAATTCGGGGGTTGACCGAATTTAGATTTATTATTATTGTTCTATGTTTTCCGGAAAGTGTATAGGGTCGATTTCATGTATAGAATCGATACCGGAATTGTAAATTTATTTCTTGTAATTTATTTACGTTGGATCGATGCGGAGACGACCGCCGGAGAACTCGTGTGACGAAGAAGACGAAGAGGACGAAGAACCGGGGGGTCGATCAACCCCATGATCGACCCCATGACCGAAGCCATGGGGAGGGGTCGATCGCCCCTCGGCTGGGGCTGCCGCCGGTATGGTGGTGGCCGGCCGGCTGGGGAGGCGGCGGCGGTGCCCTCTCCGGTGGTGGCGGCAGTCGACGGTGGGGGTGGTGCGGGGATCCCCAACCCGTGCTACTCCTAATCCTACCTAGATTCTACTTACCTAATTGATTCGGTTTTCCTAATTGAGTTTTCCTATTTTAGGGAATTCTCATGGATTAGGAAAAGAATTAATTGGAATTAATTTTATTCCTTATTCTATTATGGATGTCTTCTAGAGTATTCCGAGTTCTACTTGGAATAGGATCCTAGAGATTTAATAGAATTGGAAAGGAATAAAAGTTAATTTAGGATTGATTTATTTCCTAAATGATTATTCCTATTTTATGGGAGTTTTCATAGAAATGGAAATTAATTAATCTTGGAAAGTAGAAGAGTCCTAATTTATTTTATTTCCTTATTCTATTATAGAAGTCTTCTAGAATATTCCAAGTTTACTTGGATAGATTATTCTAGAGATTTAATAGAATTAGATGGAAAAATAAATAAATAAAAATATTAATAATATTTAATTTTATTTTTGATTTATTCGATTGACTTAATTTTCGAATTGAGTATCTTTTGGATTTATTAAAAATAAATAGATTTAAATATTGGGATTAATATTCTCGTCACATGGAGCATTCAAGAACGAAGACTGAAGACTAGAAGACGCATACGGAGATGGAATAAAGCCATGATAGTCGGAAAATAATTTTTCTAGCTTATTTTGACTATGTGCTATGTGCTTTATTGCTTGTATGCATGCTTATGTGTTTAATTATGCATTAGATAGCGTATCCCTTTGTTATAAAAAGCTAAGTGGGAGAGGGGATGGAAACATTCCCATGGTCTCCATTACTGTTCTCTTGGTGACTCTTATGGACTTTCGAAGTTCGTATAGATGTGTCATTGGAGGAGAATTCTTGTAATTCCTTTTACAAGAAACATTGATTAAGTTTATCAAACAATGCCTAATTTGTCTTTCTGAAACTGACTTCAAGTCGACTCATTCTCACCCCGGGGAGTGGAATGGAGCCAAAGCCACTTGGTCATGTGGATGACACAAATTAGAGGCAGTCGTACCATTCTTTGATAGATGGATCGATTGTCTGCTCGGCTCCCTCATTTATGAGAGATAGGGTTGTTCGCATGGTGAATCACTGGTTAGAAACTTCGAGTTTCACTTATGATTCTCCGCGTCTTGATTTACAAAATCGAATGCTTCAAGTAATTGGATGTCAATTGTAAAAATCTTTTGGTGTAGTAAACGTCCACACTATCGTGGCTTGCTGCATTGAATGGGATTTTGGAACGATTGATGTAGACAGTTATAGAAGGGAGTGAAGGAAACGTAGGTTGACGTAAACGTCCACACTATCGTGGCTTGCGGTAACATGCGAATCTTAAACAAACTTCTTAGTACTGAGTAATGGTTTACACTTAGGTACGCTCTATAGTATTCTTCCCATCGAAGTAACGCTATAGTGATGTACGACCAAAGCAAATCTAATTGTTAAATCATTTGGATGGGTAAACGTCCACACTATCGTGGCTTGCCTTATCTGATGGGATTTTAGATGTAATTAGTGATTTAATGATATTATTTGAGGGAGATAATATCGGATATTAAATTAATTGTTTGTTTAAATGTGCTTATAGGTTTAGAGAATAGCTATGAACCCACTTTCTATGATACTCAAGGAGCATAAGCTCACTGGCCCCAACTATATTGATTGGAAGAGAAATTTAGACATTGTTCTGACTTCGGAGGAGTACAAGTTTGTACTCCATGAAGTGTGCCCTGCTGAGCCCACGGCTGCCTCAACTGATGAGGAAAAACTGACATATCGGAAGTGGAAAAAGGCTGATGAAATGGCTAGGTGTTATATTTTGGCTTCCATGTCAAATGTACTCCAAACCCAACATGAGTCGATGGACACTGCCTATGATATGATGTTTAACCTCAAGGAGATGTTTGGGGAGCAAGATCGTGCGGCAAGGCAAGAAGCCATGAGAGTCCTCATGACAACTACTCAGTCTGAAGGAACGCCCGTAGGGGAGCACGTTCTTAAGATGATGGGTTTGTTGAATGAGCTTGAGATCCTAGGAGCTCAAATTGATGCTGAGACGCAAGTCGACATCATACTCCAGTCTCTGACCCCTAGTTTTGAGCAGTTTCGCATGAGTTATAATATGGGTAAACTATCTTATTCTCTTGCGCAACTCCTGACTGAACTAAAGGCGGCAGAGGGGATCTACAAGAAGGGCAAGTCTCTAGCGCTTGTATCTACCAAGTCCAAAGGCTTTAAGCCTGGTGGAGGTAGGGGCAAGAGGAGGAAGCAAGCCTGGAAACCCAGTGGTGTCAAGAAGACTATACCACGAGTGGGGGCTGCAAAGCCAAAGGGCAAGTGCTTCCGATGCAACAAGTCTGGACACTGGAAGTCTGAATGTCCTCTCAGAGGTACGAATCTTTCTTTAGTCGTAAAAACATAGTCAGCGGTATTATCTACCAGAAATTCTGGTGTGTAGATATGGAACCACTGACGGTATGTGCATTTTGAATGCAGGGGTTCCAGAAAACCCGGCGACTTAGAGAAGAAGAGTTCGAGTCTACACGGGCAAAAGCTGTGGAGGAGGCAGCTGTTGCTGTGGAAGACATTTATCTACTTTAGTAGTTAAATAGGATTTCATTTTAAGATTATTGCATTATGTACCCTTTTATTTTAGAAAGAACGTTTAGTTCTGGATTTCTATTAATGGATATTTTATTTCTTTAATCATTTGATGATTTTGATAAGAAATAATGGGATTATCTATTCTGGTACATTAGATAGCAATATGTGAATGATGAATCCTTAGTCTACCACGATGCAACGAACCGTTCTATAACTTGTTTTACTTGTTAGATATTTCTTTATTAATCATTATACTTGTGAATTCTTATACTTAGTAGTATTTTCAAATAAGATTCAAATGGTCGAAATTGATTTGATCAATTATAGTTGAAGGAATGGACCTTCCGACCTAAGGATTGAATTTGGAGGATAATACATCTAAGCAAACCTTTCTGGATAAAGGATAGAATTCAGACAAGTATTGGAAATGATTAGATATGCAGACATATGTGTAAATTAGAAAGGTACGAGTAATTCTCTCAAGAATACTCGGTGATGGATTAGAATACTTAATGTGCCATAAAAGCAAAGTGTTTTGACTAGTCAATGGACACAAAGCTATTATGGGGAACCATCAAAGTATATCCATTAAGAGCCTGCGACTCGGTCGCGGAGGCCATCACTTATCTAAGTAACACATAGCATAATCAAAGATTGGGATTCAATCCCAAAGGGCCGCACCATACACTTACGTGTAGAAATGGTGCGTTGAAAACAAGAAATGGAGATCTAATAGTAAAAGAACAAGTTGTTCGGAACCACCTATGTTCTATGGATATTCCTGGAAACAACGGCATATTCAATATGGTTGTAGGATATCCTAGATGAACAAAATGTTGTGTGTTCTATAGTACTATGAGCCAGAGGGACGTCTCGTCCGGTTCATAGAGAAAGACTATTAGATGAACCACAAAGCCTGAACTGACATAATACCTTGAAATGAGAAAAAGGACAAAAGACTGGGAACCAGCCAAACCGAGTAGAAGTACACCACATACTGCACCTATTGTTATTACTGTTATACACCGGGACGCCATTGCAGTGGGAGGTTGTTAGACAACCAAAGATATTCATAAGACTAGAGGAGTTCGGACTCTGGATCTAGTAAACATGAAATCGATCCCTAGCTCTGCATAAGGGTGGTACTAGATCTAAATGAGCTCTCTTGGATAACAATAAGGTTTATTGTTAAGAGGCTAGATCATTTAGAGTACAAGCTTAGTAAATCCATTTATGGATGGTAACAAAGCTATAAATCGTGGAACTTGCGAATTGATGAGAAAGTCCATTTGATGGATTCATCAAAAGGCAAAGACGAAAGGTGTATTAGAGACATAATAGAAACAAGGTGGTGTTTCTCGGAGATTTTATGTAGATAACATTTTGTCATTGGCAACAATGTAAAAATATTATCAGACATAAAATGATGGTTGTCTAAATAAATCAAAATATAAGATTGAGAAGAAGTTAGAGCATGTTCTTAAGATCTTATGATCTAGAGATAAGAACATTGTACTTCTCCTAGACATCTTTTACGATTATGGTTTGTTTTAAACATGCATACTTCTGAGAAAGGTTATTGCCTTTCAGAGACAGAATATACATCTATCTAAAGGATATGTGTTTCGAACACATGAAGGAGATAGATGAAGACAGAGCAGTTTCCTGCACTTTGTGTGGAAAGCTTAAATGCATTGTTGAAAAACAAGAACCTGATATCAACTATGCGGTTTGCGTAGTGGGAGGATATCAAAGTAATCTGGATAAGGGATGTTCGAATGCTGTAAGAGTACTTTCATAGTACTGGCTTACGGAGCAAGACGAAATCTTTTTAGATTACAGATTCTCAGATCCAAAGAATCAAAGAAGGACCAGTGTAAGTCGATATCAGGCTATGTGTTCACTTTTGGGGAGGTGGAACTTTTAATATGAAAGAGTGATAAGCAGGACGCTTCTCGGACTCTCTCATAACCGAATAGCAGCCTCAGAGGCAGCGGAAGTTTTGGTTAGGTTCCGGGATAGCCTCTAAGACTTGGATATGACTCTTGGTTTATCAAAGGCTATTACTAAGCGGTGCATGGTAAACCGGAAGAAGTCATAAGTCTAAAAGTGATGATAACACATAGTGCAAATACCACCTGATACGAATCATCGTCGAGGGTGACGACGTAGTAGTCACCAAGATAACTTCAGAGCGGCAACCTAGATTGCTCACTCACATAGTACTTCACGGAAGTGCACTTTAAAGCACGTGATGAGTATGGGAACCGGGAGTTTGGAGGAAATGACTAGACCTTAGTACAAGTGGGAGATTGTTGGAGTTGTGTACTTAATGTCTAGATTTAAGTAACGGTAAACTCCCGGTCATAGCATTTAATCTATTAAATTAATGAACAGTCGTTTGCTTTTAATTATTATTAATTAAATATATGCAAATCATAGTCCTAGATTCTATACGTTGTAGTTAGTATGGTGTGCGACGTCACACAGAAGATCATACTATCGGTTACTCGTATTTAATCAAACAGTGGCTCACGACCTAGATGGACCCGGACCAATCCATCGGTATAGTCGTTGTGTGAGAGAGAAAATAATTTGTCTTAATTATTTTATCACACTTGTACACTTGGTGTATTGAGCGGATCGTTGAGATTCATCGATTAGGATTGCCGGCGATAATCGATTCGAGTCTCAGTGTATTTTATTCTTAATCCCCGATATTATTGCGGGTGTGTATATTTAATATAAGTGACTTTGATTTACCAAAGGAATTAACCGATTTAATTATTGGGTTGATTACCGGTTAAGTTGGGTCACTATATTTCATATATGGCATGCCGTGAATAATTGACCGGACAGTGTATCCCGGAAGGGTTGATAATATCCCCGAGATGAGTTCATAAGGAATTATTGTGTAAACCTCATGAGTGGATTCGTTCCGCACAATAATTAAGGTTGAATGGTACTAGTCTCGGATTAAAGAGATGAATAAATTAATTAGCAATAAATTAATTTTATTCATGGATATTTAAATCTTAAATACACGGAATAAATAATACTACCGGAGAAATTATTTATGGATATTTTAATATCAAATAATATTTCATGGATATTTTAATATCAAATAATATTTCTCCGGTAGTATTATTTATTCCGTGTATTTAAGATTTAAATATCCATGAATAAAATTAATTTATTGCTAATTAATTTATTCATCTCTTTAATCCGAGACTAGTACCATTCAACCTTAATTATTGTGCGGAACGAATCCACTCGCGAGGTTTACATAATAAATCCTTATGAGCTCATCTCGCGGATATTATCAACCCTTCCGGGATACACTGTCCCGTCAAGAATTCACGGCATGCCATATATAAAATATAGTGACCCAACTTAACCGGTAATTGACCCAATAATTAAACCGGTCAATTCCTTTGGAAAATCAAAGTCACTTATACTAAATATACACACCCGCAATTGTATCGGGGATTAAGAATAAAATACACTGAGTCTCAAATCAATTATCGCCGAGCAAACCTAATTGATGAGTCTCAATCGATCCGCTCAATACACCAAGTGTACAAGTGTGATAAAATAATTAAGATAAATTATTTTCTCTCTCACACAACGACTATACCGATGGATTGGTCCGTGTCCATCTAGGTCGTGAGCAACTGTTCGATTAAATACGAGTAACCGATAGTATGATCTTCTGTGTGCCCATGCAACACCATACTAACTACAACGTATAAAATCCAGGACTATAATTTGCATATATTTAATTAACAATAATTAAAAGCAAATGAATGTTTGTATTTAATAGGTAAATGAAAGTGTACAAGGAGTTCATAATACTCAAATCTAGACATTAAGTATACTACTCCAACACCATATCGTCATCTTCGGAATGCATAGGAAAGGTATCATGCAGTAACCCCATCATGTTATCAGCAGTACCCACACCACCAACCAAAGAATCAACTTCAGGCACATTATTTGAAAGTGGCTCGCCATGAAACACCCATTTAGTATATCCTTTTACAAATCCCTGAGTTATTAGATGTGCTTCGACTATTTTCTTTTCTCTGCATATGCCATTCTTACACACTTTACAAGGACACAAGATCAACCCATCATCAGAATTCAAAATTGCGAAATTCAGAAATAATTGGACCCCATCCTTGTACGCATCCATTAACCTTGGCAAATCCATCCAACTCCTATTCGTACTCATAATTTCCTATAGCAAATTCACTTTTAAAAATATTTATGAATTAAAATGTTAAAGAAAAGAACATAAATCGAGTGTATAGGCAGATATTCAGTACCATTAAAATGCAAAATGGATATTTCAAGACAAATATAATATTTATTTTTCTTATTTCCTATCGTAAAATAGAAACCAAATAATCAATAATAAAATAGAGAAAATAGAGGACAAAGTTACTAATTAAATCAGTATAAAGAACAAGCATTTATTTTCATGCACACATCAGACAATTAATTCACATATTCAGTGTCTTAAAACAAAGTTTATATTTATTGTGTTAACTTATAACAGAAACATAGTATTTTCTCATACCTGCACATTGTTTTATCAAGTACTCGAGTTACAAAATTCTTGAATACACAAACATATAAGATCATGTACACATACGCACCTCGATTTTAAGATCTTCTTATACTGGCAGCAGCAACAGCTTACAAACTCAGAGGGAAATTAGTGCAATAATGAACTTAAAGTAAGATGAGAAATAAATTTAAAAAAAAGGCAAGTCCTACATGAAATGGAAATATAAATCTCAATGTAACATTCAGATCATCAAAAGTAAACACCACAATCTCCGAAAAGGATATTTTCTAAAAACAATTATTTATGATGCTTGCATAATTAGCGTATATGGTATAATCGTTATAAGCGACAAAACAAGTTCTTACAAAAGTCGATATAGTGAAACACTAAATATGAATTTATAAGCATATACAGTAGTTGATACAAATAACTTCACACATGGTTACTAAAATGACATAAATTATCAAAGAATAGAACAAAGAGTTATCCTTTCTAAAACTAAATAAAAACAAATTTATGTCATCCCATCAATTCTGGAGTAGATCTATAATTTAAACAAACATGCAAAAAAAATTAACAAACACCTCTGCAATGCTAACATCAAATTGATATCTAACCATTTATGAGAGACAATTAACAACCACAAATAATACTACTGGAGTAGGATACAACCTAGCAATCCACCAATTGTCATCATTAACACAAAAATATTACCTCACAAAAACCCACTCAACCAAGAGCTTCAATCCAAAATAAAATTCAATTTCTTTACAGTGATAACGACTAGAAAATCTATAATTGAAGAATGAATTTATTAAAGATAAATACTCTTTGTGTACGATTCTTATATTAGGGTTAATGGTAGACAATATCTCACTTGATTATCTAAATTTGAATTCAATAGAAAAACATTTTTATTACCTGTAGGATGAAGATCGATCAAAGACGAAGCGGTGCCCCTTCGCAAATGAATTTGACGGCAACTTCGAGCAAAATCTTTCTGAGAGAAAAAGAATTCTTGTGCAGCAATTGAAAGGATAATTAATTTGACGAAGAATTTTTGCGGTAAAGTTTTTCCTAAGGCGCGAGAATTAATGATCGTAGGACTTGAACATGCGACCTTTTAATTAAAAAGAGTCCGCTGATTACTGGTGCGTCACCATAGATATACGGTAATAAAAGATGTCATTATATATATATATTATAATGACACTTATTAATAAGTGTCACCAAACAAGTGTCACTATAGAGGTTATTTTCTAGTAGTGCTCACCCACTGCTTTCTACTCATTCAAAGTCAATTTACACTGCCCCTCAGTAGTACTGTACCTGCCCTCCACAGTGCTTGCTGGTAGTCAATCCCTCTGAAACCAGTTACTTTCATGTTGTTGATTAAGTGCCTCACACAAAACCTATGATTCACTCCCGGAAATATTGCCTCCATAGCACCTAAGAGCCTTTTTTGTTTATCAGACATGAAAGTGAACTCCTTCACTTTGATTTCCAAATCCTGCTTCAAAAGGTACAAGAACCATTCCCATATCTCATGATTTTTACTTCTCCACCACTGCATAAGCCACATGAAAAGGGTTGTTATTCCCATCCACTCCAACAGCAGTTACGAACATACCACAATGTTTCCCTTTCAAGAAACATCCATCTACTCCAAATAACTTCCTGCAACCTCTCATAAACCCTTGTTTCAGTGGATTAAAGCACACATAAAAACTACTGAAAATAGTCACCCCATTATTCACCTTTGTGCCCAAAGTTATATTTTGGGTTGTTTAATATCAATGCTCACACCTTATTTAAAAAAATAATCATTCATATTTTTTCACTTAGTTTTTAAAATACTACTCTCAAATACTTACTTTATTAATTAAAATACATTTTTACCCTTCATTTTTTTTTATCAAAAACTCAATAAAATAATATTTTTTAATCTTTGTGTCCCGTCACACATGTCCTTTGTTGCGAGACAGAGAGTATATTTGACATTTTTTGTGTTAAAAGTATCTAAGAAAAATGCATTTCAAGATTCTGTACCCACGATCACGTGAATGAATAATGAATGTTATCAAATGCTTGGCATTCAAAATTTCTAGGAATATATATTATATATATAAAGTTCTGTTTGTGTGTGTTTAAAACTATAATAACTTGTTTAGTGATAATAATTTGACATAGAACAGTATTATTGATCTTTCCAATTTCAAAATATAATAATTAAAAATAAAACTTCTGAATTGCGAGAAGTCAAAACGTTTGCACATTCCGATTTTGTGACGTTGAGTTCACAAAGACACAACGACTTTAATTGTGTTCTAGTTTGAAAAACATCAGCTAGAAGTTCTAGCAAACAAGAAAAGAGAGAGGATCGAACAATATGCGGTGCTGACAACTAATATAGTTAACACAAGTGTAAAACGGCAAAAAAGATTAAGGTAACTGTAATAATATTCCGTTCAGGTAGGTGAGTGTCAAAAAGCGTAAACGATAGATATGTTTGTGTAATATTCCTTAAAAATTTACATATTTATTCAGAATCGTCGTATTTATTATAATGAAACAAAAATTAAGAAATATATTACTACTTATATCTCAAAGAAATAGGTAAGAATTTGCGTAAACACGCAAACAAAGACCATACGGGCCGAGTCCAAAAAAAAATGTGACTGACTCGTCAAAAGTTCGAACCAAATTTTTAAAGTCTGTTTGAGCTCCTGCACACAATTATTTTTTAATTTATATTTAAAAATTTAAAAGTTAAATTTTAATAATTTTTTATTAATAATATATAAAATTGTATATTTTGTAATTTTTTATTCAATTATTTTTTGAAAAATATTTCTTTATTAAAAAATAGGATCTAAAAAGCCAAAAAACTCAACTCAGAGTGCGGGCTCGACCGCCTTGACTCCAAAAATGTGTGACCCGACTTGGATCACGAGAATGAGTTTTGGGCTCCGTTCGGCACGTGCTCTAAAAATAAGTAATTGTCTTCACAAAATAATATATATACATATATATATATATATATATATATATATATATATATATATATATATATATATATATATATATTAAAACTTCCATAAATTAATATCAATATGTTAATAACCTCTCTAAATTAATAAAATTTTCTAATTTCGATTTGGTCTCTTAAATGAAAAAAAATACTCGATAAATTAACAACCTTTCTAATTTAATAAAATTTCACGGTCTCGGGACTATTAATTTATAAAGGCTTTACTGTTTATATATATATGTTTTTTTATTATTATTATTTTTTAAATGGAAGAAATATTTTTTGGGTGATTTTGAAAAAGGGGAAATCATTCATGTTTTTTTGTATTTAAATAACTTAGTTTATTTTAATTATAAATTAGGTAATGTATATTCTAATTATTCTTTTTAATTTTTAATAATAAATGTAATTTAAATTATCAAAATTGTTTTATGCATGATAACTGCCGATAACGATGATATGCTGTAAAAATAATAAATAAATCTTAATTATAATTTTAATTTTAATTAATTTAAATGGTAATTTTTATTTTCAAAATATAATTGTAATATTAATTTTAAATATTAATTAAAATAAATTTTAATTTTCAAAAAAAAATATTAATTTTATAAATCTTGGGTCAAATCTCACTTTATAGTAATTGTTAATATAAATTAATTTATTAAATATAATAATAAAGTTTTTAACATAAAGGTATTAATGTATTATAGTCTTTGTACAATTCAAAAATTAGCTTTTAGTATAATTAAAAACATCTTAAAAACCTTATTTTTTTACAAAAGAAAAAACATAAAATCTTTTTTTAGAAAGTATAAAACATGGATTATTGTTTATAATAAGTAAAACTAATATCCCATTTTTCCAATAATACCTTTTTTTTTATTAAAATATATAGCATAAAAATTCATCAAAAACAATATATATGTTTTTTTATATGTTTTCTAATTTCTATTTTTTTTCAATTTTTCAAATTGTTTTCCTTTTTTTGTGTGTTTTTCTCTATAATTTTCATGTTTCTTATTTTTTTTCTTTTATGTTTCTTCTATGTTTTCTTTTTGTTTTTTCTTATTATATATATATATATATATATATATATATAATGTTTTTTTTTTGGATTAATAATTAATAAAATAGTAAAGTTATTGTTTTAATAATTTTAAAATAATTTAATAGATTTTTTTAATTTATAAATTTGTTTTTATTAAAAAAAATGGGGTGATATATTTTTTTTGTATAATATATAAGAAAATGTTTTGTATTTTAATTAATGTATTAAGTTAAAATTAATTTTTTTTTTATAAATAATCGATGTATTTAAGAAAGAGGTGAGGTTATAAGAAAAGAAAGTGTAAATAATAACCCTCATTTAATTTTTCATTTTAGTGTATGAATATAATATGTATAGTTTGGCTACATTTTCTAAGCGGAATTTGACAAAGGAGTGGTAATAATAATTTCGCTAGACCTATAAAAATAGTTGAATTCTGTTAGGATATGGTTGTATGATCACTGGACAAAATGATACAGTACTATTAGTTACGTTCATGATTTGATTAATTTAAGCGTGACAAACTCACTCCGCATAAAGTCTTCCTCGTTATCACATTCTCATTACCCAAATTTCAAATACAAAATATCATAATGTTCGATAAAAACACATACAATGATATAATGTTACTATCGACTCTTTCGGTGGTAAGAACATTTTGAAAAATGACGGAAGTAAAGAAAAAAGAAAGTAATACATAAACATCATAATTATAAATTCATGAATACAGTGACGAGTAATTGAATTTATTGTTCCTCAATCTTAAGGTCATTCATTGACGAGGAATGATCGAATAGCTTAATTAGCCCCCGACCGCTAGCTGCCTCTATAAATTGAGGTTACAAATACTCCATATATATACCACACCAACACCATATTCACATACGCCTAAAACAAAATGAATTGCAAAGTAGCAGCCAAGGTCGTTATTGCAGTACTACTGCTGTTGATTCTGGGTGAGGCTACAGATCCAGATACAGATACGTGCAGCTACACATGCGAAAACCCCGACAACTGTTGTGCAGAATTGAATGAGACGAAAGCTAGCTTCTGTGGCTGCTTGAAAGATACCACGGGATATGACCCCATTAGAGGCACCATTACTCAAAATCTTATAACCTGTAACATCTCTTTTTCATTGAAAAATGACTGCCCCTAGGCCCTAGGCCCTAGGCCCTAGGCCCTAGCTACCTACTAATAAATGATATTGTATGTGCGTATTATTAGAATACTTGATCTATATATATATAGTATGATCGATCATGAGTATGATCCTTGGGTTTGTCATATATGCTTGCAAGCATACATACATATGTTTAGTTAATTGTATGTATGCGCCTGTATTGCATGTGTTATAATAATTAATTATGCTTGTTAAATTTGCCATTATTAGCATTCAATAATTCTCTATGTTTATAACAATTTTTTGTTTCTAATACTACGAATTAAAATAAAATTTATAAAATGTAATAATAATAAAATTATAATTTAAAAAAAATGATGACATGATAAATATTATAAGTATGAATTTTAAATTTCAAATTAAATATTATTAAATATTTATTTTAAAATTTGAATTTGTATTAATATTGTTATTTTTATTTGGTTTTTATTTTTTTTAAATATTATTTTAATATTTTTAAAATAAATAAATAAATAAATCATATGTTGAATTATTAATCAGAACAATTAAAAATTATATTATAAGAAATTAAAATTTTATAAAAATATTTTGTATTTATTTGAAAATAGATTTTAATTTTTTTATAATTTTTTTAGCTAGCTGAGATATAATTTTACTAAAGAAAATTTAAATTTTAAACATTATAATAATAATTTTTAGGTAGCTTAGAATGCAATTTTAAACATTATAATAATAATTTTTTTAGACTAGAACTTTGGAAAATTTTAAGAGATTTACGGCTTTTGAGAATTATTATATACCTTTGGAGCAATTTGCCACGCCCAGATGAAGTGCATCCACCAACAATTATCCTATTGTTGTGCCCGGTAAAGTATGGGGGTGACAAATTGCTATCTAAAGTGATCCCCAACACACAAAGAACCACCAACATACTTCAATATCGATTGAAAATAAATTAATTTTAAAACTCAAATATAAGTTAAATTACTTTATCACCTTAACAATTCATTTTAAGTATCAATTCATTTTAAGTATCATTAACTCAACTTTAATATGTACCTGTTCTTTTGGACTTAATTTCACTCCAGTTCAGTTCAGTTCAGATTTTCAGTTCAGTTCAGTTCGTTTCAAAATAAATTTAAATAAAATAAACAAAAAATAATTTGAATCTATAATTTTAAATATAAAATCTAGTTACCGTCATAATATTATTAATATTTTTAAAAAAATATTTAATAATTTATACAAATTATTATTATTTTCATAAAAAATCAATTCAGTTCAGTTCAGATCGTTTAAGTTCAGTTCAGTTCAGTTCAGCCGACTTCAGTCCAAAAGAACAAGTCCATAGTAATAGAACAGACCAAACACGATCAAGAACGAATTTTCATGTAGACTAGGGCCCTATAGGCCTATAGCCTGCCCTAATTAATATATTTGAACAAATTTTATTTAAAAAATTAAGGTAATTGTTAGCCCTCTCATAAAAAATTGAAAATTGATATAGGTCCTGGATCGAGTTCCTTAATATATAATTCATATTTTTTTTTCTTTTATAAAAGTTTTAGCTTCTCTTAAAAGTCGCGGGTGTGTTAAATATCTCAAATCTGTTGAAAAAAAATACTTGCTAAAATTCAAATATAAATTGAATTATTTTATCACATTAACAATGTCTTTAAGGTGTTATTCACAACTTCAATAGAATTAGTAAAAAAAAAATTTGAAAGAAAACCATGTTTAAGAGACTAATTTTCATTTTTCTTTTATAAATGTTTTAGCCTTTAAAAGTCGTGAGAGGGTGAGTTAAATATCTCATATCGGTTGAAAATAAATATTAAAGTTTAAATATAAATTTGATTACATTTTTATCACATTAACAATGTTTTATATATTATTGACAACTTTAACAGAATCCGCATCCGCGTGAATGACTAAATTTTGTTTGAAAGAAAACCACGTGTAAGAGACGAATCTCGAATATCACGAAATTTTCGACCATATGTGGCTCGATATTCCTACATTTTCGAAAATTGTATTGACTATTACATTATAAAATTGCAAAATTTATCATTTTATAAGATATATATATATATATATATATATATATATATATATATATATATATATATATCTTTGTCTCGGACTAATGGTCATCGATCTTTTGTAATTTACAAACAACTGAGAACCATTAGTCAGGAAAAGAGATAGTATTTATTATTAAAGTATATCCACGTATGGAAATAATATGCGCATATGAGTACATGTAAGGAGTTCTGTGCGTACAAGGAATACGAGTCCTATCTTCAATAGTTGTCTTATTTAGTAGTTTATTTTTATATTTTATTCATTATCTTATTTTGTTTAGAGTTTGGGCATCCTTATATAAAGGATGTCGTATGTACTCAATTTAAATCCATCAATTATCAATCAATAAACAAGTTTTATTTTTCTCTTTTCATATTATTTTATTTTAAAACTATTTAGGTTAAAGGGTAATATAGTTTAATATATTTTAAGTTTTATCGCATAAATTACGGTAGTTTAAAATTATAATTGTAAAACAGAGTAATAAAATAACTGCGTAACTATTATAATTAATAATTGCCGTTTAAATTAATAACTGCTCATGTAATTAAAAAAATTTAAATAATATTATGTAATCTGCTCTTATTAATAATTGGGAAAAAATAGGTTATTTAATTGTAACAAAATTTTAAAAACTTCCCTTCATCCAAAATTACCCTTTATTTTATCACACAAAAATAAACATGGTATCACAGCATATTATTCTTAAGCTTCCGCAATAAAAAAAAAAAAAAAAAAAAGTGAGAAAGAGAGAGAGAGAGACGTGAGACTCGGCCGCTCCAGCCGAGAAAGAGACCACCGCTGCCTCTACAATAAAAAGACGACAATCGCTGCCTCCGCCCTCCTGCCGCTGTTGTTGCCCCACCACTGTTGAAAGTCCCCCACAACGGAAGATTTTAATTTGAACCCAAAGAGAGGTAATACTCCATGGGTAGCATATGAAGTTCGGGACGAAAAACGCGACGACCAAAACCGATTGTTACTACGGAGGCGCGCGACGATCGAAATTGCGACGACCAAATGGCGCGCGGCGATCGAATCTGCGACGAACAAAATCGATAGATACTACGGAGACACGCGAAGATCTCGAAAATTATTTTATTTCATTATTATTATTATTATTATTATTGTTGTTATTATTATTATTATTATTACTATTTTTTTTTTTCCGGGGCTAGAAAGTTTTCGACAGTGACGTGGTAAATCGGCGGCCGGTGGGCTGGTGGTTCAAGAAAATAATGGGGTGTTTTCATCCTCTTATAATGGAATACGAATTCTGTATTCTCATCTTGAGGGAGTGTATTAAAGTATGGGTTGTTTTCATCCTCTTATGGAATACGAATTCTGTAGTCTAATCTTGAGGAAGTGTATTAAAGTATATCCACTTATGGAAGTAATATGCGCATAGGACTACATGGAAAGAGTCTAAAGAATACGAGTCCTATCTTCAATAGTTGTCTTATTTAGTAGTTTATTTCTATATTTGATTCATTATCTTATTTTGTTTATAGAGTTTGCTCATCCTTATATAAAGGATGCGTATGTACTTAATTTAAATTCATCAATTATAAATCAATAAAAAGTTTTATTTTTCTCTCTTCATATTATTTTATTTTATCACAAAAATCAACATTTATTTTCAAAAGGTGTGGTGACATAATATAGCTACATTTTTCATTTTTCCACACTACATATATATATTCTCCATACTCTTTGTAGTTTATCGAAAGCATGTCTAAATAAATCTGAAAAATATTTATTAGTCTCAAAAGCAACCGAATAAAAAGAAAGGTAAGAAAATGTTAGGTACGTGTGAGTAATGAATAGTAGTAATTTATTGATTAACAAATGGTACCCATACGCACTATAAATAATATGGCATATATGCATATATATTTGTATATCATTCATTATTATACATTATAATATATATTACGTATATATATGATGAGTTGTTCAAAGGGATCAGCATCATATCTTGTTGTGATTTGTGTTGTGTTTTTGGTGTTCTGTGGTGAAGCATCACCACTACCACCACCACCACCACCACCACCAGGTAACTGCAATCCGGGAGATCTGGCCTCATGTGCACAAGCGATTGAGAATTCGACAGTTAGCCCGCCCAAACGCTGCTGCTATAAATTACTGGAGCAGGAGAAGCATAAGTGCTTTTGCTTTTACCTTACCCAACCGGCATTGCGCAGGTATATTAATGCTAATGGTACACAACATGTTGCTGATGTCTGTGGTACAACCATGCCCAATGCCACAACATGCAAAACTAAGTACTAGCTCCAGTCCTTTGAATTTGTTTTTCATGAGTAATATTGTGCGTGTGTAATTCTCGATGGTATGTACTCTGGGCTCGTAAAAGAACATGCTCGATGCCCGGAGGATATAATTATACTACTCCTTATTATCCTCTCATCACATTTCGTTCTTATTTTACAAATAAAGTCTTATCATTTCTCTTACACATAAATTCTTGTTTTTCATAAAAGAAAAAAAAATTAAAAAAAGGTCATCTTTTTAATCGATCGATCACTTAGCAGTATTATTTTAGATGCAATTTTAAAGTCTACATTAATTAATTGATTAGCATTTAAATCATTCAATTCGCACCTCCGGTGGGTGTATCATGAGGTTGATGATATATGTAGCTAGCTAAATCAATACATGTGACCTTCTCCAATGGAAATGAAGAAATACATTAATAGTAATAGACATATTTTTTGAGGAATTAATCGAATACTAACACCAAGTAATAACAAAATGAGTCCATTTGCAAGCTCGAAAATCGATCACAATTATGTATATATGAAAACATTAAACTTGCATCCAACGTGCAATATCGCTCAACTGACATGCTCGATCACCTCACTGTAGTGTTTAATTAATGATGTCTATGAACTCAAACGGGGGCAAACAACTAGAAAAATAAAGACTTGAATTACAAGATTCGATCTATTATGGCGAGAATGACCTATATATGCATAGTCACTCCGTCAGAATAGTCACATTTTTTTTTTTGAAATTTACAAAGAAAATTAATTATTCTAATGAGACAGAGGTAATATTTTTCTTAATATAAAAAATGATACACCTTTTTCGATTATATATTTTTTTGTAATTTAAAAAAACATGTGATCATTTTCATTGGTCAAGAATTGAAAAAGTTTGAATATTAAAAAGGAAAATAGTTAAAAAAATAAAAGAAAAAGATTAATATACCTTTGGGGAGACATCTTGAAACCAGGGACAAGTCTAAGGCAAAACATTTTGTTTACACCAATCATCATTTATTTATGTACGGGGTATGCATGTATGTATGGACATTAGACACGTTTTAGTTAATAAAAATGGATTACTGTAATAAATTTAATTTAATTTTGTGAATTTGGAAGGTGAAAACCAATTCTTGAGTAGAGTTACTATGTGAGTAATTAATATTAAGAATATTGCTTAATTTGAATGGAATATTTTGACTTAATTTAAATTATTTTCATTCGCTAAAAATGCATTTTTTGAATATTATTAGGTGAAAACTTGTCTATGGAAAGTTGGAAACACGGTTGCCAGCCACACAGTGGCAAATAGTCAAATCCTGAAATATTGCGCAGCCCTTCCCTTCGGTTCCGTTTTGAGTCTCCAAAAGTCATCAATGAAATTTCAAAATACGGTGGATTTATTCTTGCGAAATTGATGCATTGATTTAGGAATTAATATATTTGTGATTTACAATATAACATTAATTGTTTACGTGAAAAATAATTTATTTTTTTGAATTTGCTGAAATCTTATTATTATCTTCATTTTCCTATAATTTGTGCCTTATTTATTGTAGGAAAAAATAATACTACATGAAAAATAATTTTGTTAAAATTGTGTGTTTTGGTCACTTATGAGTTGTCTCACATTTAATATTTGATGAAAAAAAATCAAATTACAACAATATTCATCATATTTCACAAATTACATAAAATACTACTCTCTCCAATTCATTTTAAATATCGTTTTAGCTTTTTATTCTTTTAACTTTTTATTTAACCTTTTACATGTTTTTCTCATAAATACCTAGGGATGTCAATCAAACCCGAAACGGTGGGCTAGCCCGAAGCTCGTCCGAAAAAATGTAGGGTTAGGGCCGAATATTTTCGACCCGAAAAAATTTCAGCCCGATCAGCCCGAACCGAAATAACCCGATAGCCCGAGTGGGCTAGCCCGATAAACCGTGAGCTAGCCCGACAACCCGATGTATTTAAATATATTATAATTCATTTTATTTATTTATAGAAATATTTTAAATAAATAAAATAATATATTCAAATAAAAGAAAATTGTCAACTAAAATTACAATTTTAAATATTATTGAATTAATATTTGATAATTTGGGCAATTTAAATATTAGAATTATAATAATTATTATTAAATATTAATATTTTATTAATATTAAATTTAATTTGGTATTAAAATTATTTTTTTAATTATATAATATTATTTTTTCCAGCCAAGATTTTAGGGTTAGGACTACAAATTTATAGCCCGAAAAAATTTCAGCCCGATCGGCCCGAACCGAAGTAACCCGATAGCCCGAGTGAGCTGACCCGAAACCGAGTGGGCTGGCCCGATTGACATCCCTATAAATACCCCTATTTAATATCATTAATTAATTATTTTTTTGAAGATGTTTAAGAAAGAAATAAGAAACATTAAGAAAACATTACTCTCAAATAATTAACATTAAATATCATTAAATAAGGTTATTATAGGTATATTTTTTTCCATTAATATTTTTGTATAGTTGTAGAAAAATCAATTATTTTAACATTAAACAAAAAAAATCATTATTTTAACATTTTTTTAACATTAATATTTAACGTTAAATATTAAATAAAAATCATTATTTTAACATTTTTTTACTCTGAAACCGCCTAATCGCTGCTCAAACTGCCTAAGTTCGACTAATCCCCGCTTAGGCCACCTTAAGTTTTTTTTAGAGATAGATTTTCATTTGCCAATGAATTGGATCCGCCCCCATTTGATCAATAATGGGATTCGACCATTTGAAATCCTGTAAGAGACGAAGTGAGACTGGGCGAAGGTATGGACACGGAGTACTAGGCCGAAAGAGTGCGCCGGCGAAGGTGACTTCGCTCTTCAAAGAAAGTTGGGGTTTGGACATTGTTATACCCAAGAAAACAGTCACCGACACGTGTCACGAATCAAAGGGCCACGTCATCAAGAGAGAAATTCAGCTAAGTCAATCATAAAAGACCTTCAAAGGCATATCTAAGAAGAAGATAAGGAGCTTGGACAGTAGAGAGCGCAAGGTAGAATCAGACTCCTTTCACAGGGGAATCGCCTGGGGAGACTCTTGGGGCGCCAGTCAACGAGCTGGGACTTCACGGGGAAAGAGGCAGATTAAGCACTAAGGGAAATTAGTGGGTATTTAATGCATCATATTAGTGGACTAGAGGTCCAATAAGAAACCGATATGTGGGCATTAGGTGGCATAATTAAGCCATGCATAGAGTATTATAAATAGAGGGCAAGAGAGAGGAAAATGGGCATGCAAAAACCTTGTATTTTAATTATGATTTCTAAGTATGAATATATGAATAAAGAGGAGCCTTGAGCTTCCATGTTCTTACTTATGATTTCTGCATAAACTTAGTCCTCTTGCTTTCTTACCTATAACAAATTTACCATTTTGTGTTGTTTCCAAAACCCTCTATTACCAGCAAATACTACCGAAAAGTACAAAAACAACCAAAACAGTTGGCGCTAGAAGGATCGAGCATCAGGTATTTAAGTTGCAGAAAAGCTCGATTAAAATCAAAGATGGTGAACGAAGACGAAGGTACTACGGTATCAGGTGCATCTGGCACAAGCGGCAGGTGGCGGGCTGTGATGGGTAAGGCCGTGATGGTGGAACCCGAGGTTCCATCTCCGCCTAAAAACCCAGAACCTGAAAATAAGGAACAGCCGCCGCCTACCCAAATCAGCTCCGATGAGCACGATAGCAAACATGCAGAGGCCGATGAGCCCACTGGCAGTCAGGCAGATCAACGACAACGTCGACTTCGGTCACGACGTCGGAATCGCCGTCTTCATCCTTACGAGATCGGAGGGCCGTCGACGCCCATGGCTCCACCTCCGATTAGATTCGCGAGTCTTGATACTCCACAGAAAATTGATGAAGCAGTGGCTGAGTTGATGTCTTTAAAATATGTGATGACAACCCCTGTGATCCCGGTGAGGGGCATGCATGCACCCGCCGGGGAAAATCCAGGTAAGGGCCCTGAGCGAACTGGTCGAGCTCCCCGGGGGAATCGCAGAACACGCCGGGCTTTAGATCTAAATAAAAGAGCCGAATCAGTAGCTACTTCTACGGATCCTCATCGACAGGCAAGTAAAAGTGACATGCACGGGCAACGTGTGAACTTCTCACCGACGAGGGCCCACAGAGCCCCCGGTGCTGATCTTGAACTGGCCGATTTAAGGCAGAAGTACTCTGAACTGGAAAGGCGATTGAACGAAAATCAAATTCTCGCCGCCCCGACAGGTCGTCATAATGATCCCTTGGCACCCGAGGTTGAACAAGCTCCAATGCAACTGGAAGTTCAGCCCATGCAAACCACTTTGTACAGCGGCAAGACTGATCCAGAAGTGCACTTGAGCAGATTCAGGACGTACATGTCCGGCCGAGGAGCCACTGATGCTACTCGGTGCAAACTATTCCCACTCACCCTGGGCGATATTCCTCACCAATGGTACGTCAGCTTACCTACACATTCTATTAAGTGTTTTGACGACTTGGTGCATAGGTTTGTGTCGTATTTTGCATCCAAAGCTTCCTATATGGAGTATAGTCAGAAGCTGCTTGGGGTCAAACAGGGTGAGAACGAAACAGACGAGTCTTATGTGGATCGCGTGGAGGAACTACTGATGGCGGGCGGAGAAGAGATTGGCGATAACCTCAAACTTCACACAGTGTTGGCAGGTTTGAGAAGAAATTCTAAGTTGTTTAAATCTGCAATGTAAAACTATCCCCGATCGTATGAGGATTTTAGGAGGAAAGCTGGGGCCCAAGTGGCCTACCAGCGTCTTGTTGCTGGCGGGGGACACTCCCCCGAGCAAAAGAAAAAACCTCCTTTTTTCTCCGATCGAAGGCCAAATTATATTGGCAAAAAACCAGGCCCTAGACCAAGTGACCCACGAGTGGACGAGATCCGGGAGTGGGAAGGAAAAATCACTGCTCAGACTGGTCATACACCAGCAGATATTCTGAATATCATGGTGGTACAAAAATCTGATCTGTTGGAAAAACCACCACCAATTCTAACTTCCCCGGACAAGTTGGATCCCAACAAATGGTGTGCCTTTCATGAAAAGATTGGTCACAACACCAGCCAGTGCAGACAACTGGTAAAATTGTTGTGGAAACTTTTTCAGGAAGGGAAACTATGGCAATTCTTGCCCAGGCCAGGTGCTGGGGGAAATCCGCAGGGGCCACCTCCCCGGGAAGTACCCGCACCAGCTCCACCACCGCATCCTCCGGCTCAGGATCCCCCAAGAGTGGGTCAGATCATGATGATCGGCGGTTTAAAGCCGGTGAACGAGGAAAGCCACCGCAAGAGAAAGAGAGACTTTCAGATGTGGGAAGTTTGGTATGAAACTGCCCCATCAAAGGAAGCAGCAATTAATGAAACGGCGGTGATAACTTTCACCCCGGAAGATAGAGCCGAGACAAAGTTCCCGAAGGATGTGCCTTTAGTGATAAAGGCCAGAATCCTCGGTCTGGACGTGTCTCGCACGCTGGTAGACAATGGCGCGCATCTTAATGTTCTTTACAAAAAGACCCTGGATCTGATGGGGAAGCTGGCGCGCTATGTCAACCCGTGCGATATGGTGTTGAAAGGTTTTGGTGACGACGTAGTCATCCCCTACGGAGAAATAATCCTCCCGGTGGAAATGATGGACGTGAAGAATCCCGAAGTCGTGATGGTTAGGAATCTTAAGTTTGTAATAGTTGATAAGGTTAGTGGCTATAATGCTTTGTTAGGCAGGCCCTTTCTGGACGTGATGAGCCATTTTATTTGCTCATCTTAGAGCACTTTTTATTCTTTTATTGAGTCCATTTGAGTCTTTAGTGTGTCTGGGAGGGCACAATAGGATGTTTGGGCAGAGTGTGCAGGTGTACAGGTAGTAGGTGTTGGGGTTGTGTACTTAATGTCTAGATTTAAGTAACGGTAAACTCCCGATCATAGCATTTAATCTATTCAATTAATAAACAATTATTTGCATTTAATATATGCAAATCATAGTTCTGGATTTTATACGTTGTAGTTAGTATGGTGCTGCATGGGCGCACAGAAGATCATACTATCGGTTACTCGTATTTAATCGAACAATTGCTCACGACCTAGATGGACACGAACTAATCCATCGGTATAGTCGTTGTGTGAGAGAGAAAATAATTTATCTTAATTATTTTATCACACTTGTACACTTGGTGTATTGGGCGGATCAGCTTGAGATTTATTGATTAGGATTGCCTTGGATAATCAATTTAAATCTCGGAGTATTTTATTCTCAATCCCCGATACTATTGCGGGTGTGTATATTTAATATTAGAGACTTTGATTTTCCAAAGGAATTAACCGATTTAATTATTGGGTTAATTACCGGTAAAGTTGGGTCGCTATATTTTATATACGACATGTCGTGAATACTTGACGGGAAAGTGTATCCCGGAAGGGTTGATAATATCCCCGAGATGAGTTCATAAGGAATTATTGTGTAAACCTCATGAGTGGATTCGTTCCGCACAATAATAAAGGTTGAACGGTACTAGTCTCGGATATAAGATATGAATATTATTTATTGAGCAATAAATAAATTTATTCATGGATATTTAAATCTTAAATACACGGAATAAATAATACTAATCGGAGAAATATTATTTGATATAATATGGATTAATATTGGGAGTGCAATTTTATTTATATAGTGGAAAATAAATAAAATTTAATATTGATAAGGATTAATGGATTTGGGTTGGACCCAATTTAATCTTCAATATTTAGAAGCCCAATATTTATTCTCCTTATGATCCCCTACGTAGCCTATATAAGCACTACATGGTCTTCACTTTTCAAGAGAGAATTAATTGACCTACGCCAATCATAAAGTCTTGAGAGTGAGGAAGATCCATAGGAATCCGATAGATCGTCGCCCACACGACGTTCGGACGAAGTGCTAGGAATACGCGGGAAGGTCGCAAGGTCATCAACAAGATTCGTTTCTCCGTACAACGAATCGAGGTAATAATCGAGAAACCCCCTTCTTGATTAATTGTGTCGTTTAATTGTGATGTATACATGAACAAGACGATCCGGGAAAGCGTCGAGACCGGGATACGGGGATCTCGTGATCCCCGTCGGGATCGAGAGGGGCGGCCGAACCCTAGGGTTCGACCGCCGGTACCGCGCGCCGAAAGGGGAGCCCCGGCTGGACGCCGGGGCACGCGATCGACTCCGGTCGATCGCTGGGGTGCCACGGGCTGGTGCCGTGGCGGACCCCAGCCGCCCCTTCGACGGCGGCGCGTCGGAAGCAAGCCCTCGGCCGAAGCCGAGGGGCGATCGAGCCCGTGAGCTCGATCGCGGGTCGCTGCGGGGATAACCCGCAGCTGCCTCGTGCGCGCTACGGGTGTTCCCGCAGCGGATGCGCACGGGGCTGACCCCGTGCGAGCAGCGAGTCAGCGACTCGCTGCGGGGCTGCTACGAGCAGCCCCGGGGATCGCGCGAGCGATCCCAGCGATCGTCGAGGACGATCGCGAGCCCCTCGCGGGGGCTCGGCTGGGCGCACGCAGCCTTCGGGCTTCGCTGGGCGTTCGGTCGGGCCCCGGCTCGTGAGGCGGTTCGCGTTCGTGGATCCGACTCGTGGGAGAAAATCGGCTGGGGGCGGGCTGCGTGTCTTCGGGCGCGTAGTCTCCAAAGGTCGGACTCCTGCGGATGAGTCGGGGATCCAATCTCCGGCGATCTAGGGTTTCGGTCGGGTTATCGGTTCCGCAAATTTTTTGATAGCCCGGGACATCGAATCCCAGCAAATGGTATCAGAGCGTTTGGTTTCGTGTTCATGTATATATTCGATTATTGTTCTACCTTGCAGGATTTCCGGCTATCATGGTTGATTTAATTATTGCTTAATTAATTATCATGATTATTAAACTCTCGGACATGTCGAGATTCGTTTTGTGTGGTTGAATGTTTGTAATAGTAAAAAATTCGGGGGTTGACCGAATTTAGGATTTATTATTACGCACTTTTTTTTTCCGGAAATGTATAGAATCGATACCGGAATTGTAATTTAGATTATTGTAATTTATTTTACGTTGGTTCGATGATGAGACGATCGCCGGAAGACGAAGAAGTGACGAAGAGGATAGGGCTTGGGATCGATCCCATGATAGTGATCGACCCATGGCCTAGCCGGGGTGGCTAGGCGGCGGCGGCGCTCCTCCCCGAGTGGCCGGCCGATCCATCTAGGTGGGGATGGTGTGGGGTCTCCCAATCCCATGCTATTCCTACCAAGAAATTACTTTCCAAATTAATTCGGATTTTTCCTATTTGATTGTTCTCCTTTTGGAAACTCTCATGGAATAGGAAAAGAATTAATTAGAATTAATTTTATTCCTATTGATTTATTTCCTTCATGGAATTATTAAAAGATTGGGAATTTAATTAATTTAGTACTAAATTTATTTTTCCTATTTGATTATTCCTACTCAAGGGAATATTCATGGATTAGGAATAAAAATAAATTTGGAAAGTAATGAGTCCTAATTTATTTTATTTCCTTGTTCCATTATAGATATCTTCTAGAATATTCCAATTTTTACTTGGATAGATTATTCTAGAGATTTAATAGAACTAGATAGGAAAATAAATAAATAAAAATATTAATGATATTTAATTTTATTTTTGATATATTCGATTGACTTAATTTTCGAATTAAGTAACTTTTGGATTAATTGAAAATAAATAGATTTAAATATTAGAGATTAATATTCTCGTCACATGGAGCATTCAAGAAACGAAGACTGAAGACTAGAAGATGCATATGAAGATAAAGCCATGATAGTCGGGAAAAATAATTTCTCTAGCATTATTTTTGACTATGTGCTATGTGCTTTATTGCTTTCATGCATGCTTATGTGTTTAATTATGCATTAGATAGCGTATCCCTTTGTTATAAAAAGCTAAGTGGGAGAGGGGATGGAAACATTCCCATGGTCTCCATTACTGTTCTCTTGGTGACTCTTATGGACTTTTGAAGTTCGTATAGATGTGTCATTGGAGGAGAATTCTTGTAATTCCTCTTACAAGAAACATTGATCAAGTTTATCAAACAATGCCTAATTTGTCTTTCTGAAACTGACTTCAAGTCGACTCATTCTCACCCCGGGGAGTGGAATGGAGCCAGAGCCACTTGGTCATGTGGATGACACAAATTAGAGACCTTCGTGCCATTCTTTGATAGGTGGGTCGATTGTCTGCTCGGCTCCCTCATTTATGAGAGATAGGGTTGTTCGCATGGTGAATCACTGGTTAGAAACTTCGAGTTTCACTTATGATTCCCCGCGTCTTGATTTACGAAAATCGAATGGATCTTGTAATTGGGAGTCAATTATAAAAGTCTCTTAGTGTAGTAAACGTCCACACCACGTGGCTTGCTACACTGACGGATTTTGGATTAATTGATGTAGACAGTTGTAAGGAATTGTGAAGAGTTGTGAAGTTGTCGTAAACGTCCACACCACGTGGCTTGCGGTAATGTAGCAATTCCAAACGATTCACTTTGGTGCTGAGTAATGGTTTACACTTAGATACGCCTTGTAGTATTCCTCCCCACGAGGTTACGCTATAAGTGATGTATGACCAAAGAAAATCTAATTGCTAAATTATTTGGGTGGGTAAACGTCCACACCACGTGGCTTGCCTTACCTGATGGGATTTTAGATGTGATTAGTAATTTAATGATATTATTTGAGGGAGATAATATCGGATATTAAATTGATTGTTTGTTTAAATGTGCTTATAGGTTTAGAGAATAGCTATGAACCCACTTTCTGTGATACTCAAGGAGCATAAGCTCACTGGTCCCAATTATATTGATTGGAGGAGAAATTTAGTCATTGTCCTGACTTCAGAAGAGTACAAATTTGTACTCCATGAAGTATGCCCTGCTGAACCCACGGCTGCCTCGACTGATGAGGAAAAACTGGCATATAGGAAGTGGAAAAAGGCTGATGAAATGGCTAGGTGCTATATTTTGGCTTCAATGTCAAATGTACTCCAAACCCAACATGAGTCGATGGACACTGCCTATGATATGCTGTTTAACCTCAAGGAGATGTTTGGGGAGCAAGATCGTGCGTCAAGGCAAGAAGCCATGAGATTCCTCATGACAACTACTCAGTCTGAAGGAACGCCCGTAGGGGAGCACGTTCTTAAGATGATGGGTCTGTTGAATGAGCTTGAGATCCTAGGAGCTCAGATTGATGCTGACACTAAAGTCGACATCATACTCCAGTCTCTGACCCCTAGTTTTGAGCAGTTTCGCATGAGTTATAATATGGGTAAACTATCTTATTCTCTTGCGCAACTCCTGACTGAACTGAAGGCGGCAGAGGGGATCTACAAAAAGGGCAAGTCTCAAGCGCTTGTAGCTACCAAGTCCAAAGGCTTTAAGCCTGGTGGAGGTAGGGGCAAGAAAAGGAAGCAAGCCATGAAACCCAGTGGTGCCAAGAGGAGTGGACCACGAGTGGGGGCTAGTAAGCCAAAGGGCAAGTGCTTCCGATGCAATAAGTCTGGACACTGGAAGTCTGAATGTCCTCTCAAAGGTACGAATTTTTCTTTAGTCGTAAAAACATAGTCAGCGGTATTATCTACCAGAATTCTGGTGTGTAGATATGGAACCACTGACGGTATGTGCATTAAATGCAGGGGTTCCAGAAAACCCGGCGACTTAGAGAAGAAGAGTTCGAGTCTACATGGGCAAAGCTGTTGGGGTAGCAGCGGTTGCAGTGGAAGACATTTATCTGTTTTAAGTTTTCATTTCAGTTATTGCTTTATGTACCCCTTATTTTGAAAAAGAACTTTTGTTTTGGTTTTCTTTATTATTGGATATTTTATTTCTTTAATCATTTGATGGTTTGGATAAGAAATAATAGTCATATCTATTCTGGTACATTAGATAGCAATACATGAATGATGAATCCTTAAGTCTACCACGATGCAACAAACCGTTATATTTAACTTGTTTTACTTATTAGATGTATTTCTCTTGTCAATCATTATACTTGTGAATTCTTAAACTTGGTAGTATCTATTCAAAAGGGATTCAAAAGGTCGAAATTGATTTGATCAATTATGGTTGGAGGAATGGACCTCCCGACCTAAGAATCGATCTTGAAAGATGATACAACTAAGTTAACCTTTCTGATAAAGGATAGAATTCAGACAAGTATAGGAAATGATTTATGGTTAATGCGGTATGTGAAATTAGAGAAGGTACGAGTCGTTCTTTCAAGAATACTCGAAGATGGATTGGACTACTTGCTGTGCCATAAAGGCGGAGTGTTTTCAAAGCCATTATGGGGATCCTTCAAAGTATATCCATCTGTAGTCTGAGATCTGATCGCGGAGGCTATCACCTATCTAAATAACACATAGCATAAATCAAAGATTGAGATTAAGTCTCAAGCGCATGCACTGATGTGTAGACATGGTGTGTCAGGAATGAGAAATGGGATTCTAATGGTAAAAGAACAAGTTTGTTCGGAACTACCTATGTTCTATGGATATTTCTGGACACAACGGCACATTCTATGTGGTTGTAGAATATCCTAGAAGAACAAGTAATTGTGTGTTCAATAGTACTTCGAACCAGAAGGGTGTTCTCGCCCGGTTCATAGAGGAAAAACTATTAGATGAACTACAATGCCCTAATTGACAAAGTACTTTAAAATGAGGAAAGGGAAAGACTGAGAACCAGCCTAACCGAGTAGTAGTACACCACTAACTGCACCTAATGTTGTTACTGTTATACACCGGAACGCCATTGCAGTGGGAGGTTGTTAAGCAACCAGAGATGTTCATAAGACTGGAGGAGTTTTGAACTCTGGATCCAGTATACATGAAATCGATCCCTAGGTCTGCATAGTTTTGCGAGAAAGGTGTGTTAGAGACGTAATGGAAACAAAGGTGGTGTTTCTCGGAATTTTGTGTAGATAACACTTCATCATTGGCAACAATGTAAAAGTGTTGTCAAACATAAAATAGAGGTTGTCTAAATAAATCAAGGTATAACATTAAGATGAAGTTAGATCATGTTCTTAGAAATCCTTCGATCTCTAGACAAGAACATTTGTACTTCTCTTAAGATATCTTATACAACTATGGTTTGTTAAACATGCACAATTCTGAGAAAGGTTATTGCCTTTCGGGAACAGAATACATCTATCTAAAGGTATGTGTTTCGAACACATGAAGGAGATAGATATGGACAAAGCAGTTACCTACACTTCTTGTGTAGAGAGCTTTGTAGATGCAATGTTGAAAAACCAGAACCTGATATCAACTATGCGGTTAGCGTAGTGGGAGGATATCAAAGTAATCTAGACAAGAGATGTGCGGATGTTTTAATAGTACTTGCAAAAGTACTAGACATTAAGCAAGACGAAATCTTCTTTGATTACATGTTCTCAGATCTCAAATCAGAGAAAGACCAGTGTAAGTCGATATCAGGCTATGTGCTCACTTTTAGAAGAGGTGGAACCTAAAAGATGAAAGAGTGATAAGCGTAATGCTTCTCGGACTCTATCCGAATAGCAGCCTCAGAGGCAGCGGAAGTTTTGGTTAGGTTCCGGAATGACCTCTGAACTTGGATATGACTCTTGGTTCACCAAAGGCTATGTACATAGCGGTGCATGGAGAACTGGAAGAAGTCATAAGTTCGAAAAGTGATGATAACACATAGAGCAAGTACCACCTGATACGAATCATCGTCAAGGGAGACGACGTAGTAGTCACCAAGATAACTTCAGAGCAGCAACCTAGAGTGCTCACTCACATAGTACTCGGAAGTACACCTTAAGCACGTGATGAGTATGGGAATCGGGAGTTTGGAGGAAATGACTAGACCTTAGTACAAGTGGGAGATTGTTGGGGTTGTGTACTTAATGTCTAGATTTAAGTAACGGTAAACTCCCGATCATAGCATTTAATCTATTTAATTAATAAACAATTATTTGCATTTAATATATGCAAATCATAGTTCTGGATTTTATACGTTGTAGTTAGTATGGTGCTGCATGGGCGCACAGAAGATCATACTATCGGTTACTCGTATTTAATCGAACAGTTGCTCACGACCTAGATGGACACGAACTAATCCATCGGTATAGTCGTTGTGTGAGAGAGAAAATAATTTATCTTAATTATTTTATCACACTTGTACACTTGGTGTATTGGGCGGATCAGCTTGAGATTTATTGATTAGGATTGCCTTGGATAATCAATTTAAATCTCGGAGTATTTTATTCTCAATCCCCGATACTATTGCGGGTGTGTATATTTAATATTAGAGACTTTGATTTTCCAAAGGAATTAACCGATTTAATTATTGGGTTAATTACCGGTAAAGTTGGGTCGCTATATTTTATATACGACATGCCGTGAATACTTGACGGGAAAGTGTATCCCGGAAGGGTTGATAATATCCCCGAGATGAGTTCATAAGGAATTATTGTGTAAACCTCATGAGTGGATTCGTTCCGCACAATAATAAAGGTTGAACGGTACTAGTCTCGGATATAAGATATGAATATTATTTATTGAGCAATAAATAAATTTATTCATGGATATTTAAATCTTAAATACACGGAATAAATAATACTAATCGGAGAAATATTATTTGATATAATATGGATTAATATTGGGAGTGCAATTTTATTTATATAGTGGAAAATAAATAAAATTTAATATTGATAAGGATTAATGGATTTGGGTTGGACCCAATTTAATCTTCAATATTTAGAAGCCCAATATTTATTCTCCTTATGATCCCCTACGTAGCCTATATAAGCACTACATGGTCTTCACTTTTCAAGAGAGAATTAATTGACCTACGCCAATCATAAAGTCTTGAGAGTGAGGAAGATCCATAGGAATCCGATAGATCGTCGCCCACACGACGTTCGGACGAAGTGCTAGGAATACGCGGGAAGGTCGCAAGGTCATCAACAAGATTCGTTTCTCCGTACAACGAATCGAGGTAATAATCGAGAAACCCCCTTCTTGATTAATTGTGTCGTTTAATTGTGATGTATACATGAACAAGACGATCCGGGAAAGCGTCGAGACCGGGATACGGGGATCTCGTGATCCCCGTCGGGATCGAGAGGGGCGGCCGAACCCTAGGGTTCGACCGCCGGTACCGCGCGCCGAAAGGGGAGCCCCGGCTGGACGCCGGGGCACGCGATCGACTCCGGTCGATCGCTGGGGTGCCACGGGCTGGTGCCGTGGCGGACCCCAGCCGCCCCTTCGACGGCGGCGCGTCGGAAGCAAGCCCTCGGCCGAAGCCGAGGGGCGATCGAGCCCGTGAGCTCGATCGCGGGTCGCTGCGGGGATAACCCGCAGCTGCCTCGTGCGCGCTACGGGTGTTCCCGCAGCGGATGCGCACGGGGCTGACCCCGTGCGAGCAGCGAGTCAGCGACTCGCTGCGGGGCTGCTACGAGCAGCCCCGGGGATCGCGCGAGCGATCCCAGCGATCTTCGAGGACGATCGCGAGCCCCTCGCGGGGGCTCGGCTGGGCACACGCAGCCTTCGGGCTTCGCTGGGCGTTCGGTCGGGCCCCGGCTCGTGAGGCGGTTCGCGTTCGTGGATCCGACTCGTGGGAGAAAATCGGCTGGGGGTGGGCTGCGTGTCTTCGGGCGCGTAGTCTCCAAAGGTCGGACTCCTGCGGATGAGTCGGGGATCCAATCTCCGGCGATCTAGGGTTTCGGTCGGGTTATTGGTTCCGCAAATTTTTTGATAGCACGGGACATCGAATCCCAGCAGTAGGTGGTGTATTGTGCAAAAGAGGCCAGAAAATCATCCACTTTGGGCAACCACGGGGATCCGAGCCAAAGTGACTTGAGCAGTTTGACCCAAGGAGGCAAAGTCACCACTATGGGCAAAGTCACGAAGCAGAAGAATCAAACGCCGAAGTTGAAGTTTTCACTTTGGGCAAAGTCGCTTCTTTGGGCAAAGGGAAGAAGGCGCCCAGTTTGGGCAAACGGCGAGTATCGAGCATACCAGAGCAACAAAGTCCGAAAATTGGGGGATTCTGCCTTATCCCCACATCTCTATCCGGTCAGCTGATAAGGAAAGAGACCCTAAAGACCAGGACAATCTTTGACCGCCAAGAGTTCCAGCAAGAACACTCTGGACGGACTACGCCCAGACGGCCCAAGCCCACCAGGCCCATCAGCCCATTAATACAAATCTGATGCCCTAGAGACCACACATATATAATCGCTGATCAGAAAAACCCTAAAAAAACACACGGGAGCACACCAGAGAGAGAGAGGGACGAAATAAACACCCAAAAATTTAGAAAAACGCCATTGATGGGCTGAAGAAGAAGGAGTCGAGTTCTCGCCGGTTATGGGCCTTCGGGCATAGCAGGGCGAATTCATTTCGATTTAATGTTTTTAATTTCGTCAATTAATTTCTTTATGTTCTAGACATTCAGTACTTTAATTCAAGATTCAATTTCAGCATGTTTTATTCTGTTTTTATTTTATTTATTTTCGATTTGATTATGCATAGCTAGTAATCTGTGTCTGGGCAAAGGCAGATCGAGGGGGATTTTAGGCTAAGTGAGACCGAGAGGCTGATAGGGCTAGAGTAGCCGGTTGGGCGTTTGTTCCCGAGGCAAAGTTGGTTGAGGTTTATTTCTGGGGAGTTTGGGCAAACTAGGACGACCACTAGTGAACCTTTACAAACTGGGATACTGGTGATTGGCAAACCGCATAGATGTACCTTGTAGTATTGTTGCGGGCATAGCACTAGAACTTGCAGGAGATGCGGTCGTATGTTTCGAGCATGCTATTGGCCGAGCGGGTCTGTCTAGAGGGTAATGCGGGTTTGGGCAAACTAGATCCATGTTTGGTCGCATAGGTTATCGAATTGTTCAGATCCAGGGGTTTAGGCATAGTGTTAGCTTGCCTTCTCTTTACACAGTAAGGATAGATAAGGGGTGGGGCAATTGTTGGGCGTGACGCAATAGGACCACTTTTGTTTTTGCACCCTATAACTGCTGACAAACCGCTGGTAGAAATCCTTAGTGCCGATGACCGGTAGTTTTCCCGGATGACCCTGAGAGACGCTGTATGCCCAGATGCTTGTTTTCCATTATTTAATTTTCGTTATTTTAGTTATCTGTTCAGTTTGGTCATAGTGTTTAGTATATTTTCTGTCTGTTCAGTTTAGTCATAGTGAGTTTATATTTAATTGTTTGAGTTTGGTAGCTTGATTAAAACCGCTGTGCCCACAACAACCAATCAAAACTTTTTTTAAAACGTGACAACCCTTGGACTAGCCGAGATCACTTATTGCAATTGCCTCCTCGTGGGACCGACCCCACGTACTTACAATTATCTACTCTTTTGTAGTGATTGGGGTACTGGCTAAATACAAATTTCATTCTGACAGCGCGTTTGCTCCACGACAAGCATACGGGCTCGTCAAAATTGGCGCCGTTGCCGGGGAGGCAATATTCCAGCAGTAAGTCTTCTGTGCTATTTGACCTGTGATTTTTGTTTTTTTCTCCAGCTTGACTGTACAGGGCAAAGGAGGGCGAACGAGAGGAGCAGGGCAAAGAGCACGTGCAGTCCAAAGAAGAGCAAGAGGGTAGTACCCTTTTGACTAGAGAAGAGAGATGGGTGACCAGCACGACCCACCAGTAGTCCAGACCTTGAGGGAAATGATGTTCCCCACCGATTTGAGCTTCGGACCTCTGGGCATCACTTTGCCCAGAATCACTGCAGATTGGGAGATGAAGCAGAGTTTTATTCAGATCTTGCCCAGATTCAGCGATATGCCCTGGGAGGACCCCCAACGACATTTGCAAGATTTTGAGATGGCATGTGGTACTATACGTGCTATGAGCACACTGGCAGAATACATTCGACTGTTAGCATTTCCCTTCTCACTTGCTGCTGGGGCAAGAGAATGGCTGTACAGTTTGCCCAGAGGCGAAATTACAACATGGCAAGAATTGCAGCATCAATTCTTGAAGAAGTACTTCCCCATGTCTCGAATCTTGCAAATAAAGAAGAGAATCTACAACATCAAAATGGGCAATGAAGAATCATTCCATGAATATTGGGTTCGATTTAAAGAAATTCTAGCGCTATGCCCATACCATCAGATTCCAGATCATGAATTGGTCCAATACTTCGTATCCGGGCTAAGGGGACAAGAGAGAATGATAATTCATGCAGCATGTGGGGGTTCTACTTTGAATAAAAGTGCAAGTGAGGCGTTCAAAATATTCAAAGAGTTGGCTGAAGAATCCCGCGAAGATGAGTACGAATTGCCCAAACAGACAGTTGCTATACCCATAGCAACTGATAATAAAATCGATCAGCTTTGCAACACCATTGAGAAATTCATGGAGCATATGGTCACCGGACCACTCAAGGCAGACGATAGAGGTGAACTTAACAGCTTTGGGCAAAGCAGAACGGATTACTATGACCCGTATGCCCATACCAGCATACCAAAAATCAGATATCAAGAGAATTTTGGGTATGGGCAAGAAAACTGTCAAGAGGGAAGCCAAGAGAGCGATCAACAATACTTTGAACCCCAACAATATGATGAAAGTGAAGAGTCGTCTCTAGCCGAGCTTGTGAACCGTGTCATGATGGAGAGCATGAAAGCTCAACAAGAGAACATAAAAGCTCAACAAGAGAACGAAAATTTCAAGAAGGAGATGGTGGAAGGATTTCACAATCTTAATGCCCAAATATCACAGCTTGCCCAAACTGTGGCAAGACTAGAAGATGAGCAGTCTGCCCAAAAGGAGCAATCTGTCCAAGAGGCGCAACAAAGTACCGTCCAAATGAAGAGTGAAGACATACTTCCAGAGAAGGGAAAGAGACCAAACCGAGACATGTTAGAATTTGAAGCCCTAAAGAGACTTTTCAAACGTGAAGATAAGTCTGCCCAAATCAAGGAGTCAAAGCCCAAACCACAGACTATAGTGATCAAACCTCCATTTCCAGGAAGGTTAACAAAGGTCAGTAAATCAGAAAACACACATTTGGGCACACCTGATAGTCTGGGCAGAGAAGCAGGTCTAAACATAACAACCGGTTTGGGCAAAGTGGCGAATGTTGAACAGTTTGCCAAAGATAATGAAATGGAAGAGAGAATGGAGGCGGTACTACATATTGGAATCCTAGAACCATCTAATACTTTCATCCCCACGAGCCCAAGTAATAAATTTGTCCCAGAGGAGAGATTGGTGCCGCCCTTTGAGCAAGCACCCGATGAAGAAATGAAGAAATTGCACAAACTTATCAAATATCTCTACCTGGGACAAGTGAATAAAATCTCCGAGAGCAGCAGTGATGAGTCTAGCGAAAGTTCAGAAAGGAAAGCCCATGAGTTGTTTGCCCAACATCCACAAGACAAGAGGAAAACGCCCACCACCAACATGAGAATACCATTTAGTTTGGGCAAAGCTCCTGATACTTTACAAGGATGGATGATGAGCAACTTTTCAGATCTACTTAAGTATCTGAAGGCTTCTTATGGGCACAACGAGGAGAAGCTCAAACCTCGCTCCATGAAGAATGGTGAACATACATCACGTCATGCCCATGACGATAACTAAGGCGCTGACCGGGAGGCAACCTGGTATCTTTTTGTATAATATTTTACTTTATTTTGAATAAATCGAATGGAGGACTTTGACTTGTTTGATCCCAGAAGGGGAAAGGGTTTCTTTGTTTTTGAGGTGCAGGTTAAGGAGGGTGAAAGGGTAGCAGTGTGGACATACTGACTACTTGGTCAAACTGCAGATTACGCTAGAAGATGGATGAGCTCCCTAAAGTTGCAAGGATGACCCCTGGAACGAAGTCAAGGTCTGGGAAAACGTGTTCACGCTACTGATTCCGGGCAAACTCCTAAGGCGACAAGGCAGCATGTAACAAGGCCTCGTGGAGCTGCTGAACACACCAATGGCCCACTTTGCCCGTGCCTAATTCAGGTTCTACCTTGCATTTACCTTCTCCTTATTTGCCCTCCCAATTGTTTTATTTTTTCTTTTATTTTTGAGTCGGTTTTCCTTTGAGTCAAGGGTTGATCTTTTCACTGACACACTTTGCCCAAGGCAAAGTGTGTGTGGGGGAAGGTGCGCCGACGATTTTAGAGTCATAGTCTGGTCGTGGGTAGCCCCTACCAATCTTATTACTTTTGCACACTTTGCCAAGGCAAAGTGTGTGAGGGGGGAAAGGGAAAGGGAAAACCCCAGTTTCTAATCGAGTCAGCATGATTTTGTGATCACTATGGGTAAACATATATACAGCAACTCAAAATTTGTAGTTAAGATGCATGAAATAGGGATGATGGAACTGTTCTAGGCAAACTGTGAGAATTGAGCCTACATTGTTATATGATTTCTTTCTTGAGAGTCTGTTGTGAATTCTTACAATGCCTGCCTTTGCCTATTTGCTGTGATGAGTAGTTTGACTGAGTTGGGTGATTAAATGATTAGGGCATTTTCTTTCTTTCCTTTGCCTGAATACATAACACTGTCCCTTGTTAGCCCTTTGAGCCTGAAATGAATTTTCTTTTTGAACCCATCTGGTATTATGCCCATAGTACATAGGCAGCCAGAGAGAATGAGGGAGTTAAGGCATAGTGTTCAGCAAAAAAAAAAAAAAAAAAATCAAAAAAAAACAAAAAAAACAAAAAAACAAAAAAAAAATCTGAAAAAATCAGAAAAAAATAGCAAAAAAAAAATAATAATAATAAAGTTTTGTGCTAAGGCCCGTAAGAAGGGATAAAGTGGCAGAGAAAAAGGTAACATCAAAAAGCCCTCTGCCCATAGAGCCTACTCCTCAAAATCCACCCATATGAGCCCACATTACAACCCAATAAAAGCCCATTTGATAAGACCCCTTCTTAGTAAAAACAAACTTAGATCAGCAATGTGTCAAATTTAGGCAAAGTGGAATCACAGCAGAAAATGAGTGTCATTGAGCCCATACACTAAAAAGAGAGAAACACTGTGAGGGAGTGACCACAAAGACCTTGAACAGAATCTTGACTTATTTTTATCTTATCTTGAATTTTGATTTGTCTGTGTGTACTATGCCCTATACTGATCATGCTAAAGTCCTTTGTTTTGTTTCCCCCTCCTTCCTTTATTTCTTTTTTCACTTTGGTCTTGAGTCAGGTAAATCAGACCCCACGCTTGGGGACAAGCGTGTTTCAAGTGTGTGCGGTTCTGATGAGCCATTTTATTTGCTCATCTTAGAGCACTTTTTATTCTTTTATTGAGTCCATTTGAGTCTTTAGTGTGTCTGGGAGGGCACAATAGGATGTTTGGGCAGAGTGTGCAGGTGTACAGGTAGTAGGTGGTGTATTGTGCAAAAGAGGCCAGAAAATCATCCACTTTGGGCAACCACGGGGATCCGAGCCAAAGTGACTTGAGCAGTTTGACCCAAGGAGGCAAAGTCACCACTATGGGCAAAGTCACGAAGCAGAAGAATCAAACGCCGAAGTTGAAGTTTTCACTTTGGGCAAAGTCGCTTCTTTGGGCAAAGGGAAGAAGGCGCCCAGTTTGGGCAAACGGCGAGTATCGAGCATACCAGAGTAACAAAGTCCGAAAATTGGGGGATTCTGCCTTATCCCCACATCTCTATCCGGTCAGCTGATAAGGAAAGAGACCCTAAAGACCAGGACAATCTTTGACCGCCAAGAGTTCCAGCAAGAACACTCTGGACGGACTACGCCCAGACGGCCCAAGCCCACCAGGCCCATCAGCCAATTAATACAAATCTGATGCCCTAGAGACCACACATATATAATCGCTGATCAGAAAAACCCTAAAAAAACACACGGGAGCACACCAGAGAGAGAGAGGGACGAAATAAACACCCAAAAATTTAGAAAAACGCCATTGATGGGCTGAAGAAGAAGGAGTCGAGTTCTCGCCGGTTATGGGCCTTCGGGCATAGCAGGGCGAATTCATTTCGATTTAATGTTTTTAATTTCGTCAATTAATTTCTTTATGTTCTAGACATTCAGTACTTTAATTCAAGATTCAATTTCAGCATGTTTTATTCTGTTTTTATTTTATTTATTTTCGATTTGATTATGCATAGCTAGTAATCTGTGTCTGGGCAAAGGCAGATCGAGGGGGATTTTAGGCTAAGTGAGACCGAGAGGCTGATAGGGCTAGAGTAGCCGGTTGGGCGTTTGTTCCCGAGGCAAAGTTGGTTGAGGTTTATTTCTGGGGAGTTTGGGCAAACTAGGACGACCACTAGTGAACCTTTACAAACTGGGATACTGGTGATTGGCAAACCGCATAGATGTACCTTGTAGTATTGTTGCGGGCATAGCACTAGAACTTGCAGGAGATGCGGTCGTATGTTTCGAGCATGCTATTGGCCGAGCGGGTCTGTCTAGAGGGTAATGCGGGTTTGGGCAAACTAGATCCATGTTTGGTCGCATAGGTTATCGAATTGTTCAGATCCAGGGGTTTAGGCATAGTGTTAGCTTGCCTTCTCTTTACACAGTAAGGATAGATAAGGGGTGGGGCAATTGTTGGGCGTGACGCAATAGGACCACTTTTGTTTTTGCACCCTATAACTGCTGACAAACCGCTGGTAGAAATCCTTAGTGCCGATGACCGGTAGTTTGCCCGGATGACCCTGAGAGACGCTGTATGCCCAGATGCTTGTTTTCCATTATTTAATTTTCGTTATTTTAGTTATCTGTTCAGTTTGGTCATAGTGTTTAGTATATTTTCTGTCTGTTCAGTTTAGTCATAGTGAGTTTATATTTAATTGTTTGAGTTTGG
The DNA here is from genome assembly GCA_954870475.1 of Euphrasia confusa. NCBI lineage: Eukaryota > Viridiplantae > Streptophyta > Magnoliopsida > Lamiales > Orobanchaceae > Euphrasia > Euphrasia confusa. The sequence continues at coordinate 16,967,469 of OX940958.1, forward strand.
TAGCTTGATTAAAACCGCTGTGCCCACAACAACCAATCAAAACTTTTTTTAAAACGTGACAACCCTTGGACTAGCCGAGATCACTTATTGCAATTGCCTCCTCGTGGGACCGACCCCACGTACTTACCATTATCTACTCTTTTGTAGTGATTGGGGTACTGGCTAAATACAAATTTCATTCTGACAGCGCGTTTGCTCCACGACAAGCATACGGGCTCGTCAGGACGCTTTTGAAGCAGTCGCCTCGTCCTATTACTACTGTATCAAGTTTCCAACACCCTACGGTGCAGTTGGCACCGTCAGAGGGGACCTAGTAATGGCTAAGAAGACATTGATGTATTTTCGCGATCTTGATAAAACTAAAAACAAAGAAAAAGCTAACATTCCCCAAATCAATTTGGAGGAAAGCAACATAAAACAAATTGATCACATCAAAGATATCATTAAAATACCCGAGGAAGGAATGAGCTCTCCCAGGAAAAACCCGCGCGGAGAAGTTCTTCAGATTCCCTCGGATGACATAAATAATCCCCCCGAAAAAGAACCCAGTGAAGACTTAGCATCTCCTGGGGAAAAACAGCCTAAACCCAAAACAAACTTAGAGGATTGGGGCTCGCGGGGAGGATATCAATGCAAAAAAGCACCCGACATAGAGATGGTTGAAACTCTGGACTCTATAATTATAGATCCAGAGCAAACCGAAAAACAAATACTTGTGGGGTCTCATATGGAATCCACTGTCAGAAGCAATTTGATAAAATTCCTAAAGGAGAACATCTCCACTTTCTCATGGTCCAGTGCGGATTTAGGAAAGATAGATCCTAAACATGCCTGCCATCGATTGAAAATTGATCCCTGCAAAAGGCCAATTGCGCAGAAGCGCAGGAAAATGGGCCCCGAGAAGTGCCATGCACTCGCCGGGGAAGTAGATAAACTAATTGAAAGTAAACTGGTCAGGAAAGCTTCGAGTGATGTCACTTGGCTTTCCAATGCGGTAATGGTGACAAAAACGGCCGGAGCATGGCGTTTGTGTATAGATTTTACAGATCTAAACAATGCTTGCCCGAAAGACCTTTTTCCCATGCCACACATCGACCATGTGGTTGATAATTTGACAGGCCACGCGATATTTTCGACGTTGGACGCTAAGGCCGGATACCATCAAATTCCCATGCATCCAGAGGACGTTGAACACACGGCTTTCTACTCAGAGAAAGGGATCTATTGCTGGGAAAGAATGCCCTTTGGCCTGAAGAATGCTGGGGCCACCTATCAAAGGTTGGTAAATTTAATGTTTTCTGAATTAATTGGTAGAACCATGGAAGTGTACATTGATGATATTATTGTAAAAAGTAAAAACGAATCAGATCATGTCAAAGACCTCGAAGAAGTTTTCAAAATTCTGGGGCATTATAATATGAAATTGAACCCCAAGAAATGTAATTTCGGAATAAAAAAAGGGATGATCCTGGGGCATGTGGTTAGCGAGAAAGGCATTGAGCCCAACCCTACCATAGTCCAAGCTATCTTGGACATGCAAGAGCCCCGGGACGTAAAAGGCGTACAACGACTCACGGGTCGTCTAGCCGCCCTGAATAGATACATTTCTTGCCTGGGAGATAAAACTCGACCGTTCTTTGCCTCCATCAAAGGACAGGAATTTCACTGGAAGAAGGAGGCCCAACAAGCTTTTGTACGGATAAAGGAATACTTATCCAATCCGAAAGTAGTTGTGGCACCTATACCAGGAGAAAAGTTGTATTTATACCTGGCCGCCTCAGAGCATGCCATCAGTGCAGTCTTGACGAGAGCGGAAGGAATACAACACTTCCCGATTTATTTTGTGAGCCAAGTACTACATGAGGCCGAAATTAAATAAACTCCACTGGAAAAATTAACATATGCTTTAATAGTGTCAATCAGAAAACTCCGGGCGTACTTATTTGAGCACCCCGTCGAAGTTTTGACTACTATGCCTTTAAGGAAAGTATTGCACCGGTCAGATATCTCCGGGAGACTCCTGCGTTGGGCGTTAGAAATTAGTCAGTATGACATAACTTTCGCCCCGAGGACAGCAATCAAAGCACAAGCCCTGGCCGATTTCATTGTGGAATTAACTTTCCCTGAGAAATCCCAGAATCAACCACGCGCCTGGCAGCTGTTCGTAGATGGATCATCTACCACCGCGTGCTCGGGGGCAGGAGTGGTATTACTCAGTCCCGATGGAGACTCAGTAACCCATGCGGTAAAGTTTGAATTCCCCACATCTAACAATGAAGCAGAGTACGAAGCTCTCATTTCTGGGTTGGAATTGGCTATAGCCGTCGGGGCAAGAAAACTCCATGTGTTTATGGACTCCCAGCTAGTAGTAAACCATGTAAGTGGGGACTACGAAGCCAGAGGGAAACAAATGATAAAATACCTGAAACTGGTATGGGAACATTGTGAAAAAATCCCTGAAGTTCTAATCGAACAAATCCCACAGGAACACAATTCACAAGCTGACGCCCTGTCAAAATTAGCATCAGCTGAGGGCTCAGCAGACTTCTCAAACATTGTTCTTGTTGGAGTTGTGTACTTAATGTCTAGATTTAAGTATCGGTAAACTCCCTGTCATAGCATTTAACCTATTTAATTAATGAACAATTATTTGCATTTAATTATGCAAAATATAGTTCTGGATTTTATACGTTGTAGTTAGTATGGTGTTGCATGGGCGCACAGAAGATCATACTATCGGTTACTCGTATTTAATCGAACAGTTGCTCACGACCTAGATGGACACGAACTAATCCATCGGTATAGTCGTTGTGTGAGAGAGAAAATAATTTATCTTAATTATTTTATCACACTTGTACACTTGGTGTATTGGGCGGATCAGCTTGAGATTCATCGATTAGGATTGCCGGCGATAATCGATTCGAGTCTCAGTGTATTTTATTCTTAATCCTCGATATTATTGCGGGTGTGTATATTTAATATAAGTGACTTTGATTTACCAAAGGAATTAACCGATTTAATTATTGGGTTAATTACCCGTTAAGTTGGGTCACTATATTTTATATATGGCATGCCGTGAATACTTGACGGGAAAGTGTATCCCGTAAGGGTTGATAATATCCCCGAGATGAGTTCATAAGGAATTATTATGTAAACCCTGCAGGTGGATTTAATCCGCATAATAATTAAGGTTGAATGGTACTAGTCTCGGATATAAGAGATGAATAATATTTATTGAGCAATAAATAAATTTATTCATGGATATTTAAATCTTAAATACACGGAATATATAATACTACCGGAGAAATATTATTTGATATAATATGGAATAATATTGGGAGTGCAATTTTATTTATATAGTGGAAAATAAATAAAATTTAATATTGATAAGGATTAATGGATTTGGGTTGGACCCAATTTAATCGTCAATATTTAGAAGCCCAATATTTATTCTCCTTATGATCCCCTACGTAGCCTATATAAGCACTACATGGTCTTCACTTTTCAAAAAACAATGAACACACGATCCGGATAAACGTACGAACTTCGGGGACGGGGATTCGAGATCCCCGGCGAAGATCGAAGGACCCTCGGCTTGGAGCCAAGGGATCGATCGAACCCTAGGGTTCGATCGAAGCGGCGCGCGGGTAAGAGAAGGCCCCGGCTGTACGCCGGGGCATGCGATCGACGTGAAGTCGATCGCTGGGGGTTCAGCCGTGGGCTGGTGCCTCGGCGGAGCGAACCCCCTGACCACCTCTCCCCGGCGGCGTGCGCACGGGAGTCATCCCGGCTCCGGCTGGGATGAGCGATCGCGGCTGGTGCGCGATCGCGAGGGAAGCCGCGGCTGGGCCGCGGCGGGTCAGCTGGGGGCTGACCGCCCTCCTCCGGCGGCGGTGGTGAGTCGCCGGACTCACCACCGGGGGCTGCTGGGCAGCCCCAGCGATCGCAAGTGCGCGATCGCGAGCCCCTCGCGGCGGGGGCTCGGCTAGGGTTTTGCCGCGGCTTGTCCGCGGTGGAGCTCTCGTCGGGCCCGGTTCTGTCGTACGGTGGTTCGCGTTCATGGATCCGACTCGCGGGAGAAAATCGGCTGGGGGCGGGCTGCGTGTCCTCGGGCGCGTAGTCTCCAAAGGTCGGACTCCTGCGGATGAGTTGGGGATCCAATCTCCGGCGATGAAGGATTTCGGTCGGGCTATCGGTTCCGCATAAATTTTAATAGCCCGGGATATCGATTTCCAACAAATGGTATCAGAGCGTTTGGTTTCGTGTTCATGTATATGCTCGATTATTGTTCTACCTTGCAGGATCTCCGGCTATCATGGTTGGATTTAATTAATTATTGTTTATTAATTAATTATCATGATTATTAAACTCTCGGACATGTCGAGATTCGTTTTGTGTGGATGAATGTTTGTAATAGTAAAAATTCGGGGGTTGACCGAATTTAGGATTTATTATTACGCACTTTATTTTCCGGAAAATGTATAGGGTCGATTTCATGTATAGAATCGATACCGGATAATTGTAATTTAAATTTTGTAATTTTAATTACGTTGGTTCGATGATGAGACGATCGCCGGAAGACGAAGACGTGTGACGAAGACGAAGAGGACGAAAAACCGGGGGGGGGGGGGGGTCGATCATCCCCATGATCGATCCCCATGAGGATCGATCGACCCCATCCCGGGGGCTGCCCGCTAGGGCTTCTAGCCACGCCGGCCACCGGTGGTGGTGGCGCGTGGGCTGGGGGCGGCGGTGGTGGTGGTCCCGGGCGGTGGAGGTCGACGGTGGGGATGGCGTGGGATCTTCCAATCTCATGCTATTCCTACCAAGATCCACTTTCCCAATTAATTCGGATTTTTCCTATTTGAGTACTTTCTTGGAAACTCTCATGCTTTAGGAAAAGAATTAATTTAAATTAATTTTATTTTCTATTGATTTATTTCCTTCATGGAAATATTCATAGATTAGAAATTTAATTAATTTAGTACTAAATTTATTTTTCCTATTTGATTATTCCTACTCATGGGAATATTCATGGATTAGGAATAAAAATAAATTTGGAAAGTAGTAAGTCCTAATTTATTTTTCCTTGTTCTATTATAGATATCTTCTAGAGTATTCCAAATTTTATTTGGATAGATTATTCTAGAGATTTAATAGAACTAGATAGGAAAATAAATAAATAAAAAATATTAATAATATTTAATTTTATTTTTGATATATTCGATTGACTTAATTTTCGAATTAAGTAACTTTTGGATTAATTGAAAATAAATAGATTTAAATATTAGAGATTAATATTCTCGTCACATGGAGCATTCAAAAACGAAGACTGAAGACTAGAAGATGCGTACGGAGATGGAATAAAGCCATGATAGTCGGAAAATAATTTTCTAGCATTATTTTGACTATGTGATACTATGTGCTTTATTGCTTGTATGCATGCTATATGTGTTTATTTTATGCACTAGATAGCGTATCCCTATTATTATAAAAAGCTAAGTGGGAGAGGGGATGGAAACATTCCCATGGTCTCCATTACTGTTCTCTTGGTGACTCTTATGGACTTTCGAAGTTCGTATAGACGAGTCATTGGAGGAGAATTCTTGTAATTCCTTTTACAAGAAACATTGATCAAATTTATCAAACAATGCCTAATTTGTCTTTCTGAAACTGACTTCAAGTCGACTCATTCTCACCCCGGGGAGTGGAATGGAGCAAGAGCCACTTGGTCATGTAGAGGACACAAATTAGAGACTTCCGTGCCATTCTTTGATAGATGGGTCGCTTGTCTGCTCGGCTCCCTCATTTATGAGAGATAGGGTCGTTCGCATGGCGAATCACTGGTTAGAAACTTCGAGTTTCACTTATGATTCTCCACGTCTTGATTTACGAGATTAAATGGATCAAGTAATTGGGAGTCAATTATAAAAGTCTCTTAGTGTAGTAAACGTCCACACCACGTGGCTTGCTATGCTGACGGACTTTGGATTAATTGATGTAGACAGTTGTAAGTAATTATGAAGAGTTGTGAAGTTATCGTAAACGTCCACACCACGTGGCTTGCGGTGATGTAGCAATTCCAAGTAATTTACTTTGGTACTGAGTAATGGTTTACACTTAGATACGCCTTATAGTATTCCTCCCCACGAGGTTCCGCTATAAGCGATGTATGACCAAAGAAAATCTAATTGCTAAATCATTTGGGTGGGTAAACGTCCACACCACGTGGCTTGCCTTACCTGATGGGATTTTAGATGTGATTAGTAATTTAATGATGTTGTTCTGGGGAGATAACGTCGGATATTAAATTAATTGTTTGTTTAAATGTGCTTATAGGTTTATAGAATTGCTATGAATCCACTTTTGTTGATACTTGAGGAAATTAACGCACTGGTTCCATACTGTATTGAATGGAAAGAAGAGTTAGACATTGCTCAGACTGCAAAGGAGTACAAAGATGTACTCAGTGAAACTTGTCCTCCTGGACTCACCATTAACTCAACTGAGGAGGAGATTTTTGACTTTGAAAGGTGGGGTAGTGCTCGTGCATTAGCCACTAATCATGATGTCATGCTCAAACTCAAGTTGCTGTTTGGACATGATGAGAAGGCTAGAAAAGAGGCGATGAGGATACTCATAAAGATCTGTTACTTCGATGAAACACTTGATCATGTTTTTGAGATGATGGATCTTTTGGACGAGTTGAAACAATCGCGAGCTCTTATAGTCAAAGCCAAAGGTTTCGAACCTAAGGGCAAAGGAAAGGAGAAGAAGACAAGGGGGTCCAGTGGTCCTAAAGGACTTGGACCAAAGGGTGGGATAAAGAAGCCTTCGGGCAAACATCCCCAAGGAAAGCAGTCTGAGTACTGGGGGTCTACATCTTGTCCTCTCAAAGGTACGAATTTTTCTTTAGTCGTAAAACATAGTCAGCGGTATTATCTACCAGAATTCTGGTGTGTAGATATGGAACCACTGACGGTATGTGCATTCTAAATGCAGGGGTTCCAGAAAACCCAGCGACTTAGAAAAGAAGAGTTCAAGTCCACTTGGGCAGAGCTGTTGAGGAAGCAGCAGTTGCAGTGGAAGACATTTATCTATCTGTATGATAGTTATAGGATTTCATTTCAAGTTTATTGCTTTGTACCTTTTATTTTAGAAAGAACTTTTGTTCTGGATTTCTATTATTAATGGATATTTTATTTCTTTAACCATTTGATGGTTTAGATAAGAAATAATGGTGATATCTAGTCTGGTACATTAGATAGCAATATATGAATGATGAATCCTTAGTCTACCACGATGCAACAAACCGTTATAGATAAACTTGTTTTACTCATTAGATGTATTTCTTTATCAATCATTATACTTGTGAATTCTTGAACTTAGTAGTATTTATTCAAAATGGGGATTCAAAAGGTCGAAATTGATTTAATCAATTATAGTTGGAGGAATGGACTTCCCGACCTAAGAATCGATCTTGAAAGATAAGACAACTAAGTTAACTTTTCTGGATAAAGGATGGAATTCGGACAAGTATTAAGAATGATCAAAGATGATATATGCAGACATATGTGTAATTAGAGAAGTACGAGTCGTTCTTTAAAGAATACTCGAAGGTGGATTAGAATACTTGATGTGCCATAAAAGCGGAGTGTTTTCAACACAAAGCCATTATGGGGATCCCTCAAAGTATATCCATTGGAAGCCTGCGACTAGTTCGCGGAGGCTATCACCTATCTAAATAACACATAGCATAAATCAAAGGTTGAGATTAAGTCTCAAACGACTGCACCATACACTGACGTGTAGACATGGTGTGTCAGAAATAAGAAATGGGATTCTAATAGGACAAGTTTGATCGGAACTACCTATGTTCTATGAATTTTCTGGATACAACGACATATTGAATGTAGTTGTGGAAAATCCTAGAAGAACGAGTAATTGTATGTTCAATAGTACTACGAACCAGAAGGGTGTCTTCGCCCGGTTCTTGGAGGAAGACTATTGGATGAACTACAATGCCCTAATTGACAAAGTACCTTATAAAGAGGAAAGAGTAGACTGAGAACCAGCCTAACCGAGTAGTAGTACACCACTAACTGCACCTAATGTTATTACTGTTATACACCGGAACGCCATTGCAGTGGGAGGTTGTTGAGCAACCAGAGATGTTCATAAGACTGGAGGAGTTTCAAACTCTGGATCTAGTAGACATGAAATCGATCCCTAGTTCTGCATAGAGGGCAGTACTAAACTAAATATGCCTACTTGGATAACAATTTTTATTGTTAAGAGGCAAGACCATTTAGAGGTACAAGCTTAGTGAATCCATTTATGGATTATCACAAAGCTGGAAATTGTGGAACTTGCGAATTGATGAGATAGTCCATTATATGGATTCATGAAAAGGCATAGACAATAAAAGGTGTATTAAAGACGTAATGGAAACAAGGTGGTGTTTCTCGGAATTTTGTGTAGATAACACTTTATCGTTGGCAACAATGTAAAAGTGTTGTCAGACATAAAATAGAGGTTGTCTAAATAAATCGAGTTATAAGATTAAGATGAAGTTAGATCATGTTCTTAGAAATCTTTCGATCTCTAGATAAGAACATTTGTACTTCTCTTTAGATATCTTATACGATTATGGTTTGTTTTAAACATGCACAATTCTGAGAAAGGTTATTGCCTTTCGAGAACAGAATGCATCTATCTAAGGTATGTGTCTTGAACACATGAAGGAGATAAATATAGACAAAGCAGATTCTTACACTTCGAGTGTAAAGGGCTTTGTAAATGCGGTGTTATAAAACAAGAACCTGATATCAACTATGCGGTTAGCGTAGTGGGAGGATATCAAAGTAATCTGGAAAAGAAATGTTCGAATGCTGTAAAAGTACTTGGAAGTACAGGATTACTGGCAGTACGAAATCTTCTTAGATTACGCTTTCTCAGATAAAAATCAGAGAAAGGACCAGTGTAAGTCGATATCAGGCTATGTTTTCACTTTTAGAAGAGGTGGAACCTAAGGAAGAAGGAGTGATAAGCGTGAAGCTTCTCGGACTCTATCATAAACCGAATAGCAGCCTCAGAGGCAGCGGAAGTTTTGGTTAGGTTCCGGAATGACCTCTGAACTTGGATATGACTCTTGGTTCACCAAAGGCTATATACATAGCGGTGCATGGTAAACTGGAAGAAGTCATAAGTTCAAAAGATGATAACACATAGAGCAAGTACCACCTGATACGAATCATCGTCAGAGAGACGACACAGTAGTCACCAAGATAACTTCAGAGCGGCAACCTAGATTGCTCATTCACATAATACTTCTGGGAAGTATAACTTAAGCACGTGATGAGTATGGGAGTCGGGAGTTTGGAGGAAATGACTAGACCTTAGTACAAGTGGGAGATTGTTGGAGTTGTGTACTTAATGTCTAGATTTAAGTATCGGTAAACTCCCTGTCATAGCATTTAACCTATTTAATTAATGAACAATTATTTGCATTTAATTATGCAAAATATAGTTCTGGATTTTATACGTTGTAGTTAGTATGGTGTTGCATGGGCGCACAGAAGATCATACTATCGGTTACTCGTATTTAATCGAACAGTTGCTCACGACCTAGATGGACACGAACTAATCCATCGGTATAGTCGTTGTGTGAGAGAGAAAATAATTTATCTTAATTATTTTATCACACTTGTACACTTGGTGTATTGGGCGGATCAGCTTGAGATTCATCGATTAGGATTGCCGGCGATAATCGATTCGAGTCTCAGTGTATTTTATTCTTAATCCCCGATATTATTGCGGGTGTGTATATTTAATATAAGTGACTTTGATTTACCAAAGGAATTAACCGATTTAATTATTGGGTTAATTACCGGTTAAGTTGGGTCACTATATTTTATATATGGCATGCCGTGAATACTTGACGGGAAAGTGTATCCCGTAAGGGTTGATAATATCCCCGAGATGAGTTCATAAGGAATTATTATGTAAACCCTGCAGGTGGATTTAATCCGCATAATAATTAAGGTTGAATGGTACTAGTCTCGGATATAAGAGATGAATAATATTTATTGAGCAATAAATAAATTTATTCATGGATATTTAAATCTTAAATACACGGAATATATAATACTACCGGAGAAATATTATTTGATATAATATGGAATAATATTGGGAGTGCAATTTTATTTATATAGTGGAAAATAAATAAAATTTAATATTGATAAGGATTAATGGATTTGGGTTGGACCCAATTTAATCGTCAATATTTAGAAGCCCAATATTTATTCTCCTTATGATCCCCTACGTAGCCTATATAAGCACTACATGGTCTTCACTTTTCAAAAAACAATGAACACACGATCCGGATAAACGTACGAACTTCGGGGACGGGGATTCGAGATCCCCGGCGAAGATCTAAGGACCCTCGGCTTGGAGCCAAGGGATCGATCGAACCCTAGGTTCGATCGAAGCGGCGCGCGGGTAAGAGAAGGCCCCGGCTGTACGCCGGGGCATGCGATCGACGTGAAGTCGATCGCTGGGGGTTCAGCCGTGGGCTGGTGCCACGGCGGAGCGAACCCCCTGACCACCTCTCCCCGGCGGCGTGCGCACGGGAGTCATCCCGGCTCCGGCTGGGATGAGCGATCGCGGCTGGTGCGCGATCGCGAGGGAAACCGCGGCTGGGCCGCGGCGGGTCAGCTGGGGGCTGACCGCCCTCCTCCGGCGGCGGTGGTGAGTCGCCGGACTCACCACCGGGGGCTGCTGGGCAGCCCCAGCGATCGCAAGTGCGCGATCGCGAGCCCCTCGCGGCGGGGGCTCGGCTAGGGTTTTGCCGCGGCTTGTCCGCGGTGGAGCTCTCGTCGGGCCCGGTTCTGTCGTACGGTGGTTCGCGTTCATGGATCCGACTCGCGGGAGAAAATCGGCTGGGGGCGGGCTGCGTGTCCTCGGGCGCGTAGTCTCCAAAGGTCGGACTCCTGCGGATGAGTTGGGGATCCAATCTCCGGCGATGAAGGATTTCGGTCGGGCTATCGGTTCCGCATAAATTTTAATAGCCCGGGATATCGATTTCCAACAGTTCTGACAAAATTAATGTCTCCATCAATAGAACAAAGAGAGATACAAATGCAAATACTTGCCGGGGCCGGAGAAGACTGGCGAATTCCCATTCAACGGTACATAGATACCGGGGAAGTACCAGCAGATAAAACCGAAGCAAAACAACTCCGATCCCGAGCAGCAAAGTATACTTTAATAAACACACAACTTTATCGAAGAAGTTATTCCCTTCCACTACTAAAATGTGTGTCGAAGGAAGAAGGATTTAAAATCCTGGAGGAAATACATGATGGTGTGTGTGGAAATCATGCGGGGGGAAGATCCCTGGCACACAAAACCATGGGGCAAGGATTTTACTGGCCAAGCCTGAGAAAGGACGCAGTCGGATATGCACGCAAATGTGTTAAATGCCAGACGCATGGGCCTAACATCCGCATTTCCCCGGAAGCCTTGAAATCCATTTACAGCCCGTGGCCATTTGCTCGGTGGGGTATCGATTTGATCGGACCACTAGCAACCGCACGGGGCGGAGTGAAATATGCGATTGTAGCAGTCGACTATTTTACCAAGTGGGTTGAAGCAGAGCCATTGAACAAAATTGATCAACCACAGGTTATCAAGTTCATATGGAAAAACATTATATGTCGATTCGGTTTGCCCGAGTCAATCATTTCTGACAACGGAAAACAATTCGATGGGGCTGAGGTGGAAGAATTCTGTGAAAAATGGAAAATCAGAAGGTTATTCTCTACTCCTTACCACCCCCAGACGAATGGTCAGGTTGAAGCAGTGAATAAAATACTAAAGCACACCATCAAATCAAAATTAGAAAGTCGCAAAGGAAAGTGGGCGGACGAACTTCCAGAGGTCCTGTGGTCGTACCGTACCACAGCCAGAAATGCCACTGGAGAAACCCCCTACTCTTTAGCTTTTGGAACAAAGGCGGTAATTCCAGCGGAAATAACGGTGTTATCACATCGGACCGCTCAGGAAATCTCCCCGGAGAATGAAGTAACCATCCGGAAAGAGTTGGACCTTCTTGAAGAAAGAAGGTTAGCCTCGGATTCTCTAAATGCCATGAACAAACAAAGAATTGCAAAACTATTTAACTCTAAAGTAAAAGCACGAGAATTCCAAGCGGGAGACTTGGTGTTAAAGAAAATCTTGGGGACGCACCAGGGAGCACTGGGGCCGAACTGGGAGGGACCGTTTAGAGTGAGCCACTGCCTCCAAAACGGAGCGTACGAGTTAGAGCTTCTAGACGGGACCAAGGATCAGTATCGGTGGAATGCGTTGCACCTAAAGAAATTCTATCACTAAACCGAAAGGTTAATTTTGGCTTTTTGTAAAAGTATTATTTTATAAAAAACCTTTTTTACTATTTTATAAATCTTCTCAGTATTTAAAAATACTTGTATGATTTCAAAGTTATATTTTGTCTATAATAAAGAAAAACATTGTCCCGGGAAAAGGAATAAATTTCCCGGTCAAAATAAAGAATGTTGAGTATTCCTAAAAGAATACTAAGGTTCGGTAAAGACCCAAAAAGATCTGCGGATTATGGGGCCGAACACTTCTTTCTGCGTACGGATTCAACAGAGTAAAAGAAACTCAAGAATCGCGCGGGAGGAAGATATTGGTCCGAGGACTATCCTAAGAGGTATTCATCATGAACTGAACCTCAAAAGGGTATTCATGATGGACAAACCACAGGATCGGACAGTCTTTGTAAAAGGAGAGATGGAGGAGAAAAATGTTACTCAGAATCAAAGAATTCCAAGAGGTAACTAAATCCGGAAATCACTTTTGCAGGACAAAGAGCTCACAAAGAAAGTCCAACAAAGTTTTAAAATAAAACGTGGGTGTGAGCCAAGAATTATCTGTTCACAAGAATTACGATTCACCAAACAAGCTAGAACAGACTTGTCAATTGACAGATAATTGTGGTAAAAAGAAACCTAAACAAACGGTGGACGGGCTATGTGTAAGACCCAAAGGATAATATCCAAAAGTAACTTACTAAGTTATTACACACCAGCAAAATATAAAAACTTGTCCAGGCAAAAAACTGCCTCTGAAATTCAAACAGAAATAACAAATATTGTCTTATGGCCTTGGGCCCAAATAAGAAATAAAACATAAAAACCCCTGAGCTTTTTACACTCAGGGTAGGGTTCATCTTAGCAGACTCCTGAGTTGTTAAACTCAGGAGGTGGAATTACCATCACCAGGGGGGGTTACCAGAGGATCTTTTGGCTTGCCATCAGGCCCAACACCAAGTAGATCCATACCCTCATCATCAAATTCATCCTCATCAGCAGGAGCATCATCAGCTAACTTTGCAGGTTCACCAGGCATAGAGAGGAGACTGTATGATGGCCACCATTTCATGTCAATTCCATGGACAACTTCCAGATCCATGAAAGGTTGAGGAACTCTGGAATCCAGAGTGCATCCCTCCATGTGATCCTTGAGGAGTTTGAGTCCATACTCTTTGGCCACATCATTCTTCTCCTTTGCTGCAGACCTGATGAGATCAGCATATGCAGTTACATAAAGGAGGTCAGTCAATACCCTAGGATTGTGAGCAGGTGATTCCAGTAGAGTTTCAAGCTCCACAACTCTTTCCATGGACTGTGCAAAGTTATCCTGGACCTGCTTCAGCTCTTGGGTGACCTTGACCACCTCATCCTTTAGCTCTTTCTTTTCCCTGACAAAGCTGTCCTGGGCATCCTCAATCTGTTCTTTTTCCTTGATGGTTTTCAAAGCTTCCTGCATCTCAGACTTCAACTTCCCTATCTCTGCCCGTGCAGTATCTGCAACCTTCTTCCGCCTATCCCTGTCCCCTGCTGCGGCTATGTAGGCTGCATTGAGCTCCTTCACTTGTGTTTCTTGACCAGTGCTGGTGATGCGTAGCTTGGTAACCTCAGCTCTGAGTTTCTCAGCCATAGAATGAGCACCAGAGATGGCAACTGCACTTTGACTGGCCAGTTTAAGGGCCAGGGAAAATGCATGTTCCTCATGGTCCATCAGGTCATTGAGCTCTGAGGTCCAGCACCTCCCAACTGCATCAATTGAATCACCAACAGGATTGCCCAGGGTAGTGACAGGGTCAATGGGGCCTTTGCCAGAGAAGAAGGGAAGGAGCACAGATGGAAGTTTTTCCTGGGAAAACCTAGCCGAGAAATAAAACATAAGGATTAAGATTGAATATTTTGTAAAGATAAAGAAAGAGTATAAAATAAATAAAAACTTACTTGTCAGAGAGAACTTTCTCAACTCCAAAAACAGACTGACTCATGTCAGCACGGGGAGGGGATTCAGTCACATCGATTATACCCCCATCAACTTTCTTCCTTTTCTTGTCTCCTTCGAGTTTGACTTGTAGAAGTGTGGACGACCCAGAGGGAGGCAAACCCTGACTGGGAACAGCATCAGTCATCACCACATCAGCAGGGGTAGAGGATTCTTTGTAAGAGTCCACCACCTCCATAATCCCCAGGGAATCTGTCTCGCCGCCCTGGGCGGAGACAGTTCGGGATCTGGTCCGGGAAGCCGGGGCACCTACTGTTCCACCCCGAGTCTTGACAGATCCTCTGCCACCTATGCTGGTTGAACTGGTTTTTGATTTACGGGCTTTCCCCACCTGGGATGGATCCACAAGTCCAAGTCTCTCGAACAATCTGTTATCCGCCATCTCTGGGGGTTTCACGTCAAACACTGTAGAGAAAAATTCTGCACCGGGGAAGTAAAGATATTACACCCGACAAAATTGATGATCTTTCCCCGGGGGATATGTCCCCAGGGAATAAGACAAAACAAAAACTGTAGAAAATACAGGACTTTACCAAAACAAGGTTTATCTTCAACAAATGGAGGACAGAACAAGCCTGCTGCGTCACGAATACTGTCGTCGTTAAGGTACGTCGAATCCCTCTCGGTAGTAGGAATGCACTGGGCCAAAAGATTCGCTGTAGCCAAATCCCACGGGATGCTATAGTCAGTTTTGGAGATCCGGGCACCTACAAACATAAAAACAATTTTAGATCAGTCAAAACTGTAAAAACTTAAAAGTATAATTTACTTACTTTCATCCTTAACGCCATAAGTTAAAGGAATTTCAATTTCTCCCTCTCGGGTCTGAGTTCTCCATCTCCCCGAGACATAAAACCATCGATCCCAACAAGTAGGGTCTTTAACTTCCGGCTCTCTTATTTTCACCATATTTTTCCTGCAACGAACTGTGTAATCACCCAACAACCCTTTCTGGAAATTGACCGGGCTAAAGAACAAATGGAATTCATCCCCCGTGAGGGGTCGAGAAAATCCCACTTGTCCTAGAACCGTCAAGACCCCATACAACTGAGCCCACCTGTTCGGATGAATCTGATGAGGAGCCACACCCCACCGGTTCAACAGGCCTGAAATTGAAGGATGCAGAGGAAACCGCAGACCTTGATCCATCGCGTCGACGCCGATGGCCACCATGCCTGGAGGTGGACAACAGGCGGATTCTCCCTCTTCTGGCGCATGCAAATGCACGTTGAAGGGAATCCGCCAGTCATCCCTCCAGTCGGTGAGTTCGTCCGCCGTCACCGTGCTATCTCGGCCGTGCGCACCCCACTCCTGGTGATTTGGGTCTGGTTGAACCGAAGTGATGGTCCTCTCAGCGGGAACGTAGGGATGGGCCGCGTCTAGTTCGTCCAGTCGGAATTCTGGCAAGGCCGGCTCCGCCTTGTCCATGAATTCCTTGTACTGACGAGCGAGCAGGACGTGAGGCTCTTCGACCACCTTAGGGCGAACGACTCTCGTGTATTTTGGCATAATGGTGAGGGTTGTAGAAGGAAATTTACACTACAAATTAAACAAATTTACACAGTAAAATTGCAGGGGGAAGTAAATTCTTACCGATTTTTAGATCTGAGAATCGAAGAGGAGTTGTGAAGTTTTTAAAATTCAAAATGGGTTAATGTATTCTGAAAGTTAACCCTGTCTCATGGGTTGATCAACGGTTGAGATCAAGGAAGGGAAGAGAGGGCGGTTACCAATGAAAAACGTACTCGAGTATCCTCCCACTACCCCGTAAAACCTAAAATACTTGGTCAGGATAATGCCACGTGGCAAATATTTACTGACAAAATCCAGGTTAAGAAGAAACCTCTCTTTTTACATTCTTTTATTATTTATTTATTAATCAGATATTGATTTATTAAGAAGATAAGTTTTCGGATACTTATCATGATTTACGAATATAAAGAGTCCTTCAAAAACAATAACTCTTGCTTATTTCACCGGGAAAGAAACCTGGGAAACAAAACCTGGGGAATTAAACCCAGAAAATATTATTTTACAAAGAAAAGACTAATTTTCCATATTTTGGATAAATCTCACGGGGAAATACATCCCCAGTTATCTTTTACAGAACAATCTTCAGGTTCGGAATCAACCGAGCTGTCTTCAGAATCAGTTCCCAGATCAATGATCTCCTCTCCATCCCTCCCAAATACTCCAATATTGAAAGACTTTTGCCCACGCAACTCCAGAAAGATGGTCACATCCACCGAGACAAAACGGCGTTCACAGAATTTGTCCCAACCGTCACTCAGAGCCAGACGTCGACCATCCATCTCTACCTTGACTGTCCAGACCCGTTCAAAAGCATCTACCAAAGCAACATCCTGCCCGTCAAGCTCCGGAAACTTCTGAGAAAAAGACGAAGAAAGAGGCAACTTAGTTTTCATCGACCGATTCCTAATCCGAGAAGAAAAGCTGGTTATTTGGTTCGGATACACCTCTCTGTTCCAAGTAAAAGCCATGATATGAAGCCATAATCCAGAGTCGAAGAGCCTTTAAAGGCGTAAAACTCAGTATTAAATGAAGTCTCAACCACCAACAGAAAGTCAGAATGCGATTTCCGAGACGAGTCAACCGAGGAAGACGACCATAAACTTCAGGGAAATCAGAGTTGAAAGCTCTAATTTTCCTGGGGGCCTATGTTATACCCAAGAAAACAGTCACCGACACGTGTCACGAATCAAAGGGCCACGTCATCAAGAGAGAAATTCAGCTAAGTCAATCATAAAAGACCTTCAAAGGCATATCTAAGAAGAAGATAAGGAGCTTGGACAGTAGAGAGCGCAAGGTAGAATCAGACTCCTTTCACAGGGGAATCGCCTGGGGAGACTCTTGGGGCGCCAGTCAACGAGCTGGGACTTCACGGGGAAAGAGGCAGATTAAGCACTAAGGGAAATTAGTGGGTATTTAATGCATCATATTAGTGGACTAGAGGTCCAATAAGAAGCCGATATGTGGGCATTAGGTGGCATAATTAAGCCATGCATAGAGTATTATAAATAGAGGGCAAGAGAGAGGAAAATGGGCATGGAAAAACCTTGTATTTTAATTATGATTTCTAAGTATGAATATATGAATAAAGAGGAGCCTTGAGCTTCCATGTTCTTACTTATGATTTCTGCATAAACTTAGTCCTCTTGCTTTCTTACCTATAACAAATTTACCATTTTGTGTTGTTTCCAAAACCCTCTATTACCAGCAAATACTACCGAAAAGTACAAAAACAACCAAAACAGACATTACAAGCATTGAGACTAGCATCAGAAGAAGAAATTGAATCGGGCAATTGCCTCCCTTCCTTGGCGGACACCAGAATCGGGCAATTGCCTCCCTTCCTTGGCGTACACCAGATCCGAGGACTAGCCCTTGCCCCTGCACACGACGGGTGACTAATGAGATAAGTGCTGCCAACCAAGCAAATGGAATAGCCGGCCAAATTGTATGTCTGAATTCGAAAGGAAAGAGAAGTGTAGGATCGTTGTGTTGGAGTTGTGTACTTAATGTCTAGATTTAAGTATCGGTAAACTCCCTGTCATAGCATTTAACCTATTTAATTAATAAACAATTATTTGCATTTAATTAAATATGCAAAATATAGTTCTGGATTTTATACGTTGTAGTTAGTATGGTGTTGCATGGGCACACAGAAGATCATACTATCGGTTACTCGTATTTAATCGAACAGTTGCTCACGACCTAGATGGACACGAACTAATCCATCGGTATAGTCGTTGTGTGAGAGAGAAAATAATTTATCTTAATTATTTTATCACACTTGTACACTTGGTGTATTGGGCGGATCAGCTTGAGATTCATCGATTAGGATTGCCGGCGATAATCGATTCGAGTCTCAGTGTATTTTATTCTTAATCCCCGATATTATTGCGGGTGTGTATATTTAATATAAGTGACTTTGATTTACCAAAGGAATTAACCGATTTAATTATTGGGTTAATTACCGGTTAAGTTGGGTCACTATATTTTATATATGGCATGCCGTGAATACTTGACGGGAAAGTGTATCCCGTAAGGGTTGATAATATCCCCGAGATGAGTTCATAAGGAATTATTATGTAAACCCTGCAGGTGGATTTAATCCGCATAATAATTAAGGTTGAATGGTACTAGTCTCGGATATAAGAGATGAATAATATTTATTGAGCAATAAATAAATTTATTCATGGATATTTAAATCTTAAATACACGGAATATATAATACTACCGGAGAAATATTATTTGATATAATATGGAATAATATTGGGAGTGCAATTTTATTTATATAGTGGAAAATAAATAAAATTTAATATTGATAAGGATTAATGGATTTGGGTTGGACCCAATTTAATCTTCAATATTTAGAAGCCCAATATTTATTCTCCTTATGATCCCCTACGTAGCCTATATAAGCACTACATGGTCTTCACTTTTCATAACACAATTAATTGACCTACGCCAATCATAAAGTCTTGAGAGTGAGGAAGATCCATAGGAGTTTGATAGATCGTCGCCCACACGACGTTCGAACGAGGTGCAAGGAATACGTGGGAAGATCGCAAGGTCATCAAAGGTGTTTGATTTCGTTTCTCCGCACAACGAATCGAAGGTAAAAATCATAAACCCTCTTTTATGATTTCGTGTGAATTAATTGTAGTTTATACATGAACACACGATCCGGATAAACGACGAACCTCGGGGACGGGGATTCGAGATCCCCGGCGAGGATCGATAGAGGCGGTCGAACCTAGGGTTCAACCGCCGGGAACGCGCGGACGAAGAGGATGAGCCCCGGCTGGACGCCGGGGCGTGGGGTCGACCTCGGGTCGACCACCGGGGTTCGCCGTGGGCTGGAGCCACGGCGGATGAACCCCAGCCCTCCCGTCCGGAAGCGTCGCGGGCTGAACCCTCGGCTGGAGCCGAGGGGGCGATCGAACCTAGGGTTCGATCGCCCGGTGAGCTGCGGGTTTACCCGCAGCGCCTCGTATCAAGCTGCGGGGTTTCCCGCAGCAGCGATGCGGGGAGGATCGAACCCCCCCGCAAGCAACGAGCCCGTGAGCTCGCTGCGGGGCTGCTACGAGCAGCCCCGGGGATGCCTCGTGCATCCCCAGCGATCATCGCGAGATGATCGCGAGCCCCGTGCGGGGGCTCGGCTGAGTGCTCGCGGCCTTCGGGCCTCGCTGAGTATTCGGTCGGGCCCCGGCTCGTACGGTGGTTCGCGTTCGGATCTAAAGGCGATGAAGGATTTCGGTCGGGCTATCGGTTCCGCATAAATTTTAATAGCCCGGGATATCGATTTCCAGCAATTGGTATCAGAGCGTTTGGTTTCGTGTTCATGTATATGCTCGATTATTGTTCTACCTTGCAGGATCTCCGGCTATCATGGTTGGATTTAATTAATTATTGTTTATTAATTAATTATCATGATTATTAAACTCTCGGACATGTCGAGATTCGTTTTGTGTGGATGAATGTTTGTAATAGTAAAAATTCGGGGGTTGACCGAATTTAGGATTTATTATTACGCACTTTATTTTCCGGAAAATGTATAGGGTCGATTTCATGTATAGAATCGATACCGGATAATTGTAATTTAAATTTTGTAATTTTAATTACGTTGGTTCGATGATGAGACGATCGCCGGAAGACGAAGACGTGTGACGAAGACGAAGAGGACGAAAAACCGGGGGGGGGGGGGGGGGGGGGGTCGATCATCCCCATGATCGATCCCCATGAGGATCGATCGACCCCATCCCGGGGGCTGCCCGCTAGGGCTTCTAGCCACGCCGGCCACCGGTGGTGGTGGCGCGTGGGCTGGGGGCGGCGGTGGTGGTGGTCCCGGGCGGTGGAGGTCGACGGTAGGGATGGCGTGGGATCTCCCAATCTCATGCTATTCCTACCAAGATCCACTTTCCCAATTAATTCGGATTTTTCCTATTTGAGTACTTTCTTTTTTTTGGAAACTCTCATGGTTTAGGAAAAGAATTAATTTAAATTAATTTTATTTTCTATTGATTTATTTCCTTCATGGAAATATTCATAGATTAGAAATTTAATTAATTTAGTACTAAATTTATTTTTCCTATTTGATTATTCCTACTCATGGGAATATTCATGGATTAGGAATAAAAATAAATTTGGAAAGTAGTAAGTCCTAATTTATTTTTCCTTGTTCTATTATAGATATCTTCTAGAGTATTCCAAATTTTATTTGGATAGATTATTCTAGAGATTTAATAGAACTAGATAGGAAAATAAATAAATAAAAATATTAATAATATTTAATTTTATTTTTGATATATTCGATTGACTTAATTTTCGAATTAAGTAACTTTTGGATTAATTGAAAATAAATAGATTTAAATATTAGAGATTAATATTCTCGTCACATGGAGCATTCAAAAACGAAGACTGAAGACTAGAAGATGCGTACGGAGATGGGATAAAGCCATGATAGTCGGAAAATAATTTTCTAGCATTATTTTGACTATGTGATACTATGTGCTTTATTGCTTGTATGCATGCTATATGTGTTTATTTTATGCACTAGATAGCGTATCCCTGTTATTATAAAAAGCTAAGTGGGAGAGGGGATGGAAACATTCCCATGGTCTCCATTACTGTTCTCTTGGTGACTCTTATGGACTTTCGAAGTTCGTATAGACGAGTCATTGGAGGAGAATTCTTGTAATTCCTTTTACAAGAAACATTGATCAAATTCATCAAACAATGCCTAATTTGTCTTTCTGAAACTGACTTCAAGTCGACTCATTCTCACCCCGGGGAGTGGAATGGAGCCAGAGCCACTTGGTCATGTAGAGGACACAAATTAGAGACTTCCGTGCCATTCTTTGATAGATGGGTCGCTTGTCTGCTCGGCTCCCTCATTTATGAGAGATAGGGTCGTTCGCATGGCGAATCACTGGTTAGAAACTTCGAGTTTCACTTATGATTCTCCACGTCTTGATTTACGAGGTTAAATGGATCAAGTAATTGGGAGTCAATTATAAAAGTCTCTTAGTGTAGTAAACGTCCACACCACGTGGCTTGCTGTACTGACGGATTTTGGATTAATTGATGTAGACAGTTGTAAGTAATTATGAAGAGTTGTGAAGTTATCGTAAACGTCCACACCACGTGGCTTGCGGTGATGTAGCGATTCCAAGTAATTTACTTTGGTACTGAGTAATGGTTTACACTTAGATACGCCTTATAGTATTCCTCCCCACGAGGTTCCGCTATAAGCGATGTATGACCAAAGAAAATCTAATTGCTAAATCATTTGGGTGGGTAAACGTCCACACCACGTGGCTTGCCTTACCTGATGGGATTTTAGATGTGATTAGTAATTTAATGATGTTATTCCAGGGAGATAACGTCGGATATTAAATTAATTGTTTGTTTAAATAAACTTATAGGTTTAGAGAATTGCTATGAATCCACTTTTGTTGATACTTGAGGAAATTAACGCACTGGTTCCATACTGTATTGAATGGAAAGAAGAGTTAGACATTGCTCAGACTGCAAAGGAGTACAAAGATGTACTCAGTGAAACTTGTCCTCCTGGACTCACCATTAACTCAACTGAGGAGGAGATTTTTTACTTTGAAAAGTGGGGTAGTGCTCGTGCATTAGCCGCTAATCATGATGTCATGCTCAAACTCAAGTTGCTGTTTGGACATGATGAGAACGCTAGAAAAGAGGCGATGAGGATACTCATAAAGATCTGTTACTTCGATGAAACACTTGATCATGTTTTTGAGATGATGGATCTTTTAGACGAGTTGAAACAATCGCAAGCTCTTATAGCCAAAGCCAAAGGTTTCGGACCTAAAGGCAAGGGAAAGGAGAAAAAGACAAGGGGGTCCGGTGGTCCTAAGGGACTTGGACCAAAGGGTGGGATAAAGAAGCCTTCGGGCAAACATCCCCAAGGGAAGCAGTCGGAGTACTGGGGGTCTACATCTTATCCTCTCAAAGGTACGGAATTTTTCTTTAGTCGTAAAACATAGTCAGCGGTATTATCTACCAGAGTTCTGGTGTGTAGATATGGAACCACTGACGGTATGTGCATTCTAAATGCAGGGGTTCCAGAAAACCCAGCGACTTAGATAAGAAGAGTTCGAGTCCACTTGGGCAGAGCTGTTGAGGAAGCAGCGGTTGCAGTGGAAGACATTTATCTTTTTGATAGTTATAGGATTTCATTTCAAGTTTATTGCTTTGTACTTTTTATTCTAGAAAAGAACTTTTGTTCTGGTTTTCTATTATTAATGGATATTTTATTTCTTTAATCATTTGATGATTTAGACAAGAAATAATGGTGATATCTATTCTGGTACATTAGATAGCAATATGTGAATGATGAATCCTTAGTCTACCACAATGCAACAAACCGTTATGTATAACTTGTTTTACTTATTGGATGTATTTCTTTATCGATCATTGTACTTGTGAATTCTTGAACTTGGTAGTATCTATTCAAAAGGGATTCAAAAGGTCGAAATTGATTTATCAATTAAAGTTGGAGGAATGGACCTCTCGACCTAAGAATCGATCTTGAAAGATGATACAACTAAGTTAACCTTTCTGGATAAAGGATAGGAATTCGGACAAGTATAGAAAATGATCAAAGATGATATATGCAGACATATGTGTAATTAGAGAAGTACGAGTCATTCTTTAAAGAATACTCGAAGGTGGATTAGAATACTTGATGTGCCATAAAAGCAGAGTGTTTTCAACACAAAGCCATTATGGGGATCCTTCAAAGTATATCCATTGGAAGCCTGCGACTAGTTCGCGGAGGCTATCGCCTATCTAAATAACACATAGCATAAATCAAAGGTTGAGATTAAGTCTCAAACGACTGCACCATACACTGATGTGTAGACATGGTGTGTCAGGAATAAGAAATGGGATTCTAATAGTAAAAGGACAAGTTTGATCGGAACTAACTATGTTCTATGAATTTTCTGGATACAACGACATATTGAATGTAGTTGTTGAAAATCCTAGAAGAACGAGTAATTGTATGTTCAATAGTACTACGAACCAGAAGGGTGTCTTCGCCCGGTTCTTAGAGGAAGACTATTGGATGAACTACAATGCCCTAATTGACAAAGTACCTTATAAAGAGGAAAGAGTAGACTGAGAACCAGCCTAACCGAGTAGTAGTACACCACTAACTGCACCTAATGTTATTACTGTTATACACCGGAACGCCATTGCAGTGGGAGGTTGTTAAGCAACCGGAGATGTTCATAAGACTGGAGGAGTTTTAAACTCTGGATCTAGTAGACATGAAATCGATCGCTAGTTCTGCATAGGGGGCAGTACTAATCTAAATGTGCCTACTTGGATAACAATATTTTATTGTTAAGAGGCAAGACCATTTAGAGGTACAAGCTTAGTGAATCCATTTATGGATTATCACAAAGCTGGAAATTGTGGAACTTGCGAATTGATGAGATAGTCCATTATATGGATTCATCAAAAGGCATAGACAATAAAAGGTATATTAGAAACGTAATGGAAACAAGGTGGTGTTTCTCGGAATTTTGTGTAGATAACACTTTATTGTTGGCAACAATGTAAAAGTGTTATCAGACATAAAATAGAGGTTGTCTAAGTAAATCGAAATATAAGATTAAGATGAAGTTGGATCATGTTCTTAGAAATCTCTCGATCTCTAGATAAGAACATTTGTACTTCTCTTTAGATATCTTATACGATTATGGTTTGTTTTAAACATGCACAATTCTGAGAAAGGTTATTGCCTTTCGAGAACAGAATGCATCTATCTAAGGTATGTGTCTTGAACACATGAAGGAGATAAATATAGACAAAGCAGATTCTTACACTCCGAGTGTAAAGGGCTTTGTAAATGCGGTGCTATAAAACAAGAACCTGATATCAACTATGCGGTTAGCGTAGTGGGAGGATATCAAAGTAATCTGGATAAGAGATGTTCGAATGCTGTAAAAGTACTTGGAAGTACTGGATAACTAGCAAAAACGAAATCTTCTTAGATTACAGTTTCTCAGATCCAAAATCAGAGAGAGACCAGTGTAAGTCGATATCAGGCTATGTGTTCACTTTTAGAAGAGGTGGAACCTAAGGATGAAAGAGTGATAAGCGTGATGCTTCTCGGACTCTATCATAAACCAAATAGCAGCCTCAGAGGCAGCGGAAGTTTTGGTAAGGTTCCGGAATGACCTCTGAACTTGGATATGACTCTTGGTTCACCAAAGGCTATGTATATAGCGGTGCATGGAGAACTGGAAGAAGTCATAAGTTCAAAAGGTGATGATAACACATAGAGCAAGTACCACCTGATACGAATCATCGTCAGAGAGACGACGCAGTAGTCACCAAGATAACTTCAGAGCGGCAACCTAGATTGCTCATTCACATGATACTTCTGGGAAGTATAACTTAAGCACGTGATGAGTATGGGAGTCGGGAGTTTGGAGGAAATGACTAGACCTTAGTACAAGTGGGAGATTGTTGGAGTTGTGTCTTAATGTCTAGATTTAAGTATCGGTAAACTCCCTGTCATAGCATTTAACCTATTTAATTAATAAACAATTATTTGCATTTAATTAAATATGCAAAATATAGTTCTGGATTTTATACGTTGTAGTTAGTATGGTGTTGCATGGGCACACAGAAGATCATACTATCGGTTACTCGTATTTAATCGAACAGTTGCTCACGACCTAGATGGACACGAACTAATCCATCGGTATAGTCGTTGTGTGAGAGAGAAAATAATTTATCTTAATTATTTTATCACACTTGTACACTTGGTGTATTGGGCGGATCAGCTTGAGATTCATCGATTAGGATTGCCGGCGATAATCGATTCGAGTCTCAGTGTATTTTATTCTTAATCCCCGATATTATTGCGGGTGTGTATATTTAATATAAGTGACTTTGATTTACCAAAGGAATTAACCGATTTAATTATTGGGTTAATTACCGGTTAAGTTGGGTCACTATATTTTATATATGGCATGCCGTGAATACTTGACGGGAAAGTGTATCCCGTAAGGGTTGATAATATCCCCGAGATGAGTTCATAAGGAATTATTATGTAAACCCTGCAGGTGGATTTAATCCGCATAATAATTAAGGTTGAATGGTACTAGTCTCGGATATAAGAGATGAATAATATTTATTGAGCAATAAATAAATTTATTCATGGATATTTAAATCTTAAATACACGGAATATATAATACTACCGGAGAAATATTATTTGATATAATATGGAATAATATTGGGAGTGCAATTTTATTTATATAGTGGAAAATAAATAAAATTTAATATTGATAAGGATTAATGGATTTGGGTTGGACCCAATTTAATCTTCAATATTTAGAAGCCCAATATTTATTCTCCTTATGATCCCCTACGTAGCCTATATAAGCACTACATGGTCTTCACTTTTCATAACACAATTAATTGACCTACGCCAATCATAAAGTCTTGAGAGTGAGGAAGATCCATAGGAGTTCGATAGATCGTCGCCCACACGACGTTCGAACGAGGTGCAAGGAATACGTGGGAAGATCGCAAGGTCATCAAAGGTGTTTGATTTCGTTTCTCCGCACAACGAATCGAAGGTAAAAATCATAAACCCTCTTTTATGATTTCGTGTGAATTAATTGTAGTTTATACATATGATGATTAATGAAATATCACCGATGAGTTGGTGATAGTAAAAACACTCTATAAATAATAGTTACAACAAGATTTAAAAGGAAAGAATCAAAAAATATACATAATATATTTACAAATATTGAGAAGAATAATATCCGTGATATTATTCAGAATATCCGTGATATTATTCACATTTATTTTTATTACCCCCCTTCAAGCTGGACGTAGGGTGAAGCACGACGCAAAGCTTGGAACGAAGATTTTCAAATTGAGGTCGAGGTAAACTTTTCGTGAAAATATCCGCGAGTTGAAGATCGGAAGGGACAAACTGTGTAGTGAGGCGCCCAGAAGAAACAAGTTCGCGTATAAAATGATGATCAATATCTATGTGTTTCGTTCGCTTGTGTGCCACTGGATTTTGACTAAGAAATAGTGCACTTTTATTGTCGCAAAGAAGTGAAGGCTTAGCAGGCGGTAATGCATTTAATTCTTTAAGGAGATGGGTAATCCAAACAACTTCTTGAGCCGTATGTGCAAGGGCACGATATTCCGATTCACAACTAGATCGAGCAACAGTGGGTTGCTTTTTGGCACTCCATGAAACGAGGTTGCCGCCGAAGAAAACGGCATAACCGTAAGTAGATCGTCGAGTTTCAATGCAGCGAGCCCAATCAGCATCCGAGTAAGCAATTATTGACGGGTTAGAAGGACGAGTGAATGAAAGACCATAGCTTACAGTTCCTTTCACATATCGTAAGATACGTTTCACAGCCGAGAAATGGTCTTGAGTTGGAGCATGAAGGAATTGACTTACGTGATTAACCGCATATGATAGATCTGGGCGCGTAATGGTGAGATACTGTAATGCACCAACGAGTGAGCGATATAGGGTGAGATCGTCAAACGGCGTCCCATCACTAACCAATGAAGAACCTGGGACTAGTGGTGTAGCAATAGGTTTGGAGTCAAGCATAGATGCACGGGTGAGAATATCATGAGCATACTTAGCTTGACTAAGAAAGAGACCATCCGAAGTGTGAGTAATTTCGAGCCCCAGAAAATAATTCAAGGGTCCCAAATCCTTGATGGAAAATTCCGTATTAGCACGAGAGATAAAACGGCTAAGCATAGACGAATCATTTCCCGTGATAATAATATCGTCTACATAGAGCAATAAATAGATGATACAAGAACCACGAGCATAATAAAATAAAGATGGATCGGAACGACTGTTTGTGAAACCCACATGAAGTAGAAAATCACTAAATCGTTTGAACCATGCAAGAGGAGCTTGACGAAGGCCATACAAGGCTTTACGAAGTCGACAAACATGGTTGGGAAATTTTGGATTAATGAAGCCAGGCGGTTGCGACATGAGAACGGGTTTAGTGAGAACACCGTTTAAAAATGCATTTTTTACGTCAAGTTGACGTAAAGACCAGCCACGATGAACTGCTAACGTCAAGATGATACGAACGGTGGCCGATTTAATGACAGGACTAAAAGTATGAGAAAAGTCGATACCCGGAACTTGCGTAAATCCCTGAGCAACAAGACGCGCTTTATAACGTTCAATGGAACCATCTGAGCGATACTTCGTTCTAAAAACCCATTTTGATCCAACAATATTAGCGTCAGGAGGACGCGGGACGAGTTCCCAAGTGGCATTAGTATGAAGAGCTGTGATTTCTTCTTGCATGGCTGCAAGCCAATGAGGATGCTTAATAGCAGATTTAAACCCTTTCGGCTCGGAAGAAGAGAGTAATGCTGAAATAAGTCCCGTAGAAGCAAAATCGGCAACGTAGCGAGGCTTGACGATACCTGATTTTGAACGAGTACACATTGGGTGAGAAGGTGCAACCACTTGTTGAGACGATGATGTTGCAGAATGCAAAGGCGGAGATTGCGCAACAACAGCGAGAGATGGAGGTGAAGGGTGCAAGGATATGTTGGTGGTTGAAGACGAAGTCGTAGAAATAGGAGTCCGATCATCGGTAGAGCACATAATACATGAGGTTGTAGCATTGTCAGAAGCTGAGGGTTGAGAAGGTGGGGGCTGCACAACCGATGCTGAAGGTGGAGGAGGTAAGCACTGCACATCTGAAGGAGCTGTAGCAATAAAAGTGTCAGACTCGATAAAAGATGAGATAATTAAATTTTCAAGAGATGAAACTACTGATTTTCCAGAGAAAGGAAAACATGATTCATCAAATTGAGCATGGCGAGTGGTGAAGAGGCGAGATGAATTCGGATCGTAACACCGATAACCTTTATAAATACTACTATACCCCAAAAAAATGCACGGGTGACTTCGGGGCGCTAGCTTGTGTTCAGAATACGCACGAAGGCATGGAAAAACGCGACACCCGAAGGCCTTAAAATTAGCATAATTTGGAACTGTACCAAAGAGTAGCTCAAAAGGAGATTTATTTTCGAGCACTGGAGAAGGCAAACGGTTGACAATATATGCAGCTGAGGTAAAAGCATCGACCCAATATTTTGCGGGGGCATGTGCATGAAACAATATTGAAAGACCGGTTTCGGTAATATGACGATGCTTGCGTTCAGCACGGCCATTTTGTTCTGGAGTGTACGGGCAAGAAATGCGATGATGAATACCATGTTGTTCAAAAAATTCACGGACTCGAGAATTTGTAAATTCTGTTCCACCATCGCTCTGAAAGATTTTTATCGAAGCATTGAACTGATTGCAAACGAATTTATGAAATTTCACCAAGGTACTAAAAAACTCAGTTTTAGTACGTAGAGGGTAAATCCAAAGAAAGCGCGAAAAATCATCGATAAACACAACATAGTAGCGAAAACCTTCACGAGAACACACAGGCGCCGGCCCCCATAAATCACAATGTATGAGATTCAAAACCGCAGAAGCACGCTTGTCATTAACAGTGAAGGATAATTTTTTACTCTTTGCTAATTGACAAGAACCACAGCTGGTAGGTTTAGGAAGCAGAGATGTAACACAAAGTTGACCCAACTTATTTAATAATGCAATTGTAGAAAAATTGACATGGCCTAAACGGGAGTGCCACAATTCAAACGAAGCCTTCGAAACCTTCGAACGTAGAGCTGCGACCAATGCTTTATTCCCATGTTCCAGAATATACAAACCATTATTGCATTTCCCTCGAGCCAGAACTTTTTGTGTGTCCCGAGTCTGAATAGTAAAGGACTTGTTAGAAAACAAAACATCCACAGGATAATCTGAGGTAAGTTTACTGATGGATAAAAGATTTTTGGTAATGTGAGGTACCACCAAGACATTATTTAAGCGAAGATTTTGGGAAATATTGTAGTTGCCGAGATGAGATATAGAGATAGAATTTCCGTTACCGACGATAACATGTTCATTACCATGATAGGGCTCATAAGACTCAAGACCAGAGACATTCGTAGTCATGTGAGCAGAAGCTCCAGAGTCCATATACCAATCTGATGGAGGGACCTGTGTAGTGGAGCATTGTGCGTTAAATGCCTGGGCCAAGTGAGCAGCAGGTTGGACTGGTGCTGGAGTGCGAGGGGGTCCGTTATAATCACGAGAGAAACATTCTGGACATCGAGTGGCATAGTGACCTTCCACACGACAAATTTGGCAACGAGGAGTGAAGGATTTTTTACCTCCGCGGCTGCCAGCAGATCGGGTACCACTACCCTCAGATTGGTTATGCGGAGTTGAACGAGAGCCACCACGACCATGCGACTGAGGCGAACCGCGATGCGCGGCAAAAGCGACAGGTGCTGATATTTCAGTACTATCACTAAGAAGGGTGTCGTGGTTTTTAGCCTGATGTATAAGTTCTCGCAGAGGAGGTGTTGGTTGTAAGATTAAGCGCACATCAGCAAAGTTGGAGAATTTGGGACCGAGGCCACGCAAGAACCAATGACTTTTGTCCGATTCGGCGATCGGACGACCGATGGCTGTAAGTTGGTCGCAAAGAAGTTTAAACTTCTTGCTATAATCATCAACAGACGATGAACCACGTTTGAGAAGATGTAATTCATTTTGCAGTTGGTGAATGCGAGATGGCGAAGAGTGACCAAACGCAGATTCAAGAGTGGTCCAGACGGAACGAGCAGTGAGACAACCTAAAACTTCCGCCATGGATTCTTCAGTTAAAGTGGAGAGAATGAAGCTTTTCACTTTTTGATCAATAGAAGTCCAGGAGAGGAAATCTGAATTAGATGAGGACGATCCATCAGTGTTTGTGATGGTGGAAGGAGGTGGTAAAAGAGAACCATCAACGAAGGGTGCAAGATCGTGACTTTGAAGTATTGGCAACATTTGATTACACCAAAGCAAATAATTTGATGAAGTGAGCTTAATGGTGATCATGTGAGTGAGAGTGTGAAGAGGAACATTGAGTGTAGGGATGGTGGTCGTCATGGTAAGGAAGAAGATAAAGAAGATATAAAAGGGTTTCGGTGTATTAGGCTGATACCATATGATGATTAATGAAATATCACCGATGAGTTGGTGATAGTAAAAACACTCTATAAATAATAGTTACAACAAGATTTAAAAGGAAAGAATCAAAAAATATACATAATATATTTACAAATATTGAGAAGAATAATATCCGTGATATTATTCAGAATATCCGTGATATTATTCACATTTATTTTTATTAATACATGAACACACGATCCGGATAAACGACGAACCTCGGGGACGGGGATTCGAGATCCCCGGCGAGGATCGATAGAGGCGGTCGAACCTAGGGTTCAACCGCCGGGAACGCGCGGACGAAGAGGATGAGCCCCGGCTGGACGCCGGGGCGTGGGGTCGACCTCGGGTCGACCACCGGGGTTCGCCGTGGGCTGGAGCCACGGCGGATGAACCCCAGCCCTCCTGTCCGGCAGCGTCGCGGGCTGAACCCTCGGCTGGAGCCGAGGGGGCGATCGAACCTAGGGTTCGATCGCCGGGTGAGCTGCGGGTTTACCCGCAGCGCCTCGTATCAAGCTGCGGGGTTTCCCGCAGCAGCGATGCGGGGAGGATCGAACCCCCCCGCAAGCAACGAGCCCGTGAGCTCGCTGCGGGGCTGCTACGAGCAGCCCCGGGGATGCCTCGTGCATCCCCAGCGATCATCGCGAGATGATCGCGAGCCCCGTGCGGGGGCTCGGCTGAGTGCTCGCGGCCTTCGGGCCTCGCTGAGTATTCGGTCGGGCCCCGGCTCGTACGGTGGTTCGCGTTCGGATCTCAGGCGATGAAGGATTTCGGTCGGGCTATCGGTTCCGCATAAATTTTAATAGCCCGGGATATCGATTTCCAGCACGTTGGAACTAAAGGGGGTGTATTCGTTCCGGAGTCTGTAGGATTTTAATAGATTTTTAAAATCCAGAGGTATTCAATTCAGATTTTTAAAAGTTCATTAAAATCCGGAGGTATTCAATTAGGATTTTAAAAAGTCTTTAAAAATCCATAGGTATTCAAATGTTTATGGATTTTAATGGATTTTAATAATTCATGAATTTTTATGGATTCTCCTTACAAAATATAACTAAACTTGACTTTTCAAAATCTCTCATAATTATAAGAGATTTCGACGGACTTCTTTACGACACGAAAATTCTAATATGGAATAAAAAAACAATCATCATTTAACAAGAATATTACACAAATCTATCTATATAAAATAATCAAAATTTTATTTGAGAAAATTGATATTATCATATTTTATTTAAAATTAATTATTTATATATTATATTAATAATAAATTATTTTGTATTTATTATATACAATAATATATTTTCTCAATAACAATCTAAATATAATAAATTTATATTATTAATATTATTATTATTCAATTTATTTAAAAAATTATTTATGATCTTTTATTTACAATGGTGTATTATTTAATATTTGATAAAATATGATAAAAATTTACCCATCTGGACACCAATAAATATTTTTTTTTAAATATGACAAGGGATGTAAATAATACGTATATTTTATATATATACGTATATATAGGTCGTTGTATAACAATGATATAAATGAAAATATAATTAATAATGTGAGAAATGAGATTGACGTATAACAAATGATGTAAATGAATATTAATAATAATGATAGATAATAATTTATTTATTTTAAAATTTTGAATTAATTCTAAATAATTTAGATTTTTTTAAAACAATTTATTATTTTTTATAAATACAAGTCTATGAAAATTAATATTAATAATTAAAAATATATTTCACAATCTCTATTAAAATTCATGAAAGTCAAAGTCAGTCAAACTCTTCATAGACTCCGTGGATTTAAAAAATTCATAAAAATCCACAGACTTTTAAAAGTCCAAAAAAATCATTTAAAATCCGAATTGAATACAACCTCCTAATATTTTTATTTTGTTTTTATTCTTGATTAATTACAGAATAATATTCAGCATTATTTTGGAGATGATAGTACGAAGAGAAAATATTTTTCTTAATTGTTTCTTGATAATTTTTCATAATAAAATTTATGCTTTAGAGGTGCATACATATAGCCACTCAAGCTCCCCACTTCGAGGTAAACGTACTTTTCCACCTAGGCTCTGAGAGAATGATTATGAAATCACCGATAATTGGTGAGTATGCTAATACTCTTATTTATAGTGTTACAATAGAATCTCATAATTAAAGTAAAAATAAGCGCAAATCAAATAATATATATTATCATAAATACAAAGATATATTTTATTCTTATAATCAAATCAATATGATTTGATTATATTTATTTCCTTAACACTCCCCCTCAAGCGATGCGTGGGTTGAAGACAAACGCGAAGGCAATCCTAATCAAATAATCTCAAGTGGTCCGCTCAATACATCAAGTGTACAAGTATAATAAAATAATTAAGACAAATTATTTCCAATTATACAACGACTATACCGATGGATGGTCCCCGTCCATCTAGGTCGTGAGCATCTGTTCGATTATATACGAGTAACCGATAGTATGATCTTCCGTGTGACGTCACCATATTAACTACAACGTGTATAATCTAGGACTATGGTTTACACATATTTAATTAAATACAAATAATTGTTTATTATTAAATAGGATAAACGACTTTATACAGATTTCACATGTTATTTAAATCTAGACATTAAGTATACAACTCCATCAGGGTAATCCTTCACACAATTCGGGAAGACCGCCAACAGTCTTTCGGCTACCGCGGGGGCTGTCTTAAAACCACGGCGAGTGGTTAACTTCCCATTCTGCACTACTGGACCGTATTTGCAATGTGATAGGTCAGCAAAGATTTTCGATGACTGCACAGCGTGATAATCCTCCTGAAAAACACAAAACAAAAACAACATTTCAATAAACACACTACTGGTCTGTATTGGGCGTCGGGCGCAAGCTGAAGCCTGCGCCTAGCGCCTATCTGGAATCAACACTTCAAAAAAAATTTGGGCGCTGGGCGAAGGATTCAACATGCGCCCGACGCCCAACTATCAAAAAAACGAACCTGCGCCCTACGCCCAAACAATGAAACCAGAACCCCAACTACGCCAATGAATTGAATTGAATCGAACCTACAACAATGAATTGAATTGAGGAGGAAGTATGTAAGTACCTGATAATTCGTCGTAGCTTGTGATTCGCTCAATGCTTGGAGCCGATGACGGTCATGCCTCGTCTTCCTTCTCGGTTCAATCTCCGACCGGTAGCCATTGGACAACGACGAGGACGGCTGACAAGCCATTTTCGAGGCCCTTCCAGTAGCTGAGGAGGAGGAGGCAGTTGACATTGTTTGATCTCACTTGGACGCGCCGACGCCGAAATTTTTGCTCCGTTTATTCTTCCTGTAATTTTTGAACGGGGAGTGAGAGGGAACGGGGGCAGCGATTTGGGATAGAGTTTGATGTGTTTGAGGGTGTAATGTGCAATTTAGATAAAGTCTTAGGTTAATTGGTAATTTTTAAAAATTATTTTCTTATTTTTTATTTATTTATATTCTATTTTATTTTAAAAATAAAGAGAAATTAAAGAGGATCGTGTTTTTTTGGAGGGTTACCCTCCCAATTCCCTGGCGCATTTTACCTAATCAATTTATTTCTCCATACCAAACCGAGGCCTTTGGAATATTGCCCCTCCCAATAGTAAGTAAGGGTTAAATAACCCTTACAAAAAATAAAATTGGATCTCTACCCCTCCCCTTATAAAATTAAATGTAAAAGAAATGTAAATGAAAACATTTACACAATAACCCCAAAAAAATAATTGCACAATAGTCCCACTTTCATTTCATCTCTTTCGATTTTTCTCTCCCGTAACCCTAAATCGCCAAAAAAAAAACGGCTCCGAAATCGGCGATTTTCCACCAACAATTCGACGTAAAAAGGTTAGCATTCACTTCTACATGACTTGTGGGTGTGTTGTTGTCAATATCGAGCTTGAATTTTGCGATTTGAGTGCTTTTCGAAACCCAAAAAATCTGCAAAATCGCACTTGAATCGCAGGCGGGCGTAGGGCGTAGGCCACTACCTGCGCCCTACGCCCAGTGTGAAGTATGCTGTAGGCTGCAACAAGTTGGGCGTAGGGCGCAGACCCTGCCTACGCCCTACGCCCATCAGGAAGCAGACAGTGAGTTACTTCCAGATGGGCGTAGGGCGTAGGCAGTGGCCTGCGCCCTACGCCCATCTGGAAGTAGGCAGTGAGTTACTTCCAGATGGGCGTAGGGCGTAGGCAGTGGCCTGCGCCCTACGCCCTTACCAGTCCAGTTTTGAATTCTGATTCTTCCCGTTTTATTGTAATTACAGGCATGGATAAGATATCAATCATCATACATTTTGGTGGAGAGTGGTGTTGGAGTTGTGTACTTAATGTCTAGATTTAAGTAACGAAAACTCACGATCCATTGCCATTAATCTATTTAATTAAATAAACAATTATTTGCGTTTAATTATTTATAATTAAATATATGCAAATTATAGTCCTAGATTTTATACGTTGTAGTTAGTATGGTGTTGCATGGGCACACAGAAGATCATACTATCGGTTACTCGTATTTAATCGAACAGTTGCTCACGACCTAGATGGACACAGACCAATCCATCGGTATAGTCGTTGTGTGAGAGAGAAAATAATTTATCTTAATTATTTTATCACACTTGTACACTTGGTGTATTGAGCGGATCGTTGAGATTCATCGATTAGGATTGCCGGCGATAATCGATTCGAGTCTCAGTGTATTTT
Source organism: Euphrasia confusa (assembly GCA_954870475.1). Classification (NCBI taxonomy): domain Eukaryota; kingdom Viridiplantae; phylum Streptophyta; class Magnoliopsida; order Lamiales; family Orobanchaceae; genus Euphrasia; species Euphrasia confusa. Next base: position 17,002,763 of record OX940958.1, read on the forward strand.
ATTCTTAATCCCCGAAACTATTGCGGGTGTGTATATTCAATATAAGTGACTTTGATTTACCAAAGGAATTAACCGATTTAATTATTGGGTTAATTACCGGTTAAGTTGGGTCACTATATTTTATATATGACATGCCGTGAATACTTGACGGGAAAGTGTATCCCGGAAGGGTTGATAATATCCCCGAGATGAGTTCATAAGAAATTATTATGTAAACCCTGCAGGTGGATTCGTTCCGCATAATAATTAAGGTTGAATGGTACTAGTCTCGGATATAAGAGATGAATAAATTAATTAGCAATAAATTAATTTTATTCATGGATATTTATATCTTAAATACACGGAATAAATAATACTAACGGAGAAATATTATTTGATATAATATGGTGAATATTGGGAGTGCAATTATATTTATATAGTGGAGTTAATCATATAATTAATAATAGTAAGGATTAATAGATTTGGGCTTGGGCTCAATTTAATCACTATTGTTGGAAGCCCAATATTCCACCTCCTTAAGATCCCCTACGTAGCCTATAAAAGCACTACATGGTCTTCTCTATTCTCATAACTTGAAGATCACAATTCTAGAGAGAGAAAGTAGAGAGGAGGATCCATGGAGTTCGGTAGATCGTCGCCCACACGACGTCCGGGCTAGTGCAAGGAATACGTGGGAAGATCTCAAGGTCATCATAAGATCTCGTTTCTCCGCACAACGAATCAAAAGGTGAATTAAATAATTGCTATTTAATTCTTGTTTTATTGAAATCAATTATCGAAAAACAAGATCCAAAGATCGAACCCGGATTAGACGACGAACGCGTGGTGGTGATCTAGGATCGCCGGACCACGGCGATCGCCGCCTAGGGTTTCGGCGCGCGAGGAGGATCGACCCCGGCTGGGAGCCGGGGCAGCGATCGATCATCCCGATCGATCGCTGGAGCGCGGGCTGGTGCCGCGCTCCACCCCACCACGACGGTGGGGACCTCCAGTCGGCGGCGAGTCGCCGGACTCGCCGCGGGGGCTGCATGGGCATCCCCACCCGATCGATTACATGAGCCCCGCGGACGGGGGCTCGGGCTGGGCGTGCGCGCGGCTTCGGCCGTGTCGTGCGTTCGGCTCGTGCTCCGGCTCGTACGTGGTGTTCGTGTAATCTCCGGCGAATGGTTTTTGATTGGGTTATTGTTTCCGCAAATTTAAATAACCCGGGATATCGAATTCCAACAATTGGTATCAGAGCGTACGGTTACGTTTTTCGTTAATTGTTTCGATAATCGATTCTCGTTGTTTATAGCCATAGATTAATTTAAATTGTTAAATTATTGTGCTATATTGTTCTACGTACTTGTTTTATCTCTCGTATGAATTGTGTTTGTCGGAAAAATTAATTATTAAAAATCGAGGTTTTTCGGAAATCGAACCGGATCAATCGTGGGCTCGGTGCGGGCTGCCGGAAGGTGGCTGGAGGCACGGGCTGCGTGTGTTGCTCGTCGTGAGCAGGGGCACGGCTGGGCGTGCCGGCGTAAGCCACCAGTGGTGGTGGTTCGCCGGCAGCCGGAGGCTACGCTCGGCAGTCACGTTGACGGCAACACGGACGCGGAGTCGAGCACGGATCGCGGCTGCTTGTACGCCTAGGGCTTCGAGCGGGCTGTGCGGCAGCAGCTGGGCATGCGGGCTGGAGCAAGGCGATGGCGTGACGGCGGTGGTTCGCCGGCAGCCGGAGGCTAAGCTCGGCGATCGCGTCGATGGCATGCTCGGCGATGATGTGCGGGCTGATCGTACCGTGGGGCTTAGTCGCAGCGGGTCGATGGCATAGGTCGTCAAGGGGCTTAAATAATGGAATTAGATGGGAGTTAAATTAGGAAAGAAAAACCTAGTTTCTCTAGATATCCTATACCTACTTGGATTAGAAGTCTTGAGAAGAATCAAAATTCGATTTTGATTAGGATTCTTGAGATCTAATCTAAATAGGATTGAGAAATTATTAAAATATTGATTTTATTTAATTTAAGTATTTTATTTAAAATCATTAGATTAATTCAAAATTTATTTTGGATTGGAAAATCTTGGATTTTATTTAGAATAGAATTAAATATGGAAACCAATGGATTTTAATAATATTGATTTTATTTAATTTAAGTATTTTATTTAAAATCATTAGATTAATTCAAAATTTATTTTGGATTGGAAAATCTTGGATTTTATTTAAAATAGAATTAAATATGGAAATCAATGGAATTGATTTTATTTAATTGGTGTATTTTATTTAAAATCATTAGATTGATTCAAATTTATTTTTGAATTGGAATCTTGAATTTTATTTAAAATAAATTAAATATGAGAATCAAAGAATTTTTCCGTCGCTCGGCAAAATATTCAAGACGTAGAATGAAGACTCAAGACAAGCATGCTGGAATTCATCAAGGTACGAATAGTCGAGAAATAATTTTACTTGAGTAATTATTTGATTATTTGTGAACGTACTTGCATGAAATGTATGTTTATTATTATGCTTATGTGTATTTAATTATCCATTAGATAGCGTATCCCTTTGTTATAAAAAGCTAAGTGGGAGAGGGTATGGAAACATATCCATGGTCTCCATTGCTGCTCTCTTGGTGACTTTTATAAACTTTTGAAGTTTATATAGATAAGTCATTGGAGGAGAGTTCTTGTAATTCCTCTTACGAGAAACATTGATTAAGTTTATCAAACAATGCCTAATTTGTCTTTCCAAAGCTGATTTCAAGTCGACTCATTCTCACCCCGGGGAGTGGAATGGAGCCAGAGCCACTTGGTCATGTAGAGGACACAAATTAGAGACTTTCGTGCCATTCTTTGATAGATGGGTCGTTTGTCTGCTCGGCTCCCTCATTTATGAGAGATAGGGTCGCTCGCATGGCGAATCACTGGTTAGAAACTTCGAGTTTCACTTATGATTCTCCACGTCTTGATTTACAAGATTAAATGGATCAAGTAATTGGGAGTCAATTATAAAAGTCTCTTAGTGTAGTAAACGTCCACACCACGTGGCTTGCTATACTGACGGACTTTGGATTAATTGATGTAGACAGTTGTAAGTAATTATGAAGAGTTGTGAAGTTATCGTAAACGTCCACACCACGTGGCTTGCGGTGATGTAGCAATTCCAAGTAATTTACTTTGGTACTGAGTAATGGTTTACACTTAGATACGCATTATAGTATTCCTCCCCACGAGGTTCCGCTATAAGTGATGTATGACCGAAGCAAATCTAATTGCTAAATCATTTGGGTGGGTAAACGTCCACACCACGTGGCTTGCCTTACCTGATGGGATTTTAGATGTGATTAGTGGTTTAATGATATTATTTGAGGGAGATAATATCGGAGATTAAATCGATTGTTTGTTGTTATATGTGCTCATAGATTAGGATATGGCCTTGAACCCACTTTATGTGATACGTAAGGATTTTAACTCACTGGTCCCTAAATGTAATGATTGGAATAGAGATCTAGACATTACCTAAACTGTTAAAGAGTACTAGTTAGTACTCAGTGAGCTTTGTCCTCCCGAGCCTATTGACATAGGCGGCTAGACAAGAAGCGATGAGGATACTCATAAAGGCCAGTCACTTCGAGGAAACGCTTAAACACGTTTTTGAGATGATTGACCTTTTGGACGAGTTGAGACGGAAATCGCAAGTTCTTGTAGCCAATGCCAAAGGTTTCGAACCTAAGGGCATAATCGGGGGAAAGGAAAAGCAAGCAAAAAAAACCCAGTGGTCCTAAGACCACGAGATGGGACGAGAAAGCCATGAGGCAAGAGTTCTCGATGCAAACAGTCTGGGTACTGGAAGTCTGATTATCCTCTCAAAGAAAGTACGAAATTTTTCTTTAGTCGTAAAACATAGTCAGTGGTATTATCTACCGGAACCTGGTGTGTAGATATGGAACCACTGACGGTATGTGCATTTTAAATGCAAGGGTTCCAGGAAACCCGACGACTTAGAAAAGAAGAAATCGTAGTCTACATGGGCAATGCTGTAGAGGAGGCAGCAGTTGCAGTGGAGGACATATTATAGGATTTCATTTTGTTAATTGCTTTTATGTACCTTTCATATTAGAAAGAACTTTGTTCTGGATTTCTAATGAATGGATATTTTATTTCTTTTAATCATTTGATGGTTATAAGAAGAAATAATGATATTATCTATTTTGGTACATTAGCTAGCAATATATAAATGATGAATCCTAAGTCCACCACGATGCAACGAACCGTTATACATAACTCGTTTTACTAATAAGAGATTTCTTTATTAAATCATTTATACTTGTGGATTCTTATGCTAAGTCATATTTATTCAAATAAGAAGTTCAAAGGTCGATAATTGATTGTAAGATCAATTAAGTTGAAGGAGTGGACCTTCCGACCTAAGAATCTAATTTGGAAGATAATACGAGTAAGCAATCCTTTATGGATATAAGATATAAGATCCGGACAAGTATTAGAATTGATTGACTCTGATTTATGATCAGAGCTTGGGATTGGATCCCATGTGACTACACCATACAGTCCTCTGTAAGATTGGTGTGTCGGGAATAAGAAATGGAACTCTTATAGAAATAGTAAAAGCATGAGTTAAACGGAACTACCTATGTTCTATGGATATGTCTTGGTAACAACGGCACATTCAAATGTGGTTGTAGAATATCCTAGAAGAACAAAAGATGTGTGTTCAATAGTACTATGAACCAGAAGGACGTTATAAGTTCTAACGCCCGGTTCTTAGAGAAAGACTATATGATGAACCACAAGCCCAAGGTGACGTAATACTTTGAAATGAGAGAGAAAGATTAAGACTTAGAACCAGCCGAACCGAGTAGCGGTACACCACTAACTGCACCTACTGTTATCACTGTTTATACACCGGAATGCCATTGTAGTGGGAGGTTGTGGAACAACCGGAGATATTCATAAAACTAGGTGAGTCTTCGGACTCTGGACCTAGTATACGTGAAATCGATCCCTATATCTACATAGAGGCGGTACTAAATCTAAATGTGCCTTCTTGGAAAGCAATAAGGATTATTGTTAAGAGGCAAGATCATTTAGAGTACAAGCTTAGTTGATCCATTTATGGATTGTAACAAAGCTAGAGATCGTGGAACTTGCGAATTGATGAGATAGTCCATTTGATGGATTCATCAAAAGGCATTGACGAATCGTGTGTATGGGAAACGTGATGGAAACAAGGTGGTGTTTCTCGGAGGTTTTATGTAGATAACATTTTATCATTGGTAACGATGTAAAGATGTTGTCAGACATAAAATGATGGTTGTCTAGAAAAATCGACATATAAGATAAAGAAGAAGTTAGAGCATGTTCTTAAGATCTAGGATCTCAAGAAAAGAACATTGTACTTCTCTAGATGTCTTATATGATTATGGTTCGTTTTAACATGCAAGATTCCGAGAAAGGTTCGTTACCTTTCAGACACGGAATGCATCTATCTAAGGATATGTGTTTTGGAACACAAAAGGAGATAGAAGCAATCAAAGCGGATTCCTACACTTACAGTGAGGAAAGCTTGATAAATGCAATGTTGAAAACGAGAACCTGATATCGGCTATGCGGTTAGCATAGTGGGAGGATATCAAGGTAATCCTGGAAAGGAATATTCGACTGCTGTAAAAGTACTTTCGAAGTACTGTTCTAGATTACGAAGCAGACGAGCATTTCCTTTGGATTACATTCTCTTAGATTTCTAATCAAATGAGGACCAGTGTAAGTCGATATCAGGCTATGTGTTTCACTATTAAAGGAGAAGGAGTTTTAACATGGAAGAGTGATAAGCACGATGCTTTTCGGACTCTGCCATGGGTAACCAAATAGCGGCCTCAGAGGCAGCGGAAGTTTTGGTATAACTCCGGGATAATCTCTGGGACTTAGAGGTGACTCTTAATTTGCCAAAAGGCTATGGGTATAGCGGTGCGATGGCAAATGGTAAGAAATCACAAGTCCATAAGTGTAAGATAACACATAGTGCAAGTACCACCTGATACGAGTCATCGTCGAGGGAGACGACGCTGTAGTCACCAAGATAACTTCAGAGCGGCAACCTAGAGTGCTCATTCACATTGTACTTCTTGGAAGTACAACTTAAGCACGTGATGAGTATGGGAGTCGGGAGTTTGGAGGAAATGACTAGACCTTAGTACAAGTGGGAGATTGTTGGAGTTGTGTACTTAATGTCTAGATTTAAGTAACGAAAACTCACGATCCATTGCCATTAATCTATTTAATTAAATAAACAATTATTTGCGTTTAATTATTTATAATTAAATATATGCAAATTATAGTCCTAGATTTTATACGTTGTAGTTAGTATGGTGTTGCATGGGCACACAGAAGATCATACTATCGGTTACTCGTATTTAATCGAACAGTTGCTCACGACCTAGATGGACACGGACCAATCCATCGGTATAGTCGTTGTGTGAGAGAGAAAATAATTTATCTTAATTATTTTATCACACTTGTACACTTGGTGTATTGAGCGGATCGTTGAGATTCATCGATTAGGATTGCCGGCGATAATCGATTCGAGTCTCAGTGTATTTTATTCTTAATCCCCGAAACTATTGCGGGTGTGTATATTCAATATAAGTGACTTTGATTTACCAAAGGAATTAACCGATTTAATTATTGGGTTAATTACCGGTTAAGTTGGGTCACTATATTTTATATATGACATGCCGTGAATACTTGACGGGAAAGTGTATCCCGGAAGGGTTGATAATATCCCCGAGATGAGTTCATAAGGAATTATTATGTAAACCCTGCAGGTGGATTCGTTCCGCATAATAATTAAGGTTGAATGGTACTAGTCTCGGATATAAGAGATGAATAAATTAATTAGCAATAAATTAATTTTATTCATGGATATTTATATCTTAAATACACGGAATAAATAATACTAACGGAGAAATATTATTTGATATAATATGGTGAATATTGGGAGTGCAATTATATTTATATAGTGGAGTTAATCATATAATTAATAATAGTAAGGATTAATAGATTTGGGCTTGGGCTCAATTTAATCACTATTGTTGGAAGCCCAATATTTCACCTCCTTAAGATCCCCTACGTAGCCTATAAAAGCACTACATGGTCTTCTCTATTCTCATAACTTGAAGATCACAATTCTAGAGAGAGAAAGTAGAGAGGAGGATCCATGGAGTTCGGTAGATCGTCGCCCACACGACGTCCGGGCTAGTGCAAGGAATACGTGGGAAGATCTCAAGGTCATCATAAGATCTCGTTTCTCCGCACAACGAATCAAAAGGTGAATTAAATAATTGCTATTTAATTCTTGTTTTATTGAAATCAATTATCGAAAAACAAGATCCAAAGATCGAACCCGGATTAGACGACGAACGCGTGGTGGTGATCTAGGATCGCCGGACCACGGCAATCGCCGTCTAGGGTTTCGGCGCGCGAGGAGGATCGACCCCGGCTGGGAGCCGGGTCAGCGATCGATCATCCCGATCGATCGCTGGAGCGCGGGCTGGTGCCGCGCTCCACCCCACCACGACGGTGGGGACCTCCAGTCGGCGGCGAGTCGCCGGACTCGCCGCGGGGGCTGCATGGGCAGCCCCACCCGATCGATTACATGAGCCCCGCGGACGGGGGCTCGAGCTGGGCGTGCGCGCGGCTTCGGCCGTGTCGTGCGTTTGGCTCGTGCTCCGGCTCGTACGTGGTGTTCGTGTAATCTCCGGCGAATGGTTTTTGATCGGGTTATTGTTTCCGCAAATTTAAATAACCCGGGATATCGAATTCCAACAAGTGGCAGCTCTTGGAGGGATATTGGAGATGGATAATGAGCGATTTGAAACACTCGAGAACAACATTGATTGATAGGAGCATTTCGTTTGATGCACTTATTGACAAGGTGTGTGGAAAAATCGGCATCGATCCATCATCAAATGAAGTTGCGATCTCTCGATTCCCAAAAGAAAAGTCTCCTCCGATATATCTTAATGATGAAGATGATTGGAATACGACTGTGTGGATTCATAGAAACCAAGATGAAATGGAGTTGTTTGTGACATACAGTCCTTGTGTACCCCGAAGTTCTGCACGTGAAAGTCCTGCACGTCAAAGTCCTGCTTGTGACAGTCCAGCACGCCAAAGTCCTGCACGTCAAAGTCCAATTCGCCCTGAAAAACTTCCAACGCGAAGAACTTCAGGTGAAACATCACAATATTACAGTCAAGTAATAGTGCCATCTACTTATGATCAGTTTGTATTTATTTGGGATAGCATTGATTTATGTAATACTTCGTATGGTGGTGTTTCTGGTGATTATGATGGTGGTGTGGGTGGTGATTATGATGATGGTTTTGATGGTGTCGAGGTCGATGATAACGACGATGATGTTGTTGTTGATGACGATGATAATAACAATGGTGGAGGTGGTGACGACAGTTATAATGAGGGCGGTAGTTCTTATTATAATAATCCTGTTGTGGACGATGTTGTTGTTCCTGCTTTCAGACTTTGTGATCGAGACGGGGGTGGTCGGTATGATGGTTCCGATTTGGTAGTTGGTCAGACTTTCAAGAACAAAGACGATTTCAACTATGTTGTCGCTCGGGTAGCATTGCAGGGCAAGTTTGAATTTGTTGTGGCCAAATCTGATCACAATCGAAAGGTGGTGAAATGTGATGAAAAAAATTGCAAATGGAAAATTCGTGCAACGAGGAAGAAGACGACCGATGAGTTTGTGATTAAAACCTACACCAACATCCACACTTGTTCTTTGATTGATAGAAGCGGTGTGCACAGGCAGGCCTCTAGCAGTGTTATCGGCAATCGAATCCAGGACAAGTTCTTGAACGCAAAGAAACCTCTGACACCAGCTGCAATTCAGCAGTTCATGCGTACTGAGGAAAATATTACTGTCAGTTACGACAAAGCATGGAGAGGGCGTCAGAGAGCCCTGGAAAAGGTTCGCGGGTCCTATGAAGATAATTTCTCGAAGCTTCCTTCGTATTGTTACATGCTTGAACAAAGGAATCCAGGTACGTTCACCCGTATTCAGACAAATGCCAACAATGAATTTCAGTACTTCTTCATGGCTATCGGAGCGTGTATTCGGGGATTTCAGTACTTGAAGGACGTTATCGTCATTGATGCATCGTTCATGAACAATAGATACAAGGGAACACTTCTTATTGCTTCTGCTACTGACAGTGAGCATCACAGTTACCCACTTGATTGGGGTGTGGGTGATGCAGAGGACACCCGTTGCTGGATTTGGTTCCTTGAGTGCTTGCAGTTTTTGATTGCAGATAGATCTGATCTGGTAATCGTGTCTGACAGAGGTCAGCCAATTATAAATGATGTAGCTGTTGTTTACCCTAAGGCAGAACATGGATTCTGCTATTGGCACATCATGCAAAACATCAAGTCCAAGTACAACAGGAGAAACGACTTGGTTGGTCATTTTCAGAAGGCTGCGTGCTCGTACACTGTACCCGAGTTCAATCGACATTTTTCAGAGCTTAGAGCAGCGAGCGAGAAATGTGCAAAGTGGCTAGAAGATATCACGTTTGAGAAATGGTCAAGAGTCCACCACCGTGTGAATAGATACGAGGTGATGACGTCTAACGCAGTGGAAGTGATAAATGCCGTGATGAAAGACGCTAAAGACTATCCCATATGTTCCTTGATCAAGTTTATCGTGGATAATATGGTTGAATGGTTTTGCAGACATCGTGAAGAAGCTCATGCGTTCACCGGTGTATTGACACCGAGAAGGGAAACAACGTTGCGTGAGCGTTATGATCGTGCTCCTAAATGGGTTACCAAAAAAATAAGTACTTGGATGTACATTGTGGAGTCGACTAGATGGTGTGGGGTTGTGGATTTGGAGGCAATGACGTGTGAATGTGGTGTGTTTCAAATTGACATTATGCCGTGTGAGCATGCCATTGCCGCAGCGTGTGCCAAGGACCCGAGTCGGGCAGGACAATATGCTTATGATATGACTTCTCTTTATTTCACCCGTGAGTATATGATGCAAGCATACAAGGAGAACATTATACCTGTTCCTTCAGAAGATCAATGGACGGAGATTCCCGAATATGTCCAAAACATGATAGTGTTGCCCCCACCGGTGAAACTAACTCCAGGACGGCCGAGAATGGACCGCTTCACGAGTCGAATTGAGAGGTTTTCGAAGAAAACATATCGATGTGGGAAATGTCAAGGAGAGGGTCACAATGCACAAACTTGTCCGATTCCACCAGAGTAAACACTGTTGAACTTTTATGTAGTTGTGTGTGTTTTTTCATATATTTTTGTGTAATTTGACTTGTGAAATATTTACTATGCAGGTTGTGATGTCAAGAGGAGGAAGTTGTAGATGCCCGGGTGTAGCGAAGAAGAGGGCATGACTAGAAATCTTTGATTTTTTACAATTATTTTGTGTTTTGAGACAATTGTGCAACAAACTTTGTGTTGTAATGAATCTTTCATGTTAGAAGTGTTTTAATTTTAGACTTTGTATTTGTCCTTAATCTTCCAATGTTAGAATTGCTTGAATGTGGTGTAAATGTGTTCTGGACAGGTTGGAATCACAAAAAATGGGGAAATCCATGAAAATTCTGTTCTGTGGTGGGCGTAGGGCGTAGGCCACTGCCTGCGCCCTACGCCCACTCTGTCGCAGGCCACTGCCTGCTTCTTGATGGGCGTAGGGCGTAGGGCGTCACGACGGATATAGACACTCAATCCATGCCCGTCACGACGGAACATCGAATAGAGCCCCCTAACCTTCTTGCTGCTTCTTGAGTGTCTATATCCGTTGAAAGGGATATAGACACTCAATCCATGCCTGTCACGACGGAACATCGAATAGAGCCCCCTAACCTTCTTGCTGCCTCTCGGTGCAAACTGCGCGACGTACGGGCTCCAAAGAGCTGCCGAGGGCCTCCTCACACGGGGTCCGAGACTACTCTCGGCGACATCATCCTCCTCCTCATCAGCCCCAAGTTCTTTTTCCTCTTCCGACAATGCAATCTCATTTTCGTGTTCATTTTCCACGGGAGATGTCATCTTGAACAACTCGACCTGCGTCCCAGTCGGAAAAAAAGTCTCTGCATCGATGATAACCTGCGGTATATCAGCCCCAATCAGTACAGTAAAACCAGGATCATACTCTGGCCGATCAGCAGTAGTCGGAGGGAAGATGCCGTCGGTGGGAATCGCTGGGAAGGGACCGAAGACACCCTGAAAATCACGCAGCGCCCTCGGTGGCGAAGAATGACCGCTATCTCCCCACACAGCCTGAGTCTGTGCCGGTGTGCGATAGCTATCGCCAACGGTCGTCTGCTCGAACTGAGGCTGCTCAACATGGCGCGAGAGTGGCACAGGAGAAGGATAATACTCGATCATCGCTTGCGGTTGTGGACTATCCCAAGTTGGAGCAGAGTAATACTCCATTGGAGGAAACTGAACGAAAAAATAATTTAGGTCGACACAGAAAAAAGATAAAACAAAGAAAGAACAAATCAAATTTTTTCAAAATATATTAATAGTAATATAATTTTTAAAATCATGTTTTTGAAAAATACAAACAAAAAAAAATACAAACAACAAGACAGCTACTGAACCTCCTCATCTGCCCTATCTCCTAGGTTGCAACGCTTAAGGGCCGCTTGAAGAACGTCGATCCGACTGCTAACCTCAACAATCAGCTCTCCCTGCTTTCCCTGCTCCACCCCGTACTTGGTCACCCGTGAAAGTAACTCTGCAACCAGCTTCCTCTGCTCCGTCAGCTCTGCCTGCATAGCCTCGTTATGTTGCCTCTGAGCCTCGTCTCGCTGCTTCTCACGCTCGTCTCGCAGCCTCTCACGCTCGTCTCGCAGCCTCTCACGCTCCCTGTCGGCTGTCCTCTCGTCCCTATGCATCTGCAGAAAATCAGAAAACCAACCCGGTTGTCCTCCGGATGGCTGAGCCTGAGAAGACGACGGACCGACATGGTCAAAGAATGTCTCAGGAAAAGCTGAGTATGTCGTCTGGGCTGGAGGTGAGGGTGTCCTCTATCGTGGAACTCGAGCTGGGGCTGGAGCAATGAACTTCACATAGTCAGTGCAAAAGATGTTGTCGTCGTCGAGTCGTAGAGCGTCTGCTTCGAGACCATAATAGTTCTGCTCGAACCAGCACAGGGTCCCGTAAAAAGCTGGAGACATCAACTCGTCAACGTCCGGCTTCAAGTGCGGATACACAACCTGCATGTTTGTTTTTGAAATTTTATAAGTCTGGATAATTTAAATAAATTTAATTCACGCAATAAACTTGTTCAAACATTTACCTGCACACCGCTAACCAAGAAATTATTGATATCATCGCCCTGCGGTGCGTTGTTACTCAGAGACCATCGGAGTATCCTGGGGTACGAATGAATGTAGGCTCTCCTGGAGCATGCGTTCAGTTTTACAACCGCACCCTCGAAAGCCTCCATCATATAAAACTAAAACCAAAACAAGTGTATATTATTAAACACTACAAAAACTATTCAATTATCAACAAACTAGTTTTAAACATACCGAAAAAAAATGGATGAATCCATAAGCATTCCATGCGCGTCCCTGCCCCGTCGATTGCACCGATTTGCTCGAAGCAATCATCGACGATAGCCTTCCACACCTTCCGTCCCCATGGATACTTCTGACATATTTTGAGGTTACTGCAAAGCTGTAATAAATACAAAAATTAAAAAATTAAAAATAAATTTCAATACACAATAAAAAAAAATTAATTCGCGTATTACCTCGAAGTACTCATCAGGGACATGTGATTGTCTGTTAGGTATGTCTAACAGAGTCGTAATCAACCAAACAAATGTTAGGTTGATTACATCCGGGTGCCTCTCGGGATGCTTTTTGGCCAAAAGCGATTCGATTTTCAGAAGCAGCTCCTCCGTCATCACCAGTTTCTTGGCCAGGTCATGAGCCGGAAATGCTCTTTCTTTTAGGTCAGCATCATCACCATCCACGTCATCCTGGGAGCGGGAGTCAGAAAAGTGCAACCCTGTAATCAAGCTGAACTCCACTGGGCTCAGACGAGCTACCATGTTGTTCACCACGAACAACCTGAATCGCTTCTTCTTCGGGTCAGGCCAAACGCAGACTCGAGTCATCAACTGATGGATGGCCGCATTGGGCACTACCCCTTGCCCGTCCAACAGTAAGAAATTACCCAGCTGAGGGTAATCGGTCACAACATTCGGGAAGGCGGCCAGCAGTGGTCCCGCTATATCGGGGATTTTCTTGTAGCTGTGGCGCGTGGTTAACTTCCCCCTCATCACCACGTCGCCGTATTTGCGCTGGGGTAGCTCACCGATGTCCGATGCTGCCACAGGGCGATATTCATCATGAAAAAAACAGTACAAAAAAACAAGTTAAAAACCTCAAAACTGGTCTGCCTTGGGCGCAGGGCGCATGCTTCAGCCTGCGCCCGTATACAAATTTGACGCAGGCTTCAGCCTGCGTCCAAAAAAAAAATTGACGCAGGCTTCAGCCTGCGTCCACACACACATTTGACGCAGGCTGAAGCCTACGCCCTACGCCCTACGCCCACATACGCAGAAAAATCATTTGACGCAGGCTGAGAGCCTGCGTCCACATAATATTTGACGCAGGCAACAGCCTGCGTCCTACGCCCAAAAAAAGTTTGACGCAGGCAACAATCTGCGTCCTACGCCCAAGAACACGCAAAACAAACCCACCCCAGATTTTTCAAACTCAAATTCACAGAACACCCGCAATTCAACACCATGTTAAAGGAGCGGTACCTGATACTTCGCTTCAGCCTGTGTTTGGGACAATCCAAGGAGCGGTTCGCGGGGGTCATGCGCCGCCTTCATTCTCGGTTCAGTGCGACCGCTGCCGGAGTGGGCCGGGGACTGGGACGGCCGACGAGCCCTTTTGGAGCCCCTTCTAGTGGATGAGGAAGCGGCGTGAGACATCGTCAATTGATCGAGGCTGGAATCGCCGAAGCCGAAATTCTGCAATTTCATTTTTTTTTTGTTCACGTCGAAATTGGACTGAGAGAGAGAGAGGGTCGGGGCGGGATGAGAGAGGGTAGTTACCTGAAATGTGAGAGGGGCGGGGCGCGACTTGCCGGAGGTCGTTTCTTCGTCGGTCGGAGTTCGTTTTTTTGGCCGCCGGTAGGTTCGTTTTTTTGTTTCTGTGAAAGAGAGAAGAGAGAAAAGAGGGGGCAACGGGTGGGGTTAGGGTTTTAATTTTTGAAGGACTGATTTGCAATTTTGAAACATTCCTAGGTTAAATTGTAAATCTATAACACTTATTATTCATTTTTTATTTATTTTTAATATATTTTGATTTAAAATTAAAGGAAAAATAGAGGGAGGGGCATTATTCTGATATTGTGTTTTGGGAGGGTTTGAACCCAATTCTCTCTACCAAACCCAATCCCCAAGGTTAAGCTTTCAGAAGCATATCCATCTTCTTCAGGTCCGTCTTTTAAAAGACGGGTTGGCGACGCTCGAATCGCGGTGGTGCAGGCGGCCAATTTCCGAGTCCGGAGGTAAGGAAGACAACAATTTTCTTATTTATTTTTCAATGAGTTCTTTTTCTTTCTACTTAATGGTTTGAATAGGCATAATACAAGAGAGGAAAAACAGATTATGGACAACTAACTAACTCCATTAGCATATTTAATTATTTGTAGAATTTGAATGAACAAAAGTGTTTATGGGTGTAAACCAATTCCTTAATTTCTCTGTTAATAGCTATTGAATTTAAGTAGCAGCTCTTTTAGTTCTCACTATAATGCTAACGAAATTTAAAGGCTCTACACTAAATTGCGATACAATAAAACTTATTTCTACAGACTACTTTTGTTCATCTTTATAATGTAGTGTATTTACTTATGTAAGTTTTACTTCTTTTATTTTGATTCAGTTGAAATAACAAAGACAAGAAACATCAATCTCACTTAAATTAACAGAGGGTTACCTTTTATCGAGAGATATTGAATGAAGGTTTCATATTTTTCTGATAATCCAAAGATCCCCTTTTGATGCTCTTGTAAATATTTTTCTGATATATGAACTTGTTTGATGTTTTTGGATATTATAGTAAGCAAAAAGAATTAAGGATTTCAATCACATGTTTTTCAGGCTGTTTAATGTTTTCATATATTAATTCACCTGCTATTGGTACTTAGCTGTAAATGGTATCAGGAATGGGAGTTATCAAAGATGGTTCGATTTCGGGTGTTTTGCCGACTAATAGAGAGGCGTTTGCTGTTCATTACCCCGGTTACCCTTCTTCAACTGAACGTGCTGTAGAAACACTGGGCGGCAATCAAGGCATTCTCAAGGTGTTTACTCATACATTAATGAATCACACGTGTCTTTAAGTTGCTAATTATTTTTTACTTATTATTTCCGCAATTTGTTCAGAGTATACTTTTTGTTTGTCCTAAAGGTGCTTTCTATTATCTGGATAAAAGTTGTTTAATCTATTCATAAATAATGTCTTGTGAAGGTTCGTACTGGGAATTCAAACAAGTTGGAGCTACATTTTCGTCCTGAAGATCCATATTCTCACCCAGCCTTTGGG